>OU744722.1:27827645-30227645 GCA_916613615.1 Steromphala cineraria | reverse complement strand
AAGACTTCAGTCAGTGCATTGAAAGTGAGGATTTACGTTTAAAGCACTGTCTAATTATACTCCCTATTCCCTCTTGGAAAGCAATTATCTAAAGAAAGTAGGAATTTATTAAGTCAGGGTGTCTGGTCTAAAAGTGTTTAATAACAGGATGCGGACTTGGTATCGTGATAAACGTCAATAACATCTTGGAAATCTTGAAATAGATATTGAATTCATCTTGATGTATATGTTTAAAGATCATAAAGAAAGTTAGCATTTGTCCGTGATAACTACACATCCATCACTATCTACATCTTTCAGATGATATTACATGTGCTTATCATCACTGTTCTTTGAAAAACATAAACCACCACTCCCGGAATACGCGAAGACATTGACATCATTTAGATTGAATTGAATTCTGAGATGTCTGGAACACTTCACACTATATGAACTGAACAGGATACTTTTTAGGATACTTGAGCCTTTTTTTTCTTAACACTTCCTGGTAATGACTACCTTTCGATGCTTATCGTGACTTGATCCGACCCTGCTGATAACGTAAACAAATTACTGTACGGATTTAACGCTTCATCAGTTAACATTTATGATCCTATAAAAGTGTCTTTATAGTTCTAACTATCAAAATTACTTTTAGGTCTGCTCACTCAATACTCATAATTTGGCAACAAATAAAAGACAGATTTTCATTGACGACTTGAAAGACATATCTTTCTTGAAATTGGCTTGAGGACCACACAGACCAGAATACCTTGCTAACAAATTACCTTTCTCCCCCAAGACTCTATTGCTTACAAGACAAAGAATTTGTATATGCTATCCAAAATAAGGTAAGTGAGATCTGCAAACAGACGTTGGGTGGGTAAAGGGGAAACTTAAGGTGTGAAGATAGAAACTTTCACTACAAGAACATGAATGAAAAACGCATAAGAACTGTACGTGTTATTCATGCCACCTAAGAGAAGCTGGTTAGCGATGTGTATAGACATTGTTCAGAATACCATAAATCCAAAATAACGCTTTGGATGTAAATATTCGAAAGAATGAGACGATGATCAAGATAAGCAAAGCTATGGATCAGGAATGGTGTGAATATCCAGACAGATCAAGATAATCAGTTCTATTTTATTTTTTGCAATGAAAGATGTGTATTAAATGCTGAAATATCAAAGAATGTTTTCACATCGGCAATTCATATCGATATATACATAGATAACATAAAAGATTACATGTGATTTTTTCACATTTTTGATATCATCTTTTATGTTCTTTTCAAATATTCAAATATGTGGTTTTTTTCTTGATTATCCTGTGTTACTAATATACTTACTAATGTGAAATCGGTAACCAAATTTATATGTATTAAGACAAAATTACAATCTGATAAGTGTGATTCCTGGCATACGCCTTACAAAATTTAAATCCTTTCGCATTATAGAATGTTCTTACTTTATTTTGCACAAAACGACCTTAAAGATTAAATATTTCTACTGTAAATCCATCAGCAACTTGTTGTGTAATTCAAACAAATGTTGTGTTCAGTTGCTGTGTATTCCGGAATTAAGAATGTATCCATCTTGGAAACACATTAAAACAATACTTATCAGGTACAAAAACTTTATTTTGAAAACCTTTGCTCGCTGACAGAAAATGAAAGAAAAGGTCCTTGTATTTTAAAATGCATGTAGTTACCTTGTTTACTCTATGAGGTAGAAGGAATTTGCCCTATTATAAGAACAGAGACAATGTTAAAACATATGTAAATGTCACTTAATAAAATATACTAGGACTATATCAATACATTACAAGAGCATTTCAAGGCACTTAACAATGGGTCCTGCGTTCACTAACAAATAATTTGTCTCTGCATCCATTTGGATCTCAGCTATGATGACATCCCCTTTGTGAGTACATGTCCAAAAAAGTCATGTATTTTCTTCCTTGATATATTGTGATCAATTTATGCATTTGCTATTCACGTTTATCAAAAGAAAATACCGTTCACTGAACACTGCAATAATCAATACACGAGTAAAAGTAACACTCAGTCTCTGAGTAGAAGTAGACAAACATGAAGTCACTGAAATAATATTCCTTAACAAACGACTTTTAACTATAAGAAAATGAGCCTTTAATGCATATGTAGACTTGATCTTTGAGAGGTTATGTGGAGGACAAAATATTGTCAACTACAGTCTGGGTTTTAGACAAGAATAGAAGGTTTTCCTTCTTTTCTAATCTTTTAAGGTCACACTCATAAATTTCAGCAATGCAACAAGTCAAGAGAATAGGAGCATGTTTGTCATTATTTTCTGTACCAAACGACCATTATGTATTATGTACACCCTATGACATATAGCATTCAGAACATTACATAAACACTGTTATTAAACCTTACAATATAAGCAACATTATTCAAACTAAATACAGTTTGATATACAAACTATCAAAAATCAAGTGCAGTTGTGGTATATGTATGCTTTGTTACAAGATGAAACTACATATAAATAGTTATCAAGATATCTTTTCCGGTGAAATAGCATTGTTTTAGGTTAGATTGATCTAACAAAACGAAAATAAAAGCTCTGTTGCAAGACACTGTTCCGAAATCAAAAGAAGCAAGAATATACTTAACCATGCATTGAGCTCGAGTGTTCATTTGCCAATATTTATTTTTAAAATTGAAATGAACTAACCAACAGAATGTTCCTGTCTTGAAAACAATTATTTTTCAAGTTCAATATATTTGAGAAAATACATTTTATAGATACATTCTAATGATAGAAAAACCCTGTCCATGTTTGCCATTATTATTAAAAGTGACAAAACTCAACAATATATGAAAGTATGTAAGAATTTTTATGACGCTACCATTGCAATTGCTTAACATATGAGGTAACAACAACATTGTGAATTCATTGAAATAATGAGCAATCCAAATATATCAATTTGTTAAGGGAGCCCCCACATCCAACTAACAGTGAACGTGCTACATCATTGTCTATCTATCCAAATAGACAAGTGTTTACACGGGATCAAACAATGCTGATAAGTGTCCTAACTATCTGACCTTCACTTACGAGGACCATACTTGACCCAAAACCAGCCCAGGGGTAAGTCGATGGCGAAAGGAGGGCTTTAAGATTCTTTCATAATAAATAAGTGACAGCTTGCTCGTTACTATTTACAGAACATTCTTATTTTGATCATTGGATATAATGAGTCCGATTTATATCAAACGATCGATATGTACTGCGTTTTAGATTAAAAGTCACAAGTTGTAAAATGTGAACTAGTTGTGGTTCAGATTCAATTATTTTTATAGAAAATCCAATAAAATAGCAAATGTTAACTACAAATAACTTATATTTATGCAATAATTATAAACTCCTGTCAGGATAGAAAATCGAGTATCTAATTGTCAAGTACTAGGCACACATTTTGGTGTATACAAATGAGAACGAATGAATATTGTCTTCACAGCAATCATCAAATTCATATTTTCATGATAACACAACAGGCCTTATCAACGATAACCTGTTAAACCCATAATAAATCCTTTCAGTATCGCACTCATATAAGTGTTTAACTTCTCGGAGAGGAGGTTATCTTTTACATAAATATGTCACACTCTTTGGAATATAGGCTGTAACGATGAAGATTTGTGGTGAAAATAATCTGTTCATATGTACTCTATTAGCAGTTGCATTTTGTCCTAATACTATGATTTAGATGCGTTAAAGCATAATACTGGTGATTATCTGGTAACATGGATATGTTTATTTGCACTGTATGCTTCATTGTGGATTTGTACTCCGGGGCCATCAAGAGATGTCTGAAACGTTTCGGAATGATACCTCCTATTCATTCATACTTGTATTTACAGTTACCAAGTCAAAACATTGTGCGTAAATGTGCCACATTAATCCAAAGGGATTTGTTTAGCATCACTGTATACCAATCATATGGTTTACCTCGCCTGATTATATTCATTTGAAGGTTTACTTTGATCAGGAACAACGTAATGTCATTTTTTTAATTCAAGTTGAAAATTTTGAATATGCATTACTCATAAAGCTGTGATAGGTAACAATATTACGTTATTATGTAAATACTTTAAATTTCATTGAAATCAATAAAATGTTGATGCACATCCTAGCATATAACGTTGAAGATTTGTGGGAAAATAATCTGTACTCTATTAGCAGTTGTATATTGTCCTATTACTATGATTTAGCGGTGTTAAAGTATAATACTGATGATTATCTGGTAACATGGATATGTTTATTTGCACTGTATGCTTCATTATGGATTTGTACTCCAGTACCTCAAGATATTTCTGAAACGTTTCGGAATGATACACATTAACCTCTTATTCATTCATACTTGTATTCACAGCTACCAAGTCAAAACATTGTGCCTAAATGGGTCATATTATCCAAAGGGATGTGTTTAGCATTACTGATTATATTCGCTTTATGGTTTACCTTGATCAGGAGCAACGTAATATCATTTTTCTAGTTCAAGTCGAAAACTTATGTATATGCACGCAATACTCAAGAACATGTGATAGAAAAAATGGAAATGGCGTAAGCATGATCACGCTTTAAATTTTATTTACCTAAAAAAACGTTGATGCACATACATTTTATACACCTTCGACACACATTTGATCAAAGGATAAAAGAAAAGGGGATCACATCTTATGTGATATACACGTACATGTAGAAGAACATTATTGGCATAATCATCCATAACATCTGTATCATGAAAGACAAGGAACCGTTTTCTTTGAAGGTGTTTCCTATTTTACTTTGAGTTGAATATAAACCTCGTTTCCATAGCTAAATATAACCGACAGATGATCTACCACAAAGGTAATTGAGGGCCACTCAGAGATGTGTAAGCAAATTTGAAGCTGTAATTCTCTATTTGTTCCACTGATATCTGTCTTACGACGGATAATGATTGCAATAACGGTTCACATCTGAGAAAAACAGGATGTACAGTTTACACGGTGATAAGGCTCTTATAATGGAGTATATCTCTTGATCCCGAGTCAAACTGGACAACCGCATACTGTATCTCTAAACAGCATAACATGAATCGGTTGTGCAGCAAGGTTTTTTAGAGGCAGTAGCACGTTTAAAGGTAAAAAGAGTAATCCAACAAAAACTAAAACAATATTATTTAATCAAAAGTAGGTGTAGCAGCTCTGAAACGAGACTACAATGATTGGTTAAGCTACCCGATTCATTGAAATGAGTAAATGGTGTTCACACAAAGATGACTGCAAACTTGTTAAGATTAATACTTGAAATTATCTTTTAATAATATTTGTCCTTTTAGCGTCTTTTCCATGTACAAGGCACATCCTCAAAGCGCTGACTGCAAATCTTTTTGTAATGATGTTTGGCCACCTGAGTTACAACATTTGCACAACCTTAAGTTAATTTGGAAGAACTAAAGAAATAGAAAATGTTACTGCTCCTTTAACTTCAGCTTTTTAACAGATATATACATCCACACAACAAAATTGCATAAATGTGTCACTTTAAATACCGTTCACTCTTTGACGTAACTTTTTTTAAACATTTCCTTAAACATATTTTCCATGTCCCTAATGTCGTTTTATGTACTAAATAAATGCATTTGCCTCTAGTTTATCTTTCTTTTGGTCTTAGATTTAAAGTCAGAACAACATTTTAAAATTCAATTAGATATACAACCGAAAAATGTTAAAGTATCATTTAGATACTATTCTTTAGCCCATTGCCTTTCTAAAATGAGGTCAAATATTGTTGATGTACAAATATTGTACCGACTGACCGTTACAGAAAACTGTTGTGTTTATTGTTTTATAGCTTCAAAATGTCTGCAATCTACTGTACTAATGTCTTGCATTGAGATAGTTATATGACGGTTGGGGAAGGTTAGAGAGTATAGATGTATGCAACTGGTTAAAAAGATAAATTTTTACCAAAACTCTGAATGATATTTTGTTCGGTTTTAAACATTTGCCCTGTTTGCAGGATTAAGTCATAAGCGCAACGTTATATCTATATTATATATTCTGATCAGTACTTCTCCATAGAAACTACAGAATCTAGTTAAAAGCATAAAACTGTAACATCCGATGAGCACACTTTCATGGAATTTCAAAATATTTAATTGATTTTATCCATTTCTTGAATATCTAAATCTGTCTAATCTACATGTAGTGACCGTTACAGATTAAGTGTGGTGTATTAATTCTATAAGTTCAAAATGTCTGCAAGCTCCTGTACTGATATCTTGTCATGGGATAGTTTATCTGATGGTTAGGATTGAGGGTCTAGATTTCTATCATCCGTCCAAATCACATAAATGATCGACGTTTACGAAGTTAATCTAAGTGAATGTTGATATTGACTTTGTTGATAATTTAACTAACATATTGTCCTGAAAAGACGTTGACCCAACATGCAATATGATGCCATAAGTTTAACATGATAACATTAGTTTTGACTACCTTAAACATAAAGCTTTTGATGTCTCCCATCCAAACTTTTAATCAACCAATATAATCGTAGCCTTGTTTGACAGTTGTGTCGGAGACAACCCAAAAAGAGAACCAACAATGCAATTTCAAAAGGCACCACTCCACTAGTTAAAATCATACTGTCCCCTTTAACATTGACCCTATGGGAAAAATTTTTTATTGCAGAAAATTGAAGAACATACTTTGTATAATCGATTTAGACTAATCTTACACACTGATTGTTCACAAAAAGAGCGATTAGAGCGGATTTAAAAATCCCGCTAGTGGCCAGCGGAAATGGGCTGTAGACATTATCGAGGTCAAAGAGCATTGCGCATGCCCAGATTGAAGGGAAATCTCACATAACTGGTTAACGCGTTCGCTTGCGCTAAAAATACCTTTGCAATATGGCTGCCATCGGTCGAGTTAGTCAGCGGGCTCAATTTGAGCGATGGAAAATAGGCCTAGTGAGGGAGACCATTGATGTTAATACTGAGTACTCAACGAGATTCCAGCAGAGCTACTTCTAGCTGCATGGTAAGATATCACCTTTTCTATGAACTTAATATATATTGCGGGGATCCCGTCGACAACACGAAGTGACAATATCAGTTTGCCCTAGATCGACCTAAACCGAAACTTGGCACGAATGCTCTAGATCTTTTCTCGGATAGCAAGCTGTATAGTCACCTTTTCGACTACCATAATTTTTTTAAAAATCAGTCTTTTCTTAATAATGTCATTCCACGAATCGAGCATGATGTGATTTTTATAGTCAGGAACGATCGTTTCCATGATGTGTATTAGCTACCTATTTACGTTTATTTCAGGCCTGAACCGTCTCATGAGGAAATGTCTTGCTTGACTGAGTGATCCCACTCACCAGCTGCTCACAGATCAAAACACGGAGGAAGGGGATGTTTTCTAGAGGGGCATGGCATTTGGAATAAGGTTGGACCCAATTGCCATAATATTAACATTATTTAATATCTATATGGATGTTATCAATTTACAATTGCATAGATAATAGTGATTGCGATAATTTTGAAAAAAATATAAAAATGACTCAATGATACTTTAGAAAGAAATATTTTACTAATACTTTCCAAAATCATGAAAACATTTTGTGTTTTTAAAAACTATTTTATTTTCTAAATGCATCATCATTTTCTATGTTCATTTGTTGAGTGTTTAGTAAATTTTATGAATATTCATGATCACCAAATATTCAAGTCTTGGATTCCCTCATTAGGCCTAGATAAAAGTCTGAAACATGATGAAATTAGAGTTGTGAAGATACAGACATGTCACGATATGATACGTATTATTGTATTAAAGAACGATATGATTCAATATGATAGACAATTATATTAGACATGTCACAATATATTATTTTCAGGGTATTTGAGAGAGAAAAAACAATAACTTGACAAAAATCCTGTTATTTTTAGGCTTAGTAAGAAGTTTTAAGTTAACGAAAAGTATCACAATATAGATATCATATAACAATACTTATATGGCCAGGTTGGGTTATCAAGATTCTCGATGTATTGACATTTTGTAAAAACTCTCCACACTCACATTCTTATTGGTGAATAGTGACAATACATGTATAGTGATGTACATTCTTTGTATTGTGATAAGTAATGTTAACTTTGAAATTGCTTATTTTGCCAAAACAAAAGAATATTTATCAAAAGTAAATGTTTTATTCTGTAAAAAACCTTAAGATATTGTGATGTGTATGGTATTTCTGTGAAAAATCATTATCGTCACTCCTTTAATTAGAAGAGAAGGTAATTTAATGTTTGTTTTAGTCTTTATTTTACTTTTTTTATCCACATATTTTAATGTCTTAATACATCATATCTATAATATGTATCAAGATTTGTTTTATGTAAATGACTGATTTGACGATAAGCATACATGTATGTTGTTATTTTGATTGTATTAAAGTTACACTAGTTTGTCTTTACAAGTGATTATTTACCATAATTGTTTTCCTTGTAAAAAGTTTTCAGTCACACAAAATATATAATTAAGATTGGGCTAAATTAGGATAAAACTCAAAGGACTTTAATTAATTGCTATATCATTTACCAATAAGATGCATTTTGTTCTTATCAGTTCAACAATTGAAATTAATGTGCATTTTATGTGATTTTAATTCATGTAAATATTTCTTTTGTTTAAGTACACAAAAACAAACTTTATATAAATATTTCTTACTTTTGTTTTTATTGATATTTTTTTTGAATATCCTTTCAAGTTAATCATTATTTCTTCTTTACATTTTGTTATATCAGATTGGGGTCAGTGGGAACCAGTTTCCAGTAGTAGTGCTAAACTGGATTCACTTGATTCTTTTGATGGCAGTGCTGAATCAATTCTGGTGAGATTGACATGAACATGTGTAATATTAAAATTAAACTGATAATAATTAAAATCATTTCATCTCTTTTTAGAATAGTTATTCTTCTTTTACTAATTTTTATTATATTAAGATCAATATCAATTCTATTTATTTTTTTACTTATTTCAACCAAAGGAATTATTATAGTTTGTCTTGTCTTAATTGCTGTATTCACATTATAAATCAGATTAATCAAATCTGCTTAAAAAATTGTCTGTATTCCTCTGTATTTCCTTAGAGCCTGTATGAAATAGAAACTCTCAACAGACTTTGTATTATAGGATTGTTTGTGATTTGTGTGTGTATATATAATGTTTCTGCTGAAAATGTTACAGTATGGACAAGGGTGATGAGAACCACTAACAGTGAGGAGGACAGAGAAATGAGAAACACATCCCTGCATGATAAGACAGCATGGAATCTCTGAAGGAGTTAACTATATAGGGTATGTTAGTTAACCATAATATTATATAAATGCTAAAACAATTCAAAATGAAATCTGAAAGTGCAAGAACATTGTCCATGCTATATTCATTGAAAGGCTCATTGTTCATTTTCAGATTGCACAAATTAATTGTTTGCTTTTTAGCTCTCCCCCCCCCCCCCCCCCCCGTATAGTATTAGCCCCCCTAAAGGTCCAGATTAGAAAGCTTTGCACATTCCTTATTACCTGATAGGGATATTAAATAATAGATACTAGGGAAGGGAAAGTTTTTGGTCAGTCCTAACTCTTAGTTTTTTTCATAGATTACCACCCTGGAACATTAATTCCATGTACATCAGCTGTTTTTCAAAACCTCATTTCCATTGGTGTCACCATGGTCGGAACTGCACTGAAATTCAGTTTAGAATTGCACCTAAACCTTACTGCTCGTAGAGCAGCTCTCTACTACAGACTGCAGAGCACCTGGCGGGATTCGAACCATGGGCCTCTTGATTGCATAGCTACAATTGTTTTGCAATCTTTCTCCCTGCCATAATACTAGCAGTGATAGAAAAGATAATTAACTTGAAAGAGGCGTTTTACCCAAATTCACCATGCATTTTATAAATGAAATAAAGCCTGATGAGTTACAGAGCCATTGACTCATGTTGGTTTTGTTGACAACACCATTCTATGCTCTATTCTATTAAAGATAAAAACTGGGAATTTAAAGACATCAATTTCATCAAACTTTTATCTTTTCTACAATCTATAATCACCTGAAGAGTTTATTATCAACATTACAATACTGGTATGACTAATTTTTTATTTCTATTGTGTGTTATGTTAATTTTTTTGTTTGAAGGGTTTTCAAGAGGAAAGAGAAGTGAAAAGGGGAAGATGTGACTTGGGACAGTACCTTCCTAGACAGATGATGTGATGGGATGTTTTCAGGGAGGACCAGTTGAAGAAAACAAGCCAAATGAGAAGATACAGAATTGACATTAACTAATAGAATGTGTGTTTGCGCTTCATTAAACATAAACAAAATAAAAGATTGTTGTATATAAAATTAATTAGGAGGCTGGGGTTTTAAAATCTGTCTTCAATACTTTATTATAAATAAATATTGTAATAATTGACCGGGCTAATCTTTTTCTCCCTTTTCAATTTCTCTTATTAGGTAAATCTGTGGTCATTTGTATAATCTTTCATATAATGCTTGATGAGCTACAGAACCAATGGCTCTAATTTTTAAGAGTTCATGTCAATATCATTATGATGCTTTTGCAACTGCCATTGAGAAAGGTACACAAAACAGTCCTGTCAAAATGTAAGATGTCACATGTAGGTAGACACAATAGTAATGTAATGGCTGACAAGAGACACATACATGTATCTGTATCACAAGTTTTACTGCATTTAAATAATCCAAAAAGTTAACGAAAAGTGAATTTATTTTGTTACTTTAATTTAAGACTGTTTAAAAGAAAAAAAAGACTTATGTTTAAAATGTGTTTTGATGTGTCAAACTTTTTTGACAGATGAATCACAAATGATAATTTTAATTAAGTTTTTTAGGTACATGTTAGCATGATTATCAATTTCCAATGCCAACAAAACCTAAATTAAGTTAAAGGTTTCATGATTTCATTAAGTGTGTATGTATTTAAAGTTTTTCTTTTGGTGAAGTACAACATTTCTTAGGATTTTGATGGGACCAATCACCTTGTACACAGTATAATGAATGAAACAGGTGTGTTCACATAGTTTGATACTTTTTGTACTCAACATATCTTCAGAGAAAGATCATCCATGACTCAACAGCAGAATGTCCAAAAGCCCCTGGCACCAACTGACAGTCCTAGATTCTATTTAGTTTAATTTAGTTCCTGAAAATGGGGGTTAAGGCAAATAACCATAGTGGCTGTTTTTAAGTTGTGTCAGAAAATAATAACATCTGTTTTATAGAAAATAGAAACACCTATATGTTAGCTTTGATTCAATTTGAATATGAAATTAAAACAAATCACAACTTTTGACTCTTACATTGTGACTCAATGCCACAAGGCAAATACTTGTATTTTAAGCATTGGTCTAAAACACTAAAATTTGATGAGAACTTATCCTAAATTCCCTTTTCTTAACACATACACATCCCCAATCTTCAATTAATATCCTCTTTATAGTATCATCAACTCCTTATTTGATAATCCAGAAAACATACACAAGGTTCTTACATAGGTAGATGAATACCTGTAATTGATTATTTAAATCATAAATAATACCTGTAATTGATTATCTTAATCATAAATATTGACATTCTTAAATTCTAGGGTCTAAAAAAGCAATTCAAAATAGTCAAGTAATCAATTAATCAGCTCACACGATTAGTTACAGATTAAGAAAAAGTAATCTACACTTTTAGATACAATATATAACATGGTATAAACTTTATATTTATCTTCTTTTTTTTTTAAATTTGTATGTGGATATTTTACCTTCATTTCACTGGACATACTGGTATTATCTTTCACATTTGTACTTGCGCTTTACAAATGACACATTGAACAAAATCTTTTCTGGTGAATCACCGTAAGCTCGAATGAATGAATGAATGAATTTTTCTCTGTGCAGTGCAGTTTTTTTTTAATTACACCAGAAAGTTATTTCTATTCATGCAAACTTATTCCTGATTTAAGAACAGATGATGTCCCACTCTAAAATTATATTCCCTTCCATTGCAAAATCATTAGGCTAATCTGTGTACAAAAAATGCATAAAAATTAAAATGAATATGATATGAATTATTTTTGTTTTGTTAGGGACTATAATAAATGTCCATAGTAAGAAGGGTAATTCAATTTGCATTATCAAACATATTTTATTTATGAATCAATTAATGTTAGCAATTTGTGTATGATCAGTTATGCTTTTCAAAATTGCATTGATATCTGACAAAACAACAATATTTTTATGTGGTTGTCTTTTTTTCAACACTGGTCCTCTTTTCATAATCATTAATAATTTTTAGAGGTATTTGTTTTTACTTTTGGTCAAATTAAATGTAAAGATTTAATCATACTTAGAGAGTTCAAGAAATGATTATTAAAATTATGATGATTTTTTTTGCATTCTGAATATAGCTCAATATCATAAAAATGTCAGTCTGGAATTAATGTTTTGATTTAGAATTTGTAAACTTTAAGATTTCCATCCAAGGTATAAACTTTACCTTTTCAATAGTTTGAAAAAATTGTGTTGATTTGATTTGATTTGAAAGCTTTCAATTTATAATAAACATACTTTAAAAATAAAATTTCACACTCGATGATTCTAAATGAACATCAGTAAAATTCAAATTATACCTTCTGATTGTGGATTGAGAGTGATATGCAAAACCGTTGATTTATTGACAAGATGTACTTGCATAGTTACATGAATAATTATGAAATGGTATCAAGAAAATTACACAATGAATTACCTAAAAAGTTTTGACCTATGTTTGTCATATCTGTAATACATACATAATATTTTAAAGCATGGTTAATTCTATAATGTAAAGAATTTTATACATTAATCATATTACAAATAATTCATGTGAAAGCAAATATTGATTCAATATATTAGACATGAGATTGGTTCTCATTGGTAGATACAACACTTTCATACATGATTACTATTATTTCATTATCTGGAAAAAAATATATTTTGAAAATGTCTTCTATTTAGTAATGACAAATGAATATCATGCTTTATTATATTCTAATCATGTCCTTTTGAATTGAATTTGATAGCTTTGCAATTTTGTTCTAATCAATTTCTAAATAAATTTAATATTTCTTAAAATTACTTACCTTGTTTGATATATTTGTTTATTTGAAAAAATATTCAAATGACATTTCAGTTGGCAAATTGAATTATCTGGGTGTGACTGATATAACTTTCACTGTATTCATCTTGTAGGCCGACTTCGATTTTCTAACTAGCTAAGTAGATACTTTTTGAAAATAATATTGATGTATATCATATATTTCACCTTGGAAAACTTCTCCTCAGTAACAACTTTCACTCAAATAAGTCAGTCTCATAATTATGCAATGGGGTCACTAGGTCCATGATTGTCAAAATCAACTGTTACCGAAGGCATGCGGTTTGAATAACAGTATCAGAGATACATCGGGGGGAAACCCAAACATTATTAGTCCAAGTCATCATTTGATAAATCTTTTTTAAAATGTTGATGCTTATGTTGAAAAGAAATCAGCAATGAAGTTTCGAAGATACACAATCTGACTCCGATGTCACGCTTTTGAAAAGACCAAAACTTTACGTTGGCGACCGTCGTCGTTTCACCGTATCCTAAATACTAAATGAACATATTTTTGGTATATAGACAATATAGATATTGCTTTAGATCATGTAAAATCATTATCTAGAAATAAATGTTCCAAAATGACATAAAACGAACTTTTTAAGTAGCATGTCGTGGTCGGGTAAGCCACTTCCGGGTTCTTGTTGCTTGATCATGCGGGCTTAGCCTCGTTCTGGATAGTGAATGAATATTATAGACTTGGTTCCGTCTCCACTGATATTAAGGTCAAGGCCGTTTAGAACTTTCCTTATATGGAAACGGCACATGATGTCTAAAAATAGCGCGTCGGTTAACGGAAGAAATTAACAATAATTCATTAATTGTTTTGCACAGGTGAAAATTATTGCTTGGTACTGTTTAGGATTCATGTTTACTTTGATATGAAATCGGGTCAAAATTGGGACAGTATGATTTTAAATAATACTAAATAGATTTTGACAGAAAAGTCGGAAAATTACCCTACACAACTGTACACTTAGTTCAAATTGTTTTCATGGAAACCGAACAAAATATTCTACCCACATACCAAGTTTCGTCAATTATTATATTAAAATTTTTTTAGATAGAGTACGGAAGCAAAAGCATTTCGGAACCACTTAACCACTGAACCACGAAACCATTGACGAATGGTAAAGCATTGAGTTTCCAGCAAACTGGAAAAGGACCCTACCCCCACTATGCACTAAGTTCAAATTGTTTCCATGGAAACTGGTAAATAAATATATGATATCAGAATAACCAAATGGAACTACTGCATCACAAGGTCTAAGAACATATCAAGTTTCATTAAAAAATATTTAACATGTTCTTTAGAATGGCCTGGAAACAAAAGCATTTCCGAACCACTGTAACCATCAAACCACGGACGAAGGGTAAAGCATTATCGCTTCCACACAGCAAGTGCAGAGTAATGGTATGCAAGCAAAGAGCAGCGCGTGAAAGATTGGCGATTCACGAATCAATGTCAAGGGAGTATAAAGGTTGTATCCTATATCCGATGAGCGAGAACCAAACATTGCATTGTATCGTTACTTTCGTGTTGGAAATACGTATATATTATTTTACTAATTGCAGTTTCATATGGTTTGAAGTCATCAGCAATGTATGGATTGAGATGGAGAATGCATTTGGAGTAGTGAATTCCTGAAAAAGTATAATCCACACCAATGCATTCCCCATTAAATCATTAAGATTACGTTAAATCTAGCCCGTGTCTAGCGATGGATTGAAGGTATTCAGTATTAATGAGGATCTAGAAAAATACGTACTTACGCAATAACGTTTGCCTCTCTTCTGTACCAACAACAATGCTGGTGTCCCCGAATGACTTTATGTTCATTTCAAAAATTGTCGTTTTAAAATCTCCTTAACTAGATGAGCTAGGTTTACAAGTGAAAACAGTTTTTACTCCTTTTTTAGCGTCATGCAGCATATATGCTTAAACAAATTGCTTTCCATGAAGGTTATTTATATTTGTAACATCTTATATCTATAGAGGTTCTACATTTCGTAACTTTTTCAAGTTAGATTCATTACATTTTGGCAATATAAAGCATCTTGAAGAAGCTATTTTAGGACCTCAAGTAAACTTTAACAGTCACAACGATAAAAGAATCATACTCTGATGAATGAAATTATTCATAGCCTATCGCAGGGTCTCGTTGCATTTCACCAGCTACAGCATTGTGTAATTCACTTGATATCGTTTCTTTTGCCCCTCAGTGTTGTATTCTGACTCAACAAGCTGTTTCATCTGTAAGAATTGTGTAAATTATCAAAATTTTAAGTTTATTTTAAAATGCATTATTCATTGATTTTTACTTACATTGCTATAAACCCAACCGCAATGTTAGATTTCTGTGCATTTTCTGTAGGTTATGTTTGTTTCTTTATGGAAATTTAATTCATACCCTTACTTAAAACCATTGTATCAATTTTTATTCAGTTTGTCACGTGAATATTTTGACAAACTGAAGGACACTAATACATTCTTCTTTATAGGCCTATATAGATTATTCATGAAAGAATCTCATATATATATCTTATCTGAAGTTTTCCGATGTTGAAGGCTGTTTAAAAAGTAATAAAACGATAAAATAGATATGATAGAATAAATCAATGTAACTGCTTGGTCCGTCGTCAAATATCATCTCTGATGTAATGTAGCCTAGCTCATAAGTTTCTTGATTTCTTTTATTTCGGCAGTGTATCTTTCATAAATCAAAAGAGTTTAATTAATGATTCTTACCTTTTTAATTCAATTGAAAAATTAAATTTATTACAAAATATTTCATTTTTCATTCGTATTTTCAAAATATGGACAAAAGTACGGGAAAAGACGCAGTAGAGACTGTTAACTTGCAAATGTTGTGGGAGAAGTTGGTTGTATGTAGTCGAATTTTGATAAGTTCGGGATTTTTATTTATCTTCATATGTATTTCAATAACGTTATGGTTATTTTTTAAGTTTAACCAATAACATTTCTTACTTTTAAAAATCTTATTTCAAATCTAGAATTTTTCAAATGATTTAATTCAACATTTTAAGTTTTTATTATTCCTGTTGTGTATCCTAATCCCACGGTTCACAAAAGTGCGTCATAGAATACTTTTGAAGGCCTTTGTCGTCTTTATTGACTCTTTTAAATAGGTCTAAACAGTGTACAGTCGTTTGAGATCTTCAATTGATTTATATAGAAAAACTTAAGGTCTAGGCGAGCATGACAAGTTGACTAAAATACCGTTCAACTCAACGTAAACTTTGACGGCTTGCCCGCGGTCACGTGACTTTTCAAAGGACGTCACTCTAAATCGACTCGTTTCGCGAAACTGTAAAATGGTCAATTAAACTACAGTTTCCCTCCTGGAAAGCAATTATCTAAAGAAAGGAGGAATTTATTAAGGGGGATATGTTCTAAAAGTGTTTAATAACAGGATGCGTACTTGGTATCGGGGTGAACGCACAACATATCATTAACTTATTGCAAATGTAAATATTATATTTATCTTGACTAATATGTTCAAAAATCATAAAGTAAGTATTCATTTGATAACTACAAACGCAGCGTTATCTACATCTTCCGGGTGATATTACATGTGCTGATCATCACTGTGCTTTGTAGGCATAAAGAACCACAAGTGGAATCCGATTAGACACTGGCATCTTCTAGAGACTGAATTGAATCCAGAGATGCCTGAAACACTTCACACTCCAATGAACTAGTCAGGATTCTTTTAAGGATACTTGAGCCTCTTTCTTAACACTTCCTGGTAATGAATACCTTTCGATGCTTATCATGACTTGATCCTATCCTGCTAATGAAGTAAATACATTACTGTACGGCATTAACGCTTCATCAGTTAACATTTATGAACCTATAATATTGTCTTTATAGTTCTAACAACCAAAATTACTTTTTAGGTCTGCGTAGTCAATACTCATAATTTGTCAACAAAAAAAAGATGCATTTGCTAAAGTGTTCAAAAAGACAATCATAGGAACATAGGAACTATTTACAGTTGATCAAAGATTGACAATAACCATTAACAGAGATTTATCATTACAATGAACCTTCTTTGTGTATCAATCTATATTCTCAAGAGCATAAGAAACGAAGAAACTTTTTCAGTGAGGTACATAACTGCTACAATATATTTTGTCATTATGCAATTTTAATGAATTGTGGTTTTTCAACGTAATTTTGAAACTTCATATTGCTGCAGTACTTAATATAACTTTATGTTCCCTACACAGAAATACTACTCACTTCACAATTAATAAGATTGACTACATTGTACTTTTTTCAAAATAAATAAACATCATTTTGAAATAAAATATACAAGGATTCAAAACAATGAAAACATAAAAAGTAATAAAGCATTATTTGATTGAAGTTATCATTGCAAAATTGTTAGAAAATGACTCTTTCATGAAATACAATTATTTGTTCTTTCTTGTTTGCAGATAACTTATGTTTCGATGTATATAAGTAAAGCGATTGCTACCAACTATATTATACATTATAATCGAAAAAAGCTATTTTGTTGGTCTCATCATACATTCTTCAGGACAAGTATTCTAACAAATTAAACAGTGGATTTACCGTTGACGACCTGATAGACATATCATTCTTGATATTAGCTTGAGGACCAAACAGACCATAATATGTTTGTTTAGAAATTACCTTACTCACCCAAGACTATATTGCTTACAAGACAAAGAAACCTTTATGTGCTATTTAAATTGAAGTAGGTGGGACTCTATAAACATACGTTGGTTGGGTAAAGGGGAAAATAAATGGGTGGAGGTAGAGACTTTCACTACAAGAACATGAATGAAAAACGAATGTACGTGTTTTTTATACCACCGAAGAGAAGCTGGTTAGCGATATTTATATACATAATTCAGACTACCATAAATCCAAATTCAGCTTGGATGTAAATCTCTACCAGAATGAGAAGCATTATCAAGCAAAGCAAAACTATGGATCAGAAATAGTAAGAATATCCACACAGATCAAGATGATTGTTTTATGATTTTGTGCTTTCATATAGATAATATCAGTTCTATTTTAATTTTTACAATGAATGATTAATATTAAATGCTGAAATATCAAAGATTTTTTTCATTCTATGTATGTCATGCAGCAATACATTGGTATTTCATATTGATATATACATAGATAACATAAAAGATTGCATGTGATTTATTCACATTTTCTGTAAGGTCTTTTATGTTCTTTTCGAATATAACTGGGTTTTTTTAAGATTATCCTGTGTTACTAATATAAATAAAACATGTAAAATCAGAAACCAAATTTATATGTATTAAGACACAGTTACAAACTACAATCATGTTAACTTCGCGGCAAAAGAAAGTATAGGTCTTGTTTGAAGAGTAATTAAGAACAAAAACCAAATCATATCAATGTACAGTTTGGTTTATACAGTAGAATGGTTCCAGATATCATTCATGCACATTATGACAATCATACAACTTGCACATGATTAGCATGGAATTATTGAACAGTGGTTGAGTCATTGCTACTTTCAGTCTAACCAATGATAGAAGTTAGTACACAGACACGCAAGATGACACTCTGTTTATCAGGGTTCCACTATCAAACAGGTAATACAAGGTCGATAGAAGCCTACATGTCGCCAACAAGTAGTGGTGTCTGTTTTGATGGTTTTAGGTTTTTTAGTCTGTTGCATGTATGTGCGTAAAAATGTACGAAGAAACCATTTTTTTAAAGTTAAATATGTTATTTGGAAAAAAAATGTATCTGCATTTTAATGATAGAATAACCCTGTCCATATTTTACCATTTGTTATCAAATAGTAAACACACTAAAAACGACATATGAATATATGAAAGAATTTGTATTACGGAACCATTGCAAATGATTAATACTTCATTTAAAGCATTTGCAATCGTTACAAATTTAATCATAAACTAAATCTCACATATTCAATTGTTTAAAGGACCTCCCAAGTGCAAGTAACAGTGAACGTGCTACATCATCGCTTATCTATCCAAACAGACAAGTGTTTACACGGAATGAAACAATGCTGAATTATTGTGTTAACTATTTGACCTTCACTTCGGAGGGCAGTACTTGACCCTTACCTTGCCTATGCGTCGTAAGTCGATGGTGAAATGAGGACTTCAAGATTATTTCATAATAATAAGTGGTAGCTTGCTACTTACTATAAACAGAACATTCTTATATTGAACATTGGGTATAATCAGTCCGATTCATATCAAACAATCTAGATTTAAAATGATTAAAATGAGAAGTTGTAAAACGTGGTTGTGGTTAAGATTTCAATTAAAATTCATAATTAAATAGAAAATCCAATGAAAAAGAATAACGGTAACTACAAATGATTAGGAAAGAGTATCAAGTATCTACTCATCAAGTACTACGCACTCATTCTGGTGCAAATAAATAAGACTGATCGAATATCGTCTTTCAGCAATAATCAATGTCATATTCTCCTAATATCCAAAACCTAAAACAATAAATTCATATACTTACTATTCTTTCCTTTTCTCAAACCTTCAAGTCCAATGTATCCTAATGTCCGACTACATGCAGTATCCACATCTAGGCTCCAGAAATTGGGAGTTCCAGAAAGTTATCCGAAATGATAACACAACAGACCTTATCAACGATAACCCGTTAAACACATAATAAATCCCTTCAGTATCGCACTCATTAAGCATTTAGCTTCACAAGAAGGGGGTTATCTTCTACATAAATATGTCACACTCTTTGAATCAAAGGCTATAACATTTAAGATTTGTGGTGAAAATGATCTGTTCATATGTACTCTATTAGCAGTTGCATGTTGTCCTAATACTATGATTTAACGCTCTTAAAGCATAATACTGATGATTATCTAGTAACATGGATATGTTTATTTGCACTGTATGCTTCATTATGGATTTGTACTCCGGTACCTCAAGATATTTCTGAAATGTTTCGGAATGATACACATTAACCTTATATTCATTCATACTTGTATTAACAGTTACCATGTCATTATGCGTAAATGGGCCACATTTATCCAAAGGGATGTGTTTAGCATCACTGTATAACGTTCATTTATTTTTCTTAACCTGATTATATTTGTTTTATGGTGTATGTTAATAGGAGAGATATGATGTCATTTTTTAGTTCAAGTCAAAGACTTTTATTATACAGTAATCAAGAAGATGTGATAGGTAACAGAAAATCACTTTATCATTAACATGCTTCAAATTTCATTTAACTCAATAAAACGTTAATGCATATACATGTTATACACCTTCGACACACATTTGATCAAAGGATAAAATAAAAGGGGATCACATCTTATGTGATATACACGTAGAAGAACATTATTGGCATAATCATCCATAACATCTGTATCATGAAAGACAAGCAACCGTTTTCTTTGAAGGTGTTTCCTATTTTACTTTGAGTTGAATATAAACCCCCATTCAATAGCTATAGATAAGCGACAGATGATCTACCACATAGGTAGTTTGAGGGCCACACAGAGATATGTAAGCAAATTAAAGCTATTATCGTCTATTTGTTCCAATATCTATGGATAATGATGGCAATAACGGTTCACTTCTGAGAAACACAAGATATACAATTTACACGATGATAAGGCTCTTATACAGTATATCTCTTGATCCGGAGTCAAACTGGACAACCGCATAACTTCAAACAGGGTTAAATGAATCGGTTGTTCCACAAAATTTCTATAGAGGCAGTAACACGGTTTACGGTAAATAGAGTGATCTTACAAAAACAAAGAAGATATTTTTTATCAAATTCAGATGAAGCAGCTCTGAAACGAGACTACCATGAAAGGCTAAGCTTCCTGATTCATTTCAAATCCTGAAATGAATAAATGGTGTTCAGAAATAGATGACCACAAACTTGTTTGGCTTGAAATAATATTCTACAACTCCAGATCTTTGTGTTCTGATGTTTGGCCATCACAGCTTTCACAAGCTAAAGTTAATTTGGGAAAGCCAAAGAAGTAAACTTCTGCTTTTAAACAGAGAAATACATCCAAAAATGTGTCATTTTAAAAAGTGTTCACTCCTAACTTGACGTAACTCTTTTGTAAAACATATTTTCCATGTCCCTTATGTCGTTCTTTATACTAAATAAATGCAATTGCCTCTAGTTTATAGTTCTTTTGGTCTTAAATTTTAAGTTTGAACAACATTTTAAACATTCAATTAAATATACACCAGAAAATGTATAATGTTTTATTTAATTATTAGTCTTTAGCCCATTGCCTTGGTAAAATGGGGTCAAATATTGTTGATGTAAAAATACTGTACTCACTGACCGTTACAGAAAAACTGCTGTGGTTATTGTTTTATAGCTTCAAAATGTCTGCAATCAACTGTACTAATGTCTTGCATTGGGTAGCTATATCGCGGTAAGAGAAGGTTAGAGAGTTTAGATTTGTGCGATTGGTTAAAAAGATAAATCTTTCGATGGAATATATGACCTTTTGCAGGATTAAGTCATACGCTTAAATATATATGAATTTCTGATCAGTACTTTTCTACAGAAACTACAAAATCTAATTAATACCATAAAACTGTAACATATGATATGCACCCTTCCATTGAATTTCAAAATATTTCATTTATATTATCAATTACTTGAATAACTTAATGCCTGTAGTGACCGTTACAGAAAAACTGTCACGTTTTAGCTTTATAATGTCTGCAATCTCATGTCCTAATGTCTTGCATTTGGATAGCTTAGTATAGATTTACATCATCCTTCCACGTCGAGAAAAGGATCGACAGTTACCAAGTTAATCATATTGAATGTTGATATGGAACGTTGTTGATACATGTAATTTGAGTAGCATATTGTTAGGCAAAAACGTTGGTCCAGCCTGCATGATGATGTCATAAACTCAAAATGATAACATTAGCTTATGACAATTTTAAACTTAAAGCTAATGATGTCTCCCATCCAAACTTTTAATTAAACCTAATCGTAGGCTTGATTGACAGTTGTGTCGGAGACAACCAAAAAAGAGAATAATTTAGAATAAACTTGACATAAAAAGTATCAAAAGGGACCATTCCATCAATGGGTCCACATTTATTAATTGATCACATTAATAATTCATTTATATAAGCCCCTAAGTCTCCTTAATTATGCTGAGAAGATTTATGGGATATTGCTCGAAAAAGGTGACTTAACCCATATGTAGTGTACAAAGTTATAATTGTTTCGATGGAAAGCGGAAAAATTGTTTAAATCTAAAATAACGAAAGTAGCAAAAGGCACCACTCCAATAGTACCTCTAACCATTAGCTAAGTGTTATAAAATGATAATGAAGAATGAGCGAGAACCGAATATTGCATTGTATCGTTACTTTCGTGTTGGAAATACGTATATATTATTTTACTAATTGCAGTTTCATATGGTTTGAAGTCATTAGCAAAGTATGGATTGAGATGGAGAATGCATTGAGAGCCGTAAATTCCTAGAAAAAAATTGAAAGAATCCACACCTAGCCATGCATTCTCCACCACATCATTAGGTTTATGTTTAAATCTAGCACTTGTCTAGCGATGGATTGAAGGTATTAAGCATTAAGTGAGGATCTAGAAAAATACGTACTTACATGATAACGTTTCCCTCTCTTCGATAGCAACAACAATGATGGTGTCCCCGAATGACTATAGGTTCATTGCTTTCACCACCCATGACAACACAATTCTGTGTGGGATTCTAACACAGATAACAGATAATATCTAACAAGCTATAAAACTGTGGACACAATTCTCCTCTTCAGACATGGCCTTACTGTTATGAGCTGGCTGTTCCCATGAAGTGTTTCTATTCACTAGTTTGTTTCACTTTATTGCAATGTTATTCTCTGTGAAGATACTGATATCTGATACGAACGAAGGGTGTTTCTAACTTGATGCTTGTATTTTGAGAGGAAGAAAACTTTGAATTCTAAAGGTGTTCGTGGATGTTTCTTCAATCTGTTATTGTAACATCTGCATCAGTTGTGTACTCCTCAAGGAGTTGACCAGGATTTGGTAACGATTTTGTTGAGACATTATGATGAGTGAGTGAGTTAGAGTTATACTCCGCTTGGATGCCCATTATGATGATCATAAGTTCATTAGTTTTATTACCAGCAAGGTGAATCATAAGAAGTTACATAATTTCAATTTGCCCACATGTGCAAATATCACGTTTGCCTAGAAACGATTGTTCTAATGCGACTATGGATACTTTTTGCGTCTATGACGTCATTTTATAATTTTTCCTTGACGTCACTACAGTGTGTCGTCGCAGAAGGAATTTTTTTTTCGCAATTCTTCTTCCGAATCTTATCAATTAGATCAGTAATAAAAACTTAATAACTCTCGAAAGAGTGTATCACATTTACAAAACTCGTGCAAATTTGGAACATACAAAGACCCATTCCATTCGTAAAAGTCATAATAAGATAGGATTCTTAAACATCAAGGAATTTCAACAATGCATATATGGTTTCATTATAGTTCTTTCTTTGACGTCATAATGTCATTTGTAGCTTAACTTGAGCACAATCTCGTCAATCTCACTTGATTAAAGTTTTCGCTAGTTCTATATGAAATCAATGAATTCTCTAATATAACAATATTACACGAGGGTCGTTAAATATTCTATATTATGTGTCGATAACCACAGAAGGTAATCACAGTTTACTTATAAAAAAATTTAAATGATGAGGTATACAAGTATTACCATCATTGGTTTATGACACAATAACTTCAAATCGTAAATGAATTCTTAACATTTACAAGTTTTATGTATTCTTCATACTGAGGGAAAATCAATAAAAAATATATATTTTCATAATAAATTATAAATTTATTAATATTTAGCAAAAGCAAGCAAGTTGTATGGCTAAAATGGAAGATTGCTGTATGCTCTTGATATCATAACATTATACAAAGATGTTGTTCATGTACTTTGTGTAAACCTTAACGGAAAGAGAATGTCCTAAAGTGTACAAAAACACAGTCAGAAACAAACCAGCGCTCTTGAACCACTTAGACACATAACCTCTTGTTATAACAAACATTTGGGGTTTTTTCTCAGCCACGTTTTGTGGTATTTTCCTTGGGAAACTCGCATAGAGATTTTCTTACCACGTGTATGTATTCCATTAAGGTTCCGGAATACTGTAACGAAACGTTTCCGTTACTGGCAAACAAGTGTAACATTCGTCTACAACAGTGGGAATGCTAAGTAAAAATTCCACTTGTTTAGCTTGGACACACTTCTAAAGAACAAGGTGTTATGCGATTGTTCTCAGTCTTATGTAGCGGAACAGAGACAATACAACTGTAAACTGGGATCACGTTCAGCTTACTCATTGTTTATGGACCATAAATACATATAGATCTATTTTGTGTATTATATGACAATTGAGAGCTCTGAGAGCGCTGTAATATCTATGAATGCTTAGTTATATCTAATATATACCATGTTCTACATGGATGATGAATTCTATTTTTTAAATCTTATAGAAAATTATGCATATTTTGAAAATCATCAGTTTAAGGTAAGTGAAGAAATATTTAATCTTATTACATATGATTTAAACATATTTATTCATGAAATGTATACATGAATGGATTGGCCAACAAGCTCAGAAGAGCTTATATTAAGGCCGCTCCGATAAAATGTAAATGTATCTAAAGCTAGTATGCTACTCAAGAGAACTCTAAGGAACATTTGTATTTTATTTTCAAATGATTTCTATATCAGCACAAGGTTAAAAGTATGTATTATAATATAACAAACAATATATCTTGTACTTAGAATCATATACTTAAAGAGATGCAGTCTATGTATTGAGCTTTGATGTTGGAAACAGATCAGAGATCAAAAATCAATTAACATAAAGCCAGATGATTTAGATTTAAAGCGATGGGTGTTTTATTCCTATTCCTATTATTCCTTTGGAAATCATTCCTTTGGTAGTAGAAAGCTTGATAAAAAATATTTTCAAAACAAATGTGAAGAAAAAAATCATTTTTGTAATTAATCACTTTTTTCAATCCAACAAGCATTCAAATCCGACAGAAATAACTCCATTTTCCTATTCCAACTTCCTATTTAGCTTCCTTCTTTGCATATCAATACATAAACTTTCTAACATGTATTCAAAGTTAGATGCAGAAAGGAAGTTTAAAAATAAGCTTTTGAACTTTAACAATAACCATTGAGAATACATGGAGTCTCTCATCTATGCAACACGAATACATTTCTAAATGCGAAACAAGGTTTAAAGTAAAACACGATATTTCAATTTTCATCGGGGATTTTGAAAGAATGTAAAACCATAATCCAGCTGTAACTGTGACTTTACGTGGGGAAAACGGACAAGAGTAGGTACTATTGAAAGAAAATGTTATAACAGGCCTAAATGTTTTTTGCAGTTACCCCTTTAGAATAAAAACCTCTGAAGCGAAAAGATCTTACAAAACCATAGCTGAAGCATAAAAATCAAAGGGAACTAAACTGATGTTCAAAAGAAAGTACACACCTCAGTTGGTTATATCATATGTACATGTATGATTTACATATTCAAATAGTTCATGTTTTCGATGTCGTAGTCTAAAACTGACAAGTACAGGAAATTACTCATCATTAACAAATACATCTAAGGGGGTTTTACAATTAAAACAAACAAATCTATGATGAAAGAAATTCCAAAAAATTTTATTGATAAAACACAATTTTTATCGACATAAAGGATACATTTAATGTTTAAATCAATAAAGGAGCCGCATTCATTACATGTTGACAACATTTTAAGCAGGGTGAGGGTCATGTTAGTGTAATTTTTATTTTCTACCCCTGTCAACATCAATCAAAAATATCTAAAAAAAATAGTTTAACCAGACATCAAAATATTTTTCTAAACTACTATAGGTACATGTCAAATGTCTTTTCGATATTGAAAAAACTATTCTAAATTGTGGTGTATACTTTCTTTTGTACTTCAGTTTATCTCATCTTTAAGTAGTGGCAAACGTTATGTATGGAATGTTAACAGGCGTCTTGAATGATAAATCACATTGCCAAAAAATATACAAATATACATGGAACACGTGTGGGAACCTTATCCATACCTCCTTTGTGAAGATAGATGGAAATGGATCTTGACATTGATACATTCAAAATAACCTTGTTCACTATCTTATATTTGACAGAATAGACATTTCTAAACCGAGAGTGTTTAAAATGACCCATTCAAACACTTTGTGACTTCTAGATTAACTGTATGGTAATAAACGTAACAATTTTATGATATATGTTCAATACATAAACACCTTTGCGCTAAAAAATCAATTTAAAAGAAGCACTAACGAAGGGTTTTGAATTAAAATGAATATAACGTATGAGCCTAGTATTTCTTTATACTTTCGTTTAACAATAGAAATGATTTTCTGATACAATAATTCTAATTCCATTCATACTTGAACATTTTTGTGTTACATAATGGATGATTTCCCTTAACTCAAATAAAGCAAAAGAAATTTTTTTTTGACAACATAACCGTCCGCTTAAAGTAGAAGTACGTAATACCATGTACGTTGTATACAATTGTATAATCATTACAACTTATGTTTCATTTCAAACAAACAAACTTCTATGCCAAATAATGTTAAAAATAAAACTCGAAATAAGACGGTATAAGGGATACTTGAACAATAAAGATATATTTGTCTTTAAAATTTAAAGCAATGTGTAAAAACATGTTGAGACATAACTATGGAAAATCAAGACTTATAACTTATTACCATATTATCAAACTTATCAATTCAACGTTTGATACAATCGCATGAATATCAAAATCAAAACCTTGTTATCATTGAAAAGAGCGTATTGACAAATATTAAAATGTTTTACCTTATTCAAGACGAGAAGTATCCCTTTTGAATCCAGGACACTTGTTCCAACGAGCTGAAGGTTATTGTAGATTGAGAGAATGTTTAAGCTATCTATTTCAAGACTTCAGTCTATATCGCGGTAAGAGAAGGTTAGAGAGTTTAGATTTGTGCGATTGGTTAAAAAGATAAATCTTTCGATGGAATATATGACCTTTTGCAGGATTAAGTCATACGCTTAAATATATATGAATTTCTGATCAGTACTTTTCTACAGAAACTACAAAATCTAATTAATACCATAAAACTGTAACATATGATATGCACCCTTCCATTGAATTTCAAAATATTTCATTTATATTATCAATTACTTGAATAACTTAATGCCTGTAGTGACCGTTACAGAAAAACTGTCACGTTTTAGCTTTATAATGTCTGCAATCTCATGTCCTAATGTCTTGCATTTGGATAGCTTAGTATAGATTTACATCATCCTTCCACGTCGAGAAAAGGATCGACAGTTACCAAGTTAATCATATTGAATGTTGATATGGAACGTTGTTGATACATGTAATTTGAGTAGCATATTGTTAGGCAAAAACGTTGGTCCAGCCTGCATGATGATGTCATAAACTCAAAATGATAACATTAGCTTATGACAATTTTAAACTTAAAGCTAATGATGTCTCCCATCCAAACTTTTAATTAAACCTAATCGTAGGCTTGATTGACAGTTGTGTCGGAGACAACCAAAAAAGAGAATAATTTAGAATAAACTTGACATAAAAAGTATCAAAAGGGACCATTCCATCAATGGGTCCACATTTATTAATTGATCACATTAATAATTCATTTATATAAGCCCCTAAGTCTCCTTAATTATGCTGAGAAGATTTATGGGATATTGCTCGAAAAAGGTGACTTAACCCATATGTAGTGTACAAAGTTATAATTGTTTCGATGGAAAGCGGAAAAATTGTTTAAATCTAAAATAACGAAAGTAGCAAAAGGCACCACTCCAATAGTACCTCTAACCATTAGCTAAGTGTTATAAAATGATAATGAAGAATGAGCGAGAACCGAATATTGCATTGTATCGTTACTTTCGTGTTGGAAATACGTATATATTATTTTACTAATTGCAGTTTCATATGGTTTGAAGTCATTAGCAAAGTATGGATTGAGATGGAGAATGCATTGAGAGCCGTAAATTCCTAGAAAAAAATTGAAAGAATCCACACCTAGCCATGCATTCTCCACCACATCATTAGGTTTATGTTTAAATCTAGCACTTGTCTAGCGATGGATTGAAGGTATTAAGCATTAAGTGAGGATCTAGAAAAATACGTACTTACATGATAACGTTTCCCTCTCTTCGATAGCAACAACAATGATGGTGTCCCCGAATGACTATAGGTTCATTGCTTTCACCACCCATGACAACACAATTCTGTGTGGGATTCTAACACAGATAACAGATAATATCTAACAAGCTATAAAACTGTGGACACAATTCTCCTCTTCAGACATGGCCTTACTGTTATGAGCTGGCTGTTCCCATAAAGTGTTTCTATTCACTAGTTTGTTTCACTTTATTGCAATGTTATTCTCTGTGAAGATACTGATATCTGATACGAACGAAGGGTGTTTCTAACTTGATGCTTGTATTTTGAGAGGAAGAAAACTTTGAATTCTAAAGGTGTTCGTGGATGTTTCTTCAATCTGTTATTGTAACATCTGCATCAGTTGTGTACTCCTCAAGGAGTTGACCAGGATTTGGTAACGATTTTGTTGAGACATTATGATGAGTGAGTGAGTTAGAGTTATACTCCGCTTGGATGCCCATTATGATGATCATAAGTTCATTAGTTTTATTACCAGCAAGATGAATCATAAGAAGTTACATAATTTCAATTTGCCCACATGTGCAAATATCACGTTTGCCTAGAAACGATTGTTCTAATGCGACTATGGATACTTTTTGCGTCTATGACGTCATTTTATAATTTTTCCTTGACGTCACTACAGTGTGTCGTCGCAGAAGGAATTTTTTTTTCGCAATTCTTCTTCCGAATCTTATCAATTAGATCAGTAATAAAAACTTAATAACTCTCGAAAGAGTGTATCACATTTACAAAACTCGTGCAAATTTGGAACATACAAAGACCCATTCCATTCGTAAAAGTCATAATAAGATAGGATTCTTAAACATCAAGGAATTTCAACAATGCATATATGGTTTCATTATAGTTCTTTCTTTGACGTCATAATGTCATTTGTAGCTTAACTTGAGCACAATCTCGTCAATCTCACTTGATTAAAGTTTTCGCTAGTTCTATATGAAATCAATGAATTCTCTAATATAACAATATTACACGAGGGTCGTTAAATATTCTATATTATGTGTCGATAACCACAGAAGGTAATCACAGTTTACTTATAAAAAAATTTAAATGATGAGGTATACAAGTATTACCATCATTGGTTTATGACACAATAACTTCAAATCGTAAATGAATTCTTAACATTTACAAGTTTTATGTATTCTTCATACTGAGGGAAAATCAATAAAAAATATATATTTTCATAATAAATTATAAATTTATTAATATTTAGCAAAAGCAAGCAAGTTGTATGGCTAAAATGGAAGATTGCTGTATGCTCTTGATATCATAACATTATACAAAGATGTTGTTCATGTACTTTGTGTAAACCTTAACGGAAAGAGAATGTCCTAAAGTGTAAAAAAACACAGTCAGAAACAAACCAGCGCTCTTGAACCACTTAGACACATAACCTCTTGTTATAACAAACATTTGGGGTTTTTTCTCAGCCACGTTTTGTGGTATTTTCCTTGGGAAACTCGCATAGAGATTTTCTTACCACGTGTATGTATTCCATTAAGGTTCCGGAATACTGTAACGAAACGTTTCCGTTACTGGCAAACAAGTGTAACATTCGTCTACAACAGTGGGAATGCTAAGTAAAAATTCCACTTGTTTAGCTTGGACACACTTCTAAAGAACAAGGTGTTATGCGATTGTTCTCAGTCTTATGTAGCGGAACAGAGACAATACAACTGTAAACTTGGATCACGTTCAGCTTACTCATTGTTTATGGACCATAAATACATATAGATCTATTTTGTGTATTATATGACAATTGAGAGCTCTGAGAGCGCTGTAATATCTATGAATGCTTAGTTATATCTAATATATACCATGTTCTACATGGATGATGAATTCTATTTTTTAAATCTTATAGAAAATTATGCATATTTTGAAAATCATCAGTTTAAGGTAAGTGAAGAAATATTTAATCTTATTACATATGATTTAAACATATTTATTCATGAAATGTATACATGAATGGATTGGCCAACAAGCTCAGAAGAGCTTATATTAAGGCCGCTCCGATAAAATGTAAATGTATCTAAAGCTAGTATGCTACTCAAGAGAACTCTAAGGAACATTTGTATTTTATTTTCAAATGATTTCTATATCAGCACAAGGTTAAAAGTATGTATTATAATATAACAAACAATATATCTTGTACTTAGAATCATATACTTAAAGAGATGCAGTCTATGTATTGAGCTTTGATGTTGGAAACAGATCAGAGATCAAAAATCAATTAACATAAAGCCAGATGATTTAGATTTAAAGCGATTGGTGTTTTATTCCTATTCCTATTATTCCTTTGGAAATCATTCCTTTAATAGTAGTAGAATGCTTGATAAAAAATATTTTCAAAACAAATGTGAAGAAAAAAATCATTTTTGTAATTAATCACTTTTTTCAATCCAACAAGCATTCAAATCCGACAGATAACTCCATTTTCCTATTCCAACTTCCTATTTAGCTTCCTTCTTTGCATATCAATACATAAACTTTCTAGCATGTATTCAAAGTTAGATGCAGAAAGGAAGTTTAAAAATAAGCCTTTGAACTTTAACAATAACCATTGAGAATACATGGAGTCTCTCATCTATGCAACACGAATACATTTCTAAATGCGAAACAAGGTTTAAAGTAAAACACGATATTTCAATTTTCATCGGGGATTTTGAAAGAATGTAAAACCATAATCCAGCTGTAACTGTGACTTTACGTGGGGAAAACGGACAAGAGTAGGTACTATTGAAAGAAAATGTTATAACAGGCCGAAATGTTTTTTGCAGATATCTCTTTTAGAATAAAAACCTCTGAAGCGAAAAGATCTTACAAAACCATAGCTGAAGCATAAAAATCAAAGGGAACTAAGCTGATGTTCAAAAGAAAGTACACACCTCAGTTGGTTATATCATATGTACATGTATGATTTACATATTCAAATAGTTCATGTTTTCGATGTCGTAGTCTAAAACTGACAAGTACAGGAAATTACTCATCATTAACAAATACATCTAAGGGGGTTTTACAATTAAAACAAATAAATTTATGATGAAAGAAATTCAAAAAATGTTTATTGATAAAACACAATTTTTATCGACATAAAGGATACATTTAATGTTTAAATCAATAAAGGAGCCGCATTCATTACATGTTGACAACATTTTAAGCAGGGTGAGGGTCATGTTAGTGTAATTTTTATTTTCTACCCCTGTCCACATCAATCAAAAATATCTAAAAAAATTGTTTAACCAGACATCAAAATAATTTTCTAAACTACTATAGGTACATGTCAAATGTCTTTTCGATATTGAAAAAACTATTCTAAATTGTCGTGTATACTTTCTTTTGTACTTCAGTTTATCTCATCTTTAAGTAGTGGCAAACGTTATGTATGGAATGTTAACAGGCGTCTTGAATGATAAATCACATTGCCAAAAAATATACAAATATACATGGAACACGTGTAGGAACCTTATCCATACTTCCTTTGTGAAGATAGATGGAAATGGATCTTGACATTGATACATTCAAAATAACCTTGTTCACTATCTTATATTTGACAGACTAGACATTTCTAAACCGAAAGTGTTTAAAATGACCCATTCAAACACTTTGTGACTTCTAGATTAACTGTATGGTAATAAACGTAACAATGTTATGATATATGTTCAATACATAAACACCTTTGCGCTAAAAAAATCAATTTAAAAGAAGCACTAACGAAGGGTTTTGAATTAAAATGAATATAACGTATGAGCCTAGTATTTCTTTATACTTTCGTTTAACAATAGAAATGATTTTCTGATACAATAATTCTAATTCCATTCATACTTGAACATTTTAGTGTTACATAATGGATGATTTCCCTTAACTCAAATAAAGCAAAAGAAATTTTGTTTGGACAACATAACCGTCCGCTTAAAGTAGAAGTACGTAATACCATGTACGTTGTATACAATTGTATAATCATTACAACTTATGTTTCATTTCAAACAAACAAACTATTATGCCAAAAAATGTTAAAAATAAAACTCGAAATAAGAAGGTAAAAGGGATACTTGAACAATAAAGATATATTTGTTGTTAAAATTAAAATTAATGTGTAAAATAATGTTGAGACATAACTATAGAAAATCAAGAAGTGTAACTTATTACCATATTATCAAACTTATCAATTCAACGTTTGATACAATCGCATGAATATCAAAAGCAAAACCTTGTTATCATTGAAAAGAGCGTATTGACAAATATTAAAATGTTTTACCTTATTCAAGACGAGAAGTACCCCTTTTGAATCCAGGACACTTGTTCCAACGAGCTGAAGGTTATTGTAGATTGAGAGAATATTTAAGCTATCTATTTCAAGACTTCAGTCAGTGCCTTGAAAGTGAGGATTTACGTTTAAAGCACTGTCTTATAATGCTCCCTATTCCCTCCTGGAAAGCAATTATCTAAAGAAAGTAGGAATATATTAAGTCAGGGCGGTCTGGATGCTGACTTGGTATCGTGATTAACGTACAACAAATAATCAACTTCTTGCAAATGAATGTTACTATTAAATTGTTCTTGATTTATTTGTTCAGAGATCATAAAGTAAGTATGCATTTGTATATTATTACTGCGCAAGCAGCGTTATTTACATCAGTCCAAAGTGATATTACATGTAGTGCTAATCACAGTGCTTTGAAAAACATAAACCACCACTACCGTTCATCCGCTAAGACATTGACATCATTTAGATTGAATTGAATTCTGAGATGCCTGGAACACTTCACACTATATGAACTATACAGGATAATTGTGAAGAAACTTGAGCCTCTTTTTTCTTAACACTTCCTGGTAATGAATACCTTTCTGTGCTTATTGTGACTTGATCTGACCCTACTGATGAGGTAAACCAATTACTGTACGGATTTAACGTTTCATCAGTTAACATTTATGATCCTATAAAAATGTCTTTATAGTTCTAACTACCAAACTTACTTATAAGTTGGTATTCATAATTTGTCGACAAACCAAAGACTTACCAATTTGTTCCTATAGTCAATCATAGGTAGATAAGAACTATCTATAGTTTATAAAGCTAAAGAATGATTGGAAATAATTTCAATCAGAGATTTAGTTACAAACATTTGGTTTCACTTTGAATTAGCGATGGTTAAAAGAAACAATTTTCAAAATCCATTTGATAAGGTTTTCGTATTTGATGGAAACTCACCTTAGCAAAACGGTATATAGATAGTATTATATGGGTATTTTCATATCACATTCGGTATCAGCCCGAGACCCCAATATCAGCCCGAGAGCTGATACCGAATGTGATATTAAAATACCCATATCATACTATTTTTATCATCTATATACTTATTAAACAAACTATAAAATTAATTGTAACATTTTTAAACTTTAATTCATAACATTAACATGTGGCTTAAGTTGCCGCTTAACTTACAAAATTACCAATAAACATTCAGTTCCCGAGCCTACGCCTCTTGCGACTTTTGAGTTCATTTAATCTCTGGTATCCAAACTGGAAAGAAAGGTTGTATTAATAATCAAACTGACAAATCCTATCCGCAAGTGACTGCAGCGTTTTCGCGATGTCGGCCACGTTCAAACGTCAGCTGTACAAAGGGAGACAACTCTAAATTCCTCGCGACTTCCATCTATTTTTTGCGTTCGTTGCCTAGGGTTCCACGTTCAAGTCCCTTGACGACGGGCTGATACAGGTTTTGCCCTTGACGACGGGCTGATACAGGTTATCTGCCCTGCGGGCTGATACAGGGTGCTTGACGAAGGGTGTATCTTGCATTCAAAATCTCTTTATTTATAAGCAAGTATATGATAAAAACCAATAATTTGCTTATGTACAGTAGATACATTTTAAAGCTTCTTTTAGGATGAGAATTTGCTCTCAAAAGTGCGTCAAAAGCGTATTTAATACTGCTGAAAAAATTTCGTCATTATGCAGCTTAAATGAACTGTTATGTTTTCAAACATTAGGTTAATTATGCTGTAAACAGTGACTTTTGTTGAAATGCATTTTCTTACAGAATTTGGTGTTCAATACACAGAAAAAATTCACACTGCAACAAACAATATTGCCTATCTTTAAAAAAACAATGTATACGGTGAGCTTTATATGCAATTTAAATTTAAATTCACTCTCTACCATTTTTTAATATCTTGGCAACAAAATGAATATCACTGTTCCTTTCAGTCTTGTATTTGATTCATTATATGCAGATGTTGTTCAGGGCTCTAATAAATTTACACGTGACACAATTATTGCAGTACAAAGCTCTGGCAGATTGAGAACAAAGACTATGCATCACAATAAGGGGAAGTCTGCAGTGGATTAGGTGGATATCCGGACTGTTCGAGATGATTATGTTATAGATATACCCACACCCCAAAATACCTCTGCTTGTATCAATCCTCATTAGCTCAGTCGATAGAGTCGCTGCTCAACAACATAAAGGTCGTTGGTTCGATTCCCACCATCTTTGATTACAATTCTCAAAAACTTATCATTCTAAATTTTAAAAGTCCGTTTATTTGCCAACGTTGAAAATCTCTTCTCCTGACTAAGTGTAGATTAACAATAAAGAGAAGGTGTATTAGAAAAGTAGAGGTGTATCAGTGGATAATCTACAGTTACAACAGATAAAAGAGAGGTGTGTCCGTCAATACACCTACAGTTAGAAAAAAGGAAACCATTGCAACGATACCGGAAGTGGGGTATAATTTATGATTGTGTGCTTTCAAAGCATGTTTATCGCTGCTCTATCATATGTTTTGCAGTTTAATATAAAATGCTGAAATATGAAAAAGTTATTTCATTTCATTTCGTCATTAAGAAATACATTCATTATTCATATTGATAGATTCATAGATAAAATAAGTATCGCAATTCTTAGATGTTGGCATCATCCACTCTTAAACTGAAATGTGAGTGAAACTATCATGTACATGTATTGTATAATTTTGTAAGGCTACTGGCTTTAAAGGGGCAGTAGCATGCTTTTTGATAATTTCATATTTTATAACTTTCACTGATAAGTGTAAGTTAATGGTATATGTATCATTTTGAAAGTGTCAAAAATCTCATCACACAAGCCAATCATCCATAATCAGAGGACAAAGTATGTAGATTCACAAAAAATGCATTGGCGGCCATATTGTGTGAACACTTTTAATTCATTTTGTGTAAGGGGAAGAAATGGTATGGCTAAATTTTACATTATATATTTGAATTATTACTGCTACATTTAGTTTGAATACATTGTCTTTCAATTGTAACAACTAATTTTCATTTTCCTGACATCACCTTATATTCCCCTTCAAAACGTGCTACTGCCCCTTTAAAGCCATTTGGTAGAACATGCATGACATATGTAATGTCTCTTACTATAACATTGTCTATCTCTTTCACTATCAGATGGTACATAATTAGATTTAATTGATTGACCCAAAAACTGTATAAATTATAAAATAAACATAACTTCAGCTAACGTGGAATTATACAAACATAAAGTAGTACATGATACACGTCATCAATTTTGACACTGAGGCAAATACGCCAATATAACATTGAGAATAAAACACAAAGCAATAAGGTACCTGTCGCAAGAACAATAAATCCAGTTTGCCTTTCAGCTTAAATCTGCACGAAGAATACTTTTCAGACATATCAATAGAATGTCAAAATCAAACATAGGAAAAGTATAACAAATACTCAAATTTAGAAATTTTACCTTGAATAAAGCTAAAATTGTACATGTATAACAGCAAAACTTGATTAACATTATGTACAAGATTGGTAAAAGATGTTTACAAATATTGTTTTGTTTTACCTTATTCAAAACTAGTTAGAGCCTTTCAGCATGAACAACACTTGCTCCAACAATATGGATGTTATTATTGTAGAATAGGAGAATGCTTAAGCTATCTATTTTAAGAATGATGTCAGAGCCTTTGAAATTGACGATTTACACTTAAAGCACGGTCCATTTCGGTTCTGGAAAGTAATTATCTAAAGAAAGTAGAAATTTATGAAGTCAGGTCGGTTTTTTCTAGAAATGATGAAGCCGAAAAGGCTTGTTTATTAACAAGAGTTGTTATCGAAATGAACTTTCAACACATCATTTGACCTTCTACAAATGAATAAAACTATTAAATGTTTCTTGATTTATGTTTTCAAGATCACAAAGAAAGTATGATTACAGCACAAACAGCGTTATCTATATCTTCTAACGGTATTTAAACTACTGCTAATCGCCATGCTTTGAATAACATAAACCACCACTTCCATTTATCCGGTAAGACATTGGCATCTCCTAGAGATTGAGTTTCACATCTGAGATGCCTGAAACACTCTTAACTATTAATGAACTAAGCAGGCTATGCGTTAAGATCTTTGGGCTTGCGTGTTTATCACTTCCTGTAATGGATACTTTTCTATGCTTATCATGACTTGATCCGACCCTGTTGATGGTGTAAATGCATTATTGTATTGACTTAGTGTTTCATCATTAAGCATTTATAAACTAGTAAATTGTAATATCAGGATAGAAATTGTCAGGATAGAAATGCCAAAGCTTTTATATGTATGAATATTGTTATAGAGAGAAAAAGCAAACAGCATAAAACAAAATACAATTTGTAGATTATAAGATAAAATTACTTCAAGCCTACACCTAAGTAAACACCTAACACTCTACAAGGCGTTTGTTCCTGTGTTTGTATCTTGTTTGCAAATAAACTGTACTCAACACACACAATAAACAAACACTAAATCACCTCTCATCTCTCAGATTTTTTTTCCATTGGCTAAGATTAGAGATGATATAAAGTATCTATATCTACCATCTTAAAGCAGACAAAATGCAATTTTGAAAATAAGGACCCACAGAAAAAAACCGTGTAATTGCTTGGTTGTTTCAAGTGTCAGGCTTGGCTGTTCCAACTCAATGTTGGCACATTTTTACAACTATTTACAGTGAACGTTTATGAATACAAATGGAGATGAGTTATACGTATACACTGTAATGTACTACAGTTTCAGCCACATTTTTTTAACTTTTCAAGAAATTGTGCAAATAAGGTATTTTCAACTTATCAAAATGTTAAAATTGTTGAAAACGAATACATATCGATTTGTGATGTATATTGTAGCTTCTGCTTCTTAATTTGTTTTGATTCTGATTTAGCTGTTCTTTTCAACAAAATACAACAAAGTCTCCATTCAAATGAACAAAAATCATTGTGTATACAAATATTTGTATTAAGACATTGAAAAAAGAAATATTATTCGAAAAAATACTTTTATCTGTTTCAGAATATGACAGTATATACATATTACAGGAACCGTAATTGTCAAAATAGATCTAGTGATATACACCAACATAAGTACATAGGTTTGAAATAACGAATCCGGAAGCATGAGGTCCAGAATAGAGTACATTTACTTAGGAAAATATCCTTCACATTAAAATCGCCCGGTAACAAGGTTTCAGGTTCAGTAAAGTTAATTTAAACAAACTGTTGAACGATCTGTTGTCCAAATTAAATAATAATCGTTTCTCAAAAACAAAATGTAAAGAAAGTAGATAAGATAAACGGGTTAGATGCATTACAAGTTGATGTCTGTGCAGATTAGTCATCAAAGTCAACAACGAAACTTGAATGAAAGTAAACAATGTATGCTATCATTGAAGAACTGAAATACTATACATATCTAATTTACCCTCAGGACCACACAGACAACAACAACACATTAACAAGCTATCTAAAACCCAAAGATTCTGCTAACAAGACAAACAAGTTTTATGTGGTTTCCAAAATAAAGGTTGTTAGGTGCTTAGCAAATAAATGTTGGTAGGGTAAAGCAATAGAATGGGGTGAAGGTTGTTAATGGTATCTCTACCAAAGAACAATTGTTAATTAAATATGCACTGAGAAAATCTTTTCTGACTATACAATCTTGGGAATACTTGTTATCGACCGTTTTATAGACACTGTGGCAAACTGCCATTAACTGTTTGAAGAGAAATGTGTTTTGGAATGAAGATTGTTTGACCAAATAATAAGCAAAAACATTTTACATTGATGAAAGAAAAAGTATATTTTTTCATTTCTAAAAAGAATTTACCAACATCGTTTCATGTAGTACCAATAAATATTCAACACCTACCTGAGTCAACTTTCGGTTGAACTTTATCCTTGTACATGATCTCTAAATAATCATTTCCCAATAAAACTCTGCCCTTCACTGTAAAGCAGGGGATTAACCAGTTCATTCTATATTAACAATAGGTGTGGGGTAATGTGGTATTTTACATAAATTTAATGTTTACAGGCATCGTTCACTTTTCCAATCCTGGTTTTTATACGTTAACAAATACAAACAATTCGAAAATTTAAATATTAAATTTGAGGTTGATACAATGTACATGTATTTTTCGATCTTAGTATCGAACGAAGTAGGGATATAAGTCCTTTTATATAAACAATTAAACAATGTATAAAAGCATATCCATATAAACATCACAAATACGTAATTAGATCAGGCGCTAAAGAGTAAGTAATTGTCTTGAATATTTGCATGCAGGTGGATTGAAACTTTATGAGTGAACTGAGAATGTTCAATTTTAATCTGGTTTATTTGAAATTGAATGTTTGATCCAGTCATGAGATATTTCTTTTAAAATTCTGATAAGAAAGAGAGATTAAACTTGAGTATTAAGTAGTTAAACTATGCATATGAAAATCCGTTAAACATAAAACAACTAAACTCATAAAATCAAACACAACCATGAACGTCACTACATCAGATTATGCATCGACTCAGGTAGTTTTTCAAGCATAACTTAAATACACTTACAGAACGCCAGAAGGCCTAATAGCCTCTTCAACCTCATCTTGCTGATTACAGAACGCAGAAACATTACTACACCTAGTGTTCTCGTGTTGGCTTACTCTTTTTCTATAGACATAAGATTTTCCCTTGGTAAGCATTTAATTAGTGTCATTTTTTTCATTTAAATGGAAATCATTATCTTTGAAAAATTTATATGCGTTTTTTTGTTTTGGGAGAGTATACATATCAACAGATTTCAATTAATGGGTTGACTGATGTAGACAAACCCAAAACTGACATGTTATTCAAAATATAGGAAAAACAGTACAAACGAGTTCAAAAATCACTCACTTACCATTCTTTAGTGTCTAGGCAACGAAAATGTGTGCCACTGTTCCTTTGTAGTCTTGTATTCTGATTCATTATATGCAGACCATTGTTCAGGGCTCTAATAAATTTATACGTGACACAATTATTGAAGAACAAATCTCCGACAGAATGAGAAACAAGACTATGCATCACAATAAGGGGAAGGCTGGAGAGAGCAATGTGAGGAAATATCCGGACAGATCTAGATGATTGTTTTATGATTGTGTGCTTTCAAAGCTATAACATATCAGCTCTGTTACATGCTTTGTAATCAAATGCTGAAATATCAAAGGATGTATTCATTTCATTTCTTCATAAAACATACCATATGTAATTCATATTGACAGATTCATAGATAGCATAAACGATTTCCGTTCTTGGAATAATGGGACACATTTAATCTCGTGTGATTTATTCACATCTTTAATCTTCTTTTCAAATATTCAAAGATTCGATATTTCAAGATTACCCTGTTATAATGATGTAATTGATATATGTTTAATCAGAAAACATATGAATATTTATTAAGACACAATTAGAAAGTATGTGTACGTATTTGAATAGCATCTTCATTAGAAGATGATTATAGATCAACTGGATACACAATTTCTATAGCAAATCTTTAATGTGCAATTGCTATTTGTTTTAACCATCCTTTTTTCAGGCAACGATATTGTTTACGATATAACACTATGAAATGATATATGATATGAAAAAGAAAATGCTAGAAAAACAGAAACCAAAAATAATGATTCTGGTTTGAGGCTACAACTTTATCATAACAACATGTCAATCAAAATTATCAATCGTGTTTCAAATAATTGACAAATCGTGAGTTAGGACGTCCATTATGACCTGTTAGTGTACAGTATCACCAGACAGAAGACAATTAAATACACAGTGCTGTTGATAGCTAAGTCAATACAATTAGCTCTTCAGTAGCCCTTGACATCATCTGTCCCAGTTCGAAAGTGCCATTTATTGATGTGAAGTGTTCAAGAACATATGTCACTATTATTCACATGTAAAACCTGTTTTGATGCAAACAGAAGCTTCACTGTCAATCAATTGAATGGATAATTAAGAAAATAAGATTTTTTAAAATCATTACCCCCTTCATTCATTTCATTATAACCTTAACTCTCTCTTCATTCATAGCTATGACGTCACCAATTTGGTTTTATCAATAATTTATAAAAAAATTAAGGATTTTTAATTGATGTAAAAAATTGTTTGACATCATAAAACTATCATTTATCATGTTAAAATGAAATTCATTTAAAGTTATTAGAGATTTATCTAAGGGTTTTATATTAATGTTACATAAAGAAAAAATTTCAATCATTAAGAGCACAGAAAAGACGTCCCTAGCTGTTAAATATATTCTACAGCTATTTTCATTGTTAAATCCCTTTCGCAGTAGCACGGATATGAAACTATAAGATATAGTTATTAGTGTTTGTCAATCCTTACAACAGTATGGACCATACATACATCAAATAAAAGTACATGAATCATTAATTCCAAATGAGTTGACTCAACAAAGGGTTTGATTTACGATTGTTTAATAAACTGTAATTGTCATTATCAGAATTGAGAGCAACTAATCACCAAATGACAAAAAAGACTCATTCCTATTGTAGGATTTAACCGTTGTCTAATTTCCCAAGAATAATGCCGTTATATCATTGTTAAACGGCCTCACATTGCCGATGCTGCTTCTTTATGGTGCTTGAAGGCACATCATTATAACTTGAAATAAGATATGGCTTTGTCCCTGTGAACAAATAACTTAATATTTTTGCAATTTGTTATGTGTATCGTATACAAAAACATTTTTGTAAAAGTTAAACGTCTGTTAGTTAGGCACAATCTAAATTTTTCTGTATATTTTCGTATACTTCCGAGTTCTCTGCCACACGGGTTCATGTTTCTTGCTTCTATCAAAATCTTAAAAAGGGAATAAAGAAAAGTCCTTACTTTAAAGGGGCAGTAGCACGTTTTTTGATAGTTTTATATTTTAAATATTTCACTTATAAGTGTAAGTTATTGCTAAATGTATTAATTTTACAGTGTCAAAAATCACATTACACAAGCCACTCATCGACAGTCAGAGGACAAAGTATGGCGATTCACATCAAATCCATTAGCGGCCATTTTGTGTGAACACCTTTAATTGATTTTGTGTAAGAAAAAGGAATCGCATGACTAAATTTTACGTTATATATTTTGCTTAGTACTGCTTCAGTGAGTTTAACTACATTGTCTTTCAACTGGAACCCTTTATTTTCATTTTCCTGACATCACCTAATGTTCCCCATGAAAACATGCTACTGCCCCTTTAACCAACGAATGTAAGAAGTTACCACTCATAAACATAACATAACATCATAAACACACATGTTGATTCAATTATTTTAAAAAATGTTCTCTGTCCGCGTATGAGTCACTCGTTTATGTTCATGTACCATGAACTAAGAACTCTGTTATTATGCAGAGATGATTCATTCTTCCACTGGTAATTGCGTGGTCGTGGTTTTAACAATACCCTATACCCTATACCAACACAAACCTAATGGTCAGAAATTAACAAAATTACCTCTTAATGATTCATGCTGATTTTTTTCACTTGGCACTGAAGTGAAAACGTTTCATGCTACGTTCCGTTAAGAAAACGAAAATGCATGACTGAATAAAAGAATTCTCATAATACAAAATACATATTACCTGAAACGTAGGAATATTTCTCAGGTAAATACAACATTGATGAAATATTGGGTAAGCAATTGAACTTAGCAGTCTGTTCACAAGCATTTTGCGTCATTTTGATATGAATATTCAATATCGTGTGCAACATTGGTAAACTGTAAACTTATTCACCAGAATAACATTTGATAAGACCCCTCAAGTAACTTAAACATGTACTTCAATGAGCTGAAGATTAGGATAACGATACAGAGATATTAGGTATATATGTCAAGACATTATTTACGTTTTTATCTACTAAATTTATCGTTTTTGGAAAGCAAAAGCTTCAGAATAATAATGAAGACATGGTGAACAGTCCTTGAAAGGTGAAGACAAATTGATTTGTTAATCACAGAAGGTGTGAATTTTTAGTCTAAGCGTGCAAAAATCATTAATTATAACAATATATTTAGTTGTATACAAACATAGCCGAATACCTTTGCATTTACCTGTCATTGCAGAACACATCGGTGCAATAACAATGTAAGAAATGAAGCAATATAAAGTATCAGATATTGTTGAATCTGATGAACTTAACTGTTTGAAATGTTTTAGGAAAACTCAAATACAACTGTAAGCATTAACCATTTTCATTAAATTCGTTCAAGATGAATGCTTTATTCGATGAGTTGAAATTGTTTAGAATATAGCGAGAAAATCTTCAAAAGGCTGGCTCCGATATTCCAAATACTCTAATTAACGTGCTGTGCAAACCACCGCAATCATTCATCCGCTAAGACATTGGCATCTCCTAGAGATTGGGTTTCACATCTGAGATGCCTGAAACACGCTATTAATGAAAGCAGGATACTTGTGAAGATACTTGGGCTTCATTTTTCTTAACACTTAATGGTAATGAATAATCCTTCAAGGTTTATCCTGACTTAATGTAGATCTGCTGGCGACGTAAATGCATTTCTATACGCTACAACAAATAGTTTTCTGAATATCTGAACTTGAAGACCATCTCAAAAATCACACTGTACAAATGCGTAGGAAAAACTAATTTAAGAAAGAAATAATGTAAGGTACTATAAAGAGTTAAATGAAGTTTTTACATACAATTAACTATATATATTATGTTACATACATCTGGTTTGACTTGAATTGGCAATGGGTTAGATTAATTACAAGGTTGTTTTTTTAATTTCGAATCAGGACCGGTTACTTATAAGCGATCATCAAATTAACACTTAATTTATCAATATATCCAATTACATTTAAAGAGGTACAAATCGTGTAATGTAAGAAGGCAACATTGTAACGTGGACGAGCATATCTGTGTTTAGGGCAGATGCAGAAAAAAATTCTGTAAGTTCTTCGCCATTTTTCGTCACTAGAAACAGTTAAACAGTTACCCTTAAAGGGGCAGTATCACGTTTTTAGGTGGAATATAAGGTGATGTCAGGAAAATTTAAATTAATGGTTCCAATTAAAAGACAATGCATGTAAACTAAATGAAGCAGTGATATATATTATGTAAAGTTTAGCCATGCAGTTCCTTTTTTCTTTAACAAAATGAATTAAAGGTGTTCACACAAAATGGCCGCCAACGGATCTTTATACTTTGTCCTCTGACTAAGGATGATTGATTGTGTTATCACTATCAAAATACTACATTAGCATCAACGTTCAATTTTCAGTGAAAACTTTAAAAGATAAATTTTCAAAATACGTGATTCTGCCCCTTTAATACAACTGTAAACGAATGCGACAAATGTAATAACACAGATGAGGAAGCTAATAGGAATATCATCAAGCTTATAGCCCTATCATCAAGTGATTATTGCTAACGTAATTAGAAATAATTTGTATTCAAAAAACGAACTTTAAAAAGAAACATAATTTTCATAATTTAAAGCGTTATATGTAGTGTCAATATCAGGTAAGATAATATATGTGAGGTGGGTGATGTGGGGTTTAACGCCGTTTTCAAGAGTGTTTCACTTATATCATGGCTGACAGTATAAGTGCAGGGAGAAAGCCCGCAACACTACTTTGGTTATGCATTGCGGTGAAACCGATTCACACCAGCGAATCTTTGAACTCATTTTAGATAAAATGCTTACATAAAACTGATGTTTTGCATGTCTATATTTGAAAAGAACAGCTCTTAGCACCCATTTTTTCGCAAGTTATGAAATCGAATTTAATAAATAACAGTTCATTATAAAAGGCTTGGTTTGTACAAGTTTCAATTCATCTGCGAATTTGTGTTTTCAACGCTTCAAGTCAAGCTTCAAAACTCATAGTTATCATAATGTATGTTGTACAAATTAAATTCTCTGTCTGTCTGTCAACATAAAACTGATTCAATGCATAATTTGGAAATGTGAGCTTTGACGTTTCATAAGGCGAAAACATAAGCCATGAACTTGCCATGTCTTTAACATGATATTGCCAATCATGATGTCTATCTATAAAACAAAATTCAAATATCACATCATAGATAACTTTAGAAAGAATTGAAAAGATGTTTTCTGTTCCAATACATGCAAAACATTATTTGAGCGTCCTAATAAAACCATCGTTGGGATTAATATGGAAGAACAAATCTTATAAGGGATAAGGGGAACCAATGAGAAAAACAGTTTTACAGTTTTGGGTTTCATTTCATTTAGATCCCGTTATAAACTATAAACATTCAGCATTGTTTAACACAATCAAACAAATTTGCGTTTTGTTTTCTTTTAGTTAGCATTATAACCAGAAGAGAAATTTAACGTACAAAACATGAGTGGTGAAAGATCAATCAATACAATCATTTCCTAAATAACCCAAGGCCAGATGTATCCCTCGTCCACAAGGACTCTCATTGATGTGTAGTGAAGAAACATGGCACTATTTTTGTATTTCAAAAATGCATGTGAAGGTTAATCCCTGTGTCAAGGTCAATAAGAGAGTCTTGAAGACCTAAGTGCTGCCTCGGCAGTCCTAGTTTCAAATTATTACTATCATTACATATTTTTTTATCGATTATTAACAAATACAGTCTTGGCAAAACTTCATCATAGGAATTGCCTTAGAACAGTCAAATTTTAAACAGCTATCTTAACCAAGACGAAGTTTTTTCAAATTAATTTGATTAATCATCAGCAAAATTGACAAGGGGATCATTATTACCTTCCATATTGTGGACCATTAAGACTTCTTCAAAATATTGTAATAGAGCAACATTTTCAGTACTTTTCTTACTTGAAACATCCAATAGCAAGAAAATAAAGGTAAACTAGATTAGCGTTTGCGGGATACCGCAAAAGCAGAGCAGCCCCGGAACTTGGGGTTTCGCCTTACCCTGTTCCGCCTTTTACAGGCCTCACCAAATTGGGAATTTTCTCGTGACCTTGACCTTTGACACTCAAGGTCACACAATCAATGAACACATTTCATTGAGTAGAACATTATTGTAATGAAATAAAGTGTTAAAAATTAAATTAATCCATTTTCTCCATATATGTTGACCTTGCTGTGACCTTGACCTTCGACAGTTCGTACCCAAAACTTTTTGAAAATGTTGTACTTCTCAAGAGATAATATATACAAAATCTAAACTTCATAGCACAAAAACTTTTCAAGTTATTGTTTTTACAAGGTATTGCAATAACTCATATCTCATGACCTTGACCTTTGACCTTCAAGGTCACACAATAATAGAACACTTTTTATTGAGTATAACTAACATGTATTGATTAAAAGTGATCATAGTTAAAATAAAGCATTTTCGCTAAACCATGCTTAAGTCATGACCTTGCTGTGACCTTGACTTTTGACGGATTGTAGCCGAAACCTTTTCAAAAAATTTTACTTTTCCAAGGATGATTTATACCAAGTTAGAGCTTCATAGCACAAAAACTTTTCAAGTTATCGCGTTTACAAGGAATTTTGCGGTGATTTTATAACTCGCGACCTTGACCTTTGAACTTGAAGTGAACATGTCATAATGATTCCCTGGAAGTATTAACATTAAGACATGTTCATAAGTTCTGAAAAGCTAAATGGGATAAAGTTATACCCAAATTTAGTGCATTTTGTAATAACTCATATCTCATGACCTTGACCTTTGACCTTCAAGGTCACACGATCATTGAACACTTTTTATTGAGTATAACAATCATGTATTGATTAAAAGTGTTCATAGTTAAAATAAAGCATTTTCGCTAAAACATGCTTACATCATGACCTTGCTGTGACCTTGACCTTTGACGGATTGAAGCCAAAACCTTTTCAAAATTTTTTACTTTTGCAAGGATGATATATACCAAGTTAGAGCTTCATAGCACAACAACTTTTCAAGTTATCGCGTTTACAAGGAATTCTTAGAGTGAATACATATCTCGTGACCTTGACCTTTGACCTTGAAAGTGAACATGTCAAAATCGTTCCCCCGAGGTATGAGTAATAAGGTATGAATAAGAGTTCTGGAAAGCTTAGTGGAAAAAAGTTATAGCTAGTAGTACGAGTGCGGCGGCGGCGGCGGCGATGGAAACTTCACAAAAACTGATAGCAGCCCCGTCCTTAGACGGGGCTGCTAAATATGTCTATGATTCTACTTATCTAATTTTATCTAATACTAAAGCATTAACGTGTGTACACAGTCATGTTCAAATCCAACCGTATTGAATAATACTATTTCATTACATGATACATGATATTTCAAAGGTTAATTTCTTATCTCCTCGAATGACGTAAACAAGAACATTGAATTATGTACAAAAACTTGTATTTTGACTTCCAATACCTTGAACGTCTAAGAACGAAAAAATGCAAGATGAAATGCAAATAACATAATACAGATGTCTTATTATTCACACAAAGATAAGAACTCAAATCAAATATCCCTTAAAATACCATTCCTCCTCAAAGATTTTTGTATTTAATCAGTCTGATATATAAGCTTGCAGTCGTGAGTCATATATTCCCTTACATTCTAAGACACACGGGTTTATTGATATTTAATCAGATTGAAAAAGAAATGTGTCTGGTTAAGTTCAATCGGTCAACAGTCCTACATCAATACCAAAATCTCAATCTATATGTTTAATTAATTGAGAGTTTTATAGGATTATATGAGAGTTCAACTGTTTAATCTGAGGAAGGTAAAAGATCATGTCATGCTAGGAAAATCGTCATGTTAGTTAAAAGATATTTTAAACCCATCGTTGACAATAAGATTTTGTTTCAACTTTAAAATTACCATTTAGATAATAGACTGAATCAGATTGGACTATGTTGAAATATCCAGAGAGGAAAGTCAAAATAAATTGTAGTTTATAGATACTCCTCCACATTAACTAAATAAATGTTTGGCACACGGCCATGTACAATATGAAATAAACATCATGATCACTGGCAGCTTCTTGTGAGTAAAAAAAATACAAGCAAAAGCAAAACGGAAATTATCAAACAAATCAACAGAATACTCATTAAAATGACGAAACACACAGCATGGCAAATTTACAGCGAAAGAGATCAACGTCATATGTCAAATTGGTCAAATAGTTTGTAAAAAAAGTGTTTACCCAACTTTTAAATGAATAAGACTCAACCTACATCTGCAAAACTTGTTCCAATGGTCTTAAAGCAGAACATATCTATTGAAAGACTTACATGTAAGTCAGAGCATTGGAATGGAAATATTTATTCTTTCAGTGAAAAGCAATTATCTGAAGAAAACAGGAATTTAAGAAATTTCTGCTCAAGTGATTAAAACAGAAGGGCTTGTTTATTACAGGATGTTTTTGAACATGTGAGGATTGGTTTCGTGATTAGCGTTCAACCAATCATTGACTTATATCAAATGTCAACAATTATCATCCTTCAAATAATATAAGCTCTTGATATTTACTTATGATGAAAGGAATAACTGACTGACTGATATCTTACTGTGATTTGACAATAAAGACAAAACGTTAACAAATTTGAATCATTTGAATTATTTTAAATGAATATTCTGTATTTCAATTATGAAGGTAGATGTATGACCATTACACTAGCCTTTCGATTACAAAACCTTTAAATAGTTGAAGAATAAATGTATATTCCTACCTGATTTGTCTGTTCAGTAGCTTATCCAAAGAGACGTCATCATACTTAATCATCTTTTTAGTGATTAAGCTTGTCACAGGAATGAATTTGGTAAAATTCCATGGTTTCTAAAGCCTTGACTTCCACTAAATCGCTTCCCTGCACTAAAAGGCAAGGTTTAACCGGTTCATACATACTGACAATACATCATCAGGGCAGTCTGACCTTTTACAATACCACAATGTGTAACATGCATCAATAATTATTTCTTGGCATTAATACCGAAACAGGCACAATCACTTCACCATATTCCAGTATGAGTTCGACTTTTAACGTAATCTAACATTAAGGATAATTTAGCATCTAACAGAGTAACTAAGGATGCCTATTAAGAATTATATTATTATCTAACCGTCTCACATTTCATGACGCAGATGAGTGTCTTCCACCTAACCATTTTCCAAATTGAAATAATTTTTTTACATTTTCCCTTTAAAGGGGCAGTAGTACGTTTTTTGATTATTTTATATTTCAATTTTGTCACTGATAATTGTAAGTTAACGTTATTATTTTGACATTGTCGAAAATCTCATTACACAAGCCAATCTTCCATAGTCAGAAGACAAAGTATGAAGATTCACATAAACTCCATTAGCGGCCATTTTGTGTGAACACATTTAATTCATTTTGTGCAAGAAAAATATATCTAATATTATAAACTATATATATAAACTTTACGTTATACATTTGAATTATTACTGATCCGTTTAGTTTAAATACGTTGTCTTTCAATTGGAACCATTAATTTAAAATTTCCTGACATCACCATATATTCCCCCTAAAAACATGCTACTGCCCCTTTAATGGCCGCTTGAACGAGATTTCACTTAAAGATTTCTAGTCCATAATAATATATTTTCATTTTTTTTCAAAGACGTTATGGCATGCATCAAAAAACATTTATATCATGTACTTACCAGTCTGAGAAATCTGTACACCCAAACCGAATACTCAAGCAAAATTCGTTTTTTATGTTAAGGCGCTTTTATATTTGTGAGAGAAATAGTGATTGAAGTACAAATCTCCCAGAGATTGAGAAACAAGACTATGCATTACAATAAGAGGAAATATGGAGAAAGGAAAAGATGGCAATATCCGGACAAACCTAGGTGATTCTTACGATCGTGTGCTTTTGTATAAGTTATATATCAACGATGTCCTCAATTTCCTATTTCTCTTAACAAAGGGATATATTTACTCCAGTAACTTTGAGGTTAGCTACTCTCGCAGAACTGGAAACCTATATGCCTTTTTCTCATTTTGGTCGTCCTGCCACAGCATATTTTCTTGAAAATGTCAACTTGCCCCTTTTTAGCCAGAGCTTGTATACATTTAAAGAATGTCTTCTCCTCAACGCTTAATCGTCAGTAGCCAACTGTTTTATATTTTTGCATTACATGTATGAGCGTGCTGTACCCAGTACATAGTTATATCAACTATCAAATACTTTACATTTTATAAATAAATTACAGATTTACTATGACTGAGGAATTGGTTTTCGAGAAGCAAATACGGCACTACAAGAATATGATGTTTTATGCCAGAACAATATAATGAATAGCGGATTCGCAAATTGAATTGAAAATGCTGTCCTGTGTACAATTAAATTTGGGATGACGTTTTATGGTTGATTTAGATATATTGCATTTCAACTGCATAGTTTAATCACAGAAATGAATTTGCGTTTTGGCATTACTTCAATTTTGCTGACAAAAAAATATATAAATGAAACACTGTGAAAACAAATTTTCAACAAACACAAAAAAACGTACCTTTAAACATATCTTTGGACACATGGGATCATAAAGTTGAAATTGTGGAGAATTTAAATTTAGAACATAAAGCGCCATTCAGACATTGCATTCAATATCGATACTTTGAGTTAAGAGGTTTACCAAAAGTCATAACCAGATACACTTTTCCAACTGTACAATGTAATTATGCCCAACGTAATGATCAAGTGAAGTTGACAGAAAGTCGTCGATAAATTAGGAATTATGATGTCCAAAATGAACTGTGTGTTTGCATTATCACCGTATAGCTCTACTTAACACACATTAGTGCTAACAACTAAGTCAATACAATTATCTCTCCGGCGGTTCTGCACAAATGTGTCCCATCACTTATGGATTTGAAGTGGTCAAGAACATATGCCACCATTATTTTTTCTTTTCAACAACGGTGAAATTGGGAAACTCAAATGTTTACATTATTTGTAATAGCAAACCCATCTTTTATCGCGCAAAAGTAAAGTTTGGAATTGCATAATTGACATTTACTCAGTGTAACCTGGAAAACAAAGCCATTAACAACAGAAAACATTGAATTATTGTCTCATTCTAAATGAGCTTTGATACTTGAAAGCCATAAACATATCAAAGCAAGGAAAAGTGATAAAAATGGTTGACTGCTTCCATTATCTTTGGCTAGATAACTTGGAACAAATTTCCCAATGGAACCATTGACAACGGAAAAACAGTGTCAAGTATTTGCATTATCGGGTGGTAACCTGATTCAGGCTCGGCAAATTATAAAAATTGACGGGAAGAATTTAAAAACCCACTGAAATTCAAGTGATACAACAATTCTAACCTCGTCAATATATTTCATAGATTTCAGGACAAACACTTCTAAGCTCATGATTAGAATTCAGTAGATCATTTGTAACTTATAATTTAATACTTTTATAAAATTTTAGAAAAAAATACCCAAAACAAACGCCAGTTTTTTGTGTTGTTGTCCGTATCCTTCTTTGTTGTACCCTAGAACTTAAAACTGATGGGCAAGTGTACCTGCTCAATCGAAATATTTTCATTACATTCATTATCAAAAATGGGAATAACAAACAATTTTGTAAAAAGGCTCAGTCAAACAACAGGTCAAAGGTCTCAACATGTACCAAACACCAACAGGGCATCATAAAAGAGCAATGTTTACATGTATTTGTGTCTCTTTTCTCATTTTTATATTATACGTTTTACAAATAATCATGACGATGATGTTTAGGTTAAACTCAGGAACTAATCAATTACATGAATCAAAACAAATTAAACATATATCATAGCAAACATGTCATTTAATTTTCAGCGGAAACATTTAACAAATTGTTTTGACACGAGGGAATCAATAGTATAGTCAATCATAAAATATTCTCTTGATAGAACCTTTTTACAATTTAACGTGAAATATTTTTAAACAACAGGACCTTATGAAAATAATAAGAAATTGTATTCAAAATAAAAACTTAATAAAAACACTTACCGACATAATAACAAGAAGCAACCACCACCATGGAGCAATTCAAAAATCATACGTTAGCGACACTACGCACATAAATGGTTGTCATTTCAGTCTTTATCAGACTGGTATCATTTCCTGTGCTTGTATTGCTAAGTTCCCATCTTCCTGTAAGAGGCGTTGATATCCTGAGAGGATAGTTTGTCTGGTCTGAACAAAAGTGGAATCACTCCAGGCCACGTTTGTAAAATATTCATCAGATTTTCCTTCTTATGGATGTGCTTTTCGTGTTTGTAAGCACATGTCTACAGACGTCATATCAGGGCTGATTTCATACGGACACCAACGTTTGAATGTCATTGTTTGAATGGGAGAATAATCTTTTTTATAAACAACGGGAAGATCTTGAAATTAATAATGATTTGATTGCACCAAAGAGTTCTGTATATGCATTTTTTGTAGATATCAAAACAGTATTTTGCAAGAGTATATTATATGTAATAAATATACACTGAAAACTCTTGCTCTTTAAACTCATTGGTAAATGACGGACTGTTATCATTGCGATGAAACTTTAAAGTCTCAATATTTTGACTAAAACCAAATACGGCTTTCTTAGCATTGCTGCTTAGAATCGTTGAGGCAATTTTTAAAGGCAATTTTTCTAAAACATTAGCAGATTCTACCATATTTTTCTCAAAAAATTCTTTGAAACAAGAACGTTTTGAAAGTTGGCAAAAAAGATAATTCAAGAGTGTAATTAAATGGATCATGTTTATATACTTATATATTTTTTATATTGCTAACAAAAGTACAACCAGTTTTAATAAAACTTTTTTAAATTAAAATATTTCAGGGAATACTTTTTCCTGATAGACGGCTGCCAATACAAAATATAGCATTTACATTATTTCAATAACATCCATGACATTGAGATTTAACAATTTACAATGTTATTGCAATGTGAATAGACAAATGACACAAAAGACGCTAAGATGCTTCAAAAGAAAAAAATCCAAACAAATAGTTTATAAAACATATTCTTAAGATAACCAATTGTAGGTTTATTTACGGACTGTGAAGCCAAACTGATCAACATACACGGTATAGTTTGCTCATTTGATTTTTATTGTTTTCCTTAATTTTTAAAGAATAACACTCCATAAGCACGAACAACACTTGCTGCATTAATAAAGAATAAATTGTTCTAAATACAATGAACTTGTGAATAAGTCAGAGTATAAGAAGGAGTAACTGTACTGTTATAATGGAAAGCAATGATCAGAAGAAAGTAGAAAAAAATTAAGGACACAGTGATCTCTGTTTAAAAAATGAAAACGAGGGAACCTTTTCAGTACAGGATGTCATTTGAACTTTTAAGGAATGGTTGCATGATGAACGTACATAATCACTGACTTTTAAAAAATGAACGTTAATTGTTAACATGAAAATGAAAATGTAGAAAACACTGGATGCCAAAATGATGGAACTTGACAAGCTTGCTATTTGTCTAAAGAGTAATCTACTTACAAAACACTCAAGCTAAATGTGTTATTGGCAACGAATTGTGTGAGATGTTTAGCAAAGAATGGGTAGTTTGATGACGCTACTAAGAAGTTGTAACAGTTACTTTTCTAAATACAAGAACCACATACATTGTTATCTATTTATTAACTAGATATCCTAAATGCTAAAATACTCCTTCTATTCTAACACCACAAACGTAGCTTGTAACAAATGCCTCTTTCCTTTTTGTAAATATATGAGGAAAGTCATGACCTTCTTAAAAGTAAGCTTGTAAGCTTCCAATATTTCCACAACCAAATTCAACTCTCATTAACTCCCCTGTAAATCTACAGTTTTTAACATAGTTCTAGAAACTCACACGAACAACTATCAGATACGGTTGAGTCGGAGAAAGTCGTTTAAAAATAAAGACAAAGGCATATGAACATTGATGTTTGCCGTAAAGTTGGAATTAAGAGATCAACCACGAATGATGCTGCATATCATTGCAGCTTAATATGCTCAAGTCAAATCTAGTTGTTGACAGCACTTCGTTGACAAATCATGAATTACGATGGCCTTTATGAACTGCTAGTTTACAGTATCACCAGATAGTGCAGCTGAACACTCGTTAGCCTTGCCAGGTTAGTCAATACAATTATCTCTTCAATCATTCTGCACAAATGTGTCTCTAGTAAACAGTGCCACTCGTGGATTTGAAGTGATCAAGAACACATGCCACCATAACTTAAATTTTCAGCAAACAGTGGATATTCAAATGTGTCCATTACTTGCAACAACATTATAGATCTTTTATGGCGCAATAGTAAAGTTTGGAGTATCATATTTGACATTCACTTAGTGTATGCTGGAAAACAATACCATTAACCGTAGAAAACATTGAATTATTGTCTAACTCTAAATGAGCTTTGATCCCTGAAAGCCATAAAGATATCAGAGCAAGAAAAGGTGATAAAAATGGTTCACTTTTTCCATTATCTTTGGATAGATAACTGGAAACAAAATGTCCCATCGGTATAATTGACAACAGGAAAACAATTATATGTATCGTTCGGCTGGTAACTAATCCAGGATTGGCATTGATCATTATCATCCTAACTTCATAAAGCCTGAGAAAAAATACCATATTTCATAGATTTCAAGACAAACACTTCTCATTTCATGTTAAATATGGGATAGATCCACAGTTGGTTTGCGACACTAACTACCAAGAGGCATTGTCAATCTCAAACGGCAGCAACAAACACTATTTCATAAGTGGTAGTGGATTTCAGCCTTTATAAGAATCAAAAAGCTTCCTATGCTTCTATTGCTAAATCGTTTTTCGGTTGTACAGATGTGTTATTATATAGAAAAAAGTTTCTCTGGTCTGAACAAAACGTGGAATCACTCCAGGGCATGTTTGATGAAGAATCATCAGGTTTTCCTCCTTATGAATTTTCATGTTTGTAACCCCATGTCTACAGACGTCAAAATGTATCATTTGGTAGATGTGTTCCGGAAATTGAACATATTCCAAATAATCACTGTTAAATTTGTGAAAAACGGCAAAAGAATTATGCACAGATCTTTTGGGAATCATATTTCAGATTGGGTTCAATTTTGTTGGGGGGAAACATGGTAGTGTGAAACGAAACAATTCTTTATAAAAGTTCGCGACAAACTCTTACATACAACATTGTTATATTTGGGATCACACTATTTTCAATAGTACAGATTCTTGTACTTTTCCGGGCCGAGTCCCACGGGAAACATAAACAACTATATATGAAAAATCAAAATAACGCCTATAACTTACTGTTGCACACATACGTTGGGGATCACAGGTCTGAAGGCCATAAGTCCTTAAGCATCTTCTCCTGTTGCGTGAGGAATCAAATGGTCAATTTCTTTGTTAATATATAACCAAGAATGAATTGGATAATCTTTTCTATTTAATCATTCTAGAATTCGCTTATAGTTACAAACATGATAGCTGTTCGGAAGTGTATATTATGTTTCTCTAAAACCAATGGCCAAATTTAGATTTTGACTTTGGCAATCAATTTTTGTTGCAATGTAATGTTTACAGTAATCGCAAAAAGACTGAAACGAAAATACATGAATGCTGTTTTGAAGTGTATATCATGTTTCTATAAAACCAATGGCCAAATTAAGATTTTGGCACTTTGGCAATAACTTTTTGTTGCTACATGTATGTACTGTTTACAGTAATCATACTGAGTGAAACGAAAATACAGAAACCGTAGCCTTGCTGATGACTTGCAGTTCATTCAAATTGATATGAAGGACTCAATCTAAAGGATTTTGCAGCCACGGTAACATATTAACATTGTATGTGACATTGGTCAAACGTTAAATATGGATTAGACTATCACTTATTGACGTCAATTACACTTAAGTTAATGTAAAGGATTAACATAATGGTTAAGGTGTGTATTTCAAAAATGTAAATTTAATCATTCTCAAAAAGATTTCAAAGTAGGAAACATACCTTTTTAAATATTTACATACGTTTCATCGATGTCTTGAAATTAATCGTTCACCATTTTAAGGGTTTCACAAATAACCTCTTAACAGAGTATATAAAAAGGTATCAATAAAACTTTTTTCAAATCATACTTTAATGTTTAATATACTTAAACTGCTTTACAGTAGTACATAACGTTCTGCACAAAATATTTAGTTTTGCATTTGTACATGCTTCTTTGATAAATAGTGGCAGTGTTGCCTGACTATGAAGATCTGAGTTCGAACCCCTCATTACAGTCTAATTCAAATTATAACTATATCACATGATAAAGTTGATATTGAAATACATGTAGTTAAGTATAGTTTTACTGGCACAAGTGAAAAAAACATTCATTTCCTGTCATGACTATCATTTTCATATCTTTAACAGGGACGAGTTAAATCTGAAGATCTGAGTTCGAACCTCTCATTACAGTCTAATTCAAATTATAGCATATTCATACGATGTTCATATACATACATACTTACATATTCATATTGAAATAGTTATGTATAGTCAACTTGACCAAGTTGCAAATAACATATTCGTTTCCTAATATCCTGACTATATTTATCATATCTGCAACAGGGACGAGTTGAAAAGTATATTTTCCCCATCAAGTCAAAGATAACATTAAGTAATTTAGATTATTGTAAAAACTGTCTTACCTTTGAGATTTACTTCGATAATTTGTATGGTATGTCCATTAAGCTTCAAGTCTCCGAAAAGTATTTCATCTTAGTATCAAATAGAAAAGATAAGACGGAATGAAGCAACAAGAACAGATAACATGTACACCAATTTCAGGTACTAGGTTTCCTGGAATTGCATGTTTTATACTTCTTATAAGTTTAGTTTTTGGCACTCAATGTTGGCACGTTTTCACAACTGTCTGGTAATAGATTTGTTATGCAATCAAGCATACGAAGGAGATTTACTGAAGCAGGGTCAGCTTCTCTTTTTTGGTACACATTGCAGTTATACAGCTTTACAGTTGAAAATTATACTCGTTTTACCTAAAAGAACTAAGAGAACAACAAACCTTACTCACATAGAACCGTTCTCTACTGCATACAAAATTGCCGAGCCCCTTCCGGGATTCGAACCACGGACCTCTTGATCCGAAGCCGAATGGACTTACCACTGCGCTATCCTGCCCCTGGTGAAATGTTTAACAATAGTGGATTATGGCTTGGTTTCAATACAAAAAGAAATTTCCTCTACACTTTGTTATGAATATCAGACTTGAGAATTAAAATGTTGATGATAACACCTTGATGTACATCAGATCATCGTATGTCCAAAATGAAAGAAGTAACAGACTTATCCCGAAAATAATTTTTAAAAAGTTAATCAAAGACAATAATTTTCACATACATTGCCAGCCTTTGCGATTGCCTCCTTTTCATTGTATTCCGATTCATTTAAATTGAAGCAAAAACTATTTTTATCAAAATATAAAAATGTTACACGAAATGAAAAATTCAAAGTTATAAGCAAATTGAGATGGTACCATTATATGTTGCAAAAAGCAAATCCCAGTGTAATTGAAAACTGAATAAAATAGGTTAATGCGCTTAACATGATTAACAACTGACATACATGTCCAGCTGTTATCATTCAAAATGGCGTTTATTTTACGATGTCAATTATATCCTTATAGTAGTCAATATCACCAGAGAGACTAGGTTAATTACACATTAATATCGTCAGGTTTGTCAATACAATTATCTCTCCAATAACACTTCGAATGATTACAAAAGTGTCAAGAGTACATGACCAATGCCCTAAATTAAGTGAAATTGTACAAAATAATTCCGCTTTGTACATAAGAGAGTACATAAAAACTAAACGATCAAAAAAATATGTTGTTAAGCAGTTTGTAAACATGTTCATTGCAAATACAATGTACCAACAGAAGCATTGAGCACATTATACTCTGGTAATAAAAGAACCAACCTAAAACTGCAAGAAAATTCCAAATATACATGTTTCAATTAAAATTCAATACTTCAATTTCCAAAACTGTGTTTCACATTCAATTTGTTTCACTCGGTGTTTTTTGTAACAATTGATAAGATAAAAAAATGTCAAAACAATCATGTTCATTGTTTTGGTTATTGTCAGACGATGAGATTTCAGATTTAAAAGCTTTCATCAAAAGTAAAAGGTGATACAAATACTCTCACTATTGGGAATTGCATAATCACTTTTAATTTGCAAAGCTCGGAAAACAAGGTGATAAACCACTCAAACCTTCGAATAATGGGCACATCCTTAATGAGCTTTGTAACTTGAAAGCCATAAACATTCCGAAAGAAGTAAAGAGAGATACAAATGGTTCATCGGTTCCCTTATCGTCGCCATGATACTTGACAACGTGATGATTTATGAAATCATTCCATTGACAACGAGAAAACAATTTCATGCATTTCAACAGGTAGAATAGTAAAATGATTCATCCTGAACTTAATGTCATTAATTGCAAATCAGAAATTGTATTATATTTATGTTGAGAAAAATATTCAATACCATGATGAACCAACAAAGTTAGAATGATTCACCTTATATTAACAATAAGTTTGCCTATCATTTCTATCGCTCTTAAAATTAATTTTACCTCTTGCAAACCAACATTTGGAGACACTTTTTCTTGACATGATAACACAATAAAGAAGGAACGATTTATCTTAAATTGCGTTTTCAAAAAGATATATACGATACAACTCATTTTTCTGGACTTCATTTTGAGAAATTAAATAATTATGGTGAGGATGCAGTACATGGTAAATACAATAAGGCGAGGTACGGTTGATATAAGGATAAAGTAGGTATTTACACTTTGGTGTACCTTTAATGCTTAAGTACAGTTACAATCAGAATTGCAAATACGTCCCATGTAAGCATTAGAAAGCGTCAATACCACTTTCAGAATATCAGGATACACTTGCCAAATGTTTACAAGCATTATATGCATGAAACATTTTTTTAAATCAGATTTGGAATAAATCCATTTTATCCTTTTTCTCTTTCGTGTAATCGAATTCAAACAGAAGCTTCGCTGTTATGAGAAATTAAAAATTCTCACTGTTATAAGTGCTATGACGACACTTATAAATAATTCACAACTGAATTCAGATTCATAACGGTATTGAGATGTGAAAAGATCTGTTTTACATCGATTGCACCAAAACGTTTTTAATATGCGTCGTTTGTGGATTTTCAGGTAAAACGTTGCATCAGTTAAATATATGTGATTTTTTAAAAAAGTGTATAGAAACGAAACGAAAATTAAAATGTTCGAGCAGTATTACTGTTGTATTCTTTCTTTAATTCACACACCTTCAAAAGATTTGAGATAATTTTTGTTTTTATGAAGACAAAAGGCCCAACTTTTTTTTCTGATCACAAAAGTAGTAAAACATACGAGATCATTCTATATAAAACAGAGCATGAGATAATTAAAATTTCACTTACTGCCATCACCAAAGAACTCAACAATTCACGGAATAGAGGAGCAAAATCTTCTTGAACCTTCCTGACAAGAACCGAAAAGGTCACAGATGGCAAATGGTTTTGTTCACATGTAGAGGTGACAGACCGTTCCCTCCCTCACAGTCTTTTAAATGTTTAAAGGATTTCTGTCTGGGTCAGAATAAAAGTGTTTCAATTTAAAGCTTGTTTTGCGAAATTGTTTCTTCATGTGCTTAAAGTGTTAATTTCCTGAGAGAAATCTGTCTGGCTTTGGCAAAAAGGAGAACTCCCTCAGGGCAGGTTTGATAAATAATCTTCAGAATTCACATCATACGATATGTGTTGGCCATGATGGCTCACACGTAATAGCATAGTTAATATTATTTGGATACATGTATTGCAAGAGATCGTAACATACACTGCTTGTATGATTAAATAGACAGTGCTTTTGGTTTAAACCTTTTTACACAAATTCGAATCATGCAATTCAAGTCATCTGAATAGTGTTAGGTAATAATTAATTACATATTTTAGTCATGGACAAAATAGTAATCTAATGTGTTCTATTATACCCTCAAAATACACCTTGTTAACGAACAATAAATTTTAAAATGTCTTAAAGTGAAAATGACAATAAGTTCTTATTGGTACCGATCACTTACAACGCTTATTTCTTTCTGCAGCAATTTCTAGATTAAGACGATGAGGTTCTAAAGGTATACTTTTCTTCACTTAGATGAAATGAACCTTCGATTACAAATGTGTCTTCCATAAACGTCCGAACATTTCTTTGAATTAGATAACTGTCGACTGTGCATTTAGAACATTTTAATCAATACAGTGAAATAGTTTTGCAAAAGTATTTGCCCTTATTAAAATCAATATCAATGAAGTATGTTTCTCATATTAAGAACACTGATGTAAATCAATGCTGTTAAGGTTGTTTGTTCAAGTATCAGCACTGCCTTGATTTCAGCACCACGAAATGTCCCTAAATGATTGCGAATATTCAATGCTAAATACAAGGTAACAATTGCCAGAAATATGTTTCAATACGGAAGAGTTCTATGGATTTTTCAACTTCTTTATTGCAGGAGTGCGACGTTTCGGTGTAAAACCTGTTGCAATAAAGAAGTTAAAAAATCCAACTCTTCAGTTTTCAAGTAACAACTACTAAATGCCTAGCGCCTCTCAAAGAAGTCACCAACATGTTACCAGACGCAAGGTCGGTGTAGACGCTTTAAACAAATGCTTAGGCAAAAGAATGGTTCTAATAGCAGTCAGTTTTCTTATCCTGGGGAATACATTAACAATAAATTGTAATTTGATTTTAAATTATACATGTGATGATTTTCATGAATTTTCTTTCACTCTAATGGCATTAAATATTGAAATATTGAATGTGCCATATTCTTTTTTTTAATTCAAACTTCAAGTATCTCTTAAAACAAGGGTCTGAGGGTTTATTTTAGTAATTTAACCTTCAGATACTTCGGATGTAATAGAAATTCAGACTATCTCACATGCTGTTAACGTTAAACAACTGAGCATTGTTATTGCATATGTATATTTTTTTACTTTTTAACGCTGCAAGTGTCATCAAAAGAACACATGAAATGTTCATCACATTTAAACTATTTATTATTTAAATAAAGATTCTCTTATACATATCTTATCACTTTCTGATCGTCACTTGTAATGGTTGTAAGATAAATGCTGTTAATTCAAAGCTGGACAATTTGTGCCTAATACTTTTCTTGAATCAATATGTATTAAAATATGTTTCAATCAATAAAGGTTTAGTAAGTTTTTAGATCTTTTTCAAATAGCTTATTTCCTCAAACTGTTCAACGGAATTCAAACTTTGGCTCAATTTTGGTATGTAGAATAATTCGTAACCTTGAACATGACACGGTGTATAATAACTGGTTAATGGCATCCACGTGGCGATAGGGCGCCTGAACGTCTCACATCAGTTGTTAAAACTTGTAACATATTCTGTGCACTGATCATCTTATCGGCTCATGTGTAACCTGCGAGTCCCATTATCCTACTCTTTAACCATAAAGAGTGTTTTCATTTTAGGTAAAACATTATTTCGTTCATGGAAATATTCGTAATACAGGAAGGAACGAAGTTATCGTTTAATTAACACAAAAACGAGGTAAACAGACGAAGTGTATAATAATTAACATATGACTGATTATTTTGATACAATTCAGGACACCTGGTTTCCAAATTGTTGTTTTTTATTTAACATCGTTATAACCAAAATTAAAGAGCATGTTTGTTGAAGGTATTGAACAACTTGTTCATTTGTTCCATATTAAACTTTCTGGTTTGTATGCATGCACATCGGAAAAAAAAGGTATATGCATAAAACTTATAAGAACTTATAATAACTGTTTAAACTTGTAAATACAGCCCCAAAACAATCAGAAAAAAATTAACATCTGACTATTTTTTTATGTAATAATATGTGATTTAAAATTTTGACAAGAGGTTTCAACAAATTTTTTAAAACACAACAAGGCAGATCACGAAAGAATTCCAAGATGTTTTGCTGTTTACTATAAATTCATATGTGAGCCCTACTTAAATGCTACAAATATCTTCAATCAAAATTTAAGGCCTTGATACAATAAATCCCCTTTTTAGCGTTCCCCTGTCTAATCAAGATTCAACATGTTCTCCAAAGTCAAAAGTTAGACGTTTCCACTTTTGAGACAAAATATGTCAACAGCAGAGAATTAATGCATTACCTACACAGATCTCAATTAAATTAAAACAAATTAGTTCAAAATGTCCTTTTGTCGATTGATATGATGGAAAACCTCAGTCTTTTTCGATTCTTCCAGTAAATCTTCCCCAGAACAACTATTGCTATTTTTGCAAATAATCCAAGTATATAGGTGGCGAGCTTAAATAGTTAACCTTTGGCAAGACATGTTGGTACTAAAATAGTTCCTTATTGTATCTGGCGTTCATTGATTAGTAAACAACTGAACATAAGTAGCAAATTAATGATTTTATGAAGGGAAGGTGGGGCATATGGAAATCTGGTTTCAATAAGGTTATGTGTAGGTACAGGGGCTTCATTCATCTTCATTCTAAGAATATGAGATAAAGATAAATAACCTGAAAAACATTTGTTGTCTGGGTCTGATCATCTTTCGGGTATAAGGTACGTTTAGCATTAAAGGTTTGCATATTTACTTTTACATTGATATAACATACATGTAGTAAGAATATGAGATAAAAGTAAATAAACTCAAAAACTTTCGTTGCTTGGTCGGATCATTCTTCTAGTATAAGGTGAAAACACGCATCACTGAATAAATGTTAAATAGTTGATCAAATGTTAATCTCTATAAGCAAAACAAATTTTTTCACACATATATCTAATGTTTAAAAGAAATCGATTTGAGAATGTTACATAAAATCTTTGTAATTGAAAATCTTACATATAATAAATTCAACCAAAGCATGTACTTTGTTTTGTCTGTCAGTTTATATAGGCACCACGTTAAGTCGATTAACTACTGACAAGTTAAATATGCTTACAATAGAATACAGCTACACCAACTCCGCTACTATTCCCTTACGAATTACCTAACAAAGGTTAAACAGTTATATTTGTGGCCTAAGAGTAATTGAAGGGTCCCAATGACGGGGTATCTAAAACATCAATAAAATGCAACCTTTTCCTTGAAAATGATTGAAATGAAGATATTCTGACAGCTAAAATGATTTACTGTAAATTAATTATTTTCTTGAAGCCTTGAGTTTGGTTGCAGAATGTATAATCATAATGAATCGAGGAGTTTTCGAGTTTGGTTGCAGTCCCTTATAGGCAACTGCAACCAAATTGTTTTCTAGCAAATATCAATCACTTTTCGTGTCTTGACAAACACTGATTTGGTTGCAGAGATTGTAGTTGGTTGTTGAATAGCAGACAAGTTTGGTTGCAGGAGTTTTATAATTTACCTTTTTTGACGTGAAAAAAAAACCAAATCAACAGTTCCATTTTGACAGGCTCTGTGTGTGACGTAATGCCATGCGGTATGTAACGTGTCCTACAATTGGTTGATTCAGTCTCAAACATTTCCAACAATTTTTCAAATTTCCTAATTTTTGATTGTTAATTCATCTTGTTCTGTTTTTGGATAGAAACTATTTGTTAAACTTACTTATTTATGTTTATTTTCTATCAAAATCATTTGGCAATTAAAGGAATTTGTGACAGCCAATGAGAATCTTTTTGAGATATGACAACAATTCGAATCTGCTACAGGAGCACGTTGAAACACAAACATGAAATTTAGGGATTAATTTGGTCAAAAGATTGTCTAAAGTACCTACCATGACATGCTGTATGATAGAAATTGTTAAAATAATCAAGGTCAGTGAAATATTTCTATCCATAATGTCAGAAACGATTTCAAAACATGATGTGACATGATCGAAAACCGGACTCGAAGTTGCTGATGTGTCATTGAAATGTAAATAAAAAGCCAGGTAAGTGATCAACAGTTGTCAAATCATCATATATTCCATCTGCAACCAAATTTCTTCAACCCCAGTCTTTTTTGTTTGTTTTTCTTGGAAAAATAATTTGGTTGCAGTTGCCTATAGGGGACTGCAACCAAACTCGAAAATTATGCGATTTCATTGTGATTAATCTTTCTGCAACCAAATTCAATGGTGTCATTCCATATATCATTGTATAGATAATTATCTCAGCTTTCAGAAAATTCGATGTTGAGTCTTTTTGAAGAGCTAGGTTGCATTTTACAGTCCTTTTTGACAACCTGTCATCTGGACCCTTCAATTACTTAGGCCATATTTGTTCTTATTATTCCCTAGATACCTGTTGGTCACATTGTATTAACTAAATAACGCAAAGTCAACATTTTTTTTATTGTAGATGTTGTTGTTCATATTATTAAAATAATACGTCAAAGTAAACCATAACAATGGAAATTGTAAAAGTTTGAAAATAAAAATATAATAAATATGGTATGATAATAATACAAAAATAAGCTTTTTCTTATCGTGCATTATTAAATAGTTTAGTTGTGACTGTTCAAACATATATTAAAGGGGCAGTAGCACGTGTTTTGATAATTTTTATATTTCAAAGTTTTCACCGATAATTGTAAGTTAATGCTAAATATATTATTTTGACAGTGTCAAAAATCGTACTCAATTACTCAATTACTTAATTACTCAGTTAATCAAGCAAATCATCCATAGTTAGAGGACAAAATATGAAGATTCACATAAAATCCATTGGCAGCCATTTTGTGTGAACACCTTTAATTCATTTTGTGTAAGAAAAAGGAATCGCATTGCTAAACTTTGAGTTTTTATTTTTGTTATTACTGCTCCAATGAGTTTGAATACATTGTCTTTCACTTGGAACCATTAATTTTCATTTCAACGACATCACAATATATATTCCCCCTTAAAACGTGCTACTGCCCCTTTAAATGACATGTTGACATTTGTTGTCAAATGTAATGGGTCATTTTACCCAGTGTGTGTTTTTTTATTCTAAATTTCAATAACGCCATGATGATTATGCTTGAAATTCGCTTAGTGTATGCTGGAAAACAATGCCATTAACTACAGAAAGCATTGAATTAGTAATAGATATACCCACACTTCCTGAGGTGTATCGCCCATTATATCTCCTGTTTGAATCGTGGGTCTCCGAGGCATAGCGTAGAGGAGCCAAGGATCACGATTCAAACAGGAGGTTGTTCAGTGATGCATCGAGGGAAGGAAAAGAAAGAATCATGGTTCCTATTGGTCTCAAATTTGTGGGAAAAGAGTATAGTGCTCTAAAACATTCTCGACAAACAACAATTCTATAAACCATGTTGCTGCAAGTTGGGGAACAAAGACTATAGACGTCAAATTAATATCTAGAATATAACTTACTTATGCACACCTACGTTGAGGACGATAGGTCAGAAGTTCCTTCTAGTAATTCAATCATTAAGGATCTTCTACTGTTACTGAGTATTCAGATGATAATTTTCCTTGTTGATATTTAGCAAAGCATAAACCTTTTCTATCTAACCATTCTAGAATTTGCCTCAGGGACAAACATGAAAGCTGTTTTTAACGTATATGATGTTTCTCTAAAGACAAACGGCACAATTTAGATTTTGGCACTTTGGCAATAACTCTTTACTATTTGCAATGTTTACAGAAAGCGCACAAAGACTGAAACAAAAATGCAAAATACAATGCCTTGCGGAGGACTTGCAGTTCATTTATTTCAAATTTTCACAAAGGCCCTAATGGATTTTGTAGCCAGGGTAACTTATTTACTGTTATGTGACATCAGTCAAAAGTTTTATAAGGATTAACATATCACTTATTGACACAGACAACAGAAAAGTTAATGTAAAGGAGTAAGAGAATGTTAAAGGTGTGTATTTCCCTGATGTAAGTTGGATCATTTTCAAAACGCTTTAGAAAGTAGGAAAGATGACTTTTGTAACTGTTACACACACGTTTTATCAATGTCGTGAAAATGATCATTTACCATTTTAAAGGGGCAGTAGCACGTTTTTAGGGGGCATATAAGGTGATGTCAGCAAACTGAAAATTAATGTTTCCAATTGAAAAACAATGTATTTAAACTAAATGGAGCAGTAATAATTCAAATATATAATGTAAAGTTAAGTCGTGCGATTCATTTTTCTTACACAAAATGAATTAAAGGTGTTCACATAAAATGGCCGCCCATTGATTTTAGGTGAGTCTTCATACTTTGCCTTCTGACTATGGATAATTGGTTTGTGTTATGAGATTTTTGACACTATCAAAATAATACATTTAGCATAAGTGTACAATTATCAGTGAAAATGTAAAATATAAAATTATCAAAAAACGTGCTACTGCCCCTTTATGGGTTTTCACAAATAACCTCTTAACAGAGTATATCAAAAGATATGAATAAAACGTTTTTCAAATCATACTTTAATGTTTAATATACTTAAACTGCTTTACAGTAGTATATAGCATTATTCTTAACAAAATATTTAGTTTTGCATTTTTACATGTGTCCTTGATTAATACTGGCAGTGTTGCCTGACTATGAAGATCTGAGTTCGAACCTCTCATTACAGAACATATTCACACGATAAAGTTGATATTGAAAAAATGAAGTATAGTTATACTTTAACAACTTTCCTAAGATCCTGACTATAATTATCATATTTGCAACAGGTACGAGTTGAAAGGTATGTTTTCTCAATCAAGTCAGAGAGGCATTTCGATGCAGAGAGAAAACTTTAAGTAATTTAGATTATTGTAAAAACTGTCTCACCTTTGAGATCTACTTCGATGATTTGCATGGAATGTCCATTAAGCTTCAAGTCTCCGAAAAGTATTTCATCTTAGTATCAAGTAGAAAAGATAAGACGGATTGGAAGCAACAAGAACAGATAACATGGACACCAATTTCAGGTACTAGGTTTCCTGGAATTGCATGTTTTATACTTCTTACAAGTTTAGTTTTTGGCACTCAATGTTGGCACGTTTTCACAACTGTCTGGTAATGGATTGTTATGCAATCAAGCATACGAAGGAGATTTACTGAAGCAGGGTCAGCTTCTCTTTTTTGGTACACATTGCAGTTATACAGTTATACAGTTGAAAATTATACTCGTTTTACCTATAAGAACTTAGAGAACAACAAGACGCACTCTTCTTTTCTTCAGTGTAGCATTGTACCCAAACCTTACTTACATAGAACCGTTCTCTACTGCATACAAAATTGCCAAGCCACTTCGGGATTCGAACCACGGACCTCTTGATCCGAAGCCGAATGGACTTACCACTGCGCTATCCTGCCCCTGGTGAAAGGTTTAACAATAGTGGATTATGGCTTGGCTTCAATACAATACACTTTATTATGAATATCAGACTTGAGAATTAAAATGTTGATGATAACACCTTGATGTACATTAGATCATCGTATGTCCAAAATGAAAGAAGTAACAGACTTATCCCGAAAAATAATTTTTAAAAAGTTAATCAAAGACAATAATTTTCACATACATTGCCAGCCTTTTGGATTGCCTGATTTTCATTGTATTCCGATTCATTTAAATTGAAGCAAAAACTATTTTTATCAAAATATAAAAATGTTACACGAAATGAAAAATTCAAAGTTATAAGCAAATTGAGATGGTACCATTATATGTTGCAAAAAGCAAATCCCAGTGTAATTGAAAACTGAATAAAATAGGTTAATGCGCTTAACATGATTAACAACTGACATACATGTCCAGCTGTTATCATTCAAAATGGCGTTGAATAGTCAACTTGGTATCAATAAATTAACAAATCATTATTTTACGATGTCAATTATATCCTTATAGTAGTCAATATCACCAGAGAGACTAGGTTAAATACACATTAATATCGTCAGGTGTGTCAATACAATTATCTCTCCAATAACGCTTCGAATGATTACAAAAGTGTCAAGAGTAAATGACCAATGCCCTAAATTAAGTGAAATTGTACAGAATAATTCCGCTTTGTACATAAGAGAGTACATAAAAACTAAACGATCAAAAAAGTATGTTGTTAAGCAGTTTGTAAACATGTTCATTGCAAATACAATGTACCAACAGAAGCATTGAGCACATTATACTCTGGTAATAAAAGAACCAACCTAAAACTGCAAGAAAAAAATCAATACTTCAATTTCCAAAACTGTGTTTCACATTCAATTTGTTTCACTCGGTGTTTTTTGTAACAATTAATAAGATAAAAAAATGTCAAAACAATCATGTTCATTGTTTTGGTTATTGTCAGACGATGAGATTTCAGATTTAAAAGCTCTCATCAAAAGTAAAAGGTGATACAAATACTCTCACTATTGGGAATTGCATAATCACTTTTAATTTGCAAAGCTCGGAAAACAAGGTGATAAACCACTCAAACCTTTGAATAATCGGCACATCCTTTATGAGCTTTGTAACTTGAAAGCCATAAACATTCCGAAACAAGTAAAGAGAGATACAAATGGTTCATCGGTTCCCTTATCGTCGCCATGATACTTGACAACGTGATGATTTATGAAATCATTCCATTGAAAACGAGAAAACAATTTCATGCATTTCTACAGGTAGAATAGTAAAATGATTCATCCTAAACTTAATGTCATTAATTGCAAATCAGAAATTGTATTATATTTATGTTGAGAAAAATATTCAATACCATGATGAACCAACAAAGTTAGAATGATTCACCTTATATTAACAATAAGTTTGCCTATCATTTCTATCACTCTTAAAATTAATTTTACCTCTTGCAAACCAACATTTGGAGACACTTTTTCTTGACATGATAACACAATAAAGAAGGAACGATTTATCTTAAATTGCGTTTTCAAAAAGATATATACGATACAACTCATTTTTCTGGACTTCATTTTGAGAAATTAAATAATTATGGTGAGGATGCAGTACATGGTAAATACAATTAGGCGAGGAACGGTGGATAAGTATAAAGTAGGTATTTACACTTTGGTGTACCTTTAATGCTTAAGTACAGTTACAATCAGAATTGCAAATACGTCCCATGTAAGCATTAGAAAGCGTCAATACCACTTTCAGAATATCAGGATACACTTGCCAAATGTTTACAAGCATTATATGCATGAAACATTTGTTTTAATCAGATTTGAAATAAATCCATTTTATCATTTTTCTCTTTCGTGTAATCGAATTCAAACAGAAGCTTCGCTGTTATGAGAAATTAAAAATTCTCACTGTTATAAGTGCTATGACGACACTTATCAATAATTCACAACTGAATTCAGATTCATAACGGTATTGAGATGTGAAAAGATCTGTTTTACATCGATTGCACCAAAACGTTTTTAATATGCGTCGTTTGTGGATTTTCAGGTAAAACGTTGCATCAGTTAAATATATGTGATTTTTTTAAAAAGTGTATAGAAACGAAACGAAAATTAAAATGTTCGAGCAGTATTACTTTTGTATTCTTTCTTTAATTCACACACCTTCAAAAGATTTGAGATAATTTTTGTTTTCATGAAGACAAAAGGCCCAACTTTTTTTTCTGATCACAAAAGTAGTCAAAAATACGAGATCATTCTATATAAGACAGAGCATGAGATAATTAAAATTTCACTTACTGCCATCACCAATGAACTCAACAATTCACGGAATAGAGGAGCAAAATCTTCTTGAACCTTCCTGACAAGAACCGAAAAGGTCACAAGATTGCAAACGGTTTTGTTCACATGTAGAGGTGACAGACCGTTCCCTCCCTCACAGTCTATTAAATGTTTAAAGGATTTCTGCCTGGGTCAGAATAAAAGTGTTTCAATTTAAAGCTTGTTTTGCGAAATTGTTTCTTCATGTGCTTAAAGTGTTAATTTCCTTAGAGAAATCTGTCTGGCTTTGGCAAAAAGGAGAACTCCCTCAGGGCAGGTTTGATAAATAATCTTCAGAATTCACATCATACGATATGTGTTGGCCATGATGGCTCACACGTAATAGCATAGTAAATATTATTTGGATACATGTATTTCAAGAGATCGTAACATACACTGCTTGTATGATTAAATAGGCAATGCTTTTGGTTTAAACCTTTTTACACAAATTCGAATCATGCAATTCAAGTCATCTGAATAGTGTTAGGTAATAATTTATTACATATTTTAGTCATGGACAAAATAGTAATCTAATGTGTTCTATTATACCCTCAACATATTTATTGTTAACGAACAATAAATTTTAAAATGTCTTAAAGTGAAATGACAATAAGTTCTTATTGGTACCGATCACTTACAACGCTTATTCCATAAACGTCCGAACATTTCTTTGAATTAGATTACTGTCGACTGTGCATTTAGAACATTTTAATCAATACAGTGAAATAATTTTGCAAAAGTATTTGCACTTATTAAAATCAATATCAATGAAGTATGTTTCTCATATTAAGAACACTGATGTAAATCATTGCTGTTAAGGTTGTTTGTTCAAGTATCAGCACTGCCTTGATTTCAGCACCACGAAATGTCCCTAAATGATTGCGAATATTCAATGCTAAATACGAGGTAACAATTGCCAGAAATATGTTTAAATACGGAAGAGTTCTATGGATTTTGCAACTTCTTTATTGCAGGAGTGCGACGTTTCGGTGTAAAACCTGTTGCAATAAAGAAGTTAAAAAATCCAACTCTTCAGTTTTCAAGTAACAACTACTAAATGCCTAGCGCCTCTCAAAGAAGTCACCAACATGTTACCAGACGCAAGGCCGGTGTAGACGCTTTAAACAAATGCTTAGGCCAAAGAATGGTTCTAATAGCAGTCAGTTATCTTATCCTGGGGAATACATTAACAATAAATTATAATTTGATTTTAAATTATACATGTGATGATTTTCATGAATTTTCTTTCACTCTAATGACATTAAATATTGAAATATTGAATGTGCCATATTCTCGTTTTTAATTCAAACTTCAAGTATCTCTTAAAACAAGGGTCTGAGGGTTTATTTTAGTAATTTAACCTTCAGATACTTCGGATGTAATAGAAATTCAGACTATCTCACATGCTGTTAACGTTAATTAACTGAGCATTGTTATTGCATATGTATATTTTTTTACTTTTTAACGCTGCAAGTGTCATCAAAAGAACACATGTAATGTTCATCACATTTAAACTATTTATTTTTTAAATAAAGATTCTCTTATACATATCTTATCACTTTCTGATCGCCACTTGTAATGGTTGTAAGATAAATGCTGTTAATTCAAAAAAATTCAATCAATAAAGGTTTTGTAAGTTTTTAGATCTTTTTCAAATAGCTTATTTCCTCAAACTGTTCATTGGAATTCAAACTTTGGCTCAATTTTGGTATGTAGAATAATTCGTAGCCTTGAACATGACACCGTGTATAATAACTGGTTAATGGCATCCACGTGGCGATAGGGCGCCTAAACGTCTCACATCAGTTGTTAAAACTTGTAACATATTCTGTGCAGGGATCATCTTATCGGCTCATGTGTAACCTGCGAGTCCCATAATCCTACTCTTTAACCATAAATAGTGTTTTCATTTTAGGTAAAACATTATTTCGTTCATGGAAATATTTGTAATACAGGAAGGAACGAAGTTATCGTTTAATTAACACAAAAACGAGGTAAACAGACGAAGTGTATAATAATTAACATATGACTGATTATTTTGATACAATTCAGGACACCTGGTTTCCAAATTGTTGTTTTTTATTTAACATCGTTATAACCAAAATAAAAGAGCATGTTTGTTGAAGGTATTGAACAACTTGTTCATTTGTTCCATATTAAACTTTCTGGTTTGTATGCATGCACATCGGAAAAAAAAGGTATATGCATAAAACGTATAAGTACTTATAATAACTGTTTAAACTTGTAAATATAGCCCCAAAACAATCAGAAAAAATTAACATCTGACTATTTTTTTATGTAATAATATGTGATTTAAAATTTTGACAAGAGGTTTCAACAAATTTTTTAAAACACAACAAGGCAGATCACGAAAGAATTCCAAGATGTTTTGCTGTTTACTATAAATTCATATGTGAGCCCTACTTAAATGCTACACATATCTTCAATAAAAATTTAAGGCCTTGATACAATAACTCCCCTTTTTAGCGTTCCCCTGTCTAATCAAGATTCAACATGTTCTCCAAAAGTCAAAAGTTAGACGTTTCCACTTTTAAGACAAAATATGTCAACAGCAGAGAATTAATGCATTACCTACACAGATCTCAATTAAATTAAAACAAATTAGTTCAAAATGTCCTTTTGTCGATTGATATGATGGAAAACCTCAGTCTTTTTCGATTCTTCCAGTAAATCTTCCCCAGAACAACTATTGCTTTTTTTGCAAATAATCCAAGTATATAGGTGGCGAGCTTAAATAGTTAACCTTTGGCAAGACATGTTGGTACTAAAATAGTTCCTTATTGTATCTGGCGTTCATTGATTAGTAAACAACTGAACATAAGTAGCAAATTAATGATTTTATGAAGGGAAGGTGGGGCATATGGAAATCTGGTTTCAATTAGGTTATGTGTAGGTACAGGGGCTTCATTCATCTTCATTCTAAGAATATGAGATAAAGATAAATAAACTGAAAAACATTTGTTGTCTGGGTCTGATCATCTTTCGGGTATAAGGTACGTTTAGCATCAAAGGTTTGCATATTTACTTTTACATTGATATAACATACATGTAGTAAGAATATGAGATAAAAGTATATAAACTCAAAAACTTTCGTTGCTTGGTCGGATCATTCTTCTAGTATAAGGTATGCTTAGCATCAAAGGTATGCATAACTACCATTACATTGACATAATAAAGTAAGAATATGAGATAAAGGTAAATAACTCAAAAAACTTTCTTGGCTGGGTCGGATCATATTTTGGGTATAAGGTATTTTAGCATCAAAGGTATGCATATTTACTATTTACTATTACATTGATGTACTCTTTATTCCTGTGATCAATTTAGAATCGGTTTGTAAGAAATGTAACAATAATGTTACATACGATTTGGTTCATTCTAAAATGTGATTAATTTCTCACTCACAGCAATTCACTTTCAATTTACAATATACAATTTTTAATGTTTCAGTTAAAGGTTTTTGTTTATTCCTTTTCTTTTATAATTTTACTTTCCTTTCCAATTAAGCTCAACGTTATTAATATATTATTAATAATGTAATCTTAAGAAAAGCTTTAAAACATGTTTTTGATTAGATTCTCATTGGTGTGCTCTCTTACACTTATTAGCAAGTTATTTTCGTTAATCTATCTCATTAGCGTACAAGTGTTTGCAACATCAGCATATTTCAAATCCTTCCTTCAAAAATATTTGACGAAAACACGCATCACTGAATAAATGTTAAATAGTTGATCAAATGTTAATCTCTATAAGCAAAACAATTTTTTTCACACATATATCTAATGTTTAAAAGAAATCGATTTGAGAATGTTACATAAAATCTTTGTAATTGAAAATCTTACATATAATAAATTCAACCAAAGCATGTAATTTGTTTTGTCTGTCAGTTTATATAGGCACCACGGTAAGTCGATTAAATACTGACAAGATAAATATGCTTACAATAGAATACAGCTACACCAACTCCGCTAATATTCCCTAACGAATTACCTAACAAAGGTTAAACAGTTATATTTGTGGCCTAAGAGTAATTGAAGGGTCCCAATGACGGGGTATCTAAAACATCAATAAAATGCAACCTTTTCCTTGAAAATGATTGAAATGAAGATATTCTGACAGCTAAAATGATTTACTGTAAATTAATTATTTTCTTGAAGCCTTGAGTTTGGTTGCAGAATGTATAATCGTAATGAATCGAGGAGTTTTCGAGTTTGGTTGCAGTCCCTTATAGGCAACTGCAACCAAATTGTTTTCTAGCAAATATCCATCACTTTTCGTGTCTTGACAAACACTGATTTGGTTGCAGAGATTGTAGTTGCTTGTTGAATAGCAAAGAGACAAGTTTGGTTGCAGGAGTTTTATAATTTACCTTTTTGACGTTAAAAAAAAAACAAATCAACAGTTCCATTTTGACAGGCTCTGTGTGTGACGTAATGCCATGCGGTATGTAACGTGTCTTACAATTGGTTGATTCAGTCTCAAACATTTCCAACAATTTTTCAAATTTCCTAATTTTTGATTGTTAATTCATCTTGTTCTGTTTTTGGATAGAAACTATTTGTTAAACTTACTTATTTATGTTTATTTTCTATCAAAATCATTTGGCAATTAAAGGAATTTGTGACAGCCAATGAGAATCTTTTTGAGATATGACAACAATTCGAATCTGCTACGGGAGCACGTTGAAACACAAACATGAAATTTAGGGATTAATTTGGTCAAAAGATTGTCTAAAGTACCTACCATGACATGCTGTATGATAGAAATTGTTAAAATAATCAAGGTCAGTGAAATAGTTCTATCCATAATGTCAGAAACGATTTCAAAACATGATGTGACATGATCGAAAACCGGACTCGAAGTTGCTGATGTGTCATTGAAATGTAAATAAAAAGCCAGGTAAGTGATCAACAGTTGTCAAATCATCATATATTCCATCTGCAACCAAATTTCTTCAAGCCCAGGCTTTTTTGTTTGTTTTTCTTGGAAAAATAATTTGGTTGCAGTTGCCTATAGGGGACTGCAACCAAACTCGAAAAGTATGCGATTTCATTGTGATTAATCTTTCTGCAACCAAATTCAATGGTGTCATTCCATATATCATTGTATAGATAATTATCTCAGCTTTCAGAAAATTCGATGTTGAGTCTTTTTGAAGAGCTAGGTTGCATTTTACAGTCCTTTTTGACAACCTGTCATCTGGACCCTTCAATTACTCTTAGGCCATATTTGTTCTTATTATTTCCTAGATACCTGTTGGTCACATTGTATTAACTAAATAACGCAAAGTCAATTCAACATTTTTTTATTATAGATGTTGTTGTTCATATTATTAAAATAATACGTCAAAGTAAACCATAACAATGGAAATTGTAAAAGTTTGAAAATAAAAATATAATAAATATGGTATGATAATAATACAAAAATAAGCTTTTTCTTATCGTGCATTATTAAATAGTTTAGTTGTGACTGTTCAAACATATATTAAAGGGGCAGTAGCACGTGTTTTGATAATTTTTATATTTCAAAGTTTTCACCGATAATTGTAAGTTAATGCTAAATATATTATTTTGACAGTGTCAAAAATCGTACTCAATTACTCAATTACTTAATTACTCAGTTAATCAAGCAAATCATCCATAGTTAGAGGACAAAATATGAAGATTCACATAAAATCCATTGGCAGCCATTTTGTGTGAACACCTTTAATTCATTTTGTGTAAGAAAAAGGAATCGCATTGCTAAACTTTGAGTTATTATTTTTGTTATTACTGCTCCAATGAGTTTGAATACATTGTCTTTCACTTGGAACCATTAATTTTCATTTCAATGACATCACAATATATATTCCCCCTTAAAACGTGCTACTGCCCCTTTAAATGACATGTTGACATTTGTTGTCAAATGTAATGGGTCATTTTACCCAGTGTGTGTTTTTTTATTCTAAATTTCAATAACGCCATGATGATAATGCTTGAAATTCGCTTAGTGTATGCTGGAAAACAATGCCATTAACTACAGAAAGCATTGAATTAGTAATAGATATACCCACACTTCCTGAGGTGTATCGCCCAATATACCTCCTGTTTGAATCGTGGGTCTCCGAGGCGTAGCGTAGAGGAGCCGAGGATCACAATTCAAACAGGAGGTTATTGATTGATGAGGGAAGGAAAAGAAAGAATCATGGTTCCTATTGGTCTAAATTTTGTGGGAAAAGAGTAAAGTGCTCTAAAACATTCTCGACAAACAACAATTCTATAAACCATGTTGCTGAAAGGTGGGGAACAAAGACTATAGACGTAAAATAAACATCTAGCATATAACTTACTTATGCACACCTACGTTGAGGACGATAGGTCAGAAGTTCCTTCTAGTAATTCAATCATTAAGGATCTTCTACTGTTACTGAGTATTCAGATGATAATTGTCCATGTTGATATTTAGCAAAGCATAAACCTTTTCTATCTAACCATTCTAGAATTTGCCTCAGGGACAAACAGGAAAGCTGTTTTTAATCGTATATGATGTTTCTCTAAAGACAATGGCAAAATTTAGATTTTGGCACTTTGTCAATAACTCTTTACTATTTGCAATGTTTACAGTAAGCGCACAAAGACTGAAACAAAAATGTAAAATACAATGCTTTGTGGAGGACTTGCAGTTGATTAATTTCAAATTTACACGAAGGGCCTAATCTAATGGATTTTGCAACCAGGGTAACTTATTTACTGCTATGTGACATCGGTCAAAAGATTAACATATCACTTATTGATGTCAACAACAGATAAGTTAATGATAAGGAGTAAGAGAATGTTAAAGGTGTGTATTTCCCGGATGTAAGTTGGATCATTTTTAACGGTTTAGAAAGTAGGAAACATGACTTTTTTAACTGTTACACACATACGTTTCATCAATGTCGTGAAAATGATCATTCACCATTTTAAGGGTTTTCACAAATAACATCTTAACAGAGTATATCAAAAGGTATGAATAAAACTTTTTTCAAATCATGCTTTAAACAACATGTAACTCCGAGGGGGTACACAATGCAGAAATTGATACAGAAAGATATCTTGAGATAACATCGATATTTGGTTTGTTCAAAAACATGAGCAAAATAGTCATTTAATGACTTCGAAAACAAACATCATATTTTTATAGTCTAATAAACTTCTCTCAGCCAATCATAACCTGCCACATCACATCGCCCTTTCTCGCCAAACTGGTCAGGCTATTGCTTTTGTTTACAGTATTGAGTCAAGCGGTCACTTACTTACTTGGCGTATAATTACTATACAAACAAAGAAAACAACTTTCCAGTATGACGGTTAGTTAGTGAGACATATAATGAAGATATTTACTAATTTTGGTTGAATCTTTTTGACTGTTGATAGCTTAATCACGGCTTCTACAGAGGGATCTAAAGTCAATTCATCAATGAGACTACATGGTATGTCATAGCCCTGTCACAGAACTATGTTTCGCATATCTATTTTAAAAAAAGGAAACGGGGTATATGTTTATAATTATGCCGCTCCCTAACAAAATAGTGACGTAACGTAAACATGGACAGATCAGTACACATATCATAATACAATGACAGTATTGAAACAACGATTTTTGAAAACATACAACAAAGCAATTAAATGCTAAGGTTATATCTTCATTAATGGTATAAACATAAGGATATTTCATCAAGGCAAAATCTTAATATTCAATCGTGTTTTGAAAATCTCTTAGATATTACGGTATAGTTATGTTTTGAATTTAGTAGTTCTAAGTTTACATTTTGTGATGAGTGGCCAGATAAAATTTAAGACAAATTAAACAAGTTAGTGAAATGTTTTAAGGAACTTATGAATAATCCTGAAGTAATTTTATATAATCTGAATGAGGTTTTGCTATATACACACTACGAAATATTCGGAAAGAGAGTGTCATTGAGGCATCATGTCATGAAATTGTATTAAGTTCGCAATACAATTTGATACACCTTTTGACACCATGTTTCATCATGTCTTGAGCGTTTCTCAATCAAATAAAGAAACAATGTTAGTTTAAAAAGAGACAACTCATCAGCGTAAAATAAATACCATTCTATATCTTTGTTTGAGATAATGTTATTTTAAATTTTAAATATTTGTAAACTTCTAACACAAACAACTGCCTGAAATAACAAATATGTATACATATAAGTTTGAATGCTCAAAGTTAAGTTTACATATCATGTGACCAAAGCCTACCTTATTGAAGTCACTGTAAACGCAAAATACTCCATCTCATGTGTCTTTACTGAATGTGTTCATCTCAAGACAGATGCAATGCATATGATAAATTCTAAATGTTTAATTTTTGATTGGATCTAGTTTGTCTTATTGTTGACCAATGGATGACTAGTGCTTTGACAACTGGGCGTGTCATAGATGGGCAGACATGCTTGATCTCTAAAACAACATCCCCTTATTCTTGTAACAACATTGTCAAAGAGTGTGAAATATCCCAAGCGCGACTCCCTAGGCCTGTAATTACACAATCAGTTACGATGTGCCATAACTGTTTAATTACTACTCTGTTTTATTGCCGGACAGATGAAGCTTCTAAATCGTGCTAAAACATGTTTATTCTGTTTATTTACCACCATTGTCTGTTATATTTACATTGATTAGGCCCATTTCCGTTCTGTATATGATGTAATAAAACGCAGTCTGTAAAACTTCTCTCAGCCAATCATAACCTGCCACATCACATCGCCCTTTCTCGCATGCGCAGTATAGGCAATATCGTTTATCCGGTAGAATCCCTTTTCAGACTGTCAAATTGAGAAGCCTAAAATTTGCGCACTTTGAAGGGCGATATCTTTGTTATTAGAGGACCGATGCAAACGTTTGTTGGTGTTTTTTGAAGTTGACAATGTTTTCTGTACATATTTACCAATTAACATGGGAAAAATAATGAGGTTTCTTGTTGTTTAATGTTTAATATACTTAAGCTGCTTTACAGTAGTACATAACATTATTCTTAACAAAATATTTATTTTTGCAATTGTTTACATGTTTCCTTGATTAATACTGGCAGTGTTGCCTGACTATGAATATCTGAGTTCGAACACCTAATAACAGTCTAATTCAAATTATAACATATTCACACGATAAAGTTGATATTGAAATACATGTAGTTAAGCATAGTCATACTGGAACAAGTGAAAAAATCATTCGTTTCCTAAAATCATGACTATCATTTTCATATCTCTATCAGGGACGAGTTGAATCTGAAGATCTGAGTTCGAACCTCTCATTTCAGTCTAATTCAAATTATAACATATTGACACGATAAAGTTGATATCAACTTAAACAAGTGGCAAATTACACCTTCATTTCCTAAGATACTTACTATGATTATCATATCTGCAACAGGGACGAGTTGAAAAGTATGTTTTCCCCATCAAGTCAGAGAGGTATTTCCATGCACAGATATAACATTAAGTAATTTAGATTATTGTAAAAACTGCCTCACCTTTGAGATTTACTTCGATGATTTGCATGGTATGTCCATTTAGCTTCAAGTCATCGAAAAGTAGTTCATTTTAGCATCAAGCAGAATAGATAAGACGAGATGTGAGCAACAGATCAAATGTACATCAATTACAGGTACTCGGTTTCCGGGAATTGCATGTTTTATATTTCTGGTAAAGTTTAGTTTTTGGCACGTTTTCACAACTCTCTGGTAATGGATTTGTTATGCAATCAAGCATACGAAGGAGATTTACTGAAGCAGGTTCAGTTTCTCTTCACTATTTGTTACACATTGGAAAGGAAAATACCGCGAATTCACATCAAAATAGACATTTCTCTAATACTAGACGCTGATGTTATCCTCTTTTGAGTGCGTGTCTTTCTTTTATGGCTAACATTAACATAATACTCAATAAACCCGGCTGTAATGACATATTTCAAATCATTGATTTACAAAATGACAGAACACTGACAGACAGAAAGATTTTATTGTATATACATGTACGTGGCCCTGAGGCCAAAAGTACATGTGATAACATGTGTATAAAACTTTCGCACAACCTGTAATCAATAAATATCATATATCACACCTGTTGCCTGAGTCTGTTTGGGTAAAAAACAGAAAAAAGGGCTACTAAAAAACAATGTGTACATTTAGCAGTCTACCCTTTCAACAACTCAGTATTTTAATTACTAAAACTATGCTATATTTGCACGATTACTACAATGATGATATCTTAACATGTTTCAAAATAAATAGTATCATTTATTATTATATCACTTACATCACAACTGTTAGTATTATTGCAGGGAGAAAGCCCGCAACACCCTTGTGGCTATGCATTACGATGAAACCTGCGAGCATCGGCTGGAACTAGGTGATCATGGGCGGTATTGCGCTGAAAATCAGTGTAGCATTACAAACCTTACTGCGTGAAGAACCGTTTTCTACTGAAGACAAAAATACAAGCGGGATTCGAACCACGGACCTCTTGCCCTCTAACTACTTATTCCGCCCCTTGTGAAACATTAAACAAAAGTTGATGGTGGCAAGGTTTCAATTCAAACGGAATTACCTAATTTTCAATGTAATCTGGTTCCTTTTATTATGTAAAAACTATTTTATACCAAATATAATAACTTTACTCAAAATGGAAACGTCAAACTTCAAACGATCTGAGTTGGCATCTTGCATGTGCATAAAGCAAAAAACAGTGAAAGTGAATATTCTGAACAAAAAACAGTAGATATAAAAACAGGTTAAGTTCTCTTCATATGACTAGCAACCGACATACATGTCCAGCTGTTATCATTCAAAGTGGCTTTGAATAGTCAACTTGGTATCAATAAATTAACAAATCATGAATTTACGATGTCCATTATATCCTTATAGTAGTCAATATCACCAGAGAGACTAGGTTAAATACACATTGATATCGTCAGGTCTGTCAATACAATTATCTCTCCAATAACGCTTTGTATGATTACAAAAGTGTCAAGAGTTAATGACAAATGTCCTAAATTTAGTGAAATTGTACAGAATAATTCCGCTTTGTGCATAAAGTAAGAGAGTACATAAAAACTAAACGATCCAAAAAAGTATGTTGTTAAGCCGTTTGTAAACATGTTCATTGCAAATACAATGTACAAACAGAAGCATTGAGCACATTATACCCTGATAATAAAAGAACCAACCTAAAACTGCGAGAAAATTCCCAAATTACATGTTTCAATTAAATTCAATATTTCAATTTCAAAAATTGTGTTTCACATTGAATTTGTTTCACTCTGTGTTTTTTGTAACACTTTATAAGATAAAAAAAATTGTCAAAACAATCATGTGTATTGCTTCGGTATTTTCAGACAATGAGATGTAAGATTCAAAATCTCTCATCAAATGTAGAAGGCGATAAAACTACTCACACTATTGGGAATTGCATAATTACTTTCAATTTGAAAAGCTCGGAAAACAAGGTGATAAACCACTCAAACCTTTGAGTTATGGGCACATCCTTAATGAGCTTTGTTACTTGAAAGCCATAAACATCCCCAAACAAGTAAATAGAGATACAAATGATTCATTGGTTCCAGTATCGTTGCCATGATACTTAATGACGTAATGATTTATGAAATCATTCCATTGACAACCATGCAAGTGTACAGGTACAATCGAAAAAAGATATTATTTAATCATCCTGAACATAATATCACTGATTGCAAATCAGAAATCTTGATAAAATTAAAATGAATAAAAATGCAATGATGAACCAACAAAGTAAGAATGATTCACCTTATACAACTAACACTTGGAGACAATTTTCTTGACATGATGGCACAACAAAGGAAGAACGATTCATCTAAAATTGCGTTTGCAATAAGGTACGATAAGATTCATTTTTCTGTACTTTGTTTTATTGAATTAAAATATTTTGGCGAGGGTGTAGCACATGGTAAATAAAATAAGGCGATGCAAGGTCAATATTAGTTTTCACACTTGCCAATGTTTACAAGCATTATAAGCATGAAACATTTTCTTTAAATCAGATTTGTAATCAATCCATTTTATCCCTTTTCTCTTTCGTGTAAACGAATTCAAACAGCAGCTTCGCAGTTATGAGAAACAATGAATTCTCACTGCTATAAGTGATATGACGACACTTATCAATAATTAACAACTGAATTCAGATTCAAACTGTATTGAAATGTGGAAAGATCTGTTTTACATTGATTGCACCAAAAAGCTTTTAATTTTGGCATGCCAGTATGCTTCGTTTTTGGATTTGCAGGTAAAACATTGCATAAGTTAAAAATATGTGATTTTTAAAAAAGCATATAGAAACAAAACGAAAATTGAAATGTTCAACCTGTACTTTTGTATTCTTTCTTTATTTCACACACCTTCAAAAGATTTGAGATAATTTTGGTTTTTATGAAAACATAAGGCACAACTATAGATCACAAAAATAGTCAAATATACGAGATCATTCTATATAAAAAAAGATCATGAGATAATTGAAATTTTACTTACTGCCATCTTTAAGGATCCCAACAATCTACTGGTATTCGTAGAATTGAAACTTCCTGACATGCACTGCAAAGCTGACAAGATGGCGAACAGTTTTCTTCACATTCAGAGGTGACAGACAGTTCACTCCCTCACAGTCTATTAAATGTTTAAAGAAGTTCTGTCTGGATCAGAATAAAAGTGTTTCAACGTAATGCTTGTTTTGCTAAATTGTTTCTTCGTAGGCTTAAGTGTTAATTTCCTGAGAGAAGATCTGTCTGGCATTGGCAAAAAAGGGGAACTCCCTCAGGGCACGTTTGATAAATAATCTTCAGAATTCACTTCCATGTTGGCCATAAAGGCTCATACGTATCACAAGAATTTTTTATTCGGACACATACGTCATAATACACGTATTGCAAGAGATCCGATATACACTGTTTTTATAATTGATTAAAGATTAGTAGAAAGGGAATTTCAAAAGACAGTACTTTTTATTCTAAACATCTAACACAAATTTGAATTTTGCGAGGCAAGTAATCTGAATAGTGTAAGGTAATAATAATTTATTATTGTTTTAATAAGAGACGAATTTGTAATCTAATGTGTTCCATTATACCCTCAATATACTCCTTGTTAACAAACAATAAAGTGTAAAATGTCTTAAAGTGAAAATTTGTACTAATCAATTATAACGCTTATTTCTTTCTGTAACCATTTTTAGATTAAGACGATGAGGTTCCAAAGATACATTAGCTTCACTTACACGCTATGACCCTTCGATTGCAAATGTGTCTTCCATAAGAGTCAGAACATTTCTTTGAATTATATTATTGTTGAGTCTGCATTTAGAATATTTCTATTAATAAACTGTAAAGTGTTTGTGAAAGTATTAACCCTGATTCAAATCAATATCGTTTATGATTGCTTGTCAAAGCACAGATTTAAATCAATATCAGTCGTTTGTCAAAGTATCAGCGCTGATTAAAATCAATATTTTACATTGTTTGCCAAAGTATCAGCACTGACTTGCGTTCAGAAACATGGAATTACCATGAATGATCGCGGTCACTTAATGCTTAATACAAGATAATCATTGCCAAAAATATGTTACCGAAGGCAAGGCCAGTGTCGATGCTTTAAATAAATTATTCATACAGCAGTCGGTTTTCTTCCTTATTCTGAGGAATACATTTAACAATCAATTATAAATGGATATCAAATTATACATGTGACGAATTAAACGATTTTTTCTTTCACTCACTGGTAAGATGTATGCTGTAAATAACTAGGGAGAGCTGCCCAACTTGTGCCCAATACTTTCCTTGAATGAATATATGTTAAAATATGTTTCAATCAATAACGATTTAGTAAGTTTCTAGAATATTTCAGAACGCCTATTTCCTCAGATTGTCCATTGGTAATCAAGTATAATCCTCATTCAAGCTAAGGCCGCCAATGGCCGAAATATTGCCGAAGCGGTGTAAAAGAATAACTCACTACCCCACCCATTTAAGCTATGGCTCAATTTTGGGATGTAGAATAATTATTTTCTTTCATATCCTGGAAAAATTGTGTTATTTTGTGAGACAAAAATTAATCAGCAATATGATAAGGAAAATCTATACATATTGTGCAATTTGCAGGGGATATAGCTCGACCATGTCAGCTGCTTGTTTTCATAGAAATTATCGTCATACAGGAAGTAACAAAAACGTTTACATTTACCACCGTTGGTCTTGGGAATAAAATGATGATGATGATGATAACATTATCTGTGAGAAACAGTGTATCAATTGTATGTTGTTTTGTGTAATAGCAGAGTTTGTTTCAATTCAATCTGCTAGCTAATGGAACAGTTACCCCTTTGTGTGAACTTTCAATTAACAGAAGCGGAAAACGACGATAAACACACGAAGTGTATAATCATTTGCACATCACCGATAGAATGTTTTTGGTACAATTCAGGACCACTGTTTCGCAAAGTGTTTATTTGATACAAAAACATAGGAACATATTCAATGACATTGCTTTATTTCATGAAGGTACTGCAACAACTTGTTTTAATCATTTGATCCATATTAGACTTTGTGGTTTGTATTCATGAAACAACAAGGTCTATGCATGATAATGACAAATTATTTTAAATAATGTTTAGAATATTATTACAATTAGTAAAAAACGTTACATATTTAAATATTTTGTATGTAATAATATGTGATTTTAAATTTTTACAAGAGGTATCAACATAACTAAAATTACAACAAGGAAGATCACGAAGAAATCTGAGCAAGATGTTTTGCTTTTTACTAGAAAATTCCTATCAGAGACCTTTCTGAACTGCTACATAACTTCTTCATCATATATAATGCCAAGCATATGTATTGATACACAAAATATTTTAAGCTTTCCCATGTCGAGCAAAACTGCCATTGGTATAACAAAATACAATGTGTTCAAACTTCAAAAGTTATGCATTCAGAGATTTAAGACAAAAAATTTCCACAGCAGAGCGATAATATATTACCTTCACATTAAAATTAAATTCCAATAAAGCCTATTGATAAAAAACATAACAAATCAATCAAACATGTACTTTTGTTGAATGGTATGATGGAAAAACTCAGTCTCTTTCGATTATTTCAGTAAATCTTCCCCACAACAACTACATGTATGGCTATTGTACAAATAATCCCAGTATATAGGTGGCGAGCTAAGATAACTAACCTTTGGTAAGACATGTTGGTACTAAATAGTTCCTTACTGTATCTGGCGTTCATTGATTAGTAAACAACTGAACATAAGTAGCAAATTAATGATTTTATAAAGGGAAGGTGGAGCATATGGCAATCTGGTTTCAATAAGGTTGTGTGTAGGTACAGGGGTTTCATTCATCTTCATTCTAAGAATATGAGATAAATAAATAAACTGAAAAACATATGTTGTCTGGGTCTGATAATATTTCGGGTATAAGGTACTTTTAGCATCAAAGGTTTGCATATTTACTATTACATTGATATAACATACATGTAGTAAGAATATGAGATAAAAGTAAATAAACTCAAAAACTTTCGTTCTTCTAGTATAAGGTATGCTTAGCATCAAAGGTATCCATAACTACCATTACATTGATATAATATAATGTTTACTTTTAATGTGATCAATTTAGAATGGGTCTGTAAGAAATGTAACAATAATGTTACATACGATTTGGTTCATTCTAAAATGCAATGAAGAGAGGTTGTGATTAAGTTCTCATTCACAGCAATTCACTTTCAATTTACAATATACAATTTTTAATGTTTCAGTTAAAGGGTTTTGTTTATTCCTTTTCTTTTATGATTTGTCTTTCTTTTCCAATCAAGCTCAGCGTCATTAAGATATTATTAATAATGTAATCTTAAGAAAAGCTTTAAAACATGTTTTTGATTAGATTCTCATTGGTGTGCTCTCTTACACTTATTAGCAAGTTATTTTCGTTAATCTATCTCATTAGCGTACAAGTGTTTGCAACATCAGCATATTTCAAATCCTTCCTTCAAAAATATTTGACGAAAACACGCATCACTATATATGTTAATAAATGTTATATAGTTGATCAAATGTTAATCTCTGTAAGCAAAACAAATGTTTTCACACATATATCTAATGTTAAAAAGAAATCGATTTGAGAATGTTACATAAAATCTTTGTAATTGAAAATCTTAAATATAATAAATTCAACCAAAGCATGTACTTTGTTTTGTCTGTCAGTTTATATAGGCACCACGGTAAGTCGATTAACTACTGACAAGTTAAATATGCTTACAATAGAATACAGCTACACCAACTCCGCTAATATTCCCATACGAATTACCTAGCAAAGGTCAAACAGTTATATTTGTTATTATTATTCCCTAGATACCTGTTGGTCACATTGTATTAACTAAATAACGCAAAGTCAATTCAACATTATTTTATATTATTGATGTTGTTGTTCATATTATTAAAATAATACGTCAAAGTAAACCATAACAATGGAAATTGTAGAAGTAATTGAATTGAAAATATAAATATAATAAATATGATATGATAATTATTAAAAAAATAAGCTTTTTCTTATCGTGCATTATTAAATAGTTTAGTTGTGACTGTTCAAACATATATTAAAGGGGCAGTAGCACGTTTTTTGATAATTTTTATATTTCAAAGTTTTCACCGATAATTGTAAGTTAATGCTAAATGTATTATTTTGACAGAGTCAAATATCGTACTCAATTACTTACTTACTCAGTTAATCAAGCAAAGCATCCATAGTTAGAGGACAAAGTATGAAGATTCACATTAAATCCATTGGCAGCCATTTTGTGTGAACACCTTTAATTCATTTTGTGTAAGAAAAAGGAATCGCATGGCTAAAATTTATGTTTTTATTTTTTTAATTACTGCTCCAATGAGTTTGAATACATTGTCTTTCACTTGGAACCAATAATTTTCTATTCCCTGACATCACCTTATATCCCCCCCTAAAACGTGCGACTGCCCCTTTAAATGACATGTACCCAGTGTGTGTTTTTTTTATCTAAATTTCAATAACACCATGATGATAATACTTGAAATTCGCTTAGTGTATGCTGGAAAACAATGCCATTAACTACAGAAAACATTGAATTAGTAATAAATATACCCACACTTCCCGAGGTGTATCGCCCAATATACCTCCTGTTTGAATCGTGGGTCTCCGAGGCGTAGCGTAGAGGAGCCGAGGATCACAATTCAAACAGGAGGTTATTGATTGATGAGGGAAGGAAAAGAAAGAATCATGGTTCCTATTGGTCTAAATTTTGTGGGAAAAGAGTATAGTGCTCTAAAACATTCTCGACAAACAACAATTCTAAAAACCATGTTGCTGCAAGTTGGAGAACAAAGACTATAGACGTAAAATAAACATCTAGCATATAACTTAGTTATGCACACCTTCGTTGAGGACGATAGGTCAGAAGTTCCTTCTGGTAATTCAATCATTAAGGATCTTCTACTGTTACTAAGTAATCAGATGATCATTTTCCTTGTTGATATTTAGCAAAGAATAAACTTGATAACCTTTTCTATCTAACCATTCTAGAATTTGCCTCAGGGACAAACAGGAAAGCTGTTTTTAATCGTATATGATGTTTCTCTAAAGACAATGGCAAAATTTTGATTTTGGCACTTTGGCAATAACTCTTTACTATTTGCAATGTTCACAGTAAGCGCACAAAGACTGAAACTAAAATGCAAAATACAATGCCTTGCGGGGGACTTGCAGTTCGTTAATTTCAAATTTACATGAAGGCCCTAATCTAATGGATTTTGCAGCCAGGGTAACTTATTTACTGTTATGTGACATAGGTCAAAACTTTTATGAGGATTAACATATCACTTATTGACGTCAACAACAGATAAGTTAATGTAAAGGAGTAAGAGAATGTTAAAGGTGTGTATTTCCCGGATGTAAGTTGGATCATTTTCAAAACGCTTTAGAAAGTAGGAAAGATGACTTTTTTAACTGTAACACACACGTTTCATCAATGTCGTGAAAATGATCATTCACCATGTTAAGAGTTTTCACAAATAACCTCTTAACAGAGTATATCAAAAGATATGAATAAAACTTTTTTCAAATCATACTTTAATGTTTAATATACTTGAACTGCTTTACAGTAGTATATAACATTATTCTTAACAAAATATTTAGTTTTGCATTTTTACATGTTTCCTTGATTAATACTGGCAGTTTTGCCTGACTATGAAGATCTGAGTTCGAACCCCTCATTAAAGTCTAAAAATCAAATTATAACAATTTCACATGATAAAGTTGATATTGAAATAGTTAAGTATAGTTATACTGGAACACGTCAAAAAACATTCATTTCCTAAGATCATGACTATCATTTTCATATCTGTATCAGGGACGAGTTGACTCTGAAGATCTGAGTTCGAACCTCCATTACAGTATAATTTAAATTATAGCATATTCATACGATAAAGTTGATATTGAAATAGTTATGTATAGTCAACTTGACCAAGTGGCAAATAACACATTCCTTTTCCTAATATCCTGACTATAATTATCATATCTGCAACAGGGACGAGTTGAAAAGTATGTTTTCATGCACAAAGATAGTATTAAGTAATTTAGATTATTGTAAAAACTGCCTCACCTTTAAGATTTACTTCGATGATATGCATGGTATGTCCATTAAGCTTCGAGTCTCCGAAAAATAGTTCATCTTAGTATCAAGTAGAAAAGATAAGACGGAATGGAAGCAACATGAACAGATAACATTAACACCAATTTCAGGTACTAGGTTTCCTGGAATTGCATGTTTTATACTTCTTATAAGTTTAGTTTTTGGCATTCAATGTTGGCACGTTTTCACAACTGTCTGGTAATAGATTTGTTATGCAATCAAGCATACGAAGGAGATTTACTGAAGCATAATCAGTTCTCTCTACCATTTGGTACATATTGCAAACTATACTCGTTTAAACCCTCAAAGAAACTTTGAGAACACAGCGAATTCACATGATAATAGTCTTTCATACTAGGCGCTGATGTTATCCTCTTGTTAGTGCGTGTCTTTCTTTAACGCTTACATTAACATAATACTCAATAAACTCGGTTGTAATGATATATTTCAAATCATTGATTTACAATATGACAGAACACTGACAGACAGACAGAAAGATTTTATTGTATATACATGTACGTGGCCCTGAGGCAAAAAGTACATGTGATAACATGTGTATTAAACTTTCGCACAACCTGTAATCAATAAATATCATATATCACACCTGTTGCCTGAGTCTGTTTGGGTGATAAACAGAAAAAAGGCTACTTCAAAACAATGTGTACTTTTAGCAGTCTACCCTTTCAACAACTCAGTATTCTAATTACTAAAAACTATGCTATATTTGCACGATTACTACATTGATGATATCTTAACATGTTTCAAAATAAATAGTATCATTTATTATTATCTCACTTACATCACAACTGTTAGTATTATTGCAGGGAGAAAGCCCGCAACACCCTTGTGGCTATGCATTACGATCAAACCTGCGAGCATCGGCTGGAACTAGGTGATCATGGGCGGTATTGCGCTGAAAATCAGTGTAGCATAACAAACCTTACTGCGTGAAGAACCGTTTTCTACTGAAGACAAAAATACAAGCGGGATTCGAACCACGGACCTCTTGCCCTCTAACTACTGTGTTATTCCGCCCCTTGTGAAACATTAAACAAAAGTTGATGGTGGCAAGGTTTCAATGCAAAAGGAATTTACCTCATTTTCAATGTAATCTGGTTCCTTTTTTATGTAAAAACTATTTTATACCAAATATAATAACTTTACTCAAAATGGAAACTTCAAACTTCAAATGATCTGAGTTGGCATCTTGCATGTGCATAAAGCAAAAAACAGTGAAGGTGAATATTCTGAACAAAAAACAGTAGATATAAAAACTGGTTAATTTCTCTTAACATGACTAACAACCGACATACATGTCCAGCTGTTTTCATTCAAAGTGGCTTTGAATGGTCAATCTAGTATCAATAAATGAACAAATCATGAATTATAATGTTCATTATATCCTTATGTGGCCAGTATCACCAGAGAGACTAGGTTAAATACACATTAATATCGTCAGGTCGGTCAATAACCCTTGTATGATATCAAAATGTGTCAAGAGTAAACGACCAATGCCCTAAATTAAGTGAAATTGTACAGAATAATTCCGTATTGTGCATAAACTAACTGAGTACATATAGACTTAACAATCAAAATAAGTATGTTGTTTAGCAGTTTGTAAACGTGTTCATTGCAAATACTTTACTAACAGAAACATTGGACAAATTACACTTTAATAATAAAATCTCATCCAATCTAAAACTGCACGGTACTTTCCTAATTAAAATGTTTTAATTAAAGATTTCAAAAATTGAGTTGGGGACTTTTGTAACTCTATAAGCAAACATGTCAAAACAATCATGTGTTTTGCTTCGGTTTTTTCAGACAATGAGATGTAAAATTCAAAATATCCCATCAAAAGTAGAAGGCGATAAAAATACACACTATTGGGAATTGCATAATTGCTTTCAATTTGCAAAGCTCGGAAAACAAGTTGATAAACCACTCAAACCTTTGAATTATGGGCACATCCTTAATGAGCTTTGTTACTTGAAAGCCATAAACATCCCCAAGCAAGTAAATAGAGATACAAATGGTTCATTGGTTCCCATATCGTTGCCATGATACTTAACAACGTGATGATTTATGAAATCATTCCATTGACATCCAGAAAACATTTTCATGCATTTGTACATGTACAATAAAAAAAAAAGATATTATTTAATCATCCTGAACATAATATCACTGATTGCAAATCAGAAATCTTGATAACATTAAAATGGATAAAGATACAATGATGAACCAACAAAGTAAGAATGATTCACCTTATACAACTAACACTTGGAGACAATTTTCTTGACATGATGGCACAACAAAAGAAGAACGATTCATCTAAAATTGCGTTTGCAATAAGGTACGATAAGATTCATTTTTCTGTACTTTGTTTTATTGAATAAAAATATTTTGGCGAGGGTGCAGCACATGGTAAATACAATAAGGCGATGCAAGGTTGATATTAGTTTTCACACTTGCCAAATGTTTACAAGCATTATGAGCATGAAACATTTTCTTTTAATCAAATTTGTAATCAATCCATTTTATCCCTTTTCTCTTTCGTGTAATCGAAATTCAAACAGAAGCTTCGCAGATATGAGAAACAATACATTCTCACTGCTATAAGTGATATGACAACACTGATCAATAATTCACAACTGAATTCAGATTCATAACTGTTTTGAAATGTGGAAAGATCTGTTTTACATCGATTGTACCAAAAAGCTTTTAATTTTGGCATGCCAGTATGTGTCGTGTGTGGATTTTCAGGTAAAACGTAGCATCAGTAAGATATATCTGATTTTTTTTTAAAAATTAAGCAGATAGAAACGAAACGAAAATTGAAATGTTCGAGTAGTACTTCTTTTGTATTCTTCATTAATTCACACACACAATTTGTATAAAACCCTCAAAAGATTTTAGATCATGTTGCTCTTAATGAAAACAAAAGGCACAACTAGTGATCACAAAAATAGTCAAAAATACCAGATCATTCTATATAAAAAAGATCATGCAAAAAGTGAACGTTGACTTACTGCCATCATTAAGGAACTCAACAATCAACTGGAATTCTTCTGACAAGCACTGCAAACCTTACAAGATGGCAAACAGTTTTCTTCAAATGCAGAGGTGACAGACAGTTCACTCCCTCACAGTCTATTAAATGTTTAAAGAAGTTCTGTCTGGATCTGAATAAAAATGTTTCAACGTAATGCTTGTTTTGCAAAATTGTTTCTTCGTAGGTTTAAGTGTTAATTTCCTGAGAGAAGATCTGTCTGGCTTTGGCAAAAAGGGGAACTCCCTCAGGGCACGTTTGATACATAATGTTCAGAATTCACTTCATGCAATATGTTGATGACCATGGAGGCTTATATGTAATAGCATTGGGAATTTCATTTGGACACAGGTATTGCAAGAGATACTAACACACACTCCTTGTATGATTGATCAAAAAGTAAGTAGAAAGTAAATATTTTAATAGATCATGCTTTTAAACATTTAACACAAATTTGAATCATGAGAGGCAAGTAACCTGAATAGTGTAAAGTAATAATCTAGTTAACATTTTTTAGTCATGGACAAAATGGTAATATATGATACCCACAAAATACTCCTTGTTAACGCAAAATAAAACGAAAAAAGTGGTAATGACAATAAGTTGTAATTGGTACCAATCAGTAACAACGCTTATTTATTTCTGTAACCATTTTCAGATAAAGACGATGAGGTTCCAAAGGTACATTTGCTTCACTTACACGAAATGAACCTTTGATTACAAATGTGTCTTCAATAAGAGTCAGAACATTTCTTTGAATTATATTGATGTCGACTCCGCATTAAGAACATTTTAATCAATATATTGAAAATTGTTTGCGAAAGTATTAGCACTGATTCAAATCAATATCGTTGATGATTGTTTGTTAAATTATGAACATTGATGTAAATCAATGACATTAGGGTTGTTTGCTAAAGTATCAGCACTGCCTTGATTTCAGCACCACAAAAGGTATCCAAATGAATGCTAACACTCAATGCTAAATACAGGATAACCATTGCCACAAATCTGTTTAAACTAGGAAGAGGTCTATGGATTTCGCAATTTCAAATATTGCAGGAGTGCGACGTTGCGCTGTAAATACCGTTGCAAAAAAAAAGTTAATAAATCCATAGAAATCTTCAGTTTTCATCTAACAACTACTAATTGCCTCTCAAAGAAGTCACCAATATGTTACCGGACGCAAGGCCCTCGATGCTTTAAACATATGCTTAGGCCCAAAATGATTCAGCATTCAGTACCCCTTGGAATACATTTAACAATAAATTATAAATTGATTTTAAATTGTACCTGTGATGATTTTCATAAAATTTTCTTTCACTCAATTGACATCAACTATAGGATTATTGAAGATGTCATGTTATCGTATTATTTCAAACTGCAAATATCTTTTACAACAAGAGTCTGAGTGTTTTTGTTTTAGTAATTTAACCTTCAGATACTTCGGATGTAATAGAAATGCATACTATCGACGTCAATCAACTGAGCATTGTTATTGCATATGTATGTCTTTGACTATTTAACGCTGTAAGTGTCATCAAAAGAACACATGAATTGTCATCACATTTGAAATATTTATTATTCAAATAAAAATTATCTTGTACATATCTGATCACTTTCTGATCTTCGCTTGTCATTGTTTCTAGTTTCTAGATTTTTTCAAATTGACTATTTCCTCAAACTGTTCATTGGTAAACAAGTATTATTCTCCTTCCATTCAAACTTTGGCTCAAGTTTGGAATATACAATGATTCGTTACCTTGAACATGACACGTGTGTTATAACTAGTTGATGTCATCAATGTGGCGATAGGGCGCCTGAACGTCTCACATCAGTCGTTTAAACTTGTAACATATCCTGTATAGTGATCATTGTTGCGGCTTATGTGTAACCTGCAATTCCCATATCCCTACTCTGTAGCTATTAATAGTATCATTCATTTTAGGTAAAACACTATTTCTTTCATGGAAATATTCGTAATACAGGAAGTAGCAGAATCGTGGTATATGTGCCATGTAAATGACAAAGTTAAAGAGATTGTTTATTGAACTTGCTATATCTTTATAAGGGCACTGCAACAACATGTTTTAATTATTTGATCCTTAGGGGACTTTGTGATTTTTATACATGATAAAACAAGGTGTATGCATAATAATTATAAGTAACTATACATAATGTTTAGAATATTCAATATAGACTCAATACAATCAAACAAAGTTACAAATGTATTATTTTGTTATGTAATAAAATGGGATTTTAAATTTTGACAAGAGGTATCATCAAAACTTAAAAATCATAACAAGGAATATCAAGAAAGAATTCTGAGTAACGCTGTTTGCCGTTTACAATAAACTCATATCTGGGCCTGTTTTAATTGCTACATATTTCTTTATCATATACAATAAATGCCGACCATATGTATTGATACAACAAATATTTTTTAGCTTTACTGTGCCAAGCAAAACTGTCATTGGTTCATCATGATTCAACATTTTCTCCAAAATTTAACCCATGAAACGTTCTTAAGTTTTAAGACATAATATGAAAACTATTGATTTTAAAAAGTTAACAAATTAATCAAACATGTTCTTTTGTTGATTGATATGATGGGAAAATTCAGTCTCTCTCGATTCTTTCAGTAAATCTTCGTTGGGACAACTATGGTTAGTTTTACAAATAATCCCAGTATATGGGTGACGAGTTTAAATAGCAAACCTTTGGTAAGACATGTTGGTACTATATAGTTCCTTACCCTATCTGGCGTTCATTGATAAGTAAACAACTGACCATAAGTAACTAATTAATGATTTTATGAGGGGAAGGTGGAGCATATGACAATCTGGTTTCAAAAAGCTTTCGTCTGTGCCATATGACAATTCCCTGTATACCTGTTGGTCACCTTGGATTAACTAGATAACGAAAAGTTAATCCAAGGATATAGGTGGCGAGCTTCGATAGCTAACCTTTGGTAAGACATGTTGGTACTAAAATAGTTCCTTACTGTATCTGGTGTTCATTGATTAGTAAACAACAAACCATAAGTAGCCAATTAATGATTCCATGAAGAGTAGGTGGGACATATGGCCACCTGGTTTAAATAAGGTTTTGTGTAGGTACAGGGGTTTCATTCAACTTCATAGTAACAATGTGAGATAAAGGTAAATATAGGTTGATAAATGTAAGTGTATGATTAAGGAATTCAACTTTAACCATGTAAAGACAATTTTTAAATTCAAAAATGATATTAAAAGATACATTTGTGGCAGAGACACTTAAGCTTCTTTTTAAAATAGACTGGCTGCTTCACAACATAACCCTTTCCCACTCTTTCTCTTACTTATTTTCAACCATCCTTGTGTTCCTCTCTCCTTTTTTAATCAAACACAGATTGAAGACGCCACAATATTTGTCACTTACTGTCAAAAAAATTTAATAGGATTCCCCACTTTGTGGGATCGTATTTACTGTTAAATCGTTGTAACTTCTAACTTTAACAAATTTCTTGTCTAGGTCTGATGATATTTCGGGTAAAAGGTAATTTTGGCAAATAAATCGATGTAATTGTGCTCTTTATTCCTTCAACCTCAAACCTATGAAGTTAAGAAACATCTGAAGACCGTTTTGTTACAGTGCTGTAGCACTCATCTATGCAATGAGTACTTGACAAAATTCAATGTTAATATCATAATTCAGGAATGTTTACTTTCAATTCAATCAAATTAGAATCGGTATGAAAGGAAGGTAACAAAAATGTTGCAAATGATTGGGTAAAATGGAAGTTTTTTAATGAGCAGATTGGATTTACTGATCATTCATCACAACTTTTAATTTACAATGTTTCATTTTTAATGTTTCTGTTATACGTGATGTTAATTCCTTTTCTCTTTTAATTTTCACATACTTTTTCAAATTAGCTCAACGTTATTAATGTAATCTAAAGTAAAGCCCAAAACATGTTTTTGATTAGCTTCTCATTAGGGTGCTCTATTACACTAATTAGCATGCTATTTTCGTTAATCTATCTCATTAGCGTACAAGTGGTTTTAGCAACATCAGCATATTTCAAAATCCAGCTCTCAAAAACATTGAAAGAAACACTTATGACTATACTGTTATATATTTTTTCAAATGGTACCTACTATAAGTATAGCAAATTCGAAAATTTATGAGATGGCACATATATTTAATGTTGATAATTAAAAAAATGTGATGATTAACATAATTAAATACTAGGTAATATCCTGAATTCCAACATTAGCAATTTCAATTCATTTGACATTTGAATATTACTGAAATATATCATCACTTTAGATGTTATACTTGTTGAAGAATGCATGTCTAAAGTACTCTTTGGACGATGATGAACTCTTGTTCTTATCAGTTAGAAAATCATACATTAAAAAATTGTAATTGAAAATCTTACATATAATGAATTTAACTGAGTGTGTACATTGTTTCGCCTTTCAGTTTATAAAGGCAGCACGGTAAGACGAATAACTACTGACAAGTTAAACAAGCTTACAATAGAATCCAGCTACACCAACTCCGCCAATATTCCCTTACGAACTACCTTACAAAGGTCAAACAGTTATATTGTTAACAGTTATATTCGTTACGTCTGTAGCTTATCAAGGTCACATTGCAATAACTTAATAAAGGAAAAGTCAATTCAATATTTTATTGTATGTGCTGTTGTACAAGTATTAAGATAACACGTCAAAGTAAACCAGAATAAAGCAAAATTAAAAACGTTTTGTAAAGAAAGTAGATAAAACGACTTATTTTGGTATAACCTTTTTCCTTATCGTGCATTATGATGTACATGTAGTTTTAGAACTGACTGTTCAATCATTATATTTAATATTTGACACGTGTTATTTAATGCAATGGGTTACTTAAACCAGTGTGGTTTTCTTTAGATTCTAAATGCCAATGATGCTATAAAGTCATTGCAAATGTGTTTTCCTATTTATCTTAATGAACCACTCACTGGTTTAATCCATGTCTTGGTTTTAATAACAAGATTTTATCATGTTAATGATATCTTTCTATTTGTTTTATTCAAGTATCTATCAACGATGTTAAGGTTATATCATTATCCTTTTCCTTTCGCTCCTTGGTGAGCACGTATAATACATGGTAAGCTTTTCTGTATCAGATAATAACATCAGATTTTCATCATGATATGCATTTTCTATCACTTGTCTTGATGTCCGCTTGTACTTCACATTGGCAGGTTTTGTCAAGTAAAGTCAAGTATGTTTCAGTCTCGTGATATGTAAAAGGGGCAGTAGCACGTTTTTTAATAATTCTATATTCTTAATTTGTCACTGATAATTGTCAGTTAATGCTAAATGTATCATTGTGACATTGACCAAACCAATCACCCATTGTCAGAGGACAAAGTAGTAAGATTCACATAAAATCCACTGGCGGCCATTTTGTGTGATCACCTTTAATTCATTTTGTGTAAGAAAAAGCAATCGCATGGCTAAACTTTACGTTTTATATTTGAATTATTACTGCTCCATTTAGTTTAAATACATTGTCTTTCAATTGGAACCATTAATTTTCATTTTCCTGACATCACCTTATATTCCCCCCGAAACGTGCTACTGCCCCTTTAATCATGCAATTTAAATGAAGATATCAGGTAAAATCGTTACTGATAATGTTTATTTTCTCTATATATTTTGGCTATGGAAGGTTATAATTGTTGGCTCAGGGCTTGGTGTAGGAAGGACAAACGCCCTGATTTTTGGTAACTTCATTTCCGTTGATTCAATTGTCGGCCGGTATAAGTTTAGATTGGTATAAGTGCTTCGCTTGTTGAAACCAGGAAAGGTTAATTGAATTGTTCTTAGGAAATAACATATTTATTACATAAACACAGGGGAACGTAAATACCCTTCTATATTGTGTAAGACATATATGTAAATGTATATACACAACAAAAGTCACTATTCAATTATCATTTTTTCCAAAGATTCTATTCAAAGTGAGGTTTACGCCCGAAGTGACTGATTAAGCTTTGTTAGGCTATAACTGAAACAAATCCAATTTACAATAATACCAACAATAAAACAACGGGTCAAAATGTCAAATCGTCATCCATGAGCTGAACGTTTTCGTAAAATAGTCTCAAGATGAAATGATGTAGGTAAATATTATCTTTTTTCCAAAACTACCATGAACCCGGATATACAAAATTATACATACTGGAACCCTCTTGGGATGTTTCAGATTGATACCATCTCTTCTCTTATAAAATTATGCATCATAAGTAAAATTATCCTGAGATATTCTAAATTCGTCGCCATTTCTTACATGATACTTTACATATACAACTTGTAGACTGATATGTTAAATTGTCACCGTTTCTTAGCAGGATAGTTTACAGAATGTATGTTTGTATGAAAATGTTAAAGGAGCAGTAGCACGTTTTTATGGGAAATATAAGGTGATGTCAGGAAAATGAATATAACTGGTTCCAATTGAAAGACAATGTATCTAAACTAAATGAAGCAGTAATAAATCAACTATATGATATTATAATGAACTAAAGTTGTTCACACGAAAATTGACTTTATGTGAAATTTTTAATTTGTTCTCCGATTATGGATGATTAGTTTGTGTAATGAGATTTTTGACACTATCACATTTACACATTTAGCATTAACGTACAATTATCATCGAAAGGTTGAAAATATAAGCTTTTCAAAAAATTTGCTACTGCCCCTTAAAGGATTTCATATCAAAATATACCTGTTTTTGTTATTTGCAGAACGTTTGAAGAAATGTGAAGCACCTGCTTATAATCATTTAAGAAATACGAAAGCCCTTAACAATTGAAATGACACTTCTAAAGTTGTAATAACACCTTTGAGGATGAAAGAAGACCTTCAAATTTTTAATTTGCCCTTGTAGACTTTCGTAGAAAAATCACAGTGCGGAATTATTAAAAGAGGTGCCTATTTGACTACTTCAGAAAATAAAATCAACATTTGGAAACGCAACAACAACAGATGCTGATGATGTCATTAACCTAACACTTACATTTTAAACAAAAGCGTGCTGTTTCAAACTTCGTACTTGTTTTTATTCTCCTCTTGAAATGAAACGTGTGAAATCCTCAATAGTTTACTCTCGCTCCTGAGATCGATTGTTCCCATGTGTTCCCTACAAGTACTTTAATATGTGTAAGATTAATATTGGTCAAGTGGGGCCATGAATGGTTATTGTATTATTTGGAGTCTGATTTACTTTGAATTTGTTTGGATTTGCACAAAAGGTGTTGTTTTTTAAAAGAATGTAGTTATAGACAGCCTGTCATTCAAAAGACATTGCATCTCTTGTAAAATTACCTTTTTTGAAAAAGAATATAGAATTTGAAGAAGATCTTAAGGTTAATCATTTTCACCGAAACGTTGCATTTCATGCAATAAAGAAGTTGATTATCTATTAGAACTTGTTCTTCATCAAACCTGCTTCTAAAATACCTCCCAAAGAAAATATAAAATTTGTTGTCAAAAATATTCTTTTAAATGACGATATACAAGTGTGTATAATTAATAAAATCAAAGTACACAATGAAAAACGTAAGTCTTTTGCTTCAAACCCATATGTTTATCTGTGCCAAAATATCTTTGTCTTTCTGTCTTCTCTACAGCTCTTCGAATTTTATATGACTTTAAAACGTTATATAATTATGTCATTGCCCTCTGTCCCAGATTGTGTCTCTGTGTCTAGAAGTTCCTGTCCTAGTAGCCGAATTTTCCTGAGACAACTAATCATAGCCTTCATCATATCCTTTCTCACATCCTGTTTTTACTAACAAGGGTAACGTGATCCGCAATATTCCACATTAAGTTCGACTCAGCAAACACATTTATGTGATCCCTATAGGCTGTAATGGATGGAACCCTTACCATGAATAATTATTTATTTACATAATCGGCTCCACTTCCTGATTGATGGCGAGTTTCGAACCGGTGTTTCGTCTGTTCTCCAATCAATGTTATCTTATCTTCAGAAGCATATGACTGTGCATAGATCGGGGCTAATTCGTTTCTCAATTGTTATTGGCTTATGAATTCAACTTCCGGTATCATGCCATTCAGCAGAAAATCATAGATCCATGATCATGATTCATTTGATGAAATTTCCTTTTCAGCTCAAGAGTGACTGATTGTGACACGACAGATTTGTCTTGAAATTAGAATCAGTGAAAATTAATCGTAAAGTCAATTTGGAAACGCGACATTGTCACGTTACCACGTAATTACCGAGACATCTGAAAATATTCAATATTTGTCATAATTTTTGTCAGGATGACTTTATGATATCCATATTAATTGTGTCTGTAGGGTCGGCTACTTATTACACGTTTTGTGTCAAGGGCAAATAGTTAATACATTATCTATACAACATTTATCGAAACATGGTCAGCAAACTTTTTCCCGCTTAATCATTATTATCTGAAATGGTCTTGCATATATAAATTCCTTGATTCCTGATTTTTTTTCATTTTTAATTTCATTCTAAAAAAATAATTAAAAATGGCAATTAAATCTCTACATGTGATTCGTAATTTGTATTTGAGCGTGTTGAAGGTATTTTATAACGCTTCATGTAAAAATGTATATCGATTCAAACAGCTTTCTGTTCTGCTGATGTCAATCTATTTTCTTCAGAAACGTATTTAACGAAACAACCAATACATTTTCACAATTTCAAATGAAGATTTTTATTCAAGACGAAATTGAATACAATGCGACAGGTTTTGCAAGATATTAGTTTTGTGATTATAACACTATTGTGTAAGCGGTAATCGTGTTTGAATATGTACAAAGACATAATTGAGGTTATAATTTTCAGCAACAGCATATGAGTTAAAGCTACTAAATTATTTTTAAAGGTTCTACGTGGCCTTGATACGTGTGAACAAAATAAATATAAGTAAACATTTATCTAACTAACGGTTGCTAACAATAATATCAAAGTGGCAAAACAATAAGGAAGACTTTTGATAAAGGTATATATCATTATGTACAATATACACTACAGTTGATTGCAAAATCATGATCATACAATTTTGTTAAAATGTATATTTAAAAAATATGTTAATGTAACCATCCAAATTATATATCATAACTATGAAACAAATCTCATATACACGACCATTTACCAATACACATGACAGATGTTTAGTTGAACGACTTGAAGTTGAAGGGGCAGTAGTAGGCATTATGTGTGAACACCTTTTATTAAATTGAATTAGGAAAATAGATCCGCAGTATCCGATCATCTGAACATGGTGTGTCGTTTTCATTTCTCTTACAAGTATCTATTTTTTTCTGAACTCAAACACTTTATCCCTTAAAGTGACACAGACTATGTTGATAGGATCACATATGTCAAATTTTATAAACGATGTTATTACATCAGGAACCATGGGCCACTAAATGTTACTGAAAATAACAAGTTAAAGGTCAATCAGTACATTAGAGCGAAAATACGGCCATTCAAAGTCGGGATTTTGATCGAAAACCGGACAATGTGGCTCGAGAGGCGCGCGCAAATTCGCCAAACGTAATTTTGAAACCTTGTCATAAGCTGACAGGAAGATAATATTCGATTCGATAGTGTTTATTAGGTATTGTAACTAATAGGTAGATTAATTAGATGCATAATTTCGAATGTTAAACGTATTTGACAAGTTTTCTTGATTTTTTTCAATAAAATCAAGCATTTTCGAGATATTATGCATAAATGGATATATTTGCAAGTCCAGTGATGAGATATGAACTTCAATCAGCATATATGATATTTTGTAGCTTATGAAAACCAAATAAAATTTTAAGAAAGATACTCTGTGTCACTTTAATATATCTTCTCAGTTTTATGAATCATAAAAATCTTCTTTCTCTCCAGGCTTTCCAAAAGGAACATCCTGTTTCCCTTGAGGGCCATCCTGTCCATCCACAGCCTTTCCTTCTGAATTATCTGTTGGTACTTCAGCATCATCCACAACTTGTGTCTGTCTTTGTTCTGTATTTGACCCTGGACCACTTTGAGTGCCATCTTTACTTTCCCCTGAACCTTCTTGCTCCTTTTCTGGGAACATCTCTTGTTTTGTGTCCTCATTCTCTAGAACAGGGTTTTGTTTCTGGTCCTCATTTCCTGAAGGTCGTTGGTTCTCGTCCCGGTTTTCTGAAGAAGGTCGTTGGTTCTGGTCCTCATTTCCTGAAGAAGATCGTTGGTTCTGGTCTCGATTTTCTGGAGAAGATCTTCGGTTTAGATCTGTATTTTCCAGATCAGGTTCTTGTTCCTGGTCCCGATTGGCTTGTACTACATCTTGTCTCTGGCCAACTTTTCCCAATTCTGGGTCTTCTTTCTTATCACTTTTCCCTGGAACAGGGTCTTGTTTCTGATCCATTTTCCTTGATGCTAGATCCTGTTTCTGGTCCTTGTTCTCTGGATCAGGCTGCCCATGTTCTACTTCCTCCAGGAAGCTCTGTAGCTGATCCACATCCATATTTTCTTCCTCGGTCTCATGTTCCGCACACCTGCATTTTAAAAATTTAAATCTTTGAAGAATTCGAAATGTGTCAATAAATAGTATAAGGGGGTATTTGGTTGACCACGTCTCAACTATGAAATATATTGTGTTGCAAATTATATACCGACTCCCTCTTTAATTTAAATGATAAAATAAGCATGGTTACAACTTTGTTGAAACCACACAGAATATCCAAAATGTTATCATATACTTTGAAACCTCGTGGTCGTTAACAATGAAAATCTTGACATAAAACATATTGCGTTTACTACCCTTACTATCTGAAGCAGCAACTTTATTAATTTCAAATATGAAAGAACAATAATCAATCAATGCATTTTCATCTCAAAGAATAAATGAGTTTTTGATAATTCATTTCAATAAAGTACCATCTGTAAAATAAATAAAAATTATTTATGAAATTATTCATTCATTGACGGATGGTATTGGATCTTACGATTTACACCAAACACTTTATATCGTCGATCACCACTGTGGCCTAAAGATATATGTGTTATGTTTTCTTATGCTAAAATGCTTTGAATTCGTATGGTCTAAGGGAGACAACTGTATATTTATCGACCTTGTTGGAGGATTGATTGACATTATTTGCTTTTAAATCCCGCACACGCCAATAAACATTAACATACCATTCTGCTGTTGTGTCTCTTAACCATGATTGAACGTCTGTGAGTTTGAGTTCACCAAGGTTCATGTCTAAGGCCTTGAAGAATTCTAACTCTGAACCGTATCTCCTCTTTGCTTGGCAAAGAAGCTGGAAAAATGAAATAGTTTTAGTGACAGGCCCACGATCATCCAATGATATAATAAAACCAGTAAGATTAAGACCGGGAGATGATAAAAACATTAACATGACTTAAAAAGGAATTCATACGCTGCAATGTTTTAGAAATGAACGCAATCTTGATACAATAACATTTGAGTGATAGAATACACGATATTATGTTCGTACTTCAAACATCTGACGCTCTGGTGTTGGGTAGAAGTTTGGATCCTTCACGTTGTTAATCTGAGGAGATAGAAGACCCAAGAGAATCAGTAGATCCTCCCTCAATCCCAGTTGGTCAACAAGGCACATCAGGAACTCTTCGGAATAGGGCATCACTTTACCTGGGGAACAACATGGCATATGGCATCACTTTATCTTGGGAACATAATGGAATACGGCACTTGTTAGCTTGGGAACATAATGGAATAGGGCATCACTGTAATTGGGGAACAGAATGGAATACGGCCTCACTTTACCTGAGAAACAACATGGAATAGAACATCACTTTACCTGGGGAATAACATTGAATAGGGCATCACTTTATCTGGGAACATCACGGAATAGGGCATATCACTTAAACCGGGGAACATAATGGAATACATGTAGGGCATCACTTTACCTGGGAAAAAACATTGAATAGGGCATCACTTTACCTGGAAAACAACATGTTATAGGGCATCCTTTACCTCGGGATCATCATGGAATAGCCCATTAGGGCATCACTTAAACTGGGGAACATAATGGAATAGGGCATCACTTTATCTTAGTAACATAATGCAACAGGGCATCACTTTATCTGGGGAACATTATGCAATAGGGCATCACTTTATCTGGGTAACATAATTCAATAGGGCATCACTTTATCTGGGGAACATTATGCAATAGGACCTCCTTTACATCATGGAATAGGGCATCACCTAAAATTGGGAACATAATGGAATAGGGCATCACTTTGTCTGGGTAACATAATGCAATAGGGCATCACTTTATCTGGGGAACATTATGCAATAGGACCTCTTTTACATCATGGAATAGGGCATCACTTAAACTGGGGAACATAATGGAATAGTGCATCACTTTAATGGGGAACAAATTGGAGAAAAGCATCACTTTACCTGTCGAACAAAACGAACGTTTTAGGCAATCAAGTATCTAGTTACAATCATGACATCTCACATGTAACACTAATTTTGTTTACAGTTAATAACTAAATACTGTGAATTAAAGTAGTTAGAAGAATTATAATGATCTGTGCTACAAAGACTAAAAACACAACCATTCTAGAGAGGACCAATATAATTGCACATCATACCTTCTGGCACCTCCCACTTCCCACTCCTTGCTCTCTTTAACCATTTTATAAAGGCATCATCTTCCTTCTTGTGCTTCTCAAGCCTGTTAAGAATTACAATCAAAATTTAGTAACAGTTCATTCAAAATCGTCGAGGTCCAAATGAAAATGTAATTATCAAATACATAATTTAGGTGCATCCTTTCTGTGAAGACCTAGAACAAGCGGAATCAAACCTAAACGTTTCAAAAGGTCAAGGTTGAATTCGAGGAAACCCAGCTACCAGCAGCTAACCAACTCCTCAATTGTTTACATAAAATTCGAAGTCCAATAAGGTGATATATGGATCCGGCAAATTAAATTATAAGGTAATGAATGTAGCTGGACCTCGAATGTAAGATTAGAAAAAAATACAAAAATAGTACTATTGCAGAAAGTGTGATGCCATATATAACAGTTAATAATGATAAATTTATTCACTATCAATTTTGCCTCATCAACAATGAAGATGTGTTACCAGCTATCCAGCTCCTTGATCACAAACTCCTCGACATCTCTCCTCCCAGCCCTGTTGAGAGCCAACGTTAGATTCCTCACTCCTCGGTCTTCACGGGTTCTGCAGTTGCTCCTCCACTTTGTCAGCATCTGCACAAAGATGATGATTTATGAGTGAGTGGGTTGGTGAGTATTGTTTAGCAAAAGCCATCATTTTAATACATGGATGGTGCAATCCAAACTAGAGTTGACAGATCAGCAAAAGTCAGAGGAAGAGGTTATAGAAAATACAAAGAGAGAAACCACATCATTTACTAAATTTACAACGACACGCTTTTTGTCTTGATTATACCATTTGATCTGGATAAAACGATAGTAACGTTACAGCATTAAAAGCGACCAAGGATACAATGTTTTTGCATTTACTTGGATATAATCATCATAAAAAGAATGAGAAATCAACAAAAGAGTTGAAACGATAGAAACGATTTTTATAATGATGATAATGATTTTCACAATCATAACAATATCAGTATTGCGTTATTTCCATAAATGACCTAACCAAACGCGGTGTACTGAATATTTTAATAATGGAGATCCCTTTATAACTGAAGTATTTCCTTAACAATACATGTTTTACCTTGAATTTTCTTTCCTTTAAGGGTATATCTTTCTTGTCCAGGGTACTTCTCGCCAACCCCAAGAAGACACCAAGCTTGTACCATTCTTCAGATAATTGGTTTGAGATCTTCTCCAAGAATGAGTCGTTGGTGAACTCTTGAAAAGGAAATTAACAACAGTGCAATGTTAATCAAATCAAACAAAACAAGACGTGTGATGCGTCATGTTAACGTTGTTCAAAGTTGTGGCTGCTACATTCACATTCCTAACAACTTGATTGCAACATAAGTGTAACATGTATAATGGTAACATCGAACAAAAGTCATGATTTATTGATTTCAGTTTTTCTGGAGTTAGTACTTTTATGCTGTCGTGACAAATTATTGGGAAAACATTTAATTAGAAACAAATGAAACGGAATTGATACATTATGTTATTATCACCGCAACTTTCCCCGCAAAGCAAAACTCCTATAAGTCCCTATAGATGACATATTCAAGCTTTACTTCATCGTAATTCATCGCAGAACCCTCAACGTTAGCAGCCATCTTGATAAGATCTAGATCTAGACTGAAGATCAGCCATAGTGGATTGCATGAATGCAGCAAGCCTTACATTAGCTAGTGGTTAACAGCGGTGCGATTTATGCTTTGGATCTTGGATCCTACCTTTCATTTCCTTTGCTTTCTCAGCGGTCTTTTTCTCCACAGCATCGACACCATCAAGATGCAGAGTCATCAGGCCCAACACTTCATCTTCGGAGTTGTCTGGACGTTGATCAGCCTTTTTTAAGATTTTCAAAAGGGCCTTACTTTTGGTCTGCTCGGTACGTTCAATCATAAATCGTATGAAATTGTCGTCTTTTCGTTTTGGGTGAAACTCAAGTTTTTGCATGTCTAAGACCTTGGCTGCTTCACTTACAGGGAATTCAAAAAACGTCTTTGGTATGACATTGAACTCTTTTCTTTCTGGAAAGCTAGGCTTCTGATCTTGAAAACCTTCATTCTCCCAAAAGGATAACCGTTTATATGGATCTTTCATGGTGCACTCAACAAGGGTTTCGTATTTGTCGTCCTGTGAGTTCCCGTTCAGCATGACAACAAAAGAGACTTTGCACTGTCTTTTCTTAGCCTTGTCATACAGAATTGCTGCTGTTTTCTTGACTTCCCTCTCTTCGCCTCTTGTCATTTTCTGAGAACGTCTACTGAGAGAGCGAGTTTCAGATCTTGTATCTTCGATAGTTCCATTTTGGGAACTTCTTGAACTGCCTTGAGAAGGGGGCTTTGAGCGCATGCCATGCTTGTCCTTTCTTGTGGATGTTTTTGATGCATTGCTTCTGGAAGATATGCTCTTTAGAGATGTCTTGCTACCGCCGGTTTCTTTATCATGAAGAGTCTGCTTATCATCAACCCGAGAAGATTTTGCATTCCCATCAATTGCATCAGTCGGTCTCTTTGGTTGCTCAGAATTTGCTTGACTTGTGGAATTTACAACATCTTTAAGTGCTTCTTCATCATGTTTGTCAACTTCTTCATCCATAGATGTGTCTTTTTCCTTGACCTTATCCTTTGGCAAGCTGGTCTGGCTTGAGCCAGAAGAGCCTTTTCTCTTCATTTCGTTTTCTGCAGACGTCTGTTTTTCAGAATTGTCGTTTTTTATTGTTCTTTCTTGGGATTCATTCTTTTCTGAAGATTTAGGGCCGTCATCAACTTTATCGTTGTCACTTCCAGGATGATATCCCTTGATCATTTGACTTCGATTAGATGCTTGGGAGACATCACTTCCTCTTCGTATTTTGTCATTTGCAACATTTCTCTCGGTTTTGCTCTCTGGCAATGTCTTAGTCGTTTTGCTGTTTTTGATGTCCTTTGAATCATTCATGTTTCTTAACCCTTCTTTGGAGCTGTCTTGATTAAGCTTGTTTGATTCTTGTTCCTGAGGTTGAGTTTTGTTCTCACTTCTTTTAGCAGTGCGATGAGCTGGAACTTCTTCAGGGTAGTTTGTAACAATGTCAGAAAAGTTAGGTGTGTCTGACCTAGGCATTGCACAAGCAATTGCAAACTCGCTGTTGAATGAGATGAAAAGATATATAAGGCATTGTTATTATCTGTAAACAAGAAGACATGGTCATCAACATCCCCCGCAAAATAGGCTTTCATCAAAGCTCCCAATATTTTCCTAATTGGGTTGTAACTCTGTAATAAATATATTTATCTCATTTTTGAACTCCATCAAAGTATTGGCACCCTAAAGACACACTGCAAATGTTGTTATTCTATCTTAAATAGTTTTTAAGAAAAACAATTCCCCGTTGCCGACACCCTCGAACAGAGTAAAAAAACACGGAAAAGGGGCAATAACTCTGTAAGAAATACTTTTGCGGTTCTGATTTTCGAACTCCATCAAAGTATTGATACAACGAAGACACACAGCCCGACGGAGCCCAAACCTATATCCCCCATCCACTCCGTGGCGGGGGATAATAACAAACCATACTCAAATTCAGACCATTATATCGGAGTACGAATACACAAAAAATAAATGTAATTCAAGTGCAAATGATTGAATTTGGTATTACCATGTACGAGCGAGGAATGAATTTTTATTAGGTCATGGGTGTCATAATCATGTCATGATGAGAATGTTTCATTTGCCTAATTTGTTCTACTCTATCAAATATATTGCAACGTCAAAAAAGAAGAGAAAACATTTTATAGTGAAAGGTATCAAATGAAATAACTGTCCTCAATATTTTGAGGAAAAATAAAAAAAGAGTCTTTTCGTTCAATCCTCCTTTTTCATTATGTTATGGATAAAACATGGTCCACGGGCATTATCAATAATAAGGGATGTTTGCCCACGGGAAAATCACGAGGGCAAACATCCTTTATTATTGATAATGTCCGTGGATCATGTCATATCTATTTTATAAACCGCAAACTAGTTTTAATAACATTGATATGACCAATAACGTGAAAGGATAGGAAAATAATAGAGGCGGCCGTGAAATATCAAAGAAACCCAAACTACGACCTTTGTAGACAGCGCTGTCATAATAGCTCAGTAGTCAGAGCGTCTTGTTTAGCGTTCGGAGTGTAAAGTCTGCGGATTCGAGACGGCGTTTCGCCAAAACATTTGCAGTGTCAAAATTAGATTTGTGATATTTTTCAAAATTGATAGCTAGTTGACACTTTGACCGTAAAAAAAAAAAATTTCATTGTTTCGAAATACTTATTTGAAGAGGTATATATCATAATAATATCCTGTCTAGCAGGGCGATTATGTTGATAATAACCTGCATCCGAGGGACATTTCCTCGAATAATTCCCTTGCCGTACGAGTCAGAAGGAAATTAAAATCTAAAAGACCTCAAAGAACAATGGAGTGACGTCACAAAAAGTTTATAATTCATTTTTTAAATTATTTTTGGTCAGTCTTACTTTCAAAATATAATCAGCTGTAGATATATTGAACTTATTTTCAATCTAAAAGAATATAATCACATCATGCAAATTTGGCAGCGTGCCATTACCAAATGTCTGCTTATTTAGAACTCATTAAGTACCTGCTAAAATGAGATGTTTTGAAAGTCATTCTCCCATAAGCCTGGTCAGGGTTGACAGACACAATTTCCCACAAGGACAGCTCCGACTCATCTTCAGTAGGGTTCCTTCTGCTCATGACATAGAGGTTGGTGTTCTCCTGCTGGTAGTCACGTGGTAGGGGCAGGGTCACCGTGACCTCGTTCTGAGGCTGTTCGTTCCTGGTATGGTTTACTTCGTAGATGTTGGATACTGAGGTCACTTCTATCTGTGTCACTCCTAGCTCCTCGTTGGTGTACGCTGGACGAGGTATTACCTATTGTTATAAAATAATCATTTTTTAGCATTCTCTCCCAACAGAGGCAGCACATACCCGAACAAGGTGTTCAAATAGGCCAAATACATGGAATAGAAAGGTCAAAATCTGATTGGAGGCAATCCAAGTTAGTTTTGCAATAAGCGATGCTGTTTCAAAAGTTGTCACTCGCAAAGCCTCGGTCATTTCCGTAGGCTTCGGCAAAGATATCAATGAAATTTAACATTCAGGGGAGATAACTCTTCCTATTTCAAAGCATCACTTATTACCTTCTCATTAATCATTTTTAAAATTTATCATTAAAAATATAATAATTAGTACAATTATAAAACAGTTTTTATCTTATAAAAAAAGCAAAAATATTTGAATGAATGTATATAAATGCATGATATTTTCCATGGCAATATACGACAGTTAACGGTGATCCCAGTTAAAGGTATCCAAGAGGTGTTTTCAAATAAGTGAGATATCTTGGGTTGCAATTTTTGTCGCTAGGGCGATCTTCCGGAACCCTGGGCTTATTAGAACAGAGACTTGCTCGCACTTTTGTGTGGCTACATTCTTTTAAACTCCAACAAGGCAAAGTGACCGCACTAGGTAATATAAGGTACAATGTATGATCTAAAGATACAAAATTACCGTCCAGTATCCTGTGTTCGATTGCTTTCGTTTGAGGTTGTTTACAATAAAATAAATATAATATTAACTTCATGGTGAATAAGTGCATGCGACATTGTAAAATCATTTGCCTCTGGATCCGACAACGTTTTTTTAAAGATATATTAAAAGGTCCAACGGAACTCAAAATGGAAAAAACATGTTTATTTCAGATAGACGACATTGGCATGATCCGCTCGTGCTGCACGTGCAATCCGTAAAAGCCGGACCACACCACAGGCCTCTAACGTGATCAATGCCCTCGGGTTCACAAGTTCTAGTTCTTAACAATCGTCACTTAAAGAGCCACTTTATTGTTTGGGATCAAATATATCAATCCCTATAAATAGTGTCATTTGATTAAGAAGTATCGACTATTGTAGGAAAGTACTACTACTACTAGTTTAGAGCCAGTCGACGTTGTATAATAACAGAAGAATGGTTTGAAGTCGTGTAAATGATCAAACAACGGACAATGACGCATGTCAATCAGTCAATGGTAATTTTGGAACCATATCTACAGCAGTCAAAATGACAGTTATGAATTGATAATGTTTGATAGGTTATAAAACTTGACTGGACGTGTGAAATTGGCCTTCACAAACATATATACATGTGTATAACTGTTACAAGGTTTTCATTAAAAACAAGAACTCTTCATATTATTGTTATTTGGGGATTAATATGTGAGATGCCTTGAATTTACATCAATAATTATGCCATTAACATTCGATTCTGACCAAAACAAAACAAAAGTACGGAGTTTCTCTTTAATATAGTTGTTCTGACCGAATACTAATAAACGAAACAAGAAAGGGAGGTAAGTAGATAGGATTAAGGCTAAATCAAGCTGTAAGTACCTCAAGAGTTAAGTCCCCTTTATCCGAGAAGGACTTCTGTGGAATATCAATCTTGATAAAGCTGTCCACATCAGATACAAACATCCCGCCCTGCTGTCCCACCTTAAAGTGTTCTACTCGGGGTCTGGTTACCAGCACGAAGGAGCTGATCTCCTTTATATCCACATCCACACTGCAAATCCACTGGTTCTGAAGAACGTGAAATATATAGAGAATACTAAACGACGCCACGTTTCATAACATTTATATGAAACGAGTGAAAGTACCTATACCATTCACGAGTTTCATAAAAAACATTATGAAACAGGGGTGAGTTTAGTATTTTTTTAAAACTGGTTTGACTACATCGTCGAGAATATAAAGAAATTCTCCGAAATGAACATCTCGGCCGGTCCGCTGACATTGTGACGTCAAACTTAACAATTGTGGCGTCATCTTCACGTCACAGCGATATCGTCAACGGGAGAGTAATTACATGATATTAGTGTATGATATCATTTAGAGAGTTAACAAGCCACTCTGTGAATAGTTGGCGGTCCCATTTACAAAACTGTATCAAATATTATCAATATCGAGACTCTTACAGATAATCGACGTTGCAATAGGAAGTTGAGGTCGAGATAACCGGACAGTGACATGGGACAATCAGTTGAACGTATGGAAGGCAATAAAAATGATAAGTTGATAATGTTTGATAGGCTATACAACTAGCATGTATGAATATTGGACGTGTCAATGAGGCTTCCGTGAACATATATGACTATTTTAAGATTTTCATTGAAAAGAAGTAATGATATTGCAATGCATATGCGAGGATTTTTTAAAGAATTCAAACGATGGATCATGTCATGTACGATCGTATCACGTTGTCAATCATTTGAAACTTCTAGTCCCCAGAACGCAGGCAATGTAAAGTCAAGATCTTATAATTACGTCTACTTAGTGATATCCAACTACGTGTCATATCCCTAACATTAAACAAATCAGTTTTTGCTTTTAAAGGATTGGAATTTATTCAGCTTGATTTGAAGCAAACTCTCATTCTGTTTTATTAACTGCTTCTATCATATGGAAATATATTTTAGTATTCCGTCGATAAGGGAAGTCAGTATAAGGGAGGCAACTCTTCAAAGCTCAATCATTGATACCTGTTACTTATAATACATGATTTAACCGTATATATAAACGAAATTTAACCTTGTGTAGGCTTTATTTTAACGGTTGTCTACATACATGTATGATTTAACGAAACATTGTTCGAATCAGCTTCCTCAGTAGCCGATCGCGAAGGCCAAATGTCCACTTTCGGTTACCATTTCTTAACAAAACCCAAGGATGGGTAATTTCAGTACATTTTGTCCTTATAAAAAGTACCAGGGGTGATACAGTACAGAGTATGAGTCCATATCATCCTGGGTTGCCGAAGATGTGAACTTAATACAGCATTTTTCACAGCGACGTATTCCTTTTCACAATTATTGTAATTTCAAGGTAAATTGCCACACCCTTCATAAATAGTTCATAAAATCCTAAACAAGTAATCAATCAATTACCGAGCTTTCTTCCCTCTCGTACAGAACCAACTCCCTGCTGCTTTCCAGGAGTTTGGGTTTCTTGCTGGTCTTAATGTGGACCTCTTCATAGGGTTCAGGCTTGGTGTACATCGGGACCAGCATCTTGACTTGACCTTTGAACCGTGACCCAGACAACCTGAACTCGAATGTGTCGCTAATCAGCAGCTCCTTGTTGATCGGACCCAGGCCACACCTGCTGTACTCAGGTCGAACTCTTCTACACAGAATACAGACATCCGTCTTGGAGAAATCTGCTGGAGTCTTCATCCTTAAGCCGATGGTGTCCAGATGTGTCATGGTATTGCTTGTGAGTAAGGTTCGATGAATACTGATGTACCTTTGAAACAGCATATGTTGAAGGAATGTTCAATGTTTTAGTAGATTATTCATCAAATAGTGGATATTTGGTATTGACACATTTTTCAATATCGTATTTTAGCAAGAGTCATGTGTTAAGTATTAAATCTACATCTCTGACCACTTTATCATGTTTATCTATTCCACTGTTTCGTCTGGCACGTTGTGTAGAATTTAACATTTCCTGATTTGATATGATAATATGAAAACTTTATTTTCATTAGACGAAGAATAAGATGTTACCTTAAAAGTGGAAACTGCATAGGGCCATCTAATAATATTATTCAATATATTTTCATATCAAAATATTGATATTTATTTCCCTTTTCGTGTGCATCCTGCGTAGTTGTTTCCGTCTATCCCCAAATAAATCTTGATGTCTATCAAGGCAAACACCTCGTGTGGCTCTTTATATAACCAGGCAATGACATTACTCTCAAAATATTTTTTCAGGCTCTTCGACTTACGACATTTCATTAGCTGAAAAAGGCACATGATTATGAATCACCTAATGTTAGCATAATGGGGCACTTATGGGCGAGTTAGGCGAACTATGCTGATGTAGCAGGATCTTTGGTGACATTTTTGTTCTCTTACGAATGCCTGCTATGGTGCCTTTAAAGGTGCAGTAGCACGTTTTTTTGAAAATTTTAAGATTTCATTTTCTCACTGATAATTGGACATTAAGACTAAATGTATTACGTTGATAGTGTCGAAAATCTCATTCCATAAACCAACCACCCATAGTCAAATAACAAAGTATAAAGTTTCATATAAAGTCCATTGGCGGCCATTTTTTGTGAACACCTGTAATTCATTTTGTGTAAGAAAAACAAATTGCATGGCTGAACATTACATTATATATGATTTATTACTGCTTCATTTAGTTTAAATACATTTTCTTTCAATTGGAACGATTTATTTCTCCATTTTCCTGACATCACTATATATTACGACTAAAACGTGCTACTGCCCATTTAATAACACGCCGTAGCGACAAGACTTTGAATTCCTCTCACCCTTGTCTTATTGCATAGATGACATCCCGGGATTCCAGAAGAAGGGTTTGCATCGGTCCTGGTCCGCAAATCGATTCCGGGGAAGCTCGTTTCTGTTGAAATAAGTCATATCCGTCATAATCTTACGTCTCCAAACTTTTTTGTTTCAAAATAAAATCGATTTTCTTATGTCTATAGGGTATGTTACCAAGGCATATTAACATGTTTTTGGGTCATTATAATAATAATTATTTCGAAACGATGTAATTAATGATTTTTGCTAAAGTCAAAGTGTCAACTAACTTTATTTGAAAAATATCATAAATCTTATTTTGACACTGCAAATGTGTTGACGATACGCAGTCTCGAACCCGGACAGTTTACACTCCCAAACGCTCAACCCGACGCTCTGACTACTGAGGTGTTATGACAGAGGTATTTTGTTAGATCCTCTTATAACAAAGGTCTTAGTTTGGGTTTCTTTGATATTTTACGGCCGCCTCAACCTTTCACCTTATTGGTCATATCAATGTTATTATAACTAGTTGGCGGTTTATAAAATAAATAAGACATGGTCGGTGGTAATTATCAATATTAAAGGATGTTTGCCCTCGTGATTTCCCCGTTGGCCTACGGAGGTGAGCAAATCCCGCGGGCAAACATCCTTTATTATTGATAATGCCCCTGGACCATGTCTTATCCATAACTTAACCCATTGAATGTAAACAACAGAAATAATTACAGTATCCATAGCCCATTAAATGGAAACAACAGGAATACTTACAGTAAACAACAGAAATACTTACATTATCCATAGCCCATCAGTTATAACAACAGGAATACTAACACTATTCTTAAGAAAAAGTGGTTAACAGCAGACAGAATTACACTTTTTTGAGAAAAAGGATACTTAAACTACCCTTAACCCAACAGTTATCAACAACAATACTTACACTGTCCTTAGCCCTCCCATCGGCTCCACAAAACACTAGAATATCTACGGTAGATAGGTGGTTCCTGTTTACTGCATAGTGTAGCGGTGTATGTCCTTCCTGATAGGACAAACAAGAAATATGAGATCAACTAAGGCATGTACTGTTTTACCATGATGAAGTTAATCAAGATTCGATAAAACATGACGTTCAAATAGTGTTTAGATAAACGGATACCGATTAGCGTTTTGTCTTTTTTTTCTAAAACGGTTTTCCATAAAACAAGTAATTATATAAATTATTGAATCTTTCGTTTGATATTATGAAGTATGTATATATTTTGCCATTTTCTGGACCAAAACTTAAATATCTTTTTTTCATAAACTAGAAAAATATGAATGACCATCTTTAAAATATACATGTAAATACCATTCTAAAGCATACGTAAAATCACTCTAACTTGCTCGGGTAGCTATAGGTTATTCTTTTGCTAATATCTTGCGAGTAATGTTACTAAAAAGGAAATAACAAATAAAGACCATGGGTTGGGAGAAAATCTGTTTTTTTTCTACTCTTATACATTCAATAAAACGATATTGAACCTCTAAATAAAGAACTGATTGTGGGAGAAACTAACGCATTGAGACCAAATAACGGTTAGTACCTATCAGAATTGACTTCTGGGATTTTACTCCATTCTCTCGCTACACGGCTTGTTTAAGTCTTATCGTACAGTTCTAACGCTTTGAGATTCATCTAAGTGTTATAGGTGTTGTGTAGTACACCAGATGGATGGATGGATTGACGGAATGATATAAGAAAGACGACTGTAAGTATGTTCTCACATAATCTCTGGCGTCTATATCTGCCCCATGTGCTAGCAGCTGTTTCACGCTCTCAGTATCACCATGGGCCGACTCGAAGTGAAGCGCCCTCCTCTTGAGCTGGAGCATAGAAATGAGTTAAAGGTCATTTTAAAAATTATTGGCAGACTCAAATTGTTTGTATGTTATACGATAATTAATATTTGTACTGGACAAGAAAACATATGAGTGTTCATCTCCATTTACTAATTCATGAAATATCAGTCAAAAATTATTTGTATTTTAATTTATTTTGAGAAGTCTCTCAACTTCTTTTTTAGAGAATCGTTAGTTACAATCGGTAACTCGTGGTTCTGATTTACTAAGTAATCTTATAGACATGATATGACCGTTTTCTATTTACTACACATAGAACAAGGCCGAACCAAAAGAATGTTGAAGAAAAAAGGCGGCTTAGAATTTCTGCAACACGCACATCCGTTGTAAAGCAATCCTCACAATTTCGTACATCAGATACTTTTAATAACGCTTTTATTTTACAATGTTTGTCCATATACACTTGGGGTCCTAAAAAAGTTTTTTTCACAATGTTTGAACTATAGAACTGACCCGTGACGTCATTGAAATCCAGCCAATCAGCGAGTTCGCCTCGAATTTAGTTTACGAACTCAAACTCGCGGCAATCTGAAGGCTCGATTAACGGAGCCTGGTGAGATCTATACACCAACGTAGTGAAACCATCCATACCTTAATCAATTGAGATTGATACATACCTTGTCCGAGGCGTTAACCCTGACATTCTTGGCCATGAGTATTGTCTGTACAGTGTTGTTCCTCAGCTCGGCGGCTCTGATGAGAGGAGTCCGGCCTTCCTGAAATGAATAAAAGTGTTATAAATTATTAAAATAAAAAAATAAAAAGCATAAACTGACGGCATGTTCTAAGCAAGTATATTATATGAATTAAGGTTCAAGCTAAAACTACGGTTATCCAAAAGATCAATTTCGCAAATAGTTTTGAATTATTTTGCTGTCATGTATATATTTTTAACAAAAATAAAAAAAGTACTGTAATACTAAACTTACAGCATGTTCCAAGCAAGTATGACGTGATTTAAATGCAAACTAAAAACACGGTATATACAAAAGTTCAATTCCGCAAATGCTTTTGCAATCTATGCTGTCGTGTATGTATATATGACTAAATGGTGAAGCGGATATTCTGCAATCAGGTTGATGAACTGGACTAGCCCTGCAGTTTGACATATTTTCGAAAAAGCTTTTGAATATTTCTTATTGCAGATACCGATTATTTGATCGACTTTCCGGTTTGATAACTCTTTAAATATTTCATGTCATTTGATATGACAAAATTTTAGTAATCGTCACGATGCTTTGTCTAAAACCCCTTCTATGTCGTGTGTTTCTACTTATGTAGATTTTTATTTACACAATCCCAGGTTTACATTACATTAATGATTTTTACATTGCAAAAATGAGCCTTGATATTTTGATTATTACTCACCTATTCCCTCCCGTTTACATTAGTTTCTATAATCCTAACTCTTCTTTGTGAATGTGTTACGGTATAATAAAACTGGGTACGTAAATTCGCATATCTAGCAAACCTTTCTGTCTTAGTGAAAACCGAGGGAAGCGTACGTAAAATCCCGATGTTACAACTCACCTCATCCCTCCCATTAACATCAGCTCCTAGCCTGATGAACTCTTCAATGTTGTATGTCTGTCCCTTCTTCACGTACTCAAATAACTTCTCCGTGTTTCTCTCCATCACTTCTCTCCACGGTCTCTCCAGATCTTCGCCTCCCGCCTTCTCTCTCCTCGGACCCCCTGAGTTATCTCCCTTTGCACTCTCCGGTGTTTCCCTCTTTGGAGTTTTCTTTCCAGCATTACCCTCGTCTCGTCTTTTACTCGACTTCCTTCCTGTAGCAGATACCGCATCCGTTTTCCTTTTCGTTGACTTTGGATCTGGTTTCGAAGTTCCATCTTTCTTTGATTTCGCTCCACGTTCCATTGTATTTGATGATTTGGATTAGCGTCTTTCTGAAAACATATTGATAGAGTAGATTGTATATCAAATTATTAAACAAATTAAGCCGTTCTGGTTTAAGCAATTTGAAGTTAACTGTTTGATATTTAGACAATAGAAAAATATTCCTGTATTACTGAGTGCTTATTTGCCCGGGGTTTTTTTTTCGGTATGCTGTCCATTGACGTGATGATAGCTAAGATAAATTTCGTTATTTGAACGTTATCGTTTTTACTTCATGACCGGTCATGTAGTGAAAACGATAAGTAAAGGGATATCAAAGCATTGAAAACGATTGGAAACGGAATACTGCGATAAATCTTAACTACGTTAAAGATAGATTTGAGTTGATGCCCTTTAGAGACAGAGTGACATGTTTTCTTTGGGAAATCAGAGGCTGAGATATTCGCCAATTAGGGTCAGGTGTTTTCAAGGAAATGAAATTAAATGTTACCTTTTGCACAGGCCAAACATTTTTAACGCCGTGTCATTTATGTTGTATGCACGGCATACCAAAGGCCTGAACCACAATATAAGAAGATGTTACGCGGTGTACCATGTTCTGTTCAACTATTTCCCAAAATTTAATGCTTAAAGAGATGTCTGCAGTTATCATTTTATACGTTCATTCAATATTCTACAATTACAGATAACTGGGTTAAGTAATGCAATGTGTTACATAATATTTTGATAACATATTATTCATATATCATTGTAAAATGGGAAATATTTAAGAAAACAAAGTTTTCAAAACTTATAGAAGCATTTTTATGACCAAGATAATGTGAAATGATATTGATAATTGATATACTTGATGGTACTAGTACCTGCTCATGGCCCTTATAAGACGATTGCAAGGGAGAGAATTAAAACAAGTGAGGATCAGGAGTTCGAAATGAAAACAGGTGGAAATGAAACAAGTGTTTATGGATAAGCAAGTTGAAAGTAGTGGGTGTTGAGAGAAATTTTAAAACTTTCTAGAGAACCGGCACATTTAACATACAAGGAATTTCACAGTGTTAGTACTAGTACGTTAACACGAGCTATGAGATAACATCATATTACAATTATCAATATGATATTCTCCATATCCTCACTATCACTAAAGAGGTATGGTAACTTCGTAGTGTCTTCAGTAGAGTTGTGACGATACGGACATGTCCCGATACGATACGTATCTCGATATTAAGGAACGATACGATTCGATACGATACATGAAATAATATCTATTATTTTCAGTATCACATGTCACGATAAACATGTATATATATATAAAGATACATATTTATCATTAGATTAAGTATCACAATTTTCAATGTATCGATATATCGTCACACTCTTATGTTGAGTCTCTTTGATCGAAGATGTTATTTTGCGTAGTTGATAGTTCTAAGTGACAACAACCATGTTACACGCAAAAGATTTCATTTGTCTTTGTCTTTGAATTTTTGGCGCTAGTGGAATGTGCTTGAAACCCGAGAAGCGATCATATTCAAACAGAGGTTTGCGTATAATTTTATGACTTGATTTTACTCTGTTCAAAGAGATTAATAGCAGACATAAGACAACAATTCTTGATAACTTGAATGCATGCTTTCACAAGGCTAATCGCAACGTTGCTAACGAACCATGGCATTCAAAATGATATGTGTATCATACGTGCATGCGATTGGCAAATGTAAGATAGCTATAAAATAAACACTTATGCTTTCTTGGAAGGCTCAATCAATAGGCCATCTTAGTGTCAATCAAATGTAAACTTCCTGGTTGATAGCAAAGAGACATGGCTCAACAACCTTCCATTACTCAACAACTTGTCAAAAGCTCTAAGCAATTGATAATAATTCGAAAATAAACGCGTCATTTGATAAGCGGCCCCACTTGTGTTGATAAGCTGTATGGTGACGTGCCTGAAAGACGTCTTTTGGAACTTAGCATAATAGAAATTCAAATTCAGTCCTCTATTCATTATGAAGGCCATAGCCTCATGTACAGCTACAGGTTTGATTGAACATGGTTAACGACAGGGTTAGGTTATGGCTCTCTTACATGGCTTTTCATGGATAGTCCTTTACCTAATACTTGCCGGTCGCCAATAAGCTTATGTTAAACCTATTGATGATAGACACAAACATGACAATGGATTACAAATCGAACATAAACCCTCATTCAGGCCCCATTGAAACTGATATCTGTGATATGTATATGGCGTGACTTTGAGTGAAAGTTTGAGTCTTAAGAATTGTAAACGAATTCCAAACAGTTTGTTAGTTTTAACAGTCTTATTCAGTGAAAAAAGGGTTAAGGTAAAGTTCGCAAACATGGATTCCCTTTGATGCTCTTTCTGGGCTAATCGTTCACCTCATACCTGTTAAAGTTCAAGTTCTTCTATAAAAACATTTGATAAAAGAAAATGACTGAAGGTACAATACAGTATTTGCACGCATCTTGTAGTTGAAAACTGCCCAATTATAACTACAGTATAATACTGTCAAATTTAGTTATGCTTAATATCATTTTGGGATCAAATGCCTTTGTATGACTGGTGTTATTTCTCCGCCATTTTTGATGTATTACTCTCAATAGCTAAATTTCATCACGAATTGCATTTAAATTGCACTTGTGACGTCAGCCTATTGTTCTCTCGCTCCATTATTTTTCAGTAATACATCAAGTTTTTCACTTGAAATTTGAAATTTTCAAATATTTCAATTTATGATTTTGAATAGGCATTAAGTTGAGTGTAATTTAAGTTGGGTAATATCCTCGTAACTCGTAACTGGGGCCCTCGGCTCTATTTTTTTAGGAATGGAGAGTTACTCGGACATCAACCTATACGTAAAGTCGGTGCAGCTTTAAAAACAACAAATTTTAACAATTTCAAGAAAATATGTTTGCATCAACAAGGAGTTCTAATTGTAAGTGAACGTAACACCTTGGGTAAAGCTATGAAATATCATTTACTTAAATCATAAGTTGTTCACATTAAAATGGTCGTGTGATGTGTTCGCCTGAAATGTCACACATTTTTTTCTACTAATAATAATCCGTTTAAGTAATGATATGTATCATCTTCTGAAGATAGTATAGTAGACATAAAATCACATTTTATTTGCAAAATTTGATCTTATTAAACAACAAAAGTTTGTAGTAACACATAGAAAGTGCAAGATTTATTGGATAACAACTTATTGTGGTAAGTTATTTATAACATTTGTATATCCTTATTCAAACATGAAAGATAATATAATATTCATTATACAATAACGAACATCGGCAACATGATACTTAATAGAACCTCTGTAATGGACGAGGTGTATTTTCTTAGATAGAAAGGTTCCAAAACTACACTATAATCTTTGGATATACATTATAGATTTCATAAATAAGCGTTATCTTTATATTTCTCATTTTGTGCAGAGCTCTTACAACAATAGGTGACATGATGACCAGAATGTCATAAATTTGAAATAAGTACTTGCAGTATAAGCAAAGAAATTGTCTATGTTATATATTTATGGATGTTGAATGTAAATCATATTTGCTTTAACATTTGATATTTCTAAAATCAGTTAAGAACATGTTTAGTGTTTTGGGGCACCAGAAACTTGAAAATGTGATTAATTGTTTTGTGATCTTACAACTACATATATATCTTGACAAGGAATGTGCTCAAGTAGTTTATCAAAAACACATATTGTCTAACATTGCAAATGCTTGATTTAAGGGCCATTCAACGTTTAGCGTGTGTAATTTATGTGTCGTTCTTATTTGGGTTGTTAAAGCTAAGTGAATTGATTTCACTGGTTGGTTTGAGAAAGCGATTACCCATGAGGATCACCTGGGGCTATAAATCATTCGGCTTGATAACCTTGAATGAAAACCTTTACCCCTTAATGTTTTAAATGAATTTCTTTAAAACGATCAACATTGGTGGACGTTAGATCTTTAGCTATATATCATATATTCCCCTTTTCTAAATAGTTGTAAACATATTTAGGGGAAAACAGATTGCAATTGCCACTCTAGATGGAACAATGGATTATTTATTGACTAGCTTTCTTAAAATAAAAAAATAACCCATTTGAAAAATTATTGAAAATAAGAAGGGAAACTATAAATAAGTTTGCAATTCATTTATTGTCATCAATATTTTGCTACCGATTTGACACACATAAAGGTTAGCTAGACTTGCGAAAAGGCCTGCAATTATAAAGTTGATGATTAAATTCTATGTTTTAGTATAATTTGTTAATGATCAATGACTCCTCGCTTTAAATAATTCTATCGATCAAATGGCCGGATTTCTTCATTTGGCAATTTAATGAAATTGTGTAGATTCATATTGATGTTTCGAAGGTTCATGCATTTTTTTTGTTTTAAAAATTCAAACATTTTAAAAATTTAAAATTTCAGAACATTGTTTTCTTGCTATACATGTAACTGTCATGCAATTTTGATTTTGGACACCACAATGCTAATATATTGCAAATCCAGTCATCTAAAGATTGTGAAACGTGATTAGAGTGACAGGTTGTTTTTTTGTTAGATGGTTGTTCTATATATGTCGTTTATCAATAAATGGTTGCACCTTTATTATCAAATCAAATTTGCTGTGAAAAATGGTGGAACTCAATTTAAGTTTCTGAGTATATATGTAAACCTTAGAAAAACAGTTTCATTACTTAGATTATGTTTCCCAGTTTCAATAATATTTAAGGATGTGTCATGCTAATCACTTAGGGGTACGGGATAGCTCAGTCGGCAAGAGCGCCGGTCTCACGTTGCTGAGGTCCGGGGTTCGAATCCCATCCAGGCCAAGGTGTAAAAACCTAGAGTTCACCTCTGTTAGAACTCTATAAGTGTCACCCTGGAGCCCTAGTGTGTAGTGCAACAAAAACTACGCACTTAAAAGATCCCACGAATTCATGTCAGTGGCTGAATGGTGGATACATGAACACGTGCATACGCCGAGCTGTCGGTTATCAGCGTTCAGCAGTGTTGGACAAACTGCTGTGACTATGTGTCTCAGTTCACCCAGCTGTGAATGGGTACCCTGTGAGGCATAGAATGGTCCCTAAAACTGAGCGCCACATATGGATGCTGGTTGAATACTCCCCAGGGAGTTGAATTGGAAAAATGATTGGACGGTGAAAGAATGCCATTGACCAGGGGAAACAATGTAAGCGCCTTGAGCAACCACTAGTGGATGGATATGTGCGCTATATAAATATCCTTATAATAATAATAATAATAATAATAATGCTAATCACTTACATGAATTTATTTTTTCTTCCGTATTTATGTGTTGTAGAATTCAAATTTAAAAAGATGCTACATTGTGTATTAAAAACTTATTTGTCCTTGATATGTACCTAATTAACAGATGTATTTATGAAGACCTCAAACATCTCACCTGGCAAAATATCCTAAAACATGATATTGTGCACAGATATCACTCATCCAAATTACCAGAATCCTAGTTATGTAATCTATCATTAAGTCCAATTTATTTGACATTAGTTTCCAAAACTATGCTTGACATATCAAAACTCGTCAGCTTGGTACACTGTTCGGTTTTCGATCATGATCGCCATTTTAGATCTTTATATTATTGCTTTTCTGATCCAATCTAAATAAATTTAGATCAACAGGTTTTATATTAGGCCATACAAATGAAAAATCTGTTGATCTAAATTTATTTAGATTGATACTGATCAACACAACATTAATATAAAATGACACTTTTCAGCTACACCCGGATTAAAATAGAATACTGATAACGTTAAGCAATAACACAGTAATCGTCCCTTAAAGTGAGTTCTTACTTTGTAAAAAATAACATAATCCTACAAATGATACCTATTCTCAGTAATATTTGATCTTAATTATGAAAAATGAAGCGGAGGACAGTACAGCATAATTACACCTAATTTTTATGAAAGTGTTTATGAAATTTACCTAAACAATTTAAAACGAATTGAAACAAACTAAAACTCGTCAACTAGGTACACTGTCCGGTTTTCGATCATAATAGCTACATTGTATATTTTTAGTTTCACTATACTGATAAACAAAATTAAAAGGACACTTTTCAATAACACACGGATTAGAAAATAGTATTGATAACATTTACCAATAACACTGGATGTGAGTTCTCTTAAGTGAGCGATCAATTTGGAAAACATACCATTATTCTACAAATGATGACTATTCTCTTTAAAATAAGTTCTTAAGTGTTTTGCAGAGTGTAGCGTTAGGAAGTACAGCATAAATACATCTTATTTTTTTGAAAATGAAAAGAGAATAAACATTTGGTCTGTAAAATGTATTGCAATCTGAAGCTTTATTGTTATGAAAACTTTTAGTTTATAGGGGCAGGAGCACGTTTTCAGGGGGAATATAAGGAAAATATAAATGAATTGGTCCAATTAAAAGATAATTATTCAAACTAAATGAAGCAGTAATAAATCAAATATATGATGTAAAATTCAGCCATGCATTTCCTTTTTCTTACACAAAATGAGTTAAAGGTGGTCACACAAAAATGGTTGCCAATTGACTTTATGTGAATAAGTGTTTAAAATATTGCCCTTTAGCCAGTCCATGAACTGGCTACTTTTTGCCAGGACTGGTTATTTTTTGGTCAGGACTGGTAACATTTCAATGTTTTTCTTTAATTTCCTAAAGGAATTGACCAATGAATTTTCAGGACAGGCTAGATTTCCAATCTATTTTATACACTGTGTGAATGTTTAAAAAAATTCTCTCACTATGGATGATTGGTTTGTGTCATGAGATTTTTTATGCTATCAAAATAATACATTTAGCATCAACGTTCAATTATCAGTGAAAAATCTAAAATCTAAATTTTGCAAAAACCGTGCTACGGAGCCTTTAATAATACCAAAATAATACATTTAGCATTAACGTAAAAAAACAGTGATAAATTGAAAATATAGAATTTTCAAAAAAACTGCTAATGCCCCTTTAACACAACATAATGATGTTTATCAATGAAGCATACAGTAAGATTCTTATGACAACGGTGAATAGCAAACTCGTCTATCTAAGACAACGGACTGGGGATTGTCATATGATATTTCACTCAGTCAATCTTATTAGTTGCTTTGCCACGCATAAACACAGTACATACATGTACATAAGATTATGATATCCTCAAATTGATAATTCATAATATTTTGAATCATAGCTTAACATTGGTTAATTAATGTTAACCAGAGTTAAAAGGTACATACCTGATAATAGTTTATGAAGATTTCAGGTCTATATATAACCGGCGCCCTCCATTTTCAAACAGTCAACCCTTCGCCGAAACAAGAAGGGACAAGGCAAGGCAGATATTTGAGCCCCTCGCTATTCCTGATCGATCCCGATATTTTAAGGGTGATCGCTTCAGTAACAAATAGGCTTTACAGCAACAGTCAAGTCCGTGTGAAGACACGCTTAGATAGGCTGACATGCAAGGCAATGTGAATAACTATACCTATCTTGATAAGTTTTGTGTATAGTTGAACGACGGTTTCTACGTTAGTTAAATCATTGATCACTTGACAGCGAAAGCGCTGTGCATACAGAATGATCAGTTTAAAACGTTTTGGACGTGTGCTAACTGAACTGAAGGACAAAGTTTGACTTTGAGCTACAGTGAATATGAGATTGTGAATTCGAGGATTCAAAAATGGGGTAAGAATGTATTTACTTATTAGTATTTTAGTATCTTTCCCCTTTCATTTGAAATCTATCGACTAAAATATCTATCTATATCTATATCTATTATGTACCTAAGGTAAGTGCGTCATGCATGTCTGCTAAATTAAAGAAAACGGGTATGAGAATTCTGAAAGGGCAAAACTGTAATTCGAAGTTTATAATCATTCATGCATAAGGAAAAAACAACTGTGATTTGTTTAAAATAATTTGTTTCACTTAAATAGCCTTCTATAGAAATGTTATTATAAGAATAATCAACGAGTTGCGAGGAATTACGGATTATCTGTCCTGAGTTAATTATTGTCATAAACTCCGAGCTTCAGCGAGGAGTTTGACACAATAATTCACGAGGGACAGATAATCCGTAATTCCGAGCATCGAGTTGGTTATTCTTTTTCTTACCCAATATAACTTTGATGCATAAAAAGGGTGGAAAAAGGGAAACATTAAAAAACTACGCTCGACCGGTTTATAAGTACAAATTGTACTCATACGCCATTCATAATTCTGCTCACTACTTCAGGATGGGCGGTTCTAAGAAGTTCGCAACTCACAATCTAATTTGAAAAAGTTTTTTATTTTGATGTTGCATTATATCAAAACAATTATTGTCTCATATCATTAAAAAAACGTTTTTATTGGCTGCGCACAACCGGAAAGAAAAAATAAGACGTCGCTAGCTTTCGTCTACGTTTGACAAACCTAGTGAGGAATGTATGACGTCACTGTTTGACGTCATGTTTAATGACGTCATAAAGCTATGACGTAACGATTGTACGGCCGGCGCCTCTCCCACCTAGCGCCGCCTTGAAGATTTAAACTTGTATTTACGGCAAAGAAAACATCAGACGGTATTGATTTCTCATTTAAAATGTTGTAGTAGTGTGTGACTTTCGCAATTTAAGTATAAGACTTTTCATCTATATCTCTCAACTGAAATACAGGATCCAAGCGAATCATGAATGAATGCAAAATAGTTCCGTCAACCAATCAAAATGCGAGTTATTTTTAGAAAAACTGTAATTCCCATGACCATTGTATAGTACCTGTCCCCGTTAGTTATACTGCATATAATGTCCCTTGGAATCATTTATAGGAACATTGTTTTTATGACATATCATATAGCTTTGAAACTAACCTGAATAGAATGTATTTTAATATAACATCGAAGTGTATCATTTATCATCCAAAACTGTGTTCCACAGGAGATATCGCTTATCGTTTACACGATGACGTCACAATGTAAATGTGTAAATGACGTCACAATGCTATGACATCACTGGTTTAGGACTTGGAGAGCTAAGCAGTGTTCAAAGATGTACATTTTTCATGCTTATGTGATGAAAAATGATTTTGGATGATAAATAGAACCTCACCCTCGTGTCTTCTGGTATCAAATATATCAACACTCGTTGATAAAAGTAAAATATCCTCGGCAAGCCACGGATATTTGTTACTTTTATCAACTTGTGTTGACATATTTAATATCAGAAGACACTTGGGTGAGATTCTCTATATATCCATGCCAAGATGACAAGTAGATTATGCTAATACTTCGAAAGAATAAACCTTTCATAGATGCAAAAGACAATTCAACAATTTCTTATAGCAAAAGGTTATTAAATCTATCAAAAACTTTAAATTTTAAGGAAAGCTATTATATAAACTCATGGAATTTTTGGATGTCAGAGAGTTTTTTCATCAAAATCGCATCTTAATGTCATTATATTGTCACTGTTCTCAACCGATAAACTTGAACAACTTGAAAAGGAGACATTTTAGCAACAGTCAGTAACTTTTAATTAAACGTCAACATGTTTAAAGTTTCTCAAATTTGACTTCACGAGTAGGGCCGAGAATATAACGAATTTAACCCTTATCGGTCCACCTTGTATCAATGTTCGGTTACTCTTCAGTTATCACCCCTGGGGCTTTTAATAATGAAAATCTGTACTAAAGTTACTCGATACGATACTGAAAGATGATAACAACAAAGATTATGTAAATCATGTATCTGTAGCACTTTCAAAATTTGGGTCACAAATGCACATAAATTTGGACGCCTTCAACTTCAAGAAACCATTAATTAGACCATTCGATAGCTTAAAGAGACCATGACATGATATTCCTTTATAGCTTAAAGAGATCATGACATGATATTCCTTTATAGCTTAAAGAGACCATGACATGATATTCCTTTATAGCTTAAAGAGACCATGACATGATAGTCTTTGATAGCTTAAAGAGACCATGACATGATATTCCTTTATAGCTTAAAGAGACCATGACATGATATTCCTTTATAGCTTAAAGAGACCATGACATGATATTCCTTTATAGCTTAAAGAGACCATGACATGATATTCCTTTATAGCTTAAAGAGACCATGACATGATATTCCTTTATAGCTTAAAGAGACCATGACATGATATTCCTTTATAGCTTAAAGAGACCATGACATGATATTCCTTTATAGCTTAAAGAGACCATGACATGATATTCCTTTATAGCTTAAAGAGACCATGACATGATATTCCTTTATAGCTTAAAGAGACCATGACATGATATTCCTTTATAGCTTAAAGAGACCATGACATGATATTCCTTTATAGCTTAAAGAGACCATGACATGATATTCCTTTATAGCTTAAAGAGACCATGACATGATAGTATTTGATAGCTTAAAGAGACCATGACATGATAGTATTTGATAGCTTAAAGAGACCATGACATGATAGTCTTTGATAGCTTAAAGAGACCATGACATGATATTCCTTTATAGCTTAAAGAGACCATGACATGATATTCCTTTATAGCTTAAAGAGACCATGACATGATATTCCTTTATAGCTTAAAGAGACCATGACATGATATTCCTTTATAGCTTAAAGAGACCATGACATGATATTCCTTTATAGCTTAAAGAGACCATGACATGATATTCCTTTATAGCTTAAAGAGACCATGACATGATAGTCTTTGATAGCTTAAAGAGACCATGACATGATAGTCTTTGATAGCTTAAAGAGACCATGACATGATATTCCTTTATAGCTTAAAGAGACCATGACATGATATTCCTTTATAGCTTAAAGAGACCATGACATGATATTCCTTTATAGCTTAAAGAGACCATGACATGATATTCCTTTATAGCTTAAAGAGACCATGACATGATATTCCTTTATAGCTTAAAGAGACCATGACATGATAGTCTTTGATAGCTTAAAGAGACCATGACATGATAGTCTTTGATAGCTTAAAGAGACCATGACATGATAGTCTTTGATAGCTTAAAGAGACCATGACATGATAGTATTTGATAGCTTAAAGAGACCATGACATGATAGTATTTGATAGCTTAAAGAGACCATGACATGATAGTATTTGATAGCTTAAAGAGACCATGACATGATATTCCTTTATAGCTTAAAGAGACCATGACATGATAGTCTTTGATAGCTTAAAGAGACCATGACATGATAGTCTTTGATAGCTTAAAGAGACCATGACATGATAGTATTTGATAGCTTAAAGAGACCATGACATGATAGTCTTTGATAGCTTAAAGAGACCATGACATGATAGTATTTGTTAGCTTAAAGAGACCATGACATGATAGTATTTGATAGCTTAAAGAGACCATGACATGATAGTATTTGATAGCTTAAAGAAACCATGACATGATAGTATTTGATAGCTTAAAGAGACCATGACATGATAGTATTTGATAGCTTAAAGAAACCATGACATGATAGTATTTGATAGCTTAAAGAAACCATGACATGATAGTATTTGATAGCTTAAAGAGACCATGACATGATAGTATTTGATAGATTAAAGAAACCATGACATGATAACCTCTAATAGCTTAAGACACCATGATATGAGAACGTTTGATAGCTAATGGCCAGTTCTAAAAAAACAGTGTATCGATAGCAGCATTTAAAAGAGGCAGTAGCACGTTTTATAATAATGTTATATTCTAAATTTAATGCTAAATGTATTATTTTGACAGTGTCAAAAATCACATTACACAAGCCAATCATCCATAGTCAGAGGAAAAAGTATGAAGATTCACAAAAAATCCATTGGCGGCCATTTTATTAACACACCTTTTATTCATTTTGTGTAAGAAACAGCAATAGCATGGCTAAACTTTACGTTATATATTTGAATTATTAATGCTTCATTATGTTTGAATACATTGTCTTTCAATTGGAACCATTAATTTTCATTTTCCTGACATCATCTTTTATTCCCCCTAAAACGTGCTACTGTCCCTTTAAGGAGTAGAGTCATCAACAGTCGTGGGTAGTAAATCTATCAGTAATGATGGTGCATTATATGGTAATGCGCTAAATTCGAAGGAGTAAGAGGAAAATTTATTTAGCAGGTTATTTGTAGTGTGACAAATGAGGTATTCATAATTATTAACAACTTGTTCATTTTATGATTACAAGCCTACATTTTAATAGTCCATGTTTCGTGATTACGGTTTCTTTTGAGTTTTATGGCCGTGTTATGTTGAGTTAGGCAAGAAATTGGTATATTAATGTTTCAGTTAATGATTATTGCTCAATGGCCTTGCAGATAACAGTACATAAACAAAAGCTTTTCAGTTTTGTCACACAGCATTGTGTGGAAATGTGGATATCGATTGGAAATTCTTCATAAGAAACATTCATATTTGACATAGTACCCAAGAAGACAATATTCCCTATAAAAACGTGCTACTGCCTTTTTAAAAATAAATACATAAAAGACATTTTCTGTTTAAACTTATTAGAAAAATGTAATGACATTATGGTAGTAAATATGTTTTAAGATGAAAAGTTTTAAGATGAAATATTGTTTCTTTACAGTTAAATAGAAGCAAAGTATTACTAGAAATGAAAAGAAATTTCCCTTTACATGCAGTTTTTCGTTTTGTATTGCACAACATAATTCGCTTACTCTATGGTTAAGTTTCTGTGCGATGTGCAGTCGATATTGACTTTCACTCCTAAAACCTACACTATATCGTTTTCAAATTAAAATATAAAGTTTTGATAATCACAATCTGGCGCCAAATCAATGAATGCATGACTGGTGACACGCCCCTTTTGTGACGACATTAACAGATTTATTGCCATGTGATCTATAAATTTATCGTAACAATTTCACAGACGAAACCTAATAATTAACGATTTTTAATAAATGTTTACCTCTGTGTTAGATAAGTCATTTGACTTTTCATTTGACTTTCATAAGTCATTTTAAGTCTATTTCAATTGAATAGAATAGAACAGAATTTTATTTTCAGACTTGGGTTCTTTGAACCCCTCATCTACAGTACAAATATATATGTACAGAGTATGAGGCAGGACAATAAGTATTAACGATACATACATTGTTTGATAAATTTAGCTAGAAACAATCATGTATGCTTATCAGTTTGTTAAATTTATGCTTAGATGGACAATCCCCAAAATAACGGCTTATATACTTGACTCTATAGAAATCATACTTTTTACACACACACATAAAGTGAAATTCACCTTCGATTGCAGAAACTTCATTACAAAAATCACACAATACTAGTTAGTGTTAGCGACACGAGCGCCTTTATATTTGTATATTTCCTTTTGCACCCCTTTTTGAAAATTTATATATGTGCCCCTCAACATTCTTTCCCCACAGAGGCAGTTCAGTCATACACGCAAGTATGAGAGAATTAGGGAGAATACACTATTTGTATTAAACTATAAGGGAGCATTAATTAATCAACTTATCCCCCGGCGTCTATTCGAGACCCGGCGTATATTTACTTAAAAACAGCCATACCCCTGGCTTCTATTCGAAACCCGGCGTCTATTCGAGGCCTGGTGTCTATTTGAGGAAATACGGTAACTTAAAATTATCAGTGAAAAATGTAGAATACAATTTTTTAAAAAGACGCGTGCTACTGTCTCTTTAAGAGTCTTCCCCTCATAAAACTTACTAAACATAACTTAACGATTGCGTTTAGAAGAAAAAAGTTTTCTACGTTTCACACCAGTGTTGAATCTACCCCCTACTGCGATATTAGGGAATATCCATTGTGTGTAGATACCCCTTTACGTGACATGGTATTATAGATACACCGTAGTTGAAAATCAATGAAAGGGTTTAAGAAGATCGATATTTTATTGACAGCAATTGTTCAATGCTCTTAAAGCCGTCTGAAAGTTTCTTTACTAGGGGTAGCTTGAACCATATGTGCAAAAATGTAAGCGGTGTAATCACACAATACTACTTAGTGTTAGCGACACGAGCGCCTTTATATTTGTATATTTCCTTTTGCACCCCTTTTTTCTATATGTGCCCCTCAACATTCTCTCCCCACAGAGGCAGCTCAGTCATACACGCAAGTATGACTGAGCTGCCTCTGTGGGGAGAGAATGGCCCCTCAATAGCATTTTGTAAAAACAAAATTAACTTGGGCATCGCATATTCGAAGAAGTATTAGATGAATCATTACATGTATTTTGTCACCTTTTATTTAAATATTAACATGACATGAATGAATTTGATTTATGATGAGCACGTAGAGGACCTTTTCTTAAATAATGTATTCTGTCATCAGGCCAAGGATGCTTAAATGATCACCACAATGGTTATTTTGAAATTGCGAAAGCAATTCCAATCCTGTGCTTGAGTTGTTGGGGATCACATATGCCAAACTCTATTATAATGGTGTCATTTGAAGCAACGAATTTTTAAGTCGCGCTTATGGTCGAAAACAGGACAATTTCGCTCATCAATAAGTTAAACGGGTTTTTTTGGAAGTTATCAAAAGCAGTCAGAATGACGTATATGAATTGGTAATGTTTGATAGATTATATAACTAGTATTCATGTTAATTGGACTTGTGAATTTGTCTTCCACACATACTGTTATGAGATTTTCATTGAAAATAAGAATTTATCATATAATTGCTATTTGGGGATTATTATGTGAGATGTTTTGAATTAACATGATTAATTATGCCATCTACATTCCTTTCAAAGCAAAACGATATGTTTTGAAAATCAATTTGGCTATTTACGTTCTGCTAACGAATATTACAGAAAAGTCCTTAAAGTAACTTGGAAAGCCCCATGTGTGCATATAGGTTGTGGATTATCTTTAAATTTTAAAAAAAAAAGGTATATTTTCTGAAATTTGGGTATAAATACAAGGAAGTTATAGATAAAAATGACGTGTAGTGAACTTAAACAAGAGAGCTCAATGATATACTTGTAAATAAACACTTTTCTTATCTATTTGCATACCCTTAAAGCTTAGTATTAACATGATTCATCTTCATGGGTTTTTTTGTAGGCGAGAATGAACTTGTGCGTGTGTGGTTTCAAAGGATTGACATATTTTGATTTATCATATAATGGAGGGTGTTATCGATGCAATAAAGCTATCTGATAAACTTGGTATCCGATTGCCTCAAAATCTGATAAAGATGCAAATTAGGTCAAAACACGAACTATTTTCTCAAAACTCCATGTCATGCGAGTCCTTAAAGGGGCAGTAGCACGTTTTTTGATAATTTTATATTTTAATTTTTTCACTGATAATTATAAGTTAATGCCAAATGTATTATTATGACAGTGTCAAAAATCTCATTACACAAGCCAATCATCCATAGTCATAGGACAAAGTATGAAGATTCATATAAAATCCATTGGCGGCCATTTTTTTGTGAACACCTTTAATTCACTTCGTGAAAGAAAAGGTACCGCATGGCTAAACTTTATGTTACATATTTGAATTATTACTGCTCCATTTAGTTTAAATCCATTGTCTTTCAATTGGAACCATTAATTTTCATTTTCCTGACATCACCTTATATTCCCCATAAAAACGTGCTACTGCCCCTTTAAACGGTCACTAACCATTGATCGTCGTCGGGAGTTTTCAGGTTTTGTGTTTCTATCGAATAAAATATCGTACAAAATCCGTCAGGGTAAACTTATCACGCATTCGTATTTTAGAAATAGCTTGGTAATAGAAGCGTTTCAAATTGTTTTCATCGTGCGTTGACATCAAAATAATAACGATATGCAGCTTACAATATACCGGCTATCGAACAAAATATGTGCTTGAATATTTTCGTGAGTAACATAGGGAGGCCTAGACCAGTTTGACCGTGTCAGTTTTCAACTTAACAGCAAAACAAATCATATTCTAGTGATAAAACACATTATCTAGTAGCGTAGTAACACACAATTAACAATCCCACCTTCGAAATAATCGGCGTTTAGTCTAAGGATACCGTCACTGAACTGGCGACACTGCAATGACAATGCAGCTTTTCAAAGTGTAGTTAGAGTTACTTCCCCTGTTGTAGCGACGTTGACAAGTGGTTTGTACCAATTTTGTGTTGTATAGAAGAAACAAATGTTTGCTTGTGCATAAACCATATATACTAACTTCACTTAAGATGTTGATAGATTGTAGGAGACGTTTCTATCACTATGAAAAGATCATTTCATGAAGGAATATTTCTAGACTGTTCACAACTGTATATCGCCGACAATATGACCTTCACCTTGGTGTACTGTGAAACAAATTACTCCGCGAAATCTAGGTCAAACATATTTTTAGAAGGAATCATATTTTCGTTTAAACCCTTTTCTTTCAAAATGACATTATATGATAAAGAAATTATTAACCTCGTGTGTTTCCGTATCATTAATATCATAAAATAGGAATAAAATTATATGTATTATGCTCGCCAAAGGCTCGCATAATACACATTTTATTCCTATTATATGATATTAATGATACGGAAACACACTCGGCTAATAATCTCTATTTATCATATAATGGGCAGTGTTATCTGTGCAATAAACCCATCTTGTAATCATGTTATCAGATCCCTGGTAACAATGCAAATGAGGTCAAAACCCGAACTATTTTCTCAAAACTCCATGCATGTCATGCGAGTCCTAAACCGGTCTCTAAACATTGATAACGTCGTCCGGAGTTTTCAGGTTTTGTGGGTTTTTTATCGAATAAAATATCGTAAACAATATCTGTCAAAACTTATCACGCATTCGTATTTTAGAAATAGCTTGGTTATCGAAGCATGTCAAGTTGTTTTCATTGTGCGTCTAAAAATAAAACGATATGCAGCTAACAATATCGGCTATCGAAAAAATAGGTGCTTCGTGCATAACATAGGCCTAGATCGCTTTGGTCGTGTCGGTTACCAACTTATCAGCATAACAAATCATATTCTAGTGATAGAACAGATTATCTAGTAGCGTAGTTACAAACGCAACAACCTCACCTTCGCAAATAGTCGACGTTTAGTCTAAGGATACCGTAACTGAACTGGCGTAACAACAATGACAATGCAGCTTTTAAAAATGCAGCTAGAGTTACTTCCCCTGTTGTAGCGACGTTAACTGGTTCTTACACATTTTGTGTTATTAAAATATACAATGTTTACTCGTGCATTGGAAATCAGAATGAAAATGTTCATAGATTGAAGGAGACGTTTCTATCACTGTGAAAAAAATCATTTCATGAAGGAATATTTCTAGACTGTTCACAACTGTACATCGCCGACAATATGACCTTCACCTTGGTTTATTGTGAAAGCAATTACTCCGCGAAATCTAGGTCAAACATATTTTTAGAAGGTATCATATTTTCGTTTAAATCCTTTTATTTCAAAATGACATTATATGATAAAGAAATTATTAACCTCGTGTGTTTCCGTATCATTAATATCACATAATAGGAATAAAAATATATGTATTATGCTCGCCAAAGGCTCGCATAATACAAATTTTATTCCTATTATATGATATTAATGATACGGAAACACACTCGGTTAATAATCTCTATATATTTCTTGCATTTTCATCGCCTTTCATCAATGCACAGCATGTTTCAGAAATATGTAGCATCTGCATTATATTACCCTGGGCAATACATAACTTAAAGGGGCAGTAGTACGCGTTAGGGGGAATATTAGGTGATGTCAAGAAAATGAAAATAATGACTCCAATTGAAAGACAGTGTATTTGAAATAAATGAAGCAGTAATAAATCAAATATGTAATGTTAAGCTCAGCCATGCGATTCCTTTTTCTTACACAAAATGAATTGAAGGTGTTCCTACAAAAATGGCCGACAATGGACTTTATGTGAATCTTTATAATTCATTATCTGACATGATTGGTTTGTGTAATGAGATTTTTGAGACTATCAAAACAATACACCCCCGGCATAGCTTCTATTTTTCAGACCCCCTTTACCCCCGGCTCGAGACCCGGCGTCTAATTATGTTTTAGTAGAAAAAGATGTATATAGATGTTTGAGAGGGAGAATACATTATTTGTATTCAACTAAGGGATCATTAATAAATCAACTTATCCCCCGGCGTCTATTCGAGAGCCGGCGTATATACACTTAAAACAGCCAAACTCCCGGCTTCTATTCGAGACCCGGCGTCTATTCTATTGAGGAAATACGATAACTTAAAATTATCAGTAAAAAATGTAGAATATAAATTTTTAAAAAGACACGTGCTTCTGTCCCTTTAAGAGTCTCAACCCCCCCCCCCCCCCATAAAACTTACTTCACATAACTTAACGCAAACGTTTAGAAGAAAAAAGTTGTCTACGTTTCACACTATACCAGTGTTGAATCTGCCCCTTACTGCGATCCTGGGGAATGTCTATGGCCTGTAGATACCCCTTTACGTGACATAGTATTATAGATACACCGTAGTTGAAAAATCAATAAACAGAGTTCAAGAAGATCGATATTTTATTGACAGCAATTGTCCATTGCTCTTAAAGCCGTCTGAAAGTTTCTTTATTAGGGGTAGCTTGAACCATATGTGCACAAATTTTAGCGGTGTAAGCATTTCGTTTTATATAACATTTGGTTTATGAATAAGCCCATGTGCCAACCTCTGTGAATAGTGCCATTTGATCGATAAGTACTTGCTGTTGTTGAAAAGTTTGATTAAATGCAAATCGGTTCCAAGGGGTGACAATAAGAAGGTATAAAGTCACGATTTATGATTTGCAAGCTGACAAAGACGCACGTCTGTAAGTCCAATGTCGTTTTGAATCTCATCTCAAGCAGGTGAAGGTTGAAATTTCAGTTCGTTGACTTCGAAACGATATGTTAGTAATTAGTTACATGTAGGTAATTTCTCGTTCGAAACATACATTGTTGTACGATTTTGATCGAAAACTAATAGTTGTCATTTTTTAACTTTTGATTACATACGTTCTTGATGAATATCATAATTTGTGTTTTGACACGCATAAAAGCATGCTAAGATGTCATTGAAATCACGGAGTTTATCTGCATGTGCATTTCGTTGAGTCGGCTCCAAAGAGAGCCCGTCACCTAAGCATCAACGTGACGGCATAGTTCGATGACGTCCGATCATTATTATTATTAGTCACTTGAGACTAATAACACGTTCCATAGTTATTGTAATTAGTAACTGATAACACGGTTTATTTCATTGATAGATCTCGATTTTCACCGCCAATCATATGACATGTACCTGTATATATATTTCACTGAAACATACGTACAAATACTTTATTTCGCCAAACAAATTGAATTTCAAAGATGACATTCTGGAGTACTGGTGAGAGGCTCCATATTAATGTTTCTTTCTTGCTGCTTATGAAATACGTCTTTACTTACACATATTCGTTTCATTGGCATTTTTGTGAGGGTAAAAATCGAAATTCTAAATATAGAAAATTTGATAAGTATAGTTTCATAATTGTTTTAAGAAACAGGGGCGATGACATTTTGTTTCAATTTACTATTTAATAATGTATTGATCCGTCGCACGCTATGGCATCAAAACTTGTCATCCAAACATGTTCATAATTTGATTTTCAACTTCTTAATTTCCAATCAAAGAGGTTTTAATCAATCCTTTCTGTATCACTTAGCTACCCCAAAAGAGGATTAAATTGATATGAATACTGAATTGATATGACGTGTCATGAGATTAGAATCGATACCATTCTTAGCATAGTGGTCTTATCTACAAGATAAACACTGGGATTAATTGTGTTCAGTGACGAAGCCTCGGAGGATTATAGTTTATTATCATGGGGGTTGTTTGGGGGGTCCAGCTTACATGGGGTTAATACCGTTAATACCCATCTCCATTATATAGAAGCAGAAGGATGTCCTTCTGGACTCCGTAGTAACTAATACCATACAATCGTAACCAAATATTTTTTTAGAATATATAAAAATATATAAAAACCAAATGAAATTTGTCCACACAAAATACACAATTAAATAAACAATTAAAACAATCAGAATATCAAACACGCATTCAAACAATCACATAATGATAAAAATATATAAATAAAGGGGGAAAGTAACGAACGAATAAATGAATGATTAAATTTAATTAAATATAAAAGTAAATAATTAAATGAACTCCGAACAGTACTAGTAAACCCCCATTTAAGAAATGTGACATCCCCCCCCCCCCCCCCCTTCACCACTCGCACCCCCTTTCCACCCTCCCTCTTCTGCCGGCCCAATTTCAAATTCGGTCTATATTGCTGGTGATCTCAGTTATCTACTGTCAAATATTTTAACGCCACCCGACATATTCAGGTAGGCTATATTATCTCGTCCTCTATAGTCCACGTAGCGTGTGAGACGTTCAACGCTTGAGTAGTTACTCATAATACATGGAGCTTCAGAAAGAGCTCCTGTAGAGATTTGTCTGAGCAACAGTAAATTTGGATATGATTGCATATGGCTTAAATGGTTCGTGTTTCAAAGCCACCTTGACGGTTTCGTGGGGGATTTGCCATTTTTCCGAATCCAAGAAATCTTGCATGCTGCATTTCCTCTAAACTATAATATTGTGGTAACACATGACATTTATTATATGATTGGCGGTGAAATACCGAGATCTATCAATGACAGTAAACCGTGTTATCAGTCACTAGTGACAATAACAATGGAACGTGTTATCAGTCACTAGCGTGTTATCAGTCACTAGTGACTGATAACAACAATGGCCTGACGTCATCAAACAATGCTCTGACGCAATGACACGCTCATGACGTCATGTTGTTGCTTTGGTGACGGGCTCTCTTTGGAGGCGACTCAACGTAAATGTGCTTCAATTTTGTTAGAAATACAACGATTACGTCATAAAATAAATAGAAAATTTGTGTTTTCTTGACAAATACCATGTTTATCTCATCGAGTGAGGAAGAAAGTTTATGTTGTCAGTTTTCCAGTTAATGCACTAATAATCGATTATTATACTAATCAACAATATCATAGCGATGAAGATGAATCTTTTAACTGTTTTACTTTCTTTTTATTATTTTACACATTTCATTCTTAAGTTGTCAAATTAATATCTCAAAATATTTTAACATTCAGTCACGTTGCAATAAATTTTCGTTATAATCATGTTTTAATAGCATTCATTATCAGTCGATATTACATGTAATTTGGTTTCGATAAACATTTATAGGACTGTACCTAAAAGTATTTCTATGTAACTATCTAAAAGCATATGGTCAAATACTATGAACTATGGTTTGTTTTGGGATCGTTGTCTTCTTGGGTACTTTATCAAATATGTATGTTTTTATGAAGAATTTCAAAACGATCTATCCACATCCACACAATGCTGTCTGACAAAACTGAAAAGCTTTTGTTTATGTTCTGTTATCTGCAAGGCCATTGAGCAATAATCATTAACTGAAACATTAATATACCAATTTCTTGCCTAACTCAACATAACACGGCCATAAAAGTCAAAAGAACCCGTAATCATGGACTATTAAAATGTAGGCGTAAAACCGTAAAATGAACGAGTTGTTCATAATTATGAATACCTCATTTGTCACACTAATAATAATATGCTAAACAAACTTTCCTCTTTCTCCATTTCCAATTTAGAGCATTACCATATTAATGCACCATCATGTCTTATAGATTTACTACCCACGACTGTTGGTGACCCTACTCCTTAAAGGGACAGTAGCACGTTTTAGGAGAATAAAAGGTGGTGTCAGAAAAATGAAAATTATTGGGTCCAATTGAAAGACAATGTATTTAAACTAAATGGAGCAGAAATAATTCAAATATACTGATGGGAACGAATAAGGGAACTACTAATTACTGTTAACTTATGTCTGGCATGTTGAGTTTGTTCGAGGCTGCGTGGGGCCATTATAAACTGAAAATGTTGAAGTTTACTTTCACTGAAAAAGGTACCGTGCACGTGAAAATTGATTTCCATGAACTTCATGCATGGCAACGTCCACGTAACCTTCAAGGAGTCAACGAATGTCAGTGTCCCTTTACCTTCAGAATCATGCCAAGAGCATACCTTTCTGATAATGAGAAATGACAGGCTATCGGGCGTATAAACAGCGGTCAATCAATATGCCAGACAGCCAGATAATATAACAAGTCTAAAAGTGTGATTTCGCGACTGTGGACCGGTACCGTCAGACAGGGAACGTAAAGCTTAGACCAGGTCGTGGTCCAAAACGTATGACAACGCCCCGAAACGACCACCAGCTGGTGCTGCTGTCCTTACGTAACCAAATTAAACCAGCATCGAAAATAAACTCAGTTCAGGGCAGTAACGAGACTAAGAATTTGTGACCGTACTGTCAGAAACAGACTTAAAACAGCAGGCTTAAAGTCACGTCGTCCTGTTGTTGGGGTACGGCTGACTGCGGAACACAGACGTCTCAGAAGAGCATGGGCTACACAACATCGAGTTAGACAACTTCGACATTGGCGCAATACCATGTTCAGTGATGAGTCTAGATTCAATTTGGACTTCGCAGATGGTCGGATCCGCGTTTGGCGACGCCTTCGTGAACGTCACCATCAGTGCACCATCAAACAACACGATTCCTACGGGGGCGGATCTGTGATGGTATGGGGCGGAATAACCTACGACCATAGGACCAATCTTGTTCGACTAGATGGAAGGATGACTGGTGTCCTTTACCGAGACGAAGTGTTGCAACCTGTTGTTCTTCCTTTCCGCCGTAGAGTGGGTGTAAACTTTGAGTTTCAACATGACAATGCTCGACCCCACACGGCTCACGTCAGCAGGGATTTTCTCACGCAGAACATCGTCAGAGTGTTGCCATGGCCGTCCAAGAGCCCAGACATTAATCCCATTAAACACCTCTGGGACGTTATTTGACGTCGGGTGAGGGATCGTGATGTTCTACCCCAGACACTTGATGCCATGTTCCAGGCTCTCGAAGAAGAGTGGCGCGCAGTTCCTCGGGCTGTCATCCGGAAGTTGATCCAACGTGTTCCACGACGGTGTGAAGAAGTGATCAGGAAACAGGGAGGACACATCAGATACTGAAATTTCACCTGTGGTGTACATACTTAATGAAATATACTTGATCAAAAACCCATGACAATAAACACAAATTTCACCATCAATACATGCGTTCCTTTATTCATTTCCATCAGTATATATAACGTAACGTTTAGTCATGCGATTTCTTACACAAAATGAATTAAAGGTGTTCACACAAAATGGCCGCCAATGGATTTTATGTGAATCCTCATACTTTGTCATCTGACTATGGATGATTGGCTTGTGTAATGAGATTTTTGACAGTGTCAAAATAATACATTTAGTATTAACATACAGTTATCAGTGAAAAAATTAAAATATGAAATTATAAAAAATAAACGTGTCATTGCCCCTTTAAAATCTTACGCAGAAAATTAGTTATTCCACCATATACAGTAGAACACGGATATAGCGAACTCGGGTATAACGAACAATCGGATAAAGTGAGCAAATTTGAAAGCTTGTCAAAAGCCCTATGCATGGCAGTCAAACGCGAGTAGCGAACAACGGATAAAGTGAACTAAATTCTTTGGTCCCTTTGAGTTCGATACATCTGTGTTCTACTGTAGAGTGAAAATCGATGCATGTGTATCCTTTATTCCCTTTAACCGCAGTGCTGTGGAATACATATGTAGTATACCATCAACATCAAAATTTAAAGCATATTTGAAAAGGCCTTACCATTCTGTTTCTTCAGCATTATATTTTTCGTCCGTCGCAGGCATTTCAAAAATTCATCAAACTCGTTTAAGATATCATGTAAGTGAATTGAAGTTTGATTTCTTTAATGGTAGCATTAAGTCTGAACATGTTTTTCACTTTATGCATGAGTGTCCTTTAAATAGTCAACACAGAGAGAATGCTACTGTCCCTTTAAAAGTACATGTAATCGATAATGATATACATTTTAATTTGGTATGAAGTACAAAGCAGTGCAGCAATTTATTTTGAACCGTAAGTGTTTCTCTTGACTGCAGCATGTAATGCATAACTTATCTATATATTTCTGTTTACAATTTCTGTAATATATCACTTTCAATGTTTTAAGTTTGTTGCTATGTATGTGTCATTTTGTAAATTCTCAGGAGAAGGTTACCTAGGTTGGATAACTTGTTCCTAATCCCTTCCTTCACTGGTCATAACGAGCAACGCCAGGACCTCAGAGAGGTTATTATGTCAAAATCAAACGTCTTCTCAAATAGATCCATATTAGGAGAAAACGTGATGTTTGGCGAAATTCAAAGGTCAAATATGATATATCTAATCTTTTAATCCTTTCTTTTTTTTTAACAATCTTTTAACATTACCTTTTAATACAGGGCGCATATAGGTAATTTGTGGCCCAACGTCGCCCTTAAATCCACCTACCTTTTTTCACTGAAATTATTGAATGTGAAAATATTACATTTATTACATTCAAATCGAAAGGGCAAACATCGTTTATTGTTAATAATGCCGACAAATTATGTTCATCTATCTAATTAAACTGAAAAGTAATTACTAGTACATAATGGATTTGACTAATGATGTTGGAGGAAAAGAAAAACCAGAAGCACCCGTAAAATATCAAACCACCCAACTCAGATCTTGTTATAAGAGGGCGTTCCATCAGCGCTCTCGCTATGACACAGTGGTAAAAACGTAGTTTCGAGAGGAGGGATCTATACGGGTTCGGGTCGGCAAAGCGCCAAACATTTGCAGTTGGCAAAAATATCTATGAGTAATTTTTATAATTAATATTTAAGAGACACTTTGACATAAATAGAAACTCATCAGTTAAATTGTTGAAAAACATTGAGGTTGACTTTGAGGAGTGATATGTAAACCATAATGTCTTGCCATGCAGAGCAATTATGTTGATACTAACCATCATCCGAGGGACATAATTCGAATTTATCGTGTGAGGCAGAGTAAGTTTAAGATTACTTGCGAGGGACATAATTTGATTAGTTCCTTTATCGCTTGAGGCTGAGTGAGTTCAAGATACGCGCAAGGGACATAACTGGAATAATTCCTGTATCATGTGAGGCAGGGAGAGATTAAGATACACGAGAGAGACATAACTCGACTAATTCAGTTATCATGTGAGGCAGGGAGAATTTAAAATCAGGAACATAAGTCAATTGAATTCTTTATCAGGTGAGTTTAGGATTTCTTGCAAGGGACATAACTCGACTAATACCTTTATTGTGTGAGGCAGGGTGAGTTTGAGACACACGCAAGGGTCATAACTCGAATAATTCCTTTGTCGCGTGGGGCAGGGTAAGTTAAAGATACACGCAAGGGACAAAAATCCAATAATTCCTGTATCATGATGCGGCAGAGTGAGTTTAAGATACACGCAAGGGACACCACTCAAATAATTCCTTTGTCGTGTGAGGCAGGGTGAGTTCATGATTACACGCGAGGGACCCCTTTATCTTGTGAGGAAGGGAGAGTTTTAGATACATGCAAGGGACATAACTTTATTAATTATCATGTGAGGCAGGGAGAGTTTGAGATTACTTGCGAGGCGAAGTCAATTGAATCCTCAATTTATTCCTTTATGGTGCGAAGCAAAGTGAATTTAAGATTACACACGAGGGTCATAACTCGACTTATTCCTTTATCGTGTGAGTCAGAGTTAGTTTACGACACATGTGAAGGACACAATTCGAATAATTCCTTTATCGTGTTAGGCAGGGTGAGTTTAAAATTCACGTGAGTGACATTGTTCGATTAATTCCTTTATTGTTTTAGAGTGATTGGTGGCTTTACCCTTACACGATAATGCCATCAGCATGTGTTAAGCATTTGACCAGTAAACAAATATCCCGCATTTTTCAGCATTGAATGCACAATTCTCGCAAAACCCCGACTTTGTTGCTTTTTTTGCGCATTTTATTCTGACTTTGTTTGATGACAACTATCTCTTGTCAAAATAAACTTTTTCTTATTTCATATGAAAATATAAAAATACGCTGCCTCACTTCTTTCTAATTTGTTATTCAATCACAGAAAAATATGAAATAACTTATATACAACATTATCTCTATGTACTGGCGTCAACGGTTAAAATATACCGTTACTCTACGTTATCTTTGCAGGGACTCGGACTCGGAGAAGCAATACGAGTTCTCCTCTCCCCCCTCAGTGCCCAGAGAGAAGGGAGGAGACATTCTGGTCAAGATCCAGGCGGTCACCTCGACCAATCCATGCCTGCTGACCAAGTCCTACAGACTCTTCTCCAGGTCAACAGTGGTTGAAGTCAGAAGAAGGGTTGAAGCAGAGTTTGACCAGGTCTTCGAGAATGGCTTTGTTTTCCTTTGCAAGAACACGGAGATCCTCACATCAAGGGAGACAACTCTCACTCTAGGCGACATCCTGCCAAAAGCTGGCCTAGGCAAACCGTTTGTGACGACGAACAATGGGAAGGAAAAACGTCCACATCAGAACTTCACCTACCCGAGTGACATCACATACAGAAAGGTACGATATTCATTATCACATGCTTTTGGAAAATATCTGAGATTGATCATGCATATGTTGATGATCATGCTCATATTTCAAAGATTGATCATTTATGCATGATCATAGGAGTACTTATATAATTATGTTTTTTAGTATTGTTTTTAAGTATTGTTTGTGAACTTGCGCTTGTATACTTACACATGAACTTCGCAAGATTTGCCATAAAATGACTTATTAATATCATATGTTTAGAGGTTGTCGATGTATGGTTGATAATGCTTATCAAATTCAAATCGTTAGCTCTTATGTCTGTCAATGACCTATGAAAAGCCAATTTTTAAGATTGAGTACCATACATCCATTAACTTTAGCGTTTTATGCATGTTCTTGTGTTAACTCTCTTTATGTAATGATTTGAAACATGATATGTATATATTTTCAAATCAAATATGCAGTTGCTATCACTCATAGGAGAGAAGAGAGAAATACGTACAGTCCTGTGTCACATTAAAGTAAATTAAAATGAGAATTAAAATATTGATATGATTATGTTCAAGCTGCCGTTTGAGCGAGATGGACGACGGTATAGCGTGACATGTATCGGCATCCTGTACCTGTGTGATGCCAGCGGAGTGAGTCATTGGAACAAACAGCGCCTTAGGGAGTCCCTTGATGCCCATAGCGTCTTCGGGTTCAGCTTCATCCCGTCTGATATAACATCGTCAACGCTCCAGGGTAAGCTGCTTTTGCACACATGTCGAAAGTTCTAAATTTAATAAGTTATGACCCTTGCGTGTGTCTCAAACTCAGATGTTTTGTAAATACATTTGCAGAGATTCTTGAAGGGTCATATTTTAGAAACAACTTATTCAACTACATATACCGTATTTCCTTAATTACACGCCTGGCGTCTATTATTTTCAAACGATCTTCACCATAGGCGTCTATTTGAGGCAAGTTTACATTCAAGACAGACGTCTATTTCGAAGTAAGGTATACCGTACAGACATTGTTTTGAAAAAATAGATACTTGAAAGAACAAAGATGCATTTTTAGATATAAAACTCGATTTACCCGGCGTTAAATTAAGGCAGGCGTTTATTTTTTTCGGGAAGCCATAGCAGCAAGGGCGTCTATTTGAGGCAGGCGTTAATTCAAAGCAGGCGTGTAATTAAGGAAATACGGTAAACAGCGATTTTTGCAAATGTAAATGCATTTATTATACCCCGCTACGACGTAGTCCGGGGTATATAATGCCCCGCATAACTGTCCATCCGTCCAGCCATGCATCCGGAATCGTTTCCGGAGCATAACTTGAAAACTATTTGACGCAGAAACTTGTTATGGATGTTACCTTGAGGTGCAGATGTGCCTTTAGGGGTTACAATTCAAGGGTACATAAATATTTTGAAATTTAGGTCCTAAAACGCCCAATTCGTTTTCTTTGTTCCGTTTCCAAAGATCCACTATTTGACTCAGAAACTTCAAGTTTACTATGGATGTTACCTATCTGACGCAGAATGTATGTTAGGGTTTTAATTTCCAGTGTACAACATATTTTGAAATTCTGACCCTAAAACTTTTAAATTTGTTAGCATAACTTGAAAACTTTTTGACTTACAAACTTCATATACCAAATGTGAGGTTTCCATTTTCTTTCCATATGTGCCTTTAAAGGATTTAAATTTTAGGTGGCCATAACATCACAAGTTTTGACAAAAAGTATTATCTTTTTATTTAAAAACTATCACTTCTAAAATTCATTTGTTATTTTGTTCAACCTCAGCTTTATCCCATAGACAGTTATGGTCATTCATTCACATGACTAGATGACTATGTTTTGGATTTAAACGTTGTTATCATTGCGGTCAAATTACAGTATGTTTCTATTTTTTGTCTTACATTTGTTGAAAAAATGAAGTTATTCTATTGAGTTACACGTATCAAATGTAAGAGAATTCTCACAACAGTTGAAAATGACAATTGAAACAAACAAAATCTGCTTAATCACCTCACTTTAGGTTATATTTTATATAATAATTATGGTTTCCATGGCTTTCGATGATATTACCCTAGACTTTTTAGTGGCATTCTGGAAGTTGGTGGTTTTAACCGTTTAATGAAGACAAATAAAACTCAATGGATAAACAAAGTCATTTCTTAACTTGACAGTATCGATGTTCGATACTGACCCATATACTTTTCTTCAAGTTATGCTATATAGGATCTATACCGAAACGTCACTACTGTCATGTAAAGAATATCCTTTATATTATCCTAAATTTCCTCAACAGGGTCGATCATCGAAGAGTTGAACCAGTACGCAGCAGTTGCAAAGCTTAAAAGCAAAGAGAATGAAGACGAGGACGAACAACCTGATGGAGAAAAAGTAAAGAAGAAGAATTTTGAAATTTGTAAGGAAAACATTGAAAAGGTTTTGAGTACAAGAATAAATGAAGAAAGTATGAAAGACAGAAGTCGGGCTACACCACTACACTTTGCAGCAATGTCTGGAAATCTGAAGATATGCCAATTCCTCTGCATGAGACTGGATAGAGAGAAACTGTTGTATGAAAAGGACATTTTTGGTCGGACTCCTCTTCATTGTGCCTTAAGCAGGGTCGGAGTCTCTCAGACTCAGAAACAGCTGAAGGTTGTCGGTTACCTGCTCACTTACATCCAAGACTCCCAGCTGCTGGACGAAGAAGATACAAAGGGTGTTACCTGTTACAACATGATCCTAGGGTTGGGCAAAGAAGACACAGTGTTCCTGATGAAGATGCTGGATCCTGATAACATAGACCAGAAGCTTGTTCTCCATTTTTGCTGTTGCGCGCTTCAGTATAGAGAACTGTCTGAAGCTGTCAAATACTGTGAGTCAGCTCCAGTTGTCAAGCCAACGTTTATGCGACCACCCTTGCACCTTGCTGCAGAATTCGGGACCATTGATATAGTAGATAAACTTATCAGTGCTGGTCACAGCATCCTTGACAGGGATCCAAATGGATATCTTCCTCTTCACTATGCTTGTCAACATGGAACACCCGAGTTCATCTTGTCCCTTTATCATGAAAAAATGCAAGGAAAAGAGGTGCGAAAAGCTTTCACAATTGCACTGAATTCGAAGAACTTTTCTGTGCTAACGAAACTCCTTGAACTTAGAGTTTTAGCTTATGGATACGACAATGACGTTTTGGAACTAATAATTAAAAAGGCAAAACAAGATCTTAAAACATTTGGCAAAGCTATTGTCTCTCTTTTTTGGAATGTTCCCCATGAAATGAGCCACCCTCATTTCTCTTTAATTTTCGGCCAGGCAGCATTTGAAGGTCTAACATACCTTGTGAAGCTTTTTCTTCAAAACATTCCCGTAGAGGCGGCCAACCTACTTGATGAAATGGGACGGTGTGCTCTTCATGATGCAGTACAAGGAGCAAGTCACACGAGGAACTCTACAACCAGCAACAACTGTTTGGATATTTTCAAATATCTACATAAGGAAATGGACACACTACAGCCTACCGACTGGAGAGGATCAACACCATTGCACTATGCCTGCATGGAAGGAAATCTCGAGTTTGTAACCTACATGCTGAAGCAAAAGGACCTGATATGTGCTTCAATGCAAGATTTTTCTGGGCGCACACCTCTCCTGGTCGCTGCTCACTACAGGAAAGGAAGAAAGGTCCTCGATTACATGATAAAGCATCATTTGGAAGATCTTTCTCCGTACTCCCAGGATGCAGATGGGAAGAATATTCTCCATTACATTGGAAACATGAGTCCACCACTGATTGATACTTTGTTGCAAAAACTGAAGAAGATCCCAAACAAGACAAATGGTCCTTACATCAGGGAGCAGTTCCAACACCCTGACAAGACAGATTTTCAAACGCCAAGCAGGTGGGAAACTGAATTTATACACGTGACAGAAAGGGATAAGAGGATTTGCAGATATTGCGATGAGGATTTGAAAAAGAGTTCTGGGTAAGTTTTTCACTAAAATAGTTACTTGTATGCATGGTGAACTCAATAGCTTATAAGTGAATTGATATTTGTGAATTATCATAAACCCGCCTTGCTCTGTACGAACTGCAAACTCGTAAATATTACGATGTTTTGGTATGCTGTCGGCTATTTTTCCTAGAAAAATTTTCAACACAAAAATATGCTTAATTGCTTTGAAAATATAAAGATTTATTTCTATTTCAACCTTACATGAAGGTGTTCGTAAAATGGTTAATTGAATTTTTCAAGATCTTTAAAAGGTTATCATATAACCACAAATTTGCAACAACGAGAAAGTTTTATCTTAGCATAAAAATTCTTTTAATAATGACAAATATATCATAATATTAGCAAATAATTGGTATTGGTATTGCAACCTCTAAATCAGAAATTCTATTTGTATAACACTATAAAATCTGACCTCTGAAAAATTAAAACATTTTAGTTCAAATTCTGTTTTATGTGTCTTCTTGGGAACTGTGACTCGTTTAAAAGAACATTTCATGTTTTTGCCTTGGTGATAAACTATTGCCCCCTAATTACAATGAAAGCTCTTTTAATTTCTGTTTATTAATAAAATTTCTTTAATTTTGTAATTAATAATGCGATATTATTTATTCCAGATCCCATTTCTGCCAGCTGAGAATGCAGATGCTTCCCGCAAATTCAGATCTGTCAGCTGTTGAAACTCTGATTGTGCAAAACAAACCAGATACCTTGAAGAAACTTGTGGAGGAAATGCCTGGTCTTCTCGCTGGTGAGGAAGGCGTTAGAGCCCGGTTCCGAGCTGTAAGGATGTGGAGGCTGAAATGTGCTCAAATACTAATTTCAGGAGTTTCAAAGCAGAAGAAATTTATGGACAAATATCTTCTTGCCGCACTTGAGAGAAAACCTTCAAAATGGTTACCTGAGAGTGAATACAACAAGCTCACCAAAAAGTCAAGCATCAGGACTGAGAATTTTCCAAACGAAGACAGAAATGAGGAGGTCAAACAGAAGGACATGATTGTTTTTCTCTTGAAGAAAGGTGCAAATCCCTATTATGTTCCACCTCAAGAAGGCTTTCATATTGGACAAAAGAATGAGTTTTCAGCACTTCGATCACCACACATTCGAAATGAGGATATACCAGTGACATTGCTCCGATTTTTTTCTGCAATTGAAAGGGCTGTGGCGTTTGGAAACAAGGAATTGATTGATCTCTTTCTGAATCAACCCAAGACCAGTGTTAGGAGGTCCTTTGCTGTCCATCTAGCTGCAAAATCTGGGAATGTTACACTCCTTGAACCGTTATTGCTCACGCTGAAGCAAGAAATGAAATCTCAAAGTAAAGATGAGAGTGAACTGGCGTTCGTTAGCACGTTACAGAACGGGATACTAGCTGCTGCATGTGCATCTGACAATCCGTCGTTGGCACTTTTTGAAGTTCTTCAGAAACACACCCCAGAAGCATTCAAAGGTTCAAAACTGGTAACATTCAAGCTTATAGCAAACACAAGACCAGTCATGTTAAAAATCCTTAAAATCCACGACCTCTTGCCCCTCACCTTATTCATGGGAAAACAGCACAGGACACTCAGCCTCAATGAAAAGGAAATCATTGCATGCTTCGTTCTTCAAAATGGTTCATACCCTGTCCAGATGAGAGTAAAAAGATCGTCTTCCATTCACCCTGCTTGTGATTTGTTCATTCAAGCTTACAAAGCAAGAATGTGGAGGGTTCTTGCTATTTTGATTCATAGATCTGGGCAGACTCTTTGGTCTTGCCTATTGGGTGGAAATGATGAAAACCACAAATGTCACAGAAAGAAAAATGATGACCGTGGACGATGGGATACCTTACATGTAACTCGGGATGGTCAACCTCTTCAAAGTGACCTCAAAACATTGATGCGAGAGCTTGACTCTCTTCCTATCGAGCTGGTCAGTATGTTCACCCAAGCTGGATTAAAAGCTGTCAGGATACTGAACGATCATACAAGGGAAATATTGCTTGACGGATGGACAGATACTGATAGTGAGAGCAAATCTATCCAAGATTGGTTTGTGGCATTAGTATGGGAACTTTGGAAAAGACCGCTCACTGTTACAGTTTCTGGGAAAAGATTGATAAAGAAATTGAAAGTCCAAAAACCTCAAGCAAGCACGGGTGTTCCTTGGTTACCAAAGTTTGTTGATGTTGGGACAACTCCCTTGGATACAGTGAAGACTATTGTTGGAAAAATCTTCACCCCATCGTTAGTGTTTGAAATTATCCAAGTGAGAAAATCAGCCTTGTTTCAACCTGATATCGCAAAGCTGAGGTCTCTTGAAAAGGGTTTCATTGAAGTTCTTCAACGAGTCCGCCTGTCTGAACGCAGCTTAACATCGCTGCACATTACAGTTGCATTTGAAAGACTAGATCTTGCAAGTCACATAATAAAGTCTAAAGATGACATCAGCATTCTTGAAGAAGATGAAATTAGCAGCCTCCTCGACATTGCTGCAAGAAAAGCGGACTTGCCCATGGTGAAGTTGTTACTCAAACACGAATTCCTCCCAACCAAATCAACTCTCAAGTGGGCTTCACAGAGTAAGTAACTATAATGTTCAAAGCACAATATGATTAAAGTTACACTGAATATCAATCCTATTTCACATATTCCTTTCAATTCCTTTCAAAATAAATGTAACAAATATGGAAGTAAAACTTTGATCTTTGAATATATCTTGCAATACAAAATATGTTTATATCGTTTTGTCACTATATGAATATGTACCTATCACATCATTGTAGGCATCAACAGAAAATCATGAAATAATGCTTTTGATTTTCAAGGGAGCACCTACATGTGTTTTGAAAGGAGTGTCGCTTGGTATCCGTCTCTTGCTGACCCGGGAGTATCAAAGCGGTACAAGAGTCCTGAGGAGGAGGATGCGCTCAGACTCGAAGTGCTGAAATACCTCGCAGAAAGGTGACATTTCTTTGATATTCTCAACTCTGTGGTTAGATGAATATCAACATCGTTGTCCAAAACTCTTTCTGCATCATGTAAAATAGAACGTGGTCTTGCAACGGTCCTGTGTTTTTAATTTGCAGTTATAATTATGAATAATCTAAGTAGTTCGATTTATTGTAAACTAGCAATATTCCGAGGATTAAATTATTTTTTAATTTGATGACTCCATTTTTGAACTCAGTCGGTATGCATCTCGTGACGTATGTTCAGCTAACCAACTGCTAGCTTCTCGGCAAAAACCTTCATTGTCAATTGTTCCGCTAAAAACTAAGTTTAATTAACACTAAATTGAACACACGAGTACCTTGGGTGCATATAAAACGTTAAAGGAGAAATGTTCTGAGTTATATTTAAAGTGCTTTTTTTAGAAAATTTAAGATGTTTTCAAATTGTCTAAATATGTTGAATCTTTAGACTCGGAATATTGTCAACTTAAATTGGATTGACTATTATGTAGTAATTACCATTCCTGTTGTATTTCCTTTATGCAGCAGCAGCTATTAGAGTAAGTTTTCTTGCTATATCCCTGTTTACTTGTTCCAGCATTCGTGAGACCGACAGATATGCCATGATGAAATACGCGTTTGCTTTGGAACACTGCGCTCGGAATGACCAGTGGACCCATGTGGATTATCTGTTGGACATCGGGGCATCATTCCTGGACTCATCAGCGGAGGAGGAAGAAAACACTGAAGACCAGGAGGAAAGTGATGACAAAGATTCTTCCGCTCATGAAAATGAGTACAGTCAATGGGCGCGGTTTGACTACTGGAGAGTTGCAAACAAGTGGTAAGTCTTTTGTTAATTGTGAGCTATTTTACAGATAATAGATAAATCTTAAATTGGAGTTCAATATCATGATTTACCAAAATTCTTACCTTAGATAATGGCCACCAATACGCCATTTAGTTGCCCTTGCCGCCAATGACATACATTCATAGACTCGAGTCACTTGGCTATCTAACAATATCATCCTACAATGTACTAGTTAAATATCACCAAACAAAACATCTCCTACATATATCAATATCAAATCAACAGATATAATCGGTAATGAAACATCTAAGTTAGTGCTAAGGTGGGATTATTTGTATGTCAAATTTACATGCTATCAAAAATAGTTCACGGCAAAAGTTTACTTTATTGCACAATACCTGATGTTACATTCTCTCCCCATAGGGGTAGCTATGTCGTATCCGAGCAAGCCTCTGTTCTTAATAGACAAAATCCCTGGCTTCCGGGAGATTGTCCTAGCGGCAAAAAGTTGTTATACAAGATATCGCCCTTATTTGCAGCCAATGAAAACATGTCTCTGATACCTTTATGTGAGAGCAACTGCCGAATGGTGACATTTAACTCCGATTCCATTGTATGAGAGCAACTGTGGAATGGTGACACTGAATTGCCATGCCTTTATTTTTTATCAACAGTGTTTGGGAAAATATTTGAAAAATATTGATTGTTTTTTTCTTTAGTACTATTGAGAAGGTATAAAACAATGTTTTATGATAGGAAGAGTTATCTACCCTGGATGTTAAATTCGTTTTGCGGAAGGAAACAGAACTGACGATGGCTTTGCAAATCATCACTTTTAAAACGGCGTCGCTGATTGCACAACTTACTTGCATTGCCTCCAATGAGATTTCTGCCTTTCTTTCCAAAGATCAGATGCCTGCTCGGATACGACTGAGCTGTCACTGTGGGAAGAAAATGGTGATGTTACGGCTACTTTATTTCTTAAAAAAGTTATTGTACTCCCCTGAACTATTCATTCTCTCCCCACAGAGGCTCAGTCATACCCGAGTTAGCCTCTGTTCTATTACGGCTAATACATGGGATAGAAAGGTAGAAATCTGATTGGAGGCAATCGAAGTTAGTTGTGCAATCAGCGACGTCGTTTTAAAAGTGGTCATTCGCAAAAGCTCAGCTATTCAAGTGTGGTTTGGCAAAGCTATCGTTGAAATTTAACACCCAGGGGAGATAACTCTTCCTTCTTCAAAACATCGCTTTTTACCTTCTCATTAGTTTTTATTTGGTTAATTATTAAAATAAAATATATCATAAAACAAATACCAATTTACACATTTATAAAACATTATAGTTCTAATGAAAAACCCTATCCATATCTTATTTTCAAATATTTTCCCTCTTACACTGTTAATGAAAAAAAAAACTAAAGGCATGATGCTTTTGCAAGTCACTAAACGAGCGTTGAAAATTCTTAAAGTCGTGGATAACCAAAAGGTGTTTTCATTGGCTGCAAATAAGGGAGATATCTCAAGTAACAACTTTTTACCGCTAAGGCTATCTGCCGGATCTTGGCGTAATAAAACAGAGGCTAACTCTGACGGAGCTGCCTATGCTGTGAACTATTATAAAAAAGCCCTATGGTTAAGGGAAAATTATACTTTATGCAAAAGACATGATAATTAGGCCTACTCTACTACGTTTCTAACACGCTGATTTAGTGTTAGTTATATTATACTTCTGAATGAAAATATACTTAGTAAATCACAGTGCTAGTGATGTCATGACTGTATTGTAACTGACCTCATGGACCATCATTCAATTTGTCATTTGCCCTTTATTGCTGAATATAGAAATTGCACATTTGATCATTGTTAGCATTAATACGAGTTTTCACTCGTAGGGTTGGGAGCAAGCATACTAAAAGCTGATATAAGTTATCTTGATGTTTTGCTTTACTATTTCAAACAGTCTGATTTAAATCGACCGTTTTCCGAGGAATAAAATGTAAAAAATATTGTCTCTATCGCGGCTCGAACCATTCAGGATATCCTTTCCGTCTCGGTCTGAATGCATCCACTGCTATCGCGTGTTGCTATAACCAGTTTAGCGCAGACAAACCCAGTCGTAAGCTAACCAATCAGATCCTTTTTTTTAAATAGCTTAAGCAGTGATTATGTATAACGAATGGTACACTGGAGTTACCTGCCTTTAGTATGTGTTTCGAAGCTTTTACTGCGCTCCTTTCGTTTGGCTAGATGAGCTTGTGTCAGAACATGCGGGTAATAGGGGTGCCTTCAGACTGTGAATGAGAGGGAAGCCGGGCTTGGTGGGGTTCGAACCCCGCAAGAGATAATATTTTTACACTTTTTCCCTCGAATCACAGTCAATTTTAAACAAACTGCTATTTCAACCAGACGGTATGTATGTCATTAGTTAAAGTCATTGCTCTTTCTATCCATCCTTAATCATTGTGTTTTCGGAGCAGAGCTCGAAAACCATAAGACCAATTTCAATGAAACTGGATATTTGAATCAATCAACATGTGTAGATGCGCCTTTAAATGCCTTTAACTTTGTTTGGTTAAAACTTATACGGTTTAACGAGAGTAACCACATAATAAAGACCTCTACCATATAAGTTTTAATCCTATAATTATCCTATTCTTTATAATATATAATGCAATCGTTGACGAACTACTATGCCACATTTTATTTCTATTTCATCCTCAAACATTTAAGAAAATTTATCTCAAAACAACTTATTCAATAAGGCAGTATCCTAATGCTCTGTGTCTTGATTATTTTGTTCAAATCTCCAAACTCAAGGAGGCCTGTTTTGTTTACAGCAAAGGTTTACTGCGGGTCCTCATCTTTGGCTCAAATGACTTGGCGTTAAAGTCAATCAGATCAGTACATAGAGACAGTTGGGACTTACCTATTCTCACACGTTGCTTCCACGATGCAGCTTCAGCTAACAAGACTGATGTTGTTCAACACCTGTTGGATACTGTACTATTTAGCTCATCTCATCCGTTAAGCAAACCCGAAACAGTCCAGCAGATCATTTGTCCACCAAGAATTCATCCTTTCTTAAAGAGAGGATTCCACGCACTCTGTCAGAATGGGGCGATTGATCTCATTCAGTCAATACTTTCCAATTTGAAAGATCAAACCTATTCTCTTCTGCATGCAAGTGACAATCCAATATGGTATTCGATGTCAAACAGCCATTGGAAGCTATCTGAACTTTTGCTGCTGAATGGAGCAAGTCCCAAACTCAGAAAGGAGGTTGTAGACTGGATCAGGTTGGGGCCTGGAGTTCCCATCAAAAAGAAAACAACACAAAGAGTGTTACAAAAGAGATTCCCGATTCAAACAAATTCGATAAATGTTGCAAAGGCTTTGCGGTCAAAGAACGAAGCTTTTCTGAAACCTCAGGAAATTATGACATCTCGAACAATATCAGTGCCTGCTTCTCATATAAAGCCATCATCAGTCAGATCAAGGACATCACGAATAGAGGGTTTCAAACGTGTGAAATATCTCTTGACGATGGCACAAATTGGACAGTCCTTCGGTGGCAATATCTTCCATGCAGCTGTTGTGCAAAATGACATTTCATTGATTCGGGAAATCAAACTTCAACCATTGTTTTCTACAATGATGACGTCGAGTGGATGCAAGTTATTACCTACATTGGCATTGTCAAATGGAAATGCAAAGACCATAAAGGAAGTGAGAAAGTTGCCCCAGTTCTTGAATGATGAACCTGATGTGATAGAAAACACAAGTGCAGTTGTCATAGCTTTGTCCAACAAGTCATTCAGTAACCTCTCAAAGGTGAGGAACAGAGAACGTGATGAACGTGTACTAAAGAATCCAAATGATAATCGCCATATAGAAGTTGGTAAAGTTTTGTTTACAAATATTGCAACAGCATGCAAACAAGGGAGGCAATTTCTTTTGTCTGGAAACACTGGGCGACTCTCTATAGACGACCTTGCAATTGAGATGGTGGAACTACTACCGGCTTCTGAAAAGCAAACCATTCCAGAAGTCTGTCTCCTTGCGCTTGCAGTTGTATGCAAACCAAAGGTATTCACTGCCTTGGTAGAGCACTACATTAGAAACTTGCATATTGCATCACAAGAAATTGTTCCGAACTGCACTCTGACCGATGCTGTCATCCTGCTGAATCTTCAAAAGGACAATCAAGAGGTTATCAGTTGTCTCCAAATCTTATCGAAAGGGTCCTATCTGCGTGTGAGTGATTGGACAGTTCATTTCCTTATCAAAAGGAACATGACTAGGATGCTTCGAATCATTTTTGAGAGTGTAAACTCGCAATCTCAAGAAAGTCTTTTGGAAATCCCATGGCTTGATGTTTTCACTCTGGCAGCTTCAAGAGGTGATAATGTTCTCTTAAAGATGAACATGAGAGTTTTGAGCCAGAACACGTCAAGACACTTGATAGGTATTGCCAACAAAGCTTTAAAAGTATCGTGTAAAAAAGGTTACAGTGACATCGTAGATGCACTCCTTGCGTTTGCCAACAGTAAAGACATGCTGATAAACATGGACATTATCTCTGCATTGAAAGACGCAGCAAAGCATGGTAGAGTTCAAATCCTAAAAACTTTGCTCAAACCTTGCCTCAAGTTTCAGAAGCTGAACGTAGATCTGGTTGTCAACATTTTGAAACGTTCAAGGTACTGTGGATCCAGGACCTTATTCCAAACAGTCTTTGATTTTGGAGAAGAGTACTTCAAGGCTGACAGAGACAAATTAAAATCCACACTCCCAACTGTTTTATTGCACTGTGCTAAACATGGGCATGAACAACTCTGTCTGTACATCCTTGAGAAGTTTCCTGATCTTGACGTCAAAGAACAGGCAAAAGACAGAGACAAGGAAATATACATCAATGGTGTCAAGAAATCTGTAAGTCAAAGAAACCAAGGTGCAACAGTTTTGCACTATGCCTGTTGTCGCGGATTGAAGAAACTTGCTGTAAAACTGTTAGAGATGGATGTCCAACTTGCAAAGGCAGATGATAGAGATCAACTCAATCCTTTCTTCTATGCACGGGCAATGGGTCATATTGATCTTCTGAGAGAAGTGTCTTCATTACATGGTTTCCAAGCTCCTGGGGCGCACAGAGAAAGAGAGCTCACGCTCTTGTATAGAGGGGAATCAGTGGCCGAACTTTCAAACCTTCATTTTGGTTGGCTGAGATATCACTTGGTCAAAAATGAAACAGCCATTAAAACGGAAGAAAAAGTCGGATACTATCGCCATATTGGATGGGCAAGTATAGAACATGCGTTGCAACAAAATGCTGAAAACGAAGCTCTGGCGATGCTTTATTCAGCTGAAGACCGAATACTCTATCAACTGAAGCATTCCTACAAAGAGAAACCACTTGTACACCAAGCTTCACAATACGGTTCTTCAAAGGTTCTTGCAGCTATTTTCAAATGTATGGACAAAGATTATGAGGCTCTTAAAGAAATAATGAAAACAGAGATCAAGGGATTTATACCAATTGCTCTTGCCATTCAATCCAAAAGCAAGGAATGTGTAAAGTTGTTAAAGGAAATTCATGAACCAACTCTATGGTCATCATCAACAGTACTGGCAAAGATGGGGAGTTTGGATCGAGGCGACAATGTTTTTCATTTTGCAGTCAAAGCAAATGATGAAGAAATCCTTAAGATTTTGCTTGAGAGTTCAAAAGAAGACCTCCACTCTCAAAATAATAATGGTTCCACAGCAGCACAAGAATGTATTGCACTTGGTCATCACAACTTACTGCCATATTTCTTCCCAAATGGAATCCAAGAAACTGCTGAACATAGAACACACAAAGAAGTTGATCACCGTTGCCTTGAATGCCTCATGGACAGATGCATTGGCTGGTCTAAGGCATATCTCACATCAAGTACTGACATACCACAACTACGCAACGTTTGGGATAGAAAAAGATCTGCGGTTGGATTCACAGAAATTAATGGAAATTTGACCCACGTTTTGGAGATTTTACTCGAGTATGCAGAAATGTCCAAGACAACAGCAATTGTTGAGAAAGCTTTGATGGCCATGGGGCATGAAGCTAATATTGAAACTGCAAAACTGTTCCTACTACGAAGCAATAACTTCTCTGTAAAGGAGTGTCTGTCACGAGGATGGGAATCAACTGCAATAACTCTACTAAAAAATATGGACACACAGACAGATGAAGATATCCTTTCCAAATATCTTGACATGGCCATTGCTAACGATGCCAAGGAAGTCGTCAGATATCTCAAGGAACAATATCCAAATGTCATCAGTACCAAACCGTTTTCAGGACTTAATCCTTTTGAAGTTGCTATGTCCATGCAAAGATATGACATCTTTGATGAAATGAAGACCCTGATAGCCCCAGAAACATCTGACAAAATCTTCAGCAATCTGGGAAATATCAAAGAATGTGTGCCACTTCAAGCAAGTTGGCTTGCTGGGATTTCTCAGCCAGGTGATGACATGTGGCTGAAGTCAGTAGATAATGCCAGACTTTCAGAAGCCAATGTCCTCATGTTACATACTACTAATGAGAGGCTGAAATATAAGTTGGACACGACCTCCAATCTAGACTCAATGTTTCCTGAAAGGATACATGAGAAGCCGCTAAAAGTTGATGTCGAAAGCTTCAAACGTGGATGCCCTGTGCCTGTATCTGATGCCTGGTTATTTTCAGTCATTGCAAGTTACCTTAACACGCTGAGATCAACACTAGAAAGTGGAACCAACTATGAAGAAGTTGACGTAGTTGAGTTGTCCTGTCTTCCAGCCAGTAGTAAGGTCCCCTTCATGGAAGTAAGTACAAGATGCCTCAAGGATCGAGTTAAACTCGAAGTAAAGGAAGATGCCAGACGTCAGGGGGCCACTTTCCAAATCATGTCTTCAGAGAGACTTCCGACCAGACTTCATCAAGATGCACGATCAAGGAACATTGTCGAGACTGACCTGATCCCAAAAGCTGAATCATTGGTACGTTTTCTTTCAATGTCTACGTTTTTTTGTAATAAATAGCTGTTTTTATGATGTTGTGAATCTACACAATAACAGCGAAAATGTCAATGTAAATCAGACTTAACTGGCTCCGGATACGCTCCTTTAAGCCTTGTTGCAATTTGACAAAATTCAAGTTTTGAATGCAGGGCATCTCTTGCCGATAGGTATATTACTACTGAAAAGTTTATGAAATGCTGTAAAGGTATAAAAAAAACAGTCAGTTGAGGATAAACAAATATCTTTTTTTGTAAATACTAATTTTTAGATAAAACATTGGTTAAAAAAATTATGAAATTTAATCTTGATCTTTCCCCTGGTTTAATTGAGATATGTCTCAATTAAATTAATCAATCTATATTTCCATCATTCTTTGATGCCTAATTTTGTTCTGTTTCTATAAGATACAAACTGTTTTTGAAGGTCGCTGATGTAACTGGTCATGCGGTGAAGGTGAAGGTGGACTGGGCATCGTTTAATGCTGAATTCACAGAAGAAAGAAGAACAACTCTGTACAGCATATTGGCCGGCCGTGACCTTCACAGCGCCTTGGGGGGACTCATTGCTGTCCTAGAAACATGCCTCGGCATCCTGACAGATGTGAAAGCTCTTGCAGGGGAGTCAGCAGCAGCAGCCATTCAGGATCTCTTCGTACCTCTCAGAGAAATTGTTGTCAAACATTCAGCACATGTTTCAAAAACTACCAAGATCATGTTTTGTATGATTGATCAATCTTTGCCTTGGTTTGTAAATTTTAGTGACAATATATTAGTTTCATCATCTCATAGTTTTCCAATGTACGGTATCCTGACTGCTTGTCATTCTGTTTGCGTTCATATTGCTGGGGGATTGAGTCAACTGGCTCAGCAGAGAGAAGATTATGTGGGAAAGGTGACACACAGTGTTGCAGATGCAACAATTGACTGGAAATCCTTTGGATCGATTGGTGATACAAATTCACTCTCTGTTCTCGGACGACAGGGCTTAAGATTAGACATGTGCAGATTGGCAGCAGGTTTGAAACATTTGTTGTGGTATAGATACAGTCCAAAGCATATTCTGTTGAAAAATGTAGCCATTCCATCTCAAACAGATGTTGAGGTTGACGGGGACACTTTAACAATATCTGTCTTTGCTACAAGATCACATAACGTTGGCTGGACAAACACCGGTCTAGATATATATTCCAAATTGCATGAACTTGAAGTAAAATGGTTACTACAAAACTATGGCGATGGCAGAGGACAAGAGAGTATTGAGTCGGAAGAAATGACATCTCTGTTTGGTTTGCAAATACCCTTCCTTTGGCATGATGTTAAAGTGCTTGAATGCTTAGCCAAAACTCAACACAGACAAATGACAAGTCCCATAGACCAGCTGTATCCGCACGGGAACTATCTCATCTACAACATGATGAGCGAGGTCTGTGAAGACCTTAAAGAATCTGTTCTGTCATGCTCTGGTGTGTGGCAGATTGAAAAAAGCCCAAATAAAGAAGCTGGATTATGGTGTTGGTTAACAATGGCTGAACTTCAGAATGGAATATCCTACAACAAGTTCCTTGTCAAACTAAGATCAACCGTCAATGACCCTTCTCTCTTTAAGGTTGTAACCAAAGCTGAAGCAAAAGGATTTGAACCGATGGATGTGAGTGGAGTGTGGTTTTATCAACCGTTTCAGATGTCACATGATACGAAGACTATCAAGCGACTTCAGCTGATGTCCTTTGATGGAATGTTGTATCTTATCACAGATCCTTCTGCAGTCCTAGAGCTTCTCCTCAAAATACCATCACAAGTCAAAATAGTGCTTACTGACAATGAGGAAGTTAATGGTGGAAAGACCCTATTGGTACCACTTGGAACACCTTTGAAGGATTTCCGAGTCCACCATCGCTTGTTCAGTGGAAAACACAAGTCATATATAGATAACAAAGGTCTTATTGATTGTTGGAGAAGAGGATGTGAACTTGGCGTTAACATTTTCCTGGACACTGAAAGCTTTAGACAAGCAGGTGTCCAGGCCCCACTCATGGAACAGATAGCTGAAGGGGTGACTTACTCAATGGAGCAGTTTGTGAATAAACCAGAACTTGTCACAACACATATCTGTTCAAAACTTCTCTCGTCGCAGGGTGTGATTATAGTAGGTGGAAGAAACATGCATGAAAACTCAAATGTTGATTGGACAGCTGAAGGAAGTTCACCACTGGACAGACTTTTCTCCATTGTCCCCCTTTCTCAAACTGACATGTTTGTCAGCTATGACAAAGTCCTTTTAACATTGTTTGATACATCATCATCAGTTGAAATCTCTTCATCATTCCCAAAGGTTCTGAATCAGGCCTTTGCGCACAGGGTCACAGAGAGTGCAGAAAGGGAGCTTGTTACAATCCTGCAAGAGACAACAAGTGCAAGGAATGTCTCCGTTGATGTCTCCTTCCTTTCACCTACTGATGAAGACACCTTTATCCCACAAGCATCATCTGCAAAAGACACATGTACAACAGTGCTCAAATACCTGTCAGATGCTTCAAGGGCAATGAGAGATCATTTGTCAAGAGATATCAAGAAACTCGATATCAAGGCATCAAGGGAGGCCCAACAGTGTGCTGTGAGATACGAAAACAACACACTTAAAATATTTGCTGTAGATAATGACAATTTGGTTCCAGTGGAAGACATTGCAAAAGGAATTTTGGCTTCGTTGAAATTGGACCCTCCAGATATCGCAAGGACAAAATCGAGATTCTTGAACTTCTCGCCAGTTGGATATCCACCCTTATGTCCTGAACGTGGCAAACATGTCTTCAAGCTCACTGCCATAGATCCAGTTGGGCGCAAACTGACAGAGGAGAACAACTCATTGAGTAAGATGAATCTAAAGCGGTTACAGGTTAGCAATCTGAACAACACTGTGAATGTTGCTAATTCAAAAATGTCAATAGACGAAGATAAGATCAAAGTTGATTGCGAGTTTAAGATGAAATCCTTTTCCCCACAAAATGGTCCTAGAACATATTTAGACTTCACAGCTACTATTCTATGGGATGGAAAATCAGTCTTTGGTCCAATGGCTCTGCGAGGACCAAATATACCAACCAACAGTGTTGTCGAGGGAACTCTGCCAAATGAAATATTCCTAGAAAAAGAAGCATTTGTGTTGTTTCCAAAACATAGCTTTATTTGCTCCAAGCAACGCTCAAAGAAGACTTCAAACGACAGTCTACAATTGCCAGGGTTTGTTTCCAGAGATGTTTACCTACAAGGTATTGTTTTTGAAGTATCATTCAGGCAAGAATTTGAGGCTTCGCTATCATGCTTTTCAGTGCAAGCTTTAATGAGTTCCAGTTTCACTGCAAACATAGAAAAGATGTACATGTTTCGCCTGCACAGGAAGAGAGTCTTCGTCAGAGCAAGGTGCAGTGCATGTTCCTCATACCTTGACCTTCACACTTCCGTGAACTCTGTGAAAGCTGGTTCCTTTTTGAAGGTCACACAGAAGACATAGAAACCCTCATGGTAGCTTACCATGGCAACCAAGTGTTCCTAAAGACAAATTCACCATGCAAAACTGATCACTACTCATATCCATGAAGAGCAACTTAATCTTTGGATTGAAAGTCGTGTACAAAAAAAGAGTCAATGTGACATTGTCTTGATAAGGATATAGTGTGATTGGAAGTTTGATGTTTGGATTGAAAGTCGTATACAAAAAGTAAAGATGACCTTGTCTCGCTTAGGATATAGTGTGATGTTTGATTTTACAAGGCAAAGAGAAACTTGTAACTGTTTATGTATTTATTGTGTAGGCTTGTGTATATATAAGGGTTTCTTCATGCAAATATATCTTGAACATAAATGAAAAAGGACCACATTTTATGTTTTTTCTAAGGGGTTTACCTAAACATTTTAAACTTTGTAGATAGATAGTGTTAGTCTCAACATACTCCCTTGAATCAGTTCGACATAGTATGTAAACAGAATGGCAAAATGTACAGTGGTGAAATAGAATATACCTAAGACATATATGGAAAATAATTGAGAGTTGAGATCATGTTATATTGTTTATATGCTTTTCTGACGCTTACAACTTTTCAACATTAGTTAATAGGAAATGATGATCAAACTTTGTTTATAATATAGTAATACAAATTTTAAGCAAATAATTGGTAGAAAAATTCTTTTCACATGCATACATGTTATGCAAAAATTAGTTACGTGTAAATTTGTATGATAGGAATTTTCTTTTTTTACCAAGAACAATGTTTATATTTAATGAACATCACTTTTTGTACAAAGATGTTGATGAAGTCATTGTTTTTTCTATCAGATATAGATATTCATGTAATTCCTTGGGCTTTTGTAATATATATATATTTTGTTAATCTTTTTTTTACCAAAAGTTATATTTGTTTTTTAAAATGTAAATAATCTTGATAAATCTGTATTTTTGTACCAAAACAATAAACTGATTTGCTATTGTTAACTTGACAAGCTATAGATATGTCATGTTGACGAATAATGTTTCTTACATTTTTTCAAATGAACATTTGTAGATTTGTTATAGTTTATAGTGAGGAAGTTATTCTCCTCTTGGTGAAATCTGTATTTTTTCATGTGAACATTTTGAGAGTTGATAATAGAGATCATACACCCCATGGATAATTTTTATTCATTTTCCAAGTGAACATTTTGATATTTTGTAGATAGATGATAATGAGGAAATTATTCTCCTCTTGAAGGAATCTCTATTCGTCTTTAAGTGAACATTTTGAGAGTTAGTCAAAAGAATTTTTTTACAGATCATTCTCTCCATTGACCATTTTTATTCATTTTTCAAGTGAACATTTTGATATTTTGTAGATAGATGATAATGATGAAATCATTCTACCCTTAGATAACTTTTATTCATTTGTCAAGTGAACATTTGACAATCCTGTACATAGATGATAATGAGGGAATTATTTTCACCATAGAGAAATCTGTTTTCGTTTTTAAAGTGAACATTTTGAGATTTTGTAACTCGATGATAATGGAGAAATCATTCTCCCCTTAGAATATTTTATATATATTTTTCAAGTGACTAATTTGAAGATCCTGTACATAGATGAAAATGAGGAAATCATTTTCCTCTTAGTGAAATCTGTTTTCTTTTTATATGTGATCAATTCAGATTTTGTACATAGAAGATAATGGAGAAATCATTCTCCCCTTACATTATTTTTTATATTTTTTTTCAAGTTATTTTCAGATTTTGTAGACTGATGATAATTAGGAAATAATTTCCCCATAGAGAAATCTGTCTTCATTTTTCAAGTGAGTATTTTTAGATTTTGTATCTCGATGATAATGGAGAAATCATTCTCCCCTTAGATTTATGTTTTTATTTATTTTTCAAGTGATTTTCAGATTTTTTAGATAGATAATAGTTGTGAAAATATTTTCCCCAAAGACAAATCTGTATTCGTTTTTCAAGTGAACATTTTGATATTTTGTACATAGGTGATATAGGGGAAATCATTGTTACTAGATATCTTTTTCTTTGTTTTGAGGTGAACATCTTGAGATTTTGCAGATAAATGTATTCTTTTTTCATGTGAACATTTTGAGATTTTGTACAAAGGTGATAATGGAGAAATCATTCTACCCTTAGATACTTTTTTCAAGTTAACATTTGACAATCCTGTACATAGATGATAATGAGGAAATCATTTTCCTCTTAGTGAAATCTGTATTCTTTTTTATGTGATTTTTCCAGATCTTGTACATAGAAGATAATGGAGAAATCATTCTCCCCTTAGATTATTTTTTACATTTTTTCAAGTGAACGTTTTCAGATTTTGTAGATAGATGATAAGTAGGAAATAATTTCCCCATAGAGAAATATGTCTTCGTTTTTCAAGTGAACATTTTGATATTTTGTACATAGATGATATAAGGGAAATAATAGTCCCCCTAGATATTTATTTCGTTGTTTTGAGGCGAACATCTTGAGATTTATGTAATAATAATGTAATCAGAAAGTACTTTTCCGTGGAAAGATCTGTATTCGTTTTTCAAGGGAATATTTTTATATTTTGAGAATGGATTATGTTAGAGATTTTAATCTCCTGATTTTTAACGGGGGCGTTTTGATACATGTACATGTACATGTACATGTAAATATAATTTGTTGATGAAAGCAGTTGTATGGAAACATTTATATTATATTTTATATTATTACTTATGTGAGCATCTTGAAAAATTGTCAATAGATCATGTAGATAAAAAAAGTATTTTCAACAGGAGTGAAATCGGAAAGCAGTTGTAAGGAAACATTTTTATTATATGATCCGTGATGAAATACTGGGATTTATCAGTGAAATAAACTGTCTATCAGGCAACAGTGACGATATATTATATTTTCACTGTGACCAGTGACGATATATGATATCGTCACTGGTCAGGTGCCGGAACTACTTTCAGCCATGTGAACAAAAGTCAACTTTACCCATGACACTCGATGAGATAAACCTGGCATTTGGAAAACAACATTAAGTATCCTCTATATAGTATCTTTTATATCATTATCTATGTGAGCATCTTAAAAATTTGTAAAAGATCATGTTGATAAAAAAATATTTTCAACAGGAGTGAAATGTGATTGTTCATGTATATATTTCAATATCTGTTCTGAATTGTTTATATATATATATATTATGTTTGTTTCACCTTTTGAATTTTTTTGTCTCGTGTGTCTAGGTTAAAGAGAAGTGTACATAGATGTTGATTAAGTCATACTGCTTATTTTCAAGCAAATATTTGTTTATGAAAACATCTGTAAGTAGAGTATGAATGATCAATAATTATGTTGATTTGGGGAAATATTTTGCGGTTGATGTGAACATAACATTTGTATAATATATACTATGTATGAAAATGTTTATGTTTAAAACATGTGAATCATATGGTTATTTCACGTTTGTCAGCAAATATTGTTTACTTATTGTAATTTTTGCCCTGATGTATATATCATGGAACCCTCTTTGTGGTTCAAACATCACACTATTGACGTTGTAAATCAGTTTCGGTGTTACTTGTTTTCATTATGACATATGTAAAAGATATGAGATGTTGATTTAAAACTATACTTGACAATGTGTTATCCTTTCGGGATGTTTGTTACAATAATGACATATTTATTATTTAGTTCACGTTGATGAGATTTGTGTGTTTGATACAATTATGCTGAACAAGACCAGGATATTTGCAACTAAAATGGAAAAGATAAGGTTATGTTTGTTAATGAACGAAAACATGAAAATTAGAAAAAATTCTTATGACACACATTTTGATATTTTGATTTCATTGAATATGGAAAATATTTTTTGAGTTAAAATCTGTTATGAAATGTTTATGACAAGCTGATTTTACAACTCTTAATTTTCCAATTGTAAAACGTAACTTTCAGCAATGCTTAATGTGAATATTACTCTTATTCAAGATATAAAATCGGGTATTGTCTTTGAAGAGGGATATTGTGGCGGTTAAAAATATTTTTGTCATGTAATTCGTCAATGATTTGTCAAAATGAAACATTTTATTATGTATGTTTGATGAAATGGACGTTCCAATATGTGATATGTAAAAGTACATGTAGATAAATACAGGTTTTATATGTTTCGGTGATGTCTTTAAACTCATTAAGTAAAATTCAAAGGGACCCTAAAAATCATCTCATAATCATTCTAAAGGTTTTACACTCTACCAGAGTTTTGACTATTAACTGTAACTGGGGTATTTTTAAGATTAAAACCCAACTTTGCTCTTGTGTGAAATCTTATTGTATTGAGTGTACAGTATTTTATGTACTGAAAACTATTCTAAGGATTGAAAACCTTCAGTATATATTATGCACATTTGTACTTGATTATGTAAGAATATGTTATGATATGAAGATTGAAAAAATGCTGCCTATAATATTAATAATGTTGTATTTAGTTTGTACATAATATGTGAAAATTGTAAATAGAATTTGTTAAAATTTATGTTAGAAGAGTTTGAAAGCTTGAAAAAGGTATACTCTAATGAAAATATATAACTTTTTGTCAGAACAGTTTAAAATTGTCTTTCGATTTTGTTTGATAAATAAGTAGTAGTATACTCTAAAAACATCCCCATAACAATTAATAATTTATAAGAATATTAGGAGATAAAAACATATAAAAGCAAGACTGTGATATTCTTCATTTACAAGTTTTTACTTTTGTACAAGATTTAAGAAGTACGCATTAGTTTTATATATTTCAATACACACATAATTTACATATTGTATCATATCAATTTGTATTTCCAGATATGTATGTTAATATAATACAACTTTTACATTTTACTTAAACAAGACGTGTATATTTTCAAGGGAGGTAATCCATCGCCCCTAAGTTATCCTAAAATGACCTTATTAGTCTATTACTCCAGACAGTAGTAAAGAAAATTTTATCCTTAACATATCTTCTTGAAGAGTAAGTCTAACTTAAATCTAAAAAAAAGCAATTTATCTGAGGCTCCTTCCTTGTTATGAATAACATTTTTTTAATTGTTTTTCAGAAACTGAATATAAGTCTTTATCCTTATATGTGATCTGAAACATTCTTCATTCACAGAATGCGTTTTTGGACTTTTGGACTAGTCTATTCGCGTAAAATATATGCTTTTTGGACCGTTTAACGTCGTCGTGAAAAACCATCGACGGGAAAATATTGTTTTTTTAAAAAGAATATGATATGAGCAATTCATTAACATCCAATGTTGAAGCGTTATATGATTACTAGAATACAACATTTTCAAATAAATTTCAAATTTAAATTTTGATTTGTATCTGTTTGCTTCGAATATTAAGAAACGAAAATTTGAATAACATTCAGATTTTGGAAATCAAATCTGAGATGGTAATATCTATTCATGTTCACATTCGACTAGCAGAAAATAAGTCTTTTAAATTAATTTTATGACATAGAGATTGCTCTTAACAAAACTAAAACCATAGTATGTTCATATTTTATTGTTGAAATAAGATTTGTTATCGACTTAGGTAGTTACCATACTATTCATCTGTTTCATAAAAATAATAATTAAAAATAATATACAGCATAATATTCACAAACAACCAGCGTTGTTACGGAATACATATATTAGTTTCAGTCTAGTTTTTTTGTTTACCATTTTGTCCTTATGTTATTCTAATATTTTAAATGATTTCTCTTTATAGAAGTGATCATTCTGTATATAAGTAATAGTTTTAACACCCAAGTACTGTGACGTAAGGAAACTGATACGTCACACAACAGTTGTGAGTCATAAAGGGTTAAAAATGTTGGATTTCAGATATTGTTCAAAGTTGTGTTATGGTATGGTATGGTATGATTGTTTGAAATACCAATTAGATCAAACCTAACAAAAAATCTGTAAATGTAAAATCACATTATGACATTTCATAATCTTATTAATTATGGTAATTCATTATCCCTGTACTTTTTGAAATAACGTTTCTACGTGGAATATAGTTAGTGATAAAGAATGAAAAGCATCAGATTTGTTTAATTAATGACTTACAAAGCTTCTGTGATATCTTGCAAATATGATCTTTTTTGTATTTAGTTGTTTATCCTATTTGTATAATTATCATGTTTTTTATTTTACGTATGACATTATATCATATTTACCTTTCCTATATGAGAATATTATTGTGCTTTTTATAAAAATAATTCTAGTTTTTGTAATATTATATTATTATAATGATACTAAATATTCTTGATTTATTTAACGATTTATTAAAGACTATTGTTACTTAAGTGCTCGTTTCGAAACAAATATTTAAATCGATTTGAAATGTTTTCGGTCTCAAACTTAGTTATATCATTTTTGCATAGTATAATCCAGCATATATTTCCCAAAATGAAAAAAACAATTACTATAAACCAATTCCTTACAAAGTTTCTGTGAAAACTTGTAAGTGTCATATCGCTGTCTTAATTTTATTTCTAAAATGAAAAAGCAATTTCCATTAAACATTAAGCACGATGTAATATAAATCAATTGCTTACAAAGTTTCTGTTATTATTTGTTGAGTTTTATATCAATACTATAATTCTATTTATAAAGTGAAAAAATCTACAATGTCCATAAAACTTTAAGCACCATGTAATATAAATCAATTGCTCACAAAGTTTGTGTGGTGTTTTATTGACGCTATAACTTTATTTCTGACATGAAAACTCAAATGCCATCAAAGAATTAAAGCACCGTTGTAAAAGATATATCAACTGCTCACAAGGTTTCTGTGATTACTTGTTGAGTGGTGAGGGGGAATTGTATATCACATTATGATTATTTGTTTTTATATTGTATCTTAGTACATTATCCATTATATCATATTTTTCTAGTTTTGTAAAAGTCATGATTTAGTACTTTATCATTTGGTAATCATTTTTAAAATTAAGAAATTGAGTTGGTATATTGAATATGAAACTTTCGAAACAAGATTCGAAGATTGTACAATTTGGGACCACTGTGAATTAAAATTTGTTGATAATCCCTTAATTGAAACTCTTATATAGTTCATGTACATACCCGTTATATAACCGTTAAATTCATGTTTATATTTTATGTTCAAAAGTAACTCTTTTATGCCTTCATAGATATATAGATAAACAAACCTTTTGTTATCAGAGAATATTTTAACTTACACTCAGGGGCAAAAGAAACCATACCATCTAAAATGCAAGAAAGTTTTATCGACGAATGAAAATCCCACTGAAACAGGTTACCCCATGTCTTCAGAAGCCAACTAAATAAAGCCCAAATTTAAAAAAAAAATTTTTTTTTGAAAAACACGTCTTTTATGAAATATTCGTTTTGGAATCTCCTTAAAGAGCCACTCCGTGAGTTAACAGGGGTTATATATGCCAAACTCTAACAATAGTGTAATCTGATCGAGAAGTATTAATTATTGTAGGAAAGTTTATTTTATAGGTACTTCACGTCGTATAGTGACAACAGACAGACAGACAGATTTTATTCCGTAATGTAGGTCATATGGCCCATAATACAGTTACATGCTATGATAGAAATGGACAGTGGTCGTTCATATTAGTTAGCTTTGTATCTGGAAGAGAATATTTTGTGAATAAATACAGCAGTGATAAATATAACATGTGGATGCTTCGAGCTTAGAATGTTGTTGAGGGATAGTCGGCCGTTGTATACCTTTTTAAGTTTGGTGAGGTATGCTTCACGAAAGTGATTGTATAGTGTATAGTGACAACAGGAAGGTATGTATTCACGATTGTGACCGAAAACCGGACACTGACACGCGTCAATCAGTCAACTTAACATATGAAACTTATCTAAAGCAGTCAGAATGAAAGTTACGAGTTGATCACGTTTGGCAGATGATATTACAAGTATTCGTGTAAGTTGTACGTGTGAATTTGGCTTTTGCAAATATATGTGACCGTTTGAAGAATTTCATTGAAAACAAGTTTTATCATATAATTTGAATTTGGGAATGAATATGTGAGATATTTTAAACTAATAATGAGTTATGCATTTACGTTTGTATGAAAGCAAAACAATATGTGATTAAATACACGGAGTTGCTCTTTTGTTGAGTGAAAGGAGAGTCAAAACAAGCATTTTTGCTTGTTACCCCGCGTCCTACAAAAAGCGTTTAAAAATTAATTTCTATGAAGGTTATTCATGGGGTTTTTTCTGTTTTAGTTCTAAACATCCTGGTCCAGAAACATTTTGAAATCAATTTTAGGACTCTGGCGTAGTTGTGTAGACCAAAACAATAAAAGTATCATACAATATCATTGCGATTAACTTGTTAAAAACACATGTGAATAAAGCCAGGATTCAAAGTCGTTTTTATTTACCAACCGTTTTTTGTTTTTTACTGTCTTGAAAACTTGGTATGATTTCTTTTGCCCTCGAGTATATATCCTTAAGTATTAACACTAGTTTTGACATATTTAATAAAATAAACTGTATCAAAAGTGTATTTTTGTTATATTTTGTTAGACCGGTTAAGTGATCTATCAAAGTCATATCTTTGAAGTGCATCGTATGCATAAGCAGAGCCATTGTTTCTCCTACTTCCTATATTTACAATACATGAGATGATATACTAGTAACCAAGTTTTACTTATATACAACTCACTGTCTGAAGGCGCCGTTGGATCTGAGTTGATCATTTTCTACAGCAACGTCTTTCCAGAACTCAGCTGTTTTATAGCATAAACTCATCATTAAAATAATCTACCGCGCATATATCCATTGCAGAGCATTCTCAAAGTGCCGTATTATTATCCCGGGGAAGTAGCATCTTCGGCACCGCCTATTAAAGGGACAGTTCTATCAGGGTATTTGTTGCAGAAACAAAATTCAAGAGAACGCAGTGATGCATTCTATTCTTTGTCAAATTGTTAAATCTAGAAAAACTAAAATGTTACTCTCACTAACATATTTGAAAATAGTGTTGAAATAATCATATATAAGTATAAACTTGGAAGTACTCTTGAATTTTGTTTCCACAAAAACATCCTGATACGACTGTCCCTTTAAAAAGCATTCCCATCGTCATACAAATACAAAAATTGGTATTTATGAGTAATCAACATATGTGGATATACGATACAAGCCAATCTTCTTTTCATACAAACATAGATACATTACAAATATGCAATTGATACACAAAGAAATAGGTACCGGTTCATCTCCAGTTTAGAAAATAAAAATACGTTATACAGCTTATGAAAGAAACGCTATTAATCTATCACTCGACTTTTAATAAATAATAACACGGTTTGACATCAAATGATTTGATCGGTATACAATATAAAATCCTGTTCTCACAAACACTACGACACTGTTCATATTAACCTTAATGAAAGTAGGCACCAAATATTGGGGCAATTCCGTGTTTTTAGGTAAATAAAGGTATTGAAAGAATACAAAAACATATTCTATCACGTACAAGACAATGCTTTTATCAAAACAATGCAGTTCAAAAACGTTCAGATAAGCTTCGCGAATCCATTTCTATACCTAAGGTGTTCACGCAAAAATGGCCGCCTGTGGTTTGCTTGATACTTGATAATCTCGTCTACGTTGAGTGTGTTGAGCCTATGAAGATAATTAATACATTTGTTATCCACTATTGATTGGAAAGAAAACACATTCAATCAAATGTACTGCTGTCCCTTTAAAGGGGCAGTAGCACGTTTTTAGGGGGTATATAAGGTGATGTCAGGAAAATGAAAATAAATGGTTCCAATTGAAAGACAATGTATTTAAACTAAATGGAGCAGTAATAGTTCAAATATATAACGTAAAGTTTAGGCATGCGATTCCTTTTTCTTACACAAAATGAATTAAAGGTGTTCACAGAAAATGGCCGCCAATGGATTTTATGTGAATCTCCATACTTTCTCCTCTGACTATGGATGATTGGCTTGTGTAATGTGGTTTTTGACACTGTCAAATTAATACATTTAGCATTAACTTACAATTATTGGTGAAAAATTTAAAATATAAAATTATCAAAAAACGTGCTACTGCCCCTTTAAGAATTTCTTTTATTCCTGGCAGTAAAATCATTGACATCCATTATATAGTGCCGTTAAATGAAGTGAAGTTTGATAAGGTATACTCACAAATAAAGGCACTTAGAAGTTCATGCATAATTCAATCATAAAAACGTGTATTTTTAGGTCAAAGATTTACCAATAATAAACAAGTCAACTAGGATTGACGCGTCAATACTTAGGTCTTCAAGATTCCTGTTTGACCTTCACATACTGTTTGACCTTCACATGACTTTTTGTCTAAGAGGGCTTGTTTATCCACATACAAAGATGTATGTCGTGTTTTGATAACTCAAATAGTAATGGAGAAATGAATTTTGGAACTTTATTGAAAACACTGAAATTTGAAGATTTTTAGACCCCTACTCCATGTTGGTCCTTCTAGCTCCTTAACTATCAACATTTTTATGATAAAGTGTAACATAGCAAAAGTTGTGCCTGATATAGCGCATGTTAAAATACAATCAATTTAAAGATATGTTTCTGTGTACAGTAACTGTGGAACTTTGAAATGTGCCAAAAATGAGGATTTTCAAAAATCAGCAATATTCAAGGACAGGTCATGGACAGAAAAAAAATTATCACGACTTGTTCATATTTTTTACTGTTTACTCAATTCATCTGCTTCACAAAACATCAACTATAAAATTTCTATCTGTAGCAGTTTTGAAACTAAAATTCTCAAAGTAAAATAACCCTCGAAAAATGTTAAAATCGCCGAAAAATGTAAAAAGTCTCTTCATGTCCACATATTTCCTTCAATATCAACTTTTATATGATAATGATCTGTAGTGAATTTGTTCAACTATCATTGTAGAACAGAATGCATCAAACAGATCTTTGAAACTACATTTCCTAACAGAGTAGTGCCACTTTGAACTTGACTCAGAAAATTCCTTGTTTTCAAAAGTTCATTTTTGAAATTGTTGTAGCGAACAAACCGCTGAAAATAGAGGGCAGGTTTGGGGGATTACTTTTTGCAGCGTTCTTCTGGCTTTAAAATGAGCTATAGTATGCTTCTGTATGTATCGTAGTTAGTGAGGAGATGATTTTCAAAGACGCGTACCGTCAGAACTGCGAAATTTCACCAAAATTTCAGTTTTTCGAAAATAGCAAAAAATCTATTTATACGGCCGAAAACCGCTATGGGCTTAATGGATGGGGAATGGTGTTGCCCACATTTTGGTGAAAGTTTTATGAAATTATCTCCCATAGTTACCGAGAAATTGAGGTTTGAAGTTTTTCCTTTAAGGGGAGATAACTCAAAAACGAAAGCGAAATTCAAAAATCGCCACGGTCATTCACTAAGTTGAGGAACAAGCTACATTCCCTGAAAATTTCATGAAATTCGGTTAAGATGGGAAGGCTGTACATTTGACACAAAATCAGTACAAATAATAATAATAATAACTAGGATTGACGCGTCAATTCTTAGGTCTTCAAGACTTCTGTTTGACCTTCACACAGTGTTTGACCTTCACATGACTTTTTGTCTTAAGAGGTAAACAGTAACTAATACATTATCAAAATGACCAAATTCCACTTGATATTCAGTGTTAAAGACTTTTCAGAAAAATTCATAATGGTCGCCAATGTCAGGTACCAATGTCAGGTATGACACCATTTTTCAGATAATATTATTCCTAGTAGCAGAAAAAAAATTTGGTTAAATTATCTCTCACCGTTTTCGAGATACATGTGATTTAACGTTGTAATGTTAAGAAAACACTGAAATTTGAAGATTTTTTTACCCCTACACCATGTTGGTCCTTCTATCTCCTTAACTACCAACATTTTTATGATAAAGTGCAACATAGCCAAAGTTGTGCTTGGAATAGCGCATGTGAAACTACAATCAATTTAAAGATATCTTTCATAATAAAGAAACTGTGGACCTTTAAAATATGCCAAAAATGAGGATTTTCAAAAAATTTCAATATTCAAGGGCCGGTCATGGACAGAAAAAAAATTAATCATGACTTGTTGACATTTTTTTCTGTCTAATCATTACATCTGCTTCACAAAACATCAACGATAAAATTTCTATCTGTAACAGTTTTGAATCTAAAATTCTCAAAGTAAAATAACCCTAAAAAAATGTTAAAATCGCCGTAAAATGAAAAACAACTCTTTATGTCCACATATTTCCTTTAATATCAACTTTTATATAATAATGACCTCTAGTGAACTTGTTCACCTATCATTGTAGAACAGAATACATCAATCAGATTTCATTTTTGACATTTCCTCACAGAGTGGTGCCCCTTTGAACGTAACACGAAAAATGACACTTCAAAAAAAAGTCGAAATCCAAGGGCAGATAACTCGAGTAACAGGTCAAAAATTAAAAATTCGCGGTATGCACGTTTTTACACACTCATTTAGCTTTCCAACGAGCTATGACACGGGTCTGTATGTATTGCAGTTAGTGAGAAGAAGATTTTGAAAGACGCGTACCGTCAGAACCGCAAAATTTCAGAATTTTTTTAGTTTTTTGAAAATAGAAAAAAATCTAATTATACGGCCGAAAACCACTATGGGCTTAATCGATGGGGAATGTTGTTGCCCACATTTTGGTGAAAGTTTTATGAAATTATCTCCCATAGTAACCGAGAAATTGAGGTTAGAAGTTTTGACTTTAAGGGGAGATAACTAAAAAACGAAAGCGAAATTCAAAAATCGCCATGGTCATTCACTAAGTTGAGGAACAAGCTACATTCCCTGAAAGTTTCATGAAAATCGGCTTGTCAATAAGGTCAGAAATGTTGACCGAAAAAACGTCCAAATAATAATAATAATAATCCGGATAATAACAATAGGTCTTCAGACTTTCGTCTTGAAGACCTAACTAGGATTGACGCGTCAATACTTAGGTCTTCAAGACTTCTGTTTGACCTTCACACAGTGTTTGACCTTCACATGACTTTTTGTTTAAGAGGTAAACAGTAACTAATACATTATGAAAATGACCAACTTCCACTACTCCATGTTGGTCCTTCTAGCTGCTTAACTATCAACGTTTTTATGATAAAGTAGTTGTGCTTGGAATAGCGCATGTGGAAATACAATAAATTGAAAGATATATTTCTTATAAAAGAAACTGTGGAACCTTGAAATGTGCTAAAAATTAGGATTTTCCTGAAATCGCAATATTTAAGGACCGGTCATTGACCAGAAAATAATTTATCATCACTTGTTGATATTTTTTTCCGTCTACTCATTACGTCTGCTTCACAAAACATCAATGATTAAATTTCTATCTGTAACAGTTTTGAAACTAAAATTCTCAAAGTAAAATAACCCTAGAAAAATGTTAAAATCGCCGAAAAATTTAAAAAATCTCTTTATGTCCACATATTTCCTTTAATATCAACTTTTATATGATAAAGACTTGTAGTGAACTTGTTCACCTATCATTGTAGAACAGAATGCATCAAAAAGATTTCATTTTTGACATTTCCTTACAGAGTGGTGCCCCTTTGAACGTGACGCATAAAAATCCTTTATTTCAAAAGATCATTTTTGAAACTGCTGTAGCTCAAAAAACCGATGAAAATAGATGCCTAAAAGGAAGTATCGATTAAACAGTATTCATTTAGCTTTTAAATGAGCTATAGCATGCGTCTGTATGTATTACCGTTAGTTAGGAGAAGATTTTCAAAGACGCGTACCGTCAGAACCGCGAAATTTCACCAAAATTTCAGTTTTTCGAAAATAGAAAAAAATCTATTTATACGGCCGTAAACCGCTATGGGCATAGTCGATGAAGAATGATGTTGCCCACATTTTGGTGAAAGTTTCATGCAATTATCTCCCATAGTTACCGAGAAATTGAGGTTTGACGTTTTTTCATTTAAGGGGGGATAACTCAAAAAGAAATTCGAAATTCAAAAATCGCCCACGTTACGCAATAATTAAGGTCAAACTCTACAATCTCTGAAAGTTTCAGGAAAATCGGCTTGTCAATAAGGTCAGAAACGTCGACAGAAAAAACGTCCAAATAATAATAATAATAATAATAATAATAATCCGGATAATAACAATAGGTCTTAAGACTTTGTCTTGAAGACCTAATAATAATAATTCGGATAAAAACAATAGGTCTTCAGACTTTCGTCTTGAAGACCTAAATATATCCTCATTTATCAACAGAGACGTCAAATGTTCATTCAACTTATGAAACGTAAATGCATTTAGGCTCTATCTACAACTTATGAGACTTTTCGACTGATCAAAAAATTCAATAACAAGTATATAAATATATCATTTGATGATAAACGAAATAAAAAATCACTAATAACTAAATTTGAAAGGGGACACATTTAATTAAAAACCGTATCATCTAAATTGCGGTTATTGAACTGGATAAATCATTTAATCCAAGGATTAGGGAGAGACATCATACGAAATGACTTAACTAAATGCAGTACCGTATTTCCTCGATTAGAAGCCAGGCCTCGAATATAACCCGGGGGGTGGGGGGCTAAGTGAATTAAAACCCGGGGCCCGAATATAACGAGGGTCTCGATTATAACCCAGCATTTCTCTTTTGAAGTAACGGTATGACTTTGAAAAACTTTCAGGTCAATGATATTAACACCTCTATTGTACCGTGAATTGTATCCGAGTTGTTGTGTTCTCAATGTTAAAATAATCTTTGTATGATTTCAAGATAAAAAGTTTTGAGATATAGATTGCCACTTTCTCACTATTGCAATAGATTTTGTAATGCCATTTCATGTCTGAAAAAATAGAACCCGGCCTCGATTAGAACCCGGGCCTCGATTTCAACCCGGGGGGTAAGGGGGTGAAATAGAATCATGGGGTTGTATTCGAGGAAATACGGTACTGCTACTCGGGTGTCCCCTTCTGTCTGCCTGGGTTAAAACCAAGGGGTCATGTTTTGATGAATAGTAGGTATACGCCAGAACACGGCTGTGTGATATCTGAGACGAGCTACCTGTTAGTAGTCAGCCGTCTCAGGGATTATAAACACGAGCAGGGACCCGGCTCGCCCTATTCAACAAACTAATCGACTATGAATTTTTTTATTCAGGATGATCGAATATGCTGATAGCAAGCAAACAGTAGCTCTATAGTGGGTAGGCGATCCTAAGGAGCAAACACAACTTCTTTGGGCAAATATTGAGGCAAGACACCTCCAGATTTATTATCGTCCAGTGCGTTTGGTCCTGAAGTTTATATCTATGTTGGAATTCTATACACGGTTCTGAAACAGAGGATACGCAAGGGGAGTCTATACCTTAATCTGAGAATCTAACATCAGTCGGCATAACTTGGGACAAGGAAGCGGCAAAGCAATTTACGAAGAGCTATTTGGATGGTTAGCGTTGTGATTATTAACCTTTACAGATCTAGGAACACAAGTCGGTAAATACTTTATAGGAACTGGTAGAATAATTTACGGGCCCGTATTGCCTTGAACAATACAAGCGAGGTGGTACCTTTATAGATCTGAGAGAGGATTGTGCTGCATTCATCGTTACAAGAAAGGCGCTGGAGATCAACTTTCATCGATTCCTTGGCATTTGCATATAAATTCAGAGAAAATGAGTACAGCAGTCAGACGTCTTTCTACCGACGCCGGACGGGGTCACATCAACCTGAGAAGACAGTCAGTCGTTGGTCGGGCGTCAATGGACGGAGCAAGAGCCGCCATGATCATGACGTCTGCTCAGAGTCGTCTGCCGCAAGGGCCCCGGATGGAGAACACCTATAAACTCGAACCAGAAGAGACTTTCCCGAGTTGCTCAGTGAAATCTATCATTTATGACGTCTTTGCAGAGATGCTTGAAGGAAAATCGTATGATCCCGCGGAGAGTGCTTTGTTGTCAAGCAAGTTGGCAGACGTCATCAAAAACAGGGTGAAAGAGCTTGGACATTCGAGGTACAAGATTGTGGTATTCGTTACTCTAGGACCGCGAACCAAATCCTCCATAGCTTTCGCAAGTCGATGCGTATGGAACCACAAATTGGACACCTTTGCTGAGAATACGTACAAGGACGGTAATATGTACGCTGTTGGACTTGTGTATGGAGTGTATTTGGAATGATGACGGTATTTTATCTAGGAAATGAACACAAGTATCTCGAGAAAGATTTTTTTTTTTAAATGTGATATCTTATTGTTTCTTTGGAGTGTATATTCAACAGTTACCCGGTTCTTAATGAACGAACATAACTATTTCCAGACACGTTTATCACAGAATTGATACGTTTATTCTTCTTAGGAGTGTATAGTGAATAAAAAAAGAGCGTTCTTTAAAGGGGCAGTAGCACGTTTTTTGACAATTTTATATTTTCAATTTTTCACTGATAACTATAAGTTAATGCTAAATGTATTACTTTGATAGTATCATAAATCTCATAACACAAACCAATCATCCGTAGTCAGAGAACAAAGTATGAGGATTCACATAAAATCCATTGGCAGCCATTTTTGTGTGAACACCTTTAATTCATTTTGTGTAAGAAAAGGAATCGCATGGCTTAACTTTACATTATATATTTGATTTATTACTGCTCCATTTAGTTTTTATACATTGTCTAAAGATTGGAACCATTTATTTTCATTTTCCTGACATCACCTTATATTTCCCCTAAAAACGTGCTACTGCCCCTTTAAGGAAATGTACAGAACTCTTTTCTCCGGAAATGGCTTAAAAAATGTGATGATATTGTTTATTGGCAGTGTTTTCAAGTGTATAAATATACATATCTTAAGATTGAGAAATATGGTATTCAAAAGCTGCAGATGTGATATGTTTTTGTTTCTTTTGGGTGTTTTTTTTATTCCGCCTTACTATACCCTAATACCTGAAAAATGCTTCGTTTAGCTTTTGATATAATTATCCAATTGAATTGCTTACATTCAGCGAAAGCGGTGGTTTCCGGTTGAACAAATATATCCTGCTTAAGACTCTTCAAATAACAACATTTTATTGGCTGAAAACAAAGACACGCCACCTATAGTGACGTATAACCTTCTGTCAGCTACACGAGGCCTTAGAGTCGAGAGATATCAGGGTATTGTTGGAGCTATGCGGTAACAAATACGCTGATGTACCAGGATGAAGGGTATGAGTATAAATATTTTCTTTAAAAAGTTTCAAACGCTGCAATGTGTGATATGTAATTGTTTCTTAGCACTTTTATGTTATTATTTGTTATTCGATATCTTACGGATTGAGTACATTTGGTATATAATGCGTTTATTTCTTATATCAGATATGTGAACTTTATGTGTTGTGTTGATAAACTTTTCTTCTTTAAGATATGAAAATATATAATGAATTTGATCTCAAAATAATGAGCATATTGTCAATATCATAAAAAAGCTTTAATAGCAACACGTATGTTTCATGAGTGTGTGTGCCATGACGTCTTATCAGCTTTAGAGATTTTTATGAAATGAGTAATGACATTGGTTATAATTTGGTTAAAAAAAACATCCATGCTTTTATTGATGATTTTCAATACGTGTTGCATTGAAACCTTTAACATCATGTTATAATTTATGGTCTTTACAAAGAGGTAACCATCGTGCTACATCAGCGTCTATGTCATTGCGTTATGCTCATACTTACACCCTGATATCCATCGGGCCAAAACCCTCGTTTCGCTATATGTAGCAATCCAATCAAATTATGCCTTTTCAGCGATAGCGGTAAATTGGTTCCTGAGTTTCGTTCCGTGTACTCACGGCGGGATTCAAATTAACCAATGAGAGGGTTATAAGAAATTATATCATATGCCCGTTGCACGCTCCTGCTGAGTTCTTTAGGAGTGGTCTTTTAGATTTTCACGAGAGGCATCGCTAGACAACAGTGTATGGAGTTCAAAATAGTTTGGCTGAAAACATACAGACTATAAATAGCGTTGAGTAACCAACCGTCAGCGAAACGAGCGTTTCGGCACGATGGATATCAGGGAATAACGCGGAGACGTATACGCTGGTGTAGCAGTGTGAGCGGTAGCTCGAGTAAGATGTTCCTACGCTAACTCCTGTTTTAATCAGAGCATTTTTCCATTTCTACCCCGAATGTGAGAAACAGAGAATAGCGTAGGAAGAGATGACTTAAGCTAACTCTTTTGGGAGAAAATTATCATCGCCTGAATTGCCAAGAGTTTAACGTTAACCTTTAACAGAATTTATAGAACACAAGATCATGCTTAGAATGACGAACGACGGTTTAAAAGGTAAATGACAACACTAATTAGCATAAGCAAACAAAGTTTTTTATCATATCACTAGAGGAGAGCTTTGCTATGGTATATGGTGAAATACTCATATCTTGTTTACTGTTTACCATTATATGCCAGTTTTAAATGTTGCATGAATATTAAAAGACTGTCAAATACATTTTCATTTTGGATTTATTTATTCCCTCTTTCTATTTTACTTAAAGATAAAAATACTTACTTAAATGAAACCTTATCTCATAAATCGACATATGAATTTACAAAGATTAATCACTCTGTTAAGTTAAGTTGGTGGTATATGTATTGATTGATTTCCTATTTGATTTTCAAGTATGTGATTGCAGCGATATAAGTTACTCAAACATTCATACGAATTCCTAGCATCACAGCTGAGTGATATTTACGAAACACAGGTATGGCAAATAAGCTAAGGTAGAGAAGGGAGCTGAAAGTCATAACTCTTGTTAAAGTTACTAGTCTACCTGTATCGTTCAATACTTATAACTACATTTGATATCTATATTCTGTTCTCAGGTGTAATGTCTACCTGGGTAAAGGTATCACACCTTTTTTCATTAACAGCCGATAATCCATTCTTCTTTTTGATGCCAGTTAAATTGCGTCTAAAGATATATACTACTCAAAAGAATTTAAGGAACAGTTAGAATAGAATGTATCGTTTGCAATAACAGTTATTAGCTGCGTTCAAGTTCTTTAAAGAAAACGGAAATCAATGATACTTTCAAAATGATAACTTTTGAAACATGATTACACAACTTCATTCCATCAATCTGACGTATCCATCTCTAGCCCGAGATTTGATCTTAATACAATAGAGGTTAGCTCGAGATTTAATGAATTGAGCTACCCCTATGGATGAGAATGAAGGACTGCTCAGCGGTTAGGGAACAAAGCGAATGCTCAGATGTGACACAGAGTCTTTGAGTGCACATTTAACGGTTTGCAACCAATTAGTATTCTGTATTTCTAACCAAGAAAAAGGTCCACTTGTGAAAACGGTTACTTGGGAGTCTACCCACTCTTAAATAACAATTTTGAGATTAATTTTGTTTCACGAGCAAGTTAGCAATATAGAAGAGGGTAACATTTGTTTGTATAAATTTATAATATCGTAAAAGATTAAACTATCTGAATCGCTTATTCATTCTCTTCGCTGTTCCCGATTTTTGGAAATTCAACAGTTGCTTATAATACAACATTCTCATTTAAATCTGATCGCATCTAACGAACGTAGCAAAGTATGATAAGGTTCGATCTTATTTAATGTGATTGCTTAAAACCACGAAATCCATACATACAAGGACGTTAGAGCTTACTATCAGCAGAAAATTGCACAACAGCTCTATAAGGGGTGTAATTAATAAATAGATAACAGTGTATATAAAGCATTAGAGCAGTAATTATCATAAAACCAATTTGGTATCATATTATGTGTAATTGTAAGGTGAGGTGATATTGGATTTAACGCAGCTTTTAAGAGTATATCACTCATAACGCGGTTGGTAGTATTATTGCAGGGAGAAAGCCAGCAACACTATTGTGGTTATGTATTGCGGTGAAACCTGCGAGCTCGGCTGGAACTAGCAAACCATGGGTGGTACTGAACTGAAAGTCAGCGTAGCATTACACCCAAACCATACTGCGTGTAATGTGTGACTGAAATATAGCAGATGCATTACGACTTTGTGGTGCGAATTGGAATAAGCAGTGAAATTTGGTACAAGGATAATTATCATCAAACCAATTTAGTGTATGTGTGATTGTGTTTAGTATTTCGTTACGACTACGTGACGTGAATTTGTAATTAAAATTGAAGATAAAGTAAATTTGGTATGTTATGGGTCATTGTCATACAGAAATTAGCAAAGACCAATATGGAACCGGGTAACAACCTGCAAATGTACCCTGGCCAACTACATTGAACCTGTTGAAATCATTCCCCAGCAATAATTACCACTGCTTAGATCTGACACTACAATAATAAGGTTATGATCTGTGAGCTTATGACAGGACCCGGATGGGTGACTATCATGATATATGATCATTGTCTCAGGCAACTCTGTTAATCTTGGGAAATATCCGACTCTAGCTTGTCATTATGATTATCGCTGCTTATTATTGTGATCGCCGTTTATTGAGCGATAAAAAGGTGTAAGGCGCTTCGAATCGTGCGTGTATTTCAGTAACAAACAGCCTAAAGACACCTGAGGTGAGATGAGAATTGAGGTGGGATCCGAGTTGAGGTAAAATTGAGGTGAGGTGAGGTGAGAACTGAGGTGAGATAGAAATTAAGGTGAGATGAGAATTGAGGTGAGATCTAATTGAGGTGAGGTGAGGTGAGAACTGAGGTGAGATAGAAATTGAAGTGAGATGAGAATTGAGGTAAGGTAGAAATTGAGGTGAGACAGAAATTGAGGTGAGATGAGAATTGAGGTGAGATGAGAGCTGAGGTGAGGTGAGAATTGAGGTGAGATAGAAATTGAGGTGAGAAATAAATTGAGGTGAGATGAGAACTGAGGTGAGATGAGAACTGAGGTGAGATAGAAATTGAGGTGAGGTGAGAATTGAGGTGAGATAGAAATTGAGGTGGGATAGAAATTGAGGTGAGATGAGAACTGCGGCGAGATAAAAATTGAGGTGAGGTGAAACTGAGATGAGAAGAGAATTAGGCTGAGGTGAGAACTTGGGAGGTGATAATTCATTGAGATTTGAACTTAGGTGAGGACTGGGAGAGGTGAGAAGTGAGTTGAGATGAGGGGGAAATGATGAGTCTAATTTCATTACATTGCCAAAGCTAAAGATCAGTGTGGCATTGCATTGCATTGAATTTTAATAAAGTACTGATATCAATAACGTGATTCGATTTGTTTTGCAAGCATTACATTTGAAACATTTCAAAACTTAAACAGAAACATGTAATAATTAAGAAAATACCTTGAATTATCACTCGGAAAAACGTGGATTTAGAAGTATATAGAAAACAAATAATATGCAATGTTCGGGGTTCTTATCCATTGAAAACGAGTCATAAGCTCCCCCACGAAGCCTTACCTTATCATAACAGTAACTTGTAGTGTGTATTGCAGAGAGTTTATTAAAACTATAGCCGTGCTTAAGTGGGATCACACGTACGACTAAAGAGGTCAATTCGCTTATGTGAAACAGCGTTCTTGGGAGGTTCGGCAAACTCTCTTCATGGTACGGGCGGACGTGTTATTTTGCAGATTTAACTCCTGTCTAGAACAATAAACAAGTTACTGTTGAATACACGGTCTAAGTTAGCGATCTTAGGTATGTATTGATTTCAAGATGGTTCGTGTGCGTGTGACTTGACAATCTGACACCACGGCTAATCAGAATAAGTATTCCCGCTAGGCTTTGATATCGTCCTGAAAGACACGCCTAAGTAGGAGCTGAGCTTGAGTCCATTGTGAAGGAACCATTTCGTAATTGGACTCGGTAACGGCATATGTGGTATTCGTCAGGGCGCCCGTCACCTTCGACCTCGGTTTACAATGTGTATGAAGAATTAACGTTGTCATGTGTGGAAATATCAACGTAACTGCTTACACAACGTGGATATCTTCACGATTTTTTGCAACATGAAATTATTGTAGTTACCCCCTGTGGTCTTATCCAACACTCCGATCTATGTATGCACTTGAACACCGCTCATAATGTAAAAAGCTTTATGAAGTATTGATGCAATTTCATCAAAAAACAAGAGGGTTATAGTATATTTATCATACAAAATCCTTCTTAATTATCTTCCAAAATTTATCTGCCATACAACTTTCAGTTCGGAGATGCCAAGGCATTGTGTCAATAATAAAAGGACATTGTGATGCCACGAACAGTGTTTGAAATAAGCTTGTCAATAAGAACCGCAGATAGGAAAAACTGTGGGTCCAATTCCGAAACTGTCGGCGTTCATTATCAGTACTGATTTGACTTATATTCTCAAATAATAATATTCTCGGTATCAGTATGTTATGAAGACACAACACTATTATCAGTTTAGGGCGATAGTTATGAGGGTTTGGCATGAAAATATGTCTTACAGCAAGTATTGTTAGAAAGGAAAAGTGTCGTATAGAAAAACTGTGAGCCTGTAAGGACCTGAAGATATTGAAAATTGTGGGCCCTTGTGAATAACTGTCGGTGTCGGGCCTACATAATTTCGTAACACTGGCCATGAACGGTTTTAGTGCCATACCATTGCGAGTCATCAATTAATGGTAAGGTGATGAAGTTAACCATGACAGGACATGGTGAAAACCCTACCTTCGTTCTCACACATCAAAAATATCTAATGGAACACAATTGTTATGTTTATTTTTGTAAATTAGGATATTAAACTTCTGGTATGTTTGCCTCGTTGGGGCATAGCTCAATAGAAAATATGGAACATCCAACTTCAATTAAATTCAGCTCATTACAACAAGAAAGAGGGAAAGCCTATCAAAGACCTCTATTGTTACGTCTTTCAAAAATACTAAAAGTGCAAATAGTTGTCTAGTTCGCCGCTATCGTGATCTTATTGTTGGGAGTGTAAGTGTCCCACGTGAAGATTAATGATTCTGAAAATATGAGCTTCTAAGAATTCCTGTTTTCTTACGTCAAAACGTCTATTAAACAATGAACCCTATGCCAATTAACTTTTTGAAGTTGTTACAGTCGAAGGATATGTTTAGAGCATATGAACAGAAGGTGATGAAATAACCTAGTACAGTTTTACCGCTTATATCAGCGGTGGACCCAGAGAGGGGCAAGAGTGATAGGGATGTGAGTTGACGTTTAGGGGTTTGATGACCAAGTTGATTTATTTATATATAATTTATTTGTTCAGAATCTGGCTTCTTATATGTAACATTGTCGGAAGTATTATTAACTGTAAACCATCCCATATTTGAAGGGGTAGAACAACTCCACAGCGACAGACATAAACTAGATTAGCGTTTGCGGGATACCGCAAAAGCAGAGCAGCCCCGGAACTTGGGGTTTCGCCTTACCCTGTTCCGCCTTTTACAGGCCTCACCACATTGGGAATTTTCTCGTGCTTGACCTTTGACACTCAAGGTCACACAATCAATGAACACATTTCATTGAGTATAATATTATTGTAATGAAATAAAGTGTTAAAAATTAAATTAATCCATTTTCTCCATATATGTTGACCTTGCTGTGACCTTGACCTTCGACAGTTCGTACCCAAAACTTGTTGAAAATGTTGTACTTCTCAAGAGATAATATATACAAAATCTAAACTTCATAGCACAAAAACTTTTCAAGTTATTGTGTTTACAAGGTATTGCAATAACTCATATCTCATGACCTTGACCTTTGACCTTTAAGGTCACACAATATTTGAACACTTTTTATTGAGTATAACAATCATGTATTGATTAAAAGTGATCATAGTTAAAATAAAGCATTTTCGCTAAACCATGCTTAAGTCATGACCTTGCTGTGACCTTGACCTTTGACGGATTGTAGCCGAAACCTTTTCAAAAATTTTTACTTTTCCAAGGATGATATATACCAAGTTAGAGCTTCATAGCACAAAAACTTTTCAAGTTATTGCATTTACAAGGAATTTTGCGGTGATTTTATAACTCGTGACCTTGACCTTTGAACTTGAAAGTGAACATGTCATAATGATTCCCTGGAAGTATTAACATTAAGACATGTTCATGAGTTCTGAAAAGCTAAATGGGATAAAGTTATACCCAAATTTAGTGCATTTTGTAATAACTCATATCTCATGACCTTGACCTTTGACCTTCAAGGTCACATGATCATTGAACACTTTTTATTGAGTATAACAATCATGTATTGATTAAAAGTGTTCATAGTTAAAATAAAGCATTTTCGCTAAAACATGCTTACGTCATGACCTTGCTGTGACCTTGACCTTTGACGGATTGTAGCCAAAACCTTTTCAATTTTTTTTACTTTTCCAAGGATGATATATACCAAGTTAGAGCTTCATAGCACAAAAACTTTTCAAGTTATCGCGTTTACAAGGAATTCTTAGAGTGAATACATATCTCGTGACCTTGACCTTTGACCTTGAAAGTGAACGTGTCAAAATCGTTCCCCCGAGGTATGAGTAATAAGGTATGAATAAGAGTTCTGGAAAGCTTAGTGGAAAAAAGTTATAGCTAGTAGTACGAGTGCGGCGGCGGCGGCGGCGGCGGCGGCGATGGAAACTTCACAAAAACTGATAGCAGCCCCGTCCTTAGACGGGGCTGCTAATAAGTTGTAACAGTATAGTTTTTATTTGCAGGATGAATAGAATTTTTAAACATTATCAGAGAGCTAGCTTTGGCAACACCTAATGTCAAGCATCATTTTGAGCACAGATAGAATTTTGAGCGTCAAGCAGCATTAGATTTGCAGAAATGCAATAAAAAGACCTGGTAGGTTACATTTGTGGTGTTCGATAGGTCCATACATTCAAAATTCAATCGATTGCATCTCATCAAAGCAAATCTATCTGCGAAAATAGCCGGGTAGGTGTCCTGAGGCATTCTGCCCTTTCACTATTCTGGAAATTGAGATAGCCATTCAAATAGTGTTTTCATTTCTTTAGATTGACAAAATGTTTTTTAGAAACTGATGGCTCCGTGATCCGGGATGCAAATGGCAATAGACAAATTTTATGGAAATAAAATACAAAATTCAACAAGTGACGTTTCTTGTTTTATTCTTCATTTTTGGACTTTATTGACTTAAAACAAAGTCTCTGATATTGAAAAGCACAGTATAAACAAAACTTAATAAATTTGCATATATATTATTTATTACTCCCAATAAAATTATTTCTATTAATTATCTAATAATATAAAATTCCATTATCAAAACAAACTTTTTTCAAAAGAAAACTTTGGTTTTTAATGACATTATTTTTCAAATATATTAGTATGGTTTTGTATCATATCATTATCAAAAATTAGATTATGGTAATGTTCTTTCGTGAAAATGTTTTTTTAGGTGTCAGGACAGAACCTCATTGAAATATATTTTAGCATATTAACCAAAGAGTATGAGTTACATGATTGTAATGAACTTTCGTTTATCAGCTATTTCATTCTCTGTGTAAGCATGATTATATGTGAAATCACAAACTCAAAACAAATACATCAACAAATATGAAACTGATGTAATCACAGTATTTGTTATAGTGATAAAACATTGCTGAATCACTTAGACCATTTAAGAAATAGACAACACAAAGATTTAACCAAACAGACCTGAATTGTGTATTAATAATAACCTTGTGGTATCACATAATTCATCTCGTAATTTTATATACATTTAAATCAAGTTAAGTTTTAGAATGTAGAAAGAAAATATTTGTACTGCATGAAAACATTATTATCTTTTGATATGAATTGTTTTCAAATTGGGTAATAATTCACTTTAAAGGGGCAGTAGCATGTTTTTTGACAATTTTATATTTTCAATTTTTCACTGATAATTGTACCTTAATGTTAAATGTATTACTTTGATAGTGTCAAAAATCTCATTACACAAGCCAATCATCCATAGTGAGAGGACAAAGTATGAAGATTCACATAAAATGCATTGGCAGCCATTTTTGTGTGAACACCTTTAATTCATTTTGGGTAATAAAAGGAATCGCATGACTTAACTTTTCATAATAATTTTGATTTATTACTGCTCTATTCAGTTTAGATACATTGTCTTATTAAAGATTGGAACCATTTATTTTCATTTTCCTGACATCACCTTATATTACCCCTAAAAACGTGCTACTGCCCCTTTAAATCAAGTTAAGTTTTAGAATGTAGAAAGAAAATATTTGTACTGCATGAAAACATATTATTATTATCTTTTGATATGAATTGTTTTCAAATTGGGTAATAATTCACTTTAAAGGGGCAGTAGCACGTTTTTTGATAAATTTACATTTTAAATATTTCACTTATAATTGTAAGTAAATGCTAACTGTATCATATTGACAGTGTCAACAATCTCATTACACAAGCCAATCACCCATAGTCAGAGGACAAAGAATTAGGCTTCACATAAAATCCATTGGCGGCCATTTTTTTGTGAACACCTTTAATTCATTTTTGTAAGAGAAATGAATCGCATGGCTGAACTTTACGTTATATATTTGAATTATTACTGCTCCATTTAGTTTAAATACATTGTCTTTCAATTGGAACCATTAATTTTCATTTTCCTGACATCACCTCATATCCCCCCAAAAAACGTGCTACTGCCCCTTTAAGTCACAAGATTTGGCCCGTGTTATTTTGCTCAAGTTTTTCAGAATTCATAAAAGACGATTGATATAAAACATGAATGATAATTTTTCTTTCAGGTAATTCCAGCAACCTTATTCACTCGACTGTGGTTTCAGAAATTGATCTTAGCTTGTATCTGTAGATATCTTTAAACAATTCAACAACATCATAAAGAAGTAGCTGCCACTTTCAGATGAAATCAAAAAGCATGATTGAAAATGGTACTACTGTTACATTTTTTTTCTTTTAACATCTGTGATGTTGAAATATGGAGGTTTAGTAAAGAATTATTTAAATGGATACAACAAGCTTGAAAATATGTGTGCCAATATTACTGATATTGCAAAAACTGAAAACTGTTTTACAAAAGGTGATAAATCAGTGACAAATGACAATATATTCACAAATCAGAAATAGTGAAGAATCTTAATTATCTTAAATACTAGAGATTAAAGCATGTTAAGAAAATCAAGTTTCTTATTCAGGTAAAGAAAATTAGGCACACATGTTCGCTATACAACAATGAATTAAAAGAAACTGCAAACAAAGTTCCTGAATTTAGATAATATACAAAATAAAAAAACAAAATTTCATGTTTTGTAAAAAAAAGTTCTAAAACTTTGTTTTGGAATGAATATGAACTACCAACAATAAATATCCATATCTTATGATGACAACACAAATCATTTCCTGTAAATATTTACAAATAAAATATCCCATAAAAATTCTTAGCGCCGGAAAAAAATTCTATACTTCTAAAATAAGAATGTGATGGACAGTGTTCAATCGTGTTACAATGTCACTGGGTGACTCACATTAAACAATCAAAACTCAAATTTGACTTTAAAAACCACCAGCAACAACAATCATATTTACATTGATAGCAATTGTCAAATCTAGTATTCTCAACAAGCAATAATAAAGGATTAAAACTGATCTATTCACACTTCTACCTCTACTTTATACATCATAGTCACTATGCCAGCAATACTATACTTTATGTTCCTTCGTAAACAACACTTTCAATTGTCCAGAGTTTTCAATCAATTGAAATCTTCTTACATAATCGTCATAATTTCAAAGCTTTGAAAAAATTAAAATAAAGCCATCAGCTCTGCAGCTCATAAAACTTTAATAGTATCATTTTTAGGCATGGACCTCAGAACAACCGCTAAAATTACTCCATTGGGATGGAACCCTGCACATTACACCTAAGTTTATTGGGGGCTACTGAGTCAACTTATCTACAATGAATAATCCTTATCGGACTTCCTTGGCTTGTTCTGGAGAAGATTCTGAAAAAAATATTAGTCCTCATTTGGGGCCACAGAGTCATCAAATCCAAAACTGATCATCAACCTGACTTGGCTAAATAGACACAAATTTCAGCCTTAATTTTTCAGATGAAAATAGATTTTCAGGACATGACTTATGCCTTCATTTGGGGTCAGTGTCATTACAATTGTAATCTCTACTTGCTAAGCTAAATGTACACAATATTTCAGCCTTCTAAGGCTTCTTGTTCTGTTGAAGATGAAAACAGATTGTTAGGACATGCCTTTACTTTCACTCAATTTGGGATCACAGTCTCATAAAATCTCAAATTGAATCCCTAGAGACCAAAACATACAAATATCAACCAAATTCGAGTTCTCTGGGGCCACTAGATCTGGAGAAGAAGTTACGAGTGGCAAAGTTTACAGATGGATGGACTGATTGACAGATAGACAGATGCTGAACACCATGCCATAAGTTCATCAGGCCTTTCAGACCTGACTAGCTAAAAAAAAACAAATAAAATGAATATTTCTAAATGTCTTCCCCTTGCAAGGAATAAATCAATCTAGTTTCCATCAATGGCTGATTTAACCCTTGCTGTGCATCAAAATCTGTTGGTTAAGTGCTTCACCTTCATCACTAATAGGAAGAATCAACCAGAAGATTTCTGACAATAAAGTTCAGCTGCTGAGGCTGAAGAGCTGACACAAAAGTTGAGAAGGTGCAGTAAAGATTGTCTCGGCCTGTAATTTATACTGGTGTGAGTATGTCTTGCAATATGGACGATATTCTTCTTTGTTACCAATAAGAAGCAGCCACTGGGAGATTTCTTGTTGGACAATGAAGTTCAGCTGCCGAGGCTGAAAAGCTGGCATAAAAGGTTGAAGCGATGCAGCAAGGATTATATCCGCCTGTAATTGATATTGGTGTGAGTTAGTCTTGAATTATGGCTGATTTTCTTCTTCGTTACCAATAAAAAGAAGCCACCAAGAGTTTTCTTTAAGAATAATAAAGTTCAGCTGCCAAGGCTGAAGAGCTGGCACAAAACTTGAGGAATTGCAGGAAGGTTTATATCAACCAATAACTGTGACTGGTGTGAGTTAAGTCTTACAATATGGCCGATATTCTTCTTCATTACCAATAAGAAGCAGCAACCAAGAATTTTCTTTATGGACAATGAAGTTCAGCTGCCACGGCTGAAGAGCTGGCACAAAAGTGATGCAGCAAGGATTATATCAGCTTGTAACTGTGACTGGTGAGAGTTAGTTTTGTAATATGACTGATTTTCTTCTCCTTTTCACCAATAAGTAGCCACCACCGGGAGATTTATTATTGGACAATGAAGTTCAGCTGCTGGGGCTAAAGAGCTGGCACAGATTAAATGAAATGGAGATTATTTTTGCCAGTTAATGAAACTGGTATGAGTTACGTCTTGCAATGAGACTGATGTTCTTGTAAAGAAATGAGTTTTCTCCGGTCTGTAAGGAGGTCACAAATGCTTTTGATCAGCTAGCGAGATGCTATTGATGATGACCATAATTCTGGTAGTGGTCGTTTGATACTGTTATGTCTGAAACATGGAAATGCATAATGTTTAGCTTTTGCACCACAATTAACTCAGTAAATGAAATTTGTCAAGGCGGATTTATGAATTAATATTTAAGACTAATAGTGAAATTGAACTCAAACAAGGTGTCCTGGCATTTTGTTCATTCAGATGGATTATTATTATTTTCAATTCATTAAAGTGAAATTATCAAAATGATAAATTAAGCGAAAACTTTTCTTTAATTCTTTGATTTTTATCATTTTCTTTTTCATACTTTCTTAATATTAGTTCAATGATGAGATCTTACAAGAATCAGAATGAAAAGCTTATTAAAGATATAGCAGTATTAACTTTTTCATTAAAGATTAAAATATTATCGAAATTGTTTAAATATAAGACTCGCTATCGAATAAGAGCATAAAACTGTACATTTATTGACATTATAAAACTAAATCATGCTTGCTAAGGGCCTTTCTTTATACCAAAGTGTCATGCATGTAACATTTCATGACATCATAAGTGTTTACTGACAAATGATCAGAAGTCGATGGACCTTGCTGAAATATATTTTCTTAAATCAGACCTGACTCTATACTCTAGTCAAGCATTATATTATCAACCTGACAGTATGGTATGCTCTGTTACATGCTCTGAAACATTCTTTTCAGTTGTCTTGCGGAGATTTACAGAAGCTGTTTACCTAATGCGAATAAGAACCCCTTAATAATAAAGAGATTTCTATTTCTATCAAATATTTTTCACATGATAAACAGATTTCCAAATGAACACTACTGAAAATACTATATTAAGTCATCAAGTGAATGCCATACAATTTTTCAGTGCCCACTAGCAAAAGATTGGCAAAGTTTGTCCACATTAAAGGCTTGTTGTCCGTCTTGGAAGCTTTTGATTAGAATTCAAAGATACCCAACCCATGAAAAAGGACCAATCTGTTTTGAAGTTAACATAACTTAGTTAGCTTGTGAGAGAAAGGGTGGGAGAAGATAGGTTACAACCAATCTAACCAGGGATGCAGAAATCGGTCTATTTGCCGGACATGTCCGATTGGGAATCCAGTTTGACCGATTGGAAAAGTGACCTGTCGGACATTCAAGGAGTCAGTTGACCGATTGAAGATAATCAAAGAATTACTAAACAAACAGATAAACAAGCCTGAGTTGACTAACAAGCAATCAATAAAGGCCGATGAAATGCCCCGCTTGCGTCGATCATAATTGTAATGAAAACATGAACCGGTCATCAATGAAACAACTAATCCATTCAAACGACATAATTACCGTGTTATCTTTAATTATTGGATCATCTCAGTGTCATGTAATGAGTAAAACAAGTCAATAAGGCCAAACTTTTTTCAAAAAGACATCAAACAACTTCACATCGTTATTTTACATGCTGTTACTATATCCTCCCTCCACTAACTTCACAAGCTCCATGCATCGACTTTGCAAACAAGACTTCATTACAGTGTTTGGAGCTTGCATTATTGCAGGGAGGAGAAAGGAACAGCAGGATTGTAGTGATAAGGAAACGAAAACGGGCTGATCTGTTGGCAAGTTTGACAAGCTATAAAAACTTATGCAGTGTGTGTCAAGTAGTTGATATGTATCATAACTTAATAGAATTATATTTAAAACAGCCAAAGTAATTTTATTTTACTCAATGTAATGTATTTTCAGTGTTTTACTTTTGCACTGCATTGCATGCGTTGCTATAAATAGATCTGTACATCGTCTGCTTTCCAGTTAATATTACTGAATAAATGACACTATTGAAACTTGATTATTAATTTAAATTATAAACATATTCATATACCTAGGCCTAAACATCATAGTAATAAGTAAATTACTGAGTAATAATTTTAGACTTTAATTTAGTCTATGAAATATTTCCACATGTTCAATCGTGTATTTACGTGAGATAAAGCACCAAAATTTATTTTAAAATATCATTATTCGTCGACTTATACGTGGAATGTCCGATTGGCAAAAATTTGAATCTGCATCCCTGAATCTAACTCTGTGGAACTGCACACTGATCTACCAGGAACCACACTGAACATAACTTAGCTTGGGAGAGAAAGGGTGAGAGAATATTAATTGAAAGTGCAAGAAGGAACGTACTAAGTACAGGACTGGCTCCCGGCTGTTGGTTTGTCTGTGTGACCTGTCGGTGTGTGTTCAGGTTGAGAGGAGCCTGACCATACATGTGCTGCAATGTTAGAAAACAGGTGCTTGGTTTAATAAAACAAGGAATGTGACCTTCAGACCAGTGCAGAAAGAGTCAATGAAATAAACATTGAATGTTAGATTTTCTTAACATTAGTTAATGACCTCTTTGAGAGGCATTTTAGAAATTGGAAATACAATGAGAAAGAGGGGATATATCGACAATTTCTTTATTTATGTTAAGCGTTGTTTCAACACAGCTCCTTGTGCTGTTGTCATGCGAACGAATAAAGAAGTTGTCATCCATATATTCCTCTTCCTCGTTTGTTAATATAGTACAGACTATTGGGAATGATTGTTTGAAAATAAATCAAAATGAATTGTTATGTGACTTATTCCATCATCACTCAAATCATTTAACACAATAAGAGATATCAAAAGAAAAGGCGATATCTTTTGAGACTACTACGAGGAAAGGGTTGAACTCATGACTGAGACTGCATAGCTTTGCTTGATTGGTAATTCCGCACACTATCTGGTAAAAGTTGTTTGAAGTTACGAAAATGGTTAACAATTTCATGGACAACCACATTATGGTGGAAACTCTTGTTTGATGAGAGAATATTTTTTCATGAATGATTATTTCTAAATTTGACAATCCATTATTCAACAAGCATGACAATAAAGATGATGCATTACACAAAACATGAAGAAAGATTTCTATTAAAAAAAATGTGCTGTTCATTGAATCAAGCATAGCCAAAGACTGTACTAAAATGTTAGAGTAACTTGTGTTAAGGTTTAACTTGTAAGTCTGTGTTGGATTTAACGTCAACAACAATACATACCTGTGGGGGAGAATGCATCTGTGAGGAAGGCATAGACTGACTGTAAGGGTAGGCCCCGGACGGCATCATCTGATGGTGACCCATGCCTCCACCACCCCCTCCCCCTCCCTTCTGGGGGGAGATGGCCATCATGATCTGCTGCCCTGGGGTAGGGGGTGGACCAGGGGCACCTGACACATTCAGGACTTGAGACAGGGGGGTGTTTGCCAGCATGTAGTTGTTCTGCCCGTGCATGTGTCTCATTGAGAGTCCTGAGGGGGAGCCGTGAGGATGAGGGTGAGGCGCCACCTGGTGGGGGGATCGAGCCATGTGGTCAGGACGTCCGGGGCTCACCGGGCTAATCGGGTTCCCTCTGATTAGGGGAATAGGGCGTGGGGACGATTTCTGGGGCTGCATATACATCTGTTGATGATGGTGTTGATTTTGTTGATGGTGTTGCTGTTGCATTTGATGATGGTGTTGATGTTGATATTGGTGTTGATGCTGGTGTTGATTGTACATGACTGGAGCAGTTCGATATCCTTGGGGAGACATCTAGGATAAAAAGAAAAACTTTTTCATTTCTTTTCATTTTTCATATACTCAAAAACATAGAATAAGAAAAAGGGGAGAACAAAAAGATTTCTCATGGTTTGCTATTATCTAGATTGGCAAACAAATGCAAACATCTCATATTTGCAGGCCATTTTGAAAGGAAGATTTATGGGTTGAGTGTGTGCCTACTCCAACAGAATGGTAAAGCTTATTAAGGTGTCATCTCATTCTTAACTGTTGTATATTCACGCAAAAAGACATTTTATCACTGAAAATCTAGCTTATCTTTTTATTAGCAGCTAAAGTGATACATGAATTTTATATATAATAAACAGAAAATGGACCAATTACACAATAATGTGATTTTATCAACAGTTGCAGTTCTAAAACGAGTTTACAATATTCAGTTGAGCTAAACTTATCCACTTCCCTATGGGAATGATTAAAAGGCGCTCACACTAAAATGGTTACCAACAGTTTAAGCTTGATGTTTGATCATTTCTTCTAGGACTATGGATACTCATTTTCAAGTATGAGATATGTCAGCCTTGAAGATAATTCATTTGGCATAAGCTAATACTTATTGGGAAAATTTTAATGAAATATTTTTTTTAAAAACATGCTACTGATTCTTTAATAAATTTGGTTATTGAGCAAGTTTCTTGTTCACATGTTTGATTAATGGTGCTTATTTACCTGCGAGTTAGCACCTTTTGAGTGAGACTCCTCTGGCATAGACTTAGAACGATGAGGTTTCTCTCGGAAAGACGGCTGTGACATGTGGCCAGCTCCAGGAGTATTAGGAGAGGAGTGGGACTTGGACTGATGGGCTGCATGGTCAAGAGAGATATGACAAGGATGACCATATGTACATATGTTATGCAATAATATCTAGAAAGAATGTTTTACAAGCAAATAACTTAAAGAGACACAGAGTATGTTGATAGGATCACATATGTCAAATCTTGAAATCGGGAACCACTAACTGTTACTGAAAATAACAAGTTAAAGGTCAAAAAGTACATTAGAGCGAAAATACGGCCATTGAAAGTCGGGATTTTGATCTAAAACCGGAGTGGCGCGTGCAAATTCACCAAACGTAATTTTGAAACCTTGTCATAAGCTGACACGAAGATATATTCAATTCGATAGTGTTTATTTGGTATTGTAACTAATAGGTAGATTAATTGGATGCATAATTTCGAATATTAAACGTATTTGAGATGTTTTCTTGATTTTTCCATAAAATCAAGCATTTTAGAGAAATATGCATAAATGGATATATTTGCAAGTCCAGTGATGAGAACTTCAATGTGCATATTAGATATTGTGTAGCTTATCAAAACCAAATATAATTTTAAAAAAGATACTCTGAGGCCTTAAAAGTACTGATTGATTGATTGACAAGGATAGAGAGGAATTTGCATCAATAACTACATTATTATCCCCCGCCGCGCGATAAGCGCGAAGCGGGGGATATAGTATTCGGCAGCGTCCGTCCGTACGTACGAAATGGAATAACATAAGTACTATTCTCTACATCCTTCTCATATTTTGCATACAGGTTCACCTCAGTGAGAGTAATTGTCCAAATGGGTTTCGTGACCTTGACCTTCATTTCAAGGTCACAAGGACACTTTGTCATTTTACCCTTGTTGGCGCGATATCTCAAGAACTGTTTACTGGATTCTCTTCATATCTTACATATAGCTTCTCCTGATGAAGACCTTGGGCTGATTAGATTTTGGTGACCTTGACATTATTCTCAAGGTCACAGGAGGACTTTGAATTTTTGGACATGTGAACTTGCATGTTTACCCTTGTTGGCGCGATATCTCAAGAACTGTTTACTGGATTCTCTTCATATTTTATATATAGCTTGTCCTGATGAAGACCTTGGGCTGATTAGATTTTGGTGACCTTGACATTATTCTCAAGGTCACAGGAGGACTTTGAATTTTTGGACATGTGAACTTGCATGTTTACCCTTGTTGGCGCGATATCTCAAGAACTGTTTACTGGATTCTTTTCATATCTTACATATAGCTTCCCCTGGGGAAGACCTTGGGCTGATTAGATTTTGGTGACCTTGACATAATTCTCAAGGTCACAGCGGAACTTTGAATTTTTGGACATGTGAACTTGCATGTTTACCCTTGTTAGCGCAATATCTCAAGAACTGTCGACCTGATTCTCTTCATATCTTACATATAGCTTCCCCTGGGGAAGACCTTGACCTTCATTTCAAGGTCATTACGAGACTTTGACATTTTACCCTTGTCAGCGGGATATCTCAAGAACCATTCACTGGATTCTCTTCATAGCTTACACAATGCATCTTATTGGGAAGGCGTCGGGTCCAGTCGATTTAGGTGACCTTCACATCATTTTCAAGGTCACAGCGAGACTTTGAAAATTTCAGCATTGAAACCTGCATTTTAGGCTTGTCAGCAGGATATCTCAAGAACCATTAACTGGATTCTCTTCATAATTTACACAAAGCATCTTATTGGGAAGGCGCCGGGCCCAGTTGATTTTGGTGACCTTCAAATTATTTTCAAGGTCACAGTTTATAGATTTCGTGACCCTCTGACAACAAATAAGAGGTCACAGCCAATAATTGATTGATAATTTGCGGCGGGGGATTATGTCACCTCAGTGACAAACACTTGTTTGAAATGATTTTCTGTTTATTTCAAGAGATTTAAATGTTTTTTGCCTAATTACAATGAGCAAGTAAGATTGATTGAGTGAATAATTGTTTAGCACACTTGCCAAATATTTCAGCCATTAGAACAACAATTGACTTTCATTTTAAGATAAATCTACATATAAACAAGATGTGTTTGTGAAACACGAATGCCCCCGGATGCATCCTGCTCGCTGTGTCAAGGTCAAGGTCACAAGGTCAAATGTCATGGTGTCATCTGAAAGGTCTCATCACAAGGGATCCATATGTCAAGTATCAAAGACCTAGCTCTGACCAATCAAAAGTTATGACCAAGGTTAAAGTTTTTGTGGACAAACGGACAGACGGACAGGTGAAAAACAATATACCCCCGGAATCTCCGATTCATGGGGCATAAAAATAATTTATAACAAAATGTATAATGCACTCTCAGTTTTTAGTATAGTTTCTTTTCACAGAATTAGAAACTGAATCAAAGAGAAAAACCTCCTTACCATTTGGTGACATTGTATTCTGCTTGGCCATCTGTTCATTCATCCTATTCATATTGTTCCGCTCCTCGCGCTGTCTTCGTTCCCTCTCTTCTCTGAAAGAAGATAACGCAATCAAGAATGATACCATAAAATCATTTCCAGCAATGTTTCAGCAGATAAAAGCAAATCAACAAACTATTAAGACATCAAACAATTTGGCCTTGGCCTCTTCCTATAACTATGATATTTGAGGGCAAAACTTTACCCTATTACAAATCACATGGTGTTCTAGGACGCTCAATATCGTGATTGTTATCAAGGTAACAACTTTATCATATTAGCATTTTATTCATATGCTGGACAAAATAAGTAAGGGATATTAAAATAGTAATGATCAGTATTTCATCAGGTGGTCAAAAAAAAGAAATAAATTAATATTTAATATTTCCAAAATTTCATATATCCCTTATCATTTGGCCCAGCATATTTCATTATTTGTTAAATCTTTACATCACATTCAAAATCTTTATCAATTGGACAACACAATAATGTGCCAGTAACATAAAGGCATGAGGCCAATATGAAACCATGGGGAATCATGAGTTTCCTGGGGACCTACCGTTCCTTCCTATTGGTGACGATTGGACACTCCTTGGCTATGTGACCTATCTTGCCACATACCCGACACCCCCTGTCATTTGGTGGCGTGCCCTCGGTCAGCAGGGAGCGGTCAAAGAAGTAGTCCTACACATAAACTAAGTTAATAAAGGCCAAACTTTTGTTGGTTGTATTTATCTAAATAGGAATCTAAACTTTATGTACATAATTCTTGAAACGGAAGGGAGACTTCCAACTAATGAGTTAGAGAATGAGACAATAAATGTATGAATAACATATATTCATATTTTTATAAATTTGATAGGGATTACTTCTATATACACTGATGACAAGTAATGCTATTTATATTTTTAAATATGTTAAAGTTGGCATTACAAAGGAGGTCTGTTGGGTATGTAACCATTAGAGGGGCAGTAGCACGTTTTTAGAGGGAATATAAGGTGATGTCAGGTAAATGAAAATAAATGGTTCCAATTGAAAGGCAATGTATTCAAACCAAACGGAGCAGTCATAATTCAAATATATAATGTAAAGTTTAGCCATGCGATTCCTTTTCTTACACAAAATGAATTAAAGGTGTTCACAAAAAAATGGCCGCCAATGAATTTTAGGTAAATCTTCATACTTTGTTCTCTGACTATGAATGATTGGCTTGTGTAATGAGATTTTTGACACTATCAAAGTAATGCATTTAGCGTTAACATACAATTATCAGTGAGGGATCAAAATAAACTTTATATATCTTTGAAAGAGTTGTTTTCAATAGTAAAAATTATGTGACAATAACAAACAGAATCTTACCCCTAAGGACCTGTATACTTGTCGAACACGCGGCTCCTCAACATTAATACCATACAACTCTCTGCCATGAATAAAAGCCTTTAAGATATAGTTGTTCACTGCAACATAACAAAATTGTAACAATCACCTTGACTTATAAGAAAAGAACTAGCACAAATACAACTCCGTATTGAGAATCAATGAGAAGTAATAGTAATGTCATAATGTCAATAATGTGAGAAAAGTTGTACTCACTTTTTCTTGATAAGCCTGCACCAAGGTTGTGATTTAAATCAAAGGGATCTGCAAGGAAATATGATTACATGATACAAATGCTTTATTTCAGTGTTTATTTGGCTCTGTATGTTGGGTGCTGTTTAAATACATAAGTAAATTCTAACCGTAAAATTTCTCAAATAAAAAAAATAGTTGCCATTATCAGGTAAGATCCAATTTCAATGACAATCAGCAAATAACATAGCTCCTAAGCTTAATTCTATTAATTCTATTCTCTACACAGCTACAAACCTTCTACTCAGGACACTTACTATTACCAATTGTTTCTGTTCCTAATGAAACATAACCTTTTTTTGAAATAGCATATTTTAACACGCTGATCCAGTGTATGAAATAAGATGTCTGCAAGCACGGTACCTAGTTACTTTTGGTCTGGGCTGGTCACCTTTTGACCGTTTTCTTTAGTTTCAACATTATTATCTATGAAGCACTTCTTTTGGACTTGCTCCTTTAGAAAGCATAAAGATAGTGAAATACCTTCTATAGCAAGACATTTTCCATTCCAGAGCTTCTCGAAGCGTGAGAGTGGAGCCTTCTGCCTGATGGAGACGACCATCTCCTTGTAGTTGAACTCTTCTGTGTAGTAGCGGAACAAACCAAGCCACAGCTCACCGATACTACTCGTGTTCCGACCGTACTCCTTCCACACCTTGGGCTAAAATACATAAATTTGCCAGTTAATGAAAGAAAATATTTAAATTGCACTGATAATGTGGACGAGCTTCATGTATTATTTACTGTGCTATTTGTAAAGATATTAGAGGTAACTTTTAACTCATACGCATATTTTTTCTAATACATCATTGGAAACTTCTTTCTAAAGTGCCATATTGCATGGAATACACACTGTTGAAGTATATCAGATGATAACAGAGAACATTAGAAATCGTACCATTTAACACAAGCTCAACACATGATCAATTCAAAGCAGCATGTATATGTAAAAGACAAAAGATAAAGTGAGACAATGGAACATACCAAATCATCCAAATTCTCAAAGAAGTAGGCATTGCAATCATCTACCATCCATTCCGGCTTATTCTTTCCATGGTATATCTGAAATGATGTTCCAATAAAATAAATAGGAGTCATCACCGACACCAATGTTGAACATAATAAGAGACTTGGATTATTGTTTTTTGATGTGATAGATGTTAATTTGTAATAAAGCCATGATTAAGATCATTTAACAAACAGAAAGAAAGCTTGCAATGAATGTCTGTAAAATTCAAAATTATTACAGGAGCGGCTTCTTACATAGTTTGAACAACTGGCAAAAGTAGATATCATAAAAAGTAATGGTCATTAATATCTTAAGTGAGATAAACATCTCAAATCTCCCTCCCATCTCAGTAACATGCTTATCAAAATTTTGTCATTCATCATCTTTTCTTTGCACACTTCAGATGAAGTAAGAAATATCCATGAGGGTAGGATTAATCGCAATGGGATGTTCTACAACAAACATGGCAAATAGCAACAATACCTTTACAAAGATGCATAGGTCATATCTGCCAATATATATAAACATATGCTTGTACATATATCATCCTGCTACATCAGCGTATGAGTCATTCTCAAAAAAAGGTGAAATTCTGGACACAAAATTTTAAAAAAAATTATGAAACATTTTGGTAATTAATTTTCGCAAATGGGTAAGTGTATATCAAAGACATGTGAAAAATACAAAATTAATGCTTAATGATGTTCAGTAAGTCTGTTGCTGATTAATTAATTAGTGTATGTGATCATGAGTGTCTTTCCTGTAACAATACTGTTTTGACCAAGAAATCTGAAATTAATGTTATATCTTAAATTTTTCTATTTAGGTCAATTTATTTTATTCTTTTACACCACTTGCAAATAATAAAACTTAACATTAAACTACTTTAAGGTTTAGATTAAGGGAACAACTGTGTTCATATGTAAACAGAGGACCAGTTTACACTTTCAAAACCTATAAATGTCAAAATAAATGATTTAAAGAAAATTATTTCAACTGAATTGGACATCTACTTAGTTAAATTCCATTTCAGGATATTGTCAACATGTTATCATTATTAATTAGGGCCTATTTAAAAGAATAAATGGAGTTACAGGAAAGACATTCATGTTATGTGAAAGACACTTTATGTGACTGGAAAGGCAAAAAAAACAAAATATTTATGAAGTGTACTGATATTTCAAAATATTGTGTAGTTGTATTAGTTGAGAACATTTGATTATTGCACAAATTTCTCATGATATCCTTTAGTTATCAATAGAGTGTGATTTTGAAAAAAAGTTATGTCGCCAATAATTGTTACAGGAAAGACATCAAATGTTACGAAAGATATGATTAATTAAGTTTATCCATTTTCAAAGTGACTGCATTGATAATGACATGTAAGACTACCATAATATATCGAAGAACCAATTCAGAAAACAGTTTGTAATCAGTTTGTATCTTGTTTGATGGTAAATATGGTAAATTGCAACTCTCAGTATTTACAATATATGCAGAAATAATGTTAAGTCTTTACCGTAACAATAAAGTCTTTGCAGTAACTAAAATCAATTATTATTTATGACCCTTAGACACTGACAAATAATAAATAATTATGCTCCTTATCTTTTTGGGGTATTTCTACTATTAATTATCAGCTTATTAACTTCAAGATTTCTCCTCTTGTATTTTGACACCAGTAATCATGCAAACATTCTTTACTGTAACGGAGTCAAGTCTTTGCAATAACAAGTTCTGATATAAGTCCATGTTGTGTAAATATATGCCTTCTATCTTACAATATGAAATAATGAACATTAAACTAATACTTAATGTTTTTGAAATATGTGATGAAAAAATAAATGTTAAGTTCTTTTATTCATTAAATAAAACAAATAGTGATGAAATGTCTTTACTGTAACAATGTTATCTTTCCTGTAACATACTTTTGTTACAGGATAGACTGTTACATTAAAGACAATATCTCTTTGACACTACAATTAAAGATAATGACTGATCCCTCAAGCGAGCCAGACTTAAGGCTTGTGTTGCTTTCGACAACCCAGATTTAATGAACTGGTGATAAGTTACACAAACATAACAGCAGTTTTGAAATATGTGTTACAGTAAAGACATCGGCAATTTCTACTCTTGAAAAATCTGAACTTCAACTAATTTTTTTATAAAAAATATATTGTCTGAAGCCCAGATTAAAGTGTTTGCTTTGTCAATCAGAAACTAACATTGAGCATGACAAGAAATATATTTTCCAGAAATCAAGGGATCATCAATTATTTCATGATAATATGGTACTGTTACAGGAAAGACATAATTTTCTGTGACAGACATAAAAAGTGAAAATTAATATGAAAATTTACTCTATATAAGGTTTGATTAATGTAGGGAATATCATAATAGATGTTTCTATCAACAACCAGTGGAAAAAAGTACATCCCAAACTCATTCACCAAATGACAGACTCTTGTAGGTCTAAATTCCTTTGCTGGGACATGGGAAATTACGTCTTCTGATTTTGTAAAAATCAAATAAAAAAATAGATTGAGCATTAATTTATATTTGAAAGTGTTCTTTTGTGTATCAAATATATAAGCTTCAATCTGAAAGTGAAATCTTATCAAATTTAAATGTTATTTATTAAATAAAGACGGTAGAAAGTGGCGGACAGGAATTTCACAAACTTTTGAGAATGACTCGTATATGTCTCCGCTAATGCTGCAACCTATCCCCTGATATCCTCCTACAGTCTTCTGTCGTATCGCCGACGGGTGGTTGCTCAGCGCTATTTATAGCCTGTCGAACTCAATACACTATTGTCTAGTGATGTCGCACGTGGAAATCTAGGAGCGAGCGATTTGGAGCTTAGCGGGAGACTGCAATGAGAATCAGCTTTATTATCTAATAGCACTCCTATTGGTTAATTTGAATCACAAGGTGAGCATGCGGAACGAAGCCAAGAAACTTGTTTGCCGCTATCGCTGAAAGGGCATCATTTCATTGGCTTGCTATATATAGCGATACGATAGAAGACTAAAGGAGGATATCAGGGGATAGGTTGTAGCATTAGCGAAGACATATACGCTGATGTAGCAGGATGGTACATATATATACCCTGCTGATTAATCAATTTTAGGTGCCAGCTCCTTAGCATACAGTAGATCAAGGTCCTGTAGTACAAACCTTAAAGATGGACTGAAATGCTATATGGCAACTTTCGGGATTCATGAAATAGTGATAACAATTTCACATGGACTCAACTTAAAATTTCTGAAATCGACCTAGAAACGGCTTAATTACGACTGTATAAATAACACCGCCTAATTAGGCCGGCGAAGAGAATAAAACGCACTGAAGCGTGACTGACTCGTGACGTGTTAGTAGGTGATGTGATAACCCGTTGTGTGCCCTCGTTATGTAAAACAACACAAGCTAACAGTACAGCTCGATGTTTAACCGTCGATTAAACACCCTATACAAAATCCAAACATCTCAAACCTTCAATAAATCGGTAGTTTATTTATTCAACTGGCAATTTGTATTGATGAAAATGTAAAACCCTGATTCAAAACGAAGTTGTGCGCATAAAAGCGGCATAATGCTACAGCATGTAGATGGTCTCGCTTTGCGCAATGTTGTCATAAGACTGCACGTGAGAACCCGGAAGTATTTTCGTCATAAACAATTGCTCACGTGTGAACCGTTTTATCTTTGTGCACAGTTGTTTGTTGTTATTGAATATATCTTTAGTAGCACAACAGAAAGGATGTTATTATACAATACATTTTCTATACATTTAAACCAATTTTTTTTAAATGCCTTTGACTTCATTTTGTAACAGGATAAAAAAAAAATACGTTTTTCTTAGTTATTTCATTTAGTGATGGATAAGTTACAATTCTCAATGAAAGGCATGTATTGGATGATGACTGATGCCTTGTTTAAAACATTATTTTAATAGGGCATTTCACTGACAACCTTAATGTTTTCACTCTTGTACATAGAAGAGATATTGTTCACAACAATACCGGATACATGGCCCAACAGAATGAAGATTTATTAAATGAACCTTATTCAAAATAATTATCAGATAGAGCAAAAAAAAGTATTTCTAATTTCAACAGGTTATAATTTACCAATCGGAGAAAAAAGGGACGTTAAGGAATACAAATGCTATTTGATGTTACCTAATAAGCTGATGTCATAAAATAGCCAGGTGTTGATGATTGTGCATTATATAACCTACCTGCTATAGTCATCATTTGATAGATTTTAATTAGGAAACAGACAGGAAATACGATAGACAATAAAGTAATTGTGTAATAGGTGAGTATCTGATCTAAAGAAAGTAAATAACACCTGCAGACTAATGTCATTGTTTATTCAACCTTTTTACACAACGTTCAAATCTAAATGTGAGCATTGTAAATTCGGATTATTACCATAAATCAGCCAAAAACTTTGTGCTATGTTTTATATTTTACTAATCTCTTTTTTCTCTGCATGCCAAACTGTTCATTCAGTGAAAATGCGAGCTCGAAACAGAAAATCGGTGTAGTGATCGGAACACGTGAGTTCGATGTAGATTGTCACATTGCTCTGTTTGACCTTACACAGCGGGTCAATTTGGCGTGAAACGATCAATGTGATGGGAATTTGTCTACGGAAACTTCATCAGGAGATATTCTAGGACAGTTGACAGCAACACAATGATATGACATACTGTTAATCGCTTGGAAAACGCAGAACTACGGATTTCGCCTACCATTTTCCATATAAACAGACGAACACTTCGCCTACTGCCACGTCACTTCCGGTATCCCCTGCCCGTGACTTCTCAGCCTTGTTTTGGTTTGTCGCTGGACGGCGACGAGCAGACGCCTTGTTACGCAATGTTTACTTAGCTGTAGCTTCATTGAGAAACTGTGTATCGTTGCTGTTTTGACCTAATATTTATATTATATAGTTATTTGACCAATATCTTATGAAAAATATATTTAAAAAAGGTTATACAGCGGCTCTTTAAAGATTACCGTAAGACACTGAGATAGCCTAAGTGCAAAGATAAAGAATGGCACTAAGGTATTTGAGTTGTCTTGTGAATGACCAAATTAAATTCAAGCCTCATACCAAAAGCTAAAGATTGATAACTTTGACGGACGTAGATTACCTCCTGCAGGACTGGAATGACAGGTGGTCTGCACTGCTGAAGGTAGTGTAGAAGCATCAGCACGTACGCATACGAGGACAGACTGCCTCTTGACGCGTCACCAATATCACACACCTGCAATATGCCAGTTTGAAGGTTGAAATGAAAAAGGTTAAAAGACAACAGAAAAGAGAGCCAAAATGTTACATAATAGGTCATAGAACAAAATTTCAATTGATTATAAAAAAAACAACTCACCTTTGCAAAGACCTTGAAAGCATAGCCTAATGCTTGAACTCTAGGATCTACTCGACTGTATGCCAGGAGAAGCTGTGTATTGTGCTGGGCCTGAAGGAATATCCATTATTGGTAAATAACCTGATACCTAGCTCAGACTATGTTCAGAAGTTTAAATGAAAATTGATTACTTACTTTTGTCAAAAGCATTGTAATAATCATGAATTACTGGCACAATCCCTTTCATGAGATCATGTAATGAAATCAGTCATTTTGACAAGTGTGAGCACAGTGTCTCAAATAATAATCCACTAAACTACATTTCAACTAGGGCCATAAAATTCTTAACATAAAGCTTATTATCCCATATGCAATTAATAGCAGAGAAGGTTTATGGGGGATTCCCCTTTAGAATCCCCTGTAACCTCAAAGGTGAAATCCCAACCACATTTGATAACTGTACACAAAACCCACCACCCATTACTAACATCCCCCATCCATCCTCAAAGAATAGTCCAATGGCAGAGTAGGTTCAGGTTCCATTTTCAGAATATTTGATACAAAATCCCCTGTAACTTCAAAGGTGAAATCCTCAACCACATTTGATAAGTGAACGTCCAAGCCTCGATCCTATACCACCATCCAGCCATCCGAAATTCCCAGTCGAGCCCAATGGCAGAGTATGTCCAGGGGGGTTCCCCCTTTGGAATTGTTAGATAACCTGTAACCTCAAGGTGAAATCCCCAACACATTTGATAAGTGTTCACCCCTAACCGACCACCCAATACTACCATCCAAATTTCCTAGAGTAGCCCATGGCAAACTTACCAGTGTATTGTAGAGACTGATATCTCCCTCCAGCTGACTGTGACGATGCCGGAACTTGACGATGGGTACCTTGGCTGTCGGGATAGCCACCACCTGGTATAGACCTTTGTGTTCCTTCAGCTTCTTCGCTAGTCTCTCGATGATCTCTGCACACTTTATGTCCTGAAAGAATCCATAGAATATCTGATTGAAATTTTTCAAAATATTAACACGTAACATAAAATAATCTTATAAAGAAACCACAATACTTTCCAGTTCTGAAATTTCATTTCAAAAGGAAAGATGAACATACCTTTGCTGTTTTCTGTGAGGTGAAGGTCATGCAAATGTCAAGGTCACTCATACGGAAACCGAACCCATTACAGGATGAACCAAACAGTTGAAGTTTTGCAGCTGAAACAAATTTTGGTTTAAACCATTAAATATGTGATAACAATTTACATAAATATTTGAAGATTTTGAATCCCTTTTTAGCATTAAGGCCTTTTAGATGCCTGAGATGGTATATGTACATCATTGTGAATTAAATATCAATGATTGGAGACAAGAAATGTCACAAGTGAGAATGGTCACCTTTATTTTATAATGTGATGTTCTGATAGGTTATGATACTCTGTTCAAGCATGATTTTTGCTTGATGACAATAAAATAGCCTGAACTAAATCGTGGCTTTTCATATCTACAAGGACCATGTAATCTTTTTGTACAACTTCCCACACAATTTATTAGATTCAATACCTGGGAAAAGCTGTCCGATGAATTCTTCCAATTCATACAGAATATATTCTCTTTGCTCAAGTTCATCTCTTGTTGGACCAAAGTCCCCTGTAATGTAAAATATGTTGTGATTTCCCTACCTCAATTAATCAAAAGGTGTTCAAAAATGAATTCTGCTATCATTGTTTGCCTGATACCTGATAATCTCTTCCACTTATACACATGATTTGTTCAAATCATAATATATTTGACCCTCTTCAGATAATACATTTTGGGAAAGTAACATTTATTGTGGAAAATTTGATTTTTTTTTAAAAAAAAGGATGCCTCTGAATTTCTTCCACTTATACACATGATTTGTTCAAATCATAATATATTTGACCCTCTTCAGATAATACATTTTGGGAGAGGTAACATTTATTGTGGAAATTAGAATATTTTTTTTTAAAAAGGATGCCTCTGCCCTATAAAGGCATTAAAGGGTACTCATAAAAAAGTTCATAATATAAGGTACTCCCCCCAAAAGCCTGACACATGACTTTATGGTCTGGAATGGTAACTTTTTCTCAAATTCTACCAAGAAAATTGACAAAATAGAACCATTTGGCTTGGTACATTTGAAGCATATTTCAGCCCCTATAACTTACGAGGAACATGTTCGACTGTGACCGACAGCATCTTGATAAAGGGTTTCTTCAGCTGAGGGAGAGCTATCAACTTGGGCAGCTTATCCTCAGGACAGGAAGTCTTCAGATGACCTTCCTTCTCACAGTATCCACAGATTATTGCAGGACCCTGCACAGTTGGAAGCAAAATATCTCAGTCAAATAGTTCTCAAGTTATGCTCCAGAAATGAAACAAAGTCATAAATTTGGCTGTTTTGATGCGAAAATGACAAAATAAAATTGTACACTGGAATTGTTACCCTAAAAAGTCACATCTGCCCCACATAGATAACATCTATTCAAAAGTTAGAATATTCTGAGTCACGTAATTATTAAGTTATGCTCCGGAAAATCACACCCATGGACAGACGAACAGAGACGCAGACGGACAAACACACAAAGGCACATATGTTGACTTGATCACATACAAAATTCCTATACCGCCCAGCACCAGTTTGTAATTAAATAGATGCTACATTTTGAAACCTTTATATTTTGGAACAAGGTCAATTTTAATCAGACAACTGTTATCATGAGAGTTTATGTTCATTGAGAAGATATATACGTATATATACGTATATCGAATTTACATTGGAGACTGATATTTACTTTGCAGTAGATGATGCTCATTCATTTGATATTTGAAACCAACTGAAAAAGACAAACCTTTCCATCTGTTAAAATCTTCTCTGAGAATTCATAGAAGTATTCTTTGTCTTCTAAATGCAGTTCCTTCAACAACACTTCAACAGCACTGAGAGCAGGTGTGGATTTGTCTTCTGTTACAGTCTCATCACATTTTATCACAGTAGTTGTCTCCCCTTCTGAAGACTCTTCAGTCTTCTTCACTTCCTCCTCCACTTTTTCACCTTCACAGGGCACAGAGCCCTCCACAGAGTCTGTTTGATCGACATTAGAAGCAGTCACTTCACTTGATGATGCGGACACGTCTGCTGGACTCTCGTCTGTTGTTACAGACCCCTCAACTACACTCTCACCCGACGCACTGACTGAACTCTCACCGGAAACAGTTGTAACATTTTCTGACGAGTTCTCGCCCGAAACAGCTGTCACACTTTCGGACGAACTTGTCAACTCTCTCATTGCACTGTCAACAACTTTCAGAGCAAACTCCCTAGCAAATTCATACACATCCTTGCTCTTCTTTCCCCCAAGTTCCTCAGTTGCAACGTCGTCAGTGACAATACTACTGATGCTTGCTGATATGATAGAGGAGTCTTCTTCACACAACATGCTCACCGAACTTTGACCCTCAACGGAGGACGATTGGAATGTGTCAGACACTTGCCGTTCCGGTGACGATTCCCCACAACTAGTCTCTGAGAGCTCGTGCTCCGGTTCGACGCTCGAATCTCGAGCAGCGTCTGTGTTGTCATCTGTGTCCTCCAGGTCAGGGGAGAGGTCACTCAGTGACCGTTTCCCTCTCGACTTTTCTACAATGGTGGACAGCATCTCATTGCTGATGAGAGACTGTCCGTTCTTGCTGCGAGGCAGACCAAAGTAGTGATATGCTTTCCTAAGGGAGTCCTGGAAATACTCGTATATCTTTGTGTTGCTCACTGTCCGGGCCACATTCCTCTTCTGAGAAAATGGATCTGTGAAATATCAATCAAAATTGAAATATCATTATAAATCAATCGTTTCTCTTAAAATTGTTTCTGCCGTCTTTTTCCTATTGACTCTCCTTGTGAGAAGAACTTAAAATCTTAACGACACTTAATGCAACCTTAAAACTTTAGGTACATCTCAGCAATGTTTCATAACTGCTTTGAAATAGCATCCAATTCTTCATAATATGGTTTCTTTCAGAGCATGGAAAGGTAAGGCAGCAATGTAAAATAATTGTTCATAGCTTCCTGAAAAAGCAATGCAACATCCACTTATATATTATTACTGGTAATCAATTATTTTTCTGTCATACCTTCTATTGCTAGCTTCTTCGAGTTCCATTTCTTCTCAGCTCTTGGGAGCATCTTGTGCTGGCGCAGACACACGACGTACTTGGCCGTGTCAAATCCAAGACTGTAGTAACGGAGAGTGTCGAGCCAGAGAGAACCAACACTGCTCGTATTCTCCGTCTCCCAAGCCTTGACCTTTGAGGAGATGCAGAGAAATTCAACAGTTATTAGGGTTAAGCCTCTTGTTTAAATGGCTACTTGAAGAAAGAGTGTCACCATGTGAGACATGGACCCATGGTATAAACAAACCCTCTCTCTTTAAACTCATAATTTCTGGCATCAAATTCTTTGCAAAAATCGTATCACTTAATGAATTCAGAGGGTATTTCAACTTGCATTTTTTTTTTTTTGGTTCAAGTATCTGCTATAAATGAGAAATTATGCACACTAAAGAGGGTTTGAAATTAGAAGTTGGAAAGTTACAGAAGAGCATATTTATCTGAAAAGTTAAATGTATGTTAACATAATTGAAAGTTTACCTCTTCTTTAACTTTTTCAATCCAAGAAACTGATGCATCATTTTCAACATTTTTGGGCAGATGCTGAAATAAATATATTTTAAGATTATATAGAACAGTCTGGATTTAATCCAAGTGTTCTTATGTGAAACTGATGTTAATTTAAATGTATGTTTTATTGGCCTTGGCCTTTGGACATATGGAATAAACTATTACAACAGCTCTTAACTTATGAGAAGGGCAAGGTAAATGTAAAAGACACCAGAAATGACACACATATTCATCACAGACAAGGAAAAAAATGTGTAGATCTGTAAAACTTATTTTATAAACATCAACCCCATTGCCAGTAAAGTCTTTCATATTCAAACACTGCCTGTTTGATTAAAACCTATTTTATTCACAAAGAAAATGATGAACTCCTTCTTGGCATCAAAAAAGGGAACGAACCTGACAGAGGACGGGAAGAACAGGGTTTGGCAAGTGTTGGAGGAAGAAGACGGTCATGAGGGAAGTAGCATAAGCTGGCAGGGTGCCCTCGCACTGGACGTCCAATCTGCAAACCTGCATGCACAAAACAGCTTCTGTCAGTTCTGGGAAGTAGCTGCATACTCAAATCAAAAGACTACACCAAACACTGGTACTTTAACATCATCATTTCAGTACAATGAAGGTACCATATCATTTGAACTTAAAGTCAGTGTCTAAAAATAATCCTTAGAAATGATTATTTTACCAAATACAAGGAAGTAACCTATGTGACTTGGCAATTTAGTAGCACACTTCAGATCAAGAATTAATTTTCAAGGTTATATTTTGATAACAAAATATTAATAGTCTGAGTGATAGACATTCCATTATGTACAAAAGGTTATTTTGAAAAGAGTTTGACCAGCTGGCCACCAAAAAGCAAAATCATGGTCGACTTCTTTGAAATGACAAAATAGTGGAGAAAGAATGGACATGACAACCAATTGATAAATCTACAATTATGACCTGTGGAGGCCAGGGATTCACTACCACAAGGTATGCTGAGTGTGAGCAAATCTAAGCGAGTGCATCAATAAGAAAGCAAAATCGTACCTAAAGAAAAACTTTTCATATTTATACCTTGGCCCAATATCTGAAGGCCACAGCCAGCTTGCTGACCCGTGGGTCAATGTCACTGTAGACTGCTAGAAGTTGACTAGTTGCAGTAGCAGGCCGGCTGTTGATCGTCAGTTTACACTCCAACTTTGTGCCTGGGTCATTAAATACAATGGCTGGCACTTTGGCCGAGAAGTCACTGTGTACATTGACAAACTTCTCCTCTGAAAAAAGACATGTGTAGATTCAATACAAGTGTGACTGTGGCACTAAAAAGATAACATAATCCAAACAGAATTTCCGTCAAAAATCCTGAAAGAAAGTGGAAATTCCAACGAACACATCTACATATGAAGAAAAATCCAAATATACAAAATTTCATTGAACATTGTGATATATATTTAGATTTAAGTTTAGGAAACAAATGATTAGAGACAGATAGACAGAATGGAAATGTAAAGCCAGCTTCTTACTTCCCCATTTTGACAATTAAATTCAGACAGAATGAATAAAATACCTAAACTCTGTCCAGTTTAATAACATTGATATGACACTTGTTCACTTTCCCTCAAAACCAATTACTTTACATCAATTTTTAAATTCAAATGGACGTCTTTTACTATTCTCTATTCAGTATTGGCTACGAAAAGAAAAAATAACTGTTGTGATGTACCTGCAGTTTTGAGATGGTTGAACACCTCTGTAAGCATCTTTGGTAGACTAGTGATATCAGCAGAGAAGAAATCAATGTTGATATCACTTGATTTAAGCCCAAAACCAGTCAGGGACGATCCATACATTTGCAAAGACACACCTAGAACAAAAACAAAGATTCTTTCTCACATATGTTAATATTCTGTTGAGATATTTCACAAGATATGAGATTTCCAAACTGTCAGTTTGATTCCTTGCTGCTTTGCTGCCGACCCTCGAGTTTTCTGTGCTCATATCAGCGCCCCTACAGGCGATTGTTAGCAACATCCACTTACTTTCTGATTGGACTATTGCTTTTTCTCATACTAAGCTAGAGAGCAAGCACAGAACACTCTAGGATATGCAGTAAGGCATAGAACTGACAGTTCGAAAACTAGCATTTAGGCTTTGCATTGGAAGATGGTGGTAGTCTTACCAGGGATTTTTTCCTGTATAAAATCTTCAACCCTCTTTACCACTGCTTTTCTCTGTTCAATTTCTGCCTTGGTCAGTCCATAGTCTTTATGAATGGTTTCTACAATAAGGTCCAACGCCTGTACCTGCTTCTCGGTTGGGGCTGGCATGTAGCGCAGTGTGTTTTCTGAATCTGTTACCTAGAAACAGATGTCAACAAGTGTTCAGTTTTAATCTACAAATATGACCTGCTCACATAGTTGTTGCTTTGTTACAGTGGTCCGAAAAAATATCGGATTCATTTGCCATTACTAAAAAAAATACAGTTTTTTGGAACTGAAATTTATCAATATCTTGTTATCGAAGAAAGACAAGATTGACCTTACTTCTTGAAAGGAAAATCTTGTATCCAGTTTGTTAATCACAATAATAAAATCTTTGCTTGCAGGGATAACCAACCTTTTTAGAGTCACTTATAATGCCTAGGTTAGTCAATGAGAATTAATAATATTAAATTGACAACTGAAACTGGTTAACATATTTTGGCACTTATTAATTCAGACATATTAGGTAAATCTAAAATGTGTGAAGTAGAAACATTCAAAATATTAGACTTATGTACCTCTTTTCTTCTCTTGTGTCGAGGCTCTGACACATGTTTCCTGTAATCATGGACTCTATCAAGATGATATTCACACAGACGGCAGAAAAATTTGGCCCTGGGAAACTTTATAGATTTCTGAAAAAGAAAGATTAGAAAATGGTGTTATTTTTTTATCAAAAAGGTGGCAAATCAGTTTTTGGAAAGTGATCAAAATGCAAAAAGGAATATATATATAAGCTTGTCTTACCTTTTTAAGGGGGAATATTTTCTGCTTTTCCATTTCTCTGAGAATAGCATTGTCAACCTTCTCTTCAGAATCTAAACAAATTATGATGCTTAGAATTGTGATCTATTGTTTAATTATATATATGATCATGCAATCCGACTGTGCTCATAGATTTCTATTCACTTAGACAAATTGTAAGATGCTTCAGTGACAGGCAAAGGCATGTATTGACAATATCAATACATGTATTTCAATTTTTATTTGAAACCTGATTTCCAGACAATAGATGCTAGATAGTACATTTCATCTTAGCAGTTTAGTTAGTGTGTACTCATTGTAAGTTACATTCCAGCATTGACAATATCATTCAAATAAATAATTTAAACATTATAGTATCTATCCAATAAAATTCATATTCATGATACTTGAGCTCTATGGCAAAACTAGTTTGGAAAGAAGTCAGATGAAAACTAGACCACAGATTGCAATATCATTTGTCAGCCCGGCCCTAAAGCATGATGAGAAAAAAAGGTTCTTCTATTGTAAGAGATCAATTTACATTTTGGGTTGTTTGATAACATTCAGAAAGACCACTTAAAGAGGCAGTAGCAAGTTTTAAGGAAATATCAGGTGATGTCAGGAAAATGAAAATAAACGGTTCCAGTTGAAAGACAATGTATTTAAACTAAGCGCTGCATTATAAATCAAATATATAATGTAAAGTTCAGTCATGCAATTCCTTTTTCTCACACACAATGAATTTAAAGTGTTCACACAAAAATGGCCACTAATATAATTTCATCCTGCTACATCAGTTTATATGTCTCCTCGTTATGCTAAAACCTATCCCCTGATATCCTGCTATGGTATTCAGCCGTATCCTTATATGTATAGCAAGCCAATCAAATGATGCCCTTTCAATGATAGCGGCAAACTGGTTTCTTGGCTTTGTTCCTCGTGCTCACAGCGTGATTTAAATTAATCAATAGGAGTGCTATTAGATAATAAATCTGATACTCTCATTACAGGCACCCGCTAAGCTCCAAATTGCGCTCTCTTAGATTTCCACGAGCGACATCACTAGACAACAGTGTATGGAGTTCAAAATTATTAGTTTGACTGAAAACAGACAGGTTATAAATAGCGCTGAGTAACTACCTGTCAGCGATACGGCTGAATACCATAGCAGGATATCAGGGGATAGGTTGTAACATAACGCGGATACATATGCGCTGATGTAGCAAGATGATAGAATTTATGTGAATCTGTATAATTTGTCCTCTGTATGGATGATTGGTTTGGGTTATCAGATTTATGACACTATCAAAATAATACATTAAGCAAATTGTACAGTGAAAACTTGCAATTATTTAAAATTCACAAAAAACATGCTACTGCTCTTTTAACTGCAAACTCACACAATGCTAATAATTATTTGTTTGCTTGTTTTACCTTCATGACTACCCGATTTTCCAGTGCTATTCTTCCTTGAAGTATCCCCCGTCTGATTCCCCTGTTGACCCTTCGATGACTGGTGAGCATTTCCTTTAGATTGGGGTTGCTGCTGTTGTTTAGATTGCTGTTGTGGATTTTGTGGCTTTTCCTGTTTCTGTTGCTGAGATTGTTGCTTTTGTTGTTGTTTTAATTCCTTTCTGGCTTTATTCTTTCCTTTCTTCTGCCAACCTGCCTTTCCTCCATCGTTCTGACCTTGCGGGTTACTCATGTCTTGCTCCCCTTGTTGTCTTTGAGGGGGGCCTGGTTGCATGCCCTGATTTTGCCCTGACGTATCTGCTGGGGGTCCCTGAGGGTTGTCCACTGCAGAAGGTTTCTTCTTCCGTCTTCTCTGACCAGCTTTACTTTCATTTCCAGGATGGAATGTTGTGTTTCCAGGGTGGAAAGTCTTCTCTCCTGATGCCATTACTGAAGATAAATGGTAAATAGTTTGAGTTGGAACATGAGTTTGATAATGTAATTTTCTCAATTCTTATACAATTTCAAATATTTTTAAGTACACAGTGTTGTTCCTAGGTGATCTGCTGAGGGGGTAATTTTGGCCAATTCTGAGCATGTTGGACCCTTAACAATGTTAGAAGTATCAAACTTCTTACAAGTTTAAGGGACACCATGCAAAATGGGTAGGCAAATTTCCACACAAAAAAAACGTCTAGGAACAACACTAGTACAGGCTATGGATTCTCAAAGGCTGATTTGTAAATATACATGTAAAATAATATTTAAAGACTTCATACTTCTAAGGCTTGTACTTCATTGGAAGACATCATTTACAATTACAACAGGCCTCATGATCACCCAACCTCAATCCAGGATCGAGCTGTCTACAAAAACACAAATACCCTTACCAACTAACCCTTTAAGATTGTTGACAGGGATCTTAGATTTAAATCTTTTTCTACAAAATATCTTTGAGATAAAAAAGACAGTCTAAAAGGAATACAAGCCTTGAAGGTCTAACAGATGGTATAAAATAAACTTGATATATGTCTAACTTCTTTGAGAGGCATCATAGAAGTTGGTATGACAATAATGAAGAGGAATATATGGATGACAACTTCTTTGTTCATTGTTTGCGACGTGGTCTATCTGTGCCTGATAAGATGCAATCTAGCCGACTATTAGGGGTGTAACGATAGGTCAAATTATCGACTTATTGCAATAGTTGCTGTGCTGATAGTAATTTATCGATAGTCATTTTTTAAACGATCAATAGTAGCAATAGCACATCTAACTATCAACATATTAATCAATTCATTTGTTAAGTTCAAAAGTAAAATTTACACAAAAACAAGTGCATTTGGAAAGTACTGAAACACATTAAATACATTGCTGAGAGGAAGAAGAATAATAAAGAGTAAGAACCAGAAGATACAACAAATACTTTAAAATCACTTATTTTGGGGCGTTCATGTAGTGCAGTTATTTTAAGTGACCTATTCACAAGGAATATTTTTCACACATATCATATCTACTATATATCACGTTATATTAAAGCACGTTAAGGAAACAGATGGACAAATGTCCCGACTCACTAATGAAAGATTGTAATTAAAATTATATTCGTTTACTTGCAGTGTTCTGTTAATTTTTTAATGATATGTTATTTTCATCTCAGTTTAAGCAATATGACATTCATTCTACGGCCTTTTGAGCGTCAATTTGTCATTAGATATTTCTTTTTCAATCGATTTACATATGTTAGCATATAGAAATCTAAACAAATGTTCAGTAATAATGTTTTTGTTACAAGCCTTTTTGTTGCTTTAAAAAAATAATTTGAAATCGACCATTCAGTAAGTCAAACACAAAAAGCATATTGTCAAAGCTGTAGAACCGGTGAGTTGGATAATTGAAAATGTTAAAGGGTTTTCCTTCAAATTTTAACTAAATTATTTTTGCAGTTGAAGTTTTTGGTAGGATACTGATAGATAAATGATAAAATAACAAAATCAGTTATCACAGAACAATATGTAGATGAGTACTTCATTAAAAGTTTCTTGTTACTTTTCAAGGTAAAATTTTACTGCTCTATTGTCACGAGGTTTTATCTCGTGTGACACCGTCACTTACAAACGGATGTTATACATTGATATTGCCAGCTAACATTGGGTACATGAATATTTTCTTTTGATATATATCATTTTGCATTTTCCTTCGCATTTCTCTAAATAAATTTCATCAAAATACAACTTTGTGAGAAAATGTAATTGGATATTTGGGTCACTTACAAACGGATGTTATACATTGATATTGCCAGCTAACATTGGGTACATGAATATTTTCTTTTGATATATATCATTTTGCATTTTCCTTCGCATTTCTCTAAATATTTTCATCAAAATACAACTTTGTGAGAAAATGTAATTGGATATTTGAAATTTTCTTTCTTAGATGCCTCAGTGTTTTGTTTGTTCATCTATAATTATTTGATTTGCAAATATAAAGATTATGGAACATTATGTTGTTTATTCAAAAATCATATATATCACATCTATCAAAGCCATAACACTTAACTTGGATAGAATGCATTTTACCGGGCGCACATAATTCGTGACCATTTCATTCCATCTTTTTTAACCCTTGGATTCACATAAGACTGACTTATCTAGCCCTTAGATACTTGTTGACTATCTTTATTAACCCTTGGATGCGTATCGATGATCTTTTAGGGTTAGTTTGTATAGTGTAAGGGTTGGGTACGTATTGTACATAAAATCACTAGCGCCCGGTAAAGTGCAGTACTCCCCTTAACTTTAAACATAGAACAAATTTAAAACTTCATTTGTGACCAAAAAAAAACAACCAAAAGCAATGTTGATTATCACTTAGATGTTTTGGGAGTCTGATTCATCTTAATAAAGTGATACCGATTAATTCATATTGTCAACTGAATAACATCATTCTAAGATGATCAAATGAACTTGCCATGTCAAAACTTTGCATTGTATTAACACGAGCTTTAATCAGAGATTTGTATTTTTCATATTTCACAGCAGGCGAACGACGAAATCAGGTGACACACGTCGCAAACTGTTGTAGGTAATGTGAAAGTCGCGACTAACAGCTGTTATTGAGAATAACAAAATACAAGTAGATTAAAACATACTTAACGAAAGTTGAAGGATGTCAATTACAAGTCAAGTGAGCCGTTTGCATTCGTTTACATTTCTGTGGCTTATGAAATCGGTTCACATAGTTTTCCTTTGCAAATCTGAGCATGGCGTTTGCACTTTGGGTTACCTCCCTTTACCGAATTTTAATAAATATTTTGATGAAAAATGTATTTTTGCTAACAAACGTTTATAGTATTAAATTTTGGTTAAAATGGGTGATATGTTTAAAAAATTCATCAACTAGCTAAAAATAACTCCGATCTACGCCGACGATATTTTGCGAGAAACAATATGGCGGCGCTCTTAGAAAGAGCTGTCAATGCAAAATAACACATGATTTCACAACCATACACATTGTCGCATAAGAAATGTTCGCGACCTCTGGTTATTTTAAAGGTGTCGATTGTCCTTTTTTTAAAAGTGGACTCTGCGAAAGACCTTATTGTCACTTAAGACACGTGAAAAAGGACGATAGTCGAGGTGAGAAAAGGGACACCTGGTTTTGTGACCAAATGAACAAAATATTTGGTTGAATAAAAGTAAAATTATCATGATATTAGTTTGAGTTATTTTTAAACCTATATTTATCAAAATGTGTTCTGTTGTTTATCTGTACAACCCTACTCTGGTAGTCTTTGGACATGAATTTCCCCCCTTTTCCCTGAATTATGTAAACAAAGAATCATTAAAGTAAGTCTATCATATCGATAACAATGAGATGTAAAAATGTACTATATACTAGTATTGTTAAATTGATACATCAATTATATTCTTTTTGAGGGACATCATGGAACCAACATACTGTTTTGTGTGCATTACTAATGAGATAAAGAAAACATGTTGGGTTTTTTTTATGATTCTGTTTCTTCGATAGTTCTAAAAACAAAATTATTGATAAATATCTACAAAGGTATCAACAAAATCTTGTCAGACGTATGCTATGCCAATCACCATGTTATTATCATAATAATTCAATATCTTTCAACCTAACTATCACCCAAAGTGACATTGTTCAAGTTTCAACTCTTTAATTAGATCACATTCAACAAGATAAATGTATGAACAGGAATTCTCCAATTTTTATTTGCAGTAACCATAACCACCAAAAAATTATTTTTTGAACTTATATCAGTTGAATTGTTTTCATGTTTATATTTTATTTTCAGATGCATCTTCAGCAATATCATCCAATTATGTTGGTGGAAGTAGACCGTCATCTCCCCTTGATGCTGCGCTCGGCCAGTGTAGCGGACCTACAGGATCCAAACCTATTGGATCCGGGGGCTACCTAACTAAAACTGGACCAACAGGTAGTGCAACAACCCTCAATATTCCTGCAACCATCAGCAAGTATGAGGAAGAGTACAGCATTGACGATGACGAACCATCAGACGGACCATCTTATGAACCTACTCCAAAATATGATGTGACTGGCGGAAAGCCAAAGAGAAAAGGATCTACAGAATGCCAGTATAAACCAGGAGGGCCTCCGGTTGAAGTTGAAGAGTATGAAGTTTGTGCTGGTAAAAATAAGAGAAAACCTTCTGTGGAATGCTTATACCAGCCTGGAGGACCTGCAGTGGAAGTCCCCGAGTATGAAGTTTGTGCTGGTAAGAACAAAAGGAAACCTTCCACTGAGTGTGTCTATCAGCCTGGAGGTCCTGCTGTGGCTGTTCCAGAATACGATGTGTATGCTGGGAAATCTAAACGAAAGCCATCAGTCGACTGTCTGTATCAGCCAGGAGGACCCGCTGTAGAGGTTCCAGCTTACGAGCCTAATCCAGTTCCTGGAGCAGCACCAGTGAAGGGTGCAAAGTACATGCCCGGAACTGTTGCCAAGTCGGGCCAAGTGCCCTATGTTCCTGGAAGTGGCAAAGGATCAAAGACTCAGGCTAAGAAGAGGAGAGCTAATGCTCCTGCTGTGCCTGATGTTATCCCAGAGTATGTGCCGAGCTCTGTAGCTCAGTATAATCCAACACCTATCAACAAGTTGAAGAAATTGAAAAAATCATCTGACACCGATCTAGAATATGATCCTGTGAATAATTTTGTGTGTGGTGCAAACCAAGCACCTGAGGATGTCGGAGAGGTTGTGTATGTGCCTACAAAACGACCCAAAATGGAGGATGAAGAAGATGAGATTGGTATGTGTATGGATCTTGCTGAGTTTGGTGATTCTGATGATGCCCGGTTTAGTTCGGACGAAAACCATGATGAGTCTGAGCTGATCATGGACTCCGGGAGATACGAATCTCCGTTGGAAGAAGACAGTGCAGATGAGGAAGTCAGCGGAATATTTGCTGTGAAACCCTTTTTTACAGACTCCAGTGCTATTAAATCTAGTGACTCAAAGAAAGAGATGGATATTTGTGAAAATGAACTAAACCATCTTGTACGTAAGCCAGCACCAAAGAAGGGAGAAACTGAAAACTCCAAGTCCAACACAAATAAATCTGATAAGACAAAAAGTGAAAAAGTAAAAGACTCGTCTGAAAAATCAGTCAAATCATCAAAGTCCTCTAGTCAAAGTTCTTCCCATAAATCAAGTTCAAAAGACTCCAACTCTAAACATAGTGATTCTAAACGTAGAGATTCTTCAAGTGATAAAAACAGCAAAACTAAATCCCATGATCATAGTAAAACCAAAAATAACTCAAGTGATAAGAAATCAGAAACTTCTCATAATCATTCAAAAGGCAAGAATTCTGAAAAGGACAGATCAAAACATAAGTCAGGTGACAAAACAAAGGACTCTTCAAATTCACGGACCTCAAGTTCAGAGAGAAAACATAAAACAGACTCTCATAATTCTCATAGTTCTCATAGTAGATCATCATCAAAAGAAAGTTCCCATCGAAAAGATCACCACAAAGACTCCAAAGAAAATGTGAAAGATAATGAAAATAAGAAAAAAGAAACTCACAGTAAATCTAGTTCAAATAACTCAAAAAAAGATGGCCACAAAAGTCATAGTTCTCGATCTAGTTCTTCTCATACAAACTCAAGTAAGAATGGTTCAAAATCAGAGAAAGAAAATAAGAAACATGAATCATCAAAATCATCTTCCAAAAGTTCCAAGGAATCTAGTAATAAGAAAGAGAAAGAGAAGGACCTAGCAAATATAAACAGTGATCTGTTTGGTTCCGAGAGCGAGGAAGAGGAGAAGGTTGCGAAGAAACAAAAGCAGGAAATGACAGATGCTGAACTTGCACTTTTCCTAGAGGATAGTGATTTTGAAAGTGATAATGACACTTTTGAAGAGTGCTTGAAAATATTTAACGAAGATGCTCCTTCCTTTAAGAAAAACCACTCTGAACGAAAGGTAAACAGCAGTTTAAAAAAAGATCCTGGGGAAATTTGCCCACTTTTTGCCTTGGGTCCCTTTTAATTTTGAAAAGTGGGTCTGTTCAGGATATATCCAAATTTCCCCCTAAGCTTATAATCTAGTGTCAACACTGTTATTGCATCACACTCATATTTTACTGACACCAGTTTATGAAATAATGTGATACTGATATATTTCCTTGAACTTATATAGTTTTTCCAATATATATATTCCCCTGTTATTGGAAAAATGATCTTTTCAACTGGGTATTTATCAAGATTCAGTGCGGATCCAGTGGGGTTGGGGGGGGTTGAAAATCAACCCCCCCCCCCCCCCCCCCCTTTTTTTTTTAAAACAAACTTTTTTGTGTCCCTTTAATTTTTTTTAATTATCCGTTGTTGTATAGTATCTTTCCAAATATTGGCCAAACTCTTTATCTGAAATCTTGAAATGATGATGTTGTTAATGATATTGTACTTCATGTTCAATCTGATGGCATGGTTAGCAGGTTACAATTGTAGCAGAATGTCAAGGTCTGTCAAGTAATTTAACCTCATTTGTTTTACTCATTTCATTATGTTTAATGTGATATTAAAATCTATTTCTCCTTTTAAAGTTGCAAAAGGGTGAACATCAGCCAAAGAACAATGAAACTCAAACAATGCCAGGGAAAAAACGAGTTGCACATCCGAATGATTCAAGGGTAAGAAAAACTGTGGCCATCATTCTGTATTTATTTGTGACCATCCATTTTTGGCCCCTTTCATCTTTTGTGACATTTATAAATGCAAATAAAAGAACTTATAAACAACTGGTAACGTGGTGAAATTTCCAGGTGGTTCCGGCAGACTGCAGGATAGAAGTCATTTTCAAATGTGTATTTTATGAATGCTTCATTTAGTTTTATTGAACATATTGACTTACCATATCAAAAATCTTCATGATGACAAATAAACAAGTGTTTTAAAATATGTTTTAAACCATAATATAAATCCCCGTGACAAATAAATATGTTTTTTATATTTTTATAGGAAACCTTTTATTCAACACTGAATCTGTAAATCTGCTAAAAATAGATATGATTTGTTTCTACCTATATTAAATTGACCATTGTTCTTTTATGGTGTAAATATGTCACTTTAGTTTCCCTCTTCTCTGTATTAGAAATATGGTTCCTCTTTGTTTTGGCTGGTAAATTTTAGAGTTTTTTCTTAAATGTTATCATAAATTTTACACAATAATTCTTGTTTGCCTGCTACTTCCAAGGTTATTTAATACACTGCTCTTCTACAGACATATACCTGTAATAAATACCTGCTGTGTACTAATTGCAGCCTGCTAAAGCTCCCTCTAAGAAGGTCCCAGTGAAGATGAGTCCAGCCCAGGTGATGCACAACCGTCTCGTACAAATGCAGCAGAAGGCCAAAGAAGCAGCGGAATATAGGAAGGCTGTTGCTGAAGCAGCTGTAAGCATTTCCTCACATCCCATATAAGTGCATTAAAAAATGATTTTGTGATTACGCAGTTTCTTATTGTCAATGCTGATTCTGAATAAACCTGACAGTGCTCAGACGTGGCCAACTTCATTACAAGTGCTTTAAAAGTACACAAGTGTCTTATCATTCTATGCAGAAAATACTATCCTAGAACTCTTATAAGTTACGGGGCAGGAAAGCACAGTGGTTAGCTCGTTTGGCTACGGATCTGGAGGTACGTGTTTCGAATCCTGCCAGGGGCTCGGCAAATTTATCTGCAGTAGAGAACTGTTCTTCACGCAGTCAGGTTTGGGTGCAATGCTACACTGAATTCCAGCGCAGTGCCACCCATGGTTTCTTAGTTCCAACTGATGCTTGCAGATTTCACCCCAATGCATAGCCACAATAGTGTTGCGAGGTTTCTCCCTGTAATAATTATGCAGCGGTGATATAAGTGAAATACTCTTGAAAGTGGCGCTAAACGCCAGATCACCTCACTTGACAGTGTCCAGATGTGTAGACTGTATCCCATTTCTGAATATCCATCCCTAATCTGTAAATAAAGTGTGTGCAGATGAATAACATCTTTTTTAATCATTTCATACTTTTACCATTATGCCAAGGCATCGTGGTTTAGTTGTTACCGGTAAGCAGGAAATGCAATCACTGCTGGTGATTGAATTAGTTTTATCAGAATATTGTGATATTGCCAATTACCTAATGTTAGATTTGTTAACTTTCTACATAATGTAAATCTATGACAACAATTATAGTTGCAGGCCAAGGCAGGAAGCAGTTCCCAAGGGACAAAGGGAAGTTTATCAAAGAGAATGGCACATTTACCGAAACCAAAGAGCAACCGAGTACCGAGTTTGAATGATCGGGACCAGCATAAGAGGACAGTGGCGATCACTGCACAGCCAGGGCAGAAGAGGACAGCTCATGCACCTACCATTGTATGTAACGTTTTACAAAATTTAGGAGTTACTATTGTTATCAGAACAGGGGAGAGACCTAATTATGATTGATAAACTTAAATGCTAGATCCAGGTATTTTGAAAGGGGCAGGGGTCACCTATTAAAAAGGTTGGAGGGGGCTTTAATTTTTGGGTTCTCTGGTGATTTTTACTATTTAAACCCCCTAAGCCACAAATGAACCTAAAGTATTTGTTCATCTACTTTTTTGTCAGTAGCTAAAAGTTATGAAATTGATTTCATGAAACAAAGGAGACGTTGGTTAAATCTGAATGAATAATTCTATATTCTATAATTCTATTTTTCAATGTCCATATCCACAGAGCAATGCAAAGCGTCCAACAATACCAGCTGAGTTTGGTGGAAAAGTCCCTACTAACATCCGACAACGTTACTTGAATCTCATTATCGATGAATGTTTGAAAATCTGCAAAACAGAGGATGATGCCTATAAAAAGGTGAGATATTTGTGATGTAGCAGTACAGTGTTTCTACCAACATTGAAATCATGATCTTGATACTAATATTCATAAATAACATTATGATACTTTAAGTTGTATAGAAAGAGTAGACATCATACAATGCTTTTTTCCAATGTTCTGTCATTTGTCAAATTTGGGGGCCCAGTTGCGAGTTGGCAAATATGTGAGACCAACAAGGTAGATATGGGGTTAAAGTAAAAACCTAACAGTCAACTCGGAGTGCAGATGTTTGCAATGTTGCCACAAAAGCTAGTGTACAGTACACAACCCTGTGCACTTGAAACTGGTTTGTAAATGACCATATAATGGCAAAATAAAATCCTGCATTAAATAAGATGCAGATAAAGCAGTATACTTAGACAAAATACTATATGTCTGAGTTCACCGAGCTGTGAATTAGAAAAAAAATTATTCTGAAGAATTCTGACAAACAGTTATTTTCACATTGGTCAATCAATTAGTCATTTCTTTATTTCAGTATGAAGGGCCCATATACATACATATATAATACATCAAATTGATAAAGTATTTACACGCCCAACTGGTCAAAATCATGTAAGGAGATTCTGTAAATCAACTAACGCATTTTGTGTTTTTGCAAATGAATGAATAAAAAATTTTCAAGTTGAAATTCAAGGGGAGATAACTCTCAATTGCAGGGTCAAGAGGAGGAGGCTGCCGTATACAAAAGAGCTACCAACAAAAACATCTACCTTCGGGTTGCTGTGAACGCTATCAAGAGGCTGCGTGTCGAAGTGGAACAGTCCCGTCCATCGCCAACGAAAACAAGTCCGTCAAAAGTCGTCAAACAATCCCATGAGGCCATGCTGGGAGGGAAGAATGCAACAAGAACAACATATACTCTCCATCGATCTGGTGCAATTAAATCTCAAACAGAGGACTTTAAAGGTTTGTTTGTGTTTAAAACTACTGTTCTTTCACTTTTAATTTTAGGAAGTGATGTGGATAGTTGCCTTGTGATGGAAAAATTGACTTGTTAGATTATCTTTTCATATGCTGAACAACTTTAGCCAGCCTTACACATACCAGTCTCAATTACTTCTTTATCGAAGCATTACTGTATTTTGTCGTATTTTTTTGTGCCAACTTCCTAGTTTCCGGAACTTGATATATAAATCTGAAATCTAGATGTAGTTAGTAATCGCTGCATTTTAACCCAAAAGTTTGTTGCAATGCAGCAAGGCTTATCATTATATATTGGTCCATGTGACACATGATAAATATTGATAACACCTTCTTGAGCGGTAAATTATTTATACCCCGCCACAAAAAGCATGAAAAAACATGCAGATTGTGCGTCTTGAAATGTACAATGTATGTTACCTCAAACACATCAAGATTACTTTTGATCAAACGATATATAGATGTGAACAAAATATAGTCTTACTCAGTTTTTCTTACTCTTTTTATTTTCATATTATATGCGCTTTGTTTAAACATTCAGTAAGATAAATTTGTTATACTATGCAGACGCTTATATTTTTTCCCTGATGATGACGATGTTAATGATTATGATAATGATGAATATGATGTTAATGATAATAAGGAAGAGTAGGATGTTTGATGACGATGATGATGATGATGATTATGATGATCATGCTCAATATGATGTTAATGATAATAAGGAAGAGTAGGATGTTTGATGACGATGATGATGATGATAATGATGATGATGATGATGATGACACTCTGCGGTTAAGGTGCTGAGCTGTATAAACGACTGAGCAAATACATAATGACGGAGGAGCAGCTCAAGGAAAATGGCTACCCTCGACCGTCACCTGAAGGAGGTTCTAAAGTCGTATTTTTCAAGGACAGGAATGATAAGGATGTCATCTTGAAAGGTTTGAGTCGATTATTGATCATTATTGTTGCTATATTACCGGTTATGAAAATAGCATAATGATGAGATGTCCATTTAGCATTATACTAGATGACTAAAGATTTATTTGTTTTTGCTATTAAGGCAATTACATCATCATAATGTAAAGTGATTATTCCCTGAGCTCTTACATCTTAAACTTATTCTATACTTGTCATCAAAAGTAAATGACCTCTCAAATATTCAATTTCTAAGTATCATGCAGACCATAATACAAACAGAGCTCTTAAATATTCTAATCTTGAATAGTGGAATGGTCCTTTGTTTGTTTTGTTTATTATGAATAGGGATCAAAAACAGGATTTTAGTTGGATGGGGTGCACTCTCAATATGATATCTATTTAATTTATTATTTTAGAAAAAGGAATATGTTTGTACATGTTTACTGAATCTAAGTTCATTTTCATGGGAGGGGTGTCTCGATCTGCCAATGATAAAGATGTTTATACTGTTATTTCTGCAGCCCATGAGAAGAACTGTGTGAGGTGCGGCAAGCGGTTCATCGTGTTCCCCAACGGCAGCTACAACCGAGAGGAGGAGTGTGTCTACCACTGGGGCAAGGCCTGGAAGAAACGAGGTCAGCTAATACTCGTATAAGAGATACAGTGGTTCATCTTTAGAAAAGGGGGTTTCACCTTCAGGGTCGATTTTATAAAACTAACTTCTGAAAGGTGTGGGTTGGGGATTTGCTATTTTGAATTTGGGAGAAATGACAACATAAAAGCACTTACAGTTTCTAGTTTTACGATATGTAAAACTTAACTGAATATATAAATGAATCGTGTAATAGCCACAGTTAGACAAATTATTAATTGTAAGGCTAGACAAAAATGACTGTAAATGCAGAAGCAAGACTATTCACAATTGTATCACCGATATATATGTCATCATACATCTCCTAGTGTGTGAGCTTTCTTATCACGTTGGCAAATCTAGCTAACAAAACTTTTCCCTTTGTAACTTGTTTCACCTTAAGATATGTCTGAACTTGAATATTCCCTTGAATTTCATCCTCACAAAAAATACTGTCCTTTAAAGTAGTTCTCTTGTCCCCAGTTGATCGTGCCCTGGTGTCAAGTTACAACTGTTGTGGAGGGGACCTAGGCGCTGAGGGGTGTCAAGTTTGTAAGGTATGCCACGTCTCTTTCTATATGAATGTTAGCTTTTATGCAATTAAGAAATAGTGTAGCCTTAACCATCATGTGTTTTGCAATAAAGTATAGTTTTGCCATGAACTATTATAGTTAAAGCATGAGGTCAAAAGGCAATCTACAGGCCTGTAAGCACCACAATCACCACATGGGAGGTTCAGCCTGAAGAACATAGCTACCCTATCTAGATTATTGAAAGTACAAAACTGAACTTGACGCAGTTATAAAGTGCTTCACTAAAGAAGGGGTGAATGCAAACTAATGTCATAAATCTATGACCAATGTGTAAAGCGATGCAAACCCTTCAAAATTATACTGATCCAAACCCTCAAAAAGCACAACCATTCAACCACTGCAACAAAGCAAAATCTATTCCCATATTTACAAAATTAGATATTATGTTTTACATAATGTTAACTGAAGACTAGAATCATATCTGCATCAAAACTGATAAATGATTGAAAATAACACTTTTAAATATTTACAAAAATGAAAATAAAAGAAATTCCATGCACTGTTAATAACATTCACAATATGCTGACAAACTGTGTGAGGAGTTCAACCATTTCATTAATGGTCATATGTTATATTTTACAGTGCCATGTGTACGAGTCGAACAAAGCAGAGAATGTGACTGGCTACATGAAAACGATTCCATCCTCCCCTCCCATTGATGGCGACTATGGGGTGTATGCAATGGATTGTGAGATGGTATGTACAGTTTACAAGTTTTACGCTAAGTCTTAACTTATTGAGCAATTTAAAGTAAAGCAATTCTCCCTAAGCAAGATCCGTCAGGGAGAGATGTGTCTATTAAAATATCTTGTTTGACTTTTTGATAAAGGCCTGCTATGGGACCAACGTGAAAATGACTGGACTTATTTTCCTCTTTGAGTAGGCAACAAGAAGCAATTCCTCACAGAAGTGTTAAGAAAATTTGAAAGAGTCTGATCAAATGACAGCAACTCACAGTCCTTGTCAGCAAATCAGACCTTTAAGATGTGATAGCTGTTCAAATCATGCAGCGTCATGCACAAAATGAGGTCAACAAATGGATTAAAAATACTGTAGACTCTTTTGACAGTGAATGAAACAAGCTCGAAAAGAAGCCAGCCCAAAATCATATTTTGTAGATTTGAATAGAAAAATTTAGAAAACACCAAATAATTACCAGCCTGGACCAAAAGTAACCATTTACTAAACAGACAGGCTTTATATGATTCTCTGCTATTTAGACTTGGTTTTGAACAGGTCCCCGAGATATGATTTAGACAAGTGGTACTGTTGATAGTGGATTTACCTTCAAATATAAATCTAAATCTATATGCAGGTCTACACAAAAGGTGGGATGGAGTTGGCCCGAGTGACTGTGATAGATCAGGACACCAAGCCTGTTTACGAGGCACTGGTCAAGCCTGAGTTCAAGGTCATTGACTACAACACACGGTTCAGTGGACTGACGGAGGCTGACTTGAAGGGCGTGACGACCTCACTGAGGGACGTGCAGGCGGTGTTGCTCAGTCTCTTCACCGATAGGACAATACTCATGGGTCACAGCTTGGAGAGCGATCTCATCTCCGTCAAGGTGAGGTCCAAGAAGATTAATAAATTCAAATTGTGGGAAACATTCATCCTCCTGTTCATCTGTTATCTTTGGGCAGAGGTAAAAAAACTGTAAGACCAAGCTCAATGAATTGTTTGATGGATAAGTCAGCATATGTAGATGTGCCTTTTTGGATCTTCAACTTCTTTTGATTTTAAATTTTGGCAATATCCGTTATTAATATTGCATTTATGGAGCAGAACTCAAATATTCCAGATTGGCCACCAGTTAGAAAAACATTATCTCCTTTGTATGTTTTAAAAAACCATTAATTCATTTAAATTAATATTCAAACAAGTCTGATGTTCCTTTTCGTGTCCTGAAAGCAAATAATATGGACCACTAGTTAATGATAATTTTTCTCTCTCCCTTCATTTCTATGGCAGTGTAAGGGTTACATCATTTACCATTTACAAGTTTTCATGCACCTGTACTTGTGTAACATTTTCAGCTGATTCACAACACGGTAGTGGACACTTCGATCGTGTTCCCCCACAGACTGGGCCTCCCTTACAAGAGAGCATTACGAAATCTCATGGTGGACTTCCTCAAGAAAATCATTCAGGATGATGGTATGTCAAATTGAATTTTCTCATCCTTTCATACATTTCTCTTTCTAAAGCCAGGATCAATTAAGTCTTGAGTTTAATTTTAAAATGTCATCAATGTTGTTCCGAGGTTGCCAGTCAAGGCCGCGAGGCGGTCATTTTGGCCTTTTCTGAGCAGAGGGGACCCCTTGCATTAGTAAAAGTATCCTACATCTCCAATTCTTAATTCAAATTTCCCCAGGACCCCCTCTAGGAACAAAACTGAGTGACATTGTTTTTGAGAAAGGTAAAAATTATATTATTTATGATCATTTGTTAAATGATAAAAATTATTGGGAAAATTGTGTGATATACATGATTTATTTGTGTAAATGCTCACTCCCTCAGATTGATGATAACATTTCAATCAAAATCAATGTTTATTCAAACCAGTGAAGAGCTTTAAAATAAGATCAGCCTAACTGATATCTAGTGCAATCTCATTTAAATCAGCACACTTGCATAATGTATCTACTTTGACCCACTGATCAAAGTCCTGCTCAATCACAGCACAAAGGCTAGAGAATTGACTTCATTCAAAATCAGGGCCAGTGATTGGTAGAAGCTATGGATGGTGAAGAAAAGGTCACTTAAAATCACCACTGTAGAGCTGTACTCAGATCAGAAATAAAAGTGATGTAAGATTTAGATTTGAACTGAGTTTAATGAGATTTTGAGATATGGAAATTCACCTATGATATGATTCCTATGTTGAAAGTGGGTAGTGGGACAAGATTTCTTGAAACAGCTTTGTAAGGCAGTATTTTTGTCAGAAATGAGAGTGGTCCAAGATTTAGATTTGAACTGATCTTAATGAGATTTGAAATTATGAAGAAATTCACTTTTTATATGGTTCCTATGTTAAAAATTGGTAGTGGGACAAGCTTTCTTGAAACAGCCTTGTAGAGCAGTTGTCTTATCAGAAATGACATTTGTACATGTATAAGGTTTGAATACATTTTAATGAGATTGTTGAATGGTATGGAAATTTACCCTTGATATGGTTGATAGTGGGTTGCCATGATATTTAGACAAGCTTACCTGAAACAGCCTTGTAGAGCAGTCGTTTTATCAGTGGTGTACGATTAAGATTTGAACTGATTTTAATGAGATTTTGAGATGATATTGAAGTTCACTTTTGATACTGTCGCTTTTGTTGACAGTGGGTAGGCATGATATTTAGACAAGTTTACTTGAAACAGCCTTGTAGAGCAGTAGTTTTATCAGTGGTGTAAAATTAAGACTTGAACTGATTTTAATGAGATTTTGGGATGATATTGAAATTCACTTTTGATTTGTCCCTTTGTTGACAGTGGGTAGCGATGCCATTGAGACATAGTCGTATTAGAAATAGGAGTTGTGCAAGGTTAAGGTTGGTACTGATGTTATGTAGAAGTTGATCTAATAGAGGTTAGGGATTATTTGGAAATAACTTTTTATACGGTCCCTGTGTTGACAGTTGGCGGCCATGACAGTCAGGAGGATGCAGTGGCGTGTATGCAGCTGATGCAGTGGAAACTCAAGGAAGATGCAAAGAAAGAACTTAGGCGTATTTAGATAACATAAATAATCACACCTCGTTTTCTCATCAATTTCATTTCAACACATGGATATCAAATTATTTATATTCATTCAGTTGTGCATAAGAAGGTATTATGAAAGAATTAAATTGTGTATCATCTTTGTTAAACACTAAGTAGGACTAATTTAAGATGAAAATTTCCCAAAAATAAGTTTTTTAAAGGAGAATCAAGTTAATAAATGAAAATATGGATTATCATACCGGTACATGGTTTGTTTATAAGTTGTTTATACATAACTACAACAGAGTCTTGGTGCAGAGTGCTCAGCTTGTCAATTTCAGCGTCCAAAATTCCGGAATTGGAAAGTATAGCACATCACAACGGGTTTGAAATATATACATTGTTTGTCAAGATTGTGTTTAGATCTATTTGTAAAAACACATAATTTTGAAGGTTTGTCATTCATAGATTCACTGATTTTGTGAAAGCTGTCAAATAAAATGTGGAGATATGTGAGCATTGTTTTTTTACCTCTATCAAATATTTTCCACATTTCATGAAAACCATAAAAGAGATATGTCTTTCAATATTATTTAAATTTTATATGAAAACATGCCAATTTTACTTAAATAAGTGAAAACGAAATAATAAATGATATCATTTGTGTAAAATATAATTTTTGAAATTATTTTTTTTTGGGGGGATAAATCAAATATTTCTGAATACATTGAAAATCTTGCAATTGAACAAAACAGAAGTTGCAGTTATTTTCAGCATGATCATAGATATCTGGAAATTCTTCAAACGAGTTCAGCAGCCTGAAAATGAGGAGGAAATTTTGATAAAATACATTTTATTTATGGAATGTCATGCAGATATTTTGCCAGTCCTTATTGCCAGAATCATGTTGTCCATGTTGGAATTAGTATTTCAGTGATGTCATTGTCTTCTTTCATGAGATTGTCTTTTGCAATCATTTAGAAGAGTTTTCTCAATTTACTGTCTAGAAATTTGATATTACATTATAAGTTCTATGTGCTAACAAACATATCAACCCACCACTGGAAACTACAATTAGTTCCTTTAACACCTTTGAGCTATTTCCGATATACGAGATACCTCACAATGCAATAAGTAATGTGATACTTAAGTCAGGAAATGACTCAAATCACAATGCAGTAAGTATGACATATATGAGATACCATTTCATTGATGATTATTCAATAAAGTAATTAACAGTTTAACACAAAAACAAGCCAACTCGTTTATTAAAATCTCATTTTATCTTTTCCAACTTGATTATTACGGTAACTGTAATGATATTTAACAAAGTTTTCCCAAATCTTGATTTAATATTCACTAAATTCAAACGATACTCACCAAAATTTGTATCACGTCAAATGTACTGTGTATAATATTGTGAACTGAACCATGTCGAAGCGACGGTGTATCATGACACCCCTAACTGTAGCAGTTGAATATTTTCCAATCTAGTTAAAACTGGCTGTAATGTTTACGTCCTATAAGTTCTACGTTACATCAAGCCACTTACTCACTAGGTCCTTGTCGAGCATGCATGGAAATCAACCAATGAAAAAAGAACTGGCTGATCTCTTTGAATCAGGTGTTGTGAGGATTTACATTCGATATTGCCCAAAATGTAATTAAAAATGTCAAAAATTTAATGTAGGACTTTTGGAACATAAACATTGCAGCTTGTTTTAACTAGAATGTTTGTTCGGTTTTAACAGCTTGTTTTACTATATTGTCCGATTCTAAAAGTTGAGCAAGTTCTATTTTCATTGGTTGATTTCCACGCATGCTCGACGAGGATCTAGTGAGTAAGTGGCTAGATGTAACATAATATTACAGGTTTAACTAGATTGAATATTATTCTGTCACAGAAATATGTTAGGGTTAGTTTCTAGTCAAGCCTTTCAAAGTAGAACCCTTTGTCAAGAAATCAATTTAGATATATTTATTTTGTCACCAAGCCTTTTCTTTCTAACTATTTTTAAAAGCGTTATGTAAATTTGTATGTCTCTTTAGTGTTCTTTTGACGGGAATCATCATAATATAGCAGCAAATTTAAATTTGGTATTATTTTGTAAGAAACACCTACCAATAATTATATTCATTCATTTTGCCGATGTAATTTATGAATAACTTTTACAAAGATTTACTTACATTCTTTGTTAATTTGATCACATTTGTACATATAAGAATGAATAAGAAACTCCCACTTTGAATTGTAGATGAAATGAACCATAAATGATATTTAACATATTCAATATAATTTTAGCCAAAAAGGTGTTTAAGTTGAATAAATTATATGTTATAGACATTAGTTTAGATGAATTTTGTATAGTCTCATTGTCACATATTTTGTTTGTTCTACTGCATAACTACACCCATGATGACAGTATTAATAGATCAGTGTTGTTCCTTGTAAATCAGGCCATGTAATACCACTAAAGAAATATCTTCTATGTTGTACAAACTGGAAATGTTTCCTATGTGTTTGTTAACTTATTAAAACTACATGACGTAGATGTACATTTGTAAAACTGTGTTGCCTTTCTTCTTTTCCTGGAAATTCAAAGTTTTCTCTTTGATCTAGTAATTGAAAACAATTTTCCCTTATTAGACATGCTAGACAGAACAAATAAATAACATGTGAGAGCGTCGGTACAACTATTGAAACTCAGGACATACATTCATATCGGAAATTTGTTTTGTGCCGAAGCACCCGGCAGCCACATTACAGCGCCAGTTAATGCGTTGTTCTGCCTTTACAATGCTGAGTGTCAAGCAAGACAGCATCAACTCCCATCTTTTAGTGTCTTTTGGTATGATGCGACCAAGAATCGAACCCTGGTCTTCCGGGTGACGAGCGGACACTCTACCACTGAGCTACGTCCCTGGTTATACTTTGGATATAGGAACCTATGTCTATTGGAATAATAACCTAATGTCGAGATTAAGAAGGTAGAAGAAAAGCATAATCTGACCAAGAAACATAACAACAATAACACATTGTTTAGGATCAGTTATGGTATGAGTTTGTTCTCTTTTGACTGTGAACTGAATTTACAAAGGACACTTACATCAAGAAGGTAGGTTATCAAGTTTAACCAATTTAACCTTTTTGAGCATGGTCGGACCGATTTGCCTGTCAGTTTTGCAGAAGAGAAATAAGGTAATAATAAAAATTGTTTTACCGATCCCAGGGCAAGCATTGTCCGGATTGAACCCTATTTAGCATGTTTGGGACCGATTTGGCTGTCAGTTTTGTGGACGAGGAATGAGGGAATAAGAAACTATTGAATAGGAGTGAATGCCAATTCTCGTATGTGAATTCAGGAGACGTGTGATGGGCATTCCGAGAAGGGTGGTTTCAGTCATTCAGTCACTAGGTCGTAACCCTTGTCAAACCACAAAGTTTCTTCACTCTTATCTTTACTCCTATCCAATCTTTATTTTTTCTCGATGTAAATAAATACAGATCTACAGTTCTTCATTATGTTATAACAATGTGACCAGAATCTGTTACAAAACTGACCCTAAAAAAATAGCTTTTGCATATCAAGAACATGATATTCGTATATATCAAGAACATTCTAAAAACAATTGTTTTACACTACCCAACTTCAATAACTTTCTAAACGACTCAATTTCATGATGATATGTTTGTTATAAATACAAAGGCGCAAATGAAAACATATCAAAGGGGTATAGAAAGGGATTTTATTTCTAAACGCACAAACGTTTTCATCGATCTGTATAATACATTTACGGACGCTTCAAGTACTTCCTGTGTATGTTGCTGTAGGTGAATTCGTACCCAAAACGAATTCGTACCCAAAATAAAACGGTGAACTCGTACCCACATTTATTTTAATAGTTAATAGTCACTTATCACGATTAAATAATCATTTTAATGAACATTTTGTAATATTTCATAAAGTTGTAGATATACTCACAATACATTTATTTTTATTTCTGTGATACAACAGCCACGAATAGTAGAATATTATATATACTAAACATGATATATTTAATACAACCATGACAAATAACAATGAGCAAACGATTAAAATGCCTGTGAAGATGAAAAGGGTAAGTTGTGCTCTCTCAACTGTGCACTCAGACCTTCACTAAGCTAGTAAATTGAGTTATGTTAAACCACGTACCGGCTTCTCGATTTTAATTGATGCCCATCCGTGTCATAGTAATTGGTCGGATTTAATTAATCGACTTAAAATAATTTCTTGAATGGTAGTCATTGGTAATAGTTCCCTAGTTTCTGATATAGGTGATTGTTTATTCACATTCAATTGTGAAAGTTTGTGTACACTCTGTTAAACGAGGCTCTCCTTATTATGTTTCGCCTTCCCTTAAAAATGTAAGGTATTCATTTCTTTCAAACTATTATTGTAATTGTCCATCTTTAGATAAGTTTGTATCAATGATATTATGTTAGCTACTCAGTGAAAGTTATGCAAGTATGTCAAAACTTGCTCCCATAATCATAAAGTTCCTCGCAAATACCAAAGTGTTGTAAGATCAATCACATCCAATCAAGATGCTGTTTCAGTAAAGTTGATAAACTCATGGATTATCTCAAGTGGTGAAAATGTTTATTCAGAAATGTGGGTAAATTCGAATATCTGAATCGGTAAAGCTTTGGAAACTCTGCATATAGTAAGAATAATAATCAGTGTAACACAACTATCAATATGTAAATAGATGACAACAAGCAATATAAATAGCACCTTTTAAAGGGACAGTCCTGTCGGGGTATTTTTGTGAAAACAAAATTCAGGAGTACTTGTACTGTTAAACTTGTATACGATTTTTACATGATTTTTTCGCACTTATGTTTATATATGTTAATGAGGGTAATTTTCAGTAGTTCTAGATTTAACATTTTGCCAAAGACACTGTGTCTTCTTGAATTTTGTTTCCACACAACAATTAAATGTGTTACAAAAATTAGTTCAGGCTGATCGAATGATGCATATTAGGTCTAAATTAATTCACGACCTCTCATCAAAGAGTGGATGATTATGTCAATTACATAGCATTAATTATGGTTTAGATTACGGAATAACATATGAAGTTATATGGAGTATCGATTTGCTAAAGTATGTTTAAAAAGATTAAATCTAATCTGACAATCAACCACTTTAAACTTGTAAATGCAGAATTTGACAATTAAAAGAATGAAGTTTTAAAAAATTAATACATCATATATAACAATATTTTCTTTAAAGACCAAAAATACAAGCTCGCTGCCTAATAAGTAAATAACATTAGAAAATATATGGAAAATCAGAGTTAAGAGGAATAAAATAGTCAAGTCAAATATGTTTATTCATATGTGTAGGCCTTAAAGGGGCAGTAGCACGTTTTTTGATAATTTTATATTTTAAATTTCTCACTGATAATTGTAAGTGAATGCTAAATGTATTATTTTGACAGTGTCAAAAATCTCATTACACAAGCCAATCGTCCATTGTCAGAGGACAAAGAATGAAGATTCACATAAAATCCATTGGCGGCCATTTTTGTGTGAACACCTTTAATTCATTTTTGTAAGAAAAAGGAATCGCATGGCTAAACTTAACGCTATATACTGGAATTATTACTGCTCCATTTAGTTTAAATACATTGTCTTTCAATTGAAACCATTAATTTTCATTTTCCTTCCATCAACCTATATTCCCCCTAAAAACGTGCTACTGCCCCTTTAAGCCCATATACATGCATGTACATTTCGAAACATATTTAAATAATAGATAAGTAAGTATAAGATGAAGGATAATTTTTACTCCTGTATTTTTTTAATATATATATATATATAATGCATATGTAGACAAAAACATAGGTAAAGGCCTACATTCTCAAAATATTTTGTTTAACTAATACAATCTTTACTTTTTTTAAACTATTTCAGTCGAAAATAACAAAAAACATTCCTTGTTTTATTCTACAAATTATTTAATCGATCAAAACATCATTATTAATAGAGTAATAGTCTATCATATTTATCAGATTTAAAAAAAAAATACATATATAGGCCTTTAATGTTTATTTACCACTCTATCTAAAAATAACCAACACTTTCCCAAAGCTAATGCTTAGCAATGATGTAAAAAATAATGGAATCAGACTTCAATACTTTTTTTACTAAAGGGAGATAACTGCTATCCGGAACGCGCCCCACATGCATTCACCACTTTGATCGCGTGCAATGTTTGAAACAAATGGCGGCCAGTCTTGTCCACAAACTGGCGGTGAGAGAGGTAAATAATAACAAAAATCACTTGACATATTTGTGGTTGAATAATTACTCTAAGGCGCTTCAAAGACAAAATAATATTTACATGAACAGTTCTTACCGAGTGCCGATATCTGCCCAGTGGAGTCGACGAGCTTTTGTTTTGATTCTCGTTACCTAATTTCGTGGGTGGATTTATTTTCAGCCCACACTTGTTCGTCAAAATACATGTGGTTGGATTATTCTGTTTTGTCTATAAAAGATATTACATTACGAAGTTTAAATTTTGTTCAAATATGAACCGAGTTTTTATTGATTTCCGTAAGCAAACAACCAAAACAACGAGATGACAGCATCAGTCTAAAAATAAAGAGATGTTTTCGTTGTAAGATCTAAATTTGAGTCTTTTGTCAAGTCTTTTTGGTGGATTTAGTTTTATGAGAAATCTGAAATTATTAGATATTATGTACACGTTTATAAACAGAATTAACATCCTTTTAAGTTTGACTACAAGTTTTATGTTTGAAATATTTATTTTCATAACAGGTGCTGTCAGTGTTCTTAAAATGAGATATTCACAATACAGTTTTTATGAGGAAACTGTTATAAATGTAATAAATGAATGGATGTAAATTGCTCAAATCATATCGTATATTTAGTAAGAACACATCAAATGACCAATGAATGAAGCATGTTGCTCTTATCTGTGAAAACTTTACTTATTTTTCGGGTCTATTTCTTTGGATTGTAAAATTGCATTGATTTTTAAATCATTAATGAACACCCAAAGAATTCGAAATGATTAATTGTTACCTCCACATGTCAAATACTCAGAAATTGTTGTGTTGTATGGCAATGAATGCAGGAAATTTCACAAATGTGGCTCTCATGATCAGTTTCATAATCAATCACAACATCAGTGGTCATTATCAGAAGATTCAGGTCAAACTCTACATTGGATATTTATTTGTAGACACCATTAAACTTTTCAGCAATAATACTATGTAGTAAAATATAAGTGAAATATTCATCAAACTGTATAACTTACAATAACATCCTCTCTGTTCAGATTTACCTAAATAGTTATGTCAATGTTACTGTGTCATTATTAATTGTTGTAATGAGATAATTTGGTAACTACACTGTTTTTCTTTGTTTCAGCAAAGTGGCAAGTTAAAAGTACAGAAGAAATCTTTGTCTTGGAAACCGTTCACTAAAATTCCAGGACGATTATGCTATCGCCTCAAGTCACTGGTTCCTCAGTTTGTGCTTGAAGAAGGGTAAGAGAGTTGTAACGGAAAGTTCTGAGAGTGAACTTTATTTCCAGGAAGTTTTTTACTCAAGTCTCTTAGTCACAAGAAACTCAAGAAGCCAATTGAAATACTGATTTAGCCAATGATAGTTAAGATCATATAATCATTTATTCCTTTGATAATTGATTGGGAAAGACGTCTTTGACAACTGGTCATTTTCAGACTTTCCTGAAATGACAATTTTAAATATATCATTGATAAATTCAAAATTTTATTTATCCTATAATTTATCCAATGTGCTAAGTGTCCCCTGCCTTTCCAAATCCTTGTTATTTTGCATATAGACCTTTGGTACATTATAAATCAGTGATAAATTTTCACCCTGAGTCCTGCATCAAGTACTCATCATATTTGGAAAGGGCCCATAAAAATTGAAACTGAATCATGGAATGCAAAGTTATATTGGTTCTATATTTTTTGCTTAAATGTGGGTAGAGTCACAAGATGTTGTAGTAGCAAGTCCCTGAACTCAGTGGCCAGCAAGTCATATTCGATGCATCACTGTATAACACAAGAGAACAAACAATGTAATTTCAATGTTTATAAGATTAATGTCATTATGATCTCATTGACAATGAAAACTAAAAAACATTGATCGAAACATATTTTATTCTTCAAGTATTATATAAAGGGATTGGGCAAAGATTATCCAACTAAAATGAAAACCCTCTCCATTCTGATTGTGAGAAGCATAGTGTCTTTATGCATTAATTTTGAATAAAGTTATCTTACTTCTTCACATTCTCTTGCAGCCATGTGTTTTTGGGGTTCACCAAGTCGGGCCAGTATGTGCTGTCCTACTCGCTCCATGTGGACGCAGATGAACACACGGCCTACCCAGTCTACATCTACAAACTTCACTGGTGGAGGTTCATTCCAGAGAGGCCGCTGCAACTGGTAGGTCTTTTCATAACCACTGTTATGTTTACCCATGCTATCTCTCATGTTCCTAGATGATGAGCAAAGTAAGGATGCACAGTAATACCGGTAGTGGTATATCAGTATATTGCAATACATATATAATTTGTTACATATCGGTGCAAACTTCTGAAAATAACCATGATATCAGATGTTTTAAAATGATTTTTTTTTCTCCGAATTGCAGAGAATCAAATTCCATATAGAGGTGATTTCACAGACAGTTTAAACTTGTGTTTGTGGATTGCATAGATTTGTATAAGTTCATAACCAGGTCATTAAGTTTTTCTTTCCAAAACCAAAGACATCCAAGCAATGGTTAGTGTTCTTGTCACTGTCATTTTACGTATTTAGTCGAGAGAAAATGCAAAATGTTATATTCATAAACTACCAATATATCACAATATATTGCAATTCGGATATGAGGAGGTTCCCAATCCTTATGGGTATTTTGGGTTCACCATAAGATCGTGTCATATGACTTTACAAAAATGAGTGTTGTATTTTCTCTGCAGATATCTGAGGTTCGACTGTTTGGGGAAGAAGACATTGTACAAGATCTGTTCCTCGCCTTCTGTGAATGGCCGGAAGATGATACCAAAGTACTTGTATACGGCCACTGGTGAGTGTTTTAGATGTTAAGTGTAACAAGGAATTTAACAAGGATTTTGAAACCTGAGGAGATGGAATTAGCAGAATTATTTCAATATTAATGAGAACCAATATGGTTGAGGATGCTTGATTACTCTTGTAATTATTTTTGTGTATATTTTAGATGTTAAGTGTAACAAGGAATTTAACAAGGATTGTGAAACCTGAGAAGATGGAATTATCAGAATTATTTCAATATTAATGAGAACCAATATGGTTGAGGATTCTCGATTACTCTTGTAATTATTGTTGTGTATATTACAGTGTGCCGGGCAGGGGAGATGACAGCTGTCAATGCTATCTCACAGTCACCGCTGTACCCGCTCTCCAGCGCTGTAATGACTGTCAACAGCTGAAAAAAGGTGACCAGATTTGGAAGATATTGTTTCTTGAAATTTATATTGTTTTTGCTTGTTTTTCTTGGTAGTCTAAGCATTCAAGAGTTGTGAAGTTATGGATTTCATTTCATGTAAAAACATGATATGTTGCATCAATTACATTATTTTTTTCCATCTATCTTATTTCTGAATATTTATTTTAGGATCTCGTTTTTTGTTATTTGATAATTAACCGTGTCATATTTTATGTTAGTTCAGAACTTCAGATGACAAAACAGAAAAGAAAATACGAGTCAAGTATTTCATAAAACTGTTGATTTGTTTCCACAGTTAGACCCAATGTCCAGGGTGCATTTAGGCCAATTCTGAACATATGAGACCCTTTGCTATGGTAGAAGCATTGTGCTTCTCAAAATTTTAAGTGAGACCAATCAAAACAGGCAGACAAATTTCCTCTGGACTCTTTCTAGGAACATTACTGTTGCAATTTACTGATATAGTAATAATACTGTGCACCTTTAGTCCCTATCTTTATTATTTTGTCCACAGAGTCCTCAGGTAACCCTGGCACTTGCCTCCAACACAGCTTCTGTCTTCATACCAAGTATGAGCTTGCACCACCCTTCCCAGCCTTCTCACCCAGAGTGCAACTTAAGATCGACGGCATCGCAATCCTCAACACGGGCGACTCAATCGTGGCTCTCCAAGTCGACGCCAGTCGCTCCCAGAACAGCTTTAATCAAATGGACGACGAAACCCTACTCGGGGAAACCACCTCAAATTGTGAAAATATGCAAAATGACCTCCATGACAGTTCCCATATTGGTGCTGAACTCTCAATTCTTGAGACAAGGACATCCATTTTTACCATAGAGGACAGCAACAGTCCAATATGTCATGAAAACTCTGTGGGAATTGGTCGAGTCAACGAATTCTTGGAAGGTATGCAAGAAATTACAGCTGACGATGATGAAGAGAATGTGCGGTCCCCTGAGTTGGAAAGCTCAGATCTTGAATGTGCTGAGTGCAAGACTACTAAAAACTGTGACCACTGCCGCCCAATGTCAAAAGACTCTCGTCTCGGACCAAGTTACCGTCCTGCTCTCAAAGCCAAAAACTGTACCGGAGAGAGCAACGGCCAGCACACTGACTGTATGAAGCCAGTTGGTGCGTGCAAACTCTCTTGTCCCGCTGGTTCCCCCGGCAACCAGTGCACCCATTCTTATAGTCCATTCACAGACACTAAGTGCCATAGCCCGGAGCAGCCCATGCGAGCTGGGTGCAGCAGTGCAAACTTACATGACTATGAGGAAATTGTAAATAATTGCTCAACTGCCAAACTGTCTTCCCAACGATCATTCTTCTCTCCCAGCAATAGTGGGGCAAGTACAACGGGATCATCGAAGAGTCTAGAGAGTGTAGTTGTGCGGACAAATAATTCTCGGACTGTTACATTCTCCCTGCGCAAATATGGCTACATGACGGAGGACATGTCCGAATCTCCTCTTCCTGTTGAAGGTAAGACCAGAGTTCTCCTAGTGGCCATCTAGCCTGATTGAAATTAACTTAGTTCCTAAAAATAAAAATTTCAAGTACTTAGTCCATCAAGATTGGGGATTTTTCCACTCGGTCTGACCAGAGGCTAGTCCAGTAGGTCAAATGATTTTTTAACCTTTTTCTTGCAGGCAAAACTTAGTCATTTGCCAAGCAATCTCATCATCACAATCATAAGTCAACTGGTGATTATTTTGTAAGTTTGATTCACAGGATCTTCTTGCCCCTAGCAACAAATACTAAAAGCTTTTGCTGGAGAACTGGTGATTTGTATGCTGAGTTTACGGGTACAAGTACATCAGAAAATGCGACATTCAGGGCTGTTGTTGGATCTATTTCTTCATTTTGTTTTGGTGATCCTTGGTTTATGAAATGTTGGTATATTACAGATGATTACGACCTGGCTTATAGAAGCGTGCTTCCTGTGGAAGTCCTGTGGTGTGACAGCAAACAACTCTCCATAGTCAGGTCCACGATGCCGGACACACCTGCAGTGAGTTTATAGTTATAAATTATGTTTATAATTATCATTATATATCAGGGATTTTGATTGCTCTAGGCCATAGGCCATTGGCCTATTACATTTTCAAATGACCTATTAACTTCTATTGACTTAGGACATTGAGGCTGATCAATAATTGTAATATTATTTCTACATTTTGGCTTATGAGTCATGAATATTGATGTTCACTTGTTAAATGTTATTAATCTTTAAAAATGGAAAGGTTAACCAAACCATCAATTTAAGTTGAAGAATTCCAAAAGTTATTAATACTTTTTTTAAAGCGTTCTACTAAGAGCTTCAGGTCAATGGCCTATTACTAGACATACACTTAGGACATTTGTCCTATTCACATTTCTAGACTTCAGAATCACTGTATATGCAGAGACTACTCACTGTAGAATACTTTAGATTTATGTTCTTTCCAAGTTCCAATATAATAAAAAATCCAGTATTGTACATATTATGTGATATTATTTTTGAGCAGTATTGATAAAACTTAAAAGAGTGTTTGTCTAGAATTGTGCAAGTAATTAGTGTAATTGGCCTGATGAATGAAGGCGCTGATTCCAAAATATATGCTAGATTAGCCTAAGGATTCAGTTGCATGTCAACAAAATCTTTCCATCTTTTCCTCAAACTAAAGTGTTTTATTCCCCATTGACACTAGGGTAACACAAAATATCATACTCGTTTAAAAGAAATCATATGACACATTTCCTCAGGTAGTCATCTTTATGTATGTGCCCTTAATATTGCCAACATGTCGCAGGTGACGGTGCTGCAGATGACGTTTGACGTGGAACACTACATGGTGGAGGTGATTCACCAGGAAGCCGAGTGGGGCCAGAGATACGTCGCCTTCTGCAACTACGATCTACAGATACTAGACGTGAGTGAAGCAGATTTTGCTTAGTTCCCAGTGATCAGTCTACAAATATGACTTTTTCAAGGGTCATACCACAACAAGGTATTGTGAGTCTGAGCAGATGAAATGAGTCCCTCAAAGAGCAGCAAGTAGAACCTTGAAAAACACTTTGCATCTCAGGGACTCTTAGCTTATGGATCAAATTGAAATTTTGATGCAGTACTCGAGGGTCAATTTATCACGGTTTACTTTTGAAAGGATCCTGCTTTATCAGGATACTGTACTATACTTGTAAGTTCTCCTACATTGCAATATTTATCAGAAAGTTCCTCTTTTTGCTGGTATCTGTTGCAAGATTAGATTTTGTTTGTGTAAAGTACCTGATTTGTATCCGCTAAGTGCTGCTATTAAACCCTCATATCTGCCTAGTGTCTGACTGATAAACTTTGATACTCACTTGTATTGAGCTTATTTTACATTCAGACAGAGGGTTGATATAAGTATTCTCACGGGGCATTATTTCTAGATATTTATATGTTGATTTTACAATGATTCAACCAAAACTGAATTGAAAATCCTGGACCAGGGCTGTAACTAGTCATAAACTCATAGTACAATTGTTTTCAACGTTTGGACTATTTTTTTGTGACGTCACCTAAAAACTATACTTTATTGCGGAATGAAGGGCGGGCAACACCTTTGATCTTTACAGAAACAATAATAAAAATGTGAATAATGTTACCTTTACAAAACTCTTGTTCACTGTCTTCATTTCACGACATTGCCAATGTTCATTTGATCCATGTCCAAAGTATAACATTCTATTGGCTATTACAGATTTGTCCAGAGACTTTCCGAGTGTTTGGTTCTGTCCATGCCCTGATACAAGCAAGGGACCGACCAACAAAGCAGAGGTAATTACAACTTTCCTTTTTCACTCTTATACAGATATCTTATATCAAAAGCTTGGATTATGGTGTGGCATCACCCAATATATTATCAACTTCTTCTTAATACATCTGGTCAAAAATCATTTGACCCTGGCCAATGCAGATTATGAATTGGTGATCTTGGTCTTGGTGATACAAAGACAACAAATTCAGGCCTTTGACTTAAAAAATTGTGACCTTTGCCTCAGCCATTGACCATGCACTTAAAACCTGTTTTCTACTTCAGAACAAAATTTTTTTTATTAAGAATGTTTTTAGCACATTCACAGTAAAGATTTATTTAGATTCATGTTGTATTATGCAAGAATATGTTATGACAGTATCTGTGTAAATTATTTTCAGCAAGGGGCTTGTGAAGTCTTATCAAACAAGTTTAACCTTTGAATGGAATCTGCGGACAGGTAATATTTTAATTTCAAGTTGACAAGATTCAGTCATACTCTTTATGTAAGGAACAAATCATCACCTTCCCATTATGTACATCTTCAATTAACGAGGTTTTCCATATCATCTTGAATTCTTTGTTTAACCTAGCATTCCAGTTGTTTATGTTTATAAATTTTGAATGTTTTGTTGTTTGAAGGCAACTACACGACTCTGCACATTGACGAGTTGGTGGAGATGAATGAACAGATCCTCAGAGGGTACGAGATCTACACATTTCTGTCACATATTCCATTTGTTTTACAAGTCTGTATTCAAATTGTTCTACTTACCGGTAAATCTAAAGAAATCTAAAAGAAGGGATAAAACTGTCCAACTTCGGTTGGCCCCGCCGCTGCATACTTAAGTGGATCCGCTGTTATTCCGATTCAACCGCTTCTAGACTGGTAGTCTAGCGCCGCTTCAATTTTAGTTTTTAAAGAAATCTAAGTTATTGCCTATCATTTAATTTTGAAAATTTAATTTTTCCAAAAAGAATTGAATTTGTTCCGTTTTAAACAGCTGATTACACCAGTGAATTGTCTGTTAATTTCACAAAAGTGACACTAGGTATCATTACATTGCCACAAGTCCTGCTTTCCAGCATTTTTCTGGAACACTGAACACATACAGATTAAATACAGCAAGATATCACAAGCCCTGCTTTCCAGCAGGTATCTAGAACACTGAATACAACAAAATTAAATATATTGTTTTTGATATACCATTAAAAAGAACTCACAGATATAATTAATTGAATTTTATTTTTCTCCTTCAGGAAAGAATGGAAGCCAGGAAGCAAGGAGTGCGGACAGCTGCGTCGGAGAAGTTACTATCCCCAGTCCTTCTTCAGGAGTGTCCACATACTTTCTAATGAAGCCGTCTTCAAGGGTTAGTATTTGAAGGGACAGTAGTACCAGGGTACAATCTCATTAGTTATACACCTTTTTCATTGCTAATGGGGGCCAAAGAGTTCCCGATTCAGAGAGCAAATAGATGTCAGAGTGTTTCACCCCTAAAAGAAAAGTTATTTAAGGTATTAGAATAAGTCTATCTTTCAGAATTAGCTAATATACTTGGCTGTCAGCCTGCAACACTCATATATTTCTACGCCAATTGCGGAAGGTTAAGTGACCCAATAAAGGGAAGCTGTTCAGTCACTTCCGGGTCCAAAATCCCAAGAATTTCCATGTGTGAATTTTATGTGATATATTTTCAAATAGCTGTATCTAAAAGAAGGTCAGGTCAATGAATAATATCTCATTGATTTTTCTATCAGAAATTTGCATATCTTACTGCTGCTAGTGGTTAAAAGTGATGGCATTCACTTGTAAGGAAATGACAAGCCAATGACCGGTGGCAATTTAACATTGAAGTCTATGGGGAAAAAACTCTATAACGATACCTTAGCACTCTGACTAGGTTTGGGGAACTATCAGTTTTTGTGCACTGCTTGCTATTTCTTTTTCCCTAAAAGACTTATTTTTGCAAATGTGTAAGTGTACAGAAGTCAACACATCTTGTCAGGCATAGATCTATATGATTTTATGATATAGTCAAGACACCAACATCTAACACAATATTTTATTGTCTGAGAGTTTTGCATCAGAAAATATTAAGTTAATCTTATCAACATGCAACAATATTTTCCACTCTATGGTATTTTGAATGTAAGAGTATTTGATTTTGAAAATGAAAGGGAGATAACTCCATTTCCCAAAATTTTCATAACAATCTGTGTTATGTGAATTTCATACTAGTTCAAAGTAATATGAAATATTGTGTGTTCATAAGCAAATAACTATCTTCTTGAATATATAAAATAAATTCTCTATCTCATCTTTAGCTTTTGTAACATGATAAAACCTAAAACTTTGTTTTTCCAGGCCGATCTGTTCCAATGCTGATAGCTCCGTACCAGTACACTGCTATTCTCCTGTGAGGTACAACCTACTCCTGCAGCCTGACCAGTACTTACAGTCAATTTGTGAATCCTGACTTGATGCACCTCTTGAAATGAATGAAACGGTCACACATAAGATCACTCCTAGTTGAGAAATCTGTGAATTACACCTATACCCAGTGTTTGAAAAAGCTGCCTTCCTGACTACCAATTGCTGTAATAATTGAATCTGTCAAACATAAGATTGATCCTAGTTGAAAGATCTGTCAATTATACATGTGAATTCTAACTTGATGTACCTCCTGTAATGAATGAAATGGTCACACATAAGATCCCCCCTAGTTGAAAGATCTGGTAATTTCATTTATATACCCAATTAAAGGTGTGATGATTCAGGTGCGAGCCAATTCAAATGAATTAACGATTTTAGCTTCTCGATTCAATTCAAATTTGATTTGATTCAAACAGTGTTTTGTGTCTCGTGAAAAATAAGATGTGTCCAGATAGGGTTTATAAATTTTAAACAAATTTGTCTGAGACCTTGACCGCCATTTGTTTTCGTGTGATCAACCGAGAGTGCAAGATTTCCATAGCAACAGAGGAAAATGGCCGCCTCAATTGGCCTTTATTAGTTATCAACACAAATATGAAAATTTCTATGTGTCCTTTACTTGTTTATATGAATCTATAGAAAACAGTTTGTTCAAAATTATTTGATTTAAAAATCAACCCTGGAAGTAAATCTATCTATAGATAAATCAATGCATTGTCACACCTCTAATACCCAGTGTTCGAAAAAGCTTCCTTCTTTTCTACCAATTACTCTTATTAAAAAATCCCTGGTTGAAAGATCTGTCAGTGAAAGATACCCAGTGTTCGAAAAAGGTTCCACGCTGCCTGATAAATACTGGTTTCTTTCAAAGGAGTTGTTTGTGAGATTTTAGAGATACAAATTGTATTGGCATTTCAGGGCTGTTAAATCATTAGGAGGGTGGTTGATTTAGCAAACCATGGGCGGTGCTACTTGTAGGGATAGGATATTTTGAACACTGATTATATACAATGCAGATGTAATATAATGTAAACATTGTAGAAAGGTTAGAAGCCTATCTTAAGTTAGTAGCTCTTAATTGAAGGAAATAAGACACTGGTTATGCAATATTCCGATCTTGAAACTTAAAATCATATTTCAATTCTGGTCTTTCCCAATCGAAAGTCAGCAATGTTTCATCTGTCACTTGACACAAGTTAATTTTTTCCTATCAGCTGATTTGTTATTACATGATAAGATTGGGTAAAAATTCTTTGACGATGGGCCATTTTCTGATTTTTGAGGGATTTCTTAATTTCAAATGGGCCATTGCCCTTCAATCAATAGTAAAATGCAAAATCAATTAATGGTCCATGCCTTTTCCAAACCCAGACAAGATAAAACATCATTTTCTTAGACCTAAATTTTCTGTGGTAGAATGTTCTCTCTTGAAGAGAACCAAAATGGTGGAGTTGCTGGTCGAGCTTCTTGACCTTATATTCTCTAAGACTAAGAATGACAGTTATGCAATGTACAGCCTGTGTAGAAAATGTTTTCTTGCTTGCTTCTTTTTTGGAATGAAGAAAGAATTTTAAGGAGTCTTCTTATAAGAAAAATAGGTTGTGACAGCAAAGATTATTGGCAATGACAGAGTGAAAATAGAAAATAACTCTGTATCAAGGACCTTGAGGTAATTGGATAGAATAAGTTGGATATCCTAAGTGCGAACTTATCAATCGAGCGATAATTGGATTACATTTAAATCTTAGAGATCTTATGGTTTATCCATTTCCTTATTGCCAATGTCATTATTTGGTTTTGTTGTGCAAAAATAGCTCACATTTGTGAAGAAACATTCTAAAATATTTAAACATAAAAAGCTACATGTTACAAGTTAAGATATTATGTTTCTGTTTATTTTACCAAACGTTGTGATTTAGTATGTTTTAAGTTGGTTTACATATTGTAAAATCTGTGTAAATACTAGATTAGTTTCAACGGCTGATTGTGTACACTAATTTAATCATCAGCTTTATGATATCACTTTTGGATGTTGAGTTGAATGTCCTTTCTTCGTTTTCAATTGTGTACATTGTTTTAATTTTCATATTTTCACCATCCATGCAAATCATATTTTAAACAAATCTTTTTTTGAGAATTTTTATCCTTCCAGCTGATATGTTTATGACATTCCTACTAACATATAACAGTATATTCCTGCTTTTGACAAATTCTTCTGTACATACAGCGGCAACTGGCGTAGAGACTCTTCCATAGACTTCATGATGCTTGTCTTGTTATGAATTAATTTTTAAGTTTCTACAAAAGAATTTAAATAATTCAGAAAAATGCTTTTGTTAGTTCTAGAATATTAAAAAAGAAATTTGATTTTAATTGCACTTTAATCAAGTATTTATTACTGTAGGCGAAGTAAAAACATAATTGAATTTAGATTTATTCTTTGGAAAATTGTTGCAAATGAAAGGTGTAGAGTAATTATGAATACTAGCTGATCTAATGAATGAAGATGGTTTTAATGTTTCATGAAAAGGCATTTCTTATTTAGTTCCAATATTCATCATTTTTGAAAAGGAAATAATTATCTGAATCTAGTGTCATTTGAAATAGATGTAAGGTTTTGTGTATTCTTACCTCAACAGCCACGGTAAGGTATTAAGATCTGATGAAGTTGACAAGAAATTTTTAATACCTAGAAATTTAATAAATCCAATTATGTTTGTAAACTTGACTATTTACTAATCAAGAAAGTGAGAACAACCCCGAAATCAATATATAAGTATTTATACAATGTATAAGTCATGACATGGCCCCGAGGTTATGAAACATTCTCTGTACTCAACTCAATTTCATGCTCAACTCACAGTTTAGACTCAGTTGAAATCAACTCAAATTTTGAGGATATAAAATGTCTTGTCAGCTGAGATCAGTATGGAACAGTTCTTAGTAGGCCTCAAACCTTTTTTGAAATGATAACGTTTCAGACTCAAGCTGAGTTTGAAATCAAATTCACTTAAATTTATAACATAAATTCACTGAGTTTACAGTTGAGGACGAAACATGAGTTGAGGATGAACTCAAACTCAAGAAAGTTTTATAACCTCGGGGTCTTAACTGTTACCAACTTCACTTTTGAAAATTAACATCGTCTTCAACTTATTTGTTAAGATAAGGGTAGGATATTGAGAGACCTTTATCATCTCTCTGGATTTCAAGCCCCATATTTCTGGCATCTACATTTCAATGAGATTGTTCACCGACATTGCCATCATTTTAGAATCATATTTAGAATCCATCCATTGCTCCATAGTTTTATTGAGTCCCTGTTTATATGTACAAACTAGTCACCTTTAGGTCAACATTATCATCCTGTTTTGTGTTTCAATAGTTATCCAATGTTCGGTTCATATCAGTCCAAGTTGTAGTTGAATTGTAGTTCATTCCTAAATAAGTATGTGCTGGTACCATCCTGTTATTGATGGTACCCAGATTGAAGTTGAATGAATGCAGATACCGTTAACATTGGTTAATAAAGGTATCACCATTTAAAATTGTTGAGTTTTCTGTTTTCATAATGACAACTTATGCAACCTTGTTCAATTTGACAACACATCGCTAATGGTTGAAATACTGAAATACTGCCCAAGCGGCGTTAAAAAATAACTCTCATTCAATTTGACAGAAAAAAGGACACAATTTATAGGTTGGTTTTATTACTTCCTGAGTTTTGTTGAAGTAGCTCACTCATTGTGTTTACTCAGTCGTTATTTCGTTAATCATGGGTAAAGCTTATACAGAACAAATGGTTATTACAATATCTCGTATACTAATATTGTATAGCCAAGTGAATGCAGAAAAAAAATCTTGATTCAGTGATATCAAATTTGGCATATTATGACCATGAACTGAATGTGTTTCATTTATCAATGCACTTTGCAAGTAGTTGGGGACTAATATCAATATAGAGTAAGTTACTTATCATTCACAATAAACACACACTTTTTACTGATGTAATTAAAACAAGTGTCATTAAGTGGAAAATACACTAGTCCAACACTAGTATGTTGTAAAGACCCTGCAAACAGATTAAAAGAGCATGATTTCTTTGAGAGGAATATAAAAGTTGTTAGATGAATAAGGAAGAGTACTTTGATTTTCAACTTCTTTATTGAGGAGTGTGAGGTTTCGGTGTAAATATCAACACTGTACGTCGTTAATATCTACACCGAGACTTTGCACGCCTGCAATAAAGAAGTTGAAAATCCATTGAACTGTTCCTTATTTATTTGATTTAATGGAGCCTAGAAATATTGGCAAGTCTAGTTGCCTCAGCTTTAGAAACAAAACAAGTCCTGACATTAAGAATTCTTCAGGACTTTTTTTTTTTTTTTTTTTTTTAATTTAAAAAGGTAATGAAATTACTCATAAACTCTTTTTATCCATGGGCTATATGTTACTCTATTCTAACAAATTCAAAAGGAATTCATTCTCGCTTTCGAGAGAAATCTACTGATACCGTGGTTGGCATGTATATTTTATGGACGCTTCAATCTTAAAGTAAAATCGTGACTAATATGGTCCTAGATATATATCGCAATCTCATAGTATTCTGTATATCTGGATGAGGCAACTTATACATTAAATTCATATTTCTACAGATTGATCTTTAACTTTGTAACCATACTTCAATGGCAATAAAAAAACAGCATCTTGTTCCAAGTTATTAAGAGTAGTCTCTTTTTAAAAAAAATTTCTATTTAAGACATTGCCTTATTTTCATCTCAACAGCTAACAATGTTTTAGGTTCATAATAACATGAAAATAAATTCAAAGCATTCAGGTAAGTAATAGAAAATGTATTTATTGTATTAAGATTGAGTACAAACAACAGCAAATTAACAAATAATAGTTCACATACGAAACTTAAGATTTTAAAAAAGAACATTTGATTTTCTTAAGATAATGTTATTCTAAAATATAAATATGGACTCAACTTGTGTGATGACAAAAACAGGTCTACAAAAAATCATAAAGAGCCTGATGAACTACAGAACCAATGGCTCTTTTGTTCTTTTGAATACTTACCTTTTCTTGTGCAAATGTAAATGAAATGTCTGTGGAAACCGCCCTTTTCAATTGAAAGATGCGGAATTCATTATGATGCTGTCAGTAGGAAACTTTTTCTCCCTTTTTAGTTTTTGACATTTGGAGATCAAAAGTAGGCAGGATCTTTACATTTCAAGATCAAACCTAAGCAAAATCTTCAATCTGCTTTTGTTATTACAACTTGCATATTTGATTTTTCAAATTTCAAAGACGTTATTCATTTCCTGCAGCAATGTAACATTTTGAGAGATCTCAGATGAGACGTGGCATACAGAAGTTTGTAAGCCGCAGTAAAGGGGCAGTAGCACGTGTTTAGGTTATCAGAGTTCAAAATCAAAATAAAATCTTTCGAGTTGCAAGATAATGTTATGAATCAAGGAATAGTTTTCGTTGAATTCTTGATATTTTCATCTACAACTGAAGGTTATTTGATTGAGTGAGCTTTGACGCTCTGATGATAATGCAACTCTCATAAGTTTACATTGCTTTAGGGAAATTTGAAGAAATAATTTTTAAAAAAACATATGCTACTGTCCTTTCAAATAATATATTAATGTTCTTGCAATATTCTGATTATAGGAAACTCCCAAATGGATCGAGTTCGTATCAAGATAGAGACAACTTTGTGAAATGTTATTCCTCGGGAAAGATCAATCAGATTGTTCATGAAATATCACAATATCATCCAAATATAATAACAATTTCGCTCACTTCATTAATATTTCTAAGATTGAGGGCTTATAAAAATAAGTTTCGCTATCAACCATTGACCTAAAACTATAAATCTAAAAGTTTGATTTTACCAAGAAAAACTGAAATGTGAGCGAATGGCTAGATCTCATTTCAATGAGATTGTATTTAATTCCTGACTATTTGTGTAACTCTAACTGATTTTGACCGATCAGATTCCATGACCGAATGGAAGTTATTTTTGTGGGCAATTGAAGAATATACTCTTGTCCAAATCCATGTCGCCATAATTATTAATACTTGGTGTTATGGTGCATTTACAATATCAAATATATTAATGCAGTAGATTGAATCGATAAATTGTATCTGGTAATGTTTTTTTTTAAAAATACAGTTTTTAATGTGGGCAGGGGTAAGACATGAAATTTACACTATCATAACCCCTACTAAGCTAAAATTGTTGTAAACGTGTAAAAATAAGCACATTTATTGATTTTAAAATAGACGAGGCAATTTCGTTTTTCACAGTCATACATTGCATAAAACTGCATAAACCATTTCTTGTGGATATTTTAAGAGTAAAACCTTTTTTCTTTTGGTCAATATCAAGGACCCAATACGATGTCAACCACGTGCCTTGTTGATTGTCATTTGTAAAACTTCACGACACGATAAATGCTTTGCACGTGCAACCCGTGCTATGTCACTATCAAAGAGTCGACTGCATGAACGTGACGTATGTTAGATGGAAATCCTATTGCCCTGAACTCAGTTCCGCAATTATCAACATCTTAATTTAAAAAATATATGTTGAGATATATACATAATTAATTCATTGACGTTTGTTGTTAAAAATATTATTAGTAAAAATCAAGAAATATAATAACACCGTACGTGTCTCACATATGCACACTATGCTCAGAGTTATTTATTTATTGTTAATGGTGGTATCTAAGTTAGATAATACACTCAACCTCGGCTAAGCATAGGATTTAAAAACCTTTGGCAAGGCGTACGGCCTTGTTGAAAGAAAGACTTCAAGCTTCGCTTTCGGTCTTACTTCCAACTCAGCTTTCTTATTTTTTGTAATCCCAAACAGAACCTCGCTCTCGTGTATTATACTTATTCTATATATACTAGTAACGCTTAATTAGTCCTAATACATAGACGTATTTATTAATCTTTAATGAAATTTGTTGACGGAGAAACAATTCTAAAATGATACCTCGGTTTCAAGTGCTAGATTCATTTTAAGGTTTTTCTAACCGGTTGGAATTTTTTTTTAACTAACATTAAAGTAAAATTTTGAAACACGAAACATATCATTTCACTTTCATTGACAAACCCTAATAAGCAATGCCAGTTCTGTGAGCACTACAGAGGGTTAGTTGATACTTGGTAGACAGCAGAGATCCATATCAGCTTGTTAACGCTGCCCGTCTCTCTACCGTCTATCAAGATGTAGAGAAAGCAGATCAAAGGCAGGCTGCACAGCATACACATACCACAGCATAGCACCAGCCATAGAGCCGTCACTCTACAGACTCTTACAGCAGGTGTTGGGTTTCAAACTCTGTCATTGTTCTTACTGGCCACATGTTTCCTAGTCATACATATGGAGGAGGAAAGAAAATCCAATATTTTCATGTCCAGCGGGATTCGAACCCGGGACCTCCGGGTTGAGAGTCCTACACTCTACCTGTTCGGCCAAAGAGATATCCCTCCAGCCGAAGCCAGTAGGAATGCTTTTGACCTCACCCTGTTACACGTATATAGGCCTACATAGTCTGTTATCCAGACCCTAAAGCAAAAAAAAACAATTAAGGGAGCCTTCTTAAGTCTAGAAAATATTGGCAAGTCTAGATGCCTCAGCTTTAGGTTTAGTACTTTTCAGGGCTCCTCTTTTTTTCTTTTTGAATAAAAGATCAAAATAATGAAATTAGTATAGAACTTTTTTTCAGGGACTAAATGTTAGTCTAGTTTACTCTATACATTAAATGGACCCTTAGTCTTCATTTATCAGTCTGATCAAAATCGACCGTGCACCATGGAATAAAACTGTAAAATGATCGACCCTATAGGGATACGAATTCAATCAAACTAGGGTTTCCTCTACGTCGCGGAGGGGAAGCTATAAGACAGAACATGTTCGAATCCCGGTAGTGTGATTATTTTGAAACTTTTATTGCCCGCGGCACTGTCGACTTTAATTAATTATGCAGTAAAATGTGCGAAAATATGTTTTAGAAACATTTTCACTGCTGTATACCTTCGTTTCCTCCAATTAGTTCAGGTGTCACTAGAGCATCTACTGCATGATACACCTGTACATTTACTACCTGCACGCGGTGTAAGAGCAACATTGCACTCAGTTTGTAACTTGGGTGGTAGGGTTCTTAGTTCCTTCGATCTTTCAAAATGATGAATTGTGTTGTTCTAGCTGATGAAAGGTATTTGTTTCATGCAAGGTTGTTTGGTAAAGGTTTTATGAAGAAAAATGTAGTGTCATTTCTGTTCTTTCCCACACGCTAGAGAAACTATAAAACTGTTTTGGAAGAGAATTGAATTTAGCCACTTCACATTTTGTTTTAGGGAATATTGATTAAATTTTTGGACGAGTTAAAAATTTTTTTACAAAAAAACTCAAAATCAATATCTTATGAAAGAACATTAATAATACCTACAGTCGCAGTAATAATGTTTATTAAACAATGATATAAAATGCTTATTAAACAATGATATAAAATGCTTATTGTTTCAAAATGCTTATTAAACAATGATATGATAATTCTTTCAAAATCTATATCTCGATTTTCAACAATATCAAAATCTATATCTCGATTTTCAACAATATTTGTTAGCAAGGAAAATCATTGCAAATAATGCACTTAAAGGAAAGATTCCCCAGTGCATGTAGGAATGCACTCTCCTCGTGTATGCGGTAGGTAGATGCCACGCTGCCATGACACCACCTTCATTTAACCCCTCCTCACTCACCCCCTCGCACCCCCCGAAAAACTGTGTATTTCTCTAGTGTCTCCGTCCATCCGTCTGTCCGCTCCCCAACACCTGTTTATGTGCCCAAAACTAATGTAAAGAGGACACCGCTTTGATATTCTACATACCGTATTTCTTCGAGTTTAAGCCGGATTTCGATTTATCGCCGGTAGCAAGTAGGAAAAGATGCCGGGTTTTGAATAGACACAGTTTAAGGTGATAGATAGATCAGTAGTTAATTCTCCCGCAATCTTACATAAACATTGATTATTTATTATATTATTGATATTTCTGTGACAAGAGAATCTCGCCAAATGGTTTATTAAGGCGCTCACGTTCATTTCTGTATAATTAACCTATTACATATTAATATGTCATTAATCCACACTTTTATTTTGATATTCCTTTATACACAACAATTCTTAAATTTTAATAGATACTTGTCTCAATTAGACGCCGGCTTTCGGGCTGAGCGTGGTCTGGTAAAATGATTTATTGAATGGCGTATATTAGAGGAAATGCGGTAAGGTCTGGCTGCAATGTGAAGTTCACGAAGAACCTAATTTGAAGATGTAAATAGTTTGACCTGGAGGGCCGAGGATGGACTGGAAAAATAAGACAAGGGGCGTCTATTAGAGGAAATGCGGGAAGGTCTGGCTGCAATGTGAAGTTCGAGAAGAACCTAATTGAAGGATGTAAACAGTTTGACTTGGAGGGGACGAGTTTTTGTTACCTCACAACTCGATTCCAAGACTTTGAGTTTTGCATTCCCTTTGTGTAGAGATAAACTTCCGCCAGACTCGGTTCCTGGAGAGGAAATATACAATGAAAGTGGCACCAGCCCGATGCTGAACGTGCTTGGGAATCGTGTAAACTATGCCAAGAATTTCCATCATCTTATGCAACATTTATAATTAAAAAGGAATCGCATTCCTTCATCTGCCTGAATTCTCTCCTTGGAAGATCAAAGTATATTGATTACACCATGACATTTAATGTGATATTTTTTTCATTTAGGTAAATTGAAATGTCTCTTGTGTGGTGGCATTCGTACCAGAAAACAATGTGATATGTTCTTGAATAATTAATTGAAACGTTTCTTCGACGGTTATGATATTTAATACCAAAATATGTTATATTATTTTCCTCTTTCGCAAATTGATTTATCAACCCCTTTTCTAAGTGTTTCTGTACCTTTCATGATGACATCATGACACTAAAAGGGGCAGTAGCACGTTTTTAGGGTGAATATAGGGTGATGTCAGGTAATTGAAAATCAATGCTTCCAATCTTAACTAAATGAAGCTGTAATAAATCAAATATATTATGTAAAGTTCAGCCATGCGAGTTCTTTTTCTTACACAAATCGAGTTAAAGGTGTTCACATATAAATGGCCGCCGATGGACTTTATGTGAATCTTTATAATTTGTTCTCTGACTATGGATGATTGGTTTGCGTTATAAGATTTTTAACACTATCAAAATTATAAATTTAGCATAAGTGTACAATTATCAGTGAAAAATTAAATATATTAATTTTTCTAAAAACGTGCTACTGCCCCTTTAAAGGGTCAGTAGCACGTTTTTTGATAATTTTATATTTTAAAATTTTCACTGATAATTGTAAGTTAAAGTTAAATGTATTCTTTTGACATTGTCAAAAATCTCAATACACATGTCAATCATCCATAGTCAGAGGACAAAGTATGAAGATTCACATAAAATCTATTGGCGGCCATTTTTGTGTGAAAACCTTTAATTCATTTTGTGTAAGAAAAAGGAATCGCACGGCTAAACTTTACGTTATATATGTGAATTATTACTGATCAATTTTTGTTTAAATACATTGTCTTTCAATTCGAACCATTAATTTTCATTTTCCTGACATCACCTTATATTCCTCCTAAAAACATGCTACTGCCCCTTTAATATCTCCCCCTTTTCTAAGTGTATTATCTGTACCTATCCTGATGACATCATGACCCTTAAATGGGCATTAGCACGTTTTTAAGGGGAATATAAGGTGATGTCAGGAAATGGAAATAAATGGTTCCAATTGAAAGACAGTGAATTTAAACTAAATGAAGCAGTAATAAATCAAATTTAAAATGTAAAGTTCAGCCATGCGATTCCCTTTTCTTACACAAAATGAATTGAAAGGTGTTCACATGAAAATGACCGCCAATTGACTTGATGTGAATCTTTGTAATTTTTTCTCTGAGTATGGATGATTGGTTTGTGTTATGAGATTTTTGACACTATAAAAATGATTTATTTAAAATTGGTGTACAATTATCAGTGAAAAATTAAAAATATGAATTTTTTTAAAATGTGCTACTGGCCCTTTAATCCAAAATGTGATGGGTTTTTGTATTAGTAAATTGAAATGTCTCTTTATTTAATGACGGTTATGACGTATACTGGAATTATCTCCGTTCTCATGGCACGTTGATAGTCAATAACATTGTCACATAGTACACAGTGATAGTATTATGCTATTTCGTAAACTGAATGCATCTCATTTCATAATGTCATCAAGACTTTTCATGACATGGTCTTCTCTTATGAATGCGCTATAAAATGATTTTATGCCTGCATATGTGCAGTGTAATGTCATTTTCTTGTTAAATCAAATGAATTGTCTCCTTTGCATTTGATAACAGGAAAAACAATTTTTTTGACGAATGAATGAATTTTTCTCTGCATTTATTGGCGCTTTTGGCATTTATTGCATTCAATAAAAATTAATTTCATCTTGCCATTTGATATTGTGCATTCGTGCCACGTACTACAAAGTCAAATGTGATTTTAATTTCTTCTTGCAATCTCATACCTAATAGCAACGACATTGAATGTCAGAAAAGAGCTATCAAATTTTCGTCAATTGAATTAATTGTCTACTCGTGACATTCAATACCAGAATGCAATGTGATGTTATTTTCTTGTTTAAAAAGTAGAAAGCGCTTTTAGCATGTGTGTTCTATAGAAGCGTCAGTGTTTAGCAGTGAGGGAGAGAGAGTTTGTTTGTCTTACTGTGGAACTGTGAAGCCCCCACCCACATTGTACGATTATAGTGTCAGAATTAAGCCTACCAGACCGTTTCTAGAGCTGCATGGCACTGTAATGTCATTCTTTGGTGCGTTTTGCGTTCTCTTAGATGGTTCCTGAGTGTAAAGATTGTTACTCTATATGATAGCAAAATTAGTTGACGATTCTATTTAGATATTGTTTGGGACATATTTTTATTCGAGCTATGCTTGTATTTTTTATTCTTGATAATTATGAAGAATCTCTTTATGTTGACCTATGGAGTATTTAGAACTATTACTTAGCTTAATTTATATACTTACTATTGTAGAATAGTGTCAACAGCCTGCATACCACTGTTAAGGTATTCCTTGTTGCAGTTCCTGTACACAATGCTCATGATGCTACCCGAGTATGAAGCGTGTAAGCAAATTCAATCGATCTCATTAAAATAATATCACAATTCCGAATACATGCGTAGCGTGGTGTAGAAGAAATATCATAATAAGATATCAAACTCAGTTAAAGACCCCTTATTAGAAAAAAAAAAAGATATCCGGATGAAAATTTCGAGACGTTTCGAATTAACTCATTAACAAATGAACAAATACTTGCTAATACAAGTTATTTGTTTTTGTTCGATTAAGGTTCGCCTCTGCCAGACCGTCGATAGAGCTGTATGGCACTGTTATGTCAGTCCTTGGTGCCTGTCATGTACCTTGTGATTCTTGAGTGGTACCCCACTGAACTAAGTTATTGGTTCTAGTTAAATTGGGGAAACAGGATGAAAATGGGTTAGCTCACAGAGGTTCGAATCTCGGAGTATTATATAGAATACAATAACAGATAGGAATTACGCTAAAATGTTTATTTCTTGACCGATTTCGTTCAAATTTTAAATGTTGATTTATCTCAACATATTAAAACGATATATGAGTGCAAAAGTTTGAAAAAAAATAATTATAGGGTCCACTCCGAGATTCGAACCTCTGTGGGTTAGCTTACATTGGAAAGTTATAGAAAGTGAAGGTTTTTTTACCAGATAAGGTGAATTATGGCATTGTTTATCAGGCATATCATATATCATATAAGTAACGCCCAGATAAATTTATTCTAATATATATAAGACAGAAAAATGTTTGAGATCATATCACCTTGATAATATCACATGAGACGAAAAATGAAAATGTCTGTTTCAACAAATTATGTGATACCTTTTATATGTATTTTTCATAGTTACAGTTTCAACTTACTTTTTTCTCAAACGTTTTGGAACCGCTAGAACGTATATAAATTTCTTTTCATTAATGTCTCTTATTTATAGACGCCCTCGCGAGGTTATTTTCCATAACCCCTCGGTACCGGGTTATTATTTACTACATAACTTATGATATTCCTATTTCATGTATCCGGTACTTACGATAGCAAAGAATATTAACGACCTCTGTTTAGGCAATTTCAAAATTGTTTTGTATAGAACTTAGAACTATGCATGTTCTTAGAGTTTACTTTGTTTTCATTTGGATCTCGATGCCTTATAATTATTAAATAATATTTTACATTTTTTTATTCGTTGCAAATGCCTCATTTCGTAACCATATTATCTGTGGCCACACGTAAAAGGCAGAATGAAGAAATAACACAAACATATTTTTTTGACAAGGTCAGTATAAACTTAGATCAAATCTTAGGATTTAAAGTAAATGGAATTCGAAGAAATTGGTTGAGAAATATATATCAAATAAACGATTGTTTTGGTAATCGATAAAGGGTAACTTTATTCAATGTTTGTTTCAAAACATTTCAATTTATGTTTATTTCACATAAAAAGTATATGCTGTCAACACAAAATTTGGCAAAAGCTTCCCGCGAAGCGGATTCGAACCACTGACCTAAGGATCACTGACAGTCAACCACTACAGTCCTCCGCTCTACCAACTGAGCTATCACGGGATAGCAGTAGAATGAGAAATTAAAAAACAGTATCCCAAACGTCGTTTGGAGGATCTTTTCTAACAAAAATGAAATAAATCTCTACTATTTTCTACTTTTCGAATACATGTTATTAGATTCTAGCTCCAGAACCTCGTTCAAAGCAAATATTCGCAAGATATATCGACCATGTGCGTTGCAAATGGCAGTCACGTACTGCATTTCTACCCTCAAGTGCTTACCTCCCTTGGCATCGAAGCGTCAGTAAAATAATTCTTGAGTGCGCAAAATTTTCTTATCCAATGTATTTACTCACAATTTAATTACGAACAGTGTATATTCATTTATAAAAGAAAAATAAGTCAATGAGGAATGAGGAAAACCTTGCTGCATATTGACAATACATGCTTTTTATAGCCCTTATAATATATTTGTAATGTGTTGTCATTATAGAATAATATTTATTTTATCTATTAAAAGGTTGTACATTGATTAATGCGAGGTTTCTTTACTTGAATCTGCTGATAAAAAAATTTTCTGTTTAAAAGAATAAAAGAATAAAAGGCTTATTTCAATTTCCTAAACAATTTTTTTTTCGTTGAATACACTGTGTTTTTATCATAAAATATATTCAAATTATAATCCCAAATGTTATGTCATTGCAGAAGACCTATTGATACCTCCGGGGGAAACGTTCTTGATAATTTGTTATTACATACTTATTGCAAAAATTATAGTACTCTTCCCCATATTTGGTATTCATAAGCATTTAAATCTTATATAATCTGTATATTCAATTGATGGTTAAGCTGAGTAAAATATATGTAAAAGTACTGAATAAAAAAGTCGTTGTTTTTTTCTTAGAGATACTTTCTCCATAAGAAGGCACTTGGCCTTCTGCGCGATAACTGGTTATTATCACCAAAGCAAAGGTTAAAAACTTTAAAGCCTTACTCTCAGTTTTGCAAGGCAATTTTCATGATTGGGTAAAATACTAGATATGATTTAGCGATTTCCGTGATTGAACAGATATCTGGCAATCTAGTCGGGATGTATACAATACAGTTAGTTTTAACTAGATTGAGATATATGGGTATTAAATATAGTTCGGACGGTCATACTTTAGCCTTCATTAATTAGAATCACAGGGGTTCGAATCTAAGATTGGACACTATAATACATAATAAAACTCCAAAACCTAGATTTTTGCACTCACATATAGTTATCAGAGATTTCTTTTAAATTTGAACGAAATCGGTCAAGAAATACAGATTTTAGCGTAATTCTCGATCATTAATTGTGTCATCACATCACACATCACAAAAGTGCCAAACATTAAGGATACCACATGAGTGTTCATTAATACCATTTTTACAACACGGGTGCCATGATATCATTATTTCCCAAGCGAGAGATATGTGCTATATAGTTTCATATTGCCGTATATAACTTTTACGAGCAAGCCTCTTTAATGTGGGAGAAATGTTGGCATTTACAGGTCCCTGGTTGCATAAAAGCTTGTTGCTTTAAGTATTTTATTTATCTGCAAGATGCTCATTACACGTCAGAATATGCACAGACCGGACCATAGCAAGTTCACTACCCAATTACCAAGTACCAGGACCCTCAAAGAAGGTTTAATTTACGAAATGAAAATATTTCTGAGTTTGCGAGGCACCGGGAGAACTTTCACACCACACATCCATGTTTGACTTACGAAAAGGACGATCCCAAATCAACATGATTATCCGCCATATTGTTTTGGGGAAGATAAGTACGTCAAAATTTCCATATCTCAACGTCTTATACACATACAATGTGAATACTTGAACCAGGCCGTAAGTGCAGTTCTGTGAAAATGCTATGTAAATATGTATGATTGCAAAACAAGCATGCAGATCACAAAAAGCAGACGATACGGCCTTAGTTTCCCGCCAATAAAGAACAGAAACTCAGGTTCGCTGTCTTGGAATAACACAGGGTTTGTGGGAGGTCCATTCTTTTATTTTACTTGCAGGAAAGACATGCGGATTTCGATTGTATCACAAAGACGGAGTATATTCCTTGAAAGCAACTGGTCTTGAGGGTTTACTATAGGGGAATGATCCAGTGCAAACGTCTAGATTTGAGGATAAGCAAACAGGTAGATCTGAATCAAGGAGGGGCATCTCGGGTTTTCTATCTGTATCAACATAGCTTGAGTTTTCGTGTCCTCTTTACTAGCCGCGTAGATTTTAATCGCCATATCTTGTGTACAATTAGACATGTACACAGTGCACTTGAACCCATACTGCATATTGCTTCTTGCTGTAACATTTAAAAGGATATGTTGTTGAAACTTATTGAGGAAGAGGACAGTTCCCGATGATTATGATATCTAATAGCAATTCATTAAGTAGGTTTCACATTGAATGTGTCGAATGTCTTTATTGGGTTTTTTTCGCGTCACAAGTCGTATATTGAATGTACACGTATTAATAAAGAATTGCATTAGGATCACGTATTTCATGTTTTGGTGTTCAATTCAATTATTTTTTTTCGGTATAAGGGGCCTTAGGCCCAGGGTACAAAAAGTACGACAAATGATTTGGTGAGAATATACTAAGTACATATTTTCAATATCTAATTGCATGAGAGCATAAATAATAACAGTATGTTATACATACAAGTGGTAAGAGCATAAATAATGACAGAACATAATGTTTTGGTGAATTGGGTAACGAGGTAATGGCCCATGACGTCAACATCAACATATGAAAGTGATGTGATGTTTTAATTCACAGATATATCACCCTTGAACCCATTGTCTTCCAGAGGTGAAGCGATTGGTTGACTGTCTGCTTCAGTGGGAAAACGCAAGTGTTCGGAAGCATGTTGTGGAAGAGAAAATATATAATTGATTCTGTCGATAATCTCCGATAACTTTAGACATAATAATGCATATAGTAATATATGGATGACAACGTCTTCGTTCATTGTATGCGACATGCTTGAGAACGACACAAGAATCTGTGTCGAAACGTCGCATACGATGAACAAAGAAGTTGTCATCCATATATTCTTCTGTATTATTGTCATTCCAATTTCCAAAATGCCTCTCAAAGAAGTTGACTTTAATCATCTTTTACTTTGGAGCGTAACATTTTCTATGAATAACCAGAATCACGGTTAAATCAACATGTATCTGTTCTTGTTTTAGAAATTACGAATAGATCACCCAACCTATGATTTCATCTGAAACAAGCAACCGATTACTTATTTTATTTGACAAAAAGTGCTGTCCATCCTTCTCTATGTATACAAGCCTTGACCCAACTAAACCAATAAGATCGGTTTCAAATCATAATCTAACTTCATAACATTAAAACTTGGTACAAACAAGAACCTATGCATAGGCTGTTATAGGAAATAAAAACAATATAGACATGACACAACAGAAAGCTAGAGCCTTGTTTCGCAACATTAAGGTACGAATCCAAATTACCTTGTTAATAACTCTCAAAAATTAAATTCTAAATTTTACAAGCCCATTGATTTGCCAAAGTTGAAGATCTCTTCACATGACTTAGTGAAGGTGTACAATAAAAAGTAGAAAAGTAGAGGTGTATCGGTTTATACACCTACGCTTATAACAAAGTAAACCATAGCGCAAGACTGGAAGTCGGGTATAGGTCTCAAATGGACTAGGGTTTCACCAGGCAGCACACAAAAAAGAGAAACCCTCATGAAAATAGAGCCATTGACTCTGTAGATCACCAGGCTTCGTATTCAAAATTTGTTTTAGGTTTGGTGTTACTTATTTGGGTCATATCTGAGAGTCGACGTGATCTGTAAGTATATTTCAGGTTTATATAGGCCGTGTGTCTCTGGAGAAGCAGAATAGTATTTATATAATAATAATAATAATAGAATAGTTTATTACTGTGTCATGTTGTTACAGATTATACATTATTTATAGGCGTGGATCTGAATCATAGGGTCACCCAGAGACCCTCATGTCCCTGGGTCACCGAATCTATAATTAAGAATCCCAATTGCCTCTGCAAGAATAATAAGCTTTCTACGTCGTTTAATTCTTTGGAAGACGAAAATGGAGTTTTAGGCTGTAGCCAAAATTGTCCTTATTTTAGCTAATCTATAAATCAGCAATGAAATCATGTACACTACATTTCAGCTTTCTAAACATTTTCCTAATGAGAAAACAGTCGAGAAGGGTTTCTTATTGCGTTGTCGATGTGGCTTTACCATATAGGGCTACAGAGTGACCAAATCCATAAATTATTATCCAACTCAGCTCAGGTGTCTATACACAAGATTTCAGCTTTGAGGGCCTTTTGCTTCTGGAGAGGAGGATAAAAATGTTTTGGGTATGACGCATCTAGGCTCTTTATGTGATGTCACACGGTCACCAAATTTTCCATTTATAATCCCCATCAGCTTTGGAGTCTGTACACTACATGTTAGCTTTCTAGGCCTTCATTTCTTAAGAAAAAGATGAAAATAAGGTTATACAATTTATGTCCCCCACTGGTACATATCCATATGATTAGAGTTCTCTAGAGCCAACGGGTTGGGAAGAGGTCGAAAGTGTTGAAAGTTTAAGGACGGACGGATGGACATATAGACTCACATACGGCTGTATTATTGTTAACGATGTAATGGTCTCAGGGTGAACACTATTAAAGAGAAAATTAACACGTATCTAATTTTTTTTTTTCATTTTAATCAAAAACACAAAACATGAAATTTACAAACGATATTGAATTTTACAAATCAAAATCTACAATATGCATGCAAATAAAACATTACAAACACATAATCATTTCATATTAGTATGTTGTATTTCTATAAAAATACAAATCATGAAATTGTGAAAAAACGATTCTGTGTTTATTTTATAAAAAAAAATTAAGCATGCACAATGCATCAGTGTATTTACGTCTTTCCGCTTGAAACGTCAGATTTGTTAAGTTTTGATTTTTAAAAGTTTGTCCATTTCTCATTAGTGACAAATAAATTACTTTTAAATCATGAGTAGTGGGAAAATTTACTGAAGTGAAACAAACGTTAATCACAGGCTTTATCCGGTGTCTTCAAAGAATAATATACATTGCTTTGTCTTTTACTTATATTGAATTACAGACGTACTGGGGCGCAAGTGAAATAAGCGAGGATCGCTTTAAACTCACACAAACCTGCCAGTTTCAAGAAAACATCTAAAACAAGACAAAAAAATATATTCTTGGTCGGTGGTCCCTCGTTAGGGGAACTTATGTACCCATCTAAATATACTCATGTTTTCATGTATCGTTAATAGCGCTGTATCTGTCTGATCGATATTAAACATGCATGTCATACTTATTCGGAAACATTCCATAGCATAAATCAATTAGGGAAGATTAAATATTAATATTGACGCTTCTTTGATTTTGATAACATTTATAATTGTCCTGGTTGAATACATTCGTCAACAGAGAAAGAGACCGCATCAAGTTACAAAAATGGTAAGAATAATAGATATTTTTACTCTGTCCGAACAATTGTTGATTTAATAATTCGCCAATTTCCTTAGAAGCAGCCGTTATTGATGTCCGTAACTCTCTTGTTTGGTAAGAAAGTTGAGAGCTAGAGACCAATATTCAAAGTGGAGTTAAGTTAAATATTTTTGAAAGTATTTTAACTGTATTCTTTTTATTTTTGCAAAATTTTGCGAATGAATCGAACCAAAATTCATTAAAAAGGAGACAGTTTACCAAAATGATCGAAACGACAGTCGACATGAAGGCGAATCAAGTGTGACCATCTCACAACTTCCGTTTCCTAAACATGCGCTTGAAAGTCGTATTTTTCGCACACAACTTGTTTTTCTTTTCTTTTTCTTTGCATGAGGTACCCGTTGCCGCCTAAGATGATACCCTTCGGCCGCAATTGCGGTAACTGAGACGCGGTGTAAATCCCACACACATTAAGATGATGTCACCGGAAGCGGGTTCGCTAAAACATATGGCACTTTTGCAGAGGCTTCTGTAGTTTGGACGTCACATTAAGTATTTCATTGTTGAATAAAATATGTAAAATTGATCAAACTTTCGATGAAAGCTTTTTCTCACTAGCTAATTTTCATCACGAACCACATGCAAGTATGATGATGAACGATGAGGCTTTAATATTACAGTACTTACGTCTAACGGCGCTGCTGAATCATCATCAACATAATCGCAATCATTGTCATTATCCTTATTATCATTATCGTTGTCATTATTACCATTGTAAACATCATCCTCGTCTAAATCATTATCATTACTGTCATCGTCACCGTGAACATCACCGTTACCATTACAGTCATCATGATCATCATTATCTTCATCAACAGCATCAATCAATGACATTGTCAACTTCATCATCGTCGCTTTTCCAAATACCTTCGTCACCAAATTCAACATCATGAGTACAATCAACAATTTACGATAAATCATAAAATGTCCAATCGTGATAAATAGCATTAGACTTTGGCTTTTTTGGTTGGACAAGCTTGGTTTTCATTCAATATACAACTGCAAGATTATTAATTTTACACAACAAATTAAAATACATTTTCTTCTTTAAAAACATCTTTAAACATGTAGTCTCTTATAGGCCATATAAGTATATTTATTTAAAAAGAAAACACTGTAGACTCTCATTAAGAAGAAGCCCTGATGTTCATTTAGAAATATAGAAATAAAAATTCGCAAAAATAGCTATCATGCATGCATGTGTTTGCCTGCTCAATGGCACCACTCTCCAACACAAATGTGGTTTCTGTACTGCATAAACCCACCTTCTCAATGTAGATAAATAAGTTAGACAGGGATGGCCTGTCATGAGCAAATAAGCAGCAATCAAGGTTGGACCACACACGAACAAATGGCCAATAGTCTCTAAGCCATAGCAAGACCAATTTCTGATTACAGTGTAATATTCCGGCGACTCGTTGTCGCTCTCCGGTAGTGACAAAACCGCAACATTAAATGGACGTGTCAAGAAGTAGGAGCGTCTTATGCAGACTTGCATAGTCTTCCTGTACTCTGTATTTTGTTTTCATGATTGTTTTCTGAACTCTAGAACGTAATAGCTAGTTGCATTGACTCATTAAAAAAACTGTTTTAATTACATTTTTCATAATGAAACATTTATCATGAAATAATTGTAAATTTGATCATATTCTATCAACCAATTAGTTTTTTACGCTATTGCTGAAAGCGCATCATTGATTAGCTGGCTATAATTAGCAACACGAGTGTCTTAGCCTTATGGACATCAGGATTATGCTGGAGCTCTAAGCGGGCGTAGCAGGATTTGAATCCTCCATATTTTAATTGACAATTTATGTGATTGACTTTTAATATAACAGAGTAAATTGTTTAAAAGAAAGTTTTTATAACTATGAAATAAGCCGGTAGCAAGTCTAGTAGTGATGGGTTGTGTCTTACTGACACGTTTATCATTAGTTTGATACAATTCACAATGGAAGTTAATGGAAGATGGGAAGAACTCGGTGCTGTCACCTTCCATCGTCTTGTGTGTTCCTATAAGCTAATTCGGGCTAATTTCAAAATTTGGCCTATGGTTATTCCATGCTGTCACGACGGCAACGTTTTGATGTTTATGTGAGATTTTATGGGAATTTGTAATGTGAATATAATATGATTAGAATTTTGGCATATTTTAAATCAACATGCGTCTATAAACGTCATGTCTTGAAAGGTGGAATATAGGTTTAATTTGATAGATGGGACTTTCATAAGCAGTTTGTTACATCATATTTACGGTTTCAAAAAATGCAGGGCTATGCAAGTTACGTATGTAAAAAGCGTCAGCTTCTTATATTATTTGAAACAAATGCATAAAAGTTCATTGTGTTTCCCAAACTTACGGCGAATTGATAAATTATATACTACGCGACAATGTTTTAGACTCACCATCAAATGATGCTATGAAATTGTGGTATTTGTGGGTATGGTAAAATTGATTTATGCTTTCTCAAACCTCAACTTACTACCAAAGTGTCATGCATTTGTCATTAATGGATCATGAAACTTAACCGACAAATGCTCAGGTCAAGTCCATGGACTTGTTGAAAAGTCATTTTTTACGTCATTATAGGACCCATTTTTCACGAGAACAGGTGTTGGTCGATAACATGTTCAAGCTTTCTTTAAATCACTGTTACGGCGTTTAATCAGAGACATGAAGAATAGAGTCGTTACGCGATAGAAAATAGGACATTACACTTTTCACTTAGAGAAAAAAACTATACTATAAATGTTACTTAGTTCCTAGTAACTTCTTTGAGAGGCATTTTAGAAGTTGGGATGACAATAATGCTGAGGAATATATGGATGACAACTTCTTTGTTCATTGTATGCAATGCTGAGGAATATATGGATGACAACTTCTTTGTTCATTGTATACAATGAACAAAGAAGTTGTCATCCATATATACAATGAACAAAGAAGTTGTCATCCATATATTCCTCAGCATTATAGTTCCTAGTACTTGTATACCTATGTCTTATACTACTATAATAACATACTATATTTATTCTGAAATGTATGAATACTTTTCTTGCTGGACTTACCCTAACGTTTCTATAATTCTATATTTTAAGGAGAGTAGGAGATTCAATGTCTCATTGAATTAAATTAAATAGCAGTTAACATCGGTGTCAAACAGCCCTGAGAAATACAATGAATCCAGGCAAATTTCATAAGAATGTGTAAGGATTAATAACGCTATTATAGTCGCAAAACTATTACTCTAACAAGTTCAATTTCAGTATATTTTCCCTTTCTCCTTTCCATTTATCATTTTAATTAAAGGTACTCTCTGAAAATTATGAAAATTTATTAAGCCCTAAACAGCTGATTAGTTTTGTTCTTTTCAAAATTCTTAACTAAGCCAATTGCCATCATACCATTAAACTTTCCCAATAAGACCGATTAGAGATAATACCATATAAAGTGTCTCAAAGCAAACACGAAGTCGCCGCCGGTCTGTTCCGAATGGACTTAACACGAAAGCTCCTCCTCTTGACAATCGGAAACATTCCGATAAACCGGTTCAATTTCCGTACCTCGGATGATAAAGACAAGATGGCGGAAACGGGATAGGTGAACACTAATTACTTATCAAACGTTGGTTGTCGACTTCAAACGAATCCGCCTCGAGGGCAAAATGGAAGGAGGAGATTGAACGTATGGGTTTACATCTTGAAAAAAGACTTCTTCAACTTTGGCATCATATTTCTTCTCAGGAGAGTGTACATGCCCAAAGTTCAGCACTTTACCTGGGCGATAATACTGAAATGAATATCAAGCAATGCCGATAATTATATATCAGGGTCATGAAGCGGCGACATGAAAGGTTAAATTTTAAATGATTTGTATATTTGTTACTTCAAAATAAAGAAAATATACGATTAATACAAAATATATATTGAATTTGAAAACCATTTGGGCTAGCGCAATGAAACTTAGTATATTGACTTATCATTACATGCATTTGTGCCTTTTGAGATTTTCAACTTTCTTGAATTTGTTATTTATCCGGTTTCCATGGAAACGCAATTTAGAAATGTGTTTCTTGAGCAGAATTTGAAAACCATTAGGGCTCGCTCAATGAAACTGTTTACAAATGTGCCTTTTGGCGTTTTCAAATTGCAGGTAGTTTAACCTCAATGACATTCTTCATTCCAACATTACCATTAATTTCTAAACTGTGTCTCACAAAGGAAAGAAGATGTTTTAATCAAACAGCATATTCAATCATACAGGATGGTTGTTTAGCTCTCTCTTCGCATTAACATGAGGAACTTGACGATGGCATAACATAAGTATTTACTAATAAAAAAGACCTAGATGTGGTTTAACATAGTCTTATGATGGATATTAAAGACAAACAAAATTAGCTGCATGTATGAAAACAACATTATTTACACAATCAGAATAACAAAACATATGCTTAAAGGGGCAGTAGCACGTTTTTTGACAATTTTATATTTTAAAATTTTCACTGATAATTGTTAGTTAATGCTAAATCTATTATTGCGACAGTGTCAAAAATCTCATTACTCAAGCCAATCATCCTGAGTCAGAGGACAAAGTATGAAGATTCACCTAAAATCCATTGGCGGCCATTTTTGTGTGAACACCTTTAATTCATTTTGTGTAATAAAAAACAATCGCATGGCTAAAATTTTCGTTATATATTTGAATTATTACTGTTCTATTTAGTTTAAATACATTGTCTTTCAATAGGAACCATTTATTTTCATTTTGCTGACATCACCTCATATTCCCCCTAAAAACGTGCTACTGCCCCTTTAAACTGATCATTCAACTTTAGTCGGGCCGGGGGGATAAGTCATCTCTCCTGATGGTTCTTGTATGACTTTAGCTGTTGTGAGAGAATACCAGGTACCAAAAACAAGATCAAATGATGCCCATATGGAGCCAAATTTCAAAAAAGATTGAAAAAAACCTCACACAGCCACCCTCCGTCACACACCTCAATATGTTGATATTCCTCCTCTTTATCACTAAGGGGACTATTCAATAAACAAATATATGTACTGAAAAAAACCCATGAAAGTTCCCACGGTGATATAGCAAAGAGCATCGAAACATTCATCCCTGGATGAAAAGCCCCATGTTGAAGAATGATCTAGTTTTCAGTATATCAACATTCTTATTTAATTCTATTTTTTGGCAATATCAATTAATCTGTTTCAAGAACAACATTTCTAGCTTCCTGGTATTAACTCATACACTTAGGAAATACCGTTTTGATAACTAGCAAGAAATGTTAGAATCGAGTTCATCCATAATGAAACCCAAACGATTCCGAAATTAGTATTAATTATGAATTATTATTTCTAATGTACGTTATTTAAATAATAATAATAATGTCTGCTTATATTGCGCTTAACTCCATGCATTGCATGCTCAAAGCGCTAAGGGGCAGTAGCACGTTTTTAGCGGGAATATAATGTGACGTTAGGAAAATCAAAATAAATGGTTCCAATTGAAAGACTATGCATTAAAACTAAATGAACCAGTTATAAATCAAATGAATATTGTAAAGTTCAGTCATGCGATTCCTTTTTCTTACACAAAATGAATTAAAGGTGTTCACACAAAAATGGCCGCCAACGGATTTGTATGAATCTTTATATTTTGTTCTCTTACAATGGATGATTTGTGTAAGGAGATTTTTGACAATATCAAAATAATACATTGAGCATTAAGGTACAATTATAAGTCCAATATTTAAAATATAACATTTTCAAAAAACGTGATACTGCCCCTTTAAGTGGTGAATATTATCTCACAAACGAACTTCAATTCTATATTTTTGTAGAAGAAAAAGTGGTACAAGAAGATCACACCCTAACCACTTGAAATTTAAACAGCCGTGGTGTCAGACGGTCACCCTGTGTCATTCCAAGTGGGCGTGTCTCTTTGTAATACATTATTCGTATTAACGCAAGGCCACGCCCAATTATTTCTAAGCTTTACGTAATTGGGGCAAATTGCCTCTCTAATGCCGGTGGTTTTGCATTATACTTCTTTTTCTCTTATGTAAACAGGGCGCAATTTAACCCGTTGACTCCTGCTTGTACGACATTGATTCAAGAGCCGGATTTCTAGATTTAAAAGCAAATTTTGGATGCGAACAACACTCTTGCCTTGATTTTCCTGTTTTCTCATGGATCAAATTTTGACATCTGAATAGAGAGAACTTCACCCGAGAGTTTACCTCAATTTGGGCACTTAACATTTGCATAACTCAGACAACCGTCTGAATGTCTTTGAGCATTTTCAGTTTTCCTGTTTAAATTTTTCAAACAAATTATTTAATTTTTCTAGACTAAACTGACTTTTATAATACGTATACATTTCAGTTTTTAAATAACTGAAAGTGATGTACATGAAATTTGATATTAAAACTTTCGTCTGTTAATTATTGTCACGTTCACGTACCGGAAATAGGATCATTTTCAAGCATCATCTAATCGCTTCGTGTTTTACAATTTCTGAAAGAAAATGGTCGATTTTATTGACATAGTAAACCGTTTCAGGCGAGTTGTTCAAGAACTCTTTCTGTGAATGCGAAAAGAAGAAGCAGAGTGTATTTTGCCATAGTGATGTCTCAATTGTATATTGTATATATTGCATTGTCGAAATCTGGCTCCATTGGTCTCCATCTTGGTAAAGCAGGTCTTTAAGTGTTACGAGGATCCAATGTTTGGTCATCACCAAAATTCAAGAATACTTTCCTGCTTATGCTTCTTTATGACTATTACATACATGGTTATTTCGCACTCGTTTTCAAATATGTTTGTAAGGGTAACAGTATTGTTGTTCTAGATTCAACAGTTTGATCAATATAAAATGCATCACTGCGTTATCTGCGTTTCGACAAAAAATACCCCGATAGGACTGTCCCTTTAAACTCAAAGTAACGAAGACATCAAATGTGAAGCATCCCATTCTTAAAACGTTAACAGAGGTTTTATCAATCTCATCAAATAGATCGGAAAGATTTCAAAGATTAGAGTCAATTAATTTCACGCTAAAGTGTCAAAACGATTACTGGCTGACGATCGGTATTCACATCTCGCCGATCCAATTCCTCCATTACGTGTGCGACCTTTCAACGACGGGTCAGAGTTCATAGGTCGTTAATCCCGGACAGGTTACGACCGGACCACCGGCGAAGTGTTGATAAACCAAATCCAGATTGATAAACCGAATCTAGATCGAGACTACTCAAAATTGCTTTAACCGTCTGATGTACACATGGCTATCAAATAGAACAACATGTGTTTGGCAAGTCGACTAAAGATACAGATGTTTACTGTTAGTTTGTTTATAGAAAACAAACAATAATTCCAAACGTTGCAATGCTTGGATCACGTTTCCTCAAACGTTTTGGAACTTCAAGAATAAAGACTCTAAGAAACTGGAAACTTTTGCTTTGATGCATGTTACTACTAAAACATAAACGGTTAAACGGTTCTTATTTGAAACATTTTTAGTAAACGTATTGAAAAAAACTCGAATTATGATGCTGAATTATGAGGCTTAAATTTTTAATCATCAGATTTTTTTCATTAAAAAGTGCGAGAAAATGATATGATATTTTAATGGGTGTCAACCATTTGGCCTTTAAATTAACGCAAGTCTAATCAACAACACAAACTGATATTCTTTAAGGATTTTATTAACGCTTCAAATATTTATCACTCTGCTCAAGTTTGCAGTTTTACTACAACATATACAATATTCAATGTCTTAAAACGTGGGTTTTGCTGATCTATGGCATAAAGGATTGCTATTTCATAAAAGTGAGCGGTCTTAGTTTACTTGTAGTAATTTTAGCATGTAGTAATATCTTAGCGCTAATAGTATATTAAAATCTTGGCCAAGTTGGTTAGTATTTAATCTATCAATTATCTTTTAAAACGAATCCGTACGTCAAATATGATAAAGCCAATTCATTTCTTTGGGAGTCTTTAACGCTAAGAAATCGCTTCTTCAATATCTATCGTCCAGGCAGGGTAAATTGAATGGATCGTAAAATATACTAACACCTTTTTAGAGAAGAGGACTTCAAATTTGCCTTCCAAAGTATCTATTACGTCATGGGTTATTGTACTGAAATTAACATAGCTAATTTTATCACGAGTGTCGGGAGTCACAACACAAAACAAACTGAACAGAAGGTTATTTCGTCGCTCAAGTGGTGTGGCAGGCCTTTCTAAATCTCACGTTTCAACAAATGAGAGCACAATTAGCTAATTTCGGGTCTTGGAGTTTCGGCAGTCGACCTTTTCAAGAAAGAATCCATGATTTTTGTTTGACATGGACTGACAGATGAATTTCACATGCATGCTAACCCTTTAGATTCACAAACTCATCAAGCTGAAACACAAACGGTCCTCTGGCGACATGAGGGTTAAAGCTCACATCGATTAGGTGTATATTTCATCAGGTTTTGTGACAGGTCATTTAGTAAACATTCCCTGAATTCCGTGCATTTCATGCACGTGAATTGACGCGCGTGACAGAGTGCGCAGACACCGCAAAACGCCGCAGACTTGAACAAACTAGCTAATCTCCAGATAGGAGATAAGTCAAGTCTAATGAGCGACGCGTTAAATCAACCAAACAGGAATTGCACATGAAGAGATCCGTCATGAAGTTTCTGGCAGTGGATATGGACTGAACATGATAATCCGTGAAATTACACATGGAATCTTAAGAAGGACATATGTCGTTTGCAGCAATATAAGACCCCAAATATTGCTCTGTGAAATGGTGCAAACTGAATTAAGTAATTTCTGAATAAGGCTGTAGAAGCGGAAGTGTTGTTTTTCTTCATTTTGTCGACGTTGACTCTTCAGGATTTTTTTCAAATGATATATCTGTTAACTTTTTCGTTACTGTCAAAGCCTAGGCCTGTATACGAATGAATCCAGTCCACTAAAACTAAAATCAACCAAACAGAAAACTAAAATCAACCAAACAGGAATCTATGAAATGAAAACCTGGAAAACACTGTTAACCCCGAAGGTGGCATGCCGCAGAGGCTACTTGAATCATTTAAAATGCCGTCATTGTTAGATTTTCATTTTTTAAGTTTTTTTTTTTTTTTAAAAACGTGAAGACATAGATGTTCAGGACTGAATGAATAAATAAGCCAAGGCAAAAATTATTTCTTTGGGGTTTTTCTGCATGATCTATGGAACCAAAACATTGTTTTCTTAAGATTAGAACTCTTTATGAAAAATAAAAGCTTTGTCGATCGGAGACTAAGTGTCAGTCTAAATTCAAAGCAAAGAAGAAAGGTTATGGAATCAAAAACCTCTCTTGGTTCCAAACCTTTGAACAAGGTCTGCAATTCAAATCACTCAATTGAGCCTTGCGCAACCCGAGATAAAAAGTGAATCGTGCCGGGTAATTGAGAAAGGCCATTAGTAAAAACTGCTCGGAAGGAAAGAAAATATTCACGAGACGACTCGACGCAAAAACAGCATCGTAAAGTTAGAAATGATGGTCGCCCCTCATTGTGCGCAGTTCCCCAGCAAACAGCAAACTGGTTGTGCGAGATTTAAACGTGATGGCATGAGACTGCCAATGTTTATGTTTCACTAGTAAGTGGAACGCCGTGGCCAAACTCGCCAGAAGTATGTATATCTTTCTCAGAGCAAGTTTACCTGCCTCTCGTCTGCATAACCTCCGAGAGATGTTAACTGTCGTCTGCCAACAAGCAGACGACCACAACTGCTTTCTGATTGGCCAGACGTGACAGTGAAATCAAAGGGAGAGAACTCGGTTATGTTGTGACAGCCTCAATGTGGGTGGTCCAAAGAGGCGGTAGGACATAAAACCTTCATTAAGAAAGCCGTGTCAGTTTTCCGCCAGATCCCTGCGCCTCCATAAACTCGCTCGTAATTCCAGAGAGGGAAATACACCAACTATCACGCCAGTTTTCCTGGTCGGCTTTGAAACTGTAATAAAGTTGAATATTGTCGGGCAAATGTCTTTAACATTTATAATTATGTTGTCCCTATGCGGATTATTGTGTAGATGTATAATTTATTTCAAAATAATTCTACACATCCGTAGGAAATACCAGAGGTGAAAGTCACAGGAAGATTATATTTCTTTTGAAGATTTGAACCCGACCGGCAGCCCATAGTAAACAAACGGTTGTTATCATTATCGTCACGTTTACACCGATTTCATGCACTTGTTCGTTCGCTGCTAAAGTGGAAGATTTTTATGTTTTGAGCAAGAACAATGCTTAGAGTTTCTGTTACTCTGTGTAGTTTTTCCTTATGACAAACTCTTTTAAAATATCAATTTCATTCTTGACCTTTTTCAGAAATTAAGTGTTATGAGTCATCATAGTAGTCACAGCAAACTTTTTAAAGTAAACTGTGCGTTTAAAAAAACTGTGAGTGTAATAACAATCTGTGTACAATTATTCAAATCGATCCATAATTGTTAATCCTTAAAGTAAACATTAACGGTGTAATCTGTTTGATATGTGTACACGTGTATAGTTTATTTTCAAGTCATTGTTAGTCATTTTAGCAATTCGTACTTAAAGAAGAGGGGATTATTTGAGACAAGGTTCAACTTTATCATCAGTTATTATTCCCATTGGTCAAGGATTCTGTAAGCATCATTTCATGTCAATACATTTTTATATTGTTATGAGAAACTGTTATGGCATGTACCAAGAACATTACATTGACTAGGTGCATGTTAACCACCATCATCAACTACCGTTTGGTGTATGTAATCATGCATACTAGTATTTATTGCGAGTACTTGATCCATCTTAACGAGATCTTTTTGTATGTAAGCATGCATCTTATCAACAATCAAGACATTGGTGTATGTATGCATGCATAGTTTCAACTAGTTTTTGGTGTATATTTGCATGCATTTTCATAACTAGCTTTGGTGTATGTTAACATGAATATTTAAAACCAGTTGATGTATGAAAGCATGCATCTTTAAAACTTGTTCTTGGTGTATTTGAGCATGCAACTTTATTACTAGATGATGTATGTAAACATGCATAGTTTCAACGAGTTCTTGGTTTTTGTAAGCATGCATCTTACAACAAATCTTTGGTGTATGTAAGCATGCATAGTTTCAACTAGTTCTTGGTGTATGTAAGCATGCATAGTTTCAACTAGTTCTTGGTGTATGTAAGCATGCATAGTTTCAACTAGTTCTTGGTGTATGTAAGCATGCATAGTTTCAACAAGTTCTTGGTGTATGTAAGCATGCATAGTTTCATCGAGTTCTTGGTTTTTTGTAAACATGCATAGTTCGAACGAGTTCTTGGTGTATGTAACCATGAATCTTAGCAACTACCACTTGGTGTATGTAATCATGCATAGTTTCAACTATTTTTTGTATATGTTAAGATGAATCTTTAAAATTAGTCCTTGTTGTGTTTATGTAAGCATGCACCTTGCAAGTTGTTCTTGGTGATTTAAGCATGCATCTTTAAAACTTGTTATTGTTGTGTAAACATGCATCTTTATTACGAGGTTTGGTATATGGAAGCATGCAACATTATTACTGGTTTTGGTGTATGTTGGTATGCATCTTTAGTACAAGTTCTTGGTGCATCTTAACGAGTTCTTGTTGTATGTAAGCATGCATCTTATCAACAAGTCTTGGTGTATGTAAGCATGCATAGTTTCAACAAGTCATTGGTGTATGTAAGCATGCATAGTTTCAACAAGTTCTTGTTTTTTGTTAGTATGCATCTTACAACAAATCCTATATGTATGTCAGCATGCATCTTAACGAGTTATAACCATGCATCTTAGCAACTACCATTTGGTGTATGTAAGAATGCATAGTTTCAACTTGTTTTTGTATACGTTAAGATGAATCTTTAACACTAGTCCTTTTTCTGTTTACGTAAGCATGCATCTTTAAAACTTGTTCTTGGTGATTTCAGCATGCATCTTTTAAAACTAGATATTTGTGTTTCTCAGCATGCATCTTATCAACTAATTATAAGTGTATGTAAGCATGCATCTTAGCAACTACCACTTGGTGTATGTAAGCATGCATAGTTTCAACTAGTGTGGTGTGTGATAACATGAATCTTTAAAATTAGTTCTTGGCAACTAGGACTTTGTATTTGTAAGCATGCTTGTTAAAAAGGCGTTGTTGGTGTACAACAGCAACATAGCATGCATCGTAATAGCTATATCTTGGTTATATAAGCATGCACCGTTATAACTAATTCTTGGTTTTTGTAAGCATGCATCGTAATAACTAATTCTTGGTTTTTGCAATCATGCATCTTTAAAACTAGCTCTTTGCGATTTAAGCATGCATCTTCATAAAAAGTCATTGATGTATGAAAGAACAGTATTTTGATATATCTAAAATCAAATAAAATTTAAAAAATAACCGGAGTGTTGTTTTTTTTGATAAGCTAAACGATCACATAGGGTCGAAGTATAGATTATTATGGTTGGAGAGTTGTAATTCCCGTTGTAAGAAGGCTCATTTCAGAAGTTATTAATATTTGCAAATACGTTTTACAAATTAATCAACATGATTTTTTTTTTAATTTAGTGATTATATATTGAAACCATTCTTATCTGAAAATAGAAACCATATATTGGCCTATCAGAGTATTTCAGTTTCAATTTACCCTCTTTAATCACCACATAACTTTCGAAAATCATCCACGTGTCACCGTGGCGCCAAGTTTATACAAATGGTAAAAAATGAATGAATTGTTCATTATCATGAAAAACATGGTTGACCTTATGACTGGTATACATTCAAGGTCATCGTATAAGAAAAGGAGGCATTACATAAATTAATTTATCATCCTCACGCTCCTTGTGAAATGCGATGGTTAGAAAGAAGATAGGCTTATAGTATAAGCCGCCATTCAAAGATGAAGTCGTTTTGCTGTTTATAAATGCAAATAAATGGCGTTTGAAATTACAACAGGTATTAAGTTCTAGATTTCCAAAATTATGTTTATTTTTAATTTTGTCACGCTACTTTGAAGTTTTGTCATGGAAATACAGTCTCCGGTGTCATAATTGGGTGAGCTTAACCAATATGTATGATATTGTGTCGATTGCGTAGCATGTGAGATTATGACTATAATCGTCCTTTTCAAAATGATAAATGGCCGGTAACATCGTATTGACTTTTCTTTATGTGAAAATTCACACAACTTTCATGGATAAATAAACAAGTGTGCATGTCGTTAATACCACCAAAAATCGTTGTTTACATTTAAGTTTTAAAAAAAAATAAACACGCGGCAATGTAACACGGTGTATTGTATATTTTTCATGATTTTCAAATTAGGTATCAGTATATGCCAAATATTTTAATCCGAGGGTAACACAATTCATTGCTAAAGTCGATTATCACTGGCCGTAGTGTAAAATGTCACGTATCAGGTGAAAACTCCTTACGGCCATTTTAGTATGAACACCTCTTGATAATTTGAACTTTGAATATTCTTTCAAGAAACTCAATTCTTTATGAAAAAAGTCTTTCTTGAAGTTGGTCACATGTCATTTTTGTTGATTATTTATATTCCGAAGAAATCTTGGTACAGTACCTTCAAGCTTATAGTTTCGAGGAAACGCGCATGAAATCTCTCCTCGTCGATAATCCTCTAAAATATAATCGGAACGTTGACTCTGGGTTATCGAGGATGGGGGTCTCTTAATCCAGGGACATTATATAACTGTATATAGTCGCTGCTTAAAATGGAATATTTGTTCTATTAATGTACATAATGTTATTTAAGGTCGTAATTATTCTCTAAACATATTCCAAGCAAGAGATTGATTTGTAAGTGTAGAATCATTATCAAGTGGCCTTTCGATTCTCCACCTCAACTATGTGACTCAATAGCTTATTGTAGTATGTTGGTTTGATTTTCGGCGACCCTGAGAGCTATGCCAGTTAAAGCTTTCATGCTCCGTGAAGACGGGTCAATGGGTAGAAGTCAAACCAAATTTGAGTCGTTCTAAAATTTGCTGTCTATATCTTACTGTGCCTTTCTTTCCGCCTGTTCCCTCATCCTTTCGATCCCTTTCTCTACTCTCTTTTGTGTGGCAACTTCCACGTGTTCAATAACTAAAATATTGTTCAAAACACGTTAAACCCTAACTAACTCAACTCACTCACTCGATCATCCCCTCTAACAAAGGTTACTCATTATTACATGCCCTACAAACCTCTGTTACAAGTGAGAAATTATCCGAAAAGAAAAGAATTGGTCAACGTTGCAATCAACAATAGTTGTGAAATCAACTTGATGTTTCAAATTTTCTAAAGTATTAATTCTGTTCCCGTAACCGGAATAATGAGGCCCTTTTCAGTGATATGTGCCACACGCACAAAAACATAAAACCAACAAAGCTTATAGTTGTACTCTATCTTTTCTAATTTCTTATGTGAGAAGATGCTTGTACTCTATCGGAATGAATGACTACAAGAGGATTTTGAAACAACCATGACATATCCGGGGCGTTCTATTGGTGTCACAATCACAAGTCCATCTATCAAATGATTACTTTTTTGATAAAGATTGAATAGAAAAGCAAATGTTTTTAAATACTGTGCCTTCATATTCAGTCAATGTAGACTTGCAGTAATAAGACGTAGACTGTATATAGGCATCAATATAATAGACAGACTATATTGACCATTTGTAACAAATGTTGAGTACGGAGAATTGACGTGAGCAGCCTGATTGGAGACAATGCATTTCCATTTCGTATTATATGAAACCTTTCAGACATGTTGTTTTGGTCAAAATTTAGATTTACTTTAATGTTTGAAGAACACAAAAGAAGGATTTTTCTGAATGATCAACTTCTTTATTGTAGGAAATAGCAACGTTTAGGTATATATTCTTATGCCGTTTACCAGCCATAATTTTTGCTTGAAAACGGTATAGGGATGTTTCTACTTTCTATAATAAAGAAGTTGATCATCCATAATATTTCTTGTCTTTTTTATAATTCCAACTTCTGAAATGACACTCAAACAGGTTCATGTTTAAAAGTTACAAATTAAATTATCAAAATCATACACAAGAAATATTCAGAAGTCAGAAACAATGAAAAATAAGTTAATAATAATGTGACTGGTAAGCGATGCAATTTTTTGAAACCATTGAAATTTTGTTGTTCACTTATTATAGTTCGAAATTATATCTATTATAAGGATCAAGATCTAATAAGTCAGTGAACATTTAACATCTGAACAGAGATTGAGAGATCATCTCCACAGGGATTCGAACCCGGAACCTCCTGGTTGAGAGGCAGCCACTCTACCTATTTGGCTAAAGAGATGTCCCTCTAGCCAAGGTCAGTAGGAATGCTTATATGTTATCCTGTCACATACACCCACTCATAAGTTTTCTAGGTTCTTTTAAGTGGTCACAGGTGATGACAAATGATCTTTTAAATTTAGAGTAATTGAACCACAAAACTGTCGAAAGACGGAAATTTCAAAATGAGCTGTTATAACAGTTATAATATGTAAATCAGATAAATTGCTTCGTATTTGGTCAGCGTTGAGAATATAACAATTAAGATATTGGAATAGAATCTGTTTTGTTACAATTTTACAGTAATTCGTTGTGTATAAAGGAGAATATCCAACTTTTATTTTCAGAAACTCTGAATTTAAGTTTTATGATTAATCTTTGTTAATTTTATAAACGTTCACTTTTACTATCATGTTTTGAAAGGCAATGAATGTCTCAATCGCGCTATCATCACAATGTCGTATCCAACAAAAAGTAAGGTCGAATGCCAGATGCCACTACGGCTTCTTATGACGTCTGAATCATTTTAAAACAGCTGCTTCCCTTGCATGTTGGAACAAGTGGAAACTTGATGAGTAAACTACTTAAAGGGGCAGTAGCACGTTTTTTGATAATTTTATATTTTAAAAATTGCACTTATAATGGTAAGTAAATGCCTAATGTATTATATTGACAGTGTCAACAATCACATTACACAAGCCAATCAACCATAATCAGAGGACAAAGTATGAAGATTTACATAAAATACATTGGCGGCCATTTTTGTGTGAACACCTTTTATTCATTTTCTGTAAGAAAAAGGATTCGCATGGCTAAACTTTACATTATATATTTGAATTACTACTGCTCCACTTAGTTTGAATACATTATCTTTCAATTGGAACCATTAATTTTCATTTTCCTGACATCACCTTATATTCCCCATAAAAACGTGCTACTGCCCCTTTAAAACTAGTGTGTTTTTATTAACAAAACAAAGGTTAATTGTCAATATTATAAATGAACTTTATCTCGCAGGAGTATTTTATTTTTGGCTCTATAAAAGAGTAGATGACGTTTCTTTTGCCGTTGAGTTTATGTCATAAGATTCATCCATCAATTCTATTCTAAACTGAATGAATATCCGTGATAATTCATTGGAAACTCTCAAGATGTGGAAATGCAAAGGCCGCTTCGCTTCAAACACTGTACATATCATCTTTATCATGTTTGAATTGGAAAGTATCCGACTGAAAAATTGTAGCATAATTAATTAATCATTCATCTTTCAAAATGCACGAAGATTTATCTTGAGCAACTTAACGAAACGTTATTATTCAATCTAAATAGTTATAATTCGACAATTCCATATTTTGAGATTGGTTATCGTTGCGCACCAAGATGGCTCAGCGTTTACCATACCTTAGGTACAGTTAATAAGTAATATGTTTGTCAAATTAATACCATTCGAGCATGTCCAACATAAGACTAGGTTCTTCACTTATCAATTATCATGATTATCAAAGCATGACATATTCTCACATGAGCCTTTTTTCCTCTAAATTTCGAGAAACTCAGAAGTGGCTTATCAGAAACCACAAATGAGGACAAGATAAAACCGGATCGCCATCAATATGTTTCTATGCCACCCAGAAGGTGGGCGGGGCCTAATGATGGACTCGTGCTCTGATAGGACAGATAATAAGTGATCAGCAATCTGATTGGAAGATGGGTCGTGAGATAAGACAGTAATATGTATGATACTAGCACTTCAGATCAAGATTGGATTTGAAATTGACGATTTTAACACGAATGTCACGACCGTAAGCAAACAATAGAAAAGATGAAACAATACTGCAATGAGATTTATCTTGTTCGTTATCAAAGTCTTTTTTGATATTTAAGGTTTAGACACTTTTCATAGTGAGTGCTTTGAATGATACCATTATTAAAATATGAGTTTAAAATATTGACAACATGAAAAGGCGACGTTTGTTTTGTAGTAAATGTTCACATTTGCAACAAACTAGATTGCATTTGCAAATGTCTTTGATGTCTACCAAAACTCCACTCAGTGATTTCCATGACTCCTTTTAAAAAAAACTTAATGCTTTAATTGATGAAATAAATTCAATAAATCTTACAAGTTCATCCACAAATAAACAATACATGATGCAGCATACAGGAATACCAGTTATATATTACCTACCGAAGACTACCAACCAGTAGCTGTCATCTTGACCGCTTTAAATAAGTTTCAATTTCCATATTGATTGAAGCGCAACAACGTCTGGTTTTCGATCAAAAGCACGACTTCAAACCTGAATTATGTCACTATAAAATGTCAAATAGCTTAAAAATGATACCTTTCAGAAATATTCTGGCTCTTCTCGGCCAAATGACATTATTGATAAAATTTGCCCTAACAACTCTTAAAGGCCTGTATCCAAACCCTCTAAAAGCAGGGTTTTTCAATTTGTTTGACATACGATAAGGTATTCCGCTTCATTATATATCCGCTTCAAGGATATGTTGTGTAATTCAATTATGACAACTTTCCTTTAGGAGGATTTGTAATTATTCCACTTTGAACAAAGTGCTCTATTTGTTTAGGGCAACCTTTAAAAGGCCAATGAAACCTTAAATCTATAGTATAGATCATGTGCAGTTGGTTGACCACCGATGCAAAACTCTAAATATACACTTGCGTTTTCACTCCTATCAATATATTTAACATGTAGGCAAGGTACAACAGAAGGTTAGCCATTTTGAACCAGGGATCCATCGACGAATTTTACAGAGCGCATTTTAGCCAAGAAACCATTTCTGGACAGGAGACAGGTCCAAGACGACCGGCTATGTCGTACCTCAATAATATGATGTAATTAATCAACCTTTTTCGTATTGGACTAATTACAGGTCCGAGGTCTGTTGTATTGAAAGTTATGAAGCGATAGCTTCGGAATTTCGCTATTTGGGTGTCGTATTGGCCAAGTTTTGCAAGTATTGGCCTACCTTACCTGTATTTGTCATCGTATAGTCTAGGCCGTATGTAATGTATAATGTTGTATCATTGATATCATAACTGAGATTTTATAGAGATATTGAATATTTATTTGTACAATTAGAGCATGGCGCCTGTGAAATTTGAATGCCGGTTCTTCTTCCACGAGCCTTATACATATTTGAAAAACCTTTGTAAAATCTCATTTGTAAAACTTCGATGTATTATTCATCGACTGCATGCATCTTTACTTGACCAATCCTTGTTTAGAGCTATGGTAGCTGCTGATTGGTTCAATCAATGAATTTGTAACACATCCTGGAACGAAATATTGCCTACGTAAATAAAATTTAGCATTCTATTTAGTATTCATTGAATAAATAAAACATTTGATGAATGTAATGCATACATATTGTCTGTGTCTGTCGAAAACAAGCAAGATATATAACCATACATATCTTTGGAATTATGAAATGATTTTGACACATATATTCTTAATAATATCATGGTCCGTTTTTTTAAACCATGTTTTAAAGTTTAAGTTTCAAAATTATTAAAAACGATTCCGCGATGTAAATTTCATTTGAAAATGTAAAGAAATTTAAATTCCATATTTATTGTTTCATTTAAAAAACAAACTCGATTTAGATCGTATTAACTTATTTTCAAAATGTCATGAATATATCAACAATTTTGATCTCTAAGATTTGGTACAATCCACAACAGGATGTATTTTATCATTTTTATTTCAAATCCCATTATCGGGACACCGCGGGGTTTCAACATTCTATTAATGTCCCGAAGTGAGAAACAGTGACACAATAGGATAAACAGAAAAATAAAGACAACACTGTGTTAAAGATTTTCACAAAAAAGTATCTATTTCCCTTCCACTCTTTATCCCGGAATGTTCTGGTTACTTGATCCGAACTTTCCAACTCTTAAGAGACAAGAAACGTAAATAAATGTTGTTTAGTTTTGTTCCGAGCTTGGAAGACCTCCTCCGCGACAATCTAACACATCCTATCTAAAATCTAGCTCATTCGATAGCAATGATTTCAATAATTATTAGCAGACCACCAACATCGCTCAGTTAAAGTATCAGTTTTCAGCCAGATTCGACAACTTGGAGTTTAGGCAGTTCTGTTTAGTATAACAACCAATCGGCCACAGGAAATGTTTTTAAAGGATCAGTCCTATCGGAGTATTTTTTGTTGAAACGAAATTCAAGAGGACGAAGTGATGCATTCTATTCTTAGTCAAATTGTTAAAACGAAAACGACTAAAATGTTACCCTCACTAACTATGAAAATAAGTGCGAAGTAATTATCTATCAACAGATCTAAGTATAAACAGGGAAGTACCCTTTGATTTTGTTTCCACAAAAAATGCCCTGATAGGACTGAAGGCAGTATAACAGATTTTTAATGATTTTGAAATCACTAATATATACGTTAACAAAAAAGGTTTAGAAAAAGCGATGTGGAAATCACGTTCCAATATATTAAAATGACTTTCTTAAACATATCTTGAATAAGATATCTCAGAAATAAGAAAGCGAGACACTGAACTCACTTTCAAATATACTGAAATCACTTTCCAATACACTGAAATCACTTCCAAAATATGCAATCGCATTGTAATATATAAAATCACTTTCTCATATATAAAATCACTTTCTTATATATGAAATAACTTTATAATATACTGAAATCACTTACTTATATACTGAAATCACTTTCTAATAAATTGAAGTCATTTTCTATGAAACATTTTGAATAGAAAATCTCAATTAAGAAAGCGAAACACGGAAATCACATTCAAATATGCCAAACCCACTTTCTAATATATGATATGTCTTTCTATTATACTGGGATCACTTTCATGAATATGAAAATACTTTCTAATATATGAAATCCCTTTCTAATATGTGTAATCACTTTCTTATATATGAAATCACTTTCAAAAATATGAAATCACTTTCAAAAATATTAAATCACTTTTGTATATGAAATAACTTTCTAATATACTGAAACCACTTTCTAATATACTACCAACCCTTTCTAATATACTGAAATCACTTTCCAAAGATATGAAATCACTATCTGTTATATGAAGTCACTTTCATATATATGGAATCACTTTGTCAAATACTGAAATCTCTTTCTTATATACGTAAATGACTTTCTTATCCCGAAATATCTTCTCATATACTAAAATCCCTTTTTTTAAATACTGAAATCAATTTCTAATATACTGACATCATTTTCAAATATATGAAACCACTTTCTAATATATGAAATCACTTTCTAATAATCTGAAATCACTTTCTTATATACTGAAATCACTTTCTCATATATGAAATCACTTTCTTATATACTGAAATCACTTTCTGAAGACTGAAATCCCTTGCTAATACTGAAATCACTTTCTAATATATTAACACATTTTTATATATGAAATCATGTTCTTAAATATGAAGTCATTTTCTTATATATAAAATCACTTTCATACTGAAATCCCTTTCAAATGTATGAAATCACTTTCAAATGTATGAAATCACTACATTGTATAAAAGGGCTAAGAAGAAGGCGAGAAGAAGTTAGCGAAGCCCCTTACTGTGGGTAGTACTATATCACACCAAGGAGACAGTGTCACGTCGGTGCAGTTATGACAGGTCAAGTGCACAGGTAATATAAATAATGAATTTTCAGTTCATTTATGTAAATGATATGAAATATGATTCACGGATTTAACGAGTTAACTTTTAGCGTAATTCAGTCTTATCCTTTCTTTCGTTACTTTTGGTCAAGTCTTTTGATATTAATATAAGAATATAATTTTTAGAAAATATGAATAAACAAATTTCAGTTCTTATATTTAAATAATAGAAATAGATTTTAAGAATATTAACGATTTGGTTTTTATTGGCATTGTGGTCTCATTTTATCTTCCATCTATGATCAAATTAAGTTTTTTGTCGACACTTATGTCACTTAAAATAAGCTAATTCGTTTTGTTTTACAATATATCATATTTATATCCATTATACTGAAAATTAACACTTTGGTAAAGCATCATCATATACATTTAATAAAAGATAAGGGTAGGAAATTTGGTTAAAGAACGTTTGGTTCATGTAATAAATTAAAATTAAAATGCATGAATATCGCAACAGCTTATACGTGTTTAATTCTCGTTCACTTCCAAATGGTAGATTTGTATGTCATTAATGATAAGACAATAAATGTTTTGAATTATTTGATGAAAAATAAATAAAGAATATTGATTAAAAATAAATAAAGAATATGATTATATGGAAAGAAGGTTAAATATGATTCAGGAAAAATAGTGATTTGATACACTTGTGTATTTTATCGTACTATGACTTCAAAAATTATATGCATGTACCTTTGCATATGAAGTTAAAAACAATTTTATTTAGTGCACAATAGATGATATTTAGTTTCATTTTAAGTAATGACAAACAACCAAGATGTAGATTTATTGCTCCTTTAGTGAAATAATGATTTCAGAACTTTGGTAATTTTTGAAGATATAGATACGGTTAGCGAATGGATTATGTATGCAGGAGAATTTTAGTATCAGAATAAAGATTAGTGATTTGAAAAAGTCATTTTTTCAAAAATTGATATAACACTATGATATATAGTTTGAAATATGCGTATTATAATGACAGATATTTCTTATTTATTTTGATATTCAACTTTACTAATGCCAGCACAAATCAAACATTTATTTAACATAACGATCGGAAACTAACGACGCATTTAGTAGGAAATGCGTTAAACTTCGCGATAAACTATCATGGCTTTTTGCTGGGATTTAAAGTGTAAAATCTCCCAAAAATTAAAGAGAGTTTAAAAGTGGACGATTTAATGTCACATGATAAGATGTTTGGTGAGAGTTTGATGTGAAACTTACATCAGTTGATGGAATTCTAGAACATACCTACCGCAGCGTTTAACCATCAATTTCTACCTCTGCTAGACTGTGTTACAATATCGAGGCAGTTTTCCCCCTTACTACGTCAGCAGTATTAACTCAAGAGAAGAGACTCAAGTCACTCCTTCTATCTGTTGAATAAAAAAAAACATTTGGGCCAGAAATATCGAATCATTATTGGTGCACAGCTACATGAAACATTCATTCGAACTAACATTCACTCTGTTCCAGTATCAATTTAAAAAACTGCAGTATATTTACCGGTGCGATGTGCACATATTTGATTAAGTACGGGAAACGACTTAATTTTTGTTGATTACCATAAGTTAAGGGAATTTGAATGAAATGGCAATACGGTCCACTTTTTACTTACGTAACGTGGGAAGGATTTCAGTAGGTCCTGCGAGGAGATTACTCTTCCCCAAAAAAGCTAAACCTCACGAGTCGAGAGACAAGCTCATAATCTCCTTTCTCTCACCACAGAGGCAGATCAAGTCATGAAATGATAGGATTAACATGGTATGACTTGATCTACCTCTGTGGGAGAGAATGCTATTCCTCCGCCTTGTTTTAGTTGTTGGAGTTTCTTGGTAGGACATACATTGTATTACCCCTGGCACTTTTCTTCAGGCATATCCGTTCTGATTTTTCCAAGCCATTTCAAAAGCTTCGTCGATTGGACCTACGAATCTCTGACGTCCACATTTTGTCCATACCCTCCCGCAAGAGGTAGATGTAGTCATAAGATGTTGATCCAACATCTGTTCGAATTAGCCTAGACTGTGGGCTAGAAAGGCGGAAGCATGATTGGATGAAATGAAACTTGGTTGTGCACACAGCTAAGTTGTGTTCAAAATCGTTCATTTTGGCTACTGAATCATGTCAAAGTGTCTTGTGAAAAGAAAATATTCATTCGGTTTGTGGCGCATTTTTTGCCGATAGCGAAACCTTGCAGAAACAAGGAATTTGGTCTTATTAGAACAGAGTTTGGAAAATGTTGTTTTAATCAGAAAAAAAAACAATAACATATGAATAAAGGTTACATTGCCTTTTGTTATCGAACCCCGCAAAATCTCATTGGAATCCTGGAATCATTGGAGTCCGTCTTCAAGAATTGGATATAGGAAAAAAGCACCATTCAAACTAAATTCAAGAACATTATGTAGACTTGCATGATAAATAATGGACTGACCCATCTTTTCTAAAGAAGTCATGGTTTATTACCAGTAAGTCATTTATTAGTCATTTAACTTATTATTCACATCAACTTAGTAAACGGTAACTAGGGTTTAAGTTTGAAGCATTCATAAAAGGATCAATGGCAAATGCGAGTAAAATTTTCACCGGAAGTGATAAAAAATTGATATGATAAATCTATAACAAAATTTTCAAACCGACTTCTTTTGCAATAGACTTATTCTATTTTTCATGCATGAAACGACAGTGAAATCTGGAATTTTTGTTGTAATAAGATATCTCTATTTGTACAGTACAGTAATATAGGAACGGACTCGTTGATAATAAACATATTTAATGTATGATTTGTTAGAATTGAAGAATTCCTATCTGAATTATTAGATCAAATTAAGAACAGACTCAATGTCAATGAAAAACACTGTATACAAGCTTGAATGAAATTGTGCTACCTTGATTATTGGTTCATTCAAAATATTTGTACAAGGGCGCATATACTTATGTGAGTAGACATATGAAAATGTCTTTAATCTTATTTTCTTAAATGCTTAAGTATTTTATAATTCTAATCACGTGACATGTGCTCGTCGCTGTGACATACGATATTGCCATGTCACAACGATTAAAACACAACATTAATTTTTGACACATTTTACACATGTTTTATACAAGTTCTATTTGGTTAATGACATGACTTGTAGTTCTATAATCGCGTTGACGACAGCACAATTCTTTTATATAATATATTTATTTCCATTTTTATTAGTCATTTTCTAAACCTTTCTCTTATAGAAATAGCAAAACAACACTCTTGTGACATAAAAAAATATTTCATATATAAAAGGTCGTTTTAAGCTTTGGATATTGCAAAAGTGTTCAAATGTCGTTATAATAATTGTATATGCATTCTGTAGAAGTTCACTACATCAAAATGTCAAAATCAGTCGTTCAACTTGCCTACATTGAGGAATTGAGAAAATAGCATACCACATGACTAATTGTGTAGTTAATATTAAAAACCATACAGTGTTACTGAACAAACTGAAATCCTGAAACCATTACAGAGGATATAGCAAAACCAGGAAATTAAGAAAGAGTGCTGAGCTACACTTCACTTATGGACGGGAATGTACAAAGCCAAAGAGCAACATCAGATTTATCTTAATTCTTCATGGATCATTGTCCATGCTGCAAAAATCCGCAAGGTGTGTTCTCTTATACCATGATGTCACAGAATAATAAAGTTGTTACTTAGACTCAAAAAGATGATACCATTCCTTCATCAGTCCTCGAAAATGTTTCAAATCCGCAACTTTTGTTTGCTTTAATCAACAGTGGCATAAAAATTAGGATGTCGTTATTTAAATCAGAAAGGAACACTAGACCCCATTTCCTTCTTCAGACTAGGAACATGCTGCAAAAAGCGCGAGTTTTGCGTCGTTTTTCTCCATGGTGTCGCAACATTATTAAGTTGTTACTTAGACTAAGAAAGGCACATTAGGCCTCATTTGCTCCATACGTAATCGATCGAAAATTTAAAAAAAGAGCTAGATATTTTTGTTCTTTTGCGTGGTGTCAAAGAATAGTTAAGTTGTTACTCTGACTCAGAAAGCAACATCAGGCCTCTTTTCCCAGTTCAATCATCGAAAATGCTGCGAAAAGACTGTGGGTTTTGCTTTTCTTATTCCATGGTATCACAAAATTATGAAGGTGATACTTAGACACATAAAAGCAACATCAGACCTAATTCCCTTAATCAGTCATCGAAAATGTTACAAAGATCCACGAGTTTTGTTTCCTTTATTCCATGGTATCCCTAAATCATGAGGTTGTTGTTACTAAGAGTCAGAAAGCAACGCCAGGCCTCATTTCCTTCTTCGGTCATCTAACATGCTACAAAAACTGCCGGTTTTGCTACTTTTATTCCATGGTGTCACAAAATTGTTGAAGTTGTTACTCAGAAAGGAACACCAGGTCTAATTCCCTTCATCGTCATGGAAAATACTGCAAAGACTGTGGGTTTTGTTTTTCGTATTCAATGGTGTCAGAAAATTATGATGTTGTTACTACGATTTAGAAAGCAACGCCAGGCCACATTTCCTTCTTCGGTCATCTAACATGCTGTAAAAACCGCGAGTTTTGCTTCTTTTATTCCATGATGTCACAATATTATTAAGTTGTTACTCAGAAAGAAACACCAGGCCTAATTCCCTTCATCATCATGGAAAATGCTGCAAAGACTGTGGGTTTTGTTTTTAGCATTCCATGGTTTCACAAAATTATAAACTTGTTACTAAGACTCAGAAAGGAACATCAGGACACATTTCCTTCATATGTATCAAACGAAAATGCTGTAAAAGACCTAGATTTTTGTTTCTTTTATCGCCGTGTGTCACAGAATAGTTGGTACTTATATTCAGAAAGTAACATCTCAGTCCATTCATCTGTCATCGAAATTGCTGTTAAGCTCGACGAGTGTCGTTTGTTATATTCCATTATGTCACAAAATTATGAAGTTGTTACTTAGACTAAGAAGGGACAACCCATTTCCTTCACCAGTCATCGAAAGTGCTGTAAAAGACCGCGAATGCTGTTTCCTTTATTCCATTTTGTCACGAAATTATGTAGTTGTTACAAGTTAAGTAACTTGTTGTTATAAGTTGCCAGAAAGGAGCACAAAGTCTCATTTCATTCATCAGTAATCGAAAATGCTATAAAAGACGATTCAGTTTTATTTCTTTTATTCTATGGTGTCTCAAAACCCTAAAGTTGTTACACGCAAAAGGGAACACTCCAATTCTTTCATCACTTATCGAAAGTGTTGTAAAATGTTCTTTCCTTTATTCCATGCATGGTGTCACACAATTATGAACTTGATGAAAAATTAAAGGTGACATCACATTAGACTATTTTTTTCTGTTGTACGAGCGTCAAATCAATTATAAAGATTTGACATCGTCAAACACTGTTGGAGTTTCCATTGTTGTACCATTGTCAGAACACCTATTTTTCAGTTGTCAGATTCATTTTGTTGTTTGATGGTAAGATTTTTCGATGTTGTATTATTGATACATTTTTGTGTTATATTACTGTCCGCTTCCTTAGCGTTGTGCCACTGACATAATCTCCATTGTCGAAATAACCTTTTTATAACATTGTCAGATTCTTCAAGTTTGTTTCATTGTTTAAAAGTCTTTTCCTTTGTTTAGTTGTATTGAATCAAGGGATTAAAGAAGAGGCCACCATTTTTTTAAATGAAACATTTTCGGGGTGATGCATCAATATAGCATAAAACATTCGTTTCTATTCATTTTTGGTAATGAGGTACTGATACCTTTGGTTGTGCATGCTGATGATGATGATGAGGAAAATTAGAAAAATTAACAAATTCAATTAATATACTTATATGAGAATAAGTTTTCTGTAAAGGAAAATATGAGCGGACATGGTTTCGGAATGGTATCTTGTCGCTTAGAATTAAAACGTCGTTATTGACAGTGCATAAAACAGATTTGAAACCTAGCCTGTCCTGAAAAGTAATTGGTCAATTCCTAAGGGGAAAATAAAGGAAAAAATTGAAAAGTTACCAGTCCTGACCAAAAGGGAACCAGTCCTGGCAAAAAGTCACCAGTCAAGGACTGGCGGACGGGCTATATTTTAAACACTGTTATTGAAAATAATCCTTACCTGCCATAGATAAACCATGCATCCATTGGCTTTTGGTTGACAAGCCACTTTCCAAAATGAATAACGATAGCATGAAATGTAACGATAAATTGTTAAACTTTCTTATTAACTTTGGTGTCATTTTGACAATGTTTCGCTATAAAACAAATAACTTTGAGGATTTAACTCTAGCAAGAGGAATAATTATATGGTGTGAATATGGTGTGATGTATTTTTGTATTTAAGATGAACATACTACATATTCATATAATACTTACTGCTCAACACTCAATGCTCAGGTTATACTGTCGTCATAGTATTTCGTGTACATTGTATAACACACTCTTAAAATAATCCCGTTTAATGTTATTTATCTTTGACCACATCACCATTTTGGGATCATACTTTTTTCAATAGTACAAATAATTATACTTTTTCGAGGCGTGTCCCTTGCAGGATATCGAACCAAGACCCTTGGAGTCAGGACAAAATGCTAGCAATGACTAAAACAGCAGCTAACAAACTCGCAAGGGCTCGGAAAAGTAAAAGAATTTGTTCTATTGAAGATAATGTATCCAAAATATAAGAAAATTACATTTATTTACTATCAAAATGGCATGTATCGTTTATTTGTTAGAATAGTCTACTATGGGTATTGAAACATTTCCTTTGAAACGTGGTGTTCCTAACGACGGTCCGAATGGAATGGAATATAAATTATCTAAATCTAAACCTGACTTTCCAGATGAATTACAATTTGGATTTCGAAAGGAACACGGAGCTATTATGACTTTTGTCTGTTTTTAGTCTCATGGAAAGCACTCAGTTTCATAATCACCGGGATTTTCCCGTTTTTGCAGCATCTCTTGACAACGCAAAAGCTTTTGATAGAATATGGCATGGCGGCTATTTTACAAATTATATGAACTCGAGTTGATACCTGGAAATTACTTCAACACTGCTATACCAATGGTATCATTTGTTTCGTATCAGGGCGAAAGATCAGGAAACTACGAGATCAAACAAGGTATTGGACAGGGAAGAGTTATATATCCTCTTGTTTTTCTTTTATAAAAGTGTTGGTACGAGCATGGTACTATGGAACCAACTATTAAAAACTTTTAGATGGTCTACTGCATTTTGGTAAAAATATTTGCACAAAATGGTCATATTTTTCACTTGTTGGGAGTGACGTTAGATTTGTTCATGGCTAACCTTTCTTCTTGACTTGCATGTACGGCGCAAACAATACGAAAGTGAAACATTTTGACATCGCAACATATGAAAAACGTTAAAACAAGCCCTTGGATAATATATTCGTAAGGAATTACTTACATTTACAATCATATTAACAATATTCAAACGAAAACTTTGTTTAAATTTGTACTAATTGCAGGCTAAAATACATTTTCCTTTATTATATAGAAACGCAAAATGAAATTGTTACCTTGATAAACAAAGTTAGTTTCCGTCGAAACCAATTTAACGCCAAGACTATAGATTTTAGAGAACAACTTCGAATGAAATGATTTTTAAAACGAAGAAGTTGTTATCCAGAATATTCTGCTGTTCTTATCGAAACAACCTTTATATGTGCCCTTCACAGACTTGATCCAAATACAATCTACAAATCTTCTTGAAACATCAATTTTTATTTGCCAACTCTGATATATTTTTTCCATTTCCAAATTCAGAGACTTAATGCTATTGATTTCGGAACCAACCAATGAGTTATGAACAAACAACAGCATCGAAGTTTGGAATCAACCAATGGGAAATGACGAACAAAAGCAACGGAGTTTGGAACCAACCAATAGGCTAAGACCAAACAAAAGCAACGGAGATACCGGTGGCCTCTGTACCAAAACCCTGTGAAAAAAGTGCACATTTAAACCTTATAACTCGATACTGTTTTAAGCAGGAAATGAAAAGTGAAAAGCCTTTAAAGTGTTGGCCTTTAACCCCTGTTAACAAAGCTCGTGTGGAACTTGTCTAGTTCTAAGAGAAAGGGAAAACTTGAAACGGGATGTGTAGAAACTTCTGAAGTTAGTTTCCAAAGGCAAATTGATAATTACTTAACCCTCTGGATTCCGCGGGCAGAATATGTCGCAAATTCCAGTTGGATCATTTTGGTATCAGTTCAAGGCATGTTGGAACATAATTCAGCTTGTTAATGTTTTGAGGACCAACATATGTGAAACCAAATTTGTCTTTCATTTAGACCAAATGACGTAATTCTCCGAAATGGTGAATAAGTTGGAATATCTCTTTGGGAAAAGTTGATAAAAAAACCTTTTTGTTTAAAAGCGTAATAAAAGATAATTTAAGGGTATTCTTTCATATTCCAAAAAAAAACCAAACAAAACCCTTTGCTTGATAATGATTCATTGTCATAATCGGCATTAGGGCATGGTACAATGCAAGCATTACTTTTTACTAAAAAATTATAAGTGGGTTTTGAAAATGACGTTATCTGTTATCTTTTGTCTAAAGATGGTAATTATAACAAAACATTAAATAATGGTACAATTTATTGTCTCAATTTGTACCAACAATGTATTACTTAAGTACTATCTATCGGATAGGTCGTCACTTTTCTATTATAATAAGCTTCAGGGTATTAATAAGTTATCATCGATATCCGTCAAAATGATATTGAATATCCATAAAGGTTTAAACCAATCTCAAACATACCGCTTCTGAACACAACATTAAATTACTTCTTATAACGATGTCAAGACTATTGTTTCTTCGGTGCCCCAAACTTTAAATAAATCATGAAAGAAAACGGCATGTGTAGAAACTTCTGGATTTTATAACCGAAAGAAAAATAAATAATTGCTTAACAACGAATTTGTCGCGATTTCAGGTAAACACTAAAGTTTGTATTGGTTGAAGTCATAACTGTCTGGTAGCGTAACAATCAGGCAAATCTAGAATTGATTTTACCATGTCTGAAAACAACTCCTCACAGTGACTTTGGCATCACTTTCTTCGAGCGCAAGGAAAGAATACCCCAGTCCTTAAAAGACGTGGTATACATCAAAATGCGCTTACGCATTGCAACACTTCATTTGAAAGTCTACAAAAGACACGTAACGCTCTGAAAACAACGTTGTTTACCTCTTGCTCAATCCAATACTTCAACATCCTTTCAAATTCATCGTTTATATCAACTTCTATTCTGTTTAGCAACGCTTCCATCACAATTCTAGACGTTAGACAAGTAACGCTCTTGCAACAACGTTGTTTACTACTTGCAATGAATTGAGGTGGTTTACTAATTGCAATGACGTAAACGGCATCGGTTCCTTCGATTACAATACAAGACAGCAACAGCCTTTTTAACAGTTTAATAGTACGGTGAATTATTCTGGTTAGCAATATTCTAGACATAAGACACGTAACGCTCTGAAAACAACGTTGTTTACTTCTCGCAATGACGTAAACGGCGTCGGTTCCCCAGCGTTCACGCAAGTCTAGCGGAAACCCAACACCCCCTCCCTCTCTCTCGGTCTGCCTCGCCGTGAAGCGATACAAGACCAGCCTCGTCTTCTCGTCCCTGCCACCCAGATCGCTCACAGTCCTCGTCTACCTCCCTTCATCCACTGGCCGACAGACACACGGACACACCGGCGGAACAGTCTCATTCATACGCGGCCAGGCTGGTCACGCCTTGAAGCACGGACATGTATACATCGCAGCATCTGGACCGCGTTCTCGGCCGACACGTGCACCGTTTCACCCAGATTCTGACATTTGCAACCCCGTCAAACATCTTGCCGTCTTTGTGGCTTGCGGGTTTCATCATGTGCGATGGGCCAAATTGTTTCCCGAATTTTACGACGTATCTTTGAATAAAGTCCACCTTCCCAAAAATGTCTTTGTACCCTGACAATAAAAGTTTTCCGTGTGACCTCCCTGGCAGCCAGTCCTCCCAGAGCAATTACACTCTCCGCCAAATTGTTTACGTTCACATGTTTATTTTTCGAGATAAAAATTAAATTCGCACGTAAGTGGTAGACCAGTATTGGGAAAATGCTGCTCTGAGTGGCGACAGATAGCGGTTCGCTCTGTGCGATATACATCAAGCCACGGCCGCGCTTTTGGCAGAGGGCTTTTAGAAGCGTATTGTTTGTTCGAACGTGGGTTCTCTTCTTCTTGGGTGGCCGGCTACCTGGGGGAGCTGTTGCTAGGCAACTAATGTTGGGCTGGTGTTACACGAGCAATCCTACTGATAATTGACCAATCAGCGACGCGATCTGGTGCACGTCAATCACGTCACGGCACGACTGTGGGCGGAGCTAGCATGCAAATTGAGTACTGTTACAGATCGAGTCGGACTGAATGTAGGTCCACCAGTTGAGTAGTGGATTTTACTCACAAACAACGCGGTTTATGTGGACTACACGATGGATAGCTGGTCTCACCCAGCTTACAGACCCGCCCAGGTGAGGTAGACTGACCACAGTGGTCAGGTGTGGCCGGAGTGAAGGGATACCGGTGCGAGTCGGACGCGGGATGGGGAGTCAGTATGCTCGATCTTCTCTGTAATCTTCCTTACATTTCAGGGCCTGACAATGACCACTGCACAACAGAGGGGTCCGAACCCAAGACCCGACCCGGACCTCTTGACCAGGACGAGTTGGGTCAACGCGGAGGTTGCCTACAGACAAATCAAGAAGGTTGGTACCCTGTCCCTCACGCCTTGTCCCCTGAAGGATGTGGATGGAGAACTGCTCCATAGCACTCTCTCCCTCCTGACAGCCGCTATCACGCGTTGTTTACCCCTGTTCTTTCCTCTACCCTCTCTCTTGATGCCATGTCCACCTTCCAAGTGTAACCAATGTTCTTAGATGTCACACCGATGGTGCTAATCGCCTTGATATGTTGATAAGTACGAAAGTAGTTTTTATTACGAAGCCATCCACGTGTGGTAATCAGCGTTGCTATGTAAACTTGATTAACGGTAATATTGGCGAGCAGAACGCTAAACATAGCCCCTCCTTCCAACACGTGTGTTGCACATACCCGTAAATATCGGCAAATGACACACGAAGAGAGAAATCAGCACTAATCTATCGCATCGCTCATTATTGATCACTCGGTGGGCGGTCCGGCTTGACCGTGCTGACACAAGCTGATTGTTCTCCGTGAAAACAATGAAGTCATAGTATTAAAGGCGGTGGGTTTGAAACAAGATTCGTAACGAATCCATTCATGAATTTGTCTGATGGCGATAAACTGTCCACTCATGCATGATGTGATTACAAATGATGCAATAATATTACCCCGCATGACAGATTTTTCTCAATAATAGAGCATACGTTATAAACTGAATGGGCCTAACGTTTGTTATTGTTGTTTTTCAGGGACGTGCGGAAGGGAATACATGTGCCTTATGGATGCGATCACATCTTCAGAGATACCTGTACAGCATAGGATGCTTTATTCAGTTACATTGTGGAAAAGTTTTATTTGTGGGATTATTACTCTTGTCCTTGTGTTGTATTGGATTAAAGACTGCCACGCTTGAAACGAACGTCGATGAATTATGGGTTGAAGGTAGGTGGAATCAATGTTTTATTGGCATGTGATATGATGAAATATACACCGGTGTGATATTGACAGATGTACCAAAATCAGATGAGAGTGACAGCGTGTGGATTTCAATAGATTTGTCTAACATTATGTCACATTGTATATATACGATATGTCCCAGTGTATTATAACACTTAACATAGGCTAGACGCGTGAATAACAGTAGTGGTATTTCGAGGTACCGGTGGGTGGGTTGAAACAGACATGACATTGACAAGCTGTACACACGTGCTCTATGTTGTGCACGAAAACCACGAAGCGTGGCAAATTCATGTATTAATCTGCTAGCAGGTTCATTCATCAATTCATCCTTATCACGACCATCCTTCTCGGGACATGTCAAGTTTAGCAGAATAGCTCTTGGCTTTCAACATTGATTTCTATTTTTGTGTTGAACAGTCTGAAAATGGATGCGCCCGCCATTTTGGCTGTTGTGACCCAGAAACGAGTCTGTTCTGCGCGTGTGTGGTCTCCAAAGCGCAGCACAGTAACTAGCCCGATCTGGCAGGAATTCGCTTCTCCATTCTTGCCGTTAGTACGCAAACTAGGCCCAAAAACGTGTGGGATTTCAGTAAACATCCACGACCAAATAACATTTCCTTTCTGTACAATTTTGTTAACTAAAATGAAAATTAGATTATGAAAGGATGATCCTGTTTCGTGTTAAAACTTAAATAATACTACGTATATGTGTTGTTGGTTTTGATTTTAATTACAGTTTCTAAGTTTAGCCTAGGTTAGTGTTGTTAGTGAGGTTGATGCAAATGAACGATTCGTTGTGGCAGGATATTTGAATTACAGCCGGTATGATAATTTCGGCTGTTTAACCCACGTGGGTATGCGCAGGTGTGATTGACATTCTGTTTATGTTTCGTGTTAAAAGCAGATCAAGTCGTTTACAGCAAATGATAATTCATGGATAATACTATCTAGAAACGTTGTTCTATTTTGGACGGACTTCAAAACTTGGAGAAAGTTCGAAAAATTGAAGATTCGGTTTCCCTCACCACTAGTTGGCGATGTTAGTTTGTCTTGAGGCTTCAGATGGATCTTACAAACGATAATGGTGCTGTCGTTGTCGTTTCATCTTAAATTTACAACTTATTTGTGGTAGATATTTGAATTTCCAATTGATGAAGTGAATGCAAAGTTAGAAATAGTTAAGAGTAACTAAAGCTTACATATTAACACAGAACAGAATTCAATAGTGCTCATATGAAAAACCTTAGTAAGATAAGCGAAATCTTCGAGATATTTGACAAGATATCCTTGAATGAAAACTTAAAGCTGTCACTTTTTAAACCTTATCTTAATTCATGCAGTTTTGCTTTCATTATTTAACTTTTTAAAATATATTGAATCCGTCAACATTCACAATTAATATATATCGTATGGAAAGTAGTATATTTTACATAACAACAAATATGGCTCCCCATAAGCTGGTTATTGAAAGAAGGGCCAGTTGCTTTCATTGTGTTTCATTGTAAAGAACCAAGTTCGTCCGCATCCCAAATTCTCGCCTTTGTCAGTCCACACATAATAACAACAATAGAACAGATACGCTCACTGGTGGGCTTGGGTCTTGATGCATAAAAGATGTGTTATTTTTCAATCACGTATTTCTATGGGGATTTTCGGTTACAAAATTCTTCCTATGGTTTTAGAGCAAAAAAGTCTCTTTAATATGATATAGAAAATAATACCATTCATTGACAAGGAGATTAAACTTTTGAAAAGCATTGTTAGTCTTGACAAGTTCATATGCAAAATCCACCTGTTATAGATTTTGTATAATAATGTTTTAATGCCGTCCATGTTTTAATAACAACTTTCAACAAATGTAACATAATGTTATTTTTTAATACATTGTTGTAAGTGTATTTTCATGTAAAACATTCAACAATATTGTTGATAAAAAGTAACATTTGTATTATAGAAGACTTAAAAATGAACATTGTATGTTTATTGCAACAATGTTAACATAATGTATGTTTATTGAAACAATGTTAAAATAATATTCATTATGTAATATCTATTCATAACTATGTAAGGGTTTGCAACAATGTTGAAAGAAGTAAAAAAATTGTTTTTCAATGTCTTAAATAGTAAGTTTAAAAACTGTTAATTGGCAGAAAAGAAAGTAAGTTCAACTTTTGACTAATAAAAACACTTTTTTCCTGCCTTTAGAAAAGTCAGTATAGCAATTAAAATGAGCACAAGTCATGAAGAAAGTTATAGTAAATTAATAAAGTACAAGTACTGAAAACAACATGATAAGCGAAAGATTTGATTATTGTTATTCCTATAATTAGTTTCATACATTGATTTTAAACACACCCCATCTGTGTTTAAGTAAAGATTAACAATTGGAATATTCATTTCTTAAAAGTGTGAAGGAAAAATAAATTTCAGAGAATATGCTTAACGCCTTGTCAGGTTGGTTGTTGGGAATTACAAAGTGGAATGTATGATAATAATTCTCGAATCCCACCTGATAAAGAGCAAGCATGACTACTCTGAAATTCACAATAAAGAAGTTGTCATCCAGAATATCTTCAGATAATTATAATAGTCGACAAAACTAAAAATTTTGACGATTGATATTCTCTTCTTCCTCTCGTCTTGAAAACTTAAAGGATTTTTGTAGAAATGAACTTAAATGGAATAAGGCTCTTAAAGATGCAATTACTGCCTTAAAGCAACAAAACCTTAATCAAGGTATTGAAATATTGAAGGTATTGAAAAAATTCTTTGTTGGCAATATTTTCCAATGATTGTCAATTTGTATTTATTGGTATGTACAATTTTCGTAAAATTATATTTAATAATGAGAATTGGAACAAATAACCAAACTGATACAGTAACTTGAAGATATATTTTGCATAGTTCACTCTAATTGTCAAGAGAGCGAGAGATGTTGGTCTAGTGAGAACTTTACCAACTGTGGATTCAGCTTGGTGTTACCTCAAACCACCCACATGCCAACATTCAAGTCATTTAGAAAAATCAAGAAAAGAAAGAAATTCAGGTATTTAGAGTTCCCAGGTGTTGTATAGGTTTGGCATGAACATTTCAACATAGTTCTATGCAATTATTGAGGTTTTTCTGAGGACCTAAGGAAAGTGAAATTTCAGATTTTGAAATATTTGACAAAAAAGCATGTTTTTCTGCAATCTCATTGAAATCAACCAAAAATTTAATTTGTCCCTTGCTTATTTCTTGACTAGCGTTGTTTGACAGATACATGTAATTAGGAACTGATTCAAAGAGATTGGGTTACTTTGGAAGATGAAGAATGAGTTTACTGTCTTTTAAAAATGTGTTGTATTTGTTTAAATGTATTTTAACAATTTTGACGACATTTTACTTGAATTTTGTATCACATAGTGAATAGACATCTTCAGAAATCAAAGTACATGAGTTCAAGGGAAAACAATACTTGGTGACCATATTACAGGTCTAAAATGGTTTACACAAGGTTAATCAGGGACTGGCCACTAGCATTTGAAATCATACCTTAGACTATTTCGTAGCTCGCAAGGTAATGGTTGGATAAAAATTTTAAATGGATTTTTGTAGTGTCATAATGTGAAAATAAAAAGAAACCATCCTCCTTATTGAACATCTCAGTAAAAGACTGGTAGGTAAGATGGTAGTATATTTTCAAATTCAAATCGTTGAGAATTATTTCAAATCCTTCAGAAATTCTAAATCTTGGAAATAATAAGAATAAAAACTTTTCTCTGAGATGAGAGTTTTCTTCATACTGTGTACAGAGTCTAACTTTTGTTGTTGGTAAAGTATTTATCACAGTAGAATTTTCCATATTGTGTACATAGTCTAGCTTTTGTTGTTGATGAAGTATTCATCACATAAGAATTTTCCATGTACAGAGTCTAGCTTTTGTTGTTGATTAAGTATTAAATTTTATCACATTAGAATTTTCCATATTGTGTACAGAGTCTAGCTTTTGTTGTTGATAAAGTATTTATCACATTAGAATTTTCCATATTGTGTAAAGAGTCTAGCTTTTGTTGATGATTAAATATTCATCACATTAGAATTTTCAATATAATGTACAGAGTCTAGCTTTTGTTGTTTATGAAGTACTTATCACACAAAACACGGAACCACATCTGCCGTTAGTTCGCTGGCTTCTTGATTTCCCAGCATGCTCGGTGCTCCCCGATTCCAGTGTACATCATCGGAATGCAGCTGTGGCTATTATAATTATACGCTGGTGCCTGGGTGGTCTCCAGCCTAACCCATAAAGCAACCAAGTCCTCACAATGCATTAGAATTCTGCCTTGTATTTGGGATTTCAACTAGAATTTTTATGCTGAAACCAAGTTTACTTGTGATATATGATTTCACTGTGATATATGATTTCTTGAATTTGACAAATCTGTCTATTAGATGCTGATAGTTCTGATAATGTATTAGAACCATGTATTTGGGATTTCAAAAAGAACTTTATACTGAAATAGAGTTTATTTGTGATGTATGATTTCTTTAATTTGAAAAATCTATTAAAATGCTGTAAGTTCTGATAATGTATTAGATTTCTGTCTTGTGTCTGGGATTTTAACTAGATTCTTTATGCCAATACCAAGTTTATTTGTGAAAATGATTTCTTGAATTTGACAAATGTATTAGAATGCTGAAAGTGTCGATAATGTATTGGATTTCTGCCTTGTATTTAGGATTTAAACTAGAAGTTTTATGTTGAAAGCAAATTTTATTTGTGATCCATGATTTCTGAATTTGGCAAATCTGTTTATTAGAATGTTTATTTTAGATCAAATATGTTTACACCCCAATTTAGTTTTAACTTTTCATTTTGAATGAAACAAGTATTGTTGAAGCATTTTTATTTGTGTTAAATAAAGACTATGAATTGAATATACATGTACTGTAGAATGCTAATAAATCAAAATTGAAATATTTGTGATGAAATGTAAATGAAACTAAGTAAAGATTTTAGTAAAGGTTTTAACAAGAAATAAAAGTGCTTTCCTCAATCACTTTTACCTTTACAAGTTAATTTTTTTACCCGTTTTGTTACACCCAACAGTCATGCCTTTATTCATCGATAGAAAATCATTACACAATAGCCTTTCTGCTTATTTTGGACACTCAGTTCTTACTGAGAGGATGTGCAAACGACTCCTGTTACCTGTTTAGTATATCAAAGAATAGGGTTAGAAAAACTAATCCTGTCAAAAAAACTTCTAAGAGTATGAGAGAAGTTCTTGATTAAAGAAGCAGGTTACAGAGAAAGTTGTGTCCACAGATAAAAATGGGCGAAGACCATTCAAGAAAGCCTTATCTGTTGTAAGTTGTTGTAAAACTGGTAGCTTTTGCCAAGCATGAAGTGTCAGTCTACTTGTTCAGTCTAGGAGACAGGAGAGTCTTGTACAGGATGAACCATTAATGAGACATATAGTATTTCAGTAGCATTATCAGTCCTGACAGTCCCCCTTCATTCTGACCAGCCAACCCTTTATCTCAATGCCATGCGGAAACCACATTGTCAAAAATATTAAAGGAACTTGCACAAGAACAAAAGGACATCAGGTGTTGTTTAGGAAAGGAAACTCTTCCACAAAGGGCAGGGTTAGCCACTGTCCTCTTGTTTATCTAACACTATCCGACCTTTTCATGCAGGGGTACACCCGGGAGCTATGCTTGCCCCTTTTCTTTTCCTTGTGAACTCAGATGTAAAATATCAGGGTTTGAGACCTCCCTGCTCGGCTTAGAATGACATCATTTTCTTGGGTTTCAAGCTACCTTGAAGGAGTGTAAATAAAAACTACTCTTGTCTGAAAATGAATCTTTGATTGTTTCGCTGATAGTGTTTGGACCAAGAATTTGGAGGAATGTTATTCTTTTGGCTCTAAACAGAGAATTGAGAAACAATGCAATGTCTGGTACTGGTTTTCGTTTAAACTCTTTGAAATGGTAGGGGAGGCTTTTGTCTAAATCAAAAGACCCTCTTATTGTTAACTGGATAAAGAAACTTGATTAAATAATTTCAAGATTGAAAATTGTTTGATGACTGATTATTTGAGTTATTGTTAGATTTCTGATATTTATTTTACAATCTTTATAATGGTGTATTTAAGTTGTTATGGATGCTGAACTAGCATATTCAAAGACAAATTATACATAAATATGATCTAAATTCAACTATTTACTTTCTGCTCAATTTCACAACTTGTTTGCAATCGGCAGCATAATCAACTCTTGGCAGAGGATGGGTTAATAAGAAACATGCATGTAAACTTGAGACTGACGAATTTGGATTCTTTCAAGCAATTAAGTGGTTCAGTGCTTTAGGGCAGATATCAGCATAGAGATTGAAGGATGAAGGGAGATAATTTGATTTGCTTGAGGTGGGTGGAGGGATGCCACCACTAGAAAAAACCCTTGATAGGAGGAGGTCTATCTGTGGACCCGATAAGATACAGCGTTGCATCCCCTCTCCTGCTTAGATTGATGTATTTGCCTTCATTGCATCAGACTGTCATTGAGTCTGTACACAAAATCAGAGATCGGGAAAGACACTAAATTAACAAACAAAATTTTACAATCGAATAAGTCATTCAACGTTTATGAAAGCAACTTGCAAAGGGGTTAGATGAAGGTATTTAGGAATTGGTGAAAGTTATATTGGGAATGGGGGAGGGTTGAAATTGACCATTTCAAATGGCCTCATTGAGGTGCAGGCATATTCAAAGGTAAGGTCGAGGGAGAGATGGAAGAGGTTGTTAGGGAAGAGGTTGAATGTTAGGTTGTGGGGGAACTAACTGAGTGGGGTGGGGTCTTGGTGGCTGAGGGATATATCTTACCTACACTTCCCTACACGCAATCACCCCTAAGGTGTGGGCTCAATCGGTTGGCAGCTCGGAATGGAGGTCTTGCAGTCATTGGGGCTATTGTTTTCTACCATGATTACAACTCTGTCCCCAGAAACAGATTTCTGCTTATTTCCATTGCTTAAGGTAATTTGCTGGCTGATGGCAAATATTCCCATAAATAGAGAAAACATTGTTCCAGAAAAGGCCAAAGCCTTTGCGCGGAAGTCTGTATGTTTTGTTGTTTATGTCAGCTATGTAAATGGATTTTATTACCTTCTCTGACTTTATTGAATTGAGATGTTATTTTTCTTCCTTGAAACTGAATAGAATGGAGAAAAATCAAATAGAATTAAAATTTCAAGTGTTGAATCTGTTGGTGGTCCTGATTTGTAAATCTGATTCTTGGAAATAAAAATATATCACACTTAACTGACATAAGTTCATTTTTTTCAAACTGACAGGAAATTTGTCACGCAATTGACAATGTTGAAGTGCAGTGGACGACCCAATACACAACAGATGGTATATGCTGCATTCATGTCTCGCAATAAACAGAAAACAGATCTGTCTTAATTGGAAGATTATATGGTAGAGAAACAGCGGTGGAAAGTTTGTCAAAGGGCAAACTTTAAGTTCATTGTCAAGCCAACTTCTGATGCACGGTGGCTACAACAAAATTGCTCCTATTATTGTGTGAATGGCATAAACAAGCTCGTTTTACTGGAAAATACTGCAATTCTAGCACATAATTGTCAATGAACAAGGGAGGGTTGGTTGCCTACATGAATGAGCGAGGGAGTAATGAATTTGCGCATGAAATAACTTGACCAAGATTGCACCAGCTCTAATACATCAAAACGTGTTAAAAGTTGTCATGGGACTCTGAGCAAGCAGCTTAAGAAGTACTGCAGTGGGGGACAATTGACACTAAGGAAGTACCCTTTTGTGTTTAATACTGTCCTTGCTGCAGTCAAGTAAAGTTGCTGAAAATACATTAACCCTCATTCTGCAATGATCAGGGATGGGTTACATAAAAAAGTTGTCTTTTGTGTACCAGTATAGCACTTTTGCTGCAGGCAATTAATCAAAGACATAAATTGCTTATGGCTGCTTATATGGCAAAAAGGATAAAAGTGAAATGAACTGTTATTAAACTGTTTTCTTTAGTTTCATTCAATAGAAGTAATGTTCTAGACTAAGCAAGTGGCAGTTAAAAGCTATATTTTTTGGTCATCTGGGAGTCAATGCCATTTTTACTTTTGATGATGTTAGTGAAGAAGAAGAATACCAAACTGAAACTTAATTCTTATCAAATTTTCAAACATTACAGCATTTTTTTAAAGATAAACCTACATTTTTAATGAAAACATTTATGATAAAATGAGATACACAATCATGGACTTAAACTATATCTTCAATGTTCATTGATGCTTTCATAGTTTTCCATATCTAGTTACAAGATATTTGCTAACAGGATATCCACAAAATCACAACCTGTACATTTACAACAAATCTTCGTTATCCAAATATCAACATAATAAAACAATTTCTCGGTCTGCCCATGCCTTAAAATGATTCATTTTTATATACGAGGTTAAAAGATACATGACATGTGGTTTGGTGCATATCTCTCCCCCTCTCACCCCCACCCCCCCTCAAGCCCGCATGGAAGCTGTGTTATTGGTCTTATGGCTAGGAAAAAAGTAATAAAAAGTCACCTACTCGTCTGAAAAGTGTAACTCCTGCCTTGAAGGAGAAGAATTCATGCTTCTCGAAAAGTGAATTTTTCATTCGACCTCTGCCCTCACTACTGTGCCTGTACTGAGGGGATGAAAAGATGAGAATTGCAAACGTATTCACCTCGATGAATTTATTCTATTGTGCAGTTAGATGGGTAAAGCTCTGTATTCAAGCTGGCAAATGCTGCAGTTAGCATAAGGATTAAATGTTCCATTTAAGAGACCCCACTTTTTCACTCCCTACTGAAACCTCCACATGTCAATTTCGTAATGTAATGTCAGATTTTTTTCTGATTTCCGTAAGCAAATCAAAACTGCTGCTAACTTAGCTTATGTTTTGGATAGAATATGTAGTAAGTTGCAATCATAATCAGTTTGTATAATTGTATTATATTAGTTAAATTATAAAAAAAAGGTTTTAAAGAGTTTGTCCAATGATGAATTTGGAATACATTCCAATTGGCTAGAGTCAAGCTTCAAACCAAATAACAACCAGAGTTTTAATACATTTTAATAATTGAAATGGGTAACTATATGAATATAAGAAAAGATAATGCATTCCCTAAAAGTTATAAGACTCAAGTGTCAAATTAAGATGCACACGACAAAATGAGACAAGTCTGAAATAAAACAGCTTGTTAATCACTTAGATTTAAGTTAGATTTTAGTTAAAATTGTAGTTGAAAAAGAGATTTCAGATGAAAACACTGATTATCAAAGTTCAATGGTTGAAAAATTGATTACATCAATCAAGGGTTGAACACAGATAAATTTAAGCAACGGGTTGACGCTTGATTACCGTAATACAATCAAGGTTTGAACAACTGATGAATTCAAGCAAGGGTTGAACAATTGATTAATACAATCAAGGGTTGAACAACTGATGAATTCAAGTAAAGGTTGAACAATTGATTAATACAATCAAGGTTTGAACAACTGATGAATTCAATAAAGGTTGAACAATTGATTAATACAATCAAGGTTTGAACAACTGATGAATTCAATAAAGGTTGAACAATTGATTACTTCAATCAAGGTTTGAACAACTGATGAATTCAATAAAGGTTGAACAATTGATTAATACAATCAAGGTTTGAACAACTGATGAATTCAATAAAGGTTGAACAATTGATGAATTCAAGTAAAGGTTGAACAACTGATGAATTCAAGTAAAGGTTGAACAACTGATGAATTCAAGTAAAGGTTGAACAACTGATGAATTCAAGCAGTGTTTGATGTATGAAAGCAGTCGATGTCGTAGGCCAACTGTTGATATTCTGTTTTGCGAGTGCAGTTTGAGAGCTGCTCTCATTGACAATTACCTTTATCTTCAGTTTATGCTCTATAACTTCCTTGCTATTGAAAAAGTATATTTTTATAAATATTGTTTAAATCAAGGATATTTTCTATCAATGCTTTTGAAGCACAACGATCAATTCATATGATGACTATTATGATAATTGATGAAAAAGATTATAGCAAATGATTTCTCCGGAATAAAAAACATTATTAGTATTATCAATATTATTTGGGTTTAATGATAGAGTGAGTGAGAGAGTTAAAGCTTGGGCAATATTTCAGCCAATAGCAGAGAGTTCAATAAAAGTTAATCAGAATTATAATATCAACCTTTTCTATTGGACTTTGAATATGACTTAGAGATTGTATGATGAAAAATAGAGACATGCAAATGTGAATCAAAATAAAGAAAACTATAAATGGAAACCAAAAATCCATTTGACAAAAACATGAAAGACAATTATTTGAAAAAAATCTTGCCACACATGTTACAGATAAAAATGCTGTTTTTCTGCTCAAAAGCTGTGAGGAGTTCGCTAAGACAAAACATGCCGTTTTTTTCTAATACAATACAGAGCAGTGCTTTGAGGCGTTGGCACTGGCTCAAGGAAGTTTTTGAAACTTAATCGCAGTAAGCTGTGGCAGAATACACCATAAGAGCTGCACCGCGGAGGTGCATGGTTAACCTTTTGTTTTCCTCTCGTGCCTCGGACCCGCCCAATTCCTTGCCTTGGTCTTTCGTCTTTCGCTCTTTCTTTCTTCTTTTTCTGTCATTTGCTCTTTCTTTCTTTTTCTGTCTTTTGGTCTTTCTCTATCTTTTATCAGTCGTTCGTTCTTTCTTTCACTCTTTTCAGTCTTTTGGTCTTTCTTTCTCTCTTTTCAGTCTTTTGCTCTTTCTTTCTCTCCTTCAGTCTTTTGCTCTATCTTTCTCTCTTTCCAGTCTTTCTTTCTCTTTTCAGCCTTTTCCTCTTTCTTTCTCTCTCTTGCTCTCTCTCTATTTCACTTTTCCTAACTTCCGTTGTGTACTTTCTCTCTCACACCTAGTCCGATTTTGCTATTACTCTCTTTCAATTATTTCTGTCATACTTTTGCTTTTTCTCTCTTTCACTCATTTAAATTTTGCTCTTTCTTTTTCTTTTCAGTTCTGATCTTTTTCTTTCTGTTTCTCTTTTGTCACTTCAAGTGGCACTACGTTCTTTTCAGTTCTATGATCTCAGTGTCTCTTTTTGACTCTTAAGTCAATTGCTCACTAGCTGTTTCTCTATTCCCACTCTTTTCAGGTCTTCAAATACTAAATATTTCCACTTTATTTCAGTTGTTCTTTCACTTTCACTGTTGCTCTCTTTCACTAATTTCAGTGCCATGTTCTCTTTCAGTCCTATTCTTGCTATTTATCTCATTGACTATTTGAGCTAGGAACTTAAAAAGGGTCTATATTGTTACATGAATTAATATCATACTCGTATAGAAGATGAAAAAGGTTAACTAGATCCTGCTTTTAGGGTTTAAAGGTTAACTACATATACAACTCATATGAATTTGAAAGAATGGCCCTAAATTTTTCTCAAAAGTCAAAAATGCTGTCAAGTATATATTTGAATCCAACTTAAAACTTAACAAGAAGTTGAAAAGGGTTCACTATTTCAAACTCTTATTGAAGAATTTTTTTTAAGTATTGCCTAAAAGTCAAAAATGCTGTCAAGTATATATTGGAATCCAACTTAACAAGAAGTTTAAGAGGGTTAACCCCTGCGTACTACCAGACTGATTAGTCACTGGCATGAATTTTCGTCTCCAGCAGGCCGCAGGTTAACTATCATCATGCCTCTTTTCACTACGTAATGTTATCACACTGTGAATTGGAATTGCCCGAGTTTCTCTCATTTCAGCGAATAGCTGTTCAAATAGGCCTCCCCTGCCCTACTCTTCACGTGTCAAATCTTGAATAAATCTTTTCAGTGGCGAAAAGTGTTTTGATACTTTGTACACATTGGCTAAAAAATGGATTTTTGTCTGATCTTCCCATTCAGAATATTCAGATTCCGTATGAATCACCATGCTTAGGATTTCTGAATATTGTTCAGGTTTTCGATGGAAAGTTTGTTTCAAGCATATCGGGTTTTGTACTTTTGCTTTTCACCTTTTGCATTTTCTATTCATATCATGGTGTTTGTACTTATGATGAGCCTTGGAGAAAATGATTTTAATAACTAGATAGCTAACAAGATTAATTTTGAAAATAAAAAAAGCCATTGAAAAAAGTTAAAAATTTGTTAGCCCCAGCTATGCTTCACTTGGTTATTGGCTTTTGCACATGAAGTATTTTCATACAGAGGATCTTTTATAACTCTCCCTTTTTTGTTATAACGGCATATATGGGTTAAGGACAGAATTCAAACCGATGCTTGCAGGTTTCAACTCAATGCATAGCCACACTAGTGTTGTGGGCTTTCTCCCTGTGATATAAGTGACTACTCTTGAAATAATAATCTCAAGATCACCTTACCTCATCTCAAGAACAGACCAATGACCTGTTGAATTAATTACCAAGATATTCCTTACAATATTTGTCTGATATTATACATAAGTTTACCTTGATAGACACCAGAATTTTATTCCCGTACCTTTCAATAAGTAGAGTTTTTGTATTCTTTCCATGAAGGTAGTTATTGTGTCCAGTTTCTTGGTTTACGTCACCATCGTCACTGGAGTGTTACAATGTTATTTCGGAGACAATCCGCTGGTGATGTTTTGCTTCGCTGACATCACCACCCACGATCCAACACTTAGATTTGACCCAGAATCCTTTGGGAAGTCAGTAAACAAGTCATCCGCGAAAGCGATGCACACCAAAGATTGATTGTTCAAGGAAAATTTGAATGAGGGGACTTGATACTACGTCGTATTTATGCGCCACTCTAAAATTGTGGTTACATAAATTATACCCTTATTTCTAAACAACAATAAAATAAGGTGAGGTGAGGTGATTTAGGGTTTAACTTAATATTTTACTTATATGGCAGCAGCCTGTTTTTAGCAGGAGGAAAGCTTGCAAAGTGAAACCCTTTAGATAATGATAATGGATTGTCGTTTTGTTGGATTGATAACTTTGTAGTTCTATTTTGCACGCAGAACCCAGGAATCAAACTAAAATCATATCAGTAACTATCGCCTTTTAAGACACATATTTTATCAATGTGACAGTGTACCTTTAAATTCAGTTTTAGTTTCATTGTTAACCCCACCCCAACTAAAGGCATCTGGGTGTGCTGAGGCGACACTTCAATGAAGTGATCTAGCAAGCAAGGGTTAAGTTGATTTAATATGATATGATAGAATTACCTTGAGGGCAAGAGATGAATGCAAGATTGATGCGCTTAAGGATTACGGTTGGAGGGCTTGTAATTGATTCTGAAGTGCAGTTGTTTTTTGTGTGGTGTTTCAGGCCATTATCCCGAAAACATAACCGAATACTATCCATTTAGCGTAAAGTTATACATTACTAGAGCTTGACTCGGAATAAATCAGGGTGACACAAGAAATTTATCCTTTTTTTAATTCTTAAAGAGATGTATTGTATATTTGTATGCATTTCATGTTTATTTATCGTTTTCATCAAAATGGGAAATGCAAGGGAATTTCAAACCGTAGGGATGATTTTTCTGGAATTTTCATTTTTATGTTAAGAGTTCTTGACAAAATTGCTTGGCCTAGATGACAAGAAGTATACAATATTTATTACCACGAATGGATAAAGTATTGTATGGTGCAAGCCCTAGGTGACAGGGTCCTTTTTTACGAGTCATGCTTCAGGTGAATGCATGTGTGTGGTATTGTACAATCGGAAGGATATAAGCTGAGGCAGAATACGCATATATCCCACATTGAATGGCGAACAAACTCCATGCATATATGTTCCTACGGCCTATTGCCGGATCTTCTCAACGTGGTTAGCTTTATTGAGTTCATGTTCGACCGACCCTTTCATATGGTGCTTGTAGCATTGTGGTACAGTGTCTACACTGACATGAAACTGACATGAAATGTACAATGCAGGTGATAGGTAGAAGTACACAAGGTACATTTACCTGTTGAAATATACATATGATATAGTTCATATCAACTAGCACCTGTATCTCAATGTAAATAAACAGATATGACATCTCAATCAATAGAGAAGTCTTGATAAATTCTTATATGGAAGACTTGGATGGTTTTTATTGAAACACCTTATTGTTTGGTATAGTAATAAAAACATACCATATTTTATAGAGAAATTGTGTTAAGGTACCATTTTGTTAAATTAATTGCTTATCGGCAATGTCATATCTATAAAGGAAAGGGAAATTAGTTTATTTTTTCATATTGAGGTTATTTTGAATATTCTAATGATATTGATATGAATATATAGATATATATTTTACATGAAACAATGTAAAGTAAAAGTAAATTCATGTAAAAGTACTAATTTCAATATTAAAATCGCATTAAAGTTCCTCACTCCTTTTAAGGGTATTGTAAAAGTACATTCAATGTTAAGGTCATATTCAAGTTCCTTACTCCATGTATTAAAGGGCCATGTAATAGTATATTCTGTATTAAGGTCATTAAAATGTACCTTTAAGTGCTTTCACACTGAAATATTTGTATGTTCATATTCAAGTATGTGATTCCACAGTAGGGATGTACTGTAACTCCAATTCTTGTTGTCAATTTCATTATGCAGTCAACATCATTGCAAGTTATTGCATTGGAAATAATGTCAATTTCAATAGTTACAATAGGGGCAGGACGTCAACTTGGGATTTATTTCGGTCAATTAGCCAGCATTACCTTATTGAATCACAACATCTAGTGTACTGGGAAGACTTGCTAAAAGAGCATTCAGAGAAAGTCGTCTTTCCGTGCCGTCATTTTTAAAGGGATTAGTCCAATAAATAATGCTCTGTGTTGTCATTATATGTTGTGTTGAACCTTGCCACCCATTATAACGCCATGTCTTTACGAGGATAATTCAGCACAATATTTCTTTTATTCAAAAGTTTGTTGTGTCTCAGCTTAATAGTATTTAGGAGATTTTTTTGTTTCATTTTAACAACTCTGAATTCAGGTTAATGGGACAAGGGGATTTTTAAAAAAAGGAAGTCAGATTTGAACTTGTCATGGTTTTTGCCGGTTTGACGCGAAGAGTTGAAAGTTCATTGGGTTGTGTTACAGGGGTTGGAGAGTAATTGACAAGTGCTTATGTGGCGAGGAGTTTGGCTCGTTTTTCTAACCCACCCGTTTGTTGACATTCCGTGAATATTGTCTAGGGTTCACTCTCTCTGGGCTGATTTTAATACTAAATCAGGACTTTATAAGCTTTCGCAAAGTTTCTCCATAGGGGGTGCTTTAACGTCATAAATTTGCATTCTGTGGCCTTGAATGCTGGTCGCAATAGACAAAATCCCAGCTTTGTAAACAGGAGGGGAGGGATTTTTTTAACATTGAAGATGTCGTATTCTTTTAGTTTAACTGAATTTCTTTTCATAATTTTTCTGTCATATAACATTAGGTTTGAACCTTAATTTCAAAATATTGAAAATAAATTTGAGATAATTATCCCAAAATATAATTTTTTTTTGAAGGTTCAAAAGGAGTTTATGTATGTCATTTTATCTTGATGATTATTTGAGTTGTAGACAATTTGCAAACAATGTAAAATTAGTTTATTTCATCAACCATTTTTTTCGCCAAAATATATAAAAAACTTTCCCAGAATGTTTTACATTTCATTATTCAGCAAAGGGAATGCTAGACTTTGGAACTCTGTGTTGTTTAAGAAAGGAATTTGCTTGGAATTGGTAAGTAGTTTCAGATTGAAGATGACCTTTGCGGGGCCTCGCACTATAGTCCTTCAGTCCCTTCCAGTTTGTTCTCAATGTGGTAGCCACAGGCAGTGAAATCTTGGGAGGTGGGGCTCTTTTAGGGTTGTGGAATCTTGGAATCAGAATTAGGTTTTCTTCAGTGGACATTTGTCAAGTGATTCTTACGGTTATCTGCATTTTTGACTTTAGATGATGAAAATTTGAATATGAAATGGTAAGTTCTTGATAGAAATGGATGTGTAAGATGTCTGAGATTGAAAAGAGATTGTGTCATGATGAAATCTTTTTTGATTACATAATAAGGTGTGGAGATATAACTATTGCCACAAGTTTTGAGAGACAGACGTTGATATCACTTAATAAGCACATTTGTTGACTGCCATAGGTATATAGATATAACATGAGCAATATATATAAGATAAGCATAACGTTAATCCAAATCGAAGAAGAATGCCTCTTCCTAAATCTTTAAGATGCTTTATGATCTTTTACTTTGTTACTTTGTATAGTATAAGCAGACCTTATTCTGTTAATAAAATTTGGGGGTTAGTTTTGAGTTCTCTGTCCCCCTCCCCCTCCCAAAAGAGGCCCCACACTTCTTGTGAGTTGGCCCTTCCAGTGAAGGTACAGAGAGTAAAATCTGTTGAATCAGACCTCCATCTATCCATGGCTGAGGGTCCAGCTCGGATTACCAAGGAGGTATGCAGTGTCACTAACTTCCCTTTCTTCGTTATAGGGGTGTCAGTGGGAGACACACATTTCTAAAAACCACACCAACGTTGTCAAACCTTGAGTTCAAAATCTCGGTGAAATAAACATGACAATTAACACCCTGTCTCCAAATGAGGCAAGTTTTGCAAGCAGATGAGAGTTTGACGTCTGCTTTATAAGAAGGTGTCTGCTCTCCTAAGGATGGGAGAAATTTTCCAGCAGTGATCTCTCAGCTTTGCCCCCCTATCGTCTCACTGGCCTCAGACACTCAATGGGGCAAAACTAAAGTCAGGACAAAAGTTGGCCAAGCTTCGAGAAGTGTTTTGCGCACTAATGAGCAAAACAGTCCCGTAAACTTGTGTGTGGCACAAATGTGGAGCATTTGAGGTGAGAATGGCTGGAGGAAGATGTGTTGAACCTGTGCTCAGTTTCTTTGTCAGGACTGAGGGGGTGGCTCGCTTTTAGACCCCCACAATCCCAATTATGATTTGCAGAGTTCACTGGGTACACCTAGCGAGCTCGCGGTGGGTCTAAGAGGAAGATACCGCAGTAAATGAGATTCTATGGTCAGTGCAGACTCCATGCTTTATGGCCGGCCCTCCTTCACCTTGTTTACTTCTCTACATGAAAACATTTTTGCTGAATTGCTGTGCCTAGCAATAAGATGGCTGCCTTGGGGAATCTTGTTTATTTTGAAAATACAAATGTCGTTATGTAATCCAATACTTGGAAATATTTTTAAAAAGTTTTTCGTGTTTGTTTTGTATTGTCAAATCTTAGCAAAGACTCCAGCAGCCAGGTTTTTATTTTTGTTGATCGTGTTGTGTTTAGCTCATGATAATTCCAATTAGGTGATTTTTTAAAATAGGTCAACAGACTTTAAGAATAATAAAACTAAAAAAGATAACTTTAGAGACGGAATAGACTAGTATGTTAGAAAATATTTGACACAATTAAGATGATATCAAACTTTTGATTTTTATGTAGAAAAAAATTCCTGTTAGAGTTACATATATATTTTTCCTGGTTTAACACTGTCCTTTTTTTTAGATAATAATAGTTGCCTTTTTAACAATAAGTTACCATCCAAGCTATTTGTCTGAATACACCAAAGTCTAAACTTTTTTAAATACATTTTTTTAAAAATAAAATCCACCAAACAGTAACGGACATCAAATTTGTGTGAAGACACTTCAACCTTCAATTTTCACTAAACACAAATAAATTATTAGCAATTTTCTTTTTTTTAACCAAGTCTATGGTTTTGGAACAACATTAACTCCAATGTAGATGAAATTGACCAATGACATAAAAAAAACCCACGTCAATCAATTAGCACCTCAAATGTTTTTCAAGAGCCTGGAACCATGTCCATGGTTATGGCACAAAATTTACTCTAATTTGGATGAAATTGACCATTGACATCAAAAGACACTTCTCCGAACACACAATAGGCTTTCAAATCTTTTTCAAGAGCTTGGAACCAACTTCATGGTTGTGGCACAAAATTTACTCCTATAAAGATGAAATTGACTATTGACATCAAAAACCACCTCAATTAATTAGCACCTCAAATCTTTTTCAAGAGCCTGAAACCAAGTTATGGCACAAAATTTACTCCAATATAGTTGAAATTGACCATTGACATCAAAAGACACTTCTCCGAAGACACAATCCCTCAAATCTTCTTCAAGAGCTTGGAACCAAGTCCAAGTTATTTCACAAAAGTTACTCCAATATAGATGAAATTGACTATTGACATCAAAAACCACCTCAATCAATTAGCACCTCAAATCTTTTTCAAGAGCCTGAAACCAAGTTATGGCACAAAATTTACTCCAATATAGTTGAAATTGACCATTGACATCAAAAGACACTTCTCCGAAGACACAATCCCTCAAATCTTCTTCAAGAGCTTGGAACCAAGTCCAAGTTATTTCACAAAAGTTACTCCAATATAGATGAAATTGACTATTGACATCAAAAACCACCTCAATCAATTAGCACCTCAAATCTTTTTCAAGAGCCTGAAACCAAGTTATGGCACAAAATTTACTCCAATATAGTTGAAATTGACCATTGACATCAAAAGACACTTCTCCGAACACACAATCCCTCAAATCTTTTCAAGAGCTTGGAACCAAGTCCATGGTTATGGCAAAGAATTTACTCCAATTTGAATGAAATTAACCATTGAATGACATCAATACACCTTAATCAATTAGCACCTCAAATCTTTTTCGAGAGCCTGGAAGCAAGTCTACGATTATGGCACAACACATGTTTGTAATCCCCTAGTGAAGCTAGCCGACTACCGGCATGAAACCCGCAGTAAATAAGGTATAACTCCAGGATGGGAAGTGTTTGAAAGGAGCGACCACACATGGGGGGGATGACCTACGTATCTTGTCAGTCGACCAAAAAACTTATCCTTTTTTTCTCATTTCCAAGACACTCTGCCTTAAATTTTCACTAAAACCATGGGAAAAGAACAAAGTTTGAAACAGCGTTATAAAGAATGAAATTTATTGCATTATAATGTGACTTGCTGAGGGAATTCCTGCACTGCTTGAAAACCTTTTTAGTGGTATGCGCCTGTCTGCTTGTGTAGTGGGAGCAAGGAATTTAGGCCATAGTTTCTAACTCAGGTGCCATTGGGAACCATTTTTCTTGGCACTCGGTGAAGGGTGGGGAACTTCAACGTATAACCATTTTATATTCACCTGTTAAATATCGTTTACTTATGATCTCGTTTGAAGGAACACCATTGCTGACCTGTAGACAATGTTATGATTATGATATTATTGTTAGGACATTCAAGTATCATTACATTTACTGAATACCAGTCATAACTTGTAACAATGTATTACTTAGCAGGAAATTCATAACAAATTTAAGTAATGCTGCCTTTAAAAAGTAACACATATAAAAAAAACTGTAACAATGTTATTTTCATACTACTGTTAAAACAGGAGAACTAAAGATCAGGATTATGGAAAATATAATCAAAGTCAACAATTTATTGGAAGAAATTAAAGATTTATGATTATTTATGAGTTATTTTTGTGTCAATTTAGGTCTCACAAATGGAGCAAATGTCAAGAATATGTATCTAATCGTTATTTTTTTTATGTAAGTAATCAAAGATTTATTTGAAATTATGAGCTATTTTTGCATCAATTTAGGTCACCTCATATCTGAATGTAAATGTGGGCTTGATTTTGTGCCAATGTTTAATTGGCGAGTGAAAGCAAGTGTTTGTTTACAAGTGCCAAATTGGCATGCCTAACAACACATAACTAGAGTGATGCAACGTAGTGTTTCAATGTGAATGAAGCGCATCTGTATTCCACAAGCATTTACACACGTACACATATTTCTCATCAAAATAATTACTTATTTCATCATGTATCAACATATGTCTTGAATCTGTAAATCGTATTGAGTTTTTAATTTGTTTGAAGGCCATCCGCCCCATTTCAAAGTTACACATACAGGTTAAAGGTGTAACCAATGGGACTTGATTGAGTTATCTATTTTGTTTTGTTAAAAATCGGATTGTTAAAAACCGTTAAACAGAGGTAGGGCTGGGATAGCGCAGTGGTTAGCGCGTTCAGCTTCGGATCAGGCAGTCCGTGGTTCCAATCCCGCCAGGGTCTCGGCAACTTTGTCTGCAGTAGAAAACTCTTCTACACGCAGTAGAATTGGGTGCAATGCTACACTGAATTTCAGTGCAGTACCACCCATGGTTGCTAGTTCCAGCCGATGCTCGCAGGTTTCACCACAATGCATAGCCATAAGCAACTGACTCTCGACATGAGGTCAGAGTTCAAATCCTACTTGATGATGAAATTAAATTTTCACTACTGATTCACATGCTTGTTTACTAATCCTTAACAATGTACCGGTAGTAATTCTTATTCATTTCTCAACTGTTTGAATCCACACGCTGTTTCATTAGCAGCCCCGTCTAAGGACGGGGCTGCTATCAGTTTTTGTGAAGTTTCCATCGCCGCCGCCGCCGCCGCCGCATTCGTACTACTAGCTATAACTTTTTTCCCCTAAGCTTTCCAGAACTCTTATTCATACCTTACTACTCATACCTCGGGGGAACGATTTTGACACGTTCATTTTCAAGGTCAAAGGTCAAGGTCACGAGCTATGTATTCACTCTAAGAATTCCTTGTAAACGCGATAACTTGAAAAGTTTTTGTGCTATGAAGCTCTAACTTGGTATATATCATCCTTGGAAAAGTAAAAAATTTTGAAAAGGTTTTGGCTACAATCCGTCAAAGGTCAAGGTCGCAGCAAGGTCATGACGTAAGCATGTTTTAGCGAAAATGCTTTATTTTAACTATGAACACTTTTAATTAATACATGATTGTTATACTCAATGAAAAGTGTTCAATGATTGTGTGACCTTGAAGGTCAAAGGTCAAGGTCATGAGATATGAGTTATTACAAAATGCACTAAATTGGGGTATAACTTTATCCCATTTAGCTTTTCAGAACTCATGAACATGTCTAAATGTTAATACTTCCAGGGAATCATTATGACATGTTCACTTTCAAGTTCAAAGGTCAAGGTCACGAGTTATAAAATCACCACAAAATTCTTTGTAAACACGGTAACTTGAAAAGTTTTTGTGCTATGAAGCTCTAACTTGGTATATATCATCCTTGGAAAAGTAAAAAATTTTGAAAAGGTTTTGGCTACAATCTGACAAAGGTCAAGGTCACAGCAAGGTCATGACTTAAGCATGGTTTAGCGAAAATGCTTAATTTTAACTATGATCACTTTTAATCAATACATGATTGTTATACTCAATAAAAAGTGTTCAATTATTGTGTGACCTTGAAGGTCAAAGGTCAAGGTCATGAGATATGAGTTATTGCAATTCCTTGTAAACACAATAACTTGAAAAGTTTTTGTGCTATGAAGTTTAGATTTTGTATATATTATCTCTTGAGAAGTACAACATTTTAAAAAAGTTTTGGGTACGAACTGTCGAAGGTCAAGGTCACAGCAAGGTCAACATATATGGAGAAAATGGATTAATTTAATTTTTAACACTTTATTTCATTACAATAATGTTATACTCAATGAAATGTGTTCATTGATTGTGTGACCTTGAGTGTCAAAGGTCAAGGTCACGAGAAATTTCCAATTTGGTGAGGCCTGTAAAAGGCGGAACAGGGTAAGGCGAAACCCAAAGTTCCGGGGCTGCTCTGCTTTTGCGGTATCCCGCAAACGCTAATCTAGTTCATATCTATATTCTTTATAAAAATCATAATCAATTTCTTAACCCTCAAGTTGCCTAATGTAATTTTGGACTCATTTAGCCAGTTGTTGATACTGTTACTTTATTGTCTTGAATAAATTTATAATGAGTGACACAACTTTGTAAATTTGTAAGAAGTAATAAATGAGTTCATTCTCTATTTTTCTCTAAAAATTTATTTTATGAGACACACCTTTGACATTGATAAAAAGTTTAAAATGAGTTTGTTCTCTTTTTTTCAGTGGATGGCAGGTTAGAAAAAGAAATAGAATACACAAGGAAAACAATCGGGGAAGGAAGTGGAACTACCAGTGATATTATTATACAAACACCAAAGAAATTAACGAATCTGCTAAATGTGGAGTCGTTATTGTTACATTTAGATGCATTAGTGGCAGCAACCAAAATACAGATAGAAGTAGATGGCTTGTAAGTATTTTATCATGAAATGAACTTATTTTAAATATTTGTTTAATTTTTGCTGAACAATATTGATGATAAGAAATTTATAAATATTTGAAGTAAAAAAAGATGTTATTTTAAAAAAAGGTGATTTTCATAATGATTCTGGTGTTACATGTAATTATTGTGATTATGCAAGGAAGCTTTAGTCAAAATCCACGGTATGTAAAAAGTTTTCCTGCTTTATCTGATTGACAATATTAAAGGGGCAGTAGCACGTTTTTAGGGGGGCTATAAGAAGATGACAGGAAAATGAAAATAAAAGTTTCCAATCGAAAGAAAATGTATTTAAACTAAATAAAGCAGTAATAAATCAAATATATAATGTAAAGTTAAGCCATGCGATTAATTTTCTTACACAAAATTAATTAAAGGTGTTCACACAAAAATGGCTGCCAATGGAATTTATGTGAATCTTTATAAATTGTCCTCTGACTATGGATGATTCGGTTTGTGTAATGAGATTTTTGACACTATCAATGTAATATATTTAGCATTAACGTACAATTATCAGTGAAAACTTTTAAATATAAAATTATCAAAAAACGTGCTACTGCCCCTTTAAAACTGAGCCGTTTTCATGCTTTGATATTATTGATAATCATAATACTTATGTTATTTGATTTTAAATAATTACCATAATAGATGACTGATGAAAATTCTTTTTTCTTTTTCAGATCATGGAAATTTTCAGATTTGTGTTATGCTGCCAGCTTTCCTAATATTGAAATGCCTTTGATTGATGATGTAAGTAAAATAACTTATCTTGATTTTCAATGAATTGGTTCCAGTAATTAAAAAATCCCTGGTTATTGAGTGTAATCATGAAATCATGCTTTTGTCAATTCTGATAAATGAATAATTAAAAACATTTTGTTTTTCTTTCAGATTTTAGAAACTCTTTTACCATGTGTGGTTATTACCCCATTAGATTGTTTTTGGGAAGGATCCAAAGTTTTAGGGCCTGATCCAGCTTATAAATTTGGGTAAGTAAAATATTTATTTTTAAACCATTATGTAGGAAATAGCCATCATGATATTAAATACTATCACAACATTTATTCCTGTGATATTACCGGTAATTGAATCATAAATTTTTAAAAAGATATGATAATGATATTTCAACTGGTTGAGTTCTCTATTGTACATAAATAATAACATTGTTATGAAATGCTATCTAAAGTTCAAGGAAACGTGTAAACAACAAAAAATAGTGACCCATTTTGCTTGTTAAAAAGTTCATTTATTTTTAAAATGAGAAAACTCGCTCACTCCCACACAGTTTTAAATACATTAGCGTGCTTACCAAAGAAAAACATTGTAAACAGATTGCCTTGGTTAACCTATTGCTCGATGATGTTACTTCTAGATGGCTTTGGCAGACAGGAGGTTAATATCAAGAATTGATGGATATGTGAAAAATAACCTCTTTAACTACTGATTTAGATTTCAAACGGTGATTGAGTCAATAAATTGTGATGCGCTGACATTTGCAAAAATCAAATCAACTCGTAAAAACTTGAATGTGCAAATTTAGATTTCTACACATTCTGGAAAACAAGATTACCATGAATCTCCTGAGAGATGGTGTAAAAGAAATTAACTTAGAAGTAGATTTATTTTTTCCCAAACCTTAGGTCAATGCCACTGTGCAAGTAGGCCCATGATGTGTTTTAGATTGAAGACACTGCAATTTTTTGTTTTTAAGAGATGGGATCCTACATTCTGTAGCAAAAACCTTGATACGATCTTGTTGGATTTAAGTCATTGAAAACCCTTTTTGAAAAAGGGCAATAGTTAAAGGACATGTTCTGTTTATGTTCTTCCAGGAATATTTATAGTTGTTTGTTTAAATCCTCCAAATGCTAAAGACATTACTTTTTAGGAAAACATAACTTTTCATATTGTTACTACCTAAGTTTTTTTTGCAAAACCACATTTATAAAGCCTAAATTCCTCTAGTAAATGAAAGTTTTTGGAAACACATCAGGTAGGCAAAATAGGTACACAAATGGATTAAAATATCAGTTCCTCTTCTTTTGTATTTTGGGGGTAAATTTAGCAATATTTTTTTAATTGGACGAGGATTCTGAGCATATTTTTCAAAACTTGTTAAAATCAGATTCCATAAATCAATTTTTTATACGCCAACCTAAAAAGCCCAACAGACCAAGTGGACTCACAAAGCCAGGAAGTATGAGATTTCAGTCGATCAAGTGAAAATATGAGCCTTGTCCAGCGTCCATTAAGATAAGCAAGGGTGTGTGTGTCGGTATCCTATCATGGATAGACGAGACTACGAAATGGAGACCTCTCTAGCCAGGCCATGGTGCATTCTGGGTGGTCTCCGACTCACGGGAATAGCCTGCCCTTTCGCTGCCCCATACCTGGCCATCTAGACTTTGTCTTGTCTGTTTTCCTTGAATATATCAACAGTGTTTTCTTTGCCTCAAACCTAGCTAGACTTAATAAGTCTCTGTTGGAATATATTACCTGGCCGTCTAGACTTAGTCTTGTCTTTTGACTATATTAGCAGTGTTTTCTTTGCCTAGCTAGACTTGAATAAGTCTCTGTTGGAATATATTACCTGGCCGTCTAGACTTTGTCATGTCTGTTTTCCTTGAATATATCAACAGTTTTTTCTTTGCCTAGCTAGACTTAAATAAGTCTCTGTTGGAATATATTACCTGGCCGTCTAGACTTTGTCTTGTCTGTTTTCCTTTAATATATCAACAGTGTTGTCTTTGCCTAGCTAGACTTAATTCAATCTCTGTTGGAATATATTAGGGGTTGTCTTTAAGCTTGTGATACAAGGATAGTACTGTGTTCGCCAAGAGTTTGTCATTCAGAGATTAAGATGTCAATTTCTACTTCATGAGATGAGGTGAACATGGTATTTGACAAGATGTATTTTAGTATTTCCCAAAACAATTAAATTTTTTTATGGGGTTTGTTCTGGAAAACCTTTAATTGTATCAAGATGTTTTCAATATATAAATGAAAAAGTTTATATATATTTATTATTTTGCTTGCCCTCAAAAATTCCAATTAAAGGTTAAATATGCAATGATTCTGTCTGACACTAAGTACACATGATCAAAAGACAGCTTTTGGTGAAGTCAAAACCAAATATGTTCCGTATCCAGAAAAGTGGGTGGTCGCACCTTTTATACCAACCATCAAGACAGTGTACATGTGGTTGGTAGTAAAAGTTGAAATAGGAATTACCTAGAGAAAGCGGAAACAAAATGTATTATCATGAGGAAGAAGATTTTCTTAATTTTGATATATGATGATAATTAATTGATAATAATTTGTTAATAACATTTCATAAAAAAATAAGTTTTTTCTAATTTATTCAGATTGAGATGAATACATTATATTTGGGTTCATACAGCAAAATTACTTAAAAATTTATAAATTTGCTAATCATCGAAAATGAAATTGTTTTCTTAATTATTTTGACAGTATCGAAAAATTGGTCATTCAGAAAAGCAAGGGTTTTAAGACTGAAAATCTTAAAATACAAGACATTGTTGGTTGATTGGGCACGGCACATATGTATTGCGCTCAAGGTGGTGTTGGCGAAAAAAACAGCAATACAAATTATGTAACGTACGCCATATGTTTTTAATTCCTGCTTCATTCGGTAGCACAGAGTGCAAGACGGATGGCAAATGCAAGCTAATTTCCACATCTGGTGGACAAGGTTTGAATACGAATATCTCCATATCCAAAATATACATTAAGTAATGTATTCCTAGCAACAAAATAAATATATTTATATATACTTTTTCAGAAGCGAAAAACCTAACACATTTTCCTTCTTGTAATTTAGATTTTTCAAATCTGGATGTAACTGTGACCAATTTGTAAGTTTGTGAATGAATGTCAAAAAAGTTTGAAAGATACACAGAGGGATTGAATTCATGTAGTCGAGATTGTTATCAAGTTGGATATCGCATTTGCAGGGCCTTGCTGTTCATGGCAGGAAAAAGAAAAAAAATAGGTAAAACTTGATCCACGGTGATAAAGCAGACAAATGGGGGCATGGTGGGTGGTCCGGACTAAACTTGGGATGGCTTAGTTTAATTCTCTTACCTACTGCTTGTTATAGTTGGAGGGAAATAGTATCTGTGGTCTACTACTTTCCTGAAAACAAGTTCTGAAAAACATTGTATGTAGTGTTTGATTCTGTTACGTACTACTTGTTTTAGTTGCTGGAAAATAGTATCTGTGGTCTACTACTTTCCTGAAAACAAGTTCTGAAAAACATTGTTTGTAGTGTTTGATTCTGTTACGTACTACTTGTTTTAGTTGCTGGAAAATAGTATCTGTGGTCTACTACTTTCCTGAAAACAAATCACGCATAAAACGTTTGATTCTTTTGCCCTCTTATTGCTATAGTGATAGGGGGATAGTATCTGTGGATGTACTTCTTCCTTTAAAAAGTCACGTGTAAATATTTTTTGTTTGTTACCTAGTACTTGCTATAGTTGGATGAAGATAGTATCTAATTGTATGCTATTTCCTGAAAACATGTAAAGTCATAATAATGTATATATATTTTGCCTTATTTGGTAAAAAGTTCTCTTAATCAATATATTCTTTTGAATGTCATGAAAATATCAGTTCAATTCACCTCCATCAACTTGAGAATAATTTTTGAATGCCCAGACTAAAAACATATGTGAAATGATATAAATATTAATATATAGTGATACTTGTGTTCATGCATACGCTTGCTGTCAATGACTTAATTTAAGTTGTTTATTACCTGATATGGGTTGTTTATTGCGACTGGAATGTGAAACTCTGTCGGACTACTTCCTATCTGATTAAATCAGCAGCGAGCAATGGCAGCCCCGTGTTGAAACTGACAGGCTATATCTGGACCACCCAGACACTAGTGTCCAGTGGAATGACCCTGGTCAGCAGCCGGCTGGAATAAATAACTGGGATAAATAACAATCTTGGTGAAAAAATGACCACCCATTTTCATTCAAACTCAATGATACATCAAGATTTGACATGATGATAGGACATTTTGAGAACATCTAGTTGTTATTCAGCGTTTTCTGAAACCGATATTCTAATCATTGAACTAGTTACTTTTATCAAGTATGGTTGGTCCTTTCATTTTTAAGGTTCAAGAATTTTTATATTAATTTACACCAAACAGAACATCAAAATATGATAAAATTATGAGGAGTCTTAGACAATCAAAGTTGTTGTTAAATATCATATCTAGTAGATATTACCTCTACCATTAGTTTTCAATAGTTTTCAGGATAATAGTTTAGTTTGCAATGAAAAATGTACCAAAGTGTAGTCGACAGATTTTCGAAAGTAGTAAACTGTATAGGAACTGTTTGAGTGGCAAGCTAATACAGTACAAAATTTTATGGATATCCAACTTCTTTATTCACGTTTTGGTATAGATCCCTGTACTGTTTTCAAGCATATGTGTCCTTATACCGTAACATCACTATTCTTTGAATAAAGAAGTTGGATATCCATAAATTCTGTATGTAATGTATAGGGATAACCCAGTATATTTGAATATCATGTTTTTAGTGGATATATCCTTTAAATGAAATGTTTATGAAAAATTTATTGAATTTCCTTAACACGTCTGTAAATATTATATTTGGAATAGAAGATAGACAAGTTGTTGGAAACTAGTATCATGGAAAGTCTTTTGATGGGTATTGTCTTCTAAGAGAGATATAAGTCTGATTTATATGTTAATAAAAGAAGGAAATAATTCATTAGCTCAACAATCTAAATCGTTTGTAAAGAAAGCTTGAGCTTTTGGTTATGATAGTTTCTATTGAAGAAGAAAAGTAAACAACAATTTCACCTTGATCTTTGATAACGTGAACTATAACACTGTGATACAAGTCTTTTGGGTGAAATGTGAGAAAATCGCACAACTAGAATCAAACCATTGAAATAATCTATTGCCTATGCAAGATGTTTGATGTAAAATAAACAGGATTAAAATCAAAGAAATTCTGGAGCATTCACAGAGTATAAAACCTCTGTCATGTAGATTAAAACCACGTCCTTTCTTCTATTTGATGGTTCTCGATTCAATAACAAAATCGTCCTCTTAACATGACAAAAGGGAATAAAAATATTACAGTGAGATTTATTCAAACCCCAACAATAGAAATGGAAATAGCCAAATGTTTGAAATACATTTTTCGTCTTATCTAGAGTATTTATTCCTTAAGGTCAGGTAATTTCAACCGTGAAATTCATTACCTGGTCGTCAATAATGATAGGAGCTGTCAGTTTGATGTCGTATATAGACGAGAGGGAGATCAGCGTGTGTGGTCCTTGAATCGTCTGCTCTCGAGGGTATTTCTTACCTCCCTGATAAAAGATCACTTACCCTGACTAGATAGCCCAATCAGCCTCCTGGCAGATGAAAAATACACACTTCATATGTTGAGGGGACGTAACAATAGTTGACATGTAGTGAAATTACTTTCTAAATCTTTCATTGGTAATAGTTTTTCTGATCCTTTGTGTGCCGACTGAAAATAATTGAAATATTTTTGGCATGTTGTTATGATTGTATTTTCTCATGTTGATGTAAAAAGTATATAAAATGATATGATTCATAGTTTGATTTATATCTTTTTCTCTGATTTTATATATTCCAGAATGGTTTAAAGATATTTTGCCATGAAAGGCATTCCATATGCTCTTAAAAAACCTCACCCTTGAAACATTTTATCTTTTACCCTTAGTATAACCATCACTCCTTGATAACCGCACCAATCCCTCCCTAACTACTGTTACCCTTACCCTCAACAATCCACCGTAACTCCTAACCCCTCACCTTTATCCCCCAACAACAACTCCTCCTCAACAACACCATCCCACACCTACGTTGGCAACCCTCAACCCCAACAACACCATCTCACCTCCTTAAGAGCCCCGCTCACACCCTGAACAACACAACCCAACTGGCCACCCTCACCCCGACAACATCATCTCACCCCCTCATTGGCCACCCTTACCCTGACAACATCATCTCACCCCCTCATGCCGACAACACCATCTCAACCCCCTGTTGGCCACCCTCTACCGCACAACACCATTTCACCCCCCCATTGGCCAGCCTCACCCTGACAACACCATCTCGTCCCCCTGTTGGCCACCCTTACCCCGACAACACCATCTCACCCCCTTGTTGGCCACCCTTACCCCGACAACACCATCTCACCCCCTTGTTGGCCACCCTTACCCCGACAACACCATCTCATCCCCAACAACACCATCTCACCCCCTCATTGGGCACCCTCTGCCCCACAACAACATCTTACCCCATAAACAACACAACCCCGCTTGGCCTCCCTCACCCCCAACAACACAACCTGACCCCCCACACTTCCTCAGTTCACAGCAGGTGTAGTGCAACTGTGGGATAGATTAGCCTAGATAGTGAGATAAAGAAATCTATCACTCACCCAGCTAAACTTTACACCTCTCCCCATTCACAGCCAGCCCACACCGACTTGCACAAAGGGGAAGGGGGAGCCGGCTTTGTTTGTTCTCTTACCACATTTCCTACAGAAACAACAATCAAAAATGCACATGAATTCAGGGATAAAAATTAGGTTATTATGATGCTGGATTTGAATTCTTCTTAGATAAGTGGAACTTGCAAAGCCAAATTGTATAAACATTGAAATCATTTTTTAAAGTAATGGAATTCTTAGTTTGCTCAAGTTGAAAAAATCTTCCAAAACCAGCATAGCATTGAAGCATGTTTCTATTATTTACAGAAATGGCCTCTCTAATTTTTCTTATAAAAATTTCCTGAAAGACTGTCCCTTTAAGTGTAGAGTGTCCCAAATACCCCACATTTGTCTCTGCATGCAAAAAGTGTGATCTTCCAAAACTAGCTTAACATTTAACCATGTTCTCTCTTCTTCTATTATTAACAGAAATTACCTCTCTAATTTCTCCTATAAAATTTTTCCTAAAAGACTGTCCCTTTAAAATATAGAGTGTCCCAAATACCTTACTTTTGTCTCTGCATGCAAAAAGTGTGATCTTCCAAAACTAAGAATGTTCTCCCTCTCTTTCTTTTATCTAAAGAAATAACCTCTCAAATTTCCATAAAAATTCCCTAAAGGACTGTCCCTTTAAGTCTATAGTGTACCCCAGTTTGTCTCTGCCAGTTCACCTGCCGGGACAGAGGCTAGAGCATCTAGAAGAGTAACATTATAAGCTGGAATAAACAAAACAAGGCCAGTGATGGTTTATGACCACAGAAACTATGATAAAGAAGATCGGGTTATGCTGCTCTCTGTGCAGGCAACTGTAAATGTCTGATGTAGTTGACCAGGGAAAGAACAGCTTGGAGAAATCTCTTTAAATCTTCAGGAGGGGTCTCCTTTCTGTCTGTTAGGCTTATCAGGCACTAGAATAAACTTTGGGGGGGGGTTGGAGTTGAGGGAGAGGAGGCGGTAAAAAGTGGAAGAAAGGGGAACCGTATTCGACCCATTAAACACCCTGGGCGGTTAAAAAATTGGAATTGGGAGTGCTTATTAGTTTTCTAGCAAAACCTTACAAATCCAATTACTGTGATTAAAGAGGAGGACTGAAATAAAGTCTTCAAACTATTTTTTATGTAAAATTTCATAGGTTTTTCATGTATAACTGGAGAAGGGGTGCTTAATGTTTTTGAGTTACCGTATCCTCGCGGGTATAAGTCCACCCTCGAGCTAAAGACCACCCCCCATTTTCCCAGGGTTGAGCAGTTTGGGGTCATCCTCGGTTTAAAGCCCACCCCCCAATTCTCGGATGTGTGACACGATCGATGTCAGACTATCGAGTTATAGCGATGTTTACACCGGAAGCAAAATGCACAAGTTAACATCGATGTCATTTTTTGTAAAATAAAAATACATTGTCCTGTTGTTGTTGTTTTAATGACTATTTGTAAATTAATAAAAATATAACAATATATTGTTCACGCATCATTCACGTACTGTTAAATTTCAGCAGAAATCACGATGTATCGTATGTGGCTTCACTTGCATCAGCGATCGGGAATTGAAATATTTGATTCCCAAAACATTATCAAGAACTAAAGCTTTATGAGGCTTGTTATCCATTCTAAATGTTTTATATGACATATTTCCAAACTTATTTATCATATTTAATCGTCGAAGTTCAAAGCAATCTTTGTCAAATATACTTTTGCGAAAGCACGTTGTTTTACAGTACTTGGAATCTCAATCGTCATTAAATTTTGGCAAATTTTTCTTCGAAATTTATTTACGTAAATATTTCAATTAACTGCATGTTTCTTTTTTGAAAATGTAATATATCGAAAATATTTAAGAAATATTTGAATATTTAGACATTTAATATTGTATCGACAATATGTTGTCATGAATTTATTACAACCACGTTTCAGTTTCACACATCGTTTTCTAATCGACTTGCTGATTGGTTGACCTACTTTTCTGGGCCAATGAAAAGGCTTGTAACAAATATCTCTCTACTCGTACACACATGCAGCAAAAGATGTCGACTGATTATTCACGTTCGTTTTTCATGAGAATGATATCATGTAATCTGATTAAAACAAACAACAAACAATGTAAGTTAGCATTTGCAATTTCTTTATGATTCTTTTTAATAATATACGTCTTGAAAAGTGTCAATTGATGTTTAACAAGACCTGACCAACATAGTCAAAAGTATCGATGTCAATTTTCAATGCAACTCGCATCAATGATTTTCTTGGTTGGGGTCTCTCGCGGGTTAAAGCCCACCCCCCTATTTTCAAGATATTTGTTTGCCGGGCCCCCTGGTCTTATACCCGCGAGGATACGGCCGTATCCTCGCGGGTATAAGTCCACCCTCGAGCTAAAGACCACCCCCCATTTTCCCAGGGTTGAGCAGTTTGGGGTCATCCTCGGTTTAAAGCCCACCCCCCAATTCTCGGATGTGTGACACGATCGATGTCAGACTATCGAGTTATAGCGATGTTTACACCGGAAGCAAAATGCACAAGTTTACATCGATGTCATTTTTTGTAAAATAAAAATACATTGTCCTGTTGTTGTTGTTTTAATGACTATTTGTAAATTAATAAAAATATAACAATATATTGTTCACGCATCATTCACGTACTGTTAAATTTCAGCAGAAATCACGATGTATCGTATGTGGCTTCACTTGCATCAGCGATCGGGAATTGAAATATTTGATTCCCAAAACATTATCAAGAACTAAAGCTTTATGAGGCTTGTTATCCATTCTAAATGTTTTATATGACATATTTCCAAACTTATTTATCATATTTAATCGTCGAAGTTCAAAGCAATCTTTGTCAAATATACTTTTGCGAAAGCACGTTGTTTTACAGTACTTGGAATCTCAATCGTCATTAAATTTTGGCAAATTTTTCTTCGAAATTTATTTACGTAAATATTTCAATTAACTGCATGTTTCTTTTTTGAAAATGTAATATATCGAAAATATTTAAGAAATATTTGAATATTTAGACATTTAATATTGTATCGACAATATGTTGTCATGAATTTATTACAACCACGTTTCAGTTTCACACATCGTTTTCTAATCGACTTGCTGATTGGTTGACCTACTTTTCTGGGCCAATGAAAAGGCTTGTAACAAATATCTCTCTACTCGTACACACATGCAGCAAAAGATGTCGACTGATTATTCACGTTCGTTTTTCATGAGAATGATATCATGTAATCTGATTAAAACAAACAACAAACAATGTAAGTTAGCATTTGCAATTTCTTTATGATTCTTTTTAATAATATACGTCTTGAAAAGTGTCAATTGATGTTTAACAAGACCTGACCAACATAGTCAAAAGTATCGATGTCAATTTTCAATGCAACTCGCATCAATGATTTTCTTGGTTGGGGTCTCTCGCGGGTTAAAGCCCACCCCCCTATTTTCAAGATATTTGTTTGCCGGGCCCCCTGGTCTTATACCCGCGAGGATACGGTAATAGCACTATTAGGGGGCGCTTATAGGGAGAGGGCGCTTATTACGTTGAATACGTTATATGTGAAATTGGAGTTATATAGGTGGTATATATAGTATGGCATGTCATATATCTATAGGTAACAGAATGGGATATTTGGGTTTTAAATTTTATAACAATTTCAATTTTTTATGGAGATGGGTGAAGTGAAAAGAGGAGATAAAAAGAAGGAAAGGGGAAATTATTTTACAAAAAGGGGATCTATGGGTGATATATGAAATAGGATGGAGTTTTTGGTAGAATCATTGATATGTTTTGATTTAAAAAATTACAAGTCTTGGATATTATTTGGGGAGGGGGGTAACAAAACTGGAGGGGAAGTTTAGCTTAAGCTCTGTATGCGTTTTAAACTTCTTTGCTGCCCCGAATAAGGGTCACATTTATTATACAGAAATATCTATAAATGAATTCATATTCAGAATAGCAAGCAGAATGGGTCTCAAATTCAAAACATGCATGTCATTAATTATTATAATAAATCTTTACTAATTAATGTGAACTATGATGTTTTTTTAATTCTTTTTATTTGCTATTTCAGGGGATTCATACCTTTTCAAGATGATTTAAGCTGGAAAAACCTCCATCCAAAGAATATGATTGAAAGTTTAAATTTTGGAGATAGTTTGCCAATTGAAGAAATGAGAGAAGTTTTTGAACGGGTAAGTTTTCTTGAATTGTTTAAAAAAGACGATAAATGGCACGATGGCATTTGTTTTTTCTATCTTATAATATAATGTAATTTCAAATTTGATTTGATTATTATCAACAGTGTATGAACTAAGGTCCATCCGCAAGCCCGGTAATTGGTTACGTTCGGGACGGGCTGATAACTTTTCAAGGTTATTCTTCATTTTTACCATCCATATCTACAAAGTAACCCTTTTGGTTGGTTTCAGGTTTTCATTAATTGTGAATAAATTTTATTTTCAGTGCAACTTTTGTTTAAAATTTAACAAAAATCTTTTGGTTCGTCTTAATATTTTTTAAATATTTATTTCAGGCTGGAATTGATGGAGCATATGTTACAAAGCCTTGTTTGAATCCATTTGATAGTGAATGTCCAGATACAGCCCCAAACAAGTTATCAAAAGAGGTAAGTCTTGTGATAATTCAAAAGTTTTTTAGATCATTAATTTCATAAACACCTGATATTGGCTTTTTATCAATTTGTTTCTATTGGCTTTCTTTATTCTGGGCATTTTAAGTTTGCAGTTTTATTGAGTATCAGGGCATGCAGGGGGCTGAACTAGAAGTGCACTGTATCTAACTTTATGAATCTTGAATATTGATTGATCACTGTGTTTGAATTGTGAGGTATCAGGGTTTCTTAATTTTACAGTATCCGGGCATTTGGGTTTGGAAATTGATTTACCATTAGGTCTTGGGTATTTGACTTCTTGGTTACCAGATATTGCAGATTCATGAAATGAAGTGAAAGGTTTTTACCGTCAGGGCATTTGAAGTTTGAAGATTCATATTGATATTTTGGTTTTTAGAAATTGATTAAGGATAACATAAGAGCTTGGAACCTTGCAGCATCATTTGGATTTTTTTGAAATTATTCAAAAAGGAAAAGCTCTGAGCTTTGAGAGAATTTTTTTGCAAGAGTTCTAGTGAGTGGATCTGATGAAACCTGTCTGATTGGTATGTGTTTGAGTCTTGCGTTGTAGATGGAGTTTGGAACCTCTGAGTAGAAGTTGTAATTTTAGAGTTAGAATTTTAGAGTTAGAAATTCGTCCAAGGAAAGCTTTAGAAGAAGCTGTTTACAAGAGTTGGGGTGAGTGAACTTGATAAAACCTGTTTGCTGGGTATGTGTTAGACTCTGGGTGTTCAAGATGGCTGCTGATCGGGTGGCAGGTCGGGGAACAAACACACCTTTCAGGTAACAGGTAACGAGTGTTTTCTTTACGTGCGTTGGGGCAGGTGGAGGGAGAGAGACGTGTGATTTCTGCAGTTTTATCAAAAAGCCGTCTTGGCTTGTAGTGTTACTGCCAGCTATTTCCCCCTGAGTATAAACAGTGTTAATTGTCATGGGATGAGCAGAGCCGCTATGACGATGTCTCGCCCGTTGCAGCCCTGCACCCGATCCAGAATGTCCGATTCGATGTATAGGGGGCGCCACCATTGCATGTCGGTGTTACTCTTGTTTAAAGTTTGCGACTCCTGTCATTTGAGTGCTTAAATTTCACCTTCCCTTTAAGAACCTTTTTCGATCTTGGAGGAAAAGTTGCCGATTTTTTTTACATGGAAGTGTCATTTTTACATCTTTTTGATAAAAAGGAATTCTTCTCGAGTCATTTATTCAGACTTTTTGATACAAACCTCTAAGGGAAGCTTTCACACTCAGCTTTGAAGTTTATTGCCTTGCGTTTGAAACCAGTAGTAAAATGGTGGTTGTTTTTTTGTTTGAGCTCTTTCACACAGTGAAGAGGCCATGTTTTGTGGGATTGTTTGCTTAATCCTAGATATCATAATTTGGCACATAAGGCGAGGTGTTTCAGGAAAATAGCCCACCTTTCAATAGCGTATGGCCACAGTGCTAGCGATACAACTGGCCGTGTTGAATTGATGGGAGAACAGGAGGGTCACGGGACATAAATATTGAAAAGGGTGTTTTGCGTCACCTTAACACTAAGTGTTACCTGCATTTAAAATACTTCAGAACTCACAAAGATATCCTCAGAGGTCTAAAAATGGGATTGCCAGCACATTTGAAGTTTCTTAGTTTATAGATATCTCTGAGTAGTAAAATATTTAATAGAAATCAGCATTTGATATAGGGAGGCTATTTTGGAAATATCTTTGATATTTGTGTTGTTCTTATCTTTGAAGAAAACGACATGATCTCTTTAAAATTTTAAGTGATCTTTAAGGAGGCTGCCATGGAATAGTCTAATAAGAGGAATATTTTGATCCTAAAGTTTGAAGATTCTTAAAGTGTCGTAAAGTCGACAACATCACAAAGTTTTATGGTGATGAAGCCCAGAACAGCTTCTTACCATAAATATAACAAGAAAAAGACGCACATATTGAAAAACCTATGTTTATAGCAACACACTGGCATAACCTCTTATAAGCTCTTAATGCAGTATTTGCTGCACTCTTTTAAGTGTACTTTATCTTTGAGGTGGTCTATTATTCTTAAGTCATTGGCATCTGTTTCAAAAGATTAGATTGATATGAATTAAAGCCATGGTATTTAAATAGATTTTCTGATGTAAATAATGTAGATATTTTATTGTTGATTTTTTATATTCATACTTTCTTTTTTGCATTTGATATTATGGTGTATATGGATTTGTACTTTTGTATATTCATGACAAATGTTTATGAATATCATACATAATTAATATTTCTTTTAATAAATTGAAATTTCTTGTGATAGAAAAAGGTATTTATGATAGCAGTTTTAAGAATATATTTGAATTCTTGTTCAAATTGTTTATCAAGTTGATCTTCATAAATGTTTTATGCTATTGTCAGATATTGGAAAGGTAGGGGTGAAAAGTCACCTTACACATTTGATGAAATAACAACCTATCAAAAATTCGAAATTAACAATTCATATAAGAGCAATTGGCCAGTTAAATTAAAAAAATTAGTAAAATACCTCAAATGGTCAAAGATGTCTTCCCCAATCCCTGTATTGTATACATGTTTTCAATATGAGCCTCACTTTCAGATTCCTGACATCGGTGCGGAGTTAACGGGTGGATGTACGGGGTTCGCCTCGCACTATATGAAGTGGGAGGAGGATCTGATTGTGGGCGGAGTCAAAAAGAACAAAACGGGACACATCATCAGGTAAATTTCATTACGTCATGTAGGTTCTATTGCAAAGTCTATGTCAGTATGGTTGCAGGCTTTTCCATTACGGTAGACAACTTTGCAAGTCATTTGGTATGGCAATGTTACACAACACCATTCTCCTGTCATATAGGTTTCAATGCAAAGTCTATGTCAGCATTTTGTAGGCTTTTCCATAAAGGTAAACAAGACTTTGTAAATCATTTGGTATGGTGATGTTATACATCATTTTCCCATCGTGCTGGTTCTATTTCAACGTCTATGTCAACATGGTTGCAGGCTTTCCCTCCTCAGTGAGATACAATATAGGAACTCAAGCCAGTCCAACACTGTCTCATCGATTGTCTATACCAAATTTTTTTTCTAATCCTTATGTAGGCTCTATTGCAAAGACTATGTCAATATGATTGCAAGCTTTCCCTCTTCATTTGGACAAAATACATATATACACAAATCAAATACAGCACCATTTAATGTCTTTATTCAAGATCAAGATTTTTAAAGACTTGTTAGAGGATATAATTGTCATATATCTTCAATTATGGAATTATTATTATTCAGAAATATTTATTTTATTTATTTCAATTGTAGGGTGGAAGCGTTCCAGTCGGTGCTACAGTTGATGGGAGAGAAGGAGATGTATGAATACCACGCTAACACACTCAAAGTAGCCAGTGTAGACTGGACGCAAGATCTCGCTAAACGCACACTTGAGGCTTGGCAGAGAAACTTCTCAGAGGTAAATTATATTATTTATTTTATTATGATAATCAATTATATACTTTTATTGTAAATTTAAAAAAATATTTTCTGCCCATTCTATTTTTATCTTCTGAAAAAAAAATCATGTTATTTGTCAATATTTTTATGTGGTATGCATGTGTTGTCCTTAAACTATTATCTCCCTTTGAGTGGGAAATTTAGATTGTTATAAACAATGAAACCTTGCTATGTTCATTTTGAGAAGACATCTGTTGTGTTTTCAATCATTATTCAAGGTCATGATCAGCTTGTCAAATGAATTAAGTATTTGATTATTTTCAGCTCATTAACAAAGTATCTAACGAGACGATGAGAGACCATGTCTATGCCTTCTCGTATACATCTCTTCTTGACATCATGAGGGATTTCTCTAGTATCAGCGCTGTACGGGTTGCCCTTGGTTACGTCTTGATGGTGAGCAGTTTTTTTAATGCAAATTTTCTCTAATTTCGAATAACAATACATGAGATGATATAAAAAGTGATGTAATAATATATGGCATTGTTAAAATGATATTAAAGAACCTCTACAATATCTTAATGTTAAAAAATAATTCATGTTTTACTAAATTTTAATCATTTCTTATCAGAAATAAAGATAATAAGTAGAAATAGCTGTCTACCTAAAAGTGTATAGGATAATGATATGAATATTTTGTCTAAATGTGATCTTGGTTATAAAGTATTGAATATTTATTTCCAGTTTGTGTACGCATGTGTCTCTCTCCTAAAATGGAATGACGCTGTGAATTCTCAGAGTGGAATCGGAATGGCGGGAGTTTTGTTAGTTGCATTGTCTGTGGCGGCTGGACTAGGGGTTTGCTCTGTCCTGGGAATCAAATTCAACGCTTCAACAACTCAGGTATGCTTAAGAGGATATTTTTTGTGTGATCAGTTGAAAAAAAGAAGTATTACAAATATAAGAAGAAGATAAGTGAATCAAATAAGGCCTGTCAGTCATCCTAAAACCTTGTTACCTTTGATCCATGTTTGTACAGTTTTGCAATTTTTAATAAATTTTACCGTTAAAATCTGCAAAACAACACTTTTGAGCAAACTGCTTTTCAAGTTTATTTCATAAATTGAGTATATAAATACATTTTGTGTCCATATTTGAATATTTCGAATAATAGTTTTTACCATATGTAAAAAGAAGATGAAGGTAATATTATGGATATACAACTTCTTTGTTCAAGTTTGCGACGTATCCATAATATTGCTTTCATCCTCTTCATCATCGCAACTTCTAAAATGCCTATCAAAGAAGTCATAAGTACATAAGTAGTGTCAGTGACCATGGAAACTATCACTCTATCTGTGAGATGTCTTTTTGGGCACATTACAGATTTTCATGGTTTAAAAAAAAAATTGATCTGCTTTTGGTGGTAAATATCCTATTAATTAAGGTTTTAAAATAATTCAAAATATTGATTTTCCTTTCAGATCATACCATTTCTTGCTCTGGGATTGGGAGTGGATGATATGTTTCTCATTGCCCACACACATGGAGAAAACTCACAGAACAATATTCCTTATTCTGTAAGTTCATTTTTTTCTTTTAAACAAATATTTTACTAACCATTTAGATAGTAAAAGTTAAATGTTCAAAGGCATATTCAATTACCAAACATGGTTTTTAACTGTCATTTAACAAAATTGTAATATCACTTTTTTTTTTCTTTTGAAGGATTGAATAATCCAATACATGTATTACATTGTTTTATCGTTTAAAAATTATTCATATGTCATGAAGACAACAGATTTTTTATATACTTTTTGTTAATACAAACAATAGCCTTTGAACATTTTATTTTTGTGGCTTGACTAACTTGATATAGTAGATAATGTTTCTAATCAATATGTATCAAGTGATTATTAACAAAACAGTTTGATATACCATCTAAAGATGGCTTGTCAATATTAGCTTGTCAATATTAGTAAGAATTCAGTATACAAATTATTAGTGAATATTGTGCTGCTAAAATTCAACAAACTCATTGCATTGATTTGCTACTAGTAAATAAAGCAAGATTTCATGAGATTAAGCTAATTGCCGTCTTTACGGTTAGAGCTTTACAAAGTCACTTCATGACATATCTCCAAATAAAATTATCCTGTTGAAAAAGGGTTAAGCAAGATCTTATTGCCTAGGCATAAGAAAAAGCTCATAACTATCTTAGCGCTAAGAGCTTATTGTTTACAGTAAGACGGATGATCCCATCATCTAAACATAAAATGAGCAAGTTACTCAACTCAACAAGATTTTTGGCATGGCATATATCATCAAGTAAAAATTATCCTGCTGACAAAGGGTTAAGCAAGATCTTATTGCCTAGGCATAAGAAAAAGCTCGTTACTGTCTTGGTGTAACGAGCTCTTCAAATTCAGTGACTGCATTCTTGTTTTAGCAAGAGGAATGATCGCATCATCCATATTAAATGAGCTAGTTACTCAACTCTACAAGATTTTTGGCATGGCATATCTTCGAGTAAAAATTATCCAGCTGACAAAGGGTTAAGCAAGATCTTATTGCCCAGGCATAAGAATAATCTCATAACTGTTTTAACGTTAAGAGCTCTGCAAATTCAGTGCACTCCATTCTTGTTTTCAGTAAGGGGGATGATCGCATCATCTATACATTTAATGAGCAAGTTACTCAGCACAACAAGATTTTTGGCATGGCATATCATCAAGTAAAAATTATCCAGCTGACAAAGGGTTAAGCAAATCTTATTGCCTAAGCATAAGAATAAACTCATAACTGTCTTAGCCCTAAGAGCACTGCAAATTCAGTGCACTGCATTCTAAAACAGCTGCTATGGGCGAGCATTGTTCGTTGTTAGGAATAACTCGAGTTGATAATATAAACAGTGCTTAACGTTTATATTGCTTTTGGGGAAATGTTTATACCCCGAAGGAGGCCTTGACTCTGCCGGATCTAGATTTAGCTCACCGTTTAGAAGATGTCTGAAAAGTTTGGAGTTTTAATCATGTCAAAGTAAATGTAAAAGCTTGTCGTTGTTTGCAGTGAAATGTGTGTGGGGTTGTCAGAAATAGACGCACTGGTTAGAATAATATTGTCAATCATTTAAAGAAATATACATCTACAGTGACGTATTTGTCATGGAATTGTATTATCATTGTACAAATTTGGTTTACATGTTTGTTAAGATTATTGAAATGTGTTAAAGGTTTTCAATCTGGTATCATGAGGGTTAATAACTCATTTTGTTATTTTGTTCATTGAAAAGTGGGATTGTTTTTATCAAAAGCTATTTGAAATAAACTCCTTAAAAATGCCATATTACATTATCATGTTGGTACTGTTTTGTCATACAAATATGAAGGTTATATTTTATTAAAAAAATAACTTTCTTTTATTTGTAAAAATTTAATTAGAATTAAAAGAGTTCCAACAATCATTAGTAACAAATTTATGAAAGGAAAAACAAAATCCAAAGTGAAAAACTACTAATATTTTCATTTTCAAAGATAAATTTAAAACAATACTAAATTAAAAATCAAACATCAGAACTTTGGTTCTTTAAAAACTGATTTCTCAAGTAGCAAATATTTCTATTTTCAGAGATAAATTTTGAAAAATTCTAAAATAAAAATCAAAGCTTTGATCTCATGAAACACAAGCGATATCTCAAGTGGAAAATCCTGCAAAACTAGAAATGCAATGACAAAGAATTGCGAGACCTAAATATTTGGCGCTGTGAAGTGCAGTAATCAAGTGTCACATTAGAGGGTTAAAAGCCTGCCTGGATGTTTACAGACGGGAGTCCTCTTCTTGTCTTCCCTGGCATGTTTGTGTACACTAAAGAATGGAACTGCCGCCAAAGCATTCCTGCAAATTCACAGACTGGGTGGTCTGGCATTAGGACTGTAATACTCATTACCGTACACTAGTGGCTTTGGTGTACTGTATAGGCAAATATACAAAATAGACTTGGAGTAAGACTAAAGGATTTGGTTTGATTTTCGGAAGAACTTTTATTTACCTTTGTCCAATTAAGGGTGATTTTGGCATTTAGGACTTAAAGTCCTCATGTGAGAAAATTAGGAGTTTATTTGTTCGTGGATGAAAATGTATTATTGAAGATCACATGTGAATCTAATAGATGTGGGAAAACTAGATTTTACCAGTGTATCATAAAAAGATAATGAAATTATCATATTTTGAAATTTGACAACTAAAAATGCTTGTAGCTAAAAGGATAGGAGAAATAAAAATACCAGGTAGGAAGATTAGATGATGAAATTTTAGTGTAAAATACCGGTAATTTATGAAAATATTTTTTTTTATGTATGTCATGAAAAAATTTATTGGATGTGACGAAACAATTTGTACCACTTTACCATAGAAAAAAATCTCAGAGCTTCTGGATCATACTAAACATAATTTTCATATTAAGAGATTAGCACCAGTCTACCTGGATGAGGCTAGAGTTAGTAGCACCTGAAGCCTGATTAGGTTAACCAGGTGAGACAAATCTCTCAGGTGTTTTATTAACAGCTTATAGATCCACAGCATAAATCAACTCTGATCATCTTAATTCCCTTGTCGTAAAATCCTGAAAATGTGAGAATAAAACTATTAAAATACATCAGAGTAAGCATCAATTTCACCTATTTGTGAAACAGGGGTCGTCGTTAAGCAGTTTTCACCTGCGAGGTATCAGCTGCGTGAAGTTTTAATCTGTGTGGGTGGCCACTGGTGAAAGTGAATGTCCTTGTCTGTTTGTCAAAGAAAGAATGGACAGCCGAAAGGACACCTTTTTGCCACTAAGACACCAGTAACAAATATGTTTTTGAGCCTGATATCTGCCTTGTAGGGGCAAAAGGGTTAACCCTCTACACACTGAAGGCAGAAAAAGTTGCCAAGTTGAACCAAATTGTCAGATGGTTAATGGGGCTAGTTGTCAAGTAAAAATGCCATTTGGTTGGAGCAGGATATAAGATTCTATTCATGAAGTCACTGATGAAGGCATAGATGAACCACTGGTGACTTCATCTTACCTTTGGAAATTTCATTTGTATGGAGATTCTGAAATTAGTGTTGTCTACAAATGAGAATGAACCTCACCTCACCTGACGTATACAACTCATTTGGCATCACCAATTCACTCCGATGATGCAAATTCAAAAGTTATACCTGAAAACCAGGTTAAAATTTTTCTACTTGTTACAGATGTTATGTAGGAAAAACATACCCCGGTAGTAAACTAGCTATAATGGGAGTTTGCTTTGATACAAAAATTCTCATATGTTAATAATTGAAGTAAACAATAAAAAAATGGCTTTTTTGCTAATTTTGGTAGACTATTGTATGGAACAAGCTTAAAAAGTAGTCATCCCAAAAGAGGTTTATTGTATATTATATTTGTAAAATTAAAAAATAAGGTCAAAAGGTTACCATTAACCAAGGGGGCGGACGACCCTTATTCAAACAGTGGGTAGACGTACCCATTTATTCCTCCGGCCATGGGTTATGGTATCCAAGGACACCAGAAACACCTGACCAATCTTTTACACCTTGATTCGGCCATCAGCGCTGAGGTGATTACTTCACCGCAGATGCAGATCCTGTACTTCCTGTTTACGTCCCCCGCGTTACTGTTCCAATCAACGGAAATTGGCCTACCTCACTGCTGTGCCATACCACCTTCGCTGTATGGAGCTTCACCTCTGAATCTAGACTTGATATGTCCTCCTTGTTCATTTTCAATCAAATTTTGCATAATTGTACTTTTAGATAAATATATTGTCAAAGTTTGCTGTGTCCGACTTAATAGCATATACATACCCTGAATGGACTTGTAGATAGAAATTGATGTATTAATTGTCCTTGTTCATTTTCAATCAAATTTTGAATAATTGTACTTTTAGATAAACATATTGTTAAAGTTTGCCGTGTCCAAATTAACAGCAAAAACATATCCATGGACTTGTAGATAGAAATTGAAAAATGCAATGCAAGTTGTTTTACAACAATATACTGAGGTCTTTGAAATCACGAAAACCAAAATTTCAAAATTGTGCAGGTGATCATCAGTGTCTATGATGCTAAAAGAATGAAAAGAACATTAAATGATTTCATAATTCAATATGAATAACTCTAAGCCCTAAAGACAAATAATTCTTAGATTAAGACTAAAATTGACAAAGGATTTTGCCATTATATGGCGGACTATTTTTTCAGTTCCATAACTAGGAAAGCAAGTCTAACCCAATCCCAGAAACTCTAATCCCCCTCCATGTTCTATGAGGGACCACCTGGTTAAACATAGGCGCCGGCATCAAAGACATGCATTTTCAGCGCTTTAACCAGAGGTTAATGCCTGTAATGAAAGAAATATGAAATATGTTGATTTCTATTGGTCGATTGTTGAAACCATTTGTAGGAAATTCAAACCTGGACTTAGCACTGCTGTATCCACTTGCCTAGGGTTGATCTATATGTTGTTTCATTTTCCTATGACAAAGAATTGTATGTTGTTTTATTCCTATGTGAAGGGGAGATAATGGACTTTGATCAAATAATTATATTAGTAGAATATTTCTTTTGGGCTCAAATTTCTTATAGAATTTTGAACTTGAATGCAATGAACTTTTTATTTTAATTCATATTCTTTTAAATCAAACTGGCATATAGCATTCAAAGATAGATAAAAAAAAAGATTGAATATAATTTGTGTTTATTATATTTGCTGAAATATTTATTGTTTTGTATGCTGCAGTGGCGATGTAAGTTCTGGGGTATATTTAAAATTTTCTTGGGACATTTTATTTCCTGAAGAGAGTTTATAAAGTTTTCTTCAGTTTTTCCATATTTCAATATTTTCAAGTTTGTTTCCATTCTACCTGATTGCATGAATTTCTCATTGTCATGTTTTGCTCATTGATGTCATTTCTTATTTTTGGTTTTGTCATTTTATAAACATTTTCTTTTTTTTGATTGCTTTTTAATTTCTAAAGTTTTGGTTCTTCAAATTGTTAAAATGTTTATTATTTTCTTTCTTGTAATACTTGACATCACAAGTTTTTGTTTTTGCAGTACAAATGTATAATGAAAGTTTTGAAAAATGTCAAAGGCTTTAGCGATGTTATTAAATGTAATAAGAATATACATCAACATTTGTAAAGCTAGGCTTACATGAAAAACTGTGTTATGTTTAAAAATAAAAAAAACCATTTTATTGTAATAATTTACCTATTGTTTAATATATATTTATTGTTATGTAGTTCAATGTAAAACTTTGTTGTCTGTTTTTAATGAAATGTAGTGTTGAGTAGTGCAATTTACAACTTTGTTGTTTATTTTTAATGAAATGTATTGTTGAGTAGTGCAATGTACAACTTTGTTGTCTATTTTTAATGAAATGTATTGTTATGTAGTGCAATGTACAACTTTGTTGTTTATTTCTTACAGGAACAGACAGGGGAGTGTTTGAAACGGACAGGTGTGACGGTGCTATTGACATCCATCAGCAACATGCTTGCTTTCTTCACTGCCGCAATCATACCTATACCTGCTCTCAGGGCTTTCTCGTTACAGGTAAGTTTACCTGAGTTCTACACACTTAAACCACTGCTTAATCAGTAGCCAATTTACAGGAATCCCATCTCAGTAACGAAATTAGAGATCCGATATTGACTATAATGATAGTTAAGTTTTCTGATAATCAAACTCTTTAACAAGGGTTAAGGACTGTCCACAAACTGAAAAACTTACATGGATAATTTGATAATCTGTAGGTAAAAGTTATTATGAAAATATTACATAATGATATTTTTCATGGTTATTTTCAAACTTTTTGACCAGTATTTGATCACAGGCAAAACAGATTTGGAAGACATAAATCAAAACTTATTTGTTTAGAAATTCTACAATTTTGTTTACATTATGAACGAGTGTGAAAAGGTTGTGCGAGTGTTTATGGCAGGCATTAAGGAGCATGACAGGAAGTGAAGCAGGAGCCACTTCCCGATTAACTGGCCACGATTAACTGGCCACGTGTTTGACCGCAACACAATCAATTACTCCCCCTTCATGCATGTTAAAACTCTCAGGACCTGTAAGGAGCTTGCCACCCATGCAGTGCAAGGAGTTTAGAGGGTCAACTCTTCTACTTAAAAATCAACAGGGGCCATGTTAGTTTTCACTTCAAAGATAAAATAGGGTTTTAGGAATCTTAATACCTATCAACAGCTGAAATATTTTTTGTGGATGTGTTAATTAATTTCTTGATTTTTTTTTCAGGCGGCCATCTTGGTTTTATTCAATATGGGATCTGTGTTGCTTGTGTTTCCTGCTATTATCAGTTTAGATCTGGTCAGGAGAGAAGATAAAAGACTAGATGTCCTCTGTTGCTTCCAAAGGTGATTAAAACATTATAATTTTAGATTTTTACATTTTACCAATCATGACTTAAACTATGTAAACTTTTTTTCATCAAATTATAAAATTTCAAATCAATATCATTTAAAGGTGACCAATTATTTAATGCTTCTATATTAAAGATGTTCTGTTTTCTTCTCATTTCAGTCCGGGGTCAACCCAGGTGATGGAGCTTCAACCCCAGAGCCAACCCCATGACCCCGAGGCCCAACATGACCCCAGCCCCCCTCCCAGTTACTCCCCACCCCCCAGTTATAACGCAGTTATGCACAACACGATAGCACACTCTACGCCTGATGGGGGCCACACAGTCACAACCCTCGCCCCAAACGATGGTGCATTCGTGCAACGCAACTCAATATCTTCAGGTAGGACTGTGATTATTTCTAAACTGTTATTAAATTATAAACAATAGTTTTCAAATTTCTGATTATTTGTGCATTTTTAATTTGTTTTTCTATATAATGTATGGTTGACATTTTTTAATTTGTGTTTTATTATTGAAATTGGTATTTCTGACAAATTTTTGAAATATTTTACAATTTGTTTATATTTTTTTTGTTGACAAATTATGGATTAAAGATTTGATAAAATTGTAAAATTTGATTGTAATTCAAATTGTTAATTCTAATGGTCAACTGATTTATAAATTTCAATTGTTCTTCATATCCAATTGACAAAACATTTACGATGAAATATACGGATATTCATAACTTCTCTGATTGTTTTTACTGTAACAAATATCCAGTGATCTAATGAAAATTTCACAATTGTAGGTGGTTGTCCTTCTACAACATCATCGCGCCAGTGTCTCACACCGGACGAGAGTGTCACGTGTCGAGATCGGTGTGTGCGTGCTCAGAGAGAGTGTCTCTCGTGGTCTCTCACATGCTTCGCTACCAATGTCTATGGTCCTTCCTTGCAGAAAACTCCAATGAAGGTAAAAATAAGTTTCAATAACATATTACCTATTATCATCTATAGATAAGAAGAGTATGTTTTGTGAAAAGCGAACAAAAGGATATTCCCATCGCAGGTTAATCAATTATTGGCTGCTAATATGCAGAAATAGTAACATCACCAGGATGAAGTTTATTTACAATTAAATTCTAATTGTCTTTGGGGTCGGCCATTTTGCTTTCCTTTGAACGACCATAATATTGTTAGAATACCCTTATAAATCATCCCTTTAAAGGTATTAACAGTAATATAATTTTAAAGCAGAGGTCCATGCTGATCATTGGCAGTTGAAGGGTTAATCTTGATTACATCAAGTAACAGCCATTTAGGGTTAAGTCTACCTGAGCATGTGCAGATATACCCTTGTCTTGAATAAGATTCCTGTCAGGCCATTTAGGGTTAAGTCTACCTGAGCATGTGCAGATATACCCTTGTCTTGAATAAGATTCCTGTCAGGCCTGAAAATGACCCACTGTCAACAAGCGACCACATTCCGAATTGATATAGGACTGCATTAACATGTTACAATATTTGTCACAATCCGGGACCCCCCATTTATCTGACCCCCTTGTTTGTCCCCTGATTCATACATCAATAGATCACGTTACATTGTTTGAGCAAGGTAGATTACCTGTGGTTTTATCAATAGCTTCTCGGACAGTCTCACCTGTATTTTACCTGAGACAAAACTCGTTAGGGTGAATCTGACAGGCAGGTAAGTTTACCTGTGGGGCCCTGCAGAAACTCTATCTAGGTTTATAGTGCAACGTGATCAGGCTGTAAGTCTCTTCCAGCCAGGCGGGTTCCCTTTTATTTTCTTTGATGACATTTATTGTTTTCTCTGGAATGTTGTCTTTAAAACGGAGGAATTTTCATGTTGCTTCAACCAACAAACAAAGCTTTCAGTCAACTGATGATTTCATAATGAGCAGATATTGTGATTAAATAGTTGTAATCATCTGGTTTATGTAATGATCAAATAATTTTGCTGATTGCATACTGATCAGATATATATTTATGATAAAGAATAATCTGCTTATCATAATTATGAAGTTTATCAATTGAGTTAATGGTATAACAATGATTATTTCATTTTGATGATTGTAGATATGAATATGTAATACTTTGAACTAGATATTTTTGTTTTCAACAAAACTAAAATTGAACTTAGTATTTATTATTTGCCCCCAAAATGAAAAAATCTTTTTTTTTGCAGGTGTTTGTGATCATATTTTTTCTCATCACGTTGATCCTCGGAATCTGGGGGACCGCACAGGTGAAGGACGGCCTTGACCTTACTGACGTCGTACCTCGGGAGACAAAAGAATTCAAATTCCTGGAGGCACAGTCAAAATATTTTGGATTCTACAACATTTATGCAATTACTCAGGGGAATTTTGACTATGCAAATAACCAAAAACTCTTGTACGATTATCACAAATCGTTTCAAAGAATTGGGAAGATCATAAAACGGGAAGACGGAACCTTGCCCGTGTTTTGGCTGGATTTGTTCAGACAATGGTTGTCAGGTAAGATATCTTGCTTTATATTAAGTCAGTTATGATAGTAAAGTGAAAAATTAAATTCCAATATTATATGAGTACATGTAATAACCCTTACAAGGCCATATATTATGCTTTATCATAAACTGGTTAATATCTAAAATTGCAAATGAAGTAAATTGAAGCTTATTCATAAATATACCCAATGGCAAAGATTTGTAACTAATGGCTGAAATATTGGCAAACACCAACTCACTTAAATATGATTATTGAATGAATATTTCTTTACAGGTCTGCAGGTGGCCTACGACAGGGAGAATTTAGACGGAAGGTTTCACAGCGATGGATGGCATTCAAATGCAAGCGAAGATGCGCAGCTTGCTTTCAAACTCCTCTCTCAGACAGGCAATGTAGAGGAGCCTGTGGATAAACGACAAGTGAGTATAATTTAAGTAATTCCTGAAAATGTTTTAGTTCGATTGATAAAAAAGTATTTATTTTGTAGATTGAAATAAAATTGGAATTTTATGATTAATTATTTTTCATAGTTTGAGTATTGATTTATTAGACTTCTTATAATAAACATTATTGATTATTGACAATAATGTTTTTTAATCTGTACTTTTTCCACAGGTCAACCAGATCCGACTTGTTGATGGTAACGGTCACATCTATGCGCCGGCGTTCTACAACTACCTGACAGCGTGGACTTCAAACGATGTCATGGCGTATACGTCCTCACAAGCAAACTTCCACCCTCTTCCACAGATTTGGTATCACTCAAAGGACCATGAAAACTACAAAAGTAGGTTTATTATAATCTGTTCAGTTCTTTTCAATTTGTATTGCCATTAGCTAAAAAAAATTGAAAATCATGACAACCTCACAATTATCCTGATGATTATGATAATGACAATGTTGATAAAAGTCAAATTTTCATGAATTATGGCTTTTTGTTAAAAGTAATTCAACTGATCATGTGCACCATATTTGAAAGGCTTTCCCAATCCGAAAAGAATATCATTAGGACAAAATTCAGCATGTTTAACATATATTATGCATTATATGTGAATGATAGTACAGATAAAATAAAAACTTTGAATTCTAAAAATCCACATTTTATTTCAGTCCCAAAGTCACAGCCACTGATCTACGCCCAACTTCCGTTCTACCTGACAAATCTGTCAAACACCGAACAGGTGATTCAGGTGATCACGGACATCCGAGCGATATGTGATTCATTCTCAGAACGAGGACTACCCAACTACCCCAGCGGTGTCCCTTTCACATTCTGGGAGCAGTACATCAACCTGAGGTTCTACATGATGCTGTCGATTATCTGTATCCTCGTCGTTACTTTCATTGTCCTGACCGTTGTCCTAATGAACCCTTGGGTGGCCCTCATTGTGGTGAGTCACACTTCAAATTCATCAATTCAATAATTTTAAATTGATTGCATGCCAAATTCATTAACCGTGTTAACTTCATTTATCACTTATTATAGTAGATTCTGGAATCTTTCTAAGAATCTACCCCCTGCTGCCAGATTCTACCCCCTCCCCCTTTTTTTCAGCATGATAGGAATCAGTGATACTAGTAAAAGACTCATATGGAACCCTTAGGGAATTAAGTAATTAAAAACCGGGATAATATATTAACTTAGAATTTAATCAGGGCCACGAATATAAGGCAATTTCTAAGATGCCTAGCGGCTAGAACAATCGAAATAAAAGTACTTTATCAGACGATAAAGGTATAGTTTTTGTGATGACGTAACAATTGAATGACGTTTCCGCTCCCCTCGTAGTCACGTGTGCCCATGGTAACCCAACGAAAGAGGGCAGTTGAAAAGACCGTGTTTTTCTGCAAATGATAATGTCCTAAAACAACGGTAGCGTTGTTATAAAAATTATTGAAGGAATGTGTTCTTTTGTATCCGAATTAGTCTTAAATTTTAAGCTACATTTGTACTTGAACCAAAACGACGAAATCCGCATTAGGCAACCCCAGGAACCACTATGACGTCACAACAGAACGATGACGTCATAGTCGCTGTTGTCGCACGGCTCGTCAGTTGGCCCTGATCATGGATTATTAATATTAAGGAAGTAAACTCTATTTTTCTTGCAAAACTACTCAAAGCAGAATGTTGTGTTATGGGTTATCTTAGAAAAGTAATAAAGTTTGCTGTACCCCAATGTGTTTTGTAATAAAGTATAGTTTTGCCCTGAACTATTATAACGTCAAAGTACTCGGACTACCGTCCTCGTACTTTAACTATAATAGTTCAGGGCAAAACTATACTTTATTACAAAACACATTGGGGTACAGGGAACTTTATTTCTTAAGTAAAAGGTTTTATTCAAGGAATATTGTTATTGTCTTCTGTGTAACTCAGCGCTCTTAAAATAAAAACTATCTACAATTATCCTCATTATTTGCAGGTTGTGGTGCTGAGTATGATTCTCCTGGAACTCTTTGGCTTCATGGGAATCATCGGCATCAAGTTGAGCGCCGTTCCTGCCGTCATACTCATCATGACAATCGGAATAGGCGTGGAGTTTACTCTTCATGTGGCTGTGGTAGGTCTCCATTCTTCTTGAAAAAGTTCTACAAATAAACATGCTTGGAACTGATCTGGAACTTTGAATGTAATTTGTATTTGATTAGGGTGGGATGCATATGCGGAGAATTATAATCCCATTAGGAAAAACATGTTTGAGAGAATAATTTTGAACCTTGTGTGTGGCTACACAAATACAATTTTTGGGATGTTTGTGAGATAGTTTTATATGCTTGTATGGAAGGCTTATTTCAAGCATTGTTTAATGTTTTAATATATCATGACAACAACTAAATCTTATCTACCACTCATATATTTAAAGTATTGAAATATTTAAGTTTGAGAAATTATTTTTTTATAAAATTAATATTTATAGTAATCAAGAAAAAATAAAATTTTCTGTTAGAATTAATCTATGGGTTCAGATGAAAACAATTTGAAATGAACAATTTTCTTGCCAATTTCAGGGATTTATAACATCAATAGGAAATCGCAATCGACGCATGTTGATGTCTCTGGAACATACGTTTGCACCTGTTGTGCATGGCGCAGTTTCAACTCTTCTTGGACTTATCATGTTGGTCGGGGCGGAATTCGATTTTGTCGTCAAGTAAGTAGTATATCTATATTTCATATGTAAAATAGATCTATATTTATTAATTAGGACAAAAGGAAAAATATTCCATCAATTATATTAGTTGTCTTTGTTCATTTTGATACTTTTGTTTGATTTTGATCATGCCTCCTTCTCAAAGTGTTTAGAAAGGTTTATATTTATCATGAGAAATTGCTTCTTCAAAATTGACCTTCAAAATCTCACCTTTGATGTTGAAAAATTTGATTTTTTTCTTCCATTCTCAAAAAATAACAAAATTGACTTTCAAAAAAGGTAAAAAGTAATATAACTAAAAATTAGAAATATGTTGCATGACAAGAATGTTGTTTACAAATTCGCCATGTGAAAGATTACACAAATGTTTATTTCTCACAATCCAAACTTGTCTGTGTCATGCGGCTGTTGTGGTATTTGCAATGATGTTGTGCTAGTGCTTATGGGGATGATTGAGAGGGGGGGTATGTTTTGAGATGTGGGGGCGGTAAATTGGGGAGGGGGGGATGTTTATGATGTTTATGCATCCTCTGATGTTTGCTAAGATCACCCATGGAGGTTTAGCAGTGTATTGTTATGACGTTGTCTCTATCTACGGTGAAGCGATTAAGATCAGCAAGCTTACATAGGCTTTTGGCACAGCCATTAAAACATGCAGTAAAACCGCTACATCATAAAAGATCTGGTTTTATCTCATGGTTTTATCTTCCGCCCTGACGTGATGATATCAGTATACCCTTATTGTGGTAGCAACACTATAGAGGGATTTAGTCACTTTCGGTTTAAAACTAGTCTAGATTGATTGTGAGATTTCAGACTTTTTGTGTATAACATTTTAGTTAAAAGGGTTGAGATTTGACTTGATGGAAACTGTCCTAAAATGTTTTGATGTTAAATGATTTGATTATATTTTTTATTGTTGATGCAAGTTTTTGATTATTTTGTTTGTAAATTTACCAAGGACTTGATTTGATCAAAACTATTTAAATTATATTTGAATGAGAGCACCAAATTAAATGATTCATACACATGTTTAATTCACAGAATAGAGAATTGTGTGAGAAAATACTTGATACAGGATATCCAAAATATCATTTTAAAAGTATGGTCAATATTGTCTTCTTTAACGTCTCACTTTGACAAAAATCTAAATCTCTGATCCCCAAAATTCAAAAGAACAAAGAAGGAATTGAGTTTGTTCTGTTAGGGGGTGATGTTTTCATTTCCAAAAGTATCTTTTTACTGCTCCTAAAAGCAGCTACTAAAAATCTCATCATTGGTAGCGGATTGTGGCACTTAACGCATTGTTTTGTCATCAAGCTGAGCCAAACAGTTTTACGTTCCATAGTGTGATTCAGTTTCAAGATATCCTTTATCGAACACCCAAGATGGAATCCATTTAGAGCCGTTCTCGATGTCATTTCCAGCTCTGGTAGGGTGAGATCGCCAAGTCCCAACTTTTATTGTGCTCAACTTTTTACCGACTTGTGCATTTTTGTTCGGATGGCTCTACAGTCTGGGAGAAATGGAAGAAATTGGCGCTAAGTAATTTTTTGTGTAATAATAGAAATATAAAACATGGCGTTGGTCTGGAAATGTCCTTAGACCTTATGATATACTGTTTTTATATCTTTGGGGAAAAAATTGTAAATTGATTTTCAAATAAGAAAAATATGTAGGATTGAAAAAAAGAGATTAAATCTTCGAGTTTGATTTGTTTTAAAAAACTTTGAAAAAAAAATTTCAAATATGAGGATGAAAAGAAATCTGAATTATTCAGTAAACCTGAATGTGGTCAAATAAGCTCATTCCATAGATCAAAATTTATTATAGAATATTGTAAAAACAATTAAATTGACAATATAAACAAAATAATGACTCTGTTGAGACTTTCCTTTAAAATTCAAATTAGTAAAACTATTGGTATTAAAACATTTTTTGTAACTATGATTAATTCTGATATATATAATACATAAAATGACAGTTTGTAATTAAAAAAACAAACATTGGCAGGCAAATTATAAGTTTTATATGAGTGCAAATAATTTTGAGTTTGATTGTATCCATAAAAGTTGAACGGATGAAATGAACAATGGTTATTGATACACATACTATGAATTGTCTACAAAGAAGAAAAAGGACACAGAAAGGTATGAATGGACGAAGGTGTAAATATTGTCATGTCCCCCATGACCTATGACCCGTGAGATGACACATCCAATCGGCATGCCTCGTACCACCCTGAAACCATAATGATCATCGCTAAACCTATAGACAGAAAAAGATCATGATTATCATCAAACACAATTATCATGATGGAAAGATTATGTTCATAATGGTGAAGACCATCAATATACAGTTCTGATTCTTTATCAGTGGGATATCTTTGACTAGTATTTGTGGCAAATACAGTCTGTGATGTCTTTTTGTAAAATTGGTTTCAAACCAGTAATTATAACATGGACCTGGATTTTCAAAGCTCTTAGTGCTAAGATAGTCATAAGTCCCATACAATAAAATTAGCCTACGACCATCTTAGTCCTAATTCGAGAACTTTGAAAATCGAGGCCCAGGCAGTAGGTAGATTGTCAATAATGTTATTATGATGATGACTTGTTGAAACTAGTAATAGTAGTCTTTGTAGATTGACAATGTCATAGACATGTTGATTGTTAAAATGTCTTAAGAATTGATTTTCTAGTTTTCTGATTACAAGTAATGATAAAAATTTTTTTGTAGATTTTCATTTTCATAATTTTGATAAAAGTGACTAGGAGTTTATTATAGATTGTCATCTCTATCTTCGTGTAAACTTATAAAGATAACAAGAAATTTTCATAAAGTTTCAATATCTCTTTTAATAAGGTCTCGTGTAAACTATCAATAGTCCGCATACAATAACACATGGCCAGTACAGGTCAATTCAAGGATGGACAATGGTCTCCAGCGGTCCATGTCTCAAGCGGTCAGTGAATAGGGCCTAAAACACCCCTTGCCTCCCTCCCCCTCCCCCCTCTCCAAGGAGACCACCCAGAATCAAGAATTTCTCGGCTCTGTTTAGTGTTAGGCCTATCCCTGGCTACGGCCCTTGTATAGAAAGACTGGCTGATCATATTGCCTCGCCATTCAGACTTGAGTTGGGTGGGGAGGTTTAGTTATGGGATAATGGTGGTCACAGGATTTGAAAAAATAGGGGATGGGGTTTAGGGAAAGTTGTTTTTTGAATATTTTTATTTGTACAATTGTGTACAGATTAATAATAGTTGCGATTAAATGCTTTTAATCATTGATCTTTCTATTTTGAAATATTTCTGAAGAATAATTGATTTATTGGTTAATGTTGTTCACAGGATTTAAAAAAATAGTTTCGGGGATGAGATTTAAGGGAAGTTGTGTTTTGATTATTTTGATTTGGTACTAGTAGTACAAGATTTAAAGATTTGAAATATTTTTGATAAAATGCTTTTAAACGTTTATATAGTTCAATTTTAGCAATAAGCCATATTTCTTCAACCCAAAATTACTAGATAAGTTTGTCCTGTTTTTTTAATATTTCTGGTACAGGAGATCAAGACCAACATTTAAAAAAATAAACTTTAAAAGAAATTGTTGAATAAGATTTTCATTTGCCTTTCTCATACTTTCGCTTTTAAGTTTGATGCCAACCTGAGTGTTCCCCCTCCCTCCCCTAAAATGCCCCACACACAACAAACACACTTAACCCTGTCCTTGAAAAAAATAAATTCAAAATAATCTTTCCCTTTTTACCCCTTCAGTCACTTCCTTATTCTCAATCCCCCTTCCTCAAAACCTTCAGATAGTCCCCCTCCCCCTATTTCTGTCACCTTTCTAATTGTCCCACCCTCCCCCTTTAATTGTGTTGTCAATGTGACTGGACCCTGTTACAAGATCCACTAATCAAGCCATTATGAATATCTCAAGCTTGTAATGGCAGCCAGAATAGGATATGTCAAAAGAATACATCCATCGCTGACGGACAGGCACAATCATCCGGCCGCCATTGTAGCAATATAAAAGCTTTAAGTGTTCTTTCTCCTTCAGTTCTCTTCACTAGACTTTCAATATTTTTGCACTTTCCCAATTCCACTAGTCCAGTGTTAACAGTATTTGAGGAGAAGAACAGGGTCGAATCTTTTGAATGAAGTAAGTGTAAGGCGGTATAGACAGTATTAGACACCCTCATCAAATAATTTCTAAGCAAATATGTTTCAGTGTACTCGACACATTGTGTTACGCAGGCCTCTACGACGCCCAGTTTTCAAATTTGGGATTTTTTTAAGCGTTCGGAACGTATTTACTTCAGCAACCTTTCTTTACCTTGACAATATGTGATAAATGAAACGGTAGTGGTATACGGGCCGTCATCAGGATATGTGGTATGTGTGATATTATATATGTAAACAAGAAACTGCCTGCATTGAAATCCTTGGCACCCTATAGTTACAACTCAATGGCTTAAGAAGAAACCTCACATCCTTTTCTTTTGGTTGTCAATGATAAATTTACTTCTCTACTTCTTGTTGTCAGTGTTAAGTTTACTTACTTTAATTTTGGTTGTCAATATCAAATTTACATCCTTTTCTTTTGGTTGTCAATGTTAAATTTGCATCCTTTTCGTTTAGTTTGTTGAGTTCATATCTCTAAATTTAAGTTGTAAATATTAAATTTACATTCTTTCCTTTTGGTTGTCATTGTAAGTTTACATCCTTTTCTTGTGGTTGTCATTGTTAAGTTAACATCTTTACTTTTTATTGTCAATGTTAAGTTCATGTAAATTAATTTTGGTTGTCAATGTTAAGTTTCATTCTTTCATTTGGTTGTCAGTTCAGTATTTTACCTATCCAGTTGTAGATCATTGCTTTTAGTGGGTTAAATGTAGAGTAAGTGTCTTAGACAAAACAAATTTGGCTGAGGTTAATTTTGTAAAAATAATGTCTGTTTTTATGGAGAAAACATGTCTGTAATAAACTTTTGTTGCTGAAAATTGTGATAGAAGTTGAATGAACTTTTATAATATCGGAACAAACAAAATCCATGTTAACATTATTAAAAAATATATCTACCGTATTGAAAAAACATACTCCTTTTGTTCAAAAGATTATATCTATTAATATTTCATCTAAATTACATTGTAAGATAAAAAAATAACAAGATTGGAGACACAATAATGGTTTAAAACACTTAAGTAACTAACAGTTTGCATAAATTCTTTAAAATATGACATTTTATTATCAATATATGATTTGTACCAATTAACAGGTCTCTAAAAATGACACATTTAACGTGTGAATCATATGTCGCAATGGAACGCCAAGTCTATGGCCAGTCGAGCCAAACTGCATAAAGTAAGCAAGATTTCGCCTACATCTTTGATAAAACGTGAATGAAAAACTTGCCCATAAAGTTCATAATAATAAATTTCTCCTTACATGGTATGTGGCTATGACCTAGTTTATTTATCCGTCTCATCTCTACGTTCAACTGTCCTGCGTGACCTACGACCTTTCACACCTGAGAGAAAATATCTTTCATTCACTGCTGTGAATGCCCTGAACCAGCCTTCTTTGAAATAGCCAAATGTCCGTGTCAGAATTTGTCAAATGGCCACGACAGTGAGACCATAAAATACGAACTATGATTCTTATCAGATTCCCCTGATATGCCATGATGTCTCCCGGATATCCGAACTTGATTTTGTCTCAGCTTTTTGTCAGTACTTGGTTGTTGAATTGGTCTGATAACATTTTGTAAAAGGATTAAAATGGATTGCTTGTCTGATCATCTTAGGTTGGACATGGTTTTGAGGGCTGGGTGGTTCAGTTCTGTTCAGGGATTTCACCCTCCTCCCTCATTTCACCCTCGCCCCTCATTTCACTCTCCCCACTCCCCCCTCCCCCTTTTTTGTAAAATATTCATTGTTGATACAAGGACCCCTCTCCCCCGTCAACATATTCCCTCCCTTTCAAAATTTATTTTCCAATTCAAAATTTCTGGATTTGTCACAGAATGTTCACTCAGCTTTTTCCTTGTGAAACAGTATCGGCAAGAATATGAGGAGTTAGAATCCAATACGATGGCTATGAATTGAGACTGATGTTCTCTGATAACTGTTGGGTACTGTTTACCTAAGAATTGCCAAGTACATATATGTTGATCATTGTGGAGCACATCTGGAAAAGAGGGAACCTCAAGCGTTTTACGGCTGGCTCTGAGCTCTAGGACAACTTTGTGCCAATATCGTGTGTGGTATTTCATGAGAGTTCTCCCTCAGTCCCCCCCTCTCCTGCCAATTCACAAATGATCGGAATTTCAGATCTGTAAATAATTCTGAGGTTTGAACTGCAATGGAAAAAGTTGTATTCTCACATTTTCATCCTAAAAGACTGGTTCCTTATTTGTCTGTTAATGTTTCAACAAGCAAGTTGCATATATCTGTCACTTGCGATTGAGTTCACAAGAGGTATTCCTGGAATTTAGGAATTGTGTCAATTGGTTGGAATAGATCAAGTGGAATTAGATGTTATCCCATCTGTATCGACATTTTGGTGATATGGTTGAAATGAAGGGGTACCAAAGTAAATATTTCTTGATTCTGTTTATATTAGATAAACACAATTGACCACAAGAGAATCACATACTAATTTTTGTTGTAAATGTTAATATTTTTCTCAAAGAACAAAATTATATATCAACTTACATGTTAGAAATTCACATGGTAATATTAAAAAATGACTGTTTGTTTAAGGGCCTTTAATACGAGTTGCAGTTATAACGTATCATCAAGGGTTACAAAGGAAGGCGTTAGCACCATGTTTTGTTTTATGTTAAAGCTGATTTAATCTTTTTTCTGGACAATATAACACATTATAGCAACCTTAAGTTCAGTATTGGAACATAATGGCCACGTTCAGCTCAGTTTTGGAACATAATGGCCACTTCTTGGTCAGTATTGGAACAAAATGACCATCTTCAGGTCAGTTTTGGAACATTATGGCCTCTTTCCGGTCAGTATTGGAACATAATGCTCACCTTTGGGTCAGTTTTGAAAGATAATGTCACCTTTAGGTCAGTTTTGAAAGATAATGCCCACCTTCAGGTCAGTTTTGGAACATATCGTCCATATTCAGGTCAGTTTTGGAACATAATGGCCATCTTCAGGTTAGTTTTTGAACATGATGGTAACCCCTAGTTCAGTTTTGGAACATAATTGTCAACCCTAGTTCAGTTTGGAACAAATGGCCACCTTCAGGTCAGTGTAGGATCTTAATGACTACCTCCAGGTCAGGTTGTAGGAAAACCTTTAAGGCTCTCTAGGGAATACGATGGTTGAGACTTGGGGAAATATTGTGGGAGCAGGGGATCACACTTCAGGGCAGATTGGAGTGGGAAGATCATCTAAGGTCGGTGGCTTGCTGCCAGATCTATTTTTATCTTGGAGGAAGAGGTTCCTCTACCAAAGAGGGGGAGGCAGACTGGTACCAGTGCTAGGGCTCCCTCCCTCCTCCCTCCCGCAATTGGCAGTCATTGGGATATTAATGCTGGCTCACTGTGTGGTCCCTCAGGCTAGCTTGATAAGATGCCACTCTCTCTAAATAAATATGGCCGCTGTGTTTACTGGGCTGGTTTGGATGGAACTCTTCACTGTCAGAGCTGTTTGTACAAGTGTGTTGGGGAGGGGGGTGGCAGATAGGGGGTAGGAGTTGAGGTGTTAGGGGAGGGGATGTGGGGGGTAGTAGAGGAGTGGGGGAGGGTGAGGCGGTGAGTAGAGATAGGGGAGAGGGTGAAAGGTTGTGAGTTAAATTATTAGAAGAGGAAAGGGGTGGATTGGGGTTAGGTTAAAGGGGAAGAGGGTAAGCTATAAGAGCAAGCAAGGGTGGTCAGGTTTTGGGGTGGAGAGTGGGGTAGGTGGTAGAATAGATAGGGCAAGAGGTAAGCTTTTATGGGGTTGGGCAGGGAGAGGGGTTAGGAGAGGAGTGGGGGAGGGTGAGGTGGTGAGTAGAGCTAGGGGAGGAGGGTGAATGGGTGAGGTTAGAGTTGTTAGAAGAGGAAGGGGGTGGATTGGGGTTAGGAGTTTGAAGGAAAGGGAAAGGGGTAAGCTATCAGAGGAGGAAAACTTGGCAGGTGGTGGGGTGGGATGTGGGTAGGTGGTGGTACAGATAAGAGGTAGAGGCAAGCTATTAGAGGAAGAAAGGGGTTGGGCAGATGGATGGGTTAGGGAGAAGGGGTGAGTAAAGGTGAGGTTGTGATGTAAAAAGAGAAAGGGGTGTTGGAGGGGAGAGGTTAGGTGTTAAAGAGGGTTGGGTTGAATGTTGGAAGGGAACAGTGGGTGGGGAGAGTTTAGGTGTTAAGAGCAATCGACGGGGTAAGTTGTTAAGGGATGGGAAGAGGGGTTCGATTGAGAGATTGTTACAGATTAGTGTTTTTATGGAGAGGTTTTCAAACAAAAAGAGAAAATTTGGGGGAGGTTATGGTAAATGGGTAGGGGTAAGGAAAGGTGGTTTACAGTAAGGCTTTTAGATTACAGGTAAAAGTAAATTTCAAAACAACGATTTACCTTGACAACAAATGACAAAAAAGGTTTACTTGATCAACACAGAATCAAAAGATGATGTATTTATCAAATAGGGATCCAATACCACTTATTTGCCTTGTGCGACGGGGAGGTTTGGACTCCTGGGAAGCGGTTCTGTTTGATACTAATTCCACACACTTATAAGCCAGCTAGGGGTGAAGTAGTATTCGACCACATCTTGTAGCAGTTAGCTTACCCTCATTAGGTGGTCTTTGGATCAACTTGAAAGTGTGGGAAAAAGAGTAGGTCATACATTTGTCTCAATATGGTCATTCAGGTTCAAGAGAGACGGCCATTTTATATCATTTTGTGTTTCTGTTCAGTGGCTGATCAAGAAAGTTTGAAAAAGGAGGTGGGATAACTTATTTTGAGAATTTGTGAGAGGATTCTGAAAGGGGATTCACATATCCTGAATTATGTTTTTTCGGCACCTCTGAGATTGTGTGAATCAAAAGTCCGGAAAACTGTTCTAGAAATCTTTTTGACAAAATGAAATTGAAAAAGTATACTAAATTTCAATTCTTTAATAAAAAAATATTTGGTTGATTTTACCCCAAGTTGTATGTCTTTATTGACTAAAACAATTATATTCTTGAATTTGATGTATTTAGAATGAAAATATTCTAATTAACTGATTTGAAAACTTAACAAAAGGGAATCATCTGGGATATGCAAAACCTTTTTTCACTTAATTCAATAGAAGGTCAGCCATTTGTTGATTATAATTGTTTATTTGGAATTTGTGTATTTGAGAATGTTTACTTAGTTCTAGGTGGACTTATCAGAGAATAGATATAAGTAACATTCCACAAATTCATTCAAGGTTGACTGCTTACCCTTCGAAGATGACACTTTGAGAAAATCTTGTGTTCACCATTAAAGCTTTGTATACATCTAATCACTTCTTGAACCAAAATTTAGTCGTTTTCAGTGTGTTTTATTCTAAATAAGCAAATTAATTTGATGATAGTTTAATGAAACAGCTAGCTGGAAAGTTCCCTGAAAAATCTGAAAGACCTCCTTTCAGAATTGTTATGTTGCCATTTTGTGTTCACCCCTTTTAAATTATTTACAATTTAAACTTAAGTGCTTTGTATCAGACTGGAAACAGCTGATTATATTTTATTATTTAATTGTTCTCTATCCCGCCCCCATCAACCCATCTCGAAATGACCCACTCACTTACCCCCCCTCCCTCTCAAATTTGGCAATTATGATTCTTTTGACTGAGCAATTCCATAGCTTCTCATTCCAAACTATAACATTATTTCAGAAATGAAAAATTTCATTTCTTTTTGGCAAATATGTTTAACAAAAAGTGATGCCATTTCCTTGACTCAGTGTTAAATCATTGGTACTTAAGAGAATAATTGTGACTGTAATAGGGTTTTAGAAATAAAAGCATTTAAATTTAGAATTTTTTGGGGGCAACAACCTTTAACCAAAAACCATGTGAACTGATGTGTATTTTCTTTGACTGGAAATAACTGTAAAATCATTGGTACTCAAGAAAATAATTTTTATTAAGAATATTTCTAAATGTTTAGCAGAAGTCAATGGAAAAGCAATACTTTCCTCGTGGGTGGTTTCAACATTTGTTTGAGTGTTGTGCCTGATGGGGCCTCAAAGGTTGATTCTGATTGGCTGAAAGGGGGACCCCCTATGGAGACAAAGGAAGCCCCTTTTATTTACAAGTCATCTGTTACATTTCACTGACTTTTGACAGATTGAATAATAATTTTGCAAAAGCTGAAAAGAAAATTAAAGCTATTTCAGTGTATCTAATTGAACCTTCTCCCAGCTTACAGAACCAACAAGACAGCCAGCCAAGGGAAAGAAAGGGTTTCACCTTAGTCGTGTTCAAGTTCACATGTTTTATTCAAGTCTGGGATATTCTGTGCGTAGTTATTGGGCGGTTTTCAAGCATTGTATAATAAAACTAACCAAGGGGATCGCTAAAGACTGGAATTCACACAGAGTGAAACTTTTGTGCTTCTAGTCTTGTTTGAAGCTGTCAGCCACAAAAATAATAATTTTACCGACTGAATGCGACAGAGATTTGGAATTTGAGGAAAATTAATTTATATCGCATTTTAGTGTTTCTATCAAATATTTAAATTGATATGCTCTGCTTTCTTTTCTCAACAACTGATCCATGAAAAAGATTTAATGTCTTTTTTAGGAGATAATTGAAAATGTCTTATTTGAATAGAGAGTACATTTTTCAAGTGGTTTACAGTATTTTTATGTTCGCTCTCTCTTTTGAAGGTTCTCGAGTATGTTTGATGTAATAGACGGCTGATTACATTTGAGATGGAGTAATATCTTTAATCCTGGCTGCACAGATTATTATAGAGAGGATATTATAGGAACTCCCATGTCATACTGTGTCTACAAAACAAGTGACCTAATATTATTAGTATTTCCTAGCATGTTTTCAGGATGATTAGTTTGTTTTGCTTTGAGCGTTGTTAACACAATATGGTTTTTAAATTTTATAAAATTCTCATTTGACAGAAATTTTCAAAATTGGAAAATACTCAAAATCAGTAAAGGCAGGCCAACCACTGTGACTGACTCAACAGGAGAATGTCAAATTTTGTTGAGGCAGACTGCCAACTATGAACAATTACTTTACTTAGGCTTGTGAAATTTTATGAAGATATTTGTCGGAAAACATTTCCTATATGTTCAATTTTATTTTGCAGATATTTCTTCAATGTCTTGGCGGCGCTTGTTGTGATCGGGATTTTCAATGGATTGTTGCTACTTCCTGTGCTCTTGTCTTTCCTGGGACCCAATGGAGAGGTGAGTTTTCTTTAATTCTTTATCGGAAGAGTGGATACAGCTAAAGGGAGATAACTCCTGACATGCTCCCTAACAATCTATATGTCCTTCTTCTCAAGACTTGTGGATTAGCTTCTTCTCTTTTGACTATTAATGATTGAAGTTTTTGATAAATGAAAATTTTTTAAAACAAAAGTAGTTCAAATTTTATATTTTGATTAAAATTTTCATCAAAGTATGATTTTATGAAAATACAGAGTGTCCAAGTCATTCGATCAAAATTATTACAATAAAATGCATTAAAATCAGATCATTCTCTTCAATACTAAATATTCACACCAATTTCTAAGATATAAAAAACCTAATAATTTTTCATCATTAATTCAGGTCATACCAAAAGACGACCCTGACCGCTTGGCAACGCCGACCCCTGAACCATCCCCGAAACCGGAACGTCGAAGTCGACCCCAAGGTCGCGGGGGTCGCGTGTATCCTCGCCTGCCCTCGGATATATCACTCAGTACCATCACAGAGGAACCAACACAATACTCCTCACACGAGATCATTGTGCAGCCGGAGGTTGTCGTGGAAACTATGACAGTTCCGGAGACTACTATCCGAACTGGGAGTAACACAAGCAGTCGAAATGTAAGAGTAAATGTTATTGTTTGAAATAATCACTGTCAAAATAATTCTTTTGTAAAATTTGGATTTTTAGGATTTGAAAGAAGAGCTAAAGCAGTAGAAATTGAGAAATTATTACTAAAAATAATTTTAGAATTTTTGTATAAAGATTGTACAGTTTTGATTTAAAAGTTTCATCATTCTAAGCAGTGGAAATTACTCCAAGTGCATGCATCTTTGACAAAGGTGTTGGGATTAATGTCACATTTGTTTAAACTCATGACTGATTTTATTATTTCATCATTCCCAGAATTCTCCACCTTCCTCTGAATCGTCAACACCACAACCCAAACATGTCACAAGGGTCAAGGCCACTGCGACAGTCAAGGTCGAAGTTCACACGCCTCTACCTGGTAAGAAACCTTTATCAGTTTTGATATATAAGTATAAAATTGGTTTGATATTGGGCAATGATATTTTTTAACTAAATTTCGTATCATGTCATCATAACCTAATGCTTGCAAAGTTTAATGCTTTCATTGAAATTGAACAAGATCCACCAAATTTTTTATAGAAATTCCTTGACCAAAGAGGGTTATATTTTACGATATAACAAAGGCAGAATCATGATGGGGAAGGGTTATGGGCAACAGGGGCTAAGCCCTTTAAACTTATTTTCATCTTCTTCTCCAGAAGTGTAAGGCCTAAAAGCTGAAACCTTGTCTACTGACTCCTAAGTTGGATAAATTGTACATTTTGTGACCCTGTGGCCCCTTCTAAGGGGGGAACCACATTTGCCAAACTCTTAAGCAAAATTAATATGAAGCCTGATAAGATACAGAGCCAATGGCTCTTTTTTTCATAGTCTTGATAGGTATCCTTGATTGCTTTGATTTGCCACTGCTAATACATTTCTGCATACAGAACTTATGCTTAAGAATCTGAAATCTTGTATACGCTTTCTAAGGTTATTTTGATGATGAATTGTAGTTCTCAACATCAAATTTTATTTTCATGACATTTACAATAACATTTTTGTTTCTAGGGAGTGTAGACCAAGAAAGAAGTTTCAAGAGTAAGCGGAGAAAGCTTCGAGAGCTTGAGAATGCAAATAACTCAGACTCTGACGAGAGCAAGTGCTAATATGTAAGTATATTTATATTTTTTTAAAGTTTTTTTTATACTTTATGATTATATTAAAATAAGAAGATATAGTGACAGTATGTGAAGTGAGCCTGAAATTAACCAGCCCAAAAGTGGTATTTTGTAGAAGGTAATGGTAAAATTGAAAATAAAACTAAAAAACTAAGCAGCCTTTATCAAAACAAACCAGGTACCAGGTATACGACATGTATTTATAAATTTCTATTTATAATTTTTGTCTTCTTTTCCCAAAATAAAAATTGATTATTAATCAAATAATAATTTTTTTTTAAAAAGTTTAATTTTTCAACTTGCCATTTTGGATTAAATCATTTATTTCCTTGAGAGGCATTTTGGAAATTGGAATGACAATAATTCGCATTATGAAATATGAAGAAGTTGTCATCCATAAATTCCTCTGCATTACATCATTTATGACAAGATTATTTTTGCAAACATGAATTGTCAACATATTTTACATACCTCTCTTTTTTCTTTCAGATTCTATGGTTATTTTACTGTGCCAGTGGTGTAATGAACTAATCATGTGTGAAATGGACACTCAAAGTGAGAGATTGACATGCTGAGCTGATTCAGATCCCTGCAATTTGATTGGTCAGTCAAACAGCCAATCGCTGCAATTTGATTGGTCAGTCAACCAACCGGTCGCGGCAATCTGATTGGTCAGCCAGTCATGTCCAATGGCAGCTAGTTAAGGATGGTGTGGGTTACCAGTGGCCAGCATTTTGACCAATCACATTTTCCGCAACATTTTAAAATTTTCTCAGGAGATGCGGAATGCCAAGGACGACAGGATTGACACTGCTTGTCGGTCATTGTGTCACTGGTTTTGTGAAATATACGCGAAATGAACGCTTTTTCTGTGGCCTTGTTGACATTGACGACAGGCAAACTGTGGAAACGGGTGCATTAAACCAGTGTTGGAACACTTTTGAGTGCATTTGGTTTACTCTCAGACAGTGACTTCGTGCCAAAGTCGCACCATGTGGTAACAAATGTGATATTTTTAATAAGCAGTTATTTAGCAGAATTTGACCCAAAGATGTAACTTGTAGCAGAAACAAACCAAGGAGAACTATAAACTTTTCACGGCCATGTGACTGGGAGTGATCAACAATATGTGAGAAATAAGCTTGAAAACAGCCTTGATAGGTTTTGTCAAATTTGACAAAATTCATGATCAAATGTCACCAGTGTATTGACTCTTCTGATGCTTATTTCAAACACGGAGATATGGCCAGTGTTCTTTAAAGAACAGTGTATAGATATTAGTTTGGTACTTTTACGGGTATACACCTGTTTGCAGAACAGGACTGTACATTTTGAACTTTTTGACAAAGTTCATCTTTAATGATCCAGGGTCTTAGAAAGTCGTTAGTCATCTAGATTATCATTCACCAAAACTACCTTATTTATTTATAAACTTGAAAACATGTTTTGGAGAAAAAGTCGAAGAGTTCTCTCCCCTGAGTTTCAACTCTTCTGCTTTTTGGTCCTGAAGCCGTGTTACTGTACAGTACTGTATTTAGCCTTGTATAGTGGCGTTGTTACAAGACTATAAGTATTGTTGTACATACCACACAAAGTAATGTGTTTCTCAAAGAATGAAGGAAAATGCTGGCTTAGGGAGTGATGACGTTGTTGAAAAAAGTTGTTATTTTTTTGTGTATACTGAAATCTGTAGAGAATGTGATAACAATATGTATATTTATGATCACATCATTTTGAAAATAATTTTCAAATTCAATTTTCTGAAAATTGTAAAAATTTAATTTTGATGGAATTTTTTAAGGGAATTTATATCAATATTATTTGAGAAATGATGTGTATTTTCTAAGGGCATTAACTCTTATTACCTCTTAATATCAATGCAGACTGTTCAACAATTTGAAAGAAATTATCAAATTTATTATTTAAAAAATTGGGTAAATTTATGATGTCAAATTTTCTTTGTGAACTATACTATTGAAAATTGTAGTTTATTTTGAAAATTGCTGTTATGGATGTATTTTCAGTTGAAAGTTTAAATTATGCCCTTATGTACGAATGAGAGAAAGTGTGAATGTGGACTGGATGAAGTCATCAGATAATCCCCAGATGCAAGCTTAAACCAAAGACATGTTTAGTATTGTTTACATAGTCCTTGCAAAGAAGGCCTTAAGCTATGCCAATAATGCAATAAATACAAAACACTTTACCTTGGAATACCTCGAAATCTATTTAAGATGATTTTACTCAATTTCACATGTTAGAATATGTTTTTGTTTGAAATTATTAAATTTCAAATTGTGTTTAGATATAGAGAATATATTTGAAGAAATCCAACATTCATTCATAGATGTCTTCTCATTTAATCAAAGTTGAGGCCAAAGTTCTTACGAATACTTAAAAATTCTAAAACTTTTTTGTTTTATTTCACTCTTTAACTACCAGTAATGGAAGAAACCAAAGTGTTGATACACCAAAATGAAGAGAAAATTGAAATCCACATGCATTGTGATAGATTTGACATAAAGTCCCAAATATTGATGAGTTGAGTAAAATTATATGCAAGTATATGTATTTCTGACACTCTCGGATGCCACGCCCCCTGTACAGCTTTGTTAATTTATATCAAGGTCAGTGACCTCATATAGGGCAGGAGAAGCATTACGGAAAGGGGCGTGGCTTCAAGGGGGCGTGGCCAGGGCTGTGATAGGCCTGTGTATCTAATCATTACTGTACAGACTGGGGAGGTCAGCCATCATGCGCAAAGAACCCTGGGGAAGCCTACTGGAATCTGAGTATAAAGAAATAAAATGTTTGTAAAAATAAAAAACTTTTTGTTCTTCTTTCTTCTTTTAATCATCCATGGCAAGGAAAGAGTCATACCAATCTTAATCACTGGCTGAATTGAGCCTTGCTGCATTTCATAACATTTTCTGTGCCTACTCTTCGGTGAACTGAACCTGAGCTTGAAATTCCTATAAGAAATTGCCTGTAGGTTTCTGCTTATCTGCAGTAAAAGGGAGAATTCTGCTGGAATGCATCAAGGCCTAATGAGCCTACGTTATGTAATCACAATAATTCGCATACCTATTTGGCGCCTTTTCCAAGTCCATAGACATGCTCAAAGTCATACATTATTACCCTGAAGGAGTGTACTGTCACAGCTACTACTGATAGGGCTAATCAAGACCACATAGGTCAGTACATCCAATTTTCAGGTACCCATTGTAACAGCTGGGTGGACTGTGTGCAATGTGGATAAAGTGCCTTGCCCAAGGACAAAACACAGGATGAGACAAAATTCACAAATTTTATGTGTCTCCTACAAGATTCGAACACGGGTCTCTGATATGAGAGTCCAGCATGATAACTACAGTACAACACTGTTTCACACGATGTAGTCTTCTGTTTCCTTAATATCCATAACATCAGAAAGACTGAATCCCGATTAGTAGTACCGGTATTGTGAAAGGCATTGTCAATGGTGAAGTCAATCGTGAATGGATGTATCTCTAAATCAGTAACGGCAAGCACGGTTAAACATCATTGCACTTATTCACACGTCTTCTTTGTTAGTTGATCAATACGACTTTGCACGTGCTGCACGCTTTTAGCATGCTTCCCGAGATATCTTTCACCCGTGCTGTCTCCTATTGCAAACAGCTGAGTTGTTAACAAGACACGGTGTTTATGGATTATCAACTTCTTTATTGTACACAAGTTAAATTGTTGATAATCCATAAACTCTTTGTCTTTTTAACTCATCTGGCCTGTAAGGCCCGATGGGCTTATGGCATGGCATGGTGTCCGGCGTCCGTCCGTCCATCCGTCCGTCCGTCCATCCGTCCGTCCATCCGTCCGTAAACTTTGTGGAATTTCGACTTCTTCTCCAGAACCATAAGGCCTAGAAAACTTAAACTTGGTATACAGACTCCTTGACTAGTGAGGATTAAAAATTGTAGCTTTGGTGGCCCTGTGGCCCCTAATAAGGGCCACAGGGGCCACGCCCTAAAAAGCTATTTTCATCTTCTTCTCCAGAACCATAAGGCCTAGAAAGCTGAAACTTTGTGTACAGACTCCTTGACTAGTGAGGATTAAAAATTGTAGCTTTGGTGGCCCTGTGGCCCCTATTAAGGGCCACAGGGGCCACGCCCTAAAAAGCTATTTTCATCTTCTTCTCCAGAACCATAAGGCCTAGAAAGCTGAAACTTTGTGTACAGACTCCTTGACTAGTGAGGATTATAAATTGTAACTTCGGTGGCCCTGTGACCCCTAATAAGGGCCACAGGGGCCAAGCCCTTAAAACCTATTTTCATCTTCTTCTCCAGAACCATAAGGCCTAGAAAGCTTAAACTTGGTGTACAGACTCCTTGACTAGTGAGGATTAGAAATTGTAGCTTTATTGGCCCTGTGGCCCCTAATAAGGGCCACAGGGGCCACACCTTAAAAAGCTTTTTTCATCTTCTTCTCCAGAACAATAAGGCCTAGAAAGCTGAAACTTTGTGTACAGACTCCTTGACTAGTGAGGATTATAAATTGTAGCTTTTTTGGCCCTGTGACCCCTAATAAGGGCCACAGGGGCCTTTAAACCTATTTTCATCTTCTTCTCCAGAACCATAAAGCCTAGAAAGCTGAAACTTTGTGGACAGACTCCTTGACTAGTGGGGATTATAAATTGTAGCTTTGGTGGCCCTGTGACCCCTAATAAGGGCCACAGGAGCCACACCCTAAAAACCTATTTTCATCTTCTTCTCTAGAAGCATTAGGCCTAGAAACCTTAGACTAAGTGTACAGACTCCTTGACTAGTGAGGATTAGAAATTGTAGCTTTGGTGGCCCTGTGACCCCTAATAAGGGCCACAGGGGCCACACCCTAAAAAGCTTTTTTCATCTTCTTCTCCAGAACAATAAGGCCTAGAAAGCTGAAACATAGTGCACAGACTCCTTGACTAGTGAAGATTAATAATTGTAGATTTTGTGACCCTGTAGCCCCTTCTAAGGGGGGAAACACATTGGCCACACCCTAAAGCAAAATCAAATATACAGCCTGATGAGCTACAGAGCCAATGGCTCTGTTTTTTTTATATTTCCAACTTAAATATTTCGACGTCACGTGTTTTTCGGCAGCGACCAATGAATTGGCGCTAGGGTTTATTACATATATCATGTACATGTTTGTAACATATATCTTTTCACATATGGAAATTTAAACAAGCTATTCCCTAATTATGTCCATATATTTGCGTAACGGTAAACCTGTCCTTTGATTAACCAAAACGGCGCTTTTGCGTGACACTAACCACCATGTCAAGACGATCTATCATAAGGATTTCTTCAGGTGCCTACAGTTCTGTTTTCATTTTCTCAAAAATGATACTGAAGATTACCACTCGATGAAAAATGGTCCGACAGGTGTTGAAACAACCAAATCTCGACTATCAGTATAAAAAAGTTATAATGATAAAGCGCTTTATTTGACTTAAACCACGCTAAGGCACTTAAGATTGACAATGGTTTAGTCCATTGACAACTGGTATAAACATTTGTATACAAATAGGCTTTGACGAATATTAAAAGTAGTACGCATTTGCGAGGGCCCACACCAAGCCCCCTACCTCGGGATTATAGTGCCTGTAGATGCAATTTCCAGGCACCTGACGGACATTTTAGAAACCTCAGTTACAGATCTTTTAAGGAATATATTTCGTCTATGTCCTATGTTAGAACACAGGGACTTATATATAAATATACTTATAAAAACGGTTCCTAGTAAACATACTTGAATACGATAATCCCCATCACTAATTTAAAATAAAGATGGTTCCAGAGAGTTGATGCAATCTTGTCAAAGCGCTTGCCACCATATTTAACAGTTCTGGTCTTAGGAACAGCGATGAGTGAAGATGTTTGAGCTCGATGGTCTGTAGGGAGTCATACAATATGTATTTTCAACATTAAGCTGAAATGTAAAGGAAGCATAAATCTTTTTCAGATTTCATGCAAGATATTTTTGCGATTTTATGAAGTATCATTCTTGCAATGCGGCGTCAATGTGCTTCAGATCATGAACATGTTCATTAACAGATCTGTCTGCTCATTTTACCCAAAATAGTTTAAATAAGGTATATTACGTTGAAATTTAGTAGATAGCTGACAGTGCAGTAAGCGTAGAAAAGATCTACATAGTTGCAAACGAATTAAATTGATCAGAGACGAGAACAGAGAGAGGCAGTTACACATTATTTGCACATCAGGATTTACAAATTTGATTTATGCTTTTTATCATAAACATTCTCAGCTTCTCCAAACTAATTTGGTGAAATGTTCACGAATTATCAGCCAATTAAATGTCGTATACAATGAACTCCACCTTTTCCTTATCCGGGTACTTCTAAACTTGCTAACAAGGGAACGTCATAACGCGATATGAGGCACCAGTCGTGATATGTAACTTGTAGGAATTTCGCAGTGTATGACCCTCACTCGGTCATTATTTACAAGAAGTAAGATTTTGCCATAAAAAATTGCCAATTTTTTTCTAATAAGTTCACATTCGTAACTCATAAATCAATCGATATCTACTGATCATTGAAATGATTTTAAATCGTCCGTCCGTTATCATTTTGTTTCCGGAGCATAACTCAATATCAATTAAAGGACCTAGCTCAATGAAACTTGGTGTGTGAATCAATCTAAATAAATTTATATCAACAGGTTTAATATTTGGTCATACAACAGTATGACCAAATATAAAACCTGTCGATCTAAATTTATTTAGATTGTATGTGAATCAGGTAGTATGTGTAGAGTTAGCCTTTGGGATTTTCAACTTCTTTAGATGAAAATATCTGGCGGTTTCCATGGAAACCCGACTAAGAATAACGTGTACGCAGCAGAACTAACAAAACCATAAAACGTTGCTCAATGGAACTGGGGTATTGGGATAAATCAGCCGGTGCAGATGTTCCTTTTGTTTGTTCTAACTACTAGGACATTTAATTTTTGGTTTATTTTCTTAAATTTTTGATTAATTTTAGACCGGTGCGATATGGCATCATCTTATGGCAGAACTCTCAAGAACTGATTTGGGTAAATTAATGATACAGTGTTTATCAAACGAAATGATAATGTTGAATTCGGTAAGGTGCCAACTTTACCCAGATCTCTGCTACAGTCTATCATTTATTGTTATGTCAAGCAACAAAAACCTTGCAACAGTTTTCTCTAAAGTCTTGTACAAATAATTTTGTACTTCTTAAAATTCTAATAGCAACCATTGAAAAAGATGGAATAACACGACGCAGTATTAGCATTAAGTCTTGAATATCAAAAACAATACCTTCAATTGACCGATATTGTTCCATTATTTCAATTGGTAAAATGTTGTCACAAAATATTTGAAAATTGGTCAGAAGACAAAGACAAACGTCTGTAAACTACACGAAAGCCGGTATAACAACAGTTGTTTGACCACAGCCAACGGTGCCTTTATTTGGCTTCACGGATGCTAGTACTATATACCGTAATTCCTCTTATAAACGCAGGTTGCCGGTACACCGTTAAGTCCTTATTTCAGTTATTGGAAGGCTCTTACGGCTAGTCAACGATTGGACATCTCATAGACATAGATGTTTAAGCATGCGTTATACTCGCACCACACATGAAAAAGCGTTTACGGTGTTATTCGATGCTTGACATTTTTACAGCGCTCATGGGAGACAATCATTGGATACTGGAAAGACATTTCAAGTTGCCGATCTATCAGTGTTCCGGCCGCCATTTTATTTTTTGTGAAATTGACATGAAAAAAAACCCCGCTTTTCTCTTAAAACTATCACAATAAAACAAATATAGACTTAATGTATTGACAGATAGATGCACATTTACATTTTATCATTATAAAACTAATCACTAATGCTTAATTTTGGCGTTTTAAGGCTTTTCACACTCATAGTGCGGATGAATGGCTTCACTTCTCATTGTTGTCGTTTTTGACCGAGTGTGTGATCTTCTTTATCAAGTTGTCGAAAGTCAGTCAATAAAATTACTACAAATAGTAATAGGTTTCAACTGGATTGTGTTAAAATCATGTACTAATAACATATTATGTAATACTGGGATGTCCCGTTGAATTTCGTTTCCACAAAAATACCCCGATATATAGAACTGTCCCTTTAATTACTTGACAGACATAGTAGGGTAGGAAGGGAACCATTTGGGTCTATGTCAGTTTCGATCTGTAAAGTGCGCAAATGGTTATTACCACTTTTACTTTTATAGGTTCGTTGATTTACGGATTGATGGATTTATTTGATACACATTTTCAATTGATTTCGTTTTGTTCATTGAGGATTGATGTAAATATATATACACAACATTTCAACCAAAAAAAACCTCTTCATAGTTTTAACAAAAACATTATTCATAAGAAATCACTAAAAAGATAAAAATTAAGTCGACTAGATTCATATGCACGTTCAATTTCAACAGCCTGGTTCTCTGTCTTTGTTGCGCTGCGCCCAACGAGACCAAGCCAGTATTCCGGCTATGGGACTGGGAGAATAAACAAGGGTGAGCGTGTTATTTTAATCTTCTAGCAATTCACAGACTTCTGCGCCTCCCCGTTCTTTTATTTCTCCTCCTAATCCTGATTTTGTGAACTTCTCTCTTCTTCGTGTGTGGGCTCACAAAGCTGCAGGCAACATTGGGTACCGCTAGCAGTATAAACTACTTACCTCCAGAGATCTGTGCGGATGTTTACAATAGCAGAGAAATAAACGCCAAAAGTCCTGGAGAATTAATTTAAACGATCAAGTGCATGACATTTGGGAAAATCGTCTTGGATATTTGTTCAGATTTTTATGAATGGTTCCATACAGCCGCATGGTCATATTTGCTTTCTTGGTGAAGTTGATAGATTTTTTTACAGTATATTGCGTTGTGCAATATTGATATTAATTATCATTTTTGTAATATTTTTTATATCTTTTAAAACCGTATTCTTAGTTAAGTTTGTGGACTTTTCATTTTTAACATCCACTGTCTTTACCAAAGAAATATCTAACCGAAACATCGAATCCCTGTGAAGAAACTGTGAAGGAAATTTTCTTAAAATATTATAAGAAATCTAATCAAATTAAAGGCAGTCATGATTAAATTCCTAATTTCAGATCTACTCTTTGGCTAACTAAACCCAAGGAATTTCTGGACGTAAATTTTTATGCATTATTGTTTGGTGTCTTCGTACCCACTTACCTTTGTAGTTGAGCTAGTAAGTTAGACAAAAAGCTTTGAAAATGTTTTATTCAGTTTCAAAAACGTATATTGATATACATTTATAATGGGCATCTAAATTCGTTCAGTTCTAAAAAGATGACTTTTATATAAAATAGTTAACGATCTCGGTAAACGGTTGTTAAAATAACATCATTTTTGAATAAACAAAATGACAATTTTCTCTGATATTGATACGGACGTAAGAGACTGTTTAACTCTAGATGTTTCAATGCTCTGATATGTGTTGTATTTGAGAGGACACATAGATATTAATTACACTCTCAAATGCGGAAAATACGCAGTCGCTACCATAATTCTCAATCTGTTTACCGCCAACCTCTAAGTTCCTATTAAGACTTAAATGAAACCTTAAATCTTGGATAACCAAGGATAAACTTGAATAATTTTATTATTGCAAATTACTTTCACGTCTCCAGTTATAGACCAATGTAAAGTATAGACACCCGTCTATTTCTGATATTGTTTCACGATGCATTGTCATACTTGATTGTTTTAGAGACCTTTACTTAGGTGTTCCCCTTAACCTGTGACCCAACACTAAATTAAAGGTTACCGTTGCTTTAATGTTGCCTTTAGTGTATTTATTTATTAACAATGCCTTACTTTTTATATTGAAAGGATACCTTGGAATCCTTTAGCAAATCCACGGTATAGCCACCTCTACTTGAACATTGCACTACTTAATAACTTCTGCCAACATTCAACATTTATAATAATAGTTCATTTATGTAGCGCATAGATCCATGTATATTGCACAGGACCACATGTGACACGTGCCACCATCAGATTGTCCTTTTATAGATTGTTTCCTAAAGCAACCAATACCAAGGTTGACTTAGCTCCCCTCTTTTCCTGAAAAGTTACTTACGGCAACATACAAGTTTCGTGTATATTAGAATTCTTTCAGAAAGGGATGGTTGATTTTATCTCCAATTCTTTAACATTACATTATGATTTACGACCACATTTACTCTTTGCTGACCAACCATTACTAAAATTGACTTTAGCTCACTGTTTTCAAATGGCACTTAGGTAATGTTAGTGATTGATAATGTATTAATGCTTATCAATGAAGCCCTTTGGTCCTTTCACAACATTAACAACGTAACAACAAAGCAACATTAACAGTAAACGTATCTCCGATTCTTAAATTGCTGTATGGTCACCTTAGTGACTTCAACTACAAGAAAGGATTAGGTATTCCTTCGTAAAGCAACCTTTACTCGTGCAGACTTAAGCGTCAATACTTTAACACTTAGATCACTTTAACTTTATGCACTCAATTTCCCTAGTGAATTGTAAAAGTACACCCTGTATAGTTCCTTTTTCAAAGCAACTTTGAGGTAAAATAAAGTTCATTAACATTGACTAAATAACATTTAAGTAACTTCCTTTATTTTAACTCTTTGTATAGATTTAATTTGGATTAACTGCTTGATGTAAGGTACCCTTTAGTCCAAGAGATTTCGGGCTAAAGGAGAGAACATTCTATCCTTGATGTGAGATATAGTTTCTGTCATCCAAGGATCCCGTACAAATTTGTTCTCGTCCACAACCACCCCACACTATCTCGCCTACCATTCCTAGTCGCATTTCTGAAATGCTTTGTCTGTGGTATAGATTGTCAAAGTCTTAGTCTGTTTTTCTCTATTGAAGTTCTAGTGGCCCAGCGTACAATGAAATGTGTGGGCGCTAAATTTTGTTTAACTATAACTACATTGGATTTATGGTATATTCAAAGTGGTTGATAATGTTATATCCGTTTCCCCAAAACAGGAAAAAAAGTTTGTCAAGACAAATATTAGGAACATTTTACACTTAAATTTCGATGTAAATACACTTATATTTTTACGAATTAAATTGGGTTTGTCTCAGGCAGGATAGTGATGGAAATGTCTAGGAAATAAGTTATATCTGGTAATAGCTAGATATCATATTCATATTTTCAATATGAGACCTTGTTTCAACCGATATTGGCACCCGGGCCAAAAAATTTAAATTCATATCTACTAGTTTATGTTTGCTTTTGTTCTTGTGCGGAAAGTTCAGCATGAACTTTGACTTTCGGAGGTATTAAACAACACTATTTTACCAAGCGTCATAAGGAATTTAACGGTAGATTTATCCATTTTTCAAGGAATTTTACATATGACATTTATACGATTAGGGAATCTCAGTGGAAATTCTATGTGTTCAACCTTTTTTATTGAACTCTACTTTTTGTTTTAGATTTGTCATTCCCGTTAATACTCGATGGATTTCGTCATTGGACATCATCAACGGAACTGTCAGTTTTCAAAATTTGCGATTTAGAAAGTTCATAATGCTGTATCTTGTTAATGTACCCCGTGTATTATCAAGAATATCAGAATTTTATAATTATTCCCTAGTACTAGTTTCCACATTAATTTCATGTGTTGTGTACATTTTAATGAATTATTTAAAAGACTTATGCTTGTATTTCGTTTATATTTATGAAATCTTAAAAAGCTTTAATTTTCCTAAATGAAGTCTTTACATTTAGGAAAGAAAGATGAAAATTGGCTCGGTACCTGTTAAAACATTTAACAAATATGTAAATCTGAAATTGTTGCTTCCATTGTCATTCGTTTTTTTAAATCTACACCAAACGAATTTAATGAAATAAAATGATTTAATTGACGATTGAGGTTTGGAAGCAAAACATTCAAGAAACTGCTTTACGCTATACCTAACCTCTCTACACTGCACAAAAATCTGCGAAACTTAAAAAAACCCAAACCAATGCTAAAAGTACAAATTTCGACAAAAACCAATACCTCTAAAGGTGAGTAAGTATAAACAGACCATAAACCTCTCTGTAAGTGCACGACCTTCTATACCTACCATTGTGTTAGCCAGAGGAGATAAGAAGACAAAGGTATTCCTCCCGATACAGGTGCTAATTACTCGACTGTCACCTTATCTAAGACTCGCAGACAATTTACCTCCTATCCACAACTCACTCAACAAATCTTAGTTCTTCCAGTGCAGTAGATCCAGTTCGTCGATGATGGTGAACCCCTTACTCAAAAGGTGGATAAGGTTTTGTTCCAGGAAGGTTTGAGGTTCCGCTAACGAAAATTGAATTACCAAATTTTCTTGAATAAAAGTTGTTGGAAATGCAACTAAATTGGACCAAACCATTTAGAGATATTGATGATTTTATATTTATTTTTATTTTTGATATACAGATTGTTCTCAAACCGTTATGCAGAGAGGCTTCCAGTGAATTCGAACTGAGTTCGTATCCCAGTATGACCAAAATGTGCCCATATGAAGTATACATTTTAAATAACAATATTTGCAACGACAAACAATTTTGTTTTTAAAATGTCACGGACATAATCTAGTGACATTCTCAAAAATTCAATATCATTATGATCAGGACATAAACCTGTCTTAGACCTACGTGAGAGTTGAGGATGATTAACTTTCACAATACAGTAATATATGAAATAAAAGGAATCGTTATTTTAAAAATTTTACTTCTCGGACGAAGTCGATTTTAGTCAGACTTATACAATACAACATGCTAAACGTACATTTAGACAGCCTTCTAGGGCTGTTCATAGTAAAAGATTTCTAAACATTTACTTCTTGCCTTGTATTGAACATGGTACTTCACTATGTGTAGTATTTGCAATTTCCCCCCTACATTAGTGAAGTGAAGTGAAGAAAAATCAAACTTACTAGATTGAATTTGTTTTGATATTTTGTACATAGACCTGATAGTGAGATGGTAGTCAGTTACAGAAGTTTCTTCGTAGCATAGGGAAAATCAAAGACATTTCTCGGCTTACGCCTCGCATGATCTCACGAACCTTTTGCGCAACGGTATTACATTGTTTACTTTCTATAAGGTGGATGGCTTAAATTCAAATAAAAAAAATCCCAATATGATCTCTTTAATATGGTTTGGGCAGTCACCAAATGTACAGTTTGGTTGTAATTTGTTAATCTACACCAATTTAAACACAAAATTGTATTTTCTTTATCCCTTGCGTTCTTAATAAGAGGTAAAAAATAGTTAACGGGTAAAACATAGAATATAAGAAAGCCTCTATCATTGATAGTTTTTGTCAACTAGTGTTGATATGTTTCATATCAGCCAGAGGACACTTGGTAACTTTCCCTGCAACGAAAAGTATCCTCGGTTTTACAATTTACTTTTGGCGAAAACCCCAGTTTTTTTCGATTCATACAGACATTCAAGCTTAATATACAAGTGATAATGATTAACATTGTAACAGTCTCTTGTAATAAAGAGTAAAGAAGAGATGTCATCCTTATTGAAAAGATTCATCGAAATTAACCACATAATTATTCTGAGTGTAAACAATAATAAGCTTCAGACTCTTTTCTTAATAGATTTTGGTCATCTTGAAAAATCACACGCGAGTAAACTGATTTGCGATATATACAAACAGTTAACTGTCAACGCCCCGTTATGAATTAATTTTAAAATAGAGTCAAGAAAATAACCATCCTGACACAATATTCCAACCGACCAATTCGTAATCAACATGTAAGTTCGTTTAAACTTTAGAAGTGATAAATGCATTTGCTTTTAGACAACCATTTACAAAGCCATGGAAATCTAAACACTTGATGCAAGCAAAAAAGGCAATACAAACATGAAACTAAATGTCATATCCGAAATAAAAATGAAAACAATTCGTCTGCAGTCTAGGCCTCAGGGAGGATTGGATTTAGAAATGTGAACCACATGAATATGAAATATTATACGCCTTATAAAATCTAATTCATAAGAAATTCCATTTGACAATTATTTCGTGCCACTAGGGTGTGTTGTAAGAAAATATGACCTCATTGTTATATTTCCTACTTTCACATTTATAATGAATTCAAAACGTCCCTACTTTGTTTTCGTTTTTTTCATGTTTCAAATGTATAACTCACAGATGAAATTGCGTTTGGTTTGGAACGAAGATAGGGGTTTGGTTTCCAATTCTATTAACCTAATATTTTGCCTACTTTATCTAATTCAAGTATGTTTTTAAAAGTTAATTTTCATACTCGCCAAATCATATGTTAGCAAAATCACGACAATTTGTCTGTAGTCCAGACTGGTATGTTTAATAGTAGGAACAACAGCAATTTATTAAATTCATTAAATATCCTTCTAAAATTGTATTTTTATTTATTATATTCAGCAAACTTAAATTACAAAGATTTCAAATTAGATAATTGAAAAGAAAAATTGAATGAAAAGAATTACACAAAATGGCAATTCGTTAATTGTGAGATGAAATATATTGTCTTGTAACAATTGTGAGTCGCTTTTAGTCTAAGGGAGGTAACTCGGTCTCAACAAAAGATGAATGACATCGTTTGAAAAGCATCTCATGCAAGCGAGACAGGATAATTGATACGACTCTTTCTTCAAATACTATGATTACTCCAGTCTTATAAATATGTAACAATTTGTTATCATTTCTATCATTAATTCATCTCAATATAGATTATTATTATTATATAAGAGGTATAGCATGGAAGCAATCTCATTAAAAAACGATCACTCATAGCCCATTTCGTTTCTGTATTGAGTAGTTTCACAGGTGCTGTGTAAGGTGAAATTTGCACACCTGTCAAGTCTGTAAACCCATCTGAACAATTTGTATTTATAATTTATCAGGACTCTTATTTGAATAAAACGGAGTATGATAGGTCAGAAACAACACCACCTGATAGGAACCCTATTGAACAGTTCTGAGACCATAAAGATACAGGTGATTTCAGCGATTTCTCAATTATCTATTTGATATGCAAAACATTATTCTTCAGAGGTAAATTATACTTTTATTCAATCAAACCTTTTGTCAGTAGTAGATTAGCAATGTGTCTTTTATTTAAAATGCAAAACCTGCATGTGGCCAATTTAGTGGGAACACCTTCAATTTATTTGAGGCAGGGAAATGGCTTCACAAAGCTAAACAGAGTAACATTCATTTGTTAAAGAAATCTTTATTTTGCAATAATTCTTCTTAATGGTAACATTTGTTTTCCTTTTCATTCGACCCTTTTATTTTCCTAGCAAAACTGCTACAGTGTTGAATTAAGGAATAGGCCTGCAATTGCATAATTGTAATCCGCAAAGAAAATAACACAAGAAGTTTGATGAAATATGACTTTTTTATTCTTTACAGAATATATCTGCTTAATTGACAACATACAATTTCATTTCAAAATCAATACACAACAAACTTTTACTTCACCGCCTTGTACAAACTGATCATAAGGAGTATTTATTGAAGACTTGATAGAATTGATTCTCCTAAAGTCTTTACATGATCAGTGAAAGTTTTGCACAGATTTCTTCAGCAATGAACATGTTATGTCTGCAATAAACTGTTAGAAAATAATTCTCTGTTCAAGAATATTTCACTCAGCATTCGTAGTAAGTAAATAAAACCTGAAATAAATAAGGAACTCTTTGTCTTTGATTTCAATTTGGCTTTGAAACATGCATGCAATTTTCTCTAAAGAGATGAAAGAACTTCTATCAGTGTTGACCTTTTAGTCATTCTTTTCAGAAATTTAAAGATAACAAAAAATCAATCATATGTCAGCTCCTGAAATTAAGGATGTGAAACCATTTTAACACATTATCAGGGGGAATAAACGAGAATATTACACAGATTACAGGATATGCAGGAATATGCAAAACTTAGTAAATGGTTATATGAGAACTGTACTGGAACATATTGAAACAAAATATTGAATAGGGCCATAAAAAAACCAACTATTGAAAAGGTCCTTACTTTGGATACTTGGCCGAAAACCTTATATTGTCGCTGCGTAAGACAACCCTGAGGTTTAAAAGGTCTAGAGTCTGGTTATAATTCAATGAACATGATGTGAAGTTAGAATACAACAAAAATAAACTTTACAATTTGCGTGATTTCTACAAAGGCACTCACATGAAGAAATTTGTAAAAATTATTGCTTGTGACAAACTCTTACGAGAGAAATGAAATAATGTTCTTTAGCAAAAAAATTAAACTTTCTTTCAAATATTGGCATGTGGTGACTGTTGAAAACTGAAAGCCTAAGATGATAGCTTAAGGATACATGATTGCTATTATAAACTAGTTAAACTATATTTGTGATGTTGTTCTTTCATCGATTTGATAAATTCAACTCTTATCTATCTGATGTTAATATGACAAAATAACCAGTTCTTGCACAAAAGCATATGTTCACTTGTAAAAACAGAAGATATTGCTTGTATGAAGGGCAGTTCAATAAAAAGTACCTTTTGTGGCTTAAATGGGCAGTAGAAGATTATTTTCAATCTTAATAATTCTTTTAAAATTCTACAAATAAGCTAATATCTTGACTATTTTATGATCTTCAGAGGGTCAAAGTCTGATCATAATTAAAGTCATAGAAGAAATTATCAAGTATCAAGAAAAAACTGTCGATGACAATTTTAGTGGGAATATTTTTAATCATTGAAGATAGGGAAATTGTTTCCCTTAGCCTAAATGAACATGTTATATTGGTGTTAGAACCCCCATGTTTGATTACACAATCATTTTGCTTCAATTGGTAAATTTCATTTTTGATTCCACAAGATCTATAGGTTAACCTAAAAAACACTGCCACACTAAAGTGTAAAAAAACAAACAAAACACACATATTGGAATGGATAACTATTGTATACTTTTATCACCATGGTAAAATAAACCCATAACAAATCAACCAAAGCAGAACTCATCTAAATATATAAGGAATTAAGTGATTATACCGGTAATCATATTTGTCACCTCTTGAGTATCTTGTAAAGATCAGTTTGAGATAGTCATAAGTTGTAAAACAAAAAACTAAAATTGTGATAATAAGTTATTTCAGCTCAAATTCTCAAATATTATTAACAAAATACTGCTTAACTAATGTGATGAAATTTCGAACCTAGAAAACAGCAATCATTTAATCTGATTATTTTCTTTATTAAAACAAAAAAACATTTACCTGATGTCATCCGAGTTACACAACAATTAATTTAGATCTTTCATGTTTCTTTAAACTCAATTCCCTTGGTACAAGCTTAAGTTGACTTACATGGGAAAATAAGAATTTTTCTCTCGTCCAGAAAAATGGATGATCTTTGATGATTTAAATGTTTGCAAAATTATGAACACTTACAAATAACTTTGGAATATAAGTGAGTTTGAGAGAAAACAAGTTTTTTTAAAAGGAATATTCACAAATGAAATCATGTTAATCTGAAAGTCATTCAACTGATTATATTTCATCATAAATCAATTTGTTATTCATAAAAACAAGATTGGTATCAGTCACCCATACAAAATCACATACAGACATAAAACCAAGTAAAATCATTGCTTAATATACATATTCATCTGTTGATATACAGAAAGTAGGCAATGTCAAGGTGTTTTATGCTTAATTTTTCGAGTAGATCAGATTGAATTTTGTTTTTTTAAAGACCGCTGTATATGTACCTATATGTAACTAAGCACTTAGAAAGCTTCTTATATCTGAACATAAACACTTGTACCCCAGAAATCAGAAATGTAGTTTCTGGTTTCCTAGGGCAAAAGGCTTAAATTAACTTTCTTCAGTTAACTTGTAAATGAAGCAATTTCTGAATATTTAAATTTTTCAAATACATCTTGAAATTAATGGTCAGATAAGCGCCCAAACAACTTATATCTAGATCTAGTGACCTAGAGATAAAAGTCTCTTTCTGAAGTTGACTTGACATTTAAGTAACGTTTTGACAATACAACTTGCAAAAACGTCTTGAAATTAATGGTCAGATAAGTTCCCAAACAACTTATATCTAGATCCTGTGACAGAGATAAAAGTCTCTTTCTTGAAATTTCAGTAATTTTTTGACAATACAACTTGCAAAACATCTTGAAATGGGTGAACTATGCTGATGTGTTTATGGGGAAGGCTTGTGGGACTTCACTTCAGGTTTCCTACTTAGACTTGAGACCTTTGCTTTCCAAGAAGGCATCTTGTTTCGGATCTCTTCCGAGGAAATTCCTCAACATGTCAGCTCCATCCTGCAAATAAAAAAGCCCGATGATGATTGATCTTTATAAAAACATGCAAAAATAACATACTTTATATATATTATATTCATTGATAATCAACTATATTCTTTTAGGAGATACATCACATTTAGATTGTGAACATATATATATAAAATATCATTTTTTGGATAATCGCATTTAGATTGTGAACATATAATTTATATATATAAAATATCATATTTTGGATAATACTATCTGCAAATTCTTGAAATTGCTTTTTGGGACCATATTAGGATCAAATGACTAAACGACATATCTTAAACTTATTCTGTGAAAGCAATAATTTGCTTAAAACAATTTATAATATTAGATAATAAATTCGAAATAAGTGAGGAAATATTTACTCTATTGTCAAAAGGGGAGCAACATTAGAATATCTCTTCAAACATTTCTTTCACAGAAAAGAAGCCACTTATCAGAAATTTGTCCTCAGGGTTGATCATCCCAATATCCATTAAACAAACAAATATTTTTAAGTTGTCACATTGGTAACATTTTGTTAACAAAGTATTTAAAAGGAACTGTCAAACTCACGAGAGAACCTCCAGGCTGAAGGATGTAGCTGCGGTAGTCCTTGCCGACAGATGGGTTCATTATTCCTTCCTTCAGGAAGCGGGAGTAGAACATGTCCATACAGAAGACTTCACTCCACTGAAACATAACAGCAGAATTAGAAATTAAAAGTGTTCATAGTTAGAAGAAAGCATTTTCGATAAACCATGTTAAAGTCATGACCTCGCTGTGACCTTGACCTTTGACGGATTGTAGCCAAAACCTTTTCAAACTTTTTTGCTCTTCCAAGGATGATATATACCAAGTAAGAGCTTCATAGCACAGGTTATCGTATTTACAAGGAATTTTGTAGAGATTTTATAACTCGTGACCATGACCTTTGACCTTGAGAGTGAACATGTCATAATGATTCCCTGGAAGTATAAACATTTAGACATGTTAAAGAGACACAGAGTATGTTGATAGGATCACAAATGTCAAATTTTGAAATCGATGTTATTACATCGGGAACCACTTACTGTTACTGAAAATAACAAGTTAAAGTCAATCAGTACATTAGAGCGAAAGTACGGCCATTAAAGTCGGGATTTTCATAAAAAAACGGACAATGTGGCTTGAGCGCGCAAATTCGCCAAACGTTATTTTGAAACCTTGTCATAAGCTGCAGGAATATATATTCAATTTGATAGTGTTTATTAGGTATTGTAACTAATAGGTAGATTAATGGGATGCATAATTTCGAATATTAAACATATTTGAGATGTTTTCTTGATTTTTCCATAAAATCAAGCATTTTAGAGATATTATGCAGTCCAGTGATGAGATATGAACTTCATTCAGCATATTAGATATTTTGTAGCTTATCAAAACCAAATAAAATTTTAAGAAAGATACTCTGTGTCACTTTAACAGTGTTTAGAATAATTATGATGCTAATGGCTGAAACATAGCCTCAGTTCTGCTAAACGTAGATTTACTTATGAGATATAGAGAAGTCTGATAAGGTGTACTTGTTGCTTCAAATATGCACATTTAATACAATGAGTATTTATTATTTGGTCATTATGGTTCTGTTGTCGTCTTACTGAAATTAACCTCTCTATCTCTTATAGCCTTAAAGGAGGCTTTGAAGTTAATATTCATTGATCTCTTATACTATCAAATATGAACAAAATCACATGACAAAAAATTATATGATATATTACAATTTAAATTAAGAATCCAATTCTGAAATAGACATTATGGATATTACTCCTTTTTGTCAAGGAGTATATTTAAGCTTACAAATGTTAGCCATCCTCAAAAAGAGTTCATAATTATATGATGAGAGACCATTTAATCCTGCCATTCTTCAATGGGATTCAGATCCACTGACAACATTTAAAACCTCAAATCTTTCATCTAACAAAAATGTTTTAAAATTTTATGAACAATGATGGAATTGTACTGTTGCATTATGTACTTGTAGGTTTACCTGTAGGTTTATAATACAAATCTTTGCTCTTTGAACATGATATATCATGGCTATATGCACTGTACATGAAAACTGTTTTTATCATATCATATTGCATATTTGACAAATTCTACAATGCTGGAGATGAGCAATCAGTTGAAGGAAGGAATCACTTACCAGATATCCGTAGTATTGTGCATCGTAGCCACCAGCAAGATGGCCAAAAGCTGCCGGCATGTTGGTTCCTGCAGTTGGTCTGATTCCAAGAATCTTCTCAGAGAGTTCAAAGAACTTTTCTGCTGTGTTAGCCTGAAAAGATCAACAACCATTTCAATATTCCAAGGGAAGAGGAGAAATTTGGAGTGTGCCTTTTCATATAGGATTTGCAAAAATGTTAAATAATATCTAATTATCTTAATAATATCAATGAAAGCATTGCATCAACATTTCATTGCATGCAAAATAGTTCTTCAGAAAACATCTTACCAGGGCAGGGATAGACACTCACTGGAAATGTTCACTAGCCCTGAGCTGAAAATCACTAGTCCTTTCGACAAGTTCCTTGCTAATTGTAAATAATTTTACTAGCCCTTACAATTTTACACTAGCCTCTGGCTAGCAGACTAGCATAAGTGTCGATCCCTGCAGGGTTGTAGATGAGTCTGTATATTGTCTGCTCATCACAAGGAAATATGAGGTGTGTCATACCAAAGCACTTTAAAGATTAGAGTTGTTGCTGCCTTGCTTGACAATCAGCATTATAATATAAGACAGATCAATGATTTAACTGACACCACACTGTCTTTGCTGGATGCGAAATAAAAATGAATCTACAATGTCAAATGTATTGTTGACTACAGAGACTTATTGTCATTATCGTTTAATATTTCCTCAATTTTTCCTCAATATGTGAACCTTGAAGGGGATATGCTAACCATTGGAAGAAGACAAGGGATACAGCATAACTACCGTATATGACAGGGTATAACCGAGAATTTGACACCAGAAATTAGGGGGTCAAAGAGGGGGGTCGGCCTATACCTGAGATATATGATGCAGATGAAAAAATCAAGAGACCAAGCACGAGTATCGGTCAGCCCAGGGAGTTAGGTACCTTAGCCTGAGTGTGTATGGTCTGATCGAAGGTGGCGAGAAGAATCTGGCGCAGGTTGAACACCCCAGCATTGGCAATACGACTCTTCATCAACTTATTGAGGAGATCTTCAGGAATCGGAGACCCATCCTTGTAGTGTTTGGACATGCGGCGGAGCGGCTCCTCCTCCCAACACCAGTTCTCCAACATCTGAGACGGGGCTTCTACAAAGTCTCGCTCCACGTGGGTCCCGCTGTATGAACAATCATAATGGTTAAACATGATGTCAGGACATTTGATCTCAGAATATTGGTAGTAGGAAAAGTTTAAGATGTGAAATAATTTGAATTACTGTAATGAGTGTGGGCTAATACTTTGATAAATTAATTAATCTAAATTGTAAGAAATTTAGATATTAAAATGGCTCAAACTTTCTACTTATATATATATATATTCTACTTGAGAAACCAACTCTCCTTATTTAAAATATTCTACTAAGTTTACACACCTGAAAAGGGCAAAGTCTGCTCTTGCACAGATCTGGTGCATCACATGGCCAAATTCATGGAAGTAGGTCTCAACCTGAAAACAACATATTGATTTATAATGAACAGAAAACAGACAAATGAATTACCAATAAAAAATTAATCAACATGAAGTTTTTATTTACAGGTTTGGAGCTGGGGATTCTCAATGACAGATACCTGATTGATCTTAGCTAGGTTGCGCACTTAGACTTACCCTGCACGTCAGGAAAATATTGGTTATGATAAAACAACCACTGGGTCTGTGCAATTGGTAGAGCACCCCATAACACCTCTGATCGTCAGAGTGACCCAGTGGTTACAACTAACATGGAAATGGAAAGTAAATGGAGTAGCGCACCCCAATACACACCCTGAGCACCAGGGTAAAATTAAAACTGAAATTCATATTATGGAAAAATACACTTTAGTGGATGAAAGCCCAAATGAAAAGATGAGATTAACAGCGTATCTGAGAATCAATCTGAAAACAACATTTTGATTTACAGTAACTTCTAGCTTAGTAATTTCCAATACTTGTTATCATGAAAATGCCAGGCAAGTCCATACAATAGTGCAATGGTAAGAGCTAAGATTATCTATGAATGTACGTCAAAACATGAGAATAATATAATTATCAAATTAACAAGTAAAAAAAAAAGTGGGGCAAAATTATTCAGTCGTCAATTCACATGAATTCACAGCTCATTGACAAAGAGAAATAGAAAATCTGGCACTGATTATTAAAGGTGTAGTTGCAGGAAAACCAGGTAATGTCAAACACCTAAGTAAGATAAGTAATAACTTTGTAGACATTGTTTTTTATCTGCTGCTGCATCAGAATATATCTTGAGTAAAATGTCGAAATTTTAACCTCAGTTTAACTGTATATCATGATCAGAGGCAAGTAAATGCTCTCCAATAATGAGATCAGGTAAGTTTGTTATATAAGCAAAAAGAAATTATTATTTTGTTTAGGGAATCTTCTAACATTATATTGACAACTTTGAGGGGGAGAATGCTATTCAGAATACCCTGAATAAAAAGTGTTGAGGATATTTAACCACTGAACTAGAAAATAGGGGGGGGGGGACTTGTGATTGTTATCATCAATTCCTCTAAATAATTCCTATTTATATTTCTGAAGCGTTTCAGAACAATTTTCATATAGACAAGAGCAAATTTCCTTTTGCTCTAAATTAAGTAAATAATTTTTTCTATACGGTTGAAATAATAACATTTTCTTACCTCATCATGTGTCAGAAGAGACGGCTGGTCCGAGGTAGACTTGGTGAAGTTGGCAACCATCGCTGCTATAGCAACCTGACGCTTTCCATCAGGAAGCAAACATCCTGGCTGTGGAATTCAGATTTATCATTAGTTTCTTCAATCTAATACATATTTCATAAATATATCACTTATAGATAATGTAAAAAGTATATTTTTTATGAAGATATGAACTTTCGGTTACAAAATTAGCTTTTCATATGAAATAGGTTACAAAATTACTTTTTCATAAAGATATGACTTATAAGTAATATAACTTTTCTTGATGATTCTTATTGAGTTATTGTTTTGATTTTTATCATTCTAATTAACTAATCACTTTTGCTTAATACATCTTTATTTCAATACAATTATGCTTGCTAACCAGCTTGAAAGTAGTGATAGCTATGGTTGTTCATACTGATTAAATACAAGATGCAAGCAAAGTTGAAAATCAAAGCATCATATAAGCACCGGTGTTTGTCTTACTTTCATGCAATTTATCTCTGAAAATGTTCCAAAAGGGGGGTTTAAAGTCAAACCATCTGAATAATATCTTCACTATGTGGCAGCATTTTATTTAAAGTATCATAATATTTAGATAAGATGTTCAAACAGAGGAATATATCTCACCTGAAGACCGAAGCATGCTGCGTGTCCGTACTTTCCTTCACGAGGGAAGAGATCGAGGTAGAAGTACCCAAGAAGCTCTCCTGAGGCTGTGTCTGTCACACTGTACTGCAATGTGGAAAATTAAAACTATACAGTGTTCGAAATAGTGCTTGGTTACTCAGATTTTGGCTTGTTAGAAATGAGGTAAGCAAATTTGTGTGATTTTAGGGTTACAAACTGTCTTTGTCCAATTTTGAGGAGGGCTGGTCAATTTTTCAAACCATAAGCCCTGCTTGCCTGTTGAGACAAAAACAAATCTGAAACACTGAATATATGTAGTGTAGGATAATCTGGATTGAACTCGAACTAGTACTCAACCTGTTTCATGCAGAATTGATCTGTGACTTTTTCGGAGCAATAATGCAGGGGAATATATGGATATGAAAACTTGATAACGAAACAAGAATCTGTGTCGAAACATTGCATACTATGAATAAAGAAGTTGTCATCCATATATTCCTTTGCATTATTGTCATTCCAACTTCTAAAGTGCCTCTCAGAGGAATTATTCTGAGCAAATCTTTGAAAAGAATTTAGAGAGTGACATTGAAGGAACACAAGAGTTTCTGGATAACAACTTTTTTTTAGTGAAACATCATGATTTTCACAATAAAGAAGTTGCTATCCAGAGAATCCTCCTGTTCTTAATTCTGACAGATGGCTTTCTGGCATTGCCACTCTATGGGAATGATTTAGGATTGGAGAATGACATTTTGATTCCAGATATTACTAATTTAGTAACAGGGGCTAATTAAACCATCTGTTTGAATATATATTTTTATCTATGAGTAAATGAGATTGTGATTTTTGACATTCACATGATTTTTGACCTTCACAATTGACTGTCAGTACACAGCTTGTAGATAATTCAAATTGGTTGACAAAGAAGATGAATAGCAATTAAAAATAAAAATAAGAAAATTTTGTCAATTCTATAAAATGTAATATTATAAGGTTAGAATATTTGTAGTTTCATCACACTTTCAAAACATACCATTGTTATGTCTTCATACCAAACTTCTGGATTCTCTACTTGTGAAAACTTCAGTCCCAGAAGTTGCTAAAAAAACAAATGCAATTTCATTCATTTACTTTGCAAAACATAAGATATCACTTTCGAAGAGGTAATATAGCACCCACATTAACCTTTGTTCGTTTAACAGGAAATAATTTGCATTTTGCAAAAAACAATAAAGCTAAAAAAATAAAAGGTAATAAAAAAGACATTTTAAATGTGAACCTTAAATGAGAAATTTTTTAAATACAACTAACAGTCCAATCAGAATTAAAAGAGCCAATATAATTGTATTTGTAATCAAATTTGAAATTGAGTATATTTTCAGTCAAAATTAAAGAAACTTTAAAGATAAAATACCCTGTCAAATATAAAGTAATTTATTGAAAATAACACAAAGATAAAGCAGCTTCAATTTGAAAAAACTTACCTGATATATTTCAAGAAGACCTTTGGTCACAACTTCCATAGGGAAATATTCCTTGAGTTTATTGTGGTCCACTGCATATTTCTTCTCTTCGGACATCGTCATGTAGTAACGGAAGTCCCAATAGTTGATCTTCTCGTCAAAATCATACCCATACTTCTCACACTGAAAATATATGACAAACCAAGGATTTGCAAAAGTGTTGTGTATTGAAAGATGTAAAAAGCATAAAGAATTTCAACCTCGCAAATCCAAAGTTGAAATATTCCTTTTCTCTACTATGTAATCATTACATTTTTTAGGCCAGCACATATTCTACAAGTTAGGACTACCTGTCTAGTAAGGATGGACATCGTTCTTTATTTAAATAATATATTGGCGATTTGCACTAGACAGTATAGGGACGTGCGCAGAGTATGACTTTACATGTTGTCTTGACTTAATAACAGCGATAACACCCTGCATCCTTCATAATTGCATTGTCGTATTACACTAGTTTAATATTCACTTATTGTCTTATAAATATTACACAGCGGTATCTTACAAGGGCGAGTAATAAGTAATGATATGTATAATGATGTTTCTGTATTGCAATGAACCTATATACAGATAATACTGCGTACCTTACTGACTAGTGCTAATTTCTAACCCAAAATGTATAGTGCTACAGATTGTATAGAAAATTCAAGTTATATTGTTAAGTGTAAAAATGTCTGCATAAGCTCCAAAAATAATATATATGAAAGCAACAAGAAAGCAATTTATTGCAAACCTCCTCTTTCTTGAAGGCTAGGAAGTCGTCCATTTCTCTGTCGCGGAGAGGTTGTAGACTGATAGCCAGCTTTTGCAGGAACCCAGTCACTGCATCTGGCTTCTTAGCCATCCGCATGTCAAGAATAAACGCTGCATGGGTTGCAAATCCAAGCAGTTTTGCTTTCTGAAACAGTATTGTTGGATATTATCATACTGTGCCAGATGTATATAGTCTTTGTCAGCTCAACAGTTACAGGCACACTTGTTTGTCTTTTGCTCATGAAATAGTACTTATCAGTGTACTGAATGGAATATTAGTCAACAGTCATAAGGACATGTGCTGCTAATGGTTGAAATATTTTCCAAAGACTCACTTGCTCACTCAAGACATTTTTATTAATTTGTAGAATGAAAATATCATGATAACGCTCAGGAAATTGAACTTGAAACCAATGTAAATGTTAGAGATGGCATTTCTTAAGAACTCTGAACATATCAAACATTTACCTTTAGTGTTTACTAACACTGAGGAGAATGCTTTGGCCAGTGCCATTTTTAGCTTTTTCCCTATTAAAGTACTGATTAAAGAATCTCAAAATAGTATGACATGAATTGATTCTGCAGCTAAAGGGTTAAGCTTTCAAGAAATAAGTTTTCTAGATATGGTATAACATTTGCCTTGGCTTTAAACTGATATAAGGGTCAATAAGAGAGCAGTATGCAGACGCAAGAGTGGTATAAAGGGATTAACACATGTCATGCTACAAGTGTTTAGAGTCATATGCCAGCTTCTTACATTACAAAAACACAAATCATTCTGCAGCTAAAGAGTAAAAGTTAATAAAAACAAGGCAAAAGTGAGCGCAGCTCACATACCCCCGCCTGTTGTTTAACCGCCTTTCTTTGACGAAAATAGTGAAAAGTCATATGTTCTGATAACGTCCTAGGATTGTTACTGTATTTTTCCATCACATGATATAGAAAATAACATTAAAATTTATTTTGTCTGAATAGGTGTGAACTGGTATAACTATGATAATAAATGTTTTTCAACAAACTCTCAGCTTCCATTCAGTTTCATGTAGGTCAATTTATATTCCAATATATGTATTCTTTGCAGTGGTATCAACATTCCAATATATGTATTCTTTGCAGTGGTAACAATATCAGTCATGTTCTATGTTCATACAGTGTCCATATGAGTATTACAATAGGTCACAATCCCTTTCTTTTGGTTACTTCCCAAAAGATAACTTGAAGGCAAAGCAGTCACATTTACAATGTTGATACGGTATGTGTTTGTCATTAGGAAATATATTTACAAGCTTGATTTTCAACCTACTGTTTTCGGACTGTTTTGGTTCAAAATTTCAAAAATTATTTGAACTTTGGAATTAAAACCCCTAAAAGGCACAACAGCATCATATAGGTTACTGCCATACCAAGTTTGAAAATTCCAAGTGGTATAGTTTTTAAATTATGATCCGGAAACGACACAAAGTCTAAATATCTGACCGTTTTTGGTCAAAATTTCAAAAATTATTTGAACTTTGGAAGTGAAACCCCTAAAAGGCCCAACAGCATCATATAGGCTACTGCCATACCAAATTTGAAGTTTTCAAGTGGTATAGATTTTTAATTATGCTCCGGAAACGAGACAAAGTCCAGAAATTGGATGTTTTTTTGTCAAAATTTCAAAAATTATTTGATAATATAAAGATCAAGTAAAGAGCAGTGTGCAGAAGCAAGAGTGGTATGTGGAGATTAACACATGTCATGCTACAAGTGTTTAGTGTCATATGCCAGCTTCTTACATGACAAAAAGACAAGTAAATTGGCCACAGTTGACATATGGTCTTCTCATTACTGATAATAAATGGCTTGAAATTAAAAATAGAGCCAATGGCTCTTGAGCTTTCAGGGAATCTAATCAATTACACATATGTCAGAGGGTCAAAATATGAGGACTGCAGTGGTAGAGTAGGCATCAGCTGTGTTGGACTTTTGTTAAGAAAAGAAGCATCTTCTAATATCTATGGTCTATCCCAATTTATGGTCTTAAACATCAAGAATAGATCCTCTTACATTTTCAACCTGCAAATATACCTCAGACCAATTTATAAATAATCAAAATGTACATATTTCAACTTTTATTGGGGGTGCGTTATATATTGTTTAATTCAAAATGATTTTGCAAAGTTCATATTGGTAAATGTTCATACCGATAATATTGCAGAGCCAAACTATTGAGTTATTGACAAAACTTTATTCTCCGAAATGAAAAACATCTTAAATGCAGCTATTTAGTATCAAAATTGAAAGGAGTTCACTGAAGCTGTTCATTTTCAGAAACCACAGTGATCTAGACTTGCTACAATAATGTCGACTTGCATGGGTCTATATAGATATTTGTTTCAAAAGATAGACCAATTGAGTTACTGATGTTTGATGTACTAACCTTGTTCCTCAATTCAACAAGTTCTTCAAGAATTGGTGTATTTTCCTTTATGCACCTGAAATAGGAACATTGAGTTTTATCACATAAAGGGTAAATATAGTGTTGGAAGGAATACTTTTAGAACATTTCAACCAATAGTCATATGACTTATATCCTTAGGCCTAGCTGGAAGTGATTCTATCAAATATTTTGTTGAACCAAAGTTAATCTGGATATTCAAGTTTATACTGCTTTAGTGTGCATTTATTTAAAAGACCTAGACAAAGTCATTCACAGGCACTATAGGGAATTGTACTACTGACAATGCATAAGTGATTTTTAAAATAAAAACCCTTTGTTAATATTTTATATTGCATCTTTATATAATCTATATAAACTAAGTTATTTAATTAACGACAGAAAAGATCTGTTTTCAAGTATTCAATAAACAAAATAATCGATCCAACGATGGGAGGACAGTCACTTAACTGTTTCACGTGTGCACCCCTATGTGCCAGAAATCAGTCTCAAAACCATTTTGTAACTGAAGATGAGGGTGGATATCGAATACTTAGAGGTTATAACATGTCACTTTTCATATCATACCTAATATCAGCCAGAGACCCCCATAGCAGCCCGAGGGCCGCAGGCCAGGGGGCTGATATGGGTCGAGGGCTGATATTAGGTATGATATGAAAAGTGACATTTTGTAACCTTTTTATCATATATCAAACTTTTTTCTCTACAAAAAAATTATTAAAAAAAATCATAGATAAATTGTTTTCAAAAAGAAATGTAAACCTATTATTATAACAAATTTTTAAACGATCATGCTTTTAAGAGTTAAGTTTGATAAAGATACTTTGAGCAGCTGCACTTATTCATATTACTAGAATATTGAATCATTTGATGTTGTAAAACAAAATCTACAATTAAACATCCTTTTTTGGTTAAGTTAACGTACACCTCATGATCTATGCTGCAAATGACGTTACTTTGCAAAGGAAGATAACTCTAACCAAAAGTCCCCCGGGCCGATATTGATATGGATTTGCGGACCGGTCTAATATGGCTGATATGGATTTGCGGACCGGGGTGGCAATATGGGTGCTGTGTCCTTGCCTCTATCACACATGCAAAACACCCCATATTATTGCTAGATATATGATAACATTAACTATGATATTTCTGGGGTCGTTAGACCTCGATTATCTAATGACAACAGATTTCATATTAAATGTAATATTGCATACACAAGTAAGTTATAACTTGTGTCTTGACGGCACCAACAATGCCCCTATTTCTTCATAAATCTCCTTGTACTTCTGTGAATCATTGATTTGATCCCAAGTCATGACACTAGTACCTTTAAGTAGCATTGTCACTGGTTTCTTATGGGTGAAAGGGTTAGATTACCTGGAGTTGAAAGCTGTTTCCATTTTCTTCCTTGTGTCCGGGTTCCTTGCCTTCTTCATGCAGGGGTAATAATGGGGGTACTTCAAGGTGACCTTGTACTTTCCACTCTCACTCTGCACATCAGAGAACAAACTTAGTCACAAGAGCTGATACATTCTGAACACTTCATGATATATATACAGGCCAAGAGATTGGAAAGACCCACAAATCGGTTCAGTAAATGTTTGACTTGGAGCTGTTTTTTCACAATGCTCACTGACGGTTTTGAAAGTCAGAACACTTGATTATTTCATAAATAGACTTAACAGTGAATTTTCGATAAAAGTTCAAACATGTTTTTGATCTGGTAAATTTTTACGTTGGTTTGTAACCTCAAATATTATACTTTACTAGAATTACAACTTATCTCTATTGATGTTTTAGTTGAAACAAATAATTATGCTTTCAGTAATGTTTATTGTATATCAAAGAGTAATTTTGGCTAATAACAGTGTATAAAATAGATTTGGAAACCTAGCCTGTCCTGAAAATTAATTAGTCATTCCCTTATGGAAAATAAAGAATTTTTTTAAAAAGTAACCAGTCCTGGCAAAAAGCAGCCAGATTAAGGACTGGCGGATGGGCTATATTTTAAACACTGCTCATAACAAAATACCATATATTTAACATCAACTGTTTATATGTCAAACTCAAATTTCATGTCATGATCTTAGTTTGTTGCATTTGTGGAACCAAAAATGTAACACACCAAGTTATATGTACCAAAATACTTTGAACTGAAGCTCAAGTGTAATTTTTTATCAGAATAATCTCACTGCTTACTAACGGTACTTTTCAAGAGACTGAAGGCCTATTAGCACTTGAGCAACAGATAGTTACTTTCAATATCAGTACTACAAAATTTAACATAAAACACATTATGAGAAATTTCAGAATTTTGAACAAGCAGTACTCACCTTCTCCAGCCCTTTCAAGAAATCGCTAGGTAGACCAACTGCATAACAGAAATACAGTGATGACAAGCAATGGAAGATTCAGATTAAATGTTTGACAACCAAACACCAGTGATTATTTGTATGATAAATGAAGTTCACACAGAGAATGCACAATAGACATTTGGAAACAGGAATCACACATTGATTTATGAATGTAATTAGATATAGGGAAATAACTCTAAATTTGGTTGCATCAGACATGCAATTAAATTAATAAATTCTATAAGACAGTTGGTAAAGAAATAAAGGCAATGCTTTGAGTTGTTATCTAGTCCAATTAAGGCTAAATTGGTTTCAAAACAGATCTTAGACCATGTGCCTGAATTCCAGGCTTTTTCAAAGTTTGTAAGAACCTTTTCATATGTAAATATTAGTTAGGTTCAAAAGAAAGGATTGTACATCAAAACATGTGAAAAACCAACAGAAGTTACGAAGAGTCAGATTTATACCATCCACATCCATTTGGTTTTTCATGGAAACTGGCATAAGTTCTGGGGGAAGTTGTAGTGCTTTGTGAATAATGCTTAAAATCATTTTATTACCCACGTGGTACTTCGTAAAGGGGTTTCATAACAATTTGTTATGACACATATGGGTCATAACACCTCAAAGTGACTTGATTGGCTAACGATGAACTTTGACATTGTCCGGACTACTTTATTCATTCATAAAACGAACATGCTTTCATCCACAAATTTTGAATGACACTGAGTAAATCTGAGTCACAATTCAAAATTTCAGTTTATCTTATAAATCTACTACAATGATAAGGAATACATCTGAGGACAAAAGAAATACAAATAGAAATCTAATTGACATCGCCAGGCTCATAATATTATATGAAAACGAAAGGTGTTATAATCAGCACAAAAATGCTTCTGAATTTGCTCTGTATCGCTCCAAAATGACACAGAAAGGCATTGCTTGTTATCTCTACAAGATATACATGTAAAGACAACTGAATACTATTTAGATAACATTTAACCAAAATGAAGCGTGTTTCAACAATGATAATCATCTTAAACATACTTTTAAGGCGTTTTCTTTACATATTTTGACGAAAAGATACAGGCAAATGGCGGCCGCCATGACATGCCGTTGATCAAAGAAAGATAACTCTGACCTGTTCTTGCGTAAGAGGGGTTTTATTTTGACGTACGCTTCGTTCATGACTAGAACTCATTACTTACATTTTACCACACACTATGAATTAACGTGGGATAGAATTTGGAAATGTGAATATTTAACGTCGTAGTATTATCATCTTTGAGGCTGTGACGTGGTTGGATTTCATCCGCCGATCCGTCTCTTCATAGGCACAATAAAAAGTTGTTTAAAAAAGCAATATTTTGTGTGAAATGCAAGTTGCTAATAAATAGGATACATAACTCGTTTCCCTTTCATATCAAGTTTATGTCCCTCGTGAAATAATTTTGTTTTGTCACTCGCCAAGGCTCGTGACAAAGCAAAATTATTTCACTTGGGACATTAACTTGATATATAAGGGGAAGCTTGTTAGATATCCTATAAATACATGCCATTTTAAAATAAATCAATTTGGTATACCAAGTTCCTCCTCAGTGAATTCAAGGATGGTGTTCTCCTCGTTGAGATGTTTGCTGAAGTCAATGCTCAAGTTGCTCATCTTTTTCTTTAGTTCCTTGATCTCATTCTGGACATCCTTCGTCAGATGCAGGCCTGAAACCAGCAAACAATAAATTGTACGAGTTATTACACTTGGGAGCAGTACTTATTCCTTGACTTTCAATGTACTTTTTGAATGATGCCACAAGAATTTTACATGACAAACCAAGCCAAGTTCAAGTATGTAACTTCCTTGATCTCATTCTGGACTTCCTTCGTCCGGTGCAGGTCTGAAACTAGCCAATCAGGGGTCGAAATTAGTCCTATTTGGGTACTAGCCATTTGGACTGGTGCATTCCTGAGAGCACTAGCCCAAAGACATTCTGACTAGCCAAATACACCAATATAATTGTATTTTCTTTAAATTCAACTAGTCCTTCGGACTACCAGTCTCTGCACTTTACTAGCCCAGCATTTTTTTCACTAGTAATGGGCTACCAGGCTAGTGCTAATTTCTAATCCTGCAAATCAATAAGTTTTATGATCCAGAGTTCATACACTTCTAAGAAATACTAATCTTTGACTTTCAATGTTTTTTGAAGAATGCTACAATCATTTTCCATGACAAACCAAGCAAAGTTCAAGAGTGTAACCACCATGTGACCAATTCAAAAGCCACCTTTGGAAAAAAAATGGCGTTATTGGCTCTGTAGCTCATTGGACTATCGTATTGATTTTTAACACATAAGGAGTGACATGATAAATATCTACAGACGTCTTATCAACAAAGATGAATGGAAACAAGATTTCAGGTCTTAAGAAAGAACAAAGAAAAAATATCTTAAAAGAGGGTACCCCTTGGACCATAATCAGGTTTTCTGGGGTCTCAGTGTTTTAAAGAGATAAACCTTAAAACATTGAATAAAAAGATTCGAACAATAGGCCTCAAACATGAAACAAACAAAAAAACAATAGATATAGGATATATTCCTTCTAACATTGAATTAAAATGATTTTAAGGAAGTTTGATTGGGACATTAAAAGATATTCTCTTTACCTTTATAAACCAGGCATTTTGATTGTTTGAGAATGAGGAAGGTGTCGTTTTATCCGTCAAAACTCTGCCACTGTGTTCAGACATCTGACATATAGATCCATTTTCGCCTTGTTTTATTACTAGTACTATTAAACATGAGTAGGAAGATCTAATTCATCAACTCCTGGTTTAGAGAAACAGTTAGCTGAATATTGTAGTTTTGCTTTGTTTACACTTTTCATAACAATATTAACTTTTAGCTAGAAATAAACTTATAAGTTGATTTACAGATTCTCTTTGATAAGTCAATTTTTTAAAAACTTTTTCAATCGATGTACCATAAAAATATCTATAAGCAAACTGTTAACAGATTAAAGTCAGTTTCATGAAGAATTTGTTTTTAAGTAATAATGCTAGTCAAACGTACATTAAAATTACAATTGCATGCAAAAACGTCAGCAGCTATGTCATTCATACTCAGATGCACAGCATGTGCATTCAAATCTAAAAAAGTGTTGTTTAAAAGATATTGTTTTTAAATTTCGTCCAAAAAAACCCAAAATTGCATTTTGCTTTGTTGGGTGAATATTAGCAATGCATATTTTGAATTTTCACACCAGGAAAACAATGTTTTCATGACATATTACGAAGGAAAGATATGTTCTGTCCCATTAAGCTGAAGGTGGGGTTGGAAATTCTTGATTTTGGCCAAAATACAATGATGGAGCAGCCACTCAAAGTGTCAGACAACTTGTTCTAGCTTAAGAGAACAATCTGGGCATGAGATACGTGATAACAGGTCATTTGAGTTCAAAAACACAAATCTTTAACTTTTTCTGGAGTGTGGTGGCATAGTGGTAAGCATGCCACAGTGGTGCAGTGGTTAGCATGCTGGCCTCTCACATCAAAGATCCGAGTTCGAATCTCGGAGACACCAAAAATTTTTTACTTGGGTCTAATCCTGTGTTGTGTCCCAGGGCAACGCACATTATCCACACTGCAATCAATCCAGTGAGTCCACCCAGCTGTTAAAATTATGGGTACCTGAAAACTGGATGTACTGGCCTACGTGGTCGTGATTAGCGCTTAGTAGCAGCTGTTAAAGTACACTCCTTCAGGGTAATAAAATAGCGTTTTGAGCATATCTGAGGACATGGGAAAGGAGCAATACAAGTATGCACATTATTATCATTATGCTTGCCCCCTAATCCAATCACCTTGGTTTTATTCTAGCTGAAGCGCCAAATATATGTGACCTGAACAGTGAACACTACACAGTGTTGTTCCTAGGTGATCAGCTGAGGGGTCATTTTGGCCTATTTTGAGCATATCGGACCCCTTGCAATGGTAGTAGTATCCTACTTTTCCAAATTTTAAGGGACACATATAAAAATGGTGGGCAAATTTCCAAAGGACCCCCTCTAGGAACAACACTGCTACATGAATTATAAATAAGGTTTATCCAAAAACAATCAAATCACACATTAATAAGTAGAGGTGTGATGATTCCTGATACAATACTTATATTAAAATCTAATAGCAATACTATTCGATATGATACAAATTGCGATACCATATTTGAAGGTTTTTAATAGAATAAGACATTTACTGTTATAACTTTGATTTTAGGCAAAATAAGATATTGTAAAGTCAACAATACATCTCATGAGAAAGGGATGTATCATGATATGTGTGCAGGGTTTTACCGGACGCAACTTTCCTGAGTATTCGACGCAGAAAATGTCAGGAGGACCCCCAAAAACTAATCATGTGGGTCCTCTGTGTCTCAGTAGTATTCTGATACAAATATCTAATCTTTCAATGAAAACACATTTCAGTATGATTTTCATGTCAAGATGACATTAAAACATCAACCAATAACCATCCCATTATAGGCAATTCTTTATCAACCTTTCCATTAAGTATGAAACTTCTATAATGTTTTTAAGGACTCCTAAAATAGGAAAAGGACTAAAAATTTATGCTCTGAGTCCCCAGGACTCTCAGTTTTGATTGACTATGTAAAGCCCTGTGTGTGTTGTCACTTTAGGTATCAAAATTCACAAAAAACACGATATATCGTCACCCCTTTAATAAGTACTGCGCGATGCCCGAGACGCATTTCTCATTTTTATATATTTTTATAATGTAGGACAAAAATGCATACCATTTCTCCTTCCCAGCTTGATTAGCCTGTCAACATAGCGGGTAGCTTCTGCTGGAATCTCCTTCTTGTTTCCTTCCTTGAATGCTACTATGGCATCAAAGACATCTTGTCGCATACTGTAACAAATAATTTACGATTAAAGATTTGTTTAAACACTGTCATCTATATCATAAATATCACAGCCTCAACCATCCTGCTACATCAGCGTATATGTCTCCGCTAATGCTACAACCTATCCCCTGATATCCTCCTATGGTCTTCTGTCGTATCGCTGACGGGTGGTTGCTCAGCGCTATTTATAGCCTGTTTTCAGTGAAACTATTTCGAACTCCATACACCGTTGTCTAGTGATGTCGCATGTGGAAATCTAAGAGCGCGTGATTTGGAGCTTAGCAGGAGACTGCAGTGAGAATCAGATTTATTATCTAATAGCACTCCTATTGGTTAATTTGAATCACTAGGTGAGCACGCGGAACGAAGCCAAGAAACTAGTTTGCCGCTATCGCTGAAAGGGCATCATTTGATTGGCTTGCTATATATAGCGATACGACAGAAGACCATAGGAGGATATCAGGGGATAGGTTGTAGCATTAGCGGAGACATATACGCTGATGTAGTAGGATGAGCCTCAACTATCATTTGTTTTGTTAAAGTACAGTTTTGTTCTGAACTATTATATTTTCAAGTTCAAACATAAAGCCAAAGTCAGAGTGATATTTCATTCTTAATCGTTAAGAACAATTGCAAATTAGCTGTTATTAAAATGCAAAATTAATTCAAAAAGACTAAATAATCTTATTAAATGACATATGCTTAAAAATATCTTATTTTATATACTTTTGAATAAATATGGTCTAAGACATTATCATTTTATTGACATATCGCTAAATCTTTATAACTCTAGTTGAATTGGTAATATATGCAAATCTCATAGGATAGCAAGGAAAAAACACACAAAATTCACAGAAATGAAAATTAGTTTAGGAAACAAGAGAATTAGTGAGCAAGCTCACTTTTTATACCCCCGCTTCCCTAAGTGATTATAGAAACTAAGATACTACACTTAGTAAGGATTCCTACAAAATTGCAAAACTGTTTTAATTTGTTTAAAAGTCAATGAAAATGCAGATATAGACTTACTGATTGCATGTAAGCTATATAAGCTCTTATGACACTAACAATGTCTTTTTCAGACATTTATGATTCTTATATAGTCATTATTGTATAAATAATATCTTCAATGTCCTTTCAATGTGACTGTATCATAAGAAAGAAGTTAACCATACAAAAATACTGAGAGTACATCGAATTGCTCATCTGAACAAAAAATATCAGAGTTAAGAGCGGAACAAAAATGACTTCCTCAAAAAGTCACTTTTACAAGAAAGAAATCGAAATCTTAAAATAATAATGAGTGTTCCGACTGAAATAGACAAAAGATATATCTAGGGACCATAGCCATTACATATATACAGTTTTATCACATTGGAAGAAATAGTATCCGAGTTATGAGTGGAACAAAAATGACTTCCTCAAAGAGTCACTTCTACAATAAAGAAGTTGAAAATCTAAAATAATCATTAATGATCATGGAATCTGACCAAAATTAACAAAAGGCACATCTAAGGACTGTAGGGATTACATATATGAAGTTTCGCAACATTTGAACATATAGTACTCGAGTTAAGAGCGGAACAAAAAGGACTTCCTCAAACAGTCACTTCTACAACAAAGAAGTCTAAAATCTATAAAAATAATGAGGGCATCTGACCGAAATATACAAAAGGCACATCTAGGGACCATAGTGATTACACATATGAAGTTTCGTGACTTTTGAACAAATAGTATTTGAGTTATGAGCGGAACAAAAAGGACTTCCTCAAACAGTCACTTCTACAACAAAGAAGTCTAAAATCTAAAAAAATAATGAGGGCATCTGACCGAAATATACAAAAGGCACATCTAGGGACCATAGTGATTACACATATGAAGTTTTGTGACTTTTGAACAAATAGTATTTGAGTTATGAGTTGGAACAAAAAGGACTTCCTCAAACAGTCACTTCTACAACAAAGAAGTCTAAAATCTAAAAAAATAATGAGGGCATCTGACCGAAATATACAAAAGGCACATCTAGGGACCATAGTGATTACACATATGAAGTTTCGTGACATTTGAACAAATAGTATTTGAGTTATGAGCGGAACAAAAAGGACTTCCTCAAACAGTCACTTCTACAACAAAGAAGTCTAAAATCTAAAAAATAATGAGGGCATCTGACCGAAATATACAAAAGGCACATCTAGGGACCATAGTGATTACACATATGAAGTTTCGTGACATTTGAACAAATAGTATTTGAGTTATGAGCGGAACAAAAAGTGTGACGGGACGGATGGACGGACGCGCTGACCGCTATATACCTCCGACTACTTCGTAGCGAGGGTAAAATTATCATTATTCACCTATGAATTAATCCAATCTCAGATTTTGAATAATAAAGGTGCTGTTCTTAAAATTTTGATTTTTAAGGCATAGAATTTTGAAATTACCTCATTTCCACTTCAAATTCCGAAAGTTTCTTGTCAGCTTCAACACTGACATCTCTGAGGCTTTTATCAGCGTAAACGTGTTGCACAAAGTCTAGATTATTTCTCTTCACGGAATACCGACAGTCATTGTCTGCTAGGGCCTGAAACGGAAAAATAGAAATTGATCCCACTCCTTATTGCCCAACTTCTGAAAGGTAAACACAAACAGATCCAATTTCTGGGATTGGTATTTCTCTGGGCACTTACTGGTTTCTAGGCAGATGGGTGGCTAGCATATCTGTTCTTTAAAAATCAGTGGTTAAGAATGGAAATAGATTTTGATTTGCAGCAAAAGCAATTAAATTCATCGTGTGAATTGTGAAGGCAAAAATACACACTAAATAAAAACCTTGGTTTAGCCTACACTGAGTACTTACAGTTTTCTATAAACTTTATTTATTCTACTGAATTATTGATTGGATAAAAGTTGAGGACATAACAAAAATGTCAATTTGATTCATTTTCTAAAAATCTTAATGAAATCGATCCCTGAGTGTAGATTGATTCTCTGATGTCATGTCATGATGCAAACAACAGAAATTGCCTAGTACAGTTAATATAATCATGAACTTATCCAAATGCCCTGTTAAGTGTTATCTTACGTTACAATTAATTAAAAAACTAAAGACTAATAGCTGACTTATTTATTTATTGTGAATACTTCAGAGTAGCAATGATAAAAAAGTCCCATAACTTTTTCTAAATATCCCACTACTTTCCTTAAAATCCCATTGCTTAAGCCATGGATGGGATTTTCTCCCATAGACACATCAGGGTGATCCCTGGATTGGCTCCAAAGAAGACCAAACTACTGTCCTCGAATGCTGTATTCACGCACGGCAAGCTATATACATACTAACTATCCAGTGGGGTTGCAGGCAGACCCTTGACCTTGCTCCAAAAGAATCAATTTACAGTCCAAACGCTTTGCATATATCTTTAATAAATTTTGGATTTAACAAACAATATTTTAGCAGGGTTTAACATACAAGTCAATCAAAACAGGGGACCCATAGTACAAATTTGGGAGTCCATTTCTTTTTTTAAGAGTCCTCCAAAAATATATAATGGGTGTTTCACACTTAGGGGTGACTATTGACCATGTGGGACTATTGCGATAGCGATTGTCTATTGCAACCTACTATTGCGATAACGATAGACTATTGCGATAGTGTTGGATCTTAAGAAAATCCAAAATTAGCTAGAATATTCATAATCTTTATTATATTCATGTTATTGCTGAAAGTAATATGCGGCAAAATCTGTGATAAAATCATGAATTCAACAGCTTTCGTAATTTTTCACTCTAGCAAATGACTTCCTCACCCTAATATCACATCTGTCCTCATTCGAGAATGAATAATTTCAACTAACAAGCAGAAAAATGAGTAAATATTTCCAAATTTAGCGGAACATTATACTTTCGATACTATCGATAGTTAACCTTACTATTGCGATAGCGATAGTCTTTTTGTGTTTCCTATCGATAGTGTACTATTGCCAAGCTAACTATCGCGATATATCGATAGTTTGATGTATTGTTACACCCCTATTCACACTTGATGAAATATTCAACTTATTCCTCATCTGACTGAAAACCCATTACAAACAAAGATATATTGTTAGTAACTGTCAGTTTTATTACCACCATGTATAAACATCATACTCAAATCTGGTTGTTATTAAAAGATGGCACATGTTTCACAAAATTCTTCATCACAGCGAACTCATATGAACCTTTTTTAGGGTCCTTCAAACATTTTTTGCCATTTGAGTCCTATAAAACCCCTCTAAAGGTGATCGAAAACGGGACAATTTGAATAATATTAGATAATGCGGATTAGTAATTACCTTGACAACGTTGTCATAGTTGACTTCTTCCGATTTCAAAATACCAACAGCATCATACGCCGCTGTTGTTTTTACCACAAGTTCTTCTGCACCTTTCCGGATGTCGTCTGCTGTTAGCTTCCAAGACAACAGATTACCGGTAACAGACATGTTCCTTGTTTGTTGTTGGGGAAGTAAATACGTCGATTTAGTGGTTGAAATAAGCAGATGTTTGGGTTTAGTTTTAGGGAATAACTTAACTAAAATGCTAGTGACTATTCTTGATCTGAATAGAAGCATTCGAGTTGAATAGCTTCTCAAGCGTCCGATGCGTGTTGCAAAACCGGAAGCTGCAAATCATTACCTTTCTGTTTGAAGAGCTGAGAGTGACCTCCCTTTCTCATTTCTCATCAAAATCTATATTTTGCTATTTCGAGATCGAATGCTTTTATTTATCTATTATCATATAAATGTTGATCTATTGATTATTTATCAATTCATGTAAAAAGATATCTTAATTGTAAAACTGACTTTTTGTTAAATGCATACAGTTTATTATATATTTGCTATATTGACAAAGTGAATTAACGTTGAAAGTAGGCTAAAGAAGAGAATTCCTTTGAATTTGTGAAATTTGTAAAAAAATTCCCGAATGGTTTTTTTTTAATATTATAACTAACCCTACAAATTTACAGTTGGGTTTATTCATCAATCAGAATTAGACTATAGAGAACATGCATATTGAATAATTCAACCAATGGTGTAAAGACAATTTTCTATCCCTAAATATTAGTAAAACAAAGGAAATGATAATTGAAAAAAGGAAAACCTGGAGCAAGTTACTATTGACGGACAGGAACTTGAAGTAGTAGACGAGTATAAATATCTGGGAACCATAATTGATGATAAACTCTCTTGAAAATCTAATACACACCGTATCCTTGCTAAAACTCAACAAAGACCTTTCTTCCTGCGAAAATTAATATCTTTTAATGTTGACATATGTATTATAAAATTAATCTTATTAAAATAGCATTCCGACTTTCAGTTTTCATGCATGGTATGGCAATCTTTCCCTATCAAAGAATATTAAAATCGACAAAAATGTAAATATAGCCAGCAAAATTATCGGCATCAATCTTGAACACCTTTAAATTTTCTTTCAGTTTTATTCAAAAGTTCAAAAGAAAGCTAGAGCCATTCAATGTGACCCATCCCACTTTCTAAATTAATGTTATGATTTTTTACCTTCTGGACACGTCGTTTCAAAATTTGGCATTTCAAAACCAATAGAAGTACAAAATCATTTGTCAGTAGGCCTATCAAGATTTTAAATTTACATAGAAATTTGTAAATCTAGAGAAAATGTATTTTGTTGTATATATTTTATATATCTATTTAATTGTGATTTTTTTATTATCTATGAAAAGCTCCTGAAACCCGGCACCGGGGTTTATTATTTGAATAAAAAAATCCATTCCGTGTTATCCCTTATTTACAATGGAAATATGTAAATTGTTTACTACGTAGCATATAGGCCTATTCTATATAGACTTGGAGCTTATTGGAATCGATTGAAGGTCCTGAGCTATTTTTTCAAAGTTCTACCATTGATCCCGGCGCTTATATATTAGACCCAAAACTTTTTATCTCTGCCACTGATGCTTTTCGTGACATTTTCTGCGAATCTATATAGTAAAACTACTTCAATATTAACTTCTGCACATTCTCTTCTTCACATTTTCTATATGAAGAGAGAATCATCACAGGGATCTGATTGTTGCCTCAATGTGAAAACCCCTTTTCTTGATCGACCTGGCAGCCAACCTGTTCCTCTATAAGATCGATTTGCTGACTACCAACTATGCAGCACTTTCAATAGAGAGCAAAACAAATGTTTTTGCTCAAATTGTCCACAATAAATGAGTTTATTACCGGCTATATAAAAACTAATGATCTAAATTTATTAAGATTGAACAAATATCGGCTTATCTTCCTGACTCGTTTGTGTGTGTATTAGCAATACAACCAACCCTAAATGTTACACTTACAAACTACAATACTAGGACTGCCGCGGCAGTACTTAGGTCTTCAAGACTTCCTGTTTGACCTTCACACAGTGTTTGACCTTCACATGACTTTTTGTCTAAGAGGTAAACAGTAACTAATACATTATCAAAATGACCACATTTCACTTGATATTCAACGTTTAAGCCTTTACAGAAAATTCATCATGGCTGCAAACATGAATCATCTCAGGTTATACAGTCTTGTTACTGATTGATGATAGCTAAAACATTGCCAAGTGCTTTATTGGCAATGAACTAAAAAAATTCAATCATTCATATATCATAATCATTTAAACCAAAAGTAGGATTGACCACATTTAAATGCTCCGAATTTCAATGTTAATGTTTAATCTATAGCTAATTTTAATGAGATTTAACCAAGATTATATTATCTTTTATCTTTCATTTCATACATAGAACAAGTATTTACCATGTGTCGTTGGTTAACAAGGGTTTTTCAAACATACCCACAAAAACACCCGTTTTCCAAAATGCAAACTTTGACCCTTCCTCAGGACCGGAAATGACTGTTCGCGATCGATTTTATTCTTTTATCTTAAAGACCTTGCCAATGTTTAAGTTTCATGCAAAAATCTTTGAATTCTATGGTTTGGTTTTTGAGTTATGTGCCCTTGAAGTTGGCGATTTTGCGATTTTGGTCAACTTTGAAAGGTCACAGCACAAAAAGTATTAAAGTAAGCACTACTAAACTTAAAAACTTTTATGTACAATACCTCAGCTACATTCAGTGTGAATTTCAGCTCTCTAGTACAAGTATCTTCAGAGGAGAAGATTGTCAAAGGCGGGTGGGGTCGGAAACGGTCTAAAATGCACTAAAAGCAAGATGGCGACCAAACCACGTGACCTACGATTTTGTCCTGATTTACTTTTTTTCATTATTTTTTATTGCGCATCTTTTAAAAAAAAAATCAAGTCTCTAAATGCATTTTGTAAAAATAATCAATGTTAAAATTTCGATTTTGGATTCGACCTGGACCTTTAATGTACAAGTCGATTTTGCCCAAAAGCTTCGCATGTCGATTCCAGGGTAAGGGGTATCTGCATGCCAAATTTGGGCGAATTTGGAGTAGCCGTTTGGGCTGTAGCTCTGTCACAAAAAAAGTACAAATAATAAATATAGTCGCAAGCGACGACAAGCGGATTCTGCGCAAATATAGATTAAATGTAATGAATGAAGCCATTCTTCTGATGTAATTACGAAGCATTTGTCATATTTTGTTGATTTAATATTTTATTTAACCAAAGACATATACGATGATTTTTAGTTCAAGTATCAGTGTAGCATTTGAACTCAATATCAGAGACAAAATATTGAAGATAAGCATTTAAATAAAAAATTTTGCATTTCATATATACACCTAATCAGACTAATTACAAAACTGAGATGATTTTGTATTACTATTTGTAAAATGAATCATTTTCGTAAATGTGCCATATTTTGTTATTTCCTTACATTCCACCTGATGAAGGAGTGAGTATGTACTCCGAAACGTCGTGTATTTTCACATGAAAGAAGTTGTTATCCGGAAAATCTTCCTGCTCTTAAGTATAGGCCTATTAGCGAAATAATTATGATTCTCCCATTTATAATGAACCTATGCCGGGAGTACAACTACCCGTATGGAATATACCATTCACTCAACCAGAACAGACAAATCCATTTGGCATACGAAGTCTGACTTGGAAGACATAAACCAACGTGTACATGAAGACAATACATCCTCATCCCACCTGCCATCGGGAACCACCCCCATTGACAATGTGTAGTCTACAACGCAGACAAAACATTACTGCCTGATTTAACTCATGTGGTATTTCCCTCGCTTTGTTGTGCCAAGATAGTGAATCGCTGTACCAATGCATAGCATAGCGGGCCTGGATTTCTAAACACAGATTTCTTAAGTTAATACTGCAAGGCCTAAATCATGCAATACGTATCCTAAAAACTGAGAAAGCTGATTTTCTTTGAGATTTAAATTTTTAACTTATTGGACCCAAATCTCATTAAAGAAGTGGAAAATCCAAAATGGGCAAAACGACAAACGTACCAAAATATGTCATAACATCATCTTATTGGTTACATGTAAAGAAATATTCAAAAATACAACCAAAAAAAGTCGCCAGTACACTAACCTTGACAGTGTTGTCGGCGACAACAGGATTCAGCCGCATCAACAGCCTGTTCAGTACAAAGATAATCATATCAGGAGTCATTCCTGAAAGTTTCATCAAGTTCTGTCAACACGTTAAGCTTCAGGAGGCTTTTAAGCATTTCTTTTCCCGACCTTTTTTCTATCGATTTTAATCATAAATTCTGAACGAAATTGACTGTTTGCAATCAATGTTTCGATAGATTCCTATTGTATATATAATTGTCTTACATTCCTGAAAAAAATGCATGATTCTGAGTCCAACTTTTTGAGTTACCGCTCTTTGAAAATGATGCCTTGTACTAAGTCATCCAACTTTGAACGTTTATAGAAAAAAAACTATGTAAGATACAGTCTTTGAATTATTCAAGTTTAATGCCCAATGCCTCAGCTACAACATACAAAAGTTACAGCACTTTGGTGCAAGTATCTTCAGAGAAGAAGATCTTCAAAGGTGCATTGGGTCCGAAAATTCTGAAAACTTGAAAAATCCAATATGGCGGCCAAACCACGTGACCTACGACATCGTCATGATACTTTTTTTGCTTAGAATTTCCTTGCGCACCCTCTCATAGAAAAATCATGAAATTCTTTGGTCACGTTTTTGTTTTATCTGCATTTGAAAATATTGTTTTTCTACAACACAGCAAACTTTGAAGGTTTCGCTACACATAAATTATGCATTATGCAGTATGCATTACTCATGGCCTAGATAAACATGTCAGGAGTCAGTCCTGAAAATTTCAGCAAGTTCTGCTGACGGGTTAAGCTTCAGGAGCATTTTTAGCAATTTCTGACATTTTTTCTCTCGACTTTGATCAAATATTCTGAACGAAAATGATTGTTCGCGATAGATGTTTTGACAGATTCCTGTTGTATATAAACTTGTCTTACATTCCTGAAAAAATTGCATAATTCTGAGTCCAACTTTTTGAGTTATCGCCCTTTGAAAGTTGCACATTGTACTAAGTCACCCGACTTTGAACACGTATAGCGCAAAAACTATTTAAGGTAGAGTCTTCGCGTGAACTATCGTTTAATGTCCAATGCTTCAGCTACAACATATCGAAAGTTTCAGCTCTCTGTTGCAAGTATCTTCAGAGGAGAAGATTCTCAAAGGTGCATGGGGTCCGGAAATTCTAAAAAGTTGGAAAATCCAATATGGCGGCCAAACCACGTGACCTACGACTTCGTCCTGATTTACTTTTTTTCTTAGAATGTCATTATCTATCTCTGTGGAAAAAAAAAGCCCATGTTAATTTTTCGATTTTGGAATCGAACTGGACCTTTAATGTATGGGCCGAATTGTCCCAAAAGCTTTTTGTCGCCTTTCCTCAACAAGGTCTACCAGCCTGTGAAATTTGGTTTCGATAGCATCAGCCGTTTGGTCTGAATCCTGTTCACAAAAATCGTGGAATAATAATAAACACGCCAATAACAATAAGGATTCTGCCCCAAAGGGCAGAATCCTTAATAATAGAGGAAAAGAACTTGAAGAAATCGGATAATAACAATAGGTCTTCCAGACTTTGTCTTGAAGACCTAATGACTCAATATGGTTCTAGTTTAGGACCATAAACAATGAACACCAGAATGATTAAATGAATGAGTATTGTATGTGAAATGACATAACCAAATCATAAAGGTCGGACCACATTGCGTTTTGGCCATGTTTTAGTTGCTCTTGCTTTAAACTTCATTAGTATTTTTTCAGGAGATTGTTGGTTTCGTTGTGTTTTGATATGACAATTCCTGTTTATACCCTGTTTGATGTATGCTACTTTAAATGCTTGGGCTCATGGCCTTCAGTATGACTTATGAAAAAACTATATATAAATGAGCTAAATCAGACGTCGATAATAAATGAACATGAATATCGGCTTACCTTCGCAAACTGACATGGTGTTAAAAATACAACTAAACCAAAATGTTACAATTATAAACCACAATAGAACTCAATATGGTTCTAGCTAGTCTATGGGCTTACCTTCGCAAATTGACATGGTGTTAAAAATACAACTAAACCAAAACGTTACAATTATAAACCACACTAGAACTCAATATGGTTCTAGCTATAGTTTATGTCCATAAGCCATTGAACACGACAATAATTAAATGCTAATGTTTTTGTTGCCAATTATTTTCATATTCTTTTCTGGCCAATAAAATGGTGATTCATTATCATTATAATTAAACATATGTTACGAGATTCTTGTTCTGATACTTGCAGTTAAGTTCTAACGACTCTGACTTATCATCCGAACAATCGCGTAGAGCGTTTTACCATCAAGCTTGTAAAACGAGTACATAATTATGTTACGTTTCTCTGTTAATGTTCATTATGTGTGATGCTCATCCATGAGTTGTTGTTAGGTTCGTTAATGAATATCAAGGCTTTTCATTGAAAACAAGGATTTATCATATAAGCCCCCTTTAGAGATGAATTTGTGAGATGTTTTGAATTTTTATCATTGATTATTTGTTGATCATCCTAAATAATTTAAAAGCAAAAAATATGCGTTGAAAATCAGGGAGTTGTTCTATTAATCATAAGGTAGCTTTCGCATATGGAACAAGAACATTTATGTCTGTGGTCATGAACTCTACATGTAAATTTACTTACGAAATGAAAGTAAGTTTTATGATCACTTTTCTTACCTGAAATACTTTTGCACATACTAAATTAAGCAAGTATAAGGGCGCATGTAAACAGGGAGTCGTTTCATGAATAAAGTGTAGTATTCCTTATATGAAGCGCAAAGAATTATTAATCGCAGCGCAGTTTATGATCACTGTTTTTGCTTGCAATCACACTGCAATAATAAAGAACTTAGGCTTACATTGATTTATTTGGCATTTTTTTTATGCAGCAGCAGATGTTCATATGAGAAATCATAGTAATTGTTATCATCATTATCTGTGAAATAAATATGTTATCTTTGCGACTGAATCCCTTTGTTGTCCCTTTCTACTATATTTTAAGAAACATATTTGCTGCCTTTCATATTTTTTGTTTGCTCTTAATGTATAGCAAAATAGAGTCATGCTTTAAGAAAACTGATTTTTTGGGACTATTTAGTTAATAACTGAGTATTCAGAACACGATCACGTAATTCTCCCACGAAGCATGACACAGGGCTCGTTGTACAGAAGCAAGATTTGCCAGTAAGCAGTGTTTTCATTGGCTGAGTTTTTCCGATTGTTTTGAACCTGCTAGAAACCCGAGAACTGGTCTGACAACAAGAGAGGTTAGATCAGGTTTGTATGACTTGTGCTACCTCGATGAAGAATAAGCTAATGAAGTATCTTGTCTTTTCTAGTTTATATTTGGTTGTAAAATTTATCAATACACTCTACGTGTAGTGCCTTATGAAATATATTAATTGCAAATCCTTATACAGTTGTTTAAGCAGGATTTTCACTTTGCTATCATTATTAAACAAACATTCTATGATTTTTTTAAGGAGTCGTTTCATTAATGCTACATACGATGTCTCCTTTTAGGAACAGCTCAGGTCAAAGGAGAGTAAAATGACTTCCTGCATGTGGGGAGGAAATGCGGCACTTTTTAAACTAAATATATTAACATTTGTCGGTCGATGTCAAATCAAAGTAAAGATACATTGTGATAGAATCATAGTTTGAACAATGGTGCTTTATTCAGCATAAAATGTTCTTTAACCCAAAACGTAAGAATGCATCTAGCTGATTCGTAACCGATTTCCGAAGATAGTTCAGTAGTAGTATTGTATTCGTAACCATTCGTATAAATCATGGCAGGAATGTCTGGGCACTTCAACACCATAGCCGTGTACTTTATTTTGCACGTGAAGCACGCTTTGCACTGCGAGAATGCGGAGCGTCTTTTGCACGTGCAGAAATTCTCTGCAAAGCGTGCTGCACGTGCAATTGATTTGTTCAGTTGAAGGAAATCAGCGTTAAGAGGACTTGTCTTAGAATCAAAGGATAAACGTTGAAATCTTTTCAAAGAATGCTGAAAAGTTAATAGGGAATAATAAGGAATAAGCGTTTAAACGTCCATGAATGAAGATATTCCCGCATATCAACTTAAGTACTGAGCAGTCCATTAGGAAACACTGAATGGTCGCCCATCATTGGTAAGTGGTTTAGGATTTCAAGTTCCACGTGTCAAATACTACCCTAGGGCTAAACCTATATTTCTTTTCTGACATATTTCCTTGTATTGGTGGGTCGGTGGTGTTAAGGGTGGTTTCAAACAGAGGTATTTTACACATAAGCTACAACCAATGTTTATGACGAATTTCCACCCTTTTGACAGATTGTTTCTCTATATCAAAATTGCTTTGCTGAGGTTTGGTCATATTGCAATTTAAATTGAGAAATGTTTAATCAATTCTCTCCCCACCGTGGAAGATGAAATGTTGATCGAGCCTCTGTTCCAATTAGCCGAGATTGTGGGCTCAGCGGGAATTGGACATGCCAGGTTTGATGCAATCAGCGACGCTGTTCTTAATTCATTATTTTGGCTACTGAATCATGGCAAGGTCATTGTGATGTAAACCACCCTTGATGTGAGGGTATAGGCGACTCCCATTTCATAAATTATCTATCGAATAGAAACTGCATTTCGATTCTGTTTGACAGGCCACATCCCGGTAATCGGGCGATTGAATCATGATATTGGCCTCGGTCACATCAATACAGCTTTCAACGGAAGAAATGTTTGCAGCCTCTTTGTGTTGCAATGTTTTGCCGCTAAGGAAATCTGCCGGAAGCCAAGGAACAGCTGTTATTAAAACAGAGGTTAGCATTAGGCTTAAAAACACTGTTCTATCGACTTCCGGTCTATGAATTTGTTACTTTTGAAATACCTCACAAAAACATTTAGATTTCCGTTTTATTGAAAGAAAACTACATTTAGTTATAGAAGATCCACACATTTACAATGATTAGTGGTTAGTGACTTTACACCAATGTCTAAAAATGTTGGAGCAAGGCTTTTCACATTCTTAGCGTCGCTGAATGGCTTCACTCATTGTTTTGTTTTGGCCGAGTGTGCGCTTTTCTTTAAGTTGTTATCCCATGTAACATGTTTCAATTGGGTAGTGTTATATCCATGTACTGTTAACCTTATATGTATAAACTGGTAGGTTCCTATGAATTTCGTTTCCACAAAAAATACCCCGATAGAACTGTTCCTAATCCTATGCACCCTGCTACATCAGCGTATATGTGTCTCCGTGTTATTATGTCCCCCGCAAAGCTTTGCGGGAGACATAATGTTTTCGGTTCCGTAACGCTTTCGTTTCCGGACCATATCTCCAAAACCGTTCAATATTTTTTAACGAAACTTGGTATGTGGTTAGATCTAGTACTGGAGTGGTGCCTTTTGCCATATTGGTTATTCTCCGTGTTATTATATTGGAGCTCAATGGGTAGACAACCACGCTGATGAAGTAAGTTGTACTGGGACATGTTTCGCACTCAAACGACTTTAGAAAGACGTCTATATCTATAGACTCTTACCTAATAATATATCGTTTAAAAATAACGTTAAAGGGACATATATAATATTACCTATATTATAGACCCAATCTTACTTCGCTTAAAATAACTTTGGAAAGATGTATATATATATATTCCTATAAACCCTACCCTACTTCTTCATCGCAGACATACATACCCATGGACCCTACCCTAATACTAAATCGCCAAAAACAGCATGAAAGGGACATACATAGTATATACCTATACAAACCATAAATATATACATACCAATATACCTTTTGCTCTTAGAAGGTTTGAAACACAATTAACACATTATCTATCAGACAGAAGAGCAGTTAGGTAGTAAACCTGTTTTATTGTTAAAAGAGCAAGGAACCATTTTAATGAAACATGTGATTTATTTGTTAACTGGAGATGAATTTGTGAAATGATTTTAATTTGTAACCCTGTATATGGTCCCGATCCTCCCCTAGTTAAAGGGGAACTAGTACTTCAAGGCTTTCACACCTGATTGACCAGCAGTTACGTAATGCCATAGCCGAGGAAAGAGGTCACGTGACACGGACTGGGCGCCGGCCAAACGAATTCCCATTTATGACTTGCGGTCGTTGATTGGCTGAATCATTATCTTGTTCCTATCCCTATTTAATACCGTTATTGTTATGTACCCCAATTATCTGTAAAGATAAAGGTAATAAAAGAATCTAAATCTGAATCTATCGAGCAATGAGCTGTTTTGTTTTAGAGAAATGTTTTTGAATCTAAAATGACCCAGCGGAATAGAATTGAACAATCATTATGTTTTATCAGATGAAACAAAATTAACACTCATTGTCGTGTAGCTTCAGATTTTTAAATTCTGTATAGTATAGTTTTATAACCAAAATGTTTTATACAATCTTCATTTATGCTTAAGTAACATCACAACAGTACAGTATTGAATAAGTTGGTTTAAACATATATATTCGTTAAGGTGATCGGGAAAAAAGTAGGGTTAATCATACATGAAATAGGATACGCAAACAACCAATAGGCTTATTCAAATGCGTGTCCTTCAGAAAACAAAGATAATTTGCGGATAATAACATCATATCGATGAACACAATCCGTACATAGGTAACAATTTGAAAAATAGTTTTTAAAGAGATCACTCATTTTAGAATAAAATCTATCTTGAATAACTTCAACAAAATATACTTGTTTTGAACTGGCAGAATCCTCTTCTTACATGTGAGTGCACCCGTTCAATTGTGTAGTTTTTTAAAGATAACAGAATAAAAAGCTATTTTCCTACGGCAATGTTCTAATTTTCTGGCTGCAGCCTCAGATAAAAAATAAATCAAAGTTAAGTCAAGAGAGTCTATTAATCTTGTTGATAAATTGGTGTAATAGTTAAATGTTACTGTTTTCCAAGATAGTCAGATAGATAGTTGCCGAATAAAATCATCATTATATCAAATCAAACTTCAATACTAGGCATACCCAGTAACATCTGCAAACTTACTACGTACCAAAAATTAAAACATTCACTCATATATCTTCGTGAGTTTATCATGAGGTAATGGACAAATTTTAGAGTTCAATATCACATGCCAAGTCGATGAAAAATGTCCGTTGAGGATAAAATGTTGTTGTTGGGTTGGAGTTTAACGTCTTCTTTCACCTTACGGTGATGTCGCCGACGTGGATTGAGGATAAAAGGTTGATTATAAGATTATAGGTAAAAAAGTATTCGGAAAAAAAGTACCAGAAAAAAAAGTCCTCAGGAAAGAGTCCTTTTATCGTAAAAACAGATTACATTGATCTTGACATCAAAGTTTTTGTAAAAAATGCATCCTTGAGTATTAATTATTGAAAACTTTGTTTGTTTTAACTGACAAAGTAATCTTTGCAATTGATATTGTAAAGAAAGTATGAAGTGTTTATGTATAATGACTTTAAATACCTGGATTAAATTATTAGATTTAGCCATGAAGGATGTTACGATAACTAATTAAGGATTAAAATTGAGAGCTTGTAATTGTATTGAAGAACTCAACGACTTGAATGTGTGATTTTAGCTGACTGAAACAAAGCAGTTCTGCATTGTCATGTGAGTTTAGCTGAGTTAATCAAAGAAGGCTACTCTATCCAGGAGATGCGAGAACTAACAATGTTTGCGAAGGGTGGAACACCAAGTTCTTCAACTTGGTTGGGCACCACCACCCAAGTGCCTGGCGAACCATCGATTGGTTCAAAAATGATAAATTTGTTGATGTTTTGTTAAAATATTAATGTGATTCAGAAATGTCACAAATATCACGATATCATAAATGTATGTTGAATCATATACAAAGTACATGTAAATAAACTTATTAATCAAAATCTTTGGGTTTTACAAATAGGACTTTTTTCCTAGGAAAAATTAGGACTTTTTACCGGGACTTTTTTACAGAACACCGATTATAACCTTTCATAAAGATTTTTTTTATGAATGTGCGTTGCTCTTGTTAAATTGAGTTAAGATTTAATCTTTGTCTAAATGTTTCAAATAGATCAAATATTTGTCATCTTTCTTTAACAGGTATCATAAACAGTAATGTCTCCTCGGATTTCAGGCAGTGAAATAAACAGGATTATTTTTACTTGTTTAATTGTGAGGATAATAAAATACATCGCTGATATTTGTAATCACTGTAATCACACCCAATACGTTGATAAAATATATATCTCGTTAGTACCACCTTATCTATCTCTGTAATTTTCTTTTATGACGACCGGACACCTGTCATTTTATACGTTGTGTATCTATAGCAATGAAAGTGTGAAATGTCTAGTCGTATGACGTAAACAGTGACATAACTGTCCGGGCACTAACTAACTTGTCATCACAACAGGCGACAGATTGTCTGGCCTAGCGACCAACGAATTTGTACATAACAGTGACCGCCGACTGTCTTGGTATCTTACTGCAGACCGAATGTCTAGACTAGTGACTAACGTAATCGTACATGGCAGTGACCGCCAATTGTCCTGGCACCTTTCTGCAGACAAAATGTTAACCAATGATATTGAAGAATAATATCCGACCAATGAAAAGAAGAAAAAGAATGTAAATTTATTTCATAGGACTCCCCTTCATCACTATATGTTAAACCTTGATGGATCATGTATGATGTTAACAAATGCAGCGGATCATATACACGGATACTTCTAGCAGGTATGTTTTTTCTTGTTCATACGAGTTAAGGAAATACCCCCCCCCCCTTCATTCAATATTTCGTACAAAAATATGATAAGATGAAAGAGAAGCAACCATACCTTTGTGTAGGTTTATTCGTAGAGGAAACGGGTTCGTAGATGGGATTTTTACAGATTCGTAATGAAAAACAGTTTCGTATAGAGTGACAAATTGTGAAATAAGTTCATATAAGCAATAAATTATCATTGTAAATTGTACATCCAATGTATCGATGAATCGACGATCGATGTAATGTCTTGTATAAATAAACTGAGTAGATACTTTGTAAATATTACATCAAAGTATATAATATATATTCACAATATTAAATGAAAATTTGAAGACCTCTACGAAGCTTTTTCCCTGAAAAAATCGGTCTCTACGAACATTTTTATCTACGAAACCGCTGGTTCCCCATACAATGCAAGACTAGGTTGCTGCGCAGTTAAAATAGCGCAGAGTAGGCAGGGCGTTGATCGAGATTTACGACCCTCTCGGGGCCTCGATAATAAAACACTGGAAGTGAAAAATTAAAGTTGGAGACCCCCTTTAAGGCCTTTAAGAAGCAAGGAATATCTTCAAGTTAGGCGCTTCAACCATAACCAGATTATATCCTCATATCCCGGGATATAAAGTTATCTTGTTGAAAAGGGGTAACCTCGTATTCCATTAACGGTATATCATGTATCTGTAGGTTAAGCCTTAACTACTTTGGTAAGCGTTAACTTTACCGTCTACAATAGATAGGCCTATACAATCTAGATCAAATTGTTAAGATAGGCGCATTCTGTAGGTCCCATAGTTATATAAGATGCAGAATTTGAATATAGATGTTTTAATCAATCAATATTGATCATATGTGGGGAACCAAAATCACAATTCAAGAGAAAACTATTCCCTACTTGAAATCAAATGGGTGCAGAACTGAACGATCGGGGTCAAAACTGTTTTAATATTTTCCTCCGTGTATTAGATCTATGTGACAAAGGCTAATATCTATTGTTTATAATTTTTTTTCACAGAGATAAAGCATGAAAACGTTCTTGAGGAACAAAAATCATTAATTTCGTTTTACGAAGTAGATCTAGGTGAGTTACATGCTACAAAAAGGTTTGTCTACCGTCATGCATTTCGGCGACCTCTCCTGTCGTGGAGGAAAAAAGAGCTTGAATTTTATTTGATGGCAGACATTTGCAATGCGGGATGAAAGGACGAGAAATGTTTAGATAACTCTTCATTTATGTCATTATTGATGCTACATCAACAGAAAAGAAGTCTCCTTACAAGCGGGAATGTGTTTAAAGTGGTGGAGGTAAGGATACGCAGCAGTCTGCATTTTAAGCCGCAAAATTGTAATGCAAATTCACGTTTTTAGACTAAAATATCTATACTGTAGGCGTAATATAGATTGAATCATTCAAACCTGGATTATTCCTAATCCTGGATAATAAAAAATACTTGTGTGACATGATGTGATGCTCAAATATGAAAGATAATGATACATTCAAAAAGATATCAAGACTCTAGTTTACTAAACTCCACCAATAACAAAATAAATGCTTCATCATGCTTGTATTTTTGTATCCTCCATTTTTCAGGAGCTGAGAGAAAGAGGAAAAACAGCTCTTCACCAGATTACTTGGATGGTTTGTATATATTGGGTAAGTGGTAGTGACTGCGTAGTATACACATACTGTTGAAAATGCTATTAAAAGCTTCTGTTATCATAAAATGAAGATAATTAATTGTGTTTGTATAAAGGCTTTGTACAATTAAAATTTAGTTTCAGAATACAGTGCTCCTATTATGTGAAACTGTAATCTTAAGGGATCGGAAACGGCAGGGGTCATGGGCCATTTTGCACATCGAATGAAAAAATGGCCAACTGAAATTTTTGATTTTACTATTGATATGAGGGCAATGGCCCATAAAATATTCTGAAATTGACTGAGATGCCTGTAAATGGCCCAATGTCAAACATATCTTTTCCAATCTCTCACATAACTTGTGCACTGACATTAATAACAAATATGAACATCAAAATCAATAGGAGACATATTTTTACCAAAATTTGATGATATTCTGACAATTATTTTATAGTTTTTAGCTTCTCTGACCTGTAAGCTCTCGTTATACAGTTTTTTTTCCCATAGACTCCAATGTTAAATTGCCACCGGTCATTGGCATGTCGGTCCCATACGACTGAAATAGATCACTAGCGACCACTAGCAGCAGTAAGATATGCATACTTCTGATTGAAAAATCAATGAAATACTATAGTTTGAGGTTTGTTTATAATGTAGATATTGTCATTTATTACTTGAAAATCAGATATGTGTTCATGTTTACCACAAAGTTGTTCAAATAATATCAAGTTATTTACTGTGACTCCTTTTTTCAGACATTAAGCCATGGTCATAACTCATGACCACTGATTAATCTGTCATTGGCTTAAGATAATCTAAACTTAGGTAAATGTGCGATGGCCACATCCTACAAAGAAAGATGGCAAGCAATCTGGACCATGACTTGACATTTAATCTTTATCAAGTTGATAAAAACCATCTCAATTGTAGCTTATCACTTTGATTTACTTTAGACTGACACTTCAGAATTCCTTACAATTTGTTGGTATTTCTTACATTTTATTATTCTAAAGAATTCCTGTATTTGAAGAATACCTCTCAAAATAATGATAAATCAAGTCCTTTTTGTATAAGGTATGTCCCTTATATCTTTAATGATTTTTTTCAGAAAAAAGAATGCAGATTAAGAAAACATCTGACTGACTGGTTGCCTTTATAAAATGGTGTGTATAGAATTGGTTTTTACCTCACCTAGTATATGAAGCATGATGGGCTTATGTTGTGGGTTGGTGAGCTTTCAGTCTGTAAACATTTTATAACCTGTACAATTCCTCTTGAACTGTTTGAACCTCTTTCATTTAGGGTACTATAGAAAATCTATATTTATGTAGTCCGCCATAAAATGTTACTACCTGTTTGTTCGAAAAGTCGGCATACGAAGCCTACGTCCGGAAGGTAATGTTGAAAATTCCAAGAAAAGTGGATGGGTAGAATCACCCAAAATTTTGGTTCCTTTTTTTGATAACTGCTTCTTATAAAAACTGCCGATCGTTTCAATGGGAAGCCCCATAATCTTTGATGCAGTATTCAAGATTTTGGACAATTTGTTTCTATTTTGAACAGACAGGTTCCCAAACCAACTTAAAAAGTTAAATGTAAGGACACTTTGAATGAAGGTTCTGTAATATAATAATAATAATAATGTATTTGTATAGCGCCTAGTATCCATCTCTTGAGTTGCTCACTGGCGCATATGAGAAAGTTAGTCTGAAGAAGTTGGATTATATGTTGTCACGAACAGGAGAGTCTTTAAGTGTGTTTTGAAGATTGTTTCAGAGGTAGTGAGTTTGAGTTCTGGCGGCAAACTGTTCCAAAGTTTGGGTGCAGCAATCGAGAATGCTCTTGCACCCAACATGCTTGTGAACACTGGCTGAGACAACAGGAACTGGCTAGAGGAGCGTAGAGTTCTAGATGACTGATACACACTTATGAGCTGTTTTAGGTAAAGAGGACTGCTTTCATTGTAGAGGGCCTTGTGAGTCAAGAGTAAAAGTTTGAAAGAAATACGCTGTTGCACTGGTAACCAATGAAGAGCTTGCAGGACTGGAGTGATGTGGTCTGTGCGTCGTTTACATGTAATCAATCTGGCTGCCGAGTTCTGGACTCTTTGGAGACGTGACAGAAGCTTTTGGGGGAGGTTGACAAGAAGCGAGTTGCAGTAATCAAGGCGGCTGATGATAAGCGTTTGGACAAGAAGTTTGATGGTTTCAACAGTTAACAGATATCGGATTTTACCGATATTGTGTACATGGAAATAACAATTTCTACAGACAGATTTGATATGTTCTTCCATTGTCATTGTTGCTTGGAAAATCACACCAAGATTCCTTGCCTTTGGACTGTTACTTACAGAGCATGTTCCAACATGGATAGAAGGTTTCGGGCTGAGTTTTGAGAGCTGATGATGTGTGCCCAGTGTCAGGAACTCAGTTTTGTCATCGTTGAGTTTCAAGTAGTTTGCACTCATCCATATACGGATATCTGCAATGCAAGCTTCCACTGATTTGATGGCATTTCCGACTGCAGCTGGGGCAACAGAAAGATACAGCTGATTGTCATCAGCATAAAGGTGGAAAGAAAGAGAGTGCTTTCTTATTAGATCGCCGAGTGGCAAGATGTACGCGCTGAATAGGAGAGGTCCGAGCACCGATCCTTGAGGAACACCGCAGAGCATGCTGTGTTGCTCAGATACTGTATCTCCAATCTTGACTGACTGTGAGCGACCCGTTAAGTATGATTTAGTCCACTGAAGCACTGTTCCGGTGATGCCCAAATCTTCAAGTCTTTGTAGCAGAATACCATGGTCGATCGTGTCAAATGCTGATGAAAGATCAAGCAAGACAAAAAGTGTGACATGTTTACTGTCCATAGCGCCGATGACGTCATTGTAGACCCGGACCAAAGCTGTTTCCGTGCTATGGTTAGATTTGTATGCTGACTGGAAAGCTTCTTGAAGATTGTGTTCAGCAAGGTGCGATTTAATTCTGGATGCAACAACTTTTTCAAGACACTTGGAAAGGAACGAAAGATTGGAAACTGGTCGATAATTTTGAAAGATTTCAGCATCGAGACTTGCTTTCTTCAGGAGAGGGATGACATGAGCTTGTTTGAAGACAGATGGAACACTGCCTGTATCAAGAGATGCATTGATAATGTCAAGGTAACATGGTGCCAGAGTGTCACTGCATGCTTTCACAAGCCAAGTAGGGATGACATCCAAAGAAGAAGACTTTGAGGGCGAGTCTTTGATGACGTAATACAACATCATGATGGTTTGATCAATTTTAAAGTGTTTCAGTTTCCACAAGAAATGTAAACGTTGTCCTTTCTTATATATCTTCTCAGTATTCTCATTCCAAGAGAGTTTAGAATCAATGATAGTACGGTGACGGTCCAGGGTTGTCAAAATGTGCCGGCGACCGGCGATTTCGCCGTCTACTTGTGTTTTATCGCCGTCTACAAATTCTGTAGATGATCTTTTTACCAAAAATGATTAATTGACATGGTATCTTATCATGCCAGAACACATTCAAGTGTTAAAAGATACGTCAAGCAGAGATGTTATTATAAACAAATTCCGACAAAGGACCGATACATTTCACCTGGCGTCTCTCATGTATGTGGCTTCACTTGTTTCAGCGATCGAAAATCGAAATATTTGATTCCCAAAATATTATCAAGAACTATCGCTTCATAAGGCTTGTTATCCATTTTGAATGTTTATTATGGTATATTTCCAAACTTATTTATCATATTTAATCAGAGTTCAAAGATATCTTGTCAAAAATACTTTCGCGAAAGCACGTTGTTTCACTGTACTTGGAATCTCAATTGTAATTTCTTGACGACAAATAACATTATATGATAATCTTTCGTGGTCAGTATCATAATTTATTAAATTTATGCTAGTTTTTCTTCGAATTTTAAATCAGTCAATATTTCAATTAACTGCATGTTGTTTTGAAAAATGTAATATATCGAATATGTTTTACAAATATGTGAATATTTAGACATTTAATATTGTATTACAATATGTTGTCATGAATTTATTACAACCACGTTTCAGCATCAAACATCGTTTTCAAATCGACTTGCTGATTGGTTGACCTACATTTCTGGGCCAATGAAAAGTCTTGTAACAAAAATTTCTCTACTCGTAAACACATGCAGCAAAAGCTGTCGACTGAGTATTCACGTTCGTTTTTCATGAGAATAATATTACCGGTATGTAATCTGATTAAAACAAACAACAAACAATGTAAGTTAGCATTTACAATTTCTTTTATCATTCTTTTTAATAATATACGTCTGAAAAAAGTGCCATTTGATATTTAAGAAGTATCGATGTCAATTTTAAACGCAACTCGCATCAATGATTACTTTCTTGGTCTCTCGCGGTTTAAAGCCCATACCCCTATTTTCAAGATATTTGTTTGCCGGGCCCCCTAGTCTTATACCCGGGAGGAAACGGTAGGCCTATATGCTGTTATTATTGCACTTTCATCAGACTTGTTTCAGTAACCAGTCTCTGATAATATCACTCTCTAAAAATTTTGTGAATTAATTTATGAAGTGAATTAATTATAATCTGATTTAAAGCAAAGCTGTAACTGTATTTGAATAGTTTCTATATCTGATGTTGATTGTGTAAATATCATGATATGTGCTGTTATTATTCCACACTTCCTGTCCACTGTTTTTGAGAGTTTGGTTTAGTTGCCAGGCTCAATCTGACAAGACCATTGATTCCCTTAGGTTTTTGTGAAATATAAAATGAATTATATTATAGATTATATGTGCTGTTGTTATTGCACTTAAGACTGTTTGAGATTTTATTGTTTCAGTAATCAGTCCTTGATAATATCACTCTCTTTTCAAGTTGTGAAATATGAAGAGAATTATTATATTTCAAAGCAAAGGTTTAAAATGTATTTAAGAAGTTCTAGACTCGGACTGTCAGAGTTTGGTAATGTAATGTAAATATGTGCTGGTTTGTTAAATATGAAGGGAATTTATTATATTATTATAGAAAAGTTGTTCTTGACTGTCTGAGTGTCAGATAAAATAAAACACTTGACACCAGGACCTGAAAGTATTTTTTATTCATTACAAGACTGTTTTTTTTCGGTCTAAAACTCTTAATTAAAATTGCCAATTAGACTTGTAGAGTGTGGCCTGAAGGTTTCAGAAATGACCTGTAAATTTAACTTCAGGACAATTGACCTGTTGTTGAAGTATCCATCAACACCACTGTACATATTGTCTGTGATGAAATATTTTCCTGTAGAAAAATCCAAGAAAATTTAAAAAATTATAGTAAAAATAGTCTGTGAAATTAACATTTTGGCAGTGTCATTTACCTGCCAAGAGTACCTAAAATTGCATCTAAGAGCATACAATTTTCAAAAATCTCCCGGACCCCCACCAACGAGAGGGGACAATGCCCACTCTCGTTCTCTCCCCCACTCCGGCCTTCGGCCGTCGGCCGACTTGCCTACGGCAAATCGGATCTTCAGTAAAGGTGCCTGTTACTTTATTCATTCTGCCTTCTACTCAAATTCTTTTTGACAACCCTGAGTACCTAAGTATTTATATTCATTTACTCTTTCTATTTATAACATTTCCATCAATACACACAGATTCTAATGTTGACTTTGTTCTCCTAAAATCAATTATCATTTCTTTAGTTTTTTGAACGTTCAAATATTACACCAATCAACAAATCTTGATATCTCGGATCTATAGGCAAGTTCTACTAAGCTTTCTAAGATTATATTTTCTTACTGGTACCTTTAGATATTGCCATGGTATAATCATTTTCTCTAAAACCTTCATTTGACTCTTCCACCGAAATCCGATATTACAAGGAATGTACAATACAGATAGATTGAAATTCCTGTCTGTAGGATGCAGATTTTTAATTTCATCATCCTCCTCCCAAGTAAGAACATTACAAAGCTGTTCAATGTATGGTTGTCCAGCCCTTACAGTAATGCAGACTATGGTTAGATGTTTACTTTTCAGTGCATGTGAACATATTGGTGACACAGTGTTATTTGGCTAGGTGTCCTTTATCAAATCTTCTTTTGACGTCCCCAAAGTTCTGCTACCTTCTTTACAGCTATTTCCCCTATACACCTAGTGCTTTTCAAATCCCCTCCTCCCCTCCTATATAATTAATCAAATGTTGTATTATTAATATATCTTAAGAAAACTTCAGTGTTTGAATTCCAGTTTAAATGCTCTCTTTTTAACAATGTTGTGACATGTAATAGATGTGTCTTTTGGAATTTACAATTTCTTGATATTTAGCTCGATCAGGACTAAGGGTGCAACGATACACCGATATACCGGTGCATCGAGATTATATGGCTGACGATAAGATACACGATACGTTTTGCTTCTGAATCGATACACTACGATACGACCTACAGTGGAATTAAATTTCTTAATTTTAATTTTTTACCCTGTCAGTGTCAACAGTGTTTATTATAGACAAATAAAGTAAATGTTTACAGTTTCACTACCCTGTGTAATACGTATCGAGATCGTATCGTACCCCAAATATCTAGATACGTATCGTATCGCGACCCTCCTGTGTGGTTGCACCCCTAATCAGGACTGAAAGTCCAGATGGGCTTATGGCATGGCCCGTCGTCCGGCGTCCGTCCGTCATCCGTCCGTCCGTAAACTTTTGACACTTTCGACTTCTCCTCATGAACCATACACATTAGAGAGCTGAAATTTTGTGTACAGGTACCTTAGCATATGGAGATTCTAATTTGTAACTTTGGTGACCCCATGACCCCAAATAGGGTCACAGGGGTCACAGGGGTCACAACTTTAAAAACCTATTTTCATCTTCTTCTCCAGTTCCAGAAGGACAAGAGAGTTAAAAATGATATGTGCAGACTCCTTGGACAATGGGGATAATAATTTGTAACTTTGGTGACCCCGTGACCCCAAATAGGGTCACAGGGGTCACAACCTTAAAAACCTATTTTCATCTTCTTCTCCAGTTCCAAAAGGAGTAGAGTTAAAAATGATATGTGCAGACTCCTTGGACAATGGGGATTCTAATTTGTAACTTTGGTGACCCTGTGACCCCAAATAGGGTCACAGGGGTCACAACCTTAAAACCCTATTTTCATCTTCTTCTCCAGTTCTAAAAGGACTAGAGAGTTAAAAACAACATGTGCAGACTCCTTGGCCAATGGGGATTCTAAATTGTAGATTTCGTGACCCCATGACCCCAAATAGGGTCACAGGGGTCACAACCTTGAAAACCTATTTTCATCTTCTTCTCCAGTTCCAAAAGGAGTAGAGAGTTAAAAATGATATGTGCAGACTCCTTGGACAATGGGGATTCTAATTTGTAACTTTGGTGACCCTGTGACCCCAAATAGGGTCACAGGGGTCACAACCTTAAAAACCTATTTTCATCTTCTTCTCCAGTTCTAAAAGGACTAGAGAGTTAAAAACGATATGTGCAGACTCCTTGGACAATGGGGATTCTAATTTGTAACTTTGGTGAACCTGTGACCCCAAATAGAGTCACAGGGGTCACAACCTTAAAAACCTATTTTCATCTTCTTCTCCAGTTCCAAAATGTCTAGAGAGCTGAAAAGTTGTGTGTAGACTCCTTGGCCAAATGACTCTATTAGGCCCGATGGGCTTATGGCATGGCATGGTGTCCGGCGTCTTAGTAAGGACCACAGGGTCTCCAGAAGCAAAAGGCCTAGAAGGCTGAAATCATGTGAACAGATTCCTTGACTAGTAAGGATTAAAATTTATAGGTTTGGTGACCCTATGACCCCAAATAAGGGCCACATGGGCCACGACCTTAAATCCAATGTTCATCTTCTACAGATGCATAATGCCTAGAAAGCAGAAACCTTGTGTACAGATTCCTTGACTAGTGAGGATTATTAATTGTAGCTTTGGTGACCCTGTTGTCCCTAAATAGGGCCACAGAGGCTGCACCCTTAAACCTCTTTTCATTTAATTCTCCAGAAGCATAAGGTTAAAAAGTTGAAAATTTGTGAAAAGACTCCTTGACAAGCAAAATTGAATGTGAAGTCTGATTAGCTACATAGCTATTAAGTTTTATTAGTTTCCATGGACCTATGACTAAAACAGGGACTCTATAACAATGTCCTTTTGTCAGTAGCATATTTTCTAAACTAGACATGCTAGCTTTACCAATTTAACACTTGTCAACCATGATTGCCTTATGAGGTTGAGATAAAAAATAAATTTCATTTTTAGCTCATCTGGCCTGAAAGGCCCGATGGGCTAATGGCATGGCATGGTGTCCGGCGTCCGTCCGTCCGTCCGTCCGTAAACTTTGTGGAATTTCGACTTCTTCTCCAGAACCAAAAGGCCTAGAAAGCTGAAACTTAATGTACAGACTCCTTGGCTAGTGAGGATTATAAATTGTAGCTTTTATGGCCCTGTGGTCCCTAATAAGGGTCACAGGAGCCACGCCCTAAAAATCTATTTTCATCTTCTTCTCCAGAAGCATAAGGCCTAGAAAGCTGAAACTTTGTGTAGACTCCTTGGCTAGTGAGGATTATAAATTGTAGCTTTGGTAGCCCTGTGGCCCCTAATAAGGGCTGCAGGGGCCACACCCTTCAAACCTATTTTCATCTTCTTCTCAAGAAGCATAAGGCCTAGAAAGCTGAAACTTTGTGTACAGACTCCTTGGCTAGTGAGGATTAACAATTGTAGCTTTTGTGGGCCTGTGGCCCCTAATAAGGGTTACAGGGGCCACACCCTAAAAACCTATTTTCATCTTCTTCTCCAGAAGCATAAGGCCAAGAAAGCTGAAATATTATGTACAGACTCATTGACTAGTGAGGATTATAAATTGTAGCTTTGGTGGTCCTGTGGCCCAAACTAAGGGGGGAACCACATTGGCCACACCCTAAAGCAAAATCAAATGTAAAGCCTGATGAGCTACAGAGCCAATGGCTCTATTTTTATGGTTTCATTGGAAAAATTACTAAATAGTGACTTGATGGTAACCTCCTTTGTCAAGATCTTATCTTCTAAACTAGAAATGATAGCTTCAACTTTATAAACCTACCAGTATTAACCATATTCTTTAGAGGTAGGTAAAACCTATATGTGAATTACCCTTTTTAGGTTTTCATGAAAACGTCACTTACACAATTACGTAACTTGGTCCTTTGCCCTTAGCATATATCCTAAAGTATTTTTCAAAGCTACATAAGATTTGATACACTGGTCAACTAGATGCATACAGACTCCTTTACTAGTGAGGATTATAATTTATAGCTTTGGTGGTCCTGTGGCCCCTAATAAGGGATGCTTGGTCCACACACTTAAAACTTACTTTTTATTGTCTTCTTCAAAAGCATAAGACCTAGATCTGTAACTTAGTTTACTTTGTACATTGACCACACCCTAAAGCAAAATTAAATATGAATCCTAATGAGCTACAGAGCCAATGACTCTATTTTATAAAATCTTAGTGGGTAACAGTTGTATCTAGGCTCTGCTTGCCTCTACTCTTATTTTCTATTCAATGAGAAAATTCAAGTGAATTGCACATGTTTAATGTTTTGAAGTCCTTATATTGTATAAATTTTATCATTGTAAATATTACTTCAAAAACTTTTAATTATAAACCTTTGTTTCCAGGTGACTATAGATCATGGATCATGAGGTGGAGGAACAAGCTTGTTTTCCTTCTGTTGCTGAGGATCCCTGTCAACCAAATTGTAAGGTGAATTGCTGCATACTGAAAACATACTTGTATTTGACAAGAAATCAAAATATTCTTTTATTATTATGATTATTGAACACTCTGCACCTAGAGATAATTGAATAACAAAATAACTGTCCAACAACTACCTAATCTAGCATGTTTCTAATTTTACTTCATCCACAAAGTTTTTACATGGGTAACAAATACTAACAATAACAAAAACTTTGAAAAGAATACAGTACCGGTATGTTTTACCTTATATAAACCTTATAAAAAATAATCCTGGTCTTGTCTTACGGAACCATAAATAATTACCCCTAACATGGAGAGGTAACTTCTAAATTTTATTTCAGTTAGTGTAGTGAGATACACATTTATCTATTCTGAACATCTAATTTGTGTCTTTCAAACTCTCATTATGATTATTATTTGACCTCATTTGCATAATCTAGAGAGTGTTTTGTCTTGCATTCTGTTCTTGTCTTAAAACAGTAAGGGTAGCCTTTTCCAACAAATAATGCCATAACCCGCCTGCAAAACCCTATATCCTAAAAGGATGTGTTAGTTTCTAGCTAGGTGGTTATGTATTAAGTAAATATTTCCACAAATTAAGGTATCATTTGTCAGGAAATAAGAAAGCAGAAAGCATTTTTCTAATTCTCCAAAAGTATGTTAATGTTATTTCACGATTGGCTGATTAACTTGTTTTTGTTATAAATTTATCTCGTATTATGCCAGCATCCATACGTATTGCTTCCTTGGTCAGAAGGGACACTTATTTTTAAATGTGGCCATGCAATCAATCCATAAGGGGTCTTGAGTTGTGAAACCTTATTTTGATTTAACAATTACTGATTCATTCCTGAGTCCCATGAACTACAGAGTATATATGTGTACCATTTTCAATGTTCTATGATATTATTGATTATACATTCCAGGTATTCTCACCATTCTGCATCTAGAGAATGAATCTGGCATTGGACTTTGACCATGGACCAAAGAACTTGTTTGGAACTTGGAAGATATATAATATACTGTTCATCCAAATACCTTGTGATGAACATCAGATTCTTGGAATTTTATGTTGCAGCTGTTACATAAACTTGAACTATGAGCTTATATTTTGATTGATACAGTTTGGTTTGAATGAAATTATGCATGCAAAAATAAACAGTGCATTAATTAATATTCAAGAATATTTTGGGGTTTTTTTCACTCATAGAATTCATGTTGCTTCAAAACATCAACCATCACCTTTCCTTATACAAAAAATACAAAACATCTTTAGAACATTTATATATTAAGAATGAAGAATGAAACACAATTCATTTCAAAACGTTATCCCTAGTCATTTTTATACCCCCGCTATGACATAGTCGGGGGGGTATAAAGCGCTTCACGTTGTCCGTCCGTGAGTCCGACATCGTTTCCGGAGCATAACTTGAAAATTATTTGACTTAGAAACTTTAATTTGGTATAGATTATACTTATGGCTATATGGTGCAGATGTGCCTGTGGGGGGGTTTGAATTCCAGGGTACAAAATTTATTTTAAATTTTGGCCTTAAATTGGCCAAATTTCTGACTTTGTTCCGTTTCCGGAGCATAACTTGAAAACTACTCTACTTAGAAACTTAAAATTTGGTATGGGTGTTACCTATGTGGTGCAGATGTGCCTTTTTGGGGTTGAATTCCAGGGTACCAATTTTTAAAAAAAATTTTGGCCTTTAATTGGCAAAAATTTCTTACTTTGTTCCATTTATGGAGCATAACTTGAAAACTACTGGACTTCAAAACTTCAAATTTGGTATGGATGTTACCTATGTAGTGTAGATGTGCCTATTGGTGGTTCGAAATCCAGGGTACCAAAATATTTTGAAATTTTGACCCTAAAAAGGCCAGATTGTGAGATTATCATTTCCTGCTGATTTGCCTTTAAGGGATATATATCTAGGTGGCCCTAACATTTTCAAAGTTTGACTAAATATAGTCAAAAGTCCAGCCTTCTTCAAATTATTAAAGCTATGACTTTCAGACTGTTATTTTGTTTAACCTCACCGTTAATCCATGAAAGTTAGCATTCATTCACATGACTGAAAGAATATTTTTAGATTTATCATTGTTATAAAATGGCGGTGAAATAACAGCGGGGATATGTGAGCTGTGCTCACTTTTGCCTTGTTTAAGATACTCAATACTGTCCAAGAGGCTCTCACTATAACTCAATTACCGGTAAGATGATCAGAGGTTCTGTGTGCATGTACACTGCTAATGGCTGAAATATGCCCAGTCGAGGAAAACAATAACTCACTCTGGTTGCATGTAAAAGTAAAAGTTATCTATGAGAACGGGAAGGTTTTCATTTAATTTTTTATTCTCTGAAGTGATAAGATATGAAGAAATAGGATCATGAATTCTGTTAATCCATGAGGCATACATGTCCATACACATCCACATGGCCTACACTATACGATTCGGCAACTGGGCCAAATCAGGTAAGCTGGGCCAATACGGGCCAAACTGGGCCAATACGAGCAGACTGGGCCAATACGACTCTGAGCATGCGCATATACACAAATGGCGCAAGTGCGAAGCTGTCGCTTCAAAACTTTCAACATATATTACAGTTCACCAATCGCTTTTATTATTTTGATTTCGATGAAAATGAACTCTCTAATGTTGTTCAAGTAAATCACAAAGAAGTTAATTAATAAAAATGTCATTAATCAAGTTTTTCCATATTGGCCCAGTTACAGGTCCTCGGTCCGCTGTATTGGCCCTTGGCTTCGCCTCGGGCCAATACAGCAGACCTCGGACCTGTAACTGGACCAATACGGAAAAACATGATTAATGACATTATATTATTAATTAACTATCAATGATATGGCACTTATACAATTTATACGGCCTGCACTATACGAATGCACAACTGGGCCAATACAGGAAAACTGGGCCAATACGAGCAAAACAGGGCCAATACGAGCGGACTGGGCCAATACGAGTCTGAGCATGCGCATACACACAAATGGCGAGAGTCCGAAGCTACCGCTTCAAAACTTTCAACATATATGACAGTTCATCAATCTTATTGATAATTTTGATTTCGGTAAAAATTAACTCCCTAATGTTGTGCAAGTAAATTACAAAGAAGTTAATTAATAAAACGTCATTAATCAAGTTTTTCCGTATTGGCCCAGTTACAGGTCCTCGGTCTTCTGTATTGGCCCTTGGCTTCGCCTCGGGCCAATACAGCAGACCTCGGACCTGTAACTGGACCAATACGAAAAAACTTGATTAATAACATTATATTACAGATGAGAATATTTCTGCTGTTACTATTATGGAAGCGTATTTCCCAATTTTAGCAACTGAAAATTAAAATGAATAGCCTTCCCTTTATGTTATGTCCCTTTCCCTAATAATTATAAACAATTGGTTGTAGTGATTCCATTCAATATCCCCTTTGAATTGATCTGAGAAAACAATATTGACCTTGGACTTCATCCAGAGATAAGTAATAGTTATACCCACACTTCCCTTGGACATAAGAAGTGGAGGTGTATCGGTCAATACACTTACAGTCAGAACAAAGAAAACTATAGCAACAAGACCGGAAGTTGGGTATAAAAGTGGCTTGGGACCGTGTCATCTGCCTTTATTGTTACTCTGCTTCATCAGACTATAATTGAATGAGATCCTCCGAACTGAATTTTATCCTTTTCACTATTATGACTGAACATCTATCACTACAAAATTAATAGGTTTCTAGTAATCTTGAGACAAGCTCTGCATTCTTGTTTTTCAGTTAGAACCATACGCAAAAGGATGGAAACCCTAACGCGTTACAAACAAATAGGAACAACATACAAACATTCTTTAATATCTTTCAGTATGCAATTAGCTAAATTGACAACGATTAAGAGATCAAATTTCTTTATTGTTTTGAAATAACATATTATAATGGTAAATGCAGCATGAATCATCATCTTTATAAAAAAACTGCCAGAAGATTTGTGCAAATCCAGCTTATCACCAACTCGAAGCAAATAAAACTAGAAACTAGTAATTTTCCTTAATCTCGCTTTCAGGGAAGTTTCATTCCATTTCACAACATTATCAACAGTTAATATGAACATTCATAATATAAACACATAACCTTATTTCAAAGGAATTTAACGACAGTTAATGTAAAAAAAATTTCAATAGACATTGTCTACGTTATAATACTCCTATATTTGTTAGTAAACTGTTTTAAAATGGAAGTAATAGGCGGTTTTGTAAGTACAAATGTCTTAAATTCGGTCAACAGTACAGTTGTCCTGGTAATCTGAGGCGACAGTTACTGCCACAATATCAGATAAGTGTTTTCCCTTCTTTCATTAAGTTTAGCCTATGTTACTGTGTAAAGTTGGTCCATATGCAAATATGTTCTTTATGACTACAACTCCCTTTTGATGGAAATTACCGTCAGTAACTATATTCAAATTGCTTTTGTGGTACCTATTGAATCGAAATATGGTATTGTTATCCGACTTGATATAAGATAGTTTCTCTTAAACCTTAACTTTCAATCACATAGAGGCCCTATATGTTGTGTCCTTATTTCCGACCTTCGTGCTGATTACCGACAGTACCGTATCTGTGCAAAATTCTTCTCTGTGCTATCTATCCTTACTTTCATGGAAATTACCGATAGTTACTGTGTAAGAATCTTCTTCTGGAAATTGCCGACATTTTACAATGTAAGAATTATATATTTGGTCCTATACTATCCCACTTTCATGGAAATTACCGACATTTACTATGTGAGAATTAAAAATTTGGTCCTATCCCACTTCCATTGAAATTACCGACATTTACTGTGTAAGAATTGTACATTTGATCCTTAATTCCAACTATCATTGAAATAACCGACATTAATTGAGTAAGAATTGCATAATTGGTCTTTCTATCCCACTTTCATTTGAATTATCGACATTTACTGCCTAAGAATTAAATATTTGGTCCTTCTATCCCATTTTCGTTGAAATTACCGACATTTACTGTGTGGGAATTATATATTTGGTGCTTATATCCCACTTTCATTATTTATCGACAGTTACTTTGTAAGAATTTTATATTTGGTCCTTATATCCCGCTTTCATTGAAATTACTGACAGTAACTGTGTAACAATTGTATATTTGGTCCTTATATCCCAATATCATGGAAATTACAGACATTAACTATGTAAGAATTATATATTTGGTCCTTCTATCCCACTTTCATGGAATCACCGACAGTTACTGTGTAAGAATTGCATATTTGGTGCATATATCCAACTGTCATTGAAATTATCGACATTTACTGTAAAACAATTGCATATTTGGTCCTTATATCCAACTTTCATGGAAATTGCCGATATTAACTGTGTAAGAATTATATATTTGGTCCTTATATCCCACTTTCATTGAAATTACCGACAGTTACTGTGTAAGAATTGCATATTTGGTGCATATATCCCACTGTCATTGAAATTATCGACATTTACTGTGAAACAATTGCATATTTGGTCCTTATATCCAACTTTCATGGAAATTGCCGATATTAACTGTGTAAGAATTATATATTTGGTCCTTATATCCCACTTTCATTGAAATTACCGACAGTTACTGTGTAAGAATTGCATATTTGGTGCATATATCCCACTGGCATTGAAATTGTAGACATTTACTGTGAAACAATAATTGTATATTTGGTCCTTGTATCCAACTTTCATGGAAATTGCCGATATTAACTGTGTAAGAATTATATATTTGGTCCTTATATCCCACTTTCATTGAAATTACCGACAGTTACTGTGTAAGAATTGCATATTTGGTGCATATATCCCACTGTCATTGAAATTATCGACATTAACTGTGAAACAATTGCATAATTGGTTCTTTTATCCAACTTTCATGGAAATTGCCGATATAAACTGTGTAAGAATTATATATTTGGTCCTTATATCCCACTTTCATTGAAATTACCGACAGTTACTGTGTAAGAATTGCATATTTGGTGCTTATATCCCACTGTCATTGAAATTATCGACATTTACTGTGAAACAATTGCATATTTGGTCCTTATATCCAACTTTCATGGAAATTGCCATCAGTTACTGCATATCCCTTATATCCCACTTTCATTGAAATTATCGACAGTTACTGTGTGAGAATTGTATATTTGGTCCTTTTATCCCATGAACTTTCATTGAAATTACAGACAGTAACTGCATGTGTAAGAATTGTATATTTGGTCCTTATATCCCACTTTAATGCAAATTGCCGACAGTTATACTGCATGTGTAAGAATTGTATATTTGGTCCTTGTATCCCACTTTCATGGAAATTGCCGACAGTTACTGCATACATGTGTAAGAATTGTATATTTGGTTCTTGTATCCCACTTTAAAGGAAATTACCGACAGTAACGATATAAAATTTTCTTCTTTCTCTTTTACCTTTATTTCATGGAAATCACCGACAGTTACTGTGCAAAATCATTTAGTTTGCCCTTATATCCAACTTTCATGGGAATTACCTACATTTTCTGCGCAAAACTAGTTTTGTGCAATCTATCCTTACTTTCATTGAAGTAAACCTCAGCTATACTGTGTAAAATCATGATTTGTCATTATTTCCAATTCATTGGAATTACCGACGGTTACCGTCTAAATAAATATCAGATATTTGTGCACCTAAACCCTCACTTACATGAAACTTACACTTACACTTGAAAAATCGCATGGTTGGTTAATTGTCTTGAATCGTATATCCGCTGATTAACCCCACGTACATTAAACTAAACGAAAGTTTGTAAACTTGTATTTATTTGTTCTCTTGAACTGCCTTTCACGGAAATTATCTACACTTGCTGTGTAAAAACCTTTGTGTTACCTTGCCTTACTCTCAGCAATTCCACAAATCCTTGTTAATACCCTATGCTTGTGACTTAACCAATGTCACTGGACAATTTGAATTAAGTTATCGTATTTTGGACTTGTTTTGCGAGTTTTTATGCAAAACACTTCTGTACGTTTGCGGTATCATATCCAAATTAAGACAATGCAGACATTTTCTTATATATATATATATCATAGTTTGATACAAATAACACACTATATGATATTCATTTACATTACATGTGAAAATTGTAGATGGTATATTATAAGCTGAGTACATTATATAAATATAGGATAAGTTAGTATGTGAAAGAGATGTGGGAAAGCTATGGACAGACCTTAGGAAAGATTATGGATCAAATATTGGGAAAAGGGAATTCTCGACGATTTTAGTTTAAATCACAAAGACAATAACATCAATATGTCTTAGTTCCGGGTCTCACCATGTGTGAAATGTCTTATATAAATATAAAAGGAGAATGCGTCCCCTACGTTTGCGATATCAGATTCATAGATTTGGACGATAACAATACTATATTGGTTGTCATGGATTTTTCAACCTCTACTACAAGAAGCTCAAAATATATAATGTTGGATGCATATTTAGCTCATCTGGCCTGTAAGGTCCGATGGGCTTATGGCATGGCATGGTGTCCGGCGTCCGTCCGTCCATCTGTCCTTAATTTTTTGTTGAATTTCGACTTCTTCTCCACAACCATAAGGCCTAGAAGCTGAAACTTTGTGTACTGATCCCTTGGCTAGTGAGAATTATAAATAGTAGCTTTAGTGGCCCTGTGACCTCTACTAAGGGGGGACACCAGTGGCCACACCCTAAAGCAAATCAAATGTAAAGCCTGATGAGCTACAACACCATTTAAAAACATTTGCAACACATACTTCTAAAGAGGTCTATGTATGCAACCATGCATGCACACCCTTTTTCTTGTCTATGACCGTTTTACGTATCCACAATTTAAGGAGTGGGGGACGGGGACAAGAGTTCCATTTTAGCAGCTCAGTAGGGGGATAATTGTGTACAGACAATGAAATCAAGGGATACATTTTTTGGGGATTTTATGCTTTATATATTGTTTTTCCTTACATAAAAAAGAATTATTTTAATCCTTGTTACTACACACATTCTGTTCCTGACCACTTACTGTTGTTGGCTAAAGTGTTTCTGTTAGGAAACTGTTGTATAGATTTATTTTAACTTTAGAAAACTAGTTTATTAACAAAAAAATTTTAACAGTTTTCATTCAAATGTTAAATCATTACAAAATATTATAGAAAATGCAGAAATATTGTCAGCCAAAAGTTAAAGTTAAACCAAACTGTTTAATCAGCATTTTTGATAATGCATAGCTACAATCATACCCTGGTATCTAACAAAGCAAAGGCCTGACAAAGCACTTTGCAGGATCAGCCAATGAAATAGCAGTGGTTCCTGGATAAAAGAATGCAAAGCTAAAGATATTTTGCTTCAGACTCTTGGAATACTGGCATTTCATTGGTTTAAAAGAAAACATACCTGTTAGCAATATGAGGCATTTGGCATCAGGGTATGGATGTCGCTACACTGAGGAATTAAAGTATTAAAATGAAAATTATATAAAATATTTTTTTTCCTTTTGAAACTCTTATTTTCTTATATCAATACTTTAATAGGAGAATACAAAGGTAGCATAAAAAGGCCAGGCTGCCCACCTGAAGAACCAGTGATATTAAAAATACATGAACTGTTTCTCAAGAAATCAAGTTTTCTGAAAGAGTAGATAAACAGCCAGATTCAATCACAGACTCATCATGACTTTTAGTCAAGATGGTCATCAAATGAAACATCCCAACATTTGTTTTTCACTTTATTTCAAACCATATAGCTACACAAACTAAAGAATCCATGCAGCATTCAAATTATTTTCTTGTTCCTTTCTCGGACATCAACCTAAAAGACAAAAATATACTTTCATTATCAGAGTTAATTGATAGCAACTTGATTCACATTTTAACACATGACTTTATATTTAGATAAAATATTAAAAACAGTCAAACCGACATCAGTGCTCCAGACAAGCAGCGTATCTATGTTATTTACATATCGAAATACTTAAACAATAATTTAAAACGCTAGGAGTACAGATCCCTAGACATTTTCTTTAAAACCCATAAGAATCAAAATAGGTTGTGTACTGTACACAACGATTTGTAAACACCAGCGTATTTGAACCTTAAATTGTCACAAATGGATATTAAAACTTTTTCAAAATAACAATATTCAGTGCCTTTAACATGTTATTTAGTATCATTATATTTAAAAGATAATGTTTTTATGCAAAGAAATATCCATTTATGTTAAATCATGAGAGCACAAGCTCATTTCTTATGTGAGATACCCATTGGTCCGAAATCAGAGGAGTTAAATTTTATTAAAGTATACTATCAAAATCGACATTACACAATTTTACAAAAACAGGGAGTAAATATCTAACAGGTCCAAAACTAATCTGGAGCACTGCAACATATCAACTTAAATGTGGCTTTCCGTAACTCAAATAGTGAACTCAAATAGTCAACATGTCAAATCTTGCTGAATTAATTTGACTGATAACCTGCCCGGAATCAATAGGGAACTGCCCTCTACTTTAGATTCTATACACTCATCATTTTTACAATAATGCGATCAAAAGAGATTTGTCTGTGACATAATTTACAAAAATGATCCTTTCTTTCACTGTAATAATCATCAATACATGAATGAAATTATTGATCCTCAAACCTCTGCCGTGTCCATATTTTTGAGAGTGAAAATTAAATTTAGAATTCTAGTATCTCAATCCCACAGGGAGAAAATGTCTAAATAGTGTGGCTTCTTAGCGGCTTTTTGGCAAATTTGTTAAAATCATAAAATGTTTAATAGTAAAAGGTTGCTGCTTCAGGAGGGGAGAGGGAGTTTGTCAAAAATTGATAAACTATGAAACTCCAATGAATAAAAATATTCAAAATATTAACTGCATGGAGATATTGAATACTCTACACTAGGTCTGACCCTGTACCTCGCATGTTTAATACCAGTAAAGCGCTGCTGAAACCCAGTGGTTAGCAGACCAACCACATCATCTCGCTTATAACACCGCTGGCGGTGATCATGTTCAAAGCATGGTTAACAGGAGTTACTTGCCTGTAGCTTGATACCGAAGGCTTTTTTATCCTTTTTTATCTGAGTAAACGCCAGAACATGCGACTTACTGGGCTGCCGTCTTAACGTAACATGTTCGATTCCCATAGAGTTTATATTTTTAAACTTTTATTCCTTGGAAGTAGGCAGATTTTAATAAGACTACTATGAACCTTATAAAAAAATCAGGTGTAACGGCCAGGATTTTAATCCCTAGAGGTGCCAGTATTTACTGTCCTTTTACTAATTAGAATGCTCTAAGGGAGATAATTGTTGTGGTCCATAATCAAGCAGGCCCCTAGTTAGGCTGTTGCTAGGTAATAGGTTCCATACAAGTGGTTCCAAACTGACCAATGGTAAGAGATCATGTGATCATTCCTAAATCAGGAGGGAAAGTTTAAGCTAAAAGTCAGCCTCTTTTTGTCTGACCACCCAAGGGATCACATCAGTTTTCATTGTTTATAGGTAACTACATCATTTGGAACAATAGCCTCTCATTGTGCTTTTATGCCAATCTTTTATTTTATAATGCTTATTTGCTCTTAATGCTTTTACCAGTATTGCTGCATATATAATTTGCAAATAGCATTTAATATTTATTGCTAACTTCATTAACTTTTGAGAGTGCAAATTCCATTTAATTAGCTCACTGCTAATTAAAGATCCAAATTTTCTTTTCCAAATTCAATACTTTTGAATATCTATCATAAGTGCAGTGCTTTAAAAACATAAAGTTGATATGTCTATCCCCTAATTCATTCAGTGTAGAGTCATCCCTTTGTCTCAGCCTCCACACATGGCATTAATTAACCCCTCTAAGTATGCACTGACCATGGTTCAAGATGGCGGCTCCAGATGTAAACACTAAAGCTGTGTCGTCTGCTAAGATATTTCTCTACACTGTAGCATTTATCCCACTGCCTTATTTCATAGGATTAATTGAGTTATTTCATCTTATATATGCACGTTGTATGTGCTCATGCATCACATGGCAATGTTATTGGCTAAGCATTAACAATCATTGTTTTCCTCACATTTCAAATAATTGTTATCACAATCTGTTTATTATATGTGAGGTTTTTTCACAATGATAAAACCTCTATCAACATTGGTTATCCTTTTAATGTTGCCCTTGGATGTGAAGTCACTGTTGTCCTTATTGATACCATATGTGTTGTGCACATGGGCCTTCCCTTTACCTTCAACTTAAGTAAAATTTAAGTATGTAATATCCTAGTAATACATTACTTTTTACTCAAGTAAGGTAACGTTTATTTGGGTAGTTTATGTTTATTCTACCTAATGGGTGTTTGTACATTGTTGGAACCAGCCTCAATGGTCTGGTATGTACAACCAACAGCTAGTCATAACCCATCTTTATTATTCTCCATTAAAGTATAGGCCAGGTGTCCTATCATGGTTAATAATTTCCCCATATACCGGTATTGTTTGGTTTATACATAGATGTATGTATATCTTTGGCCCCTTGTATAATAATGTAACTTGTAACTTACATCAGGTGGCAACATTTCCTTCTGTGGAAGGATGCGATGATTACTTCTGGGTAGAATTATGGTATTTAATGTAATCAAATATAAATACTCATTGGGAGGGTGCGAGTGCTGATGCTGCTTGCCAAAATGCATGTATTTATCTATTACATCACACATTCATCCTATAAATAGTTTTCATCACATCCATCCTACCACATTTATCAAAGTGAAATAATTTATATTTCAATATATTCATTTAGCTCTTTTTGTCTGACCACCCAAGGGATCACATCAGTTGTACCATCTCTCCATTGTTTATAGGTACCCCCTTGGATGAACAAACAAGATTTGCACCAACCATCATAAAGTTTCTTTCTGAATACAACATCATCAAACTAATTCCTGTGTTGTGTCTTCTTTGACTGTAGTACTGGAGCCAGCACGCTTGCCCATCCCTTATCGTGAGACAGAAATTTACCTCAATTTTGGTGATTTCACCAAGTCTTACACAGGTTTAGTGGTTCTTACTAAAGCACTAATACTCATGCTTAACCCTAGACCAAACCTTCTCCAAACTAACCTGGAATGCCCACCCCCCCTACCAATGAACAGTTAAGAATACAGTTTTAGGTTTCCATTCAGTGTCATCAACTTGTTAAGGTATTGTAAAATCTTGGTGAAAGGAAAGTTCAGCTATATGGATGTTTTTTTTCTCTCTCCACACTTAAGCTTATAAAGTGAAATAACTTTGTTTCTCTTGTCTTAATGTTTCTATGCAACTGCCTACCATGTTTTGTTCAAGGAAAAGCAATAACATTTATTTCAATAATAGGTTTTACCTTTAAAAGGAAACATCAAGGGCTAATGCTTGACCAGTGATTCAAGTCTGATGTTGCTTTCATTGGCTAAGGACGAAAGGACTTGTTCAATGTTGAGTCACTTTGTTAGTCATGTTTCCATGAAAACTGCAAAAGAAAAAAAATCATTGTTGGTCAAACTCTCCAAAAGGCACATCTAAGGTTAATGGTTGATAAGTGTAAAAGTATAATATAGCTAGCATGTCTAGTTTAGGAGATCTGATTCAGAGATCGAATGTGCCTAAGAAACAGACAGATGAACAGAATGAACGCTTTATGCACCTGCAAACACCGTACGGATTGGGCATGATATAAAATAATGTCTCAACATTTTTTGGAGCCATGGGCATAGAAAAGTGACAATTGAAAGTTGATGAATGTAGCTTTTCATTACAATCAGCATTTTGATAGCCCAAAATAGGGGAAACAGCCCTAATTTATTCAGACAGTTACAGAAGTTTAACTGCCTAAACTAGCGAAATAATTGTTAGAAAAGTATTCTACGAAGAAAAAACTAATTCAATGATATGCATTTCTTGTGATGAAATTAGTTGGAAAAAATAGAGCCATTGGCTCTGTAGCTCATCAGGCATTATATCAAGTTTGCTTTATACAGGCCAGAGGAGCTAAAAATGAAACTGATGTTACCTATTGCAAGAAAACCTATAAAAAAAATTACCAAAACAAATGTAACGATTTTGGAATAAATTTCCTTACCCAAATGATTTATTATTATTCAACACTTTCTGCATCGCCAATATCAGACAGTGAAAGAAGTCCACACTAAAATATCCAAGGAGAAATAAATTTGCCATCGACTGTCATCTAATGGAGAAAAATAGGTTTTTAAGATTGTGACCCCTGTGACCCTATTTGGGGTCACAGGGTCAATAAAGTTACAAATTAGAATCACCATTGTCCAAGGAGTCTGCACATATCAATATTAACTCTCTACTCCTTTTGGAACTGGAGAAGAAGATGAGAATTGGTTTTTAAGGTTGTGACCCCTGTGACCCTATTTGGGGTCATGGGGTCACGAAATCTACAATTTAGAATATCCATTGGCCAAGGAGTCTACACATATAATTTCAGCTCTCTAGACCTTTTGGAACTTGAGAAGAAGATGAAAATAGTTTTTAAGGTTGTGACCCCTGTGACCCTATTTGGGGTCACAGGGTCAATAAAGTTACAAATTAGAATCACCATTGTCCAAGGAGTCTGCACATATCAATATTAACTCTCTACTCCTTTTGGAACTGGAGAAGAAGATGAGAATTGGTTTTTAAGGTTGTGACCCCTGTGACCCTATTTAGGGTCACAGGGTCACCAAAGTTACAAATTAGAATCCCCATTGGCCAAGGAGTCTGCACATATCATTTTTAACTCTCTAGTCCTTCTGGAACTGGAGAAGAAGATGAAAATAGGTTTTTAAAGTTGTGACCCCTGTGATTAGAATCTCCATATGCTAAGGTACCTGTACACAAAATTTCAGCTCTCTAATGTGTATGGTTCATGAGGAGAAGTCGAAAGTGTCAAAAGTTTACGGACGGACGGACGCCGGACGACGGGCCATGCCATAAGCCCATCTGGACTTTCAGTCCTGATGAGCTAAAAAGCAGTCAATGTCAGGGAAAACTTCCGGTCAAAATCGCCATATGTTCTAAAATCACAGAAAGCATAAGCAGTAAAACACAACAAAAGCTCATTATCAACATTTCGTAATGTTCTTTATCCAATGGGGAATATATAATTGAGATTTGTTTCCTTAGGCCTATAGTATGGGACATTGGTGTGACACCAAAATTATTGTCATCTCAGATGATACATTAGACAAATAATTTTCTCGTTGAAATTTTATCAAGAAGGTCGCCGCTCTGAGAAAATAATTTGATTGGCTATATCCCAAGTCGGGCCGCGCGAGCGACTCTAGCCTCTGAGCCAAGGGTACAGATTAATGGAGTTAGCGTAACGTTCCTACCCTGAGACAGGATGTGTACTAAGCTGAAATTGTACAAGCAAGAAACTTTGAGTGTACAGTTTCATACCAATAACTACCATATGTATATTGTAGATACCAGGGTAGGCTGTTCCCTGTTGTCACTGCCTCTCATCACACCCTCTCATCACTGTCTGAACACACTCTGGCTGCTTCACTCCTCAAACTGAAACAAAAGGATCAACATTGTATATGTGAAGGCCTGTCATTATCATGAGAAAATCTTTTTACATGATTTTATAACCCGAAGTGATTCCTTAGTTACTGAGTCTGCAAAATTCAGACTTATTTATGTCATGTCCCTCAACAATCTTTAAACCTAAATGTGAGCATTATTTGCATAGTTATGCAAAAGTTAATCAAAGCAAGAACTTAAAATAATAATCAAAAATGACCAAAGACTGTTAGTAGAAAAAGGCAACATACTCTTTCCATACGTTAAACAACATATTAGTCTCATAAAATAATAGTGAATTATTTCAAATCATATTAATAGAAATGAGAGAAAATATGAATGTTAGAATATCCAAAGTAACAAAAGGCCCCACTCCACCACTAGGTCTAACGACATACCAATACTGATATGTCTTAAAACACTAATGAATAGATTTTGCTGTAAAGGTCGGAAAAGATCCCTACCCCCAATACACAATTTATTCAAATTGTTTCCATGGAAACCAGGAATTAAATTAAGATAAATTAAAGTAACAAAAGGCACCACTCCACCACAAGATCTAACTGCATACAAAGGTTTGAGAATATTTCAAAACCATGGACGGAGGTGAAAACATGTCTCCTGTAAAGCTTTGCGGTAGAGTTGTGACATCATATTATTTAACCTTTTTAAACCTCATTTGCTTCTATAAGAGGAGATAAGAATGCCAGATGATACTCGCATCATATTTTTTCAAAAATATTGGATATTTATAATGCACTATAACAACATGATAGCATTGTGTATGTAATTTACAAACAAAAAATCTAATGCACACACAATATTTGAACAAGTTGCACAAAATCTGTTTGGAGGTGTAATCAGACAACTCAATAAATTAGCATGAAAAGCTTTTAATGGATTAAGGTAAACATGGAGGTATTTTGAGGACATAAGCCCTTGCTTTATGAGGATGGGGGCCAAGCACTTAGTCTACTAAGTCTAGTAAGGAGGATTCACACTTTCAGCTTTCTAGGGCTTCTCATTCTAGCAGATAAGATAAAAACAAGTTGTAGTTGACCCAACAAGTTCTGAAAAAGTAACAGACTGTAAGAGTGAACAAATGTTTACATGAGAAGACACAATTTAATCTTTCTTGAATTATTGTATCATGATTTATCAATTTTACAGAGAACATTGAGTAAGAGTTGGCATTAGGGCTTCTACGGGTTCAAAAATTCAGACCAGAAGTTTTATCCTTACCCTAGGATTTTTTTTTATGGCTTTCTGGCTAACCTAAAAAAAACTTTAATTGTTGTAAGCTTGAATATTATAACATATATTTCAACTTTTTAAGAACAATAATATGTGCATGTGATGCACTGTGATGTCCCCCATAAAAACTGGACCCTAACCCCCATATGTACTACCGGTAAGTTCAAATTGATTCCATGAAAACCATCAAAAGGTCAGAAATTCAGAATATCAAAAATAGCAAAAGGCACCACATCAACACTAGATCTAACCTCATTTTGTAAAAAAATATTGAATAGTTTTTGAGTTATGGTCCGGAAACAGATCCTACCCACTAAATTCACTAAACTTCCAAATTTCTTTCATGGAAACAAGAAAAAAAAAAATCTAGAATAACAAAAATAGCTAAAGGCACCACACCACCATAAGGTCTAACCAGAAAGCAAGTTTTGTAAACAAATATTGAAAGGTTTTGAAGATATGGCCCGGAAACAGACCCTACCCTCCATAAGCACTAAGTCCAAACTGTATCCTTGGAAACCAGAAAAATAAATAAATCAGAATAACCAAAATACCAAAAGGCACCACTTCATCATTAGGTCTAACCAGATACCAAGTTTTGTAACAATATATTGAACAGTTTTTGTGATATGGCCCGGATAGGGACCCTACCCCTATATGCACTAAGTTCAAACTCTTTCCATGAAAACCAGAAAAATAAATAAATCAGAATAACCAAAATACCAAAAGGCACCACTTCATCATTAGGTCTAACCAGATACCAAGTTTTGTAACAAAATATTGAACAGTTTTTGTGATATGGCCCGGAAAGGGACCCTACCCCTATATGCACTAAGTTCAAACTCTTTCCATGAAAACCAGAAAAAAATAAAAAATTCAGAATATCCAAAATAGGAAGGGCACCAGCCCAATACTAGATCTAACCACATATAAGGTTCACATTGTTTTTCTTTTTTTCAAGTGATACACTTTATTGTTTGTCAAATTGTTAATTCTTGAATATCTGAAATGTTAACCATATATTTGAAATTAAGTGTGAAATAATCAAGTAAAAATCATATATATTTGTTAATTGGAAAGTCCTCCTGAATTCCATTTCCACAAAATATACCTCGATAGGAGCCTGGACTGTACCTTAATGGTACTACCGGTATACAGAATAAATGTGACATCAATGTCTTGAAATGGTTATGTTGATCACCTGTCTTGAACTACCTTCACACATTTCAGTCAAAAAATCAAGAAAATTGCCTAGAGTCCAGCTGAACCCAACTCGGGCTCGAGTACTAGTACCCGTGAAAGCCCCATATAGTTCATGCTTGTCTGAATGGGGAGTTTGTCAAAGAGTTTAATGCAAAAGGACAAAAATATTACCAGATTGTTACCTCCATTCACCAAACGTTGATACTTTTCTCTTTTTTTATCAATGTTTTAGCACTAAAAAGATAATACACCTTAGATAAAAAAAACATGTGCAAAATATAGCAAAGATATATGGAAACCCACAAGCAAAACGTTTCATAATATTTTGGAAAGTTAAAACTTTATTATAAGTTAGACACTCAGTTTAATATTTTTTTCAGTTGATATTATTACAAAAGTAAAATGTAGGAAAATTAAAAAGAGAGATATAGATTTTAAATATATATGACCCATCTGAAGCAAACAGTAACACACAACCTGATTTAGCTTTTATAACAATTATCTTTCAAACAGTATTTATATTTGAATATTTAGAAATGAAAATAACTTTTTGGATGTTTAATAGCTATCTTGAACATTGAGAAGTCATAAATTAGGAAAGGCTTATACAAGTTATACCAACAGGCAAGTTATAACCAAGTGGAATGTTGACTGTCACAGTTGTGTCTGAGCGTTTCTGTGGGGTTGACCGTCAGTGGCTCAATTTCTCGTTGACCGCATATAGTTTTGGGGCGACACCTGAGCTATAAAAAAAGTAAAATAAATGTCAAATGAGTATGTATTCTTAAATATTATCAACTCTCTGAAAAGGTAACTTCTTTATCTTTTTGGACTCAAGAATTAAAGATGCTATAAATACCAAGTTTATACACAATGTCGAGAGTCTCTACCTGCAACCCCACTGGATAGTATGGGGCTCGATGTGCGAGAATATATACAGGATTCGGCGACAGAAGTTTCGGTCGACTTTTGTCCCTGTGGTCATCGCGTGAAAAGCTTTTCTATGGCCTTAAAATCCACTATTGATAGTCTTATCTTTTAAAAATATAGATGTGTGGCTATTTTATCAATGGATTTAGTGTATTTTAATCCTATTATAAAATTGTGAATTCCTTTTTAAAAAATTCATGTCATGTCACCGAAAAAACGACGCATTTCAAAGGGACGTAACTCTACGTTTTATCGGTAGACAACCGTAATTGCATACCGCAACAAAATAAAGCCAAGGTCATGACGGCCAGTCACAATGACATCTAGATCTAATATGTCGATTTAAAATTTGGGGAAATGAATAACGCCTATATAATATGAAATCAAAGTCATTTAAAATTTGACTACCATTTCACACCATGTACACTAAGGGAAACACTGTTTTCCGTTCAGGTGTTATCTAGAGTCGAATACAGTAGATCAATGACGACATGCATTCCTCAGTCAAACTAATTCATACCGATTGTGTCCAAATGTAAAACAACTAGATTAATGATTAAAATTGAAGCTATCAAACTTGATTCAAAGGCATATCTACCTGCATGACCTTGAACGTCAATGTGCCAACCCAAGGCCTCGCCTCAACTCGAATTCTGTCTCCCAAATGAAATTTCCTGTTTTCTTCTTCGCCCAGATCGCACTAAATGTGCGAAGAATAATAGAACTAACGACAAACATTTGACTTTTCGTAAATCTAACTAAAATCCCGCAGATGAAATTAGACGACATCCGGACCCGAAATCCAATCAGTTCTGGAATTTCGTAATCAAATCAAACTCGTACATGAATACAGTAGCGCGTGTAGGCTACATCTATATTGAGAAAAGGGCTTACCACATATCTATCGTGGCAATACTATTATAGTGTGTGTCATTAGTAGTAGTGCATTACTGATGTGCACTTAATATATATAAATAGAGAGAAATTTAATTAATTTGCAATATTATATAATTTGCCTACACTGCAGCGCAAATTCGAATAGACAGAGTAGGGTTTTTCAAAAGGCCGGATATGCTAAAAGTTTAAGCTTTTCTCATGTAGTAGGCCTATATCTATCACATTCCAAAAAATACCATTACTTGAATACACGTAATAAATAGAGGATATTATATGAGTGTCCATGACATACTATGTTTACGACACGAGTGGCTAAATATTAGTATTTCCCGAGCGAGAGCGAGGGATATACTGATATTTAGGCACGAGTGTCGTAAACATAGTATGTCATCGGCACGAATATAATATTCTGTTTATTACCGTAGCCTCCAAATTAAAGAAAATACTTAAAAACCTACTTCTAAGCATACGCGGAATAGCCGCCGCCGGCCCGTATAGATTGTGACGTCATGGGTGAACCGTGACGTCAAACCATTGTTAATAACGTGACGTCACAATGTAAAAGTGATATTTTGCCCTAGGGCAACATATGAAAAATATGAACCTCGGTATGACTGCCCTCGTAGGTAATAAATAAACACATTTTAATAATTTAATCATTATATTCTAACATAAATTCATTCATCGTCAGGGTTCATAAAATTAGTTTGGCTGCCTAACCAATGGAAACCACGGACTTGAATCGCTAACATAATCAAATATTTGTTAAAAAGCAATCGTTTTGCACGTATCATAATGCCTAAACAAATAATCTATGAGTAGGCATAATAGCTTAATTGTTTTGGTTACGAATTCACATTTCAAACCAATCGGTATTCAAGTAAAATTCAGATTAGTTAAAACGAAAAATAATTTTTGGAAGACTCCGTTATATATGCTATGTTGCAATATAGGATACATGCGCACTAGTTTTACATTTGTTGCTGTAATGATCCATATCTGGAACCAATTGTATCTTGTGGTTCTTATTATCTTGTTATACATGGTTCAACGATCCAAGTCCACAATAAGTTTCTTTAATAATTTTGAATAACCCGAAAAACTACGTTAAAGTTAACGCCAGTTACGGCCTAAGCAAAACGTAACTTCATATCCTAAGATATGAGATTACAATCTGGTGACGGTTGAAGCGCCTAACTTTAACAGTATTCCAGGCTTCTTGAAGGCTCTAACGCTGAGCGGATGGCCTGGTATATGGCATTAACTTTCGTATCAAAGCAGAATAAAGACAAGAAAAACATAGTACAGAATGTCGCTTTAATAAATTTCTCTTTAGCGGTCATATCCTGAACATATCATTCTTGGTAGAAAGGCATAATTTAGACTTTGACCATAATTCAACTTCTAAGAGCCGCTCTTTCAAAAATGTCGTTAATGCGATATTAATGGGAAGCATACGTGAAAGCGACAAACGTCGACAGTTGTGATACGTAAAAACATCATGCTCTTCTTATATTTACAAGCAAGCTGTCAAGAATTACATTGCTTCTGACAACGACCTTGCGCAAGGTTGTGGGTGCCTCTGTTATAAAATCGAGAACGAGTCTTAAGTGGGCGTGGCTTAGAGACATGGACATGTCACCTGTCACTCACAAGTCACTTTAACGATGATATAAACAATGCAGGGTGGAATGCGGAAACAAATTCATAACAACTTTCCCAACACGTCTAGGGTTATTATTGACAACTGAACGCATGTTTTGCTAACATACATCTTGTTTGGTTGTAACCCTGCATTGTAAGATGGGCGAGGAAAACACGAAATTACGAAATGTAAGGGCAAATAGATTCATCATTAAGACACTTGACGGAAAAACGACGCTACACAGAATAGTATTAGAAAAACGACTCTAAAATTTTAAAAGGGAAATCCGACTAACTTCAAATTTTAAAAATCTTAAAAATAATAGTTATCAGCATTTGTATAGAGTGAATGTGTGTACGAATGTTCGTTTGTATTACTAGTATATTTGAGGGTAAATTGTTTAACCTTTTGAAACATTCCCATCTTTTCTGATATTTAAAAGTAACAAGAAAAACTTGTTAAGGATTTTGCTCAGTCTGATTAAAATCATCAAGACAATTTGTTGAAAAAATTTCCTCGGAGAACAGTCGATTTTAATCAGACTGGGATTGTGCTTTACTTAATATGAATTGCAATTTTAATTTGGAGTATGTCTTTAAAGGGACAGTAGCACGTTTTTTGATAATTTTATATTTTAAATATTTCACTGATAATTGTAAGTTAATGCTAAATGTATTAATTTGACAGTGTCAAAAATCACATTACACAAGCCAACCATCCATAATCAGATGACAAAGTATGGCGATTCACATAAAATCCATTGGCGGCCATTTTGTGTGATCTTTAATTCATTTTGTGTAAGAAAAAGGAATCGCATGGCTAAACTTAACGTTATATTCTTTGCTTAGTACTGCTTTATTGAGTTTAAATACATTGTCTTTCAAATGACCATTAATTGTTTTTATAATTTAACATCTTGTGTAAGTCGACTTAAATGTAACAAATGCTATCACATATGCTCGCTCAACATCCCAATAGTGACTTTTATATAAACCATGAAACAGTTAACTTATAAAACTAGGTCAGATCTCAACTAAACGTCAGAAGTTGTCATTTATGATTCAATATGAGAATGTAATATTATTGAGGAAGGAAAAAATTCGTCCTTGGATGTAAATGGCCCTTTTATCATGTGATTAAATCTTGTTTCATTCAGTGAAATTAGACAGGTTTAAGTGATTCTGTTAGCAATTGTAAAGTGAAGGAACAGTTACACATGTGTGTTCGTTATACATATTTAACTTAAATATTCCAAATAAACATTTAAGATGTCAAGAAGATAACAATAAAATGTCTTGAATATTTTCTTCGTTCTTTGATGTTCACGGCCTTTTTCATTTTTATCTTAAACGAGTTTGAATTTCTATTTTTCTAATCAGAAAATAAATTTATTCGAAAATAACGTTAGCGTTTTTAGATAGTCAAAGACTTTTTTAATTATATTGATTAAAGCTATATATTTTTTTCATTTAATTTTTTTTAATTGAAGTTATATATTTGATTCGACTATTTAAAGATGAAATAACATCATGTTTTGAAACTGTTGACCATTGTTATGTTTTGAAACTATTGACTATTGTTATTTGCACAGAAATCATTGCCTCAAATGCAATTTCTTTCTTAACTTAGCCAAAGAACGCTGAACGTTATCAGAATCTTTGCAAATGATAATATGGTACACATATAATTACCCTGTTATACCCATTAAGGGCCAAGGGGACGTTTTTACCTCGTTGTCATCTTCTAAGTTACAAAACGCTCTTGAAGTATGAAATGTTGTGTATAGACCAGCTTGTTTTGTCCCCCTCAAATAAAGGAATACCTCCGTGATTTTCAAAACATTGGTTCGCTTTGAGACGAACGTTGATAGCATAATTAATGATATGAATTCAAAACATCTCGCATCTGATAAATTCTTGCTTTCAATGAAACTAATTCACACCTGCACTTTACATGAGTTGCATCAACTTTCAAGTTTATACTCCTATCTGTCATTCTGAATGCTATAGGTACCGGTTTCTGTAATGACAGTTGAGTGATTATCGCGTGCTTTTGTCCGTTTCGTTACGTAATCACGAATATAAACCTTCTTACTGTAACTTACTGATGATGTTTGGGATAGGGGACCCAAGTGGCTCTTTAAGTCACATAAAGCTAAAAGCTTGTGTTCAGACATTTCGACAATATGGATTATACATGTACATTGTAAATTTAATGAACCCTGAGTTAGACATGGGTCAGAGAAATCCAATCCCAAAATTTGTTTTCCAAAAATTTGAATCACAATAGATTTGAATCCCAGTTGATGACGAATGGTCTTAACATAAAACACGTTATATTCGTAAGCAAGCTTGTGGCATTGTTTTTTTATAAGCATATACATTATCTCACGTCAAGGATAATGTTTTACAGAATAGGCTACGTTCCTTTTCATTCTTCTGCGTGCCAAAATGTCTGCTTATCTGCCTTTTACAACAAAGAGGTCAAAGGTTGATGCATACCTTGAAGCTATCATGCCATCGCGGACGACAACCTCAACATATGAATGTTGTTCCCGGAAATGGTCGAAGTGATGGAACAGAACCCCTCGGGAAACTGACATGAACGAATCGTAAATTCATATATTTAAACATCATATACGATTACATTTTCAGTTTCATGAGACGGTACTCATATTTTTAAAATGAAGGAATGATTTGTTTCTTTCCTTCAGGTTTCAGTCCGAAGATCATTGTACATATATATATATTTTCACCACATGATAACTACATGTTAAAGAGACACTCCGCGAGTTCTTGGGGGCGGTGTCATATGTGACAGACTCTACAAATATTGTCATCTGATCGAGAAATATCCATTCTTACAGGAAAGAATCATTTTGAAGCTAATCGATGTCGTATAGTGACAAGAGGAAGGTTTGAAGTCGCGATTATGATCGAAAACCGGACAATGACGCGCGCTTATCAGTCAAACGTATTTTTGGAAACGTATGTAAAGCAGTAGGAATTACAGCTACCTACGAGTTGGATTTGTTTCATAGGTTATATAACAAGTATTCGTGGAAATTATACTTGTAATTTTGATTTCCACGAACTGATATTACTGTTTTAAGATGATCGTTGAAAACAAGTATTTGTCATATATTTGACATTTTGGAATGAATACATGAGATGTTTTGAATTCATATAGCAAATTTTTACCAGGTTCGTATCAAAGCAAAGCACTACGTGATGAAACTCACGGAGTGTCTCTTTAACTAGAAAGAGTATGTTCAAGCAAAGTTATGAAAATATGTGGCATTGTGGCTTTTTTTGTACGTGTATTTATGTTTTATACTCTTAACATGCAAATACGTAATGTACTGTTTGAAGAAATATGTGAAATGTTGCCTGTGGATATATTTCTTGACCTTGGCTCACAAGAGGAAGAAGTAATAGCAACATTCCTCCTTGGGGGTCTTCCCGAATGTATGTCATCCAACATATTTATTATTTAATAAGATGTAATGTTCATCCTTCATTAAACATTTGTTTTCGCATAATTTTCTGTTGTAAATAGTGTTACATGTAGTTTACTTGCCCTATAACTGTATGAACATGCCTGTAATCTTCAAATTTGGAGGGAATAAATTAAAAGGGCATCTATTTAATAACGTACCTGGCTTATAAAAACTTAAATGAATAAGTTTGGAAACTGACTTTTTAAGCTTGACGAAGAGGTGGGAAAGTAAGGAATAAAAAGTATTTTGTTTAAAGGAATATCTTTCATCCTGATGAGGCTTCATCTTCAAGTATTTGTTTGTTATTTCTCCAGCAGTAGAGGGACGGCATTACATCTTCTGTTATTCAATTTTTACATACACACCAACATGGATTATTTGATGATCAATGAAGTTTATGTATACTCCGTTTTAATAAGAATATCATTAAAAAGCTGAAATTATTCAACCTGCTTAATAAGTAGGGGTGACTATTGACCCTAAAGAAGCTATCGCATAGCTTTAGCGATATAGTTAATAAATAAATGAAGGTTATATATGTTGTTGCTTTGTTTGTGATTTTTTCAAACTCGATCGCTCTTTTGTGAGTCTTGATTATTAACATACAACAAGGGAATACTATCTGCTGTATGCTCTGGTTGCTATTTTTAGCTCTCAGCGATATGTTTATGTGTTCCATTATTTTCCAAATGTAAAAAGACGTGTTTTTGTGTGAACTCAAAATGTGTACTTTCAAAATTGAACTCAACAACTGTATGGACTGAAATGTCGATACTTTCTATAGTTTTGACGTGCTATCGATACTATTTATCGTTTCAAAAATGACTATCGATAAAGAACTATCGGCAAAGCAACTCTAGTGATGGGTCGATAGTTTGATCTATTTAGCGTATCTGATTCCGCATCACTTCTAATCATGACATCTTCGTATCGCTAGCAGCTCGTTATTAATGGCTATAGGTGACATGTGTTTGCTTTCAGACAATCTAATATCATTAATCGTTTAACCTAAAGAAAAAAACGCAAGCCTCTGTATATGTTCATGCAGTGAACGTCGTTATTGCTTGATGCAAATCATTTCATCAGTAGGTTATATAAAGAGATATACGAGTTTTTGTTTCTAAATATATATATGGTTATGGCATAGCGGTGAGGTGAGGTGAGGTGATCTGGGGTTTATCGCCGCTTTCAAGAGTATTTCACTTATATCGCGGCTGCTAGTATTATTGCAGGGAGAAAGCCCGCAACACTATTGTGGATATGCATTGCGGTGAAACCTGCGAGCATCGGCTGGAACTAGCAACCATGGGTGGTACTGCATAGCGGAAATATATACGTGCATAGAGGAGGATGACATTTTCAGAATATTCTGTTCTTGATGGAGCTTAAGATTTGTTATTGTCATCTACTCAATATTCTTTCATTAGGAGCTAGGTTCCAGACTGGAAATCATTCTTACCATCCTGGTACGGCTTATCTGTATAGTTGAGCTATTTAATTACCAATGATCTGTTTATGATCCTATTGTTTTCTGAACTCAAGAATTCTTGATCCTGTGTTTCCATGGATGCTTTTAAAATATGATCTTTGTCCAAAAATGTAAACTTATGACTATGTTACATGATATTCAAACATAAAACATTATCAAGATATTCATAGATTTCACCAAGGTGAAAAAACACGAAATACTTGATCAACTGTCAAAATTGCCCTGTCGGATTGTAAAAAAAATAACCCAATGTCTTTATCTGCAAAATATTGATACCATTCTATGGAGCCATACATCGGGAAATAATGTAGACAGAAAATATTTTTAGGATAGAGAACTTGTATCCAGATAATTGATTACAGTGGAAACACAGCATTTCTTGAAAATGCAAAACGAAAAATGATTGTGCTACAACTTTCACATATTGTTTATTTTTGTATGTGAGGAGTATATAAACTATCGTTATCTGGAAAGAGTGCAAAACAAATAATCTATTTCGTCGCTTTTCCAACCACCCCTTCAAAAAACGAAAATACAAGGAAATTGAAATAAGCCAGGGCAACAGGATATAACCTTGCTGTCAAAGAAACCTCCTTTGAAACAATGGTAATTTAACGACGTGTTCAAGAAGGATGGGTCTCAATCTCATTGAAATCAAATCTTAGATTCGCTCTCATGTTTCATATTATGTTGTTACTTGTCACTAATCTAAGATCTGCTAAGTGAGTATTGTGCTAACACTTGTAGTACGCCATGTTTGTGTTGTGCTAACACTTGTAGTACGCGATGTTTGTGTTGTGCTAACACTTGTAGTACGCGATGTTTGTGTTGTGCTAACACTTGTAGTACGCGATGTGAGTGTTGTGCTAACACTTGTAGTACGCGATGTTTGTGTTATGCTAACACTTGTAGTACGCGATGTTTGAGGTATGCTAACACTTGTAGTACGCGATGTGAGTATTGTGCTAACACTTGTAGTACGCGATGTTTGTGTTTTGCTAACACTTGTAGTACGCGATGTTTGTGTTGTGCTAACACTTGTAGTACGCGATGTGAGTGTTGTGCTAACAATTGGAGTACGCGGTGTTTGTGTCGCGTTAGTTGTGCTAACACTTGTAGTACGCGATGTTTGTGTTGTGCTAACACTTGTAGTACGCGATGTTTGTGTTGTGCTAACACTTGTAGTACGCGATGTTTGTGTTGTGCTAACACTTGTAGTACGCGATGTTTGTGTTATGCTAACACTTGTAGTACGCGATGTTTGTGTTGTGCTAACACTTGTAGTACGCGATGTTTGTGTTATGCTAACACTATTTCTGATACAAACTGTTTCTGATTTTATATGTAGTCATTCATTTCAAGGATATTTTTCATTAATTAATGCAGACAATCATGCTTACATGATCATAAAGCAAACATATATATGTTTATATTTATATCTTTCTAAAACCTGCAATTGAAATTAGAAAACGCGTGATTAATGGCTGTAAAGCGTATGAAGACGAGTAAGGTTGTTTTGCATTTGACCACTGCTCTCCTCATATTTTATCATATTTTATCGGGCTCTCCTCATAAAACTGTCCTCACAGAGGAAAACGTCAGAACTTCATAAATCTGTTTTAAGTAGTGGCTTAACATTACTTCAATATTAACATGTCACTATGCTGCGTTTATTCAAGTTTAGCATGTGACTACAGACGAACTGTGTTTACGAGAAAGTACTCTACATGACATGAAATAATCTTTTCAATTTTCTGAACTGTCATTCTTTCGATAACCTATTTTTCAACCCGGAAACGCATTCAAACAATAAAAACTTGAAAAAAGATCAAATCAAATTTTGAAAAGATAAAATAGTGATTAATTGGGTTATGTTCTGGCTACAAAACGGCATGCTCTTTTCGGCGAAGTCCACAAAACGTCGAAGACTCGTAGAAGGTCTTTAACGGTGTGAGCTAGCTTGACGACGCTCATTAAGAGACTACACACCTGAAAGCGAGTATAGCCTCTTGATGGATTGACGCCGTTGATGTTCACGACACCTGTCGTCTTGTCTTCAGAATCTAACCAGCAGAAATCAGGCGGAGGAAAAGGACAGGGCTTGATGCTGTATCATATAAAGCGGGATAAGCTCTGGATCATTTCATCACAACCGAGGGTTTGGGCTTCTAGGTAAAACATTTCATGTGAGAGAAAAGCATTTGGACAAACAGCCAACTGCTATACACACGCTCAAGTAACTCACAGTCTCAGCATCAAAGACACTGATAAGCTTCTCTCTGAAGACGTGCATGCTTCTCTGGTAAAATGGTGACCCTACGCTTACCCTTTATAGGACTCGTTCTGGCTTGTGTGATTGTCGGACAAGCGAAAATCAAAAACCATTCTATCATTATATCAATACTGAAAATGGCAACATGCGAGTCCACGTGTAAGAGCGGCACGTGCAAGCAACCGAGTAGCTCGGAAGACGTCCGCTGCGTGTGTAACGTCGGTTGGCGCGGCGAGAAATGCGATGTTCAGGACGTCTTCAAAGCATCACTCTTCCCACCGCCAGGAACTGTGGACCTGTCAGCCATTGACAAGAGTGTCAGCAACAAAGAAGGCAAATGCGCCGACAACTTCGTGTGCCACAACGGCGGCTACTGCATCGGGGACGCCAAGAATGGCTACAACTGTAAGTGTACGGGGCCCTACATCGGAACCTTCTGTAGGGTACTGTGCGAGAAGAAGTGTCTCAATGGAGGGGAATGCTTTAAACATCACAGACTGATAAAGGGTTCCACGGTTGTCAGCAATGCATGCAAATGCCCACGGCAATATCAGGGAGAATTCTGTGAGCATATACAATTCAATTCATGAAACAATACCGAAGTCCCGTTACAATGCTCTCTGCTACCTCATCTCTAAAGACCGCCACTCTGAGTCTTCTTTTCCGAAGACGTTTGAAATTAATATAAACTCATTCATTGCTTCGGTTACCAAAGCAAGTAGGTCTTTTTACTCACAACTAGGCTTTTCGTTGTGTTAAGCCACGGGTTTCAAAGTTTATCATCTTGGTAAAAATATAATTTTCAATTACAAAACTTCATGTTTTCGGAGCTCTGAACCATCACCAAAAGGTAATTATGAAACTTTTGATTACAAAATGCGAACAAAGATTGTAATTTGCATAATATTGATAATAGGTATATGTATTGTGGAAAATGGCAAAAATGGCTACCGTTTTTAGCTATTTCTATACTAATTCTGTTATTATATACATAATACATGTATATCCTTGGTGTGGTTTTTGTACATATGAGATGCTTTCTTTATCATTTGTAACCTTCAAATATTTTATTTATTATCTTTAGTACATTTTACCTCAGTAGAAATGTGTGGTTGACTAAATACATAACCTACCTCTGAAAGTCAGTTTTTAAAAGGAAAACTAAAGTGCAACAAACATACACACGTGTATATAGTTTTCTCGAAAAGTATAAGAACTGTCTTTTAACTTTTTCTGATTGAATATGCATATATTTTTTTGAACTGCTGTAAACAACGGACGATTGGCCTCCAAAAATAATACATAATGTAAGTTACCGCTTATTTTGGAATTACATGTGTTGGAATTCGATTCTGGTATTTTATTTATTTTGCATAATGATAAGTAATAGATGTGTAATACTTTACGTATTTCATATGTAGTATTTAATATGAAGACTTGTTTCATTTGCTAATCCATTTCCTTCAAAATACAACATTGCTTTTCAGTTTCTCTTCTGTCATTTACTTTTTAAGAAAAAAACATTAAGGATTTGTCCGAAATTAATTCATTAGAAAAAATAATTGAAATATGCTTATCTGTCAAAATATATCACTTTTACTTGCAAATCTATTATTTATTACTTGCAAATAAAACATAATAAAAACGGCATCATTTCATAGCCTTTCAAGAGACGCTCGTATATAATTTGTTGGTGTGACACATGCAAACTTTTTGTAATAGTGTCAAAGTCAAAACTGATTTTAATTCCTTTTTTAAACAAAGTTTATTTTACGCCGTTTGGTCTAATTGCTTTTTAATTTTGATTTTTTTTCAAACTGTATTTAATAATAAAGGATAATTACAAAACCCGCTTGATTTGTTGTCTGGGCTAATTTTTTTCATAAAATGCCTTTTAAATATCTTTTCATATCCTATGTAGAGGACCTTGCTGCAAAGCTTTGCTCAAGGTTAAATTTCCCTTCTCCCTTCATTTGTACAAGATCAAAAACTTTTCATATCCCGTTTTAAACTAATGTATACTATGCTATACACCGTTGCATGTCACATCTTTCATCACTCGTTTTAGGCAAGAAGATTGATCTCACGAAAGCGGGAAATAAAAGTTGCCAGTTAACAAACGAGAGTAACATGTTTGGAGCAACGCGAATACGAATCTCTATCTCGAATGATTGAAATTCGATCACACAGAAAGGACCACCGGCAGTTTGGCGTCAGACTGACTTGTTTTAAGGATAGAAGATAAATCTCGCGAAAATGGAAATTAATGTTACAAGTTCTCAAATGAACACAAGACGTTCTGAAAAGCCACGTGAATCCAAATCTCTTTCTGATTGATTGAAATGTATTCACACTAAAATGGTCGCCAGCAGTTTTGCATCACATTGACTCGTTTTTAGGTATAAACAAATGGATCTCGTGAAAAATTAAGGTCACCAGTTCTCAAACAAACACAACATGTAGGTAAAGCAACGCGAATCCAAATGTCTATCCCCAAGTGAAATATCAACATAAAGCCAAAATGATAACTTCAACCATATACGTATATCAAGTCATAAAATGTTGATACAGCCTCTGTTCTAATAAGACCAATCAGTGGGTTCCGGTAGTTTCCCCTGGCGGACAAAAATTGCACCACAATTCATTTGTATTTAATTAGCAAATGACAACGCTTCTCGCATGGTGGTTCATATCACAATGCCTTTGACATGATTCAGAAGCCTAATTGACGATTTTAGAACACCTCGTTGATTACACAACTAATCTTGGTTGTCTCCAATCAGGCATCTTCCATTCTAGCCCGCAAAGTCGGCGTAATAGAAGAGAGGCTGTATCAACACTTCATGACTTGATCTGCCTTAGTGGGTGAGAGAAAGTACCTCAACGTGAAAAAAAATATTTTTTTTACAGTAATCCATACATGATACATGGACGTTTTAGAGGAAATTAAAGATAATAATTGCGCCTTCAAATATGAATCAAGTAATTAGCTTTGAAATATTAAAGTGAATAATAAAAGAAAGAAGAATAATCTTATGTCTTATTTCGTTTTATAGATTTTAGTAACAATTGTTTCCCCAAAAATAATAACAACTCTTGAATAAAATTGGAACTTTGTTTTTAATCAATGCGTTACATGTTTAAGTTTAATGTCAGATATTTATGAGTTATAAAACGACTTGATTCATGTCATAAATACCGATTTTATCAATTATTAATTTTTTGGAAATTCATTTACCATTGAAAGGATGGTAAAATGGTATTTATGTAATGTTAATGGTATTTATTAAGTAATTGTAGTCCGTTTTCAAATAATTAGACGTAACGAAATGAATTGATACATCTTTGTCAACATTTCAATCTTTCTGCATTTGCTTCAACTTCACTGACTTCCATCTGTGTATTTGGAAATGCATGATATGGAATATTAAACATCTGGATTGAGTTTTCCATTTAGCAATACGCTTTTCTCCACAAGCAACAAATAGTTCCGTTGGGTCACTGAGGTTAAATAATATCAGTGGCAAAATTTTGTCGAAATGAAATCTTCGTTAGATTATGTCATGTGGCAGAATGACAGACTGAGTGCGCATGGCATTTTAATCGATTCCTTCTTAGTCCAATCAAATGTCAGCCTGAAATAGTGTTATGGTGGACGTAAAATTGTCAGGACTAAATTATGCCAAATATGACAATTCGTATTCCAAAATACTAAAACTTCAATTAATACCAAGGTCAAACAAAACCAAGACTTTTAAGGGCAGTAGCACGTTTTTTGAAAGTTTTATATTTCCAATTGGCATTGGCGGCGATTTTTGTGTGAACACCTTTAATTCATTGCTAAACTTTTCATTATATATTTCATTTTTAGCTCATCTGGCCTGTAAGGCCCAATGGGCTTATGGCATGGCATGGTGTCCGGCGTCCGTCCGTCCATCCGTCCGTAAGTAAACTTTGTGGAATTTCGACTTCTTCTCCAGAATCATAAAGCCTAGAAAGCTGAAACTTTGTGTACAGACTCCTTGAAAAGTGAGGATTATGAATTGTAGCTTAGGTGACCCTGTTGCCCCTAATAAAGGCAACAGGAATATCCTTCAAATATGTTTTCATTTTTTTCTCCTGAAGTATAAGGCCTAGAAAACTGAAACTTGTCGTCTATATACTTAATTTTATGATTTTATGATTGGTGACCATGTGGCCTCTACAAAGGGTGAATCACATTGGCCACATTCTACAGCATAATTAATGATGAAGCCTGATGAGCTACAGAGCCAATGGCTCTATTTTTTTGTTATATACTGTTTAAGTTTGTTTACTCCATTGTCTTTCAATCGGAATCATTTATTTTCATTTTCTGACATCACATTATATTCCCCGTAAAAACGTGCTTCTTCACCTTTAAAAGAAATGAAATTTAAAAACATGTGACATGATAAAGATTTGTAAAAGGCTTTATGACAAAAATTGTAGATTTAAATGAGACCTTATCAACACATTTTAGACGTTCTGTTTTAGAAATAAACTTTACATCTGAGTTTTATGTAAACATACTAATAGAGAGATTTAACATATCGATATCAGTTTCCACATAATATCTGTATCAGGGGAAGTTTGTCCGGGAGCATAAGCAAGAAAAGATATACTATGTAACATAAAAAACGTAATTTCAACAAGTTTGTACACTTTGATATAAAAAATCACATTAAGCTTGATTTACGAGTTGCAAGACAACTGAAAATATATGTTCATCATACACTGCTAAGATTTTTACAGATGTCATTGTTACAATAACGGTAGTAAAGATACTCGTTCACAGTCCTTGAACTCGAAATAAGTGAAAATACAAGACTATGCGGTAAAACTTAACTTATTAGCAATAAAGACGTTACGTCCTTAATCGCAGCTTTTAACCATTTTCAAACTGTATTTTTACTTTATTCATTGTATATGCTTTGCAAAATGCTTCGACCAACCTGGAGAAAATCGGACAATTACCAAAATGACCGAAACGGCAGCCGACATAAAGCGAATCATTTGTATCGATCTCACAATTTGCGTCTCCTGAACATTCGCTAGATGCCGTCTTTATCGCACACGACTAGATTTTCTGTTGTTTTTTTTTCCGAATCAGAGTCGTTGTCGCTCTTGTTGCTCCCAAACGTACGCAATTGCGGTAACTGACGCGGTGTAAATCCTACACACATAATGATGACGTCACCGAAAGCGGGTGACGTCATCACGGCACTTTTGCAGATCGCACCCTACCTTGTGGTATAGGGGCATTCAACTCTGTCTTACGGGGGTTGAACTGTTATGTAAAGGCTCAGTTACTGTATCAAGTGGTGTGATGTTCAATCTGAATATTTGCATGATGAGTTTTACAAAGGTAGTATATTTGCAAAAGTGAGCATTGGCCATTCATACCAATATACTTTACGACAAAATAAACACAAAAATTACATAAAATCACAAAAAAAAGGGATTGAAATGGGCAGCAACAAATACCTAATTCGGGAAGAGAAAAAAAACTAGTCGTGCGCGACAAAGGTTATCAAGCGTATATTTAGAAACCGGAAGTTGTGAGAAAGCCACACTTAGTTCGCCTTCATGTCGGCTGCCTTGTCGGTCATTTTGGTAAATTATCTCCTATTTAATGAATCTTGGTCCGATTTCCCGTAGATTGGTCGCAAAATTTTGCAGAATATACAAGGGAAACAGTAAAATTACTTTAAAAATATTCAACCCTGAAAATGGGTCTTCAAGCAGAATGTTTCCCCGTAAGACATTAATCGCGCCAGTTCAATGACTAGCTAAGTAACGCCTTGTTGCTGATGATAACAACTGCGCAGCTTAATTGCAACGCCTTCGCCAGCGTTTTAAGGAATCCAACTTCTTCTGCCACAGCCAATCAGCGACGTCGTTTCTTTCACACTAACGTTAAAATTTGCTAGCCCATAGACAAGCTTAGTTTTGTGAGCAGATATTTAATTGGACTTTGCAGTTCCGGTGCAGCACGCTGAAGAGCCGACTCAAACTGGATAAAAAACAGTAGAAAGGCATAGGATGGGTACTAGAGCAAGCACTGTTTTCTTTGGGAGGTTGGAGTAGACCTTAACCAAGCTTTGAAAGTACCAATTTAGAGAGTCCTGCATGGGGTGCTTTGATTAAGTCTCAATGACGAACCTTTTAACGACATCCTGTCTTAGGGTTCGAACAATACGCTGTTGGAGAATATTGCAAAACGTTGATGAGAAATTGATGAAGATTATGTCAGCATGCTAATTACTAATTAGGGTATACTTCAACGAGTAACATGAACATTCAGAAAAAGTTGAAAAATAGCAATGGCTTTCGAATGGGACAAAATTATAAAAAAAAAACACATTTTGTCTGTTTTGAATTTCATTAAAAATCAAATGGCTTTTATGAAGATGTATAAAAACTTGAAAGATACCGACAAAACTGAAAAATAAATTCACTAAAAACAATTAAAAATCCTATTTCACCATCTTTTCCTCAGCAGACATGTATGTTGTACTAATCACATGAAGGCATGTGATGCACATTCCCTCCACAATGAATTACAGCCTGCATTGTCTATATGTGATACAGTAGTATCATAATCTCCACTAATCTGTACCCTGGGCTCAGAAGCTAGATTCCCTCGCGCGGCCGACTTGGGATATAGCCAATCAAATCATTTTCTCGCCACCTTCTCGATAAAATTTCAACGAGAAAATGATTTGATTTACTAGTTAGGCCGCGCCGGCGAACCTAGCTTCTGAGCTCAGGGTACTTATTAGTGGGGATAGCGAAACGTTCGTACCCTGTGACAGGATGTTTCAACAATTAAGGCATACATGTTTCTATTGTTCACAAACGCGCATAAGCTCAAGTAGACCAATGATTCACCCTCATTGTAATCAAAGACGTGTTCAAAGATGTGTTTTAATAAAACTTTATTGTCACATGGTTTGAGAAATGCATGTGTTGACGCGTTTTAATGAACGAGGATTGTGTATGAACTTTTTGAAGTAAGAATCTTAGCTCATTAGATTTCCCACTAATGTTGAACAGGATTGTAAACTAATGAAGTTAAATGAAACACGTTTGAATAAATTGCTAAATACCATGCTTTACTTTCGAGAAAAATAGACGATATCCATCATGATTTCGGTGTTAGAACTCGCTCAAGCAAGACCGGGCTCGTGTATTTGGCACGAGACTTATTTAGCAACGAACCGACAGAACGACTTTGTTTTGAACGCAATTTAAAATAAACTTTTTCGTGTACTTAAAAAGAGTTTGTTTCAAATATTTTACTAAATTGCATATTATTGATTATCCTCATATAAGCCGAATAAAATCTCAAAGCCCTTTTTCACAGAAATTAACTTTTCAAAAAAAATGAAATGCACATGCCAATTGACATTCACAATTAATTCTTTACCAAGTGACTGATATTTGTTGCATGAAATAAAAAAGAAACTACATATAACACTTTTTTTGGAGAAAGGACTATTTTTTTTATTTTCAGATTATAACCAGCTAAAGATAGTTTGTCAAATTCAAATTCTATCCCTAAGGTGAACCAGTTTATATCCAAGGATAGGAGGATAATCGCACTGCTTTGTTTTGGTTATATTTAGTACAGCGGGACTACTATATTAGTCGCTAAAGGAGCGCGGAGCCTTGTCACAGCACGCGTGTTTGTGCTAATGACTTGGCGGTCATAACATGGCCTCTCAACATGACGGAAGTCTTTACGCATATTATTAATATCCAACCGTTTATATACAGAGGAATGTCTTGTAGCTGACTCGCTCTCTTTAAAATGTCCAACTGGCAAGTCCAATAGGGTTGTTGCGTTCGTTTGAGTTCTACTCAGTGTGTTAGCGTGTATTTGTGTTTTAAGTAAAGAATAGACTCCGAAAACTCTGCAATAGTTACACGACGAGTTGGGGCTCAGACTCATCTCGTCGTGTAACTATTGCAGAGTTTTCGGAGTCTATTCTTTACTTAAACCTAAATTCGAAACCAGATTGAGTTTGTTTTACGTGTAGGATATGGTCCGAAAAGTCTCCATTAGTTTGGCACGAGGGACTTGTCTTAGGCCGTTAGGCCGTGGACGAGTCCCACGTGCCAAACTAATGGAGACTTTGAGGACCATATCTAACTTAAAGCAAAGTCACTGTCAACTATTGGAGTTGGAGTGTTTTAAGAGTTTGAAAACTGTTGTTCGTATCGCGCAAACTCAACTCCACGTGGTAAACTATTGGAGGGCTATCCGGCTTTATTAGCCTCCTTAACTTCACGTGCATCATCGCATTTCACATTTACAATTGACAGGTAAACATGGCTTTCATTACACAAAACAGTTTCCAATGTTGGTTTGATGTTGATATTAATGAAGATTTTGAATACTTGACTGACCGTCCCGAACAACGTTTTGATGCTGTAGTGTATGATATCGGTAATATGTACACTTCGCTCTGCGAGATGACGACAAACATCGGAACCTGCGGGTCAACCCCAACTCACAGTTTACTAATCTCCCGGAATAAAACGTTAGAAGGTAATTCATTAAAATGTATTACATATTTCGTACATAGAATTAATTAATTGAAACAACTTTACATAATCACCCACATAAAGCCTTATTTAATGTTAAATCAGTTTATCAATCTTACAAATAATCAATGAAAATTACACATTCATAAATATACCATGTGATTATTTGTTAATCGGGGCTTTTGCATGTTGTTTTGTTTACTAGCTATGACCAAATACATTACTATTGATATATATAATTGTGATTTTCGATTGAATAAAGAAGTTTGATATGCATAAAAATCTTGCACTTTGCATCTGCTTTCTGCTCCTTTGTAACTACTCGAAATATTGATATGATCACTTTACATGTTGAAGATGAAATCTTTGTTTTGGAAATCGTCTTTTCTTTAAAGTTCTAATTTTAAAAAATACCGTTTCTTTACAGGCCTGTTTTTGAAATGTTGCAATTGCAAGTATTGTATCTTCGGACGCATCAGTATGTGAAGAGGATGTATAGGGGACATCTTCAGAGATGGAGGACCGTGTCAGCGAAATACTAGATGCCCCTGTACACCGGATGACAACAGATGACGTACCTTTACTCTAACGTCGTCGCGGAATACCACGACGAAAAGGAATATTTAACTTGATTTGGACCATGGATGGAACCATTGTGAAATTTCATCCTGAATAAATGTTTGACTTGTGTTTTGTTCTTCTCTTCGTCTCAGATGATCATGGTATGAAATTAATCTTTTGTAATGAAATGAAACAACGGTACAAACCGGTTGCGTTTGGGCGATAAAGTCACAACTACGACACACAGTTCTATTGGAGGTTGAACATTAGTTAGAAACTAATAGAGGGGAAACAGACAATACATAACTTATTGGAGACAGCCATAAAACCATATCATGACGCAATAATACTAATGTTTACACAACTTTGTTTTAACTGTATTTACTCAATATTGCACGTGCGTTTCGTGGTAATATTGACGACTTTTTTACCTGATGCCAAAATGCGAGTTTTACCTGGCCGAGTGCAAAAAATGCGTGCGTTTCGTGATCATATTGACGACATTTTACTTATTGACGAGGTATAAAAGGTAAACGCGTGTTCTGTCATTACTTCATTGGGAACGATTTTGAAAGGTTGGTACATGTACGGAAGCAGAAAATGGAAAGTGACGATGATATTTTCTTAACCCAAAATACATATTCCCAGGTTACATTTGGCAGTGAAGATATTAATTCAGATTTTGAATCATTCTTAGAATCTGATTTCCCAAATTGCAATTGTGCAATTGAAGATAGAGACAGTGATGACAGTTGTTCTCGTGATAACGATGTTCCCAATACACAAGCTTTTGAACCCGTAACAAATGCTGCTGATTTTGAAGACAAAATACACTCATCTGACGAAGAATTAGTAATTTGCAGTCAGCAGTACGATGCTGATAAAACCGATAAACTTGGAAACCATCTTAAAACAACAGAGACGACTGACATTCCAATAGAACACGCATCAAATTCTCGCTTCGGTAAGCCTTTGACAGAACAGGAATTGTATGACTTGGAAATATCAGCACAAAACCAAAACATGTGTAAGAAGAGTCAGTGGGCTTTAAGAACATTTGAAACTTGGTACCGAGAGAGACACGTTCTTGTTGGAAGTTTTGAGGAATTGATCCTTAATTCCAGTAACCATGATCTAGACGGAATTCTGATATCATTCATTACGCAAGTTAAAAACCAGAAAGGTGAAGATAACATTGGTAACACCTTACATGAAATTCTGATAGCATAGGCGTAGGAACAGGGGGGGCATCTTTGTAAGTGGGGGGCCCGGCCCCCTCCATGAACAGTGAGATTCTGGTTGACCATTTTTTTTTAGAAAAAAGGGGGGGGGGGGGGGGGGGGGGGGTGTTGGAGGATGAGCGAGGGGATGTAGATTGGGAGAAATGGGTACCCACAACCTTGTGTCATTTTGTAGGGATCTACTCTGTAAAAAGAATGGTCAACAAGAATGGGGTGGTTATTTTTTCACCTCGAGCATCCGAGAAACTTTAGTTGCCCAGGGGGTGGGGATAAAAGCTCAGGGGTAAGGGAAAGTGAAAAGACGGGCCTACACCATCACCCACCATCACTTGCAGGAATGTCCCCTAAATACTCTAACCACTTTTCCTAACAAATTCAGTTGATCTTAAACATCATTTAAATATGTGTGTGAATTATTCACTTCGTCGCCACCCTGTTAAATAATATGGCTTGTGCAAGAGAATAGTTTTTTGTTTGCAACATATCTATCATACTGGTCTTTTCATTAGCATTATGGTAAACAACAAAATGGGTCTGTCCGCCTGTCTATACCTGTCAGATTGTCTGTAACTTATTTTCCCGATATAATTTTGAAATATAAATTAGTCACATACATGTACGTGAAGTACCCTAATGAGTATGTTTTAAATCGTTTTAAATCGTTTTAAAGGAATTACATTTTTCGTCCGTTTTATTACAAATACATAGATAATTTCTCTTGCATGAGTTGTGAATTGTGAGTTAAGTGAATAAGTGAGATCTTTTCACTGGTGTCCCGCCTTTTAATCTACTTTTATCTTATTTAAAAGGCATATAAAGCCTACAACAAAATAGGATTAAAATTGGGACCTGGTGAACTTGTTTCCCCTAAAAAGGACAATAATCTTCAAAGCTTTAAAGCTATATAGTCTCCTTTTTTAGAACAAAATGACATCCATGATGCAAGGAAAATTATTTTCAAAGATATTGTGACCCTTGTTGTCCTTTGAAACATTACCTATAAAAGGCAGAAAATAGCTATAACAAACAAATAAGGTACAGAGCTAAGGCTATACATTTCTATTCTTCCCTGTGAGATTTATTTGACAATTTAAGCTTGGTGTTTCACGTTCATAATTCACGTTTTTAAGTGTGATATTTAGGCCAAATTTAAAAATTATAACCATCAAAATGATGAGAATAGAGACTAGATAGCAGTTTCCCCTTAAACATTCCTATAAAGTTTACTATAAATAGTGATTTTTACTTTTTCATGTGACTGAAAATATCTGAATACAATACAATACAATATTCAAGCTGAATATTTAAGCTATTAAATCACATTTGACCTATTTCCAGAGTATAGTTGACACTTGAGCTTATTTAAGATTCTGAGACCAAAGAGTTTATAAAAACAAGAAGAAATAATGATAGAGATAAACTTAACAGTTTTTAGAAAGTGCTTGCTATTCATTTCAAGGCCAAAGGTCAAAAACCATTATATCAACAATACCAACAACAACATCATCATTATCATCATTTATCATTCATCATAAATCATCCATGAATCACTTATCCACCAATCATTCATCACTAAATTTTGATTTATAAATAATGAATTCATCAATCATTAATAACCAATTTTTAATCATTCATCATCAAATCATCATCAAACAAACACTAAAACAATCATTTATCAATCATCTATAATCAACCACTCAACACTAAAGATTATCGTTAAACAAACATTCACTAATCATCCATCAAGGACTTTTCAATCAAATCAATCATTCATCAACCCAACACTACATAATCAATCATTCAACACTTAAAATCGTCAATCATTCAACATCTTAGCAATCATTCAACAATCATTTATCCATAAATTCACATATTTAATCACCGATTGGTCAATCATCCTCCAAACCAACAATCCCCGTTCTCACAAACCAGAGACCCTTAATACTGTATAAAGGGTCTCTGCCTAGACTAAAAAAAAAATTTGGACACCCTCGCTCTCAGAAAAAAAATTGGGCCCCCAGCAATCTTTACATATCATTGTTGATTTAAAAAATATAAATTGCCCGCCCCCCCACAGCAATCCATATGTGTAATATATTTGGTTTTTCTTAAAGGCAACCCCCGCTCTCACAACAAAAATTTGGTGATCATGGGCCATTTTCTTTCGTCTTTAAAAACGGTGTCAAACATTTAAAGTATACAGAAGGCGTAACCAAGACCAACACCGGCGGTTTAAAACACAAGGGTTTAGAGATGAAAACAGTCGTCGTTGGCCCTAACGAAGAAAAACCAGAACGTTGCCCAATTCGTCTTCACGACAAATATATGTCTTTGAGGTACGTGAGTGTATCAAATTGATCACCGATAAAAGAAATTATTTACATTATTTTACTATACCTTGGTATTGAATATAAAAAAGTATCATATAACATTTTTTTGTCATTCAAACCTATGAAAAAGATATACTAAATTGTAACTACAAGTTTAGTTTTTGGTACCATCTTTATCAACTTTGATTACAGTTGTAATTAAGTTGTAAATTCATATATGCATTGGCGTACATATAATATTTATGATAAATATCAATTTCATGTTATACTATTCCAGCATTACACGCTAAGAAATATATCTGTTTTAGGCCTGTGCAGGCCATCCGCTCAGCGTTAGAGCCTTCAAGAAGCATGGAATACTGTTAAAGTTAGGCGCTTCAACCGTCACCAGATTGTAATCTCATATCTTAGGATATGAAGTTACGTTTTGCTTAGGCCGTAACTGGCGTTAACTTTAACGTAGTTTTTCGGGTTATTCAAAATTATTAAAGAAACTTATTGTGGACTTGGATCGTTGAACCATGTATAACAAGATAATAAGAACCACAAGATACAATTGGTTCCAGATATGGATCATTACAGCAACAAATGTAAAACTAGTGCGCATGTATCCTATATTGCAACATAGCATATATAACGGAGTCTTCCAAAATTTATTTTTCGTTTTAACTAATCTGAATTTTACTTGAATACCGATTGGCTTGAAATGTGAATTCGTAACCAAAACAATTAAGCTATTATGCCTACTCAGAGATTATTTGTTTAGGCATCATGATACGTGCAAAACGATTGCTTTTTAACAAATATTTGATTATGTTAGCGATTCAAGTCCGTGGTTTCCATTGGTTAGGCAGCCAAACTAATTTTATGAACCCTGACGATGAATGAATTTATGTTAGAATATAATGATTAAATTATTAAAATTTGTTTATTTATTACGTGTATTCAAGTAATGGTATTTTTTGGAATGTGATAGATATAGGCCTACTACATGAGAAAAGCTTAAACTTTTAGCATATCCGGCCTTTTGAAAAACCCTACTCTGTCTATTCGAATTTGCGCCAGTGTAGGCAAATTATATAATATTGCAAATTAATTAAATTTCTCTCTATTTATATATATTAAGTGCACATCAGTAATGCACTACTACTAATGACACACACTATAATAGTATTGCGACGATAGATATGTGGTAAGCCCTTTTCTCAATAGATGTAGCCTACACGCGCTACTGTATTCATGTACGAGTTTGATTTGATTACGAAATTCCAGAACTGATTGGATTTCGGGTCCGGATGTCGTCTAATTTCATCTGCGGGATTTTAGTTAGATTTACGAAAAGTCAAATGTTTGTCGTTAGTTCTATTATTCTTCGCACATTTAGTGCGATCTGGGCGAAGAAGATAACAGGAAATTTCATTTGGGAGACAGAATTCGAGTTGAGGCGAGGCCTTGGGTTGACACATTGACGTTCAAGGTCATGCAGGTAGATATGCCTTTGAATCAAATTTGATAGCTTCAATTTTAATCATTTATCTAGTTATTTTACAATTGGACACAATCGGTATGAATTAGTTTGACTGAGGAATATATGTCGTCATTGATCTACTGTATTCGACTCTATATCTAATATGCAAGTATTTGATGTTTGTTTGGGGATTCTCTGACTGTGTTTATGTTGACGTGCATCCACGTCTTAACCGTCCGAAAACCAATCACTCGAGGTTATAACACCTGAACGGAAAACAGTGTTTCCCTTAGTGTACATGGTGTGAAATGGTAGTCAAATTTTAAATGACTTCCGATTTCATATTATATAGGCGTTATTCATTTCCCCAAATTTTAAATCGACATATTAGATCTAGATGTCATTGTGACTGGCCGTCATGACCTTGGCTTTATTTTGTTGCGGTATGCAATTACGGTTGTCTACCGATAAAACGTAGAGTTACGTCCCTTTGAAATGCGTCGTTTTTTCGGTGACATGACATGAATTTTTTAAAAAGGAATTCACAATTTTATAATAGGATTAAAATACACTAAATCCATTGATAAAATAGCCACACATCTATATTTTTAAAAGATAAGACTATCAATAGCAGGGAAAAAAGTTCACCTATTCCATCCGAAGCCAGCTGGGCCCCTAAAATATTTTTTTCAGGAGCCCAGAATAAAATCCAGGAGCCCAATCAATTCTCGGCTTTAAGTAAATAGAAACATAAATCAAATAATTTTTCAATTGTTTAATTTAAACTATTTAAATAAGGCCAACCAAAGTGACATAACATGAAAAAAGCTAAGATTATTCTCAATAAATATTGACCAAATTGACAAGATTATTGGAAGGGAGACGAGGTCACTCTTTCTTACTTTCGTTTTCAAGTGGCAGTCGTGTTTAGACTGTTTACGATGGCATTATTTTGATTTTTGAAATGACTACGTAGATTGTTGAATCTCTTAGAATATTGTACTCTCATAAAATAAATCTTATAATATCATTCGCCACCTGGGCTACTGGAATTTGGATGTTAGGGGCCCAACTGGATTTTTAATGGCCATGGGCGACTGGGCCCCTGTAAACTTTTTTCCCTGCAATAGTGGATTTTAAGGCCATAGAAAAGCTTTTCACACGATGACCACAGGGACAAAAGTCGACCGAAACTTCTGTCGCCGAATCCTGTATATATTCTCGCACATCGAGCCGCATACTATCCAGTGGGGTTGCAGGTAGAGACTCTCGACATTGTGTATAAACTTGGTATTTATAGCATCTTTAATTCTTGAGTCCAAAAAGATAAAGCAGTTACCTTTTCAGAGAGTTGATAATATTTAAGAATACATGCTCATTTGACATTTATTTTACTTTTTTTATAGCTCAGGTGTCGCCCCAAAACTATATGCGGTCAACGAGAAATTGAGCCACTGACGGTCAACCCCACAGAAACGCTCAGACACAACTGTGACAGTCAACATTCCACTTGGTTATAACTTGCCTGTTGGTATAACTTGTATAAGCCTTTCCTAATTTATGACTTCTCAATGTTGAATGTTCAAGATAGCTATTAAACATCCAAAAAGTTATTTTCATTTCTAAATATTCAAATATAAATACTGTTTGAAAGATAATTGTTATAAAAGCCAATCAGGTTGTGTGTTACTGTTTGCTTCAGATGGGTCAGATATATTTAAAATCTATATCTCTCTTTTTAATTTTCCTACATTTTACTTTTGTAATAATATCAACTGAAAAAAATATTAAACTGAGTGTCTAACTTATAATAAAGTTTTATCTTTCCAAAATATTATGAAACGTTTTGCTTGTGGGTTTCCATATATCTTTGCTATATTTTGCACATGTTTTTTTTATCTAAGGTGTATTATCTTTATGTGCTAAAACATTGATAAAAAAAGAGAAAAGTATCAACGTTTGGTGAATGGAGGTAACAATCTGGTAATATTTTTGTCCTTTTGCATTAAACTCTTTGACAAACTCCCCATTCAGACAAGCATGAACTATATGGGGCTTTCACGGGTACTAGTACTCGAGCCCGAGTCGGGTTCAGCTGGACTCTAGGCAAATTTCTTGATTTTTTGACTGAAATGTGTGAAGGTAGTTCAAGACAGGTGATCAACATAACCATTTCAAGACATTGATGTCACATTTATTCTGTATACCGGTAGTACCATTAAAGCGCAACTCCCGGGTGATTTTGCTCCAACTTCGTTCATTTATCTTCACAATGCTTAGCATGTACATTTCACAGACGTAAAAATCGCATTGATAAGTTATAAGCGATCAATTCAATACACATCTTTGCCATCACAATCAAGTATATTTCATGAAAATCGTAAAAGAAGGCGAAACACTGTACTGTTTACGTCGCTTTTTGACGCGTCGGCCATTTTGTTTTACGGAAAAGACCGGAAAAATCTCGATTGTTGCCGATGGAATGTGTGACGTCAACTGTGGAAAACACGGCCCGCAAAATGGCGTCTGTCGTATTATTAGCACTGACAGACAAATAAACACCGAGGGTTGTAGCGGCCATACCACTCGACAAATCCATGTAAAAACTTGCAAAATGTCTGTAAATAACTCTCTAAAGCAATAGTTGAAAGGAATAACCCCAACATTGACGATAAAATTTGATAACTATAAATTAACCAACCCGGAAGTGAATCCCTTTGAACAATGAAATCGTACAGCGAAACAATGCGATTTTCGGTTCAAATACATCTAGGAAAACATCGGGGTTTTTTTTTTTTTACATAAACAATTTTTAATGTATGTGGGTTTGTTTATCAGTGAAATTGCGTCTTTTATTTCTGGCTTTTTGTAGTTTGATTTTGCAAAATACAGCACGATACCAAAGTCCGGGTTAGAAGGTCTACTTCCACAGAACACTGACAGGAAATACCAAATTATACGAAATGCTTAGGTTTTTTTTACATTAGGTCTATACGTATAAATAAAGAAAAGTTATCAAAACAATATGTTATGAATTGCATTGCAATGTCGTAACAGGTGGACGTGAAATCGTCCAGAATATCCTTCAATAATTTTACAATTTCACTAAATATCTATAAATATCATATTACTTACCGATAATGTTACGATATATCTTTATCTATATGTCTTTATCTAGTATATTATCAAAATAAAATTTAAATTGATTATATCTGCATTTTATAAGTGTTTTTATCAGTAATTGTATTAAATATCAACGATTTCAGTCAGTAATACTGTAGTTCAGCTAGAGTTTTGAAATTAAAAATAGTTCTTAATTTTTTCTCTATGTTAATAAGATGCTACTCTGCTGTAAGCTGGGAAATATTTATAAAACAAAAATTATTCAGATTTGTTTATTAAATGAATATCATATTTAATATTATTATAGAATTATTACAATATTAGAATTATATATATTAATATCAACATTTTTGCAAAAAATAATTTCTAAATTCCTCCGCAGAAAGTTTTGATAATGATTTATTTTCCTCAAGTCACAAAATGTTTATGCATGGAGGTAAATAATTAACAATAAATATTTTATTTATTATACAATATATATATTAAAGTTAAATATGTTGGCGCCTTCTTATAGCTAAACTTCTGGGGATATGCACATAGCATTCAAATTTTTTTTATTTCCATTTGATTTTATTGCTGTTTTTCTAATTGTGGACTCTATTGAGCATTGCCTGTAAAAATAATATAAAAAAATCGTTCTGGATTCTGAATTAATACATGCACATACACTAGATATTAATAGAATAAAATTATTCCTTATATTCAATAAATATTTTGATAATTGTTTCAGACCTCTTGGTAAAAACATCTATATTTGTTAATAAATTAAATGTTTTAGAATTTCACATAAACAAGATAATTGACTGATGAAATGAAGTTATTTTGTATATCAAATTAATAATATTTTTAATGTTAATTTTTTTGGGGATATCAGAGTACAGAAATAAATAAATAAATGTTTTCCAGAAAAGCCACTTCAAATATTTATACCTTTCATTATTACTTTAAGTGATTGCTCAAGAAAATATGACATATTTTATTTTGAAATAAAGAAAATAAATGTGCTGTTCATTCAAATAACAAACCAATTTTTAATATGGAACATGAAATATTTTTTTATGTTATATGTACATTTTAAAAGAAAATAGTTGAGCAAAACCCCACATGCATTGATTTTTTTTTAGTTTCAATTATATTTAACAAATGCCTCATATTTGTTAATCATGGAAAAATTCATATGAACATAAATAAAACATATAAATCATCATTGTCCAAGAAATCACTGGATAAATATAAATTTTGTTCAGTCACATTTATTTCCAAAGGAATATTTCCATTTTATGTTTTACATAAAACTATTCTTAAAGGGTGGAACATTCTCTTCCAATAAACATTAAAATATGTATTTATGAAAATTAAAACGATAATAATTACTTCCTTCATTGTTTGCATGAGCTTCACAGTACCTTTAGTGAGTGATGCCAGATCATGATTTTGAAATTGGACAACAAACTTTAAATTTGATAAATCATATTTACAACGTATTATATTGTCGTACACTGATGTAAATGGGGCTATAGTCTATATGCCGTTTATCAAGAAATGCATGCGGCGAAAACGAACCAAATGCAACATACTGCAAACACGGACAGCCACGTTTCGAAAGACGGCAGATGATATTTTGTTTCAAAGCTAAATATTGAAATATTTTCACACACGGAATTTTAATACGAAGATGGTAAATGAAAGATTCCATACACAAACAGATGAGGAAAAAGACACAACGACTAACTCACCAGAGGCAAACAGTGCAGCCCACAGGTTTTCCGAGTATGGCATTGTCAATATACCGGATAATGATTGACATTAATTGTTTCCGTAAAATTTGCCAAAATAATCATAAAGCTTTTCCTTCACATAGAATATCCTTTCATACAGCAGATATTAAAATGTAATCACTAAAAGTTAGTTTGATGCGCCAATATCGACAAGAACATGATCACTGAAATAAAACGTGGTGTTGTTTACGTTAGTAATGGCGGCTACGTCACTCTTGTTTTCCACAGTTGACGTAACTTCCGGTAAAATCTACGGAACAACACGATCGAGTCAGGAAGCTTACTATTATTTTTTAAATCGCAATAAATCACTTTTATGATTAGTTTAAAAATATAATGACCTCACGTAAATTCATAATATGAACTATATATTATGAAAACACGATCATAAATGTACAGTTTGGCTTGGATAAATTAGTCTAAATTATCCGGGAGTTACGCTTTAAGGTACAGTCCAGGCTCCTATCGCGGTATATTTTGTGGAAATGGAATTCAGGAGGACTTTCCAATTAACAAATATATATGATTTTTACTTGATTATTTCACACTTAATTTCAAATATATGGTTAACATTTCAGATATTCAAGAATTAACAATTTGACAAACAATAAAGTGTATCACTTGAAAAAAAGAAAAACAATGTGAACCTTATATGTGGTTAGATCTAGTATTGGGCTGGTGCCTTTTCCTATTTTGGATATTCTGAATTTTTTATTTTTTTCTGGTTTTCATGGGAAGAGTTTGAACTTAGTGCATATAGGGGTAGGGTCCCTTTCCGGGCCATATCACAAAAACTGTTCAATATTTTGTTACAAAACTTGGTATCTGGTTAGACCTAATGATGAAGTGGTGCCTTTTGGTATTTTGGTTATTCTGATTTATTTATTTTTCTGGTTTTCATGGAAAGAGTTTGAACTTAGTGCATATAGGGGTAGGGTCCCTATCCGGGCCATATCACAAAAACTGTTCAATATTTTGTTACAAAACTTGGTATCTGGTTAGACCTAATGATGAAGTGGTGCATTTTGGTTATTCTGATTTATTTATTTTTCTGGTTTCCAAGGATACAGTTTGGACTTAGTGCTTATGGAGGGTAGGGTCTGTTTCCGGGCCATATCTTCAAAACCTTTCAATATTTGTTTACAAAACTTGCTTTCTGGTTAGACCTTATGGTGGTGTGGTGCCTTTAGCTATTTTTGTTATTCTAGATTTTTTTTCTTTCTGGTTTCCATGGAAGCAATTTGGAAGTTTAGTGAATTTAGTGGGTAGGATCTGTTTCCGGACCATAACTCAAAAACTGTTCAATATTTTTTTACAAAATGAGGTTAGATCTAGTGTTGATGTGGTGCCTTTTGCTATTTTTGATATTCTGAATTTCTGACCTTTTGATGGTTTTCATGGAATCAATTTGAACTTACCGGTAGTACATATGGGGGTTAGGGTCATTTTCTGATTAAAAGTTTTTATGGGGTACATCACAGTGCATCACATGCACATATTATTGTTCTTAAAAAGTTGAAATATATGTTATAATATTCAAGCTTACAACAATTCAAGTTTTTTTTAGGTTAGCCAGAAAGCCATAAAAAAAAATCCTATGGTAAGGATAAAACTTCTGGTCTGAATTTTTGAACCCGTAGAAACCCAATGCCAACTCTTACTCAATGTTCTCTGTAAAATTGATAAATCATGATACAATAATTCAAGAAAGATTAAATTGTGTCTTCTCATGTAAACATTTGTTCACTCTTACAATCTGTTACTTTTTCAGAACTTGTTGGGTCAACTACAACTTGTTTTTATCTTATCTGCTAGAATGAGAAGCCCTAGAAAGCTGAAAGTGTGAATCCTCCTTACTAGACTTAGTAGACTAAGTGCTTGGCCCCCATCCTCATAAAGCAAGGGCTTATGTCCTCAAAATACCTCCATGTTTATCTTAATCCATTAAAAGCTTTTCATGCTAATTTATTGAGTTGTCTGATTACACCTCCAAACAGATTTTGTGCAACTTGTTCAAATATTGTGTGTGCATTAGATTTTTAGCTCATCTGGCCTGTAAGGCCCGATGGGCTTATGGCATGGCATGGTGTCCTGCGTCCGTCCGTCCATCCGTCCGTCCGTCCGTCCGTCCGTAAACTTTGTGGAATTTCGACATCTCTTCCAGAACCATAGGGCCTAGAAAGCTGAAACTTTGTGTACAGACTCCTTGGCTAGTGAGGATTATAAATTGTAGCTTTGGTAGCCCTGTGACCCCTAATAAGGGCCACAGGGGCCACACCCTAAAAACCTATTTTCATCTTCTTCTCCAGAACCATAAAGCCTAGAAAGCTGAAACTTTGTATACAGACTCTTTGGCTAGTGAGGATTATAAATTGTAGCCTTGGTAGCCCTGTGACCCCTAATAAGGGCCACAGGGGCCATGCCCTAAAAACCTATAATCATCTTCTTCTCCAGAACCACAGGGCCTAGAAAGCTGAAATTTTGCGTACAGACTCCTTGGCTAGTGAGGATTATAAATTGTAGCTTCGGTAGCCCCGTGACCCCAAATAAGGGTCACAGGGGCCACGCCCTAAAAACCTATTTTCATCTTCTTCTCCAGAACAATAAGGCCTAGAAAGCTGAAACTTTGTGTACAGACTCCTTGACTAGTGAGGATTATAAATTGTAGCTTTGGTAGCCCCGTGACCCCAAATAAGGGTCACAGGGGCCACGCCCTAAAAACCTATTTTCATCTTCTTCTCCAGAACAATAAGGCCTAGAAAGCTGAAACTTTGTGTACAGACTCCTTGACTAGTGAGGATTATAAATTGTAGCTTTGGTAGCCCTGTGTCCCCTAATAAGGGCCACAGGGGCCACCCCTTAAAAACCTAATTTTTAACCTACCTAACTTAGTATATGCCACTCACCTTTCTCACGAGAGACAGAGGTTTACCGCGAAATTCATCGTGCTTACCGGATGGGCTGCCCCCAGCCCACTGCGCATGAGCGGGAAACCGGAATCCTGGGTAAAATTCGTATCATACTTTCTTTCTCCCTCTTAGAGAACGCATGTATTTCGTCTTGCTTACCGATTTTCTTCTACGGTTGGTTTTTCTGGTCTTTTTCCTTCCTTTCCTTCCGTCATTATCCTTTTGCTGCCCCCATCGCTTCTAATGTATCGATTTTTCCTTCTAACTTCGCTTTCGCGATCTTTTTGCACTTGGTGATTTTGCTATGTACGTGGCTTCTCGCCATGTTACGTACCTTGCATGTTCTATTTCACTTGGAAATACCTTCTGGGGGATCGATCTGCCTGTTTTCGTACCCCCTTCCTCCTTTTTCCTCTTGTTTTTCCATCTACGTGGGCTGGTTTTGTTGACCTGCTTTTCTGCACGTCCGCATTCCTGCTTACGTCACATCTACCTTTGGTCTGGTCCAAAGACTATGGCTGCCTGTTTTTGCCTTCTAAAAACTCGTTTTGCATTTTTAATCACTTTCTAAGTATTTCTATGCATTACTTCCATCAGCCTATATCCCATTGCATATAAAAATAACAATATATCGCATTATATTTTATTTTCTATATCTCTTTCACAAAAAAATTTCATAACATTTTTTCAATCACAAATTAATATATATCATAATCACTTATTCCTATATATTAATTTCATATTACATATTCCATCTAATGCATCTCATTTTTGCATTTATTCTTATTAAATAAACTTGTAATAATAATTTTTTGCTCCAAAATTATTTCATTACATCTTATTTAATTTTCTACGGCAACCCTTCCGGGACATAAATTTCCCGTTTTTGCTTGCCCTTACAGGGGCACGCTCTTAAAAAATTTCTAATTCTTTTTCAAATTTTTTATGCATTCCCCTTGTGTTTGTCTCCATGATTGGCATGTCTCTGTCTTATGTGTTACAGTATTTATGCCAAGAGTCTATTGTGTCCTGTGTCGTTCCTCCAAGTCGGCCAAGGACCCACACCTCCGCTGCCCCGACTGTCTTCCCAGGATCTGCCTTGTGGACGACCGCTGTGCAGAGTGTAGTGACCTCTCCCCCCTCGACTTCAAGGGCTTCGCCTCCGCTCGTCGGAAGAGACTCACCCAGCGTCGACGCAGGAGTATGTCTGACCCCACCACGGACCTCCCTCCCGTCGAGCCGGCCGGCTCTTTGGACTCTCAGCTCCAGGAGGATCCTCGTCGCTCACCTACGCCACCTCCTCCTCCTCCTCCTCCTCCTCCTCCTGCTCGGCAGACGCCGCCTCCGACGCCCAGCACGTCCGGAACTGGAGCTCATCATGTCCAGTATGTTCGACAAGCTGATGGCCCGTCAACCTCTGTCTCAGGACCAGGACCAGCGCCAGCGCCAGGACCAGCGCCCGGACTCACGCCTAGACCAGCGCCAGGACCAGCGCCCTGACCCTCGCCAGCGCCACGACCAGCGCTCGGACCAGCGCCAGGACCAGCGCCAGTACTCCAGGGATCGTGACCAGCGACAGGATCAGCGCCAACGCTCGGGAGATCGTGACCAACGCCAAGCAGCGCTCAGACCGGCGCCAGCGTTCCAGAGACTCCCCTCCCAGGGACGTCAGAACCTCCCGCTCACCACCTCCAGGAGCCCCTCCCCTCCTCGGCGCCAACGACGCTCGCGGCGCTCCAGGACGCCTTCCCGCTCTCGCTCTCCTTCAGTGGACAGGTCCACCTCCCGGCGCTCACGCCGCTCCGGTTCCCGGACGCCACCGAATACGCCCAGATCTTCCAGGAAGAGGCGCCACTCTCCCGTTATCAGTGATGATGAGCGCCACTTCGTCCCAGACTACGACGACGACGAGGCAGAGGGCCCCACCTTCCTGCCTCTGAAGATGGTCTCCAGCTGGATCCCCGACAGGCTCCCAGAGGGCTCCTCCCCTGGTGGCTCGGACCCTCTTACTTGTGTTCGCGAGGATCCTCAAGCTCCCCCCTCACCCTGATGTGCTGGAGGGTATAGCCGCCTTACAGGACGACTTCCAGAAGCTCTCGCTGTCTTCCTCCCTGAAGTCTTCAAAGCTCCCTGCGGCCACGCCCGTGCACTCGCTCAGCCGTTTCGACAAGGCCGCCGCCCTGGATGACGCCATAGGAAGCCTGGCCCCAAACCTCAACCACTCTTACAAGGTTTCGGACACCAAGGTTTCTTCGGTGGAGGCTGCCCTCAGAAGGACTCTGAGGCCGATCTCGATCCTCCTCTCCGCGACTGACGCGATCAAGGCCGACTTAGACGTCGACAACCCTTCCCGTCTGGATCACCTCCACACGTTGATGGACTGGCAGCGGCGCAACATCGTCCTCATACTCGACAACGTGAGAGCTGGCCTTGGCTCCCTCACTCACCTTCGACGCTCAGGCTTCTTGGACCAGTGTGCGTGGGACTCTGAGTTTTTGAAGTCCTTGTTACAGGCTCCCCCCACGGCCGCGACTCTTTTCGCTGACAAGATCCCGGAGGTTTACAAGGAGCAGGCCTCAGTGACACAGACGGAGGTTGCCTTCCGGACGCTGCAGCACGTCTCCAACATCTCCTTCAGACGTCAGAACAACACCAGCCAACGCCCTTACAAGCGTCAGCGTGTCAGGACGCAGCCCTCCAGATCAGGTCCCTCCTCTCAGTACCAGCGCTCTGCCAACTCCTCCAGAGGAAGGGACGCCCCCAAGCCACGCGGAGGCAGGGGTGGCAAGCGACCCTACTCCAGACAGTGATGTCTGCGCCCCACGCGGCTGGGTCCTCCCGCCCCCAGTCGTGCCGGTGCACCCCACACCCGTAGGCGGGAGATTAGGGATCTTCTGGCGCAATTGGACATTACTAGAAGATCCTTACGTCACCAACACCCTGAGGACAGGTTACAAGTTGCCATTGACCTGCCCTCCCCCCGTGACCGCGACTCCCCTGGCACGGGACTACTCAGAAGCCCAGAGCGCTCTTCTAGCAGAGAACATCAAGACGCTTACCGACAAGAACGCTCTGGAGTTGGTGCTACAACCCGATCACGCCCCAGGGTTTTACTCACCAATCTTCCTGGTCCCGAAGAAAAATTCCACCAAGTTCCGAATGATCCACAACATGGCGACATTCAACGAGCTTTACATGGAGCCACCATCCCACTTTCGCATGACCTCCCTAGACGCTCTCCGAGCCCAGCTGTCTCCAGGCGATTGGATGGTCAGCCTCGACTTACAGGACGCCTATCTCCACGTGCCGATCTACCCGCCTCACAGGAGGTTCCTGCGGTTCGTCTTCCAGGGCCTACGTTACCAGTGGCGGGTCCTGCCGTTTGGAATTTCTTCGGCTCCGTGGTTATTCAACGAGGATCACAGCTCCCATCTGCCGCTATCTCCATCTCAGAGGGATGCATTTCGACCCCTACATCGACGACTGTCTCATGTCCAATCCTCAACCACTCGTTCTACGCAGACAGGCGGCGTTGGCCCTCGACCTCCTCCGCCAGCTGGGATGGCTAGTCAACCGGGAGAAGTCTCAGCTTGTCCCCTCCCAAGACTTGACCTTCATAGGGGGGCGCTTCCGGACAGACCTGGGCCTCCTACTCGTTCCTCCAGACAGGTGGACCAAGATCCAGTCCTTCGTCCACCGAGCCCTGGTGTCCCCTCTTCGACTCAGAGATTGGCAATCTCTTCTGGGACTCCTCACGTCCGCTCAGGCCCTCACGCTCAGAGGTCGTCTCATGATCCGCCCTCTCCAGGTGTTTCTCAGCCCTTACATCCAGTCGGACGACACGTCAGTAAGGATCTCCCTGCCTGCGCACCTCAGCCAGTACCTCCGTTGGTGGACACAGCCATCGAACGTCTGCGAAGGCGTCTCTTTGCTAGAGTTTCGACACAACCAGGAACTATTCGTGGACGCTTCGCTCCAGGGCTGGGGAGCTCATCTCGGGGATCAGACTGCGTCAGGCATTTGGACGCATCCTCAGACCACCTGGCACTCAAACAATCTGGAGATGCAGGCAGTAATCCTAGCAGTGACGCATTGGCTTCAAGTTCTACGAGGCAGCCGCCTTCTCCTGGCCTCAGACAACTCCACGGTCGTTTGGACTATCAAGAACCAAGGAACGACAGGCTCTCCTCAGCTCCTAGAACAGGCCTTCGAGCTCTTCCATCTTCTGGACGAGAATCAGATCTTCATCAGAGCTCGGCACATTCAAGGCTGCAGGAACGTCCTCGCGGACGCCCTGTCCAGACCAGACAAGCCGTCACCAACAGAGTGGATGTTGAACCCGGAGGCCTTCGCTCTCATCGCCGCTCAGGTCCACCGTCCTCTCCTCGACCTGTTTGCCACGAAGCAGAACCATCAGCTTCCGGTGTACGTCTCGCCTCTCCCCGACCCAGCAGCTTGGGCCGTCGACGCCATGTCCTTGTCGTGGGAGAATCTGGACGCATACGCTTTTCCACCTCCGATTCTCCTGACCAAAGTCGTCGCCAAGATCAGGGACACACTTCACCTCAGACTGACTTTGGTCGCGCCCTACTGGCCGGCGAGAGGCTGGTTCCCCGATCTTCTTCTTCTCGCCGAAAAAGATCCGCTCCCTCTTCCAAAGTGGCCGCACCTGCTTCGTCACCCTCTCAGTCGTCAGCTTCACCCAGATCCCGAGAGGTACGCTCTGCACGTATGGACCATCTTCAGAGATCACTCCGGGCCAAGGGTTACTCAGGACGAGTAGCCAGTGCTATCTCCAGAGCCCACAGGCAATCCACGAGGTCGTTGTACGATGACAAGTGGCTGTCCTTCGAGAACTTCTGCAGAGACGCAGGCCGGGATCCTTTGTCCGTGGACCCCCAGTTTGTGGCCAACTTCCTCCTTCACCTCCGCCAGAAACGTCACTTGAAGGGTGGGACTATATCGACGTACCTGTCGGCGCTCAACTCTGTCCTCGCCGTAAAATCAGACAGGAAGTTCTCCAAGGTCCCCGAGCTGGTCGCTCTCCTCAAGTCGTTCAAGCTGGAGGACCAGAAACTCAAGTTCAGACCTCTGGCTTGGGACCTCAACGTCGTCCTCAGATATCTGCGAGGAGCTCCCTTCGAACCTCTGTCAGAGGCCTCTTTCCAAGATCTCTCCAGGAAAACGGCCTTCCTCCTGTCGTTTGCTACGGCCGCTAGAGTGAGTGAGCTGCACACACTGGACGTCACCAGAGTGGGGTTTGAGCAGTCTAGGAAGGGTTCAGCTCACCTCGGCCTCCTGTGGAACTTCGTTGCCAAGAATCAGCTTCCTGGACAACCGGGCAGGACCTTCACCATCCCTCCTCTCTCCAAGATCGTGTCGTCTTCTGATGTGGAGGAACTCGCTTTGTGTCCTGTACGTGCCCTTCGGGAGTACATCGACCGCTCTGCGCCCAAGAGAGGCACCAGGAAAAGACTCTTCATTCCCTTTTCACCATCTGCCAAGGGAGAAGTCACCAGAAACACCCTCTCGCTGTGGCTCCGGACCGTCATCCTAGCAGCATATGACGCAGCCGGCTTACCTCACCCTGTCGCCAGCAACCCGCACGAGATCCGGGCACTTGCATCCACCATGGCTTTACATCGCAACTGTTCAGTTCCAGCCATCATGGAAGGATGTTTCTGGCGCTCTACGACGGTCTTCGCATCCCACTACCTCCGAGACCTCGCTGTGGAAGACGTGCAAGGCCTGCAGACCTTTGGACCGTTGGTGGTAGCCCAACAGCTAGCTGCCCCAACGTCTCTTTAGGGTAAGCTGAAAACTTGTCTACTTCGTTACTTCTCACCCTGCACCTGTTGAGTTGTTTCGTTGTTGGCGACTTCGTGGGGTTCACTGCTTGCTTCTCTGTGCAGTTCGCTTCGGTCGTTCCCACTCCGGGAGGATGTTTGATGGATGCTTTCTGCCTTGATGACTCGTCCTCCCTCCTCCCTACTGTCGGATCAGTGGCATATACTAAGTTAGGTAGGTTAAAAATTTATTAAAATCTAAATATTTTAGATATTTAAATACCTACCTAACTTAGTAGGAATTACTCCCGCCCGGCCTCCCCTTCGGACTTCATTGGATGTCTCTTACAAGACTTCGTTCCAGAAAGTATGATACGAATTTTACCCAGGATTCCGGTTTCCCGCTCATGCGCAGTGGGCTGGGGGCAGCCCATCCGGTAAGCACGATGAATTTCGCGGTAAACCTCTGTCTCTCGTGAGAAAGGTGAGTGGCATATACTAAGTTAGGTAGGTATTTAAATATCTAAAATATTTAGATTTTAATAATTTTCATCTTCTTCTCCAGAACCATAAGGCCTAGAAAGCTGAAACTTTGTGTACAGACTCCTTGACTAGTGAGGATTATAAATTGTAGCCTTGGTAGCCCTGTGACCCCTAATAAGGGCCACAGGGGCCATGCCCTAAAAACCTATAATCATCTTCTTCTCCAGAACCACAGGTCCTAGAAAGCTGAAATTTTGCGTACAGACTCCTTGGCTAGTGAGGATTATAAATTGTAGCTTCAGTAGCCCCGTGACCCCAAATAAGGGTAACAGGGGCCACGCCCTAAAAACCTATTTTCATCTTCTTCTCCAGAACAATAAGGCCTAGAAAGCTGAAACTTTGTGTACAGACTCCTTGACTAGTGAGGATTATAAATTGTAGTTTTGGTAGCCCTGTGTCCCCTAATAAGGGCCACAGGGGCGACGCCCTAAAAACCTATTTTCATCTTCTTCTCCAGAACCATAAGGCCTAGAAAGCTGAAACTTTGTGTACAGACTCCTTGACTAGTGAGGATTATAAATTGTAGCTTCGGTAGCCCTGTGTCCCCTAATAAGGGCCACAGGGGCCACGCCCTAAAAACCTATTTTCATCTTCTTCTCCAGAACCATAAGGCCTAGAAAGCTGAAACTTTGTGTACAGACTCCTTGACTAGTGAGGATTATAAATTGTAGCTTCGGTAGCCCTGTGACCCCAAATAAGGGCCACAGGGGCCTCGCCCTAAAAACCTATTTTCATCTTCTTCTCCAGAACCATAAGGCCTAGAAAGCTGAAACTTTGTGTAAAGCCTCTTTGAAGAGTGAAGATTTTAAATTGTAGCTTTGGTGGCCCTGTGACCCCTAATAAGGGCCACAGATGCCATGCCCTAAACACCTATTTTCATCTTCTTCTCCAGAACCATGAGGCCTAGATAGCTGAAACTTTGTTTGCAGACTCCTTGACTAGTGAGGATTATAAATTGTAGCTTTGGTAGCCCTGTGTCCCCTAATAAGGGCCACAGGGGCCGCACCCTAAAAACCTATTTTCATCTTCTTCTCCAGAACCATAAGGCCTAGAAAGCTGAAACTTTGTGTACAGACTCCTTGGCTAGTGAGGATTATAAATTGTAGCTTTAGTGGCCCTGTGACCCCTAATAAGGGCCACAGGGGCCACGCCCTAAAAGCCTATTTTCATCTTCTCCAGAACCATGTGGCCTAGAAAGCTGAAACTTTGTGTATAGCCTCTTTGAAGAGTGAGGATTATAAATTGTAGATTTGGTGGCCCTGTGACCCCTAATAAGGGCCACAGAGGTCACACCCTAAAAACCTATTTTCATCTTCTTCTCCAGAACCCAAAGCTGAAACGTTGTGTACAGACTCCTTGACTAGTAAGGATTATGAATTGTAGCTTTGGTGACCCTGTTGCCCCTAATAAAGGCAACAGGAACGTCCTTCAAATCTAATTTCATTTCTTCTTCATCCTGAGGTATAAGGCCTAGAAAACTGAAACTTGTTGCCTATATACTTAATTTTATGATTGGTGCCCCTGTGGCCTACAAAGGGGAAATCACATTGGTCACACTCTACAGCATAATTCATGATGAAGCCTGATGAGCTACAGAGCCAATGGCTCTATTTTAAGCTCATCAGGACTGAAAGTCCAGATGGGCTTATGGCATGGCCCGTCGTCCGGCGTCCGTCCGTCGTCCGTCGTCCGTCCGTCCGTAAACTTTTGACACTTTCGACTTCTCCTCATGAACCATACACATTAGAGAGCTGAAATTTTGTGTACAAGTACCTTAGCATATGGAGATTCTAATTTGTAACTTTGGTGACCCTGTGACCCCAAATAGGGTCACAGGGGTCACAACTTTAAAAACCTATTTTCATCTTCTTCTCCAGTTCCAGAAGGACTAGAGAGTTAAAAATGATATGTGCAGACTCCTTGGCCAATGGGGATTCCAATTTGTAACTTTGGTGACCCTGTGACCCCAAATAGGGTCACAGGGGTCACAACCTTAAATACCTATTTTCATCTTCTTCTCCAGTTCCAAAAGGAGTAGAGAGTTAAAAATTATATGTGCAGACTCCTTGGACAATGGAGATTCTAATTTGTAACTTTGGTGACCCTGTGACCCCAAATAGGGTCACAGGGGTCACAACTTTAAAAACCTGTTTTCATCTTCTTCTCCAGTTCGAGAAGGACTAGAGAGTTAAAAATTATATGTGCAGACTCCTTGGCCAATGGGGATTCCAATTTGTAACTTTGGTGACCCTGTGACCCCAAATAGAGTCACAGGGGTCACAACCTTAAATACCTATTTTCATCTTCTTCTCCAGTTCCAAAAGGACTAGAGAGTTAAAAATGATATGTGCTGAGTCCTTGGCCAATGGGGATTCTAATTTGTAACTTTGGTGACCCTGTGACCCCAAATAGGGTCACAGGGGTCACAACCTTAAATACCTATATTCATCTTCTTCTCCAGTTCCAAAAGGAGTAGAGAGTTAAAAATTATATGTGCAGACTCCTTGGACAATAGAGATTCTAATTTGTAACTTTGGTGACCCTGTGACCCCAAATAGGGTCACAGGGGTCACAACTTTAAAAACCTATTTTCATCTTCTTCTCCAGTTCCAGAAGGACTAGAGAGTTAAACATTATATGTGCAGACTCCTTGGACAATGGGGATTCTAATTTGTAACTTTGGTGACCCTGTGACCCCAAATAGGGTCACAGGGGTCACAACCTTAAAAACCTATTTTCATCTTCTTCTCCAGTTCTAAAAGGACTAGAGAGTTAAAAACGATATGTGCAGACTCCTTGGCCAATGGGGATTCTAAATTGTAGATTTCGTGACTCCATGACCCCAAATAGGGTCACAGGGGTCACAACCTTAAAAAACAATTCTCATCTTCTTCTCCAGTTCCAAAAGGAGTAGATAGTTGATAGTGATATGTGCAGACTCCTTGGACAATGGGGATTCTAATTTGTAACTTTGGTGACCCTGTGACCCCAAATAGGGTCACAGGGGTCACAACTTTAAAAACCTATTTTCATCTTCTTCTCCAGTTCCAGAAGGACTAGAGAGTTAAACATTATATGTGCAGACTCCTAGGACAATGGGGATTCTAATTTGTAACTTTGGTGACCCTGTGACCCCAAACAGGGTCACAGGGGTCACAACCTTAAAAACCTATTTTCATCTTCTTCTCCAGTTCTAAAAGGACTAGAGAGTTAAAAACGATATGTGCAGACTCCTTGGCCAATGGGGATTCTAAATTGTAGATTTCGTGACTCCATGACCCCAAATAGGGTCACAGGGGTCACAACCTTAAAAAACAATTCTCATCTTCTTCTCCAGTTCCAAAAGGAGTAGATAGTTGATAGTGATATGTGCAGACTCCTTGGACAATGGGGATTCTAATTTGTAACTTTGGTGACCCTGTGACCCCAAATAGGGTCACAGGGGTCACAACTTTAAAAACCTATTTTCATCTTCTTCTCCAGTTCCAGAAGGACTAGAGAGTTAAACATTATATGTGCAGACTCCTAGGACAATGGGGATTCTAATTTGTAACTTTGGTGACCCTGTGACCCCAAATAGGGTCACAGGGGTCACAACCTTAAAAACCTATTTTCATCTTCTTCTCCAGTTCTAAAAGGACTAGAGAGTTAAAAACGATATGTGCAGACTCCTTGGCCAATGGGGATTCTAAATTGTAGATTTCGTGACTCCATGACCCCAAATAGGGTCACAGGGGTCACAACCTTAAAAACCTATTTTCATCATCTTTAGCTCCTAAAGGTCTATTGAGCTGAAAGACTGCATGTAGACTCCTTGGCCAATTGGGATTCTAAACTGTAGGTTTTTGTGACCCCATGACCCCAAATAGGGTCACAGGGGTCACAATCTTAAAAACCTATTTTTCTCCATTAGATGACAGTCTATGGCAAATTTATTTCTCCTTGGATATTTTAGTGTGGACTTCTTTCAGTGTCTGATTTTGGCGATCTAAAAAGTGTTGAATAATAATACATTTGTTTTGTAATATTTTTATAGGTTTTCTTGCAATAGGTAACATCAGTTTCATTTTTAGCTCATCTTGCCTGTATAAAGCAAACTTGATATGATGCCTGATGAGCTACAGAGCCAATGGCTCTATTTTTTGTTTGTAAATTACATACACAATGCTATCATGTTGTTATAGTGCATTATAAATATCCAATATTTTTGAAAAAATATGATGCGAGTATCATGTGGCATTCTTATCTCCTCTTATAGAAGCAAATGAGGTTTAAAAAGGTTAAATAATATGATGTCACAACTCTACCGCAAAGCTTTACAGGAGACATGTTTTCACCTCCGGCCATGGTTCTGAAATATTCTCAAACCTTTGTATGCAGTTAGATCTTGTGGTGGAATGGTGCCTTTTGTTACTTTAATTTATCTTAATTTAATTCCTGGTTTCCATGGAAACAATTTGAATAAATTGTGTATTGGGGGTAGGGATCTTTTCCGACCTTTACAGCAAAATCTATTCATTAGTGTTTTAAGACATATCAGTATTGGTATGTCGTTAGACCTAGTGGTGGAGTGGGGCCTTTTGTTACTTTGGATATTCTAACATTCATATTTTCTCTCATTTCTATTAATATGATTTGAAATAATTCACTATTATTTTATGAGACTAATATGTTGTTTAACGTATGGAAAGAGTATGTTGCCTTTTTCTACTAACAGTCTTTGGTCATTTTTGGCCCACCTTAACAAAGTAAATGTGAGCTTATGTCATGGCGCTTCGTCCGTCGTCCGTCTGTCCGTCCGTCCGTCCGTAAACTTTCACTATAAAGCAGACATGTGATATTTTTTCCGAAGAGTGGTGGGAGATTTGGTTAAAAAAGGTGGGAGATTGGGCCCCAATGGTGGGAGATTTTGCAAAATCTACAAATATAAAAAGAAACGAGAAAAAAGTCTTCATTTTGTTAATATTAGCCTACTTTATAGAAGCATTTAATGAAATATAATGTTTACATGTAAATTCTAGTTGTATTTTTAAATCACTAAATAAGAATATATCTAATTTTTTTAATTTTTAATTTTTGTATCTCCATACAATGCAAGATAATTTACATAATCAATTCAATACATAACAAATCAGATAATAAATCCATTGCTAAGAAAATATTTATAATTATTTGTTATCAAAATAATCAATCAAAACTAAATATTTTTTATTTGAAACATTTGTGGAAATAAAAAGATTAGCAGACATGTGGATGTGCATTGTAATTGTAAAATAATGTGCATGTATATGCCTGTATAACATAATAATTTATTAATTTCATATTTCAAATATTTATTAGATAGTAAACATAATCCCACTTCTGTGCAGTCAGACTCGTAGTTGAAATAATTTACGATTCATCATATGTTGCTGTTTCCAAAATTTCCACTAGACAAATGGAATTTCTACACTTATTCTTAGAAATGGCCAGTACTTCAAATTATTTCATTGAATGCCTTCTGAAAACACAAGTGCAGTCATTTGTTTACCAGCAAAGCATAAACAGGAAGGGATTTTGTGGTGAAAGTGTTTTCCTTATGACATATTCACTATAAGAGATATATTTTCTAAATAAAAAAATTATCATTAATATTTTGTAAATGTATTATTTACTAAAATATACTTCATTTAGATAGAAGCTTATAATGATAAACTGGAAGAAAATTTAGTTATAAAAAGTATTTTTTTAATTACAAACCATATTCGCAAAGTCAGTAGTCGTCAAGAAAATACGGTCTAAATCGAAGCGGTGTTTGAATTGTTTTGTGTCTCATGAGATGATAATCAAAATAAGTTGCCATGTTTCTCTTAATAATGGGATAAATATTTTGGAAAGGATATTGTATCTTTTAATTGTTGTCTTTATTGGTTTACTGTAATTGTGATATATTGTAAACAACCCATAGACATTAATTTATCAAGATTTACGGACTTCATGTGACGTAAATATTTAGCAGTAACTAATTCACACAACACCGAAGCATTAGAAGCACATGTTCCCGATCATATCTTTTACAAAGACTATCTCAAAATTGTTTATAATAGTTTTCTCTCTCGATGTTTTATTGCAATAACATAAACTAAATCTTTTGTGTGAAGATTCATAACAATTATCAGATGCTGTCAACTTTATTTTATCACGAAAAGATCGCTGAAATGAGTGGAGCTTACTAGACTTGAGGCAGGTTGCAAAACGATCTTTTTGCAGATTTGTTAAGTTGTTTTTTTTAATACAGAAAGTTATGAAAAAGCGGTAGATTTTGACCTTATGTCGGGAGGGCGGGAGAAGGACCTGAAAAACGGTAGACTCCCGCCAAAAGCGGGAGATATCACATGTCTGATATTAAAGACTACTCCTCCTAAACGAATTCAGATATCATTCTGAAATTGTAGTACCGTATTCGCCGTTATAAGCGCCCAGGGCGCTTAAAAAATTGATTTGGGTGGGCGCTTATTAAAATGATGTGAGTGACGAACGAAAAATATAGACTACTCACGTGGAACTGTGTTTAGGTTGTCTTTGATGATTGATACAGGCGTTCAAAACATACTTACACATTATCGAGTTGAAAATAACACATATTGCTGCTCAATCTATCCTTTAATTCCTCAAAGTGAAACAGAACAGAAATCACATTGCCTATGGCGGCGAGAGACCCCAACTAAGCAAATCATTGTGCGAGTTGCATTGAAAATTTACATCGATACTTTTGACTATATTGTTAAAATCTTCTTAAATATCAAGTGACACTTTTCCAGACGTATATTATTGAAAAGAATGATAAAAGAAATTGCAAATGCTAACTTACATTGTTTGTTGTTTGTTTTAATCAGATTACATAATATTATTCTCATGAAAAACGAACGTGAATAATCAGTCGACAGCTTTTGCTGCATGTGTTTACGGGTAGAGAGATCTTTGTTACAAGCCTTTTCATTGGTCCAGAAATGTAGGTCAACCAATCAGCAAGTCGATTTGAAAACGATGCATGAAACTGAAACGTGGTTGTAATAAATTCATGACAACAAATTGTCGATACATTAATTAAATGTCTACATATTCAAATATTTGTTAAACATTTTCTATATATTACATTTTCCAAAACAACATGTAGTTAATTGAAATATTTACTTATATAAAATTCGAAGAAAAACATGCAAAAATTATGATCATGAGCACGAAAGAATAATAATAATATTATTTGTCGTCAAGAAATTACGATAGAGATTCCAAGTGCAGTAAAACAACGTGCTTTCGCGAAAGTATATTTGACAAATATATCTTTGACCTTTGATTAAATATGATAAATAAGTTTGGAAATGGACATATTAAACATATAGAATGGATAACAAGCCTTATAAAGCGATAGTTCTTGATAACATTTAGGAAATCAATTCCCGATCGATGATGCAAGTGAAGCCACATACATCATGATTTCTGCTGAATTTAACAGTACGTTAATTTATTATTTAGTACCGCTGGTACATGGGCGGTTATTAGAGTTAATTGCAAAAACCATTGGGGGGCGCTTATTGGAGCAGGGCGCTTATTACGGCGAATACGGTATGTTATACCCATGGTGATTCCCCACAGAAAGGTAGACGTTTCAGTTTTGAGAATCCAAGATGGCCGCCATGACAGCCATATTGAATTTTCAATTAGATTTAATGAAAAAGACTACTCCTTCTAAACGAATACAGATATCATTCTGAAATTGTAGTATGTTATACCCATGGTGATTCCTCACAGAAAGGTAGACGTTTCAGTTTTGAGAATCCAAGATGGCCGCCATGACAGCCATATTGAATTTTCAATTAGATTTAATGAAAAAGACTACTCCTTCTAAACGAATACAGATATAATTCTGAAATTGTAGTATGTTATACCCATGGTGATTGCTCACAGAAAGGTAGATGTTTCAGTTTTGAGAATCCAAGATGGCCGCCATGACAGCCATATTGAATTTTCAATTAGATTTCATGAAAAAAACTATTTCTCCTAAACCAATCTAGATATCATTTTTAGCTCACCTTTACAAAGTAAAAGTGAGCTTATGTCATGGCGCTTCGTCCGTCGTCCGTCCGTAAACTTTCAGGAAAAAGACTACTCCTCCTAAACGAATCCAGATATCATTCTGAAATTGTAGTATGTTATACCCATGGTGATTCCTCACAGAAAGGTAGATGTTTCAGTTTTGAGAATCCAAGATGGCCGCCACGGCAGCCATATTGAATTTTCAATTAGATTTCATGAAAAAGACTACAACTCCCTTCTAAACGAATACAGATATCATTCTGAAATTGTAGTATGTTATACCCATGGTGATTCCTCACAGAAAGGTAGATGTTTCAGTTTTGAGAATCCAAGATGGCCGCCATGACAGCCATATTGAATTATCAATTAGATTTCATGAAAAAAACTATTTCTCCTAAACCAATCTAGATATCATTTTTAGCTCACCTTTACAAAGTAAAAGTGAGCTTATGTCATGGCGCTTCGTCCGTCGTCCGTCCGTAAACTTTCAGGAAAAAGACTACTCCTCCTAAACGAATCCAGATATCATTCTGAAATTGTAGTATGTTATACCCATGGTGATTCCTCACAGAAAGGTAGATGTTTCAGTTTTGAGAATCCAAGATGGCCGCCACGGCAGCCATATTGAATTTTCAATTAGATTTCATGAAAAAGACTACAACTCCCTTCTAAACGAATACAGATATCATTCTGAAATTGTAGTATGTTATACCCATGGTGATTCCCCACAGAAAGGTAGACGTTTCAGTTTTGAGAATCCAAGATGGCCGCCATGACAGCCATATTGAATTTTCAATTAGATTTCATGAAAAAGACTACTCCTTCTAAACGAATACAGATATCATTCTGAAATTGTAGTATGTTATACCCATGGTGATTCCTCACAGAAAGGTAGATGTTTCAGTTTTGAGAATCCAAGATGGCCGCCATGATAGCCATATTGAATTTTCAATTAGATTTCATGAAAAAGACTACTCCTTCTAAACGAATACAGATATCATTCTGAAATTGTAGTATGTTATACCCATGGTGATTCCTCACAGAAAGGTAGACGTTTCAGTTTTGAGAATCCAAGATGGCCGCCATGACAGCCATATTGAATTTTCAATTAGATTTAATGAAAAAGACTACTCCTTCTAAACGAATACAGATATAATTCTGAAATTGTAGTATGTTATACCCATGGTGATTCCTCACAGAAAGGTAGATGTTTCAGTTTTGAGAATCCAAGATGGCCGCCATGACAGCCATATTGAATTTTCAATTAGATTTCATGAAAAAAACTATTTCTCCTAAACCAATCTAGATATCATTTTTAGCTCACCTTTACAAAGTAAAAGTGAGCTTATGTCATGGCGCTTCGTCCGTCGTCCGTCCGTAAACTTTCAGGAAAAAGACTACTCCTCCTAAACAAATCCAGATATCATTCTGAAATTGTAGTATGTTATACCCATGGTGATTCCTCACAGAAAGGTAGATGTTTCAGTTTTGAGAATCCAAGATGGCCGCCACAACAGCCATATTGAATTTTCAATTAGATTTCATGAAAAAGACTACAACTCCCTTCTAAACGAATACAGATATCATTCTGAAATTGTAGTATGTTATACCCATGGTGATTCCTCACAGAAAGGTAGATGTTTCAGTTTTGAGAATCCAAGATGGCCGCCATGACAGCCATATTGAATTTTCAATTAGATTTCATGAAAAAAACTATTTCTCCTAAACCAATCTAGATATCATTTTTAGCTCACCTTTACAAAGTAAAAGTGAGCTTATGTCATGGCCCTTCGTCCGTCGTCCGTCCGTAAACTTTCAGGAAAAAGACTACTCCTCCTAAACGAATCCAGATATCATTCTGAAATTGTAGTATGTTATACCCATGGTGATTCCTCACAGAAAGGTAGATGTTTCAGTTTTGAGAATCCAAGATGGCCGCCACCGCAGCCATATTGAATTTTCAATTAGATTTCATGAAAAAGACTACAACTCCCTTCTAAACGAATACAGATATCATTCTGAAATTGTAGTATGTTATACCCATGGTGATTCCTCACAGAAAGGTAGATGTTTCAGTTTTGAGAATCCAAGATGGCCGCCATGACAGCCATATTGAATTTTCAATTAGATTTCATGAAAAAAACTATTTCTCCTAAACCAATCTAGATATCATTTTTAGCTCACCTTTACAAAGTAAATGTGAGCTTATGTCATAGCGCTTCGTCCGTCGTCCGTCCGTAAACTTTCAGGAAAAAGACTACTCCTCCTAAACGAATCCAGATATCATTCTGAAATTGTAGTATGTTATACCCATGGTGATTCCTCACAGAAAGGTAGATGTTTCAGTTTTGAGAATCCAAGATGGCCGCCACGGCAGCCATATTGAATTTTCAATTAGATTTCATGAAAAAGACTACAACTCCTTTACCAATCCAGATACCATTCTGAAATTGTAGTATGTTATACCCATGGTGATTCCTCACAGAAAGGTAGACGTTTCGGTTTTGAGAATCCAAGATGGCCGTCATGGCAGCCATATTGAATTTTCAATTAGATTTCATGAGAAAGACTACTCCTCCTATACGAATCCAGATATCATTCTGAAATTGTAGTATGTTATACCCATGGTGATTCCTCACAGAAAGGTAGACGTTTCGGTTTTGAGAATCCAAGATGGCCGCCATGGCAGCCATATTGAATTTTCAATTAGATTTCACGAAAAAGACTACTCCTCCTATACAATTCCAGATACCATTCTGAAATTGTAGTATGTTATACCCAAGGTGATTCCTCACAGAAAGGTAGATGTTTCAGTTTTGAGAATCCAAGATGGCTGCCATGGGAGCCATATTGAATTTTCAATTAGATTTCATGAAAAAGACTACTTCTCCTAAACCAATCTAGATATACTTTCTAAATTGTAGTATGTTATACCTATAGTGATTCCGCACAGAAAGGTAGACGTTTCAGTTTTGAGAATCCAAGATGGCCGCAAAAGCAGCCATATTGACTTTTCAGCTGCAGATGACACATCATTATTATTAAATTTTAAGCTTTCATCAAGTGATCACTGGCACCATATAAATTCTCTAATTTGAGCTTACTAATCATAATGTTATCTTAAATATGGAATATTTAAGATTGACGTGCAAGTTGTTCTATATTTTTAAGTGTTTCTAAAAAAAATTAAGATGAAAGACAAACATAATTGATTAATTTGTTTAAAATCTTTATGGCAACTAGCTGCAAAAACCAAATCACATTAAACATGTTAAAATTTAAACAATGGTATCTCCCTAATTATATTCCTTTAAATACCACACATATGGGGGCAAACAGAGTTCAGATATTCCACTATGCTGTCTAATACACATCCCAAGGCAGGCTGCTAGCATGACAGTGTCAGCTGCTAGTCTGTTGCATAATCAACCTGACCCAATTGATATGGTAGAGCATTATGCTATATGGCCATGGCCCATGTGTATGCAATAAAAGTTATGGACTTGTATTCTCATGACAGTGATATGTTCTTTCTAAGAATAGCAACTTACACAAAACTTGTCTACAATAAGCTTTGTGTTTAGCAATCTACATGATAAGTTGATGTGGAATAAATATGCAGATGAAAATCGAAAAGGGTTTAGTAAGAAAAGTAAGGAAATTTGATTTGTCATATATCTCTGTTGATTTGACAATGCAAAAACGTTTACCATTATAGTACTGTATGAGTGTTAAATAAATTGATACTTTAATGAAAGACATCTCATGGTCACTTGACATGTAAATATTATGTGAACAAAATAAACGTGTCTTATGCATTGCTGTGTTTATGACTTTCCTCTCAATCAGTCATTCATTTTCCTTGAAAATCTGTACTTTTGGGATTCTCAACATCCCATGCAGCATAACCATCAGTGAAATAATCTTGAAATCATATTAATGATTCACTACAAAACAAATGTAAGTGCCCACCATCCTGTAAGTAATGAATGACATTTAAATGGATACACCTTAACCAATCAAGATATCATAATGAAATTAATACGGATGCCCACATAAAAGTAGCATTTTGAAGATTAAAAAGTACAAGATGGTCACCAATTCAGCCATAGATATACAAAAAAGTTATACAAAAACCTACTGCTTGTTAACTTATCATGATTATATCATTTGTGTATTAATGTTTGTTCAAGCTCTAGTCGTTTCCAAAAGAAGACTAGTATTTTAAAAGATAAAAAAATCATGATGGCAGCCATAATCAATTATATAAAAGATGGTTACATGTATAATTAAACCATTTTACCACATCATTCATTTTAAGGTGAGCTTCTGTACCCTCGGTACTTTTATTGATTATTATTTTAAGTTCTTGCTTTGATTAACTTTTGCATAACTATGCAAATAATGCTCACATTTAGGTTTAAAGATTGTTGAGGGACATGACATAAATAAGTCTGAATTTTGCAGACTCAGTAACTAAGGAATCACTTCGGGTTATAAAATCATGTAAAAAGATTTTCTCATGATAATGACAGGCCTTCACATATACAATGTTGATCCTTTTGTTTCAGTTTGAGGAGTGAAGCAGCCAGAGTGTGTTCAGACAGTGATGAGAGGGTGTGATGAGAGGCAGTGACAACAGGGAACAGCCTACCCTGGTATCTACAATATACATATGGTAGTTATTGGTATGAAACTGTACACTCAAAGTTTCTTGCTTGTACAATTTCAGCTTAGTACACATCCTGTCTCAGGGTAGGAACGTTACGCTAACTCCACTAATCTGTACCCTTGGCTCAGAGGCTAGATTCGCTCGCGCGGCCCGACTTGGGATATAGCCAATCAAATTATTTTCTCAGAGCGGCGACCTTCTTGATAAAATTTCAACGAGAAAATTATTTGTCTAATGTATCATCTGAGATGACAATAATTTCGGTGTCACACCAATGTCCCATACTATAGGCCTAAGGAAACAAATCTAAATTATATATTCCCCATAAAGAACATTACGAAATGTTGATAATGAGCTTTTGTTGTGTTTTACTGCTTATGCTTTCTGTGATTTTAGAACATGTGGCGATTTTGACCGGAAGTTTTCCCTGACATTGACTGCTTTTTAGCTCATCAGGACTGAAAGTCCAGATGGGCTTATGGCATGGCCCGTCGTCCGGCGTCCGTCCGTCCGTAAACTTTTGACACTTTCGACTTCTCCTCATGAACCATACACATTAGAGAGCTGAAATTTTGTGTACAGGTACCTTAGCATATGGAGATTCTAATCACAGGGGTCACAACTTTAAAAACCTATTTTCATCTTCTTCTCCAGTTGCAGAAGGACTAGAGAGTTAAAAATGATATGTGCAGACTCCTTGGCCAATGGGGATTCTAATTTGTAACTTTGGTGACCCTGTGACCCTAAATAGGGTCACAGGGGTCACAACCTTAAAAACCTATTTTCATCTTCTTCTCCAGTTCCAAAAGGAGTAGAGAGTTAAACATGATATGTGCAGACTCCTTGGCCAATGGGGATTCTAATTTGTAGATTTCGTGACCCCATGACCCCAAATAGGGTCACAGGGGTCACAACCTTAAAAACCAATTCTCATCTTCTTCTCCAGTTCCAAAAGGAGTAGAGAGTTAATATTGATATGTGCAGACTCCTTGGACAATGGTGATTCTAATTTGTAACTTTATTGACCCTGTGACCCCAAATAGGGTCACAGGGGTCACAACTTTAAAAACCTATTTTCATTTTCTTCTCCAGTTCCAGAAGGACTAGAGAGTTAAAAATGATATGTGCAGACTCCTTGGCCAATGGGGATTCTAATTTGTAGATTTCGTGACCCCAAATAGGGTCACAGGGGTCACAACCTTAAAAACCAATTCTCATCTTCTTCTCCAGTTCCAAAAGGAGTAGAGAGTTAATATTGATATGTGCAGACTCCTTGGAAAATGGTGATTCTAATTTGTAACTTTGTTGACCCTGTGACCCCAAATAGGGTCACAGGGGTCACAACCTTGAAAAACTATTTTCATCTTCTTCTCAAGTTCCAAAAGGTCTAGAGAGCTGAAATTATATGTGTAGACTCCTTGGCCAATGGGGATTCTAAATTGTAGATTTTGTGACCCCATGACCCCAAATAGGGTCACAGGGGTCACAACCTTAAAAACTTATTTTCATCATCATCTTTAGCTCCAAAAGGTCTATTGAGCTGAAAGACTGCATGTAGACTCCTTGGCCAATTGGGATTCTAAACTGTAGGTTTCGTGACCCCATGACCCCAAATAGGGTCACAGGGGTCACAATCTTAAAAACCTATTTTTCTCCATTAGATGACAGTCGATGGCAAATTTATTTCTCCTTGGATATTTTAGTGTGGACTTCTTTCACTGTCTGATATTGGCGATGCAGAAAGTGTTGAATAATAATAAATCATTTGGGTAAGGAAATTTATTCCGAAATCGTTACATTTGTTTTGGTAATTTTTTTTATAGGTTTTCTTGCAATAGGTAACATCAGTTTCATTTTTAGCTCATCTGGCCTGTATAAATCAAACTTGATATGATGCCTGATGAGCTACAGAGCCAATGGCTCTATTTTTTCCAACTAATTTCATCACAAGAAATGCATATCATTGAATTAGGTTTTTCTTCGTAGAATACTTTTCCAACAATTATTTCGCTAGTTTAGGCAGTTAAACTTCTGTACCTGTCTGAATAATTTAGGGCTGTTTCCCCTATTTTGGGCTATCAAAATGCTGATTGTAATGAAAAGCTACATTCATCAACTTTCAATTGTCACTTTTCTATGCCCATGGCTCCAAAAAATGTTGAGACATTATTTTATATCATGCCCAATCCGTACGGTGTTTGCAGGTGCATAAAGCGTTCATTCTGTTCATCTGTCTGTTTCTTAGGCACATTCGATCTCTGAATCAGATCGCCTAAACTAGACATGCTAGCTATATTATACTTTTACACTTATCAACCATTAACCTTAGATGTGCCTTTTGGAGAGTTTGACCAACAATGATTTTTTTTCTTTTGCAGTTTTCATGGAAACATGACTAACAAAGTGACTCAACATTGAACAAGTCCTTTCGTCCTTAGCAAATGAAAGCAACATCAGACTTGAATCACTGGTCAAGCATTAGCCCTTGGTGTTTCCTTTTGAAGGTAAAACCTATTATTGAAATAAATGTTAATGCTTTTCCTTGAACAAAACATGGTAGGCAGCTGCATAGAAACATTAAGACAAGAGAAACAAAGTTATTTCACTTTATAAGCTTAAGTGTGAAGAGAGAAAAAAAAACATCCAAATAGCTGAACTTTCCTTTCACCAAGATTTTACAATACCTTAAAAAGTTGATGACACTGAATGGAAACCTAAAACTGTATTCTTAACTGTTCATTGGTAGGGGGGGGGGGGGGGGGGGGGGGGCATTCCAGGTTAGTTTGGAGAAGGTTTGGTCTAGGGTTAAGCATGAGTATTAGTGATTTAGTAAGAACCACTAAACCTGATTTTTTTATAAGGTTCATAGTAGTGTTATTAAAATCTGCCTACTTCCAAGGAATAAAAGTTTAAAAATATAAACTCTATGGGAATCGTACATGTTACGTTAAGACGGCAGCCCAGTAAGTCGCATGTTCTGGCGTTTACTCGGATAAAAAAGATAAAAAAGCCTTCGGTATCAAGCTACAGGCAAGTAACTCCTGTTAACCATGCTTTGAACATGATCACCGCCAGCGGTGTTATAAGCGAGATAATAATAATAGTCCATTTGTTGAGCGCATTTCTCCATGACATTATGCTCGAAGCGCTTTGGAATCAGTAGGACAGTTTAAAAAGATGTGTTTTGAGAAGTCCCTTGAAAGTTAAAAGAGTTTCTGCAGATTTGATTTCAAAGGGTAGTTCATTCCACATAGAGGCAGCACAGAAAGCAAAAGATCTCTCTCCAAAAGTTTTCATCTTAGTATGAGGGACACAAAGTAGACCTTTGGATTGTGATCTGAGGGACTTAGCAGGAACATATGGTGTGATGAGGTTCTGTAGGTACAGTGGGGCTGTGGCAACAGTACACTGATAGGTCATGCACAGAATCTTGTACGTGATTCTCTGCTTAACAGGCAGCCAGTGCAGAGACTGCAGAACAGGGGTTATATGATCCTGCTTTGGACATCTGCTGACGATTCTTGCAGCTGTATTCTGTATTCGCTGAAGTTTGTTTATCACTTGTTTGGTTGATCCTGCTAACAAAGAATTGCAGTAATCAAGGCGTGTCATGACCAAGGAGAGAACAAGCTTGAGAGCTGCATCTGTTGTGAGATATCGTCTGATCTGACCAATATTTCTCAACTGAAGATAACACTGTTTGGAGACCATGCTGACTTGAGCCTCCATATTGAGATCACTGTCCAGTGTAACACCTAGGTTCTTCACTTTGTCACTCAGAGTGATGATACTTGTTCCAATTTGGATAGAATCAAGATCTGTTTTTACTCTCCTCTGTTTGGGTCCAATTAATATGGATTCTGTCTTCTCTTCATTAAGCTTGAGGGTGTTACAGGTCATCCATGATTTGACATCAACACAACAGTCAGCTATGTGCTGGGCAGCAGTGGAAGCTTCAGACGGGTTAGGTTTGAAAACTGACATCATTTGAGAATCATCAGCGTAGAAGTGATGGGGTAAGTTGTGGTTGTTGACAATTACCTCCAGTGGTTGTACGTATAGGTTAAAGAGAATGGGACCAAGAACCGAGCCTTGGGGCACCCCGTAGTTGAGTGCTGTGGCTTCTGATCTGAAATCATCTATGATGACTGTCTGGGATCTATGAGATAGGTAGGATTGGATCCAAGAGAGCGCAGTTCCTGTTATCCCCATAGCTTCTTGTAAGCGGCATAACAACTTTGTGTGGTCTATGGTGTCAAATGCTGCACTAAGGTCTAGTAGGACTAGAAGTGCAACAGAGATGATGTGGTTGGTCTGCTAACCCCTGGGTTTCAGCAGCGCTTTACTGGTATTAAACATGCGAGGTACAGGGGTGCGGTCAGACCTAGTGTAGAGTATTCAATATCTCCATGCAGTTAATATTTTGAATATTTTTATTCATTGGAGTTTCATAGTTTATAAATTGTTTACAAACTCCCTCTCCCCTCCTGAAGCAGCAACCTTTTACTATTAAACATTTTATGATTTAAACAAATTTGCCAAAAAGCCGCTAAGAAGCCACACTATTTAGACATTTTCTCCCTGTGGGATTGAGATACTAGAATTCTAAATTTAATTTTCACTCTCAAAAATATGGACAAGGCAGAGGTTTGAGGATCAATAATTTCATTCATGTATTGATGATTATTACAGTGACCATTTTTGTAAATTATGTCACAGACAAATCTCTTTTGATCGCATTATTGTAAAAATGATGAGTGTATAGAATCTAAAGTAGAGGGCAGTTCCCTATTGATTCCGGGCAGGTTTTCAGTCAAATTAATTCAGCAAGATTTGACATGTTGACTATTTGAGTTCACTATTTGAGTTACGGAAAGCCACATTTAAGTTGATATGTTGCAGTGCTCCAGATTAGTTTTGGACCTGTTAGATATTTACTCCCTGTTTTTGTAAAATTGTGTAATGTCGATTTTGATAGTATACTTTAATAAAATTTAACTCCTCTGATTTCGGACCAATGGGTATCTCACATAAGAAATGAGATTGTGCTCTCATGATTTAACATAAATGGATATTTCTTTGCATAAAAACATTATCTTTTAAATATAATGATACTAAATAACATGTTAAAGGAACTGAATATTGTTATTTTGAAAAAGTTTTAATATCCATTTGTGACAATTTAAGGTTCAAATACGCTGGTGTTTACAAATCGTTGTGTACAGTACACAACCTATTTTGATTCTTTTGGGTTTTAAAGAAAATGTCTAGGGATCTGTACTCCTAGCGTTTTAAGTTATTGTTTAAGTATTTCGATATGTAAATAACATAGATACGCTGCTTGTCTGGAGCACTGATGTCGGTTTGACTGTTTTTAATATTTTATCTAAATATAAAGTCATGTGTTAAAATGTACCGTATTTCCTCGAATACAACCCCGGGGTTCTATTTCGTTCATTCCCCCCTTACCCCCCGGGTTCTATTCGAGGCCCGGGTTATAATGGAGGCCGGGTTGTATTTCTTCAGGTCTGAATTGACGTTTCAAATTTTCTAGGAATGGCGTTTTCATGGAAAATGGAAAATTATTGATCTAGTTCTACATATCTCGTGGCATTTCTGTTGATATTCATTCTTTTATCAAAATCCGTATCAATCCCTGCAATATACGGTTTCCGTGAAGTATATACTATCGACATATTATACCAGTATTTATGTTAGACCCGGGTTCTATTCGAGACCCCGGGTTCTATTCGAGACCCGGGTTGTATTAATGTCAGCACCCCCTTACCCCCCGGGTTATATTCGAGGCCCGGGTTGTAATGGAGACCCGGGTTGTATTAGAGGAAATACGGTATGTGTTGCAAATGTTTTTAAATGGTGTTGTAGCTCATCAGGCTTTACATTTGATTTGCTTTAGGGTGTGGCCACTGGTGTCCCCCCTTAGTAGAGGTCACAGGGCCACTAAAGCTACTATTTATAATTCTCACTAGCCAAGGGATCTGTACACAAAGTTTCAGCTTCTAGGCCTTATGGTTGTGGAGAAGAAGTCGAAATTCAACAAAAATTAAGGACAGATGGACGGACGGACGCCGGACACCATGCCATGCCATAAGCCCATCGGACCTTACAGGCCAGATGAGCTAAAAAAGCATCCAACATTATATATTTTGAGCTTCTGGTAGTAGAGGTTGAAAAATCCATGACAACCAATATAGTATTGTTATCGTCCAAATCTATGAATCTGATATCGCAAACGTAGGGGACGCATTCTCCTTTTACATTTATATAAGACATTTCACATATGGTGAGACCCGGAACTAAGACATATTGATGTTATTGTCTTTGAGATTTAAACTAAAATCGTCGAGAATTCCCTTTTCCCAATATTTGATCCATAATCTTTCCTAAGGTCTGTCCATAGCTTTCCCACATCTCTTTCACATACTAACTTATCCTATATTTATATAATGTACTCAGCTTATAATATACCATCTACAATTTTCACATGTAATGTAAATGAATATCATATAGTGTGTTATTTGTATCAAACTATGATATATATATATATATAAGAAAATGTCTGCATTGTCTGAATTTGGATATGATACCGCAAACGTATACAGAAGTGTTTTGCATAAAAACTCGCAAAACAAGTCCAAAATACGATAACTTAATTCAAATTGTCCAGTGACATTGGTTAAGTCACAAGCATAGAGTATTAACAAGGATTTGTGGAATTGCTGAGAGTAAGGCAAGGTAACACAAAGGTTTTTACACAGTAAGTGTAGATAATTTCCGTGAAAGGCAGTTCAAGAGAACAAATAAATACAAGTTTACAAACTTTCGTTTAGTTTAATGTACGTGGGGTTAATCAGCGGATATACGATTCAAGACAATTAACCAACCATGCGATTTTTCAAGTGTAAGTGTAAGTTTCATGTAAGTGAGGGTTTAGGTGCACAAATATCTGATATTTATTTAGACGGTAACCGTCGGTAATTCCAATGAATTGGAAATAATGACAAATCATGATTTTACACTGTATAGCTGAGGTTTACTTCAATGAAAGTAAGGATAGATTGCACAAAACTAGTTTTGCGCAGAAAATGTAGGTAATTCCCATGAAAGTTGGATATAAGGGCAAACTAAATGATTTTGCACAGTAACTGTCGGTGATTTCCATGAAATAAAGGTAAAAGAGAAAGAAGAAAATTGTATATCGTTTAATACTGTCGGTAATTTCCTTTAAAGTGGGATACAAGAACCAAATATACAATTCTTACACATGCAGTAACTGTCGGCAATTTCCATGAAAGTGGGATACAAGGACCAAATATACAATTCTTACACATGCAGTATAACTGTCGGCAATTTCCATGAAAGTGGGATATAAGGACCAAATATACAATTCTTACACATGCAGTTACTGTCTGTAATTTCAATGAAAGTTCATGGGATAAAAGGACCAAATATACAATTCTCACACAGTAACTGTCGATAATTTCAATGAAAGTGGGATAGAAGGACCAAAATTAAAATTTTTACACAGTTAATATCGGCAATTTCCATGAAAGTGGGATATAAGGGATATGCAGTAACTGACGGCAATTTCCATGAAAGTTGGATATAAGGACCAAATATGCAATTGTTTCACAGTAAATGTCGATAATTTCAATGACAGTGGGATATAAGCACCAAATATGCAATTCTTACACAGTAACTGTCGGTAATTTCAATGAAAGTGGGATATAAGGACCAAATATATAATTCTTACACAGTTTATATCGGCAATTTCCATGAAAGTTGGATATAAGGACCAAATATGCAATTGTTTCACAGTAAATGTCGATAATTTCAATGACAGTGGGATATAAGCACCAAATATGCAATTCTTACACAGTAACTGTCGGTAATTTCAATGAAAGTGGGATAAAAGGACCAAATATATAATTCTTACACAGTTAATATCGGCAATTTCCATGAAAGTTGGATATAAGGACCAAATATGCAATTGTTTCACAGTAAATGTCGATAATTTCAATGACAGTGGGATATATGCACCAAATATGCAATTCTTACACAGTAACTGTCGGTGATTCCATGAAAGTGGGATAGAAGGACCAAATATATAATTCTTACATAGTTAATGTCTGTAATTTCCATGATATTGGGATATAAGGACCAAATATACAATTGTTTCACAGTTACTGTCAGTAATTTCAATGAAAGCGGGATATAAGGACCAAATATAAAATTCTTACAAAGTAACTGTCGGTAAATAATGAAAGTGGGATATAAGCACCAAATATATAATTCCCACACAGTAAATGTCGGTAATTTCAACAAAAATGGGATAGAAGGACCAAATATTTAATTCTTACGCAGTAAATGTCGATAATTCAAATGAAAGTGGGATAGAAAGACCAATTATGCAATTCTTACTCAATTAATGTCGGTAATTTCAATGATAGTTGGAATTAAGGATCAAATGTACAATTCTTACACAGTAAATGTCGGTAATTTCAATGGAAGTGGGATAGGACCAAATTTTGAATTCTCACATAGTAAATGTCGGTAATTTCCATGAAAGTGGGATAGTATAGGACCAAATATATAATTCTTACATTGTAAAATGTCGGCAATTTCCAGAAGAAGATTCTTACACAGTAACTATCGGTAATTTCCATGAAAGTAAGGATAGATAGCACAGAGAAGAATTTTGCACAGATACGGTACTGTCGGTAATCAGCAAGAAGGTCGGAAATAAGGACACAACATATAGGGCCTATATGTGATTGAAAGTTAAGGTTTAAGAGAAACTATCTTATATCAAGTCGGATAACAATACCATATTTCGATTCAATAGGTACCACAAAAGCAATTTGAATATAGTTACTGACGGTAATTTCCATCAAAAGGGAGTTGTAGTCATAAAGAACATATTTGCATATGGACCAACTTTACACAGTAACATAGGCTAAACTTAATGAAAGAAGGGAAAACACTTATCTGATATTGTGGCAGTAACTGTCGTCTCAGATTACCAGGACAACTGTACTGTTGACCGAATTTAAGACATTTGTACTTACAAAACCGCCTATTACTTCCATTTTAAAACAGTTTACTAACAAATATAGGAGTATTATAACGTAGACAATGTCTATTGAAATTGGTTTTGTCGGCAAGAAGAATAACGACTGAACAAAGATACGATTTTTTTACATTAAAGGGGCAGTAGCACGTTTTTTGATCATTTTATATTTTAAAATTTTCACTGATAATTGTAAGTTAATGATAAATGTATTATTTTGACAGTGTCAAAAATCTCATTACACAAGCCAATCATCCATAGTCAGAGGACAACGTATGAAGATTCACATAAAATCCATTGGCGGCCATTTTGTGTGAACACCTTTAATTCATTTTGTGTAAGAAAAAGGAATCGCATGGCTAAACCTTACGTTATGTATTTGAATTAGTACTGTTCCAATTAGTTTAAATACATTGTCCTCAATTGGAACCATTTATTTTCATTTCCCTGACATCACCTGATATCCCCCCTAAAAACGTGCTACTGCCCCTTTAACTGTCGTTAAATTCCTTTGAAATAAGGTTATGTGTTTATATTATGAATGTTCATATTAACTGTTATTATGTTGTGAAATGGAATGAAACTTCCCTGAAAGCGAGATTAAGGAAAATTACTAGTTTCTAGTTTTATTTGCTTCGAGTTGGTGATAAGCTGGATTTGCACAAATCTTCTGGCAGTTTTTTATAAAGATGATGATTCATGCTGCATTTACCATTATAATATGTTATTTCAAAACAATAAAGAAATTTGATCTCTTAATCGTTGTCAATTTAGCTAATTGCATACTGAAAGATATTAAAGAATGTTTGTATGTTGTTCCTATTTGTTTGTAACGCGTTAGGGTTTCCATCCTTTTGCGTATGGTTCTAACTGAAAAACAAGAATGCAGAGCTTGTCTCAAGATTACTAGAAACCTATTAATTTTGTAGTGATAGATGTTCAGTCATAATAGTGAAAAGGATAAAATTCAGCTTGGAGGATCTCATTCAATTATAGTCTGATGAAGCAGAGCAACAATAATGGCAGATGACACGGTCCCAAGCCACTTTTATACCCAACTTCCGGTCTTGTTGCTATGGTTTTCTTTGTTCTGACTGTAAGTGTATTGACAGATACACCTCCACTTCTTATGTCCAAGGGAAGTGTGGGTATAACTATTACTTATCTCTGGATGAAGTCCAAGGTCAATATTGTTTTCTCAGATAAATTCAAAGGGGATATTGAATGGAATCACTACAACCAATTGTTTATAATTATTAGGGAAAGGGACATAACATAAAGGGAAGGCTATTCATTTTAATTTTCAGTTGCTAAAATTGGGAAATACGCTTCCATAATAGTAACAGCAGAAATATTCTCATCTGTAATATAATGTTATTAATCATGTTTTTCCGTATTGGTCCAGTTACAGGTCCGAGGTCTGCTGTATTGGCCCGAGGCGAAGCCAAGGGCCAATACAGCGTACCGAGGACCTGTAACTGGGCCAATATGGAAAAACTTGATTAATGACATTTTTATTAATTAACTTCTTTGTGATTTACTTGAACAACATTAGAGAGTTCATTTTCATCGAAATCAAAATAATAAAAGCGATTGATGAACTGTAATATATGTTGAAAGTTTTGAAGCGACAGCTTCGGACTTGCGCCATTTGTGTATATGCGCATGCTCAGAGTCGTATTGGCCCAGTCTGCTCGTATTGGCCCAGTTTGGCCCGTATTGGCCCAGCTTACCTGTATTGGCCCAGTTGCCGAATCGTATAGTGTAGGCCGTTTAGATTGTATTAGTGCCATATCATTGATAGTTAATTAATAATGGAATATATAGATGTCTTTTCCTTAATAATGTTTGTACTTGAAATCTCTTAGTTCCAGAGCCTGAGTTTGATCAAAGCAATTAATCCATGGACATGTATGCCTCATGGATTAACAGAATTCATGATCCTATTTCTTCATATCTTATCACCTCAGAGAATAAAAAATTAAATGAAAACCTTCCCGTTCTCATAGATAACTTTTACTTTTACATGCAAACAGAGTGAGTTATTGTTTTCCTCGACTGGGCATATTTCAGCCATTAGCAGTGTACATGCACACAGAACCTCTGATCATCTTACCGGTAATTGAGTTATAGTGAGAGCCTCTTGGACAGTATTGCGTATCTTAAACAAGGCAAAAGTGAGCACAGCTCACATACCCCCGCTGTTATTTCACCGCCATTTTATAACAATGATAAATCTAAAAATATTCTTTCAGTCATGTGAATGAATGCTTACTTTCATGGATTAACGTTGAGGTTAAACAAAATAACAGTCTGAAAGTCATAGCTTTCAAGTAGTTTTCAAGTTATGCTCCATAAATGGAACAAAGTAAGAAATTTTTGCCAATTAAAGGCCAAAATTTAAAAAAAAAATTGGTACCCTGGAATTCAACCCCAAAAAGGCACATCTGCACCACATAGGTAACATCCATACCAAATTTTAAGTTTCTAAGTAGAGTAATTTTCAAATTATGCTCTGGAAACGGAACAAAGTCAGAAATTTGGCCAATTTAAGGCCAAAATTTAAAATAAATTTGGTACCCTGGAATTCAAACCCCCCACAGGCACATCTGCACCATATAGCCATAAGTATAATCTATACCAACTTAAAGTTTCTAAGTCAAATAATTTTCAAGTTGTGCTCCGGAAACGATGTCGGACTCAAGGACGGACACGCGAAGCGCTTTATACCCCCCCGACTATGTCATAGCGGGGGTATAAAAATGACTAGGGATAACGTTTTGAAATGAATTGTGTTTCATTCTTCATTCTTAATATATAAATGTTCTAAAGATGTTTTGTATTTTTTGTATAAGGAAAGGTGATGGTTGATGTTTTGAAGCAACATGAATTCTATGAGTGAAAAAAAACCCAAAATATTCTTGAATATTAATTAATGCACTGTTTATTTTTGCATGCATAATTTCATTCAAACCAAACTGTATCAATCAAAATATAAGCTCATAGTTCAAGTTTATGTAACAGCTGCAACATAAAATTCCAAGAATCTGATGTTCATCACAAGGTATTTGGATGAACAGTATATTATATATCTTCCAAGTTCCAACCAAGTTCTTTGGTCCATGGTCAAAGTCCAATGCCAGATTCATTCTCTAGATGCAGAATGGTGAGAATACCTGGAATGTATAATCAATAATATCATAGAACATTGAAACTGGTACACATATATACTCTGTAGTTCATGGGACTCAGGAATGAATCAGTAATTGTTAAATCAAAATAAGGTTTCACAACTCTTTGTGACAAAAATACAACTCAAGACCCCTTATGGATTGATTGCATGGCCACATTTAAAAATAAGTGTCCCTTCTGACCAAGGAAGCAATACGTATGGATGCTGGCATAATATGAGATAAATTTATAACAAAAACAAGTTAATCAGCCAATCGTGAAATAACATTAACATACTTTTGGAGAATTAGAAAAATGCTTTCTGCTTTCTTATTTCCTGACAAATGATACCTTAATTTGTGGAAATATTTACTTAATACATAACCAGACATGTGATCTTTTTTCCAAGGAGTGGTGGGAGATTTGGTTAAAAAAGGTGGGAGATTGGGCCCCAATGGTGGGAGATTTTGCAAAGTCTACAAATATATAAAGAAACGAGAAAAAAGTCTTCATTTTGTTAATATAAGCCTACTTTATAGAAGCATTATAATGAAATTTAATGTTCATATTCAAATTCTAGTTGTATTTTTAAATCACTAAATAAGATTTTTTTTAAATTTTGTATTTTTGTGGCTCCATACAATGCAAGATAATTCACATAATCAATTCAATACATAACAAATCACACAATAAATCCGGCACTAAGAAAATATTTATAATTATGTGTGATCAAAATAAAACAAGACTACCCGGTAAATATTTTATTTTGTTTGATATTGTGATATTGTGGATCTGGATTGTAATTGTAAAACAATGTACATATATATGCCTGTATAGTTTCATATTTCAAACATTTATTAGATATCAAACATAATGATAATCCCACTTCTTCTGTGCACAGTCAGATTCATAGTTGAAATAATTGACGATCGGAAATTCATGCTATATTGCTGTTTCAAAATTTAAATAGTTCAAACATTTCCACTAGACAAATTTTTACACTTATTCTTAGAAATGGTCAGTATTTCAAATTATTTCATTGAATGCCTTCTGAAAACACGAATTCAGTTGCATTTGTTTACAAAACGAGCAAAGCATAAACAGGAAGTGGAGTTGATGTTAGTGGTGAAAGTGTTTTCCTTATGACATATTCACTATAAGAGATATATTTTCTAAATAAAAAAATTATCGTTGATATATTTTTTCATTTATTATTTATTCAAATATACTTCATTGATAGAAGCTTGTCATTATAAACTGGAAGATAATTTGGTTGTAAAAAGTATTTATTTGATTACAAACCATATTGGCAATGTTACTAGTCGTCAAGAAAATACGGTCTAGATCGAGGCGGTGTTTGAAATGTATTGTGTCTCATGAGATGATAATCAAAATAAATTGCCATGTTTCTCTAAATAATGGGATAAATATTTTGGAAAGGATATTGTATCATTTATTTGTTGTCTTTGTTGGTTTACTGTAATTGTGATATATTGTAAACAACCCATAGACATTAATTTATCAAGTTGTACGGACTTCATGTGGGGTAAATATTTAGCAGTAACTAATTCACACAACACCGAGGCATTAGAAGCACATGTTCCCGATCATATCTTTTACAAAGACTATCTCAAAATTGTTTATAATAGCTTTTTCTCTCGATGTTTATTGCAATAACATAAACTAAATCTTTTGTGTGTAAATTCATTACATTTATCAGATGCTGTCAACTTTATTTTATCATGAAAAGATCGCTGAAATCATCGAGTGGAGCTTTGAGGCAGGTTGAAAAACGTTTTTTTTGCTGATTTGTAAAGTGGTTTTTTTAATACAGAAAGTTATGAAAAAGCGGTAGATTTTGACCTTATGTCGGGAGGGCGGGAGAAGGACCTGAAAAACGGTAGACTCCCGCCAAAAGCGGGAGATATCACATGTCTGCATAACCACCTAGCTAGAAACTAACACATCCTTTTAGGATATAGAGTTTTGCAGGCGGGTTATGGCATTATTTGTTGGAAAAGGCTACCCTTACTGTTTTAAGACAAGAACAGAATGCAAGACAAAACACTCTCTAGATTATGCAAATGAGGTAAAAAAATAATCATAATGAGAGTTTGAAAGACACAAATTAGATGTTCAGAATACTCAGAATACGTTGTGTATCTCACTACACTAACTGAAATAAAATTTAGAAGTTACCTCTCCATGTTAGGGGTAATTATTTATGGTTCCGTAAGACAAGACCAGGATTATTTTTTATAAGGTTTATATAAGGTAAAACATACCTGTACTGTATTCTTTTCAAAGTTTTTGTTATTGTTAGTATTTGTTACCCATGTAAAAACTTTGTGGATGAAGTAAAATTAGAAACATGCTAGATTAGGTAGTTGTTGGACAGTTATTTTGTTATTCAATTATCTCTAGGTGCAGAGTGTTCAATAAATCATAATAATAAAAGAATATTTTGATTTCTTGTCAAATACAAGTATGTTTTCAGTATGCAGCAATTCACCTTACAATTTGGTTGACAGGGATCCTCAGCAACAGAAGGAAAACAAGCTTGTTCCTCCAACTCATGATCCATGATCTATAGTCACCTGGAAACAAAGGGTTATAATTAAAAGTTTTTGAAGTAATATTTACAATGATAAAATTTATACAATATAAGGACTTCAAAACATTAAACATGTGCAATTCACTTGAATTTTCTCATTGAATAGAAAACAAGAGTAGAGGCAAGCAGAGCCTAGACAACTGTTAGCCACTAAGATTTTATAAAATAGAGCCATTGGCTCTGTAGCTCATTAGGATTCATATTTAATTTTGCTTTAGGGTGTGGTCAATGTACAAAGTAAACTAAGTTACAGATCTAGGTCTTATGCTTTTGAAGAAGACAATAAAAAGTAAGTTTTAAGTGTGTGGACCAAGCATCCCTTATTAGGGGCCACAGGACCACCAAAGCTATAAATTATAATCCTCACTAGTAAAGGAGTCTGTATGCATCTAGTTGACCAGTGTATCAAATCTGATGTAGCTTTGAAAAATACTTTAGGATATATGCTAAGGGCAAAGGACCAAGTTACGTAATTGTGTAAATGACGTTTTCATGAAAACCTAAAAAGGGTAATTCACATATAGGTTTTACCTACCTCTAAAGAATATGGTTAATACCGGTAGGTTTATAAAGTTGAAGCTATCATTTCTAGTTTAGAAGATAAGATCTTGACAAAGGAGGTTACCATCAAGTCACTATTTGGTCATTTTTCCAATGAAACCATAAAAATAGAGCCATTGGCTCTGTAGCTCATCAGGCTTTACATTTGATTTTGCTTTAGGGTGTGGCCAATGTGGTTCCCCCCTTAGTTTGGGCCACAGGACCACCAAAGCAACAATTGTTAATCCTCACTAGCCAAGGAGTCTGTACACAAAGTTTCAGCTTTCTAGGCCTTATGCTTCTGGAGAAGAAGATGAAAATAGATTTTTAGGGCGTGGCTCCTGTGACCCTTATTAGGGACCGCAGGGCCATAAAAGCTACAATTTATAATCCTCACTAGCCAAGGAGTCTGTACACAAAGTTTCAGCTTTCTAGGCCTTATGCTTCTGGAGAAGAAGATGAAAATAGATTTTTAGGGCGTGGCCTCTGTGACCCTTATCAGGGGCCGCTGTGCCATAAAAGCTACAATTTATAATCCTCACTAGCCAAGGAGTCTGTACATTAAGTTTCAGCTTTCTAGGCCTTTTGGTTCTGGAGAAGAAGTCAAAATTCCACAAAGTTTACAGACGGACGGACGGATGGACGGACGGACGGACGGACGCCGGACACCATGCCATGCCATAAGCCCATCTGGCCTTTCAGGCCAGATGAGCTAAAAATGAAATTTATTTTTTATCTAAACCTCATAAGGCAATCATGGTTGACAAGTGTTAAATTGGTAAAGCTAGCATGTCTTGTTTAGGAAATATGCTACTGACAAAAGGACATTGTAATAGAGTCCCTGTTTTAGTCATAGGTCCATGGAAACTAATAAAACTTAATAGCTATGTAGCTAATCAGACTTCACATTCAATTTTGCTTGTCAAGGAGTCTTTACACAAAATTTCAACTTTTTAACCTTATGCTTCTGGAGAATTAAATGAAAAGAGGTTTAAGGGTGCAGCCTCTGTGGCCCTATTTAGGGACAACAGGGTCACCGAAGCTACAATTAATAATCCTCACTAGTCAAGGAATCTGTACACAAGGTTTCTGCTTTCTAGGCATTATGCATCTGTAGAAGATGAACATTGGATTTAAGGTCGTGGCCCATGTGGCCCTTATTCGGGGTCATAGGGTCACCAAACCTATAAATTTTAATCCTTACTAGTCAAGGAATCTGTTCACATGATTTCAGCCTTCTAGGCCTTTTGCTTCTGGAGAAGAAGATGAAAACAGATTTTAAGGGTGTGACCCCTGTGGTCCTTACTAAGACGCTGGACACCATGCCATGCCATAAGCCCATCGGGCCTAATAAAGGTCAGATGAGCTGAAAATAGAAATTATTGTTGTCTAACCCTCAAAAGGCACATATTTTGAACATGGTTAATAAGTTTGGTGAAACAAGTATGTCTAGTTTCTGAGAGTTCTGGCGCAGATGGACAGAATGAGCACTATAACTCGGCTTACACTGCAAGGCGGGTTATAATAACTCAATACACTTGATTGGTTACCTGCAGGGCTAGTAGTATCAAGAGACATCCTGGGACTTCTTGCATTTACATATGCAGAACTTTAAAGTTGGTATCATTTTATCAATGAGTACTGATTGTTGCTGAAAAGTATCATTTTCAAACTTATAGGTTTAGAAGAGAGCAAATATAAAGCTTTAAAGTGTTCATAACGACTAACATCTTAATAATGAAGAGCATCAATAATAATTTTTTTATACTTATTCAAAGCAGGTTGTATCTTAGTATCAACAATAATTATTGCGAAAACGGTTACCTCTAAACCAACATTGACTTATTTCTCTCTTTCAGAGAGATCGTACAGAGTGTGAGAATAAAATTTTTTTTAGTGGTATTCTTGTTGTTCTTCCCGATTATCTCCCCTTGAGTTACTTCCCTTGAAATTCAAACTCAGCTGTCATTCTTTTCTCTGTACGCCTAGGGTTAGGTCGTACTTGTGTGAGAGAAATTTTTCTTGAGTTTATTCAAGCTTTGGATACGTTTTTCACTCTTCTGGATTATCACTGTGTTATTCCTACGGATTATTGTGTTCACCTGGATTACTGTGTGATTCCTGTGGATTATCTGTGCTAATCAGTGTCTCCAGTCTTGAGTGAGTTTTCCTTACGTTTTCCTTTGTCTTCCCGTAATGGCTGCCTTGCAAAAGAAGTGTCTTGAGTGTCAACGCTTTCTGAGCAAAGGAGATCCTCATTCTCTTTGTTATGGATGTAGTGACAAGTTACCATGCACTTATGATGATCGTTGTCTCATGTGTCACCACCTATCTCTTGATGAATGGCAATTGATGCATAACAATCGCACTAAACCCAAGACACCCAAGCGTAAGCCGCTCCTAAATCTACCCCTGCCAAGAAGATCAAACAATCTCCCCCTGAGAAGACTCCTTCTAAGCCGTCGGAATTAGAAGAAATTAAACAAATGCTCATGTCCCTATCTTCAAACATGGCGTCCTTGAAGAAAGACACTAATAAGCGCTTCTCAGCGCTAGAGACCCCTAAGGGAGACCCCGCGGCGATAGGCTGCACGGGCGACCCGTCCTCTGACTCATCGAGCCGTATGCGGTCGGCCTCCCTGATCCACGTATCAAGGGAGGAGGCGGTCGGCTCTGCTCCTCAGCCTAGCCAAGGAAACACGGACATGGGCCCAGTGTTCTCCACGGCGGGCACGGGCAAACCAGCTCTACTGCCTCTGGCACACTGTCGAATGCCACGGCGCCCAGCGGCGCACGGGCTTCACAGGGAGTCCATGGCAAGCAGACCGATCCCGTTAAGCCTACCGTTAGCACGGACGGCCCGGGACTTACGGCTGCGGCTGGGAGTGAGGCGGGTTCCCGCGTGCCGGCTCGTGCGGCTTATGGCTCCCAAGCTGAGTTTATTAGCATTGACAATCCACCGTTGATTCCCGTGCTTCATGACCCAAGCGGACTGGGAGCTTTGAGTAACTCAGCCACAGACACGGACTCGTTGGATTTTACTGTAGCCTCGCATGAAGGACAAGTTGTGATCCTACCGGACTCTTATTCATCTCCGCTTGATCCGGAGTGGAATTTTTCTGACAAATTGGAGTATCTTCATCGTTTGAAGCCCTGCACTGTTCCTCTACACTCGGATGATACGGCCTCTCCTAGGCCTCAGGAGTTAGGGGATTCGGGGTCCCTACCCCCCTCCCGTCCGTCTAAATTGTCTTTGCCTCATTCTTCAGTTGTCAAGTCATCTTGTAATGATATCAATGAGAAACTCTCCAATCAGACTGGGCAGCTGTTTGTTCCCAAGTTCAGGTCAGGAGCTGCCTATTTGATCCATAACAGATTTATTTCTCAGGAGTTGCCTCCCTTGGACAAGGACTTCTCTAGGCTCAACCCTCGTACCACGACTGCCAATCAAGTTAACATTTCCAGAACGGACTTGATGGAGATCGATCGCAATGCACGGCTTTCACAGGACATTCTTTCTTACATCAACTGGTTCTGCGCTGGTGTTAGAGAAATGCTCCCAGTCAAGTTTACATCTTATGACAACATTGCTCCTGATGCACTCCAAACCATGAGAGCTGATGATGTGGCTATGGCCCATGGTTTTCTGAACTCTGTTTTCGTGGCCTCCCAAGAATTAGCAGCAGCTTCTTCAAATTCCATGGCCCGAGTTTTACTAGCGGAAAGGCAACAGCACTTGTCTAGAGTTAGAGACCTTCCGTTGGATGTCAAGGACTCCCTGCTTACACAACCTGTCCAGGCTCCAACTCTATTTAATGGATCTTGCACCCAAGCCAGCGAGTCGCAAGATGCTATGTCAACCAAGTCTCTCAATCTTAAGCTTACGCAAGCCTTATTATCAAAGGGATCCTTCCAAGGCCAGCGCCGTGGCAACTCGAATCCAAGGCCAAGTAACCAGAGCAAGCTAGCCAATCAGTTGCCTCCGCCTCAATCACAGTTCCGAGGTGGTCCCCGCGGCCGCAGGGATTTCCACCCCCCTCAATCCAGGGATCAATCTAGAGCTTCAGGGAAATTCCAAGGCAAGTCTTTTCGTGGAGCGAGAGGTGGATTTAAACGATGACTGCCACGTTCGTCTGTCTCCTTCCCCTCAAACCTGTCGACCGCTTCCGTCCCCCGACTTGGATTTGATGACTCCCTTCACCCAGCCGACTTCCCCCTCGCCCGTGGGGGGTCGCCTGGGGCGATACCTTCAGAATTGGAAGATAGTAACCACCGACACCTGGATCCTATCTATCATAGCCTCGGGATACATGCTCCAGTGGGATCAATCTCCGCCTTTGACCGTCCACCCTCAGGGAAGAAGATTCTTCCTCCAAGGTCCAAAGCTCCAAGCAGCGCTCTTAGCCGTCGAGCAACTGTTAGAAAAAGACGCCATCTCGGAGTTAGATCCCGCCGATGCTTCTCCAGGTTTTTATTCACCCGTTTTCCTAGTGCCCAAGAAGGATACGCCAGAAATGAGGATGATAATAGATCTGAAAATCCTCAACAAGTCCTTTTTGAGCAGGCCTCCCAAATTCACAATGGAATCGCTAAACAACATCCGCAAGCTGATCCTTCCTCTATCTCTGTTTGCCAGTCTAGACTTAAAGGACGCTTACCTACATGTACCCATCCATCTCAAATCCCGGAAGTTCCTTCGTTTTGCAATCAACGGCCGTCGATTTCAGTTCAAGGTCCTTCCCTTCGGCATCTCTATCGCCCCTTGGCTGTTCACAAAGATCACCGTTCCGATGCTTCACTTCCTTCATCTCCATCACGTATACATTCACAGTTACCTGGACGATTTTCTGCTTCGTCATCAGGACAACAACATCTTGCTCAAGCATCTACAACTTGTCAATCACGTGTTCACCCATCTGGGTTGGATAGTTCATCCAGACAAATCAGAGTTTATCCCGTCGCCACGGATCAAATTCTTGGGAGCCATATTGGACTCGACCTCTTCCACCATCGCCCCGTCAGAGAGCCGTTGGGTGTCCATCCAAGCTGCCATCCATCTGCTTACGGACAACAGCAAGCTCCATTCACTCAGGGTGTGGATGTCCCTACTAGGGTCGCTTACGTCAATCCAGGCCTTTACCACACGCGGCCGTCTGAATCTGCGCCATGTCCAGACATGGGTCAACACCTGCCGCCATCTACCTCTAGATTCCAAGGTTACTCCTACAAGCGTAGTTTGCCGAGAGCTCCAATGGTGGACTTTACGTTCGCATGTCATGACAGGCTGCCCTTTTACACTACCGCCGCCCCAACATACGATCTACACAGACGCTTCGAACGCGGGTTGGGGAGCACACTGGAATCAGCACATGTTGAGCGGGACCTGGAGTCATGCAGAAGCCAGTTTGCACATCAACTCGTTGGAAATGAAGGCGGTACTCCTAGCCATTGCCAACTGGAAGACCCTACTACAAGCTTCAAGCGTTATGATTGCGACAGACAATTCCACTGTTGTAGCGTACATCAACAAACTAGGCGGCACCAGATCAGCCCCGCTGATGCAGCTCACAAGGGACCTGTACACCTTATCAGACGCTTGGACGATATCCATACAGGCGAGGCACATCCCAGGAAAGTTGAACTTCCTAGCGGACTCCTTATCCAGAAAGAGGCTCATTGTCTCATCAGAATGGACGATTCATCCACAAGTGATGAAGCTGATCGCCGAAAAATGGGAAACACCTCAAGTGGATCTGTTTGCAACGGCATTAAACTACAGACTTCCGTGTTACGTCAGCCCAGTACCGGATCCACAAGCCCTAGCGGTCGATGCTCTCTCAATATCCTGGGAGAATCTAATAGCTTATGCCTTTCCTCCTTTCAAGTTGATTCCGGATGTTCTCAACAAGGTGAGACAACACAAGTGCGTAGTCTATCTACTAGCTCCGGCGTGGCCCACGAGGGCTTGGTTCCCATCGTTATTGAACCTTCTCATGGAACCCCCCTTGAAGCTTCCCCAGTGGTGGAACCTACTGCAGCAGCCAACCTGGCAGCCGGACATGGTGAACCTCCAGACATTCAACCTTCACGTCTGGAAAATATCCAGAGAACACTCCGAGGAAGAGGATATGCACAAGAAACTTCAGATGCTATTGCAAGATCCATTAGACCTAGCACTTCCGCACTCTACGATAGCAAGTGGATTAGATTCCAACAGTGGAGAGCAGACAGAGGATTAGCCAAAGACCCCTTGTCTATGCCCATCATAGCAGACTTTCTGAACCACCTTCGGCTAGAGCGCAAGTTGAAGGCGGGAACGATCGAAGGCTACAGATCTGCGATAGCCTCAGTTGCGGAATTGGAAGGGTTAAATGTTGGCTCGGAAGTAACCCTCACTAGACTCATTAAATCCTTCAAACTGCAGGACATTAGATCACCAAATATTTTCCCCAAATGGGATCTGCTTCTGGTACTTCAATCCCTACAACGGCCACCTTATGAACCATTGAGCACCACTTCACTAAAGTTCCTTGCTTGGAAGACAGCGTTTCTGATAGCTTTTGCTTCTGCCGCCAGAGTTTCGGAACTACACGCCATTGACGTCTCCTCAATCGATTTTGCCCACAAGTATACGTCGGTTTCGTTCAGAGCTCTCCCTGAATTCTTGGCCAAAAATCAGTCCACGGCTTCTGGTCCCCTGGGGGCTAGAGTATATTCGTTCCCGGCCCTACCTGCGCCTAAAGATTCTAAGGACAAATCTCGATCTCTGTGCCCAGTAAGAGCGCTTCGTTGGTATCTGGTCAGAACACACCCTATCAGACAAGGTAGAAGGCGACTTTTCTTACCATGTATACCCGCCTTATCCTCGGAAATCACCAAGAATACCATTGCTTCGTGGCTCCGTAAGACTATTACTTTGGCCTACTCCACAGCTGACCAAGAAACGGTAGATGCCAAGTTCTCTCCTCACGAAATTCGAGCCTTGTCCACTTCCTTAGCTGCCTGGAAGTCAGTTTCCATTGATCAGATAGTAGCCTCATGTCAGTGGAAATCTTCAAGTGCCTTTACCAGAGCCTATCTCCGAGACATCGCCTCTCTGCTGGGGGGCCTGTCGTCACTAGGTCCTTTGGTGGCGGCTCAGCACCTCTCTGCCTGACCCACTCCTTCAGGAGAAGGGGGGGGGGGGGGGGGGGACGTCCCGGGAGTGAGTGGATTCCAGTCCCGACCTATCAACAAGATGGTGGACTACAACCATAAGTTTAGGTGGGCATATTTCCATAGTACTTCCCGCACAATACTAAAGGCTGGGTAAAATTATGTTCATCCCTAACCTTTCGTTTGTTGTTGGTGAATTGTGACGTGGTATAATCACAACGGGATTTTCTAACTACTAGTTCGAGTTCAGCACTAATTCTCCCCAGCACATCCCTACCTTAACATTATTAAGGAGTGGAGAGAATGTTTGTTTGAGAAGAAATTACCATTCTAGAATCAAACTCGGTATCTATATTTTCTTCCCGAATTTATCTCGAATTACGTTTTATTCGTATTATACACTAAATATCGGGAAAATTCCATGATTTTCACGTACATCCTTAATATTTTGGTGTTTTCTCGCCAAAAATACGATCTTTTTGGGTAATTAATTCGTTAAGATTCCCAAATAATGAAGGTCTATCTAGAAAATTCGTTCAGTTTAACCGTTATTCGGATCAAATTGGGACGAAAATTTCGAAATTTTTACCGTTATTCTTACGATTATCTCCTCTGAGGTCGTAATTTTAATATTAAATTCCGTTATCTAGAGAGTGAATTTCTCTATCTGGGTTTTAAATTGTAAGGACTGGATACCCTCCTCCTTACGTGGTATTCTGTCAATGTTGGTTTAGAGGTAACCGTTTTCGCAATAATTATGAAACAATCACAATTATTGTAAGTAATTATAAGAAAACTTACCTCTAAACCAACGAATTACGCCCACCCTCCTCCCCGTTATCCAGCTTCTGTCTTCGAAAAGAATGACAGCTGAGTTTGAATTTCAAGGGAAGTAACTCAAGGGGAGATAATCGGGAAGAACAACACTCTGTACGATCTCTCTGAAAGAGAGAAATATGTCAATGTTGGTTTAGAGGTAACCGTTTTCTTATAATTACTAACAATAATTGTGATTGTTTCATAATGGTGTTGTTCTATTTTTTTCTACTTTAACTGTCATGAAATTAATTAAAAATAAAAATATCAAGAAATTGTAAATTCCAAAAGACACATCTATTACATGTCACAACATTGTTAAAAAGAGAGCATTTAAACTGGAATTCAAACACTGAAGTTTTCTTAAGATATATTAATAATACAACATTTGATTAATTATATAGGAGGGGAGGAGGGGATTTGAAAAGCACTAGGTGTATAGGGGAAATAGCTGTAAAGAAGGTAGCAGAACTTTGGGGACGTCAAAAGAAGATTTTATAAAGGACACCTAGCCAAATAACACTGTGTCACCAATATGATCACATGCACTGAAAAGTAAACATCTAACCATAGTCTGCATTACTGTAAGGGCTGGACAACCATACATTGAACAGCTTTGTAATGTTCTTACTTGGGAGGAGGATGATGAAATTAAAAATCTGCATCCTACAGACAGGAATTTCAATCTATCTGTATTGTACATTCCTTGTAATATCGGATTTCGGTGGAAGAGTCAAATGAAGGTTTTAGAGAAAATGATTATACCATGGCAATATCTAAAGGTACCAGTAAGAAAATATAATCTTAGATAGCTTAGTAGAACTTGCCTATAGATCCGAGATACCAAGATTTGTTGATTGGTGTTATGCTAATTTTTCATATTTGAAAGTTCAAAAAACTAAAGAAATGATAATTGATTTTAGGAGAACAAAGTCAACATTAGAATCTGTGTGTATTGATGGAAATGTTAAAGAAAGAGTAAATGAATATAAATACTTAGGTACTATCATTGATTCTAAACTCTCTTGGAATGAGAATACTGAGAAGATATATAAGAAAGGACAACGTTTACATTTCTTGTGGAAACTGAAACACTTTAAAATTGATCAAACCATCATGATGTTGTATTACAGAACCTTCCTTCAAAGTGTCCTTACATTTAACTTTTTAAGTTGGTTTGGGAACCTGTCTGTTCAAAATAAAAACAAATTGTCCAAAATCTTGAATACTGCATCAAAGATTATGGGGCTTCCCATTGAAACGATCGGCAATTTTTATAAGAAGCAGTTATCAAAAAAAGGAACCAAAACTTTGGGTGATTCTACCCATCCACTTTTCTTGGAATTTTCAACATTACCTTCCGGACGTAGGCTTCGTATGCCGACTTTTCGAACAAACAGGAAGTAACATTTTATGGCGGACTAGTAACATAAATATAGATTTTCTATAGTACCCTAAATGAAAGAGGTTCAAATAGTTCAAGAGGAATTGTACAGGTTATAAAATGTTTACAGACTGAAAGCTCACCAACCCACAACATAAGCCCATCATGCTTCATATACTAGGTGAGGTAAAAACAAATTCTATACACACCATTTTATAAAGGCAACCAGTCAGTCAGATGTTTTCTTAATCTGCATTCTTTTTTCTGAAAAAAATCATTAAAGATATAAGGGACATACCTTATACAAAAAGGACTTGATTGATCATTATTTTGAGAGGTATTCTTCAAATACAGGAATTCTTTAGAATAATAAAATGTAAGAAATACCAACAAATTGTAAGGAATTCTGAAGTGTCAGTCTAAAGTAAATCAAAGTGATAAGCTACAATTGAGATGGTTTTTATCAACTTGATAAAGATTAAATGTCAAGTCATGGTCCAGATTGCTTGCCATCTTTCTTTGTAGGATGTGGCCATCGCACATTTACCTAAGTTTAGATTATCTTAAGCCAATGACAGATTAATCAGTGGTCATGAGTTATGACCATGGCTTAATGTCTGAAAAAAGGAGTCACAGTATAAAATAACTTGATATTATTTGAACAACTTTGTGGTAAACATGAACACATATCTGATTTTCAAGTAATAAATGACAATATCTACATTATAAACAAACCTCAAAGGAATGCTGTACTGAACGGAACAAGCTGCATTCATCTCATTCTTTCCCTTCTGACATAACCTGAAATGATATGGGTTATTAGTGTAGAATATAAAAACAAATAAAAAATTTCTTTCTGATCAAATTTTTATTTCAATCCAATCCAAAATTAAGTATAAAACTTCAATACAGCCTACAATAATTGCCATTTATTAAAAACTCCACAACTTCTAGCATGACTAAACCCAAGGCAAAAGCTTGCTTTTGATACATTCATGTTATTCCAATACAAATACTGATTTATTTTCATGAAAATTTGGAAAAAAGAGCCTAAGATATGTAGCTCATTAGGCTTCATATATCTCCAAGTTTTTCCCTTCAGGACTGATGAGCAGAAAATGCAATTCCTCAACAGTGACCTGTTTTCATGGGTCACTTGTTTTCATGGTATTAACTAATGATGTCATCTCACTAACTGTACTCTTGCTCCTATCAAGCAGAAAATTATCAACAATCAACTCATCTGTTCTATTCCTCACTTGAATGATGAAACCAAACAATATTCCATGATTTTCACAAATGCTTTTGCGCCGATTTTAAAAACAAAATTAATGAGGATTATGATTTATAGCGTCAGAATTTTTCTGGAGAAGATGAGATAAAAGATTTTATACAACCACTTTTTTACTCGGCATTATCACTTCTCTATTTTTATTCAAAGATTTTTAAACAAGATAAGAACTGGGCTTGATTTTTGTTAATTTGTCCAATAAACACCTTTAATAAGCCTTTCATTAAGACAGCGTAATTATCGACTGTGAAAAACCCACCTGGGCTATGGGCACATAAAAACCCGCGCAGTGTGATGTAATAAACAAACTGTACTGAGTGGCGCATCATAGTATTTCAATTGAAATACAGCCTTACATAATTGTTAAATTACCATTGATGTGGATATCTTTTACACCAAACACTAACAGTGTAACGGTACATCATCAAATGATTTATCTGAGTGGAAAACCTTTTCTGAAACTTGTTTCTTATTTTTTTCTGTCATAGATCACCATGGCAATGATTCTGTTTATGAGGTCACAAATAGGAAATGTGACCAGTCATGCACTGGTTTGTGGCCCGATAGATCTAAGCGGCACATCAAAAGGGGCATTCAAAGACGGCTTTCATTGAACCATATTAGAGGCCACAGGCCACTATAAATTATAATCCTCGTTAGTCAAGAAGTCTGATCACGAAGAGTCAGCTTTCTAGGCCTTATGTGTCTGGAGAAGAGGATCAAATAACTTTAAAGGGCTTGGCCCCGGTGGCCCTTATAAGAGGCCACAGGACCACCATGGCTAGAAATTATAATCCTCATTAGTCAAGGAGTCTTATGCTTCTGGAGAAAAAGTCGAAAATGTATTAAGTTTAAGGATGATGCCATGCTATATGGAGTATATGCCCATCATGTCTCGTTATACAGATTTTTCATTGTGAACGGGGGCCAAAGAGTTCCCACTTCAGATAGCAAATAGAGGTCTGACAGTGTTTTACCCCTAACAGAAAAGTTATTTGAGGTATTAAAATAAGTCTTTCTTTCAGAATTAGCTAATATACTTGGCTGTCGGCATGCAACAGTCATGTATTGCTATGCCAATTGCCAATGGTCGCTTCCGGGTCCAAAATCCCAAAAATTTCAATGTGTGAATTTCATATGGTCAATTTTCAAATAGCTGTAGCAAAAAAATAGCAAGGACAACTATAGTATTTCATTGATTTTTCAATCAGAAGTATGCATATCTTACTGCTGCTAGTGGTCGCTAGTGATCTATTTCAGTCGTATGGGACCGACATGCCAATGACCGGTGGCAATTTAACATTGGAGTCTATGGGGAAAAAAACTGTATAACGAGAGCTTACAGGTCAGAGAAGCTAAAGACTATAAAATAATTGTCAGAATATCATCAAATTTTGGTAAAAATATGTCTCCTATTGATTTTGATGTTCATATTTGTTATTAATGTCAGTGCACAAGTTATGTGAGAGATTGGAAAAGATATGTTTGATATTGGGCCATTTACAGGCTTCTCAGTCAATTTCAGAATATTTTATGGGCCATTGCCCTCATATCAATAGTAAAATCAAAAATTTCAGTTTGCCATTTTTTCATTCGATGTGCAAAATGGCCCATGACCCCTGCCGTTTCCGATCCCTTAAGATTACAGTTTCACATAATAGGAGCACTGTATTCTGAAACTAAATTTTAATTGTTTTATACAAACACAATTAATTATCTTCATTTTATGATAACAGAAGCTTTTAATAGCATTTTCAACAGTATGTGTATACTACGCAGTCACTACCACTTACCCAATATATACAAACCATCCAAGTAATCTGGTGAAGAGCTGTTTTTCCTCTTTCTCTCAGCTCCTGAAAAATGGAGGATACAAAAATACAAGCATGATGAAGCATTTATTTTGTTATTGGTGGAGTTTAGTAAACTAGAGTCTTGATATCTTTTTGAATGTATCATTATCTTTCATATTTGAGCATCACATCATGTCACACAAGTATTTTTTATTATCCAGGATTAGGAATAATCCAGGTTTGAATGATTCAATCTATATTAGGCCTACAGTATCGTCAAGTCATCTGATTTCAGTCGTCATGTGTTTTCGGTCAGTCATTTTGACTCCCTTTTGTGAACATATCCAAAGGGATATTAAAGTGCCTTGTGGATTATTTGAAGCAGAGGGTTCATATGTGCATCCAGGAATAGTCGTTTAAAATATAATTTGCTTAAGAAAACATATTATGGTAAAAACATAAAAAACATCACATTTTAAAGCAAATTTTCTAATACCAATTTCCTTAGGGAAAGAAAGTCTTTTTATTTTCAAACCTTGCTCTAATAACTGTCCACCTAATTTCCTTGTAATTCTTTACATAATGAGATGTCTTGATGTAATAATATTTATTGTCACTTGCAATTTTAAGAAAAAATATATTCATTGTTTTCAGTGTTATTTCTTATCAAATTTGTTTTCAAAACATTAAAAGTTATCTCAGTGGTTTTGAATGATTTTCCTATAGTGCACAATACATTTTTTAAAAATATGGATAAACTCCAAGAGAAGCCTTTATGAAAGCACCTTAAACTATCAGAACTGATATTCCTGTCAGAGAAATAGTTAGGTCACCACTAAACCCAGTGTTTCATGTTTTTCAATTTTTCATTATGAAATATGATGAATCAAAGTTATTTTTATTTAGAATAATATTTACTTAAAAACTATCAATTCAATAGATTTAGTTCGAGTTATGTCAACTTTCTGTGTCATTATGGAACATAAACTTTGAAAAACTGTCCTGCATATTCTAAATAACAGAGGTTCAAGAAAGTGACTGAAAACACATGACACTACTTCCAAACTCAGGATTTTTTCAAAGTTATGTTAAAAGCATTCTATGTTGTACAAATGTTAAATATAATTGGTTTTCATAAATGTTCTATTAGATAATATGGCAATAAAAGATTAAGAGTAATTTCTCATCAATACTTGTGGTAATTTTTCAAATACAGGTCTTTATTCCTTATCTGACTGAAAACCCATTACACAAGGATATAGATATTTGTCTAAAAACATGAATTTGCATTACATTTTTGCGGCTTAAAATGCAGACTGCTTCGTATCCTTACCTCCACCACTTTAAACACATTCCCGCTTGTAAGGAGACTTCTTTTCTGTTGATGTAGCATCAATAATGACATAAATGAAGAGTTATCTAAACATTTCTCGTCCTTTCATCCCGCATTGCAAATGTCTGCCATCAAATAAAATTCAAGCTCTTTTTTCCTCCACGACAGGAGAGGTCGCCGAAATGCATGACGGTAGACCAAACTTTTTGTAGCATGTAACTCACCTAGGTCTACTAGATCTACTTCGTAAAACGAAATTAATGATTTTTGTTCCTCAAGAACGTTTTCATGCTTTATCTCTGTGAAAAAAAATAATAAACAATAGATATTAGCCTTTGTCACATAGATCTAATACACGGAGGAAAATATTAAAACAGTTTTAACTTTTGACCCCGATCGTTCAGTTCTGCACCCATTTGATTTCAAGAAGGGAATAGTTTTCTCTTGAATTGTGATTTTGGTTCCCCACATATGATCAATATTGATTGATTAAAACATCTATATTCAAATTCTGCATCTTATATAACTATGGGACCTACAGCATGCGCCTATCTTAACAATTTGATCTAGATTGTATAGGCCTATCTATTGTAGACGGTAAAGTTAACGCTTACCAAAGTAGTTTAGGCTTAACCTACAGATACATGATATACCGTTAATGGAATACGAGGTTACCCCTTTTCAACAAGATAACTTTATATCCCGGGATATGAGGATATAATCTGGTTATGGTTGAAGCGCCTAACTTGAAGATATTCCTTGCTTCTTAAAGGCCTTAAAGGGACCATTCGAGCGGGGTATTTTTTGTGGAAACGAAATTCAGAAGGACTTTCCTGTTTACAGTTATAAATGATTTTTACATGATAATTTCACACTGAATTTCAATTATGTTTGTAAGGTTAGCATTGCAGTTGTTAAAGATTACACAATTTGCCAAAGAATAAAGTATATCCCTCGAAAATTAAAAACATCGTGAAATGAAGCCAATTTTCGAAGCTACGATCGTGGAATGCATTATTACGACAAAATGTTGTTGTAACTGGTAACTTTTATTATGAATTATTTGTGAATATACTCCTCTTATATCAGTCAAGTAATTATTTCTTTATTTTATTAATGAATAAGCATAATACAGCACATTTGTTTTCTCGGAATGCTAACGTTTCAAAATGGCGGACGAAACGCGGTCGAGTGGTGCCTTTGAAGGGACCATTCGAGCGGGGTATTTTTTGTGGAAACGAAATTCAGGAGGACTTTCCTGTTAACAGTTATAAATGATTTGTACATGATAATTTCACACTTAATTTCAATTATGTTTGTAAGGTTAGCTTTGCAGTTGTTAAAGATTAAACAATTTGCCAAAGAATAAAGTGTATCGTTTGAAACTTAAAAACATCGTGAAATGAAGCCAATCTTCGAAGCTACGATCGTGAAATGCATTATTACGACAAAATGTTGTTGTAACTGGTAACTTTTATTATGAATTATTTGTGAATATACTCCTGTTATATCAGTCAAGTAATTATTTCTTTATTTTATTAATGAATAAGCATAATACAGCACATTTGTTTTCTCGGAATGCTAACGTTTCAAAATGGCGGACGAAACGCGGTCGAGTGGTGCCTTTAACTAGGGGAGGATCGGGACGGCTGTGTCATGCCAAGCCTTTTATCTGCGTCCACTCCGATACCCCAAGTCCGACGTGTGGTACTGCGCCTCACCGATAGGGAGACAGCCCCTGGGCGGGGTGGTCAGGAGACTGTGTGAGACTGCAGGTATCCAGGGCTACTTTACCAACCACTCTCTCAGGGCCACCGTCGCTATTTGCCTCTATGAGAGCGGCATCGACGAGCAACTCATTGCCGAACGAACAGGACACCGGTCATCAGCCATTCGTGGGTAAGATGCTCTCTTTTGATTATCTAAATGTCAGTATTCAAACCATATACCACTTTCACACCACCAAATATATGTATTCGTGAGTAAATATACCCGAACCCAAATGTGTGTATTTGCTGCCCTGTAAAATATTCATCCAAACGCAGTTACTCACTTGGACCCATTTTTCAGAATAAAATTTTTTCATGACTTCATGATTGACCTCGCATACGGGAATCAATGCACCCCTTGTCACATAGGCGACATGCATGGAATGACTATATTTTGAACTAGAATTTATGTATGTTTCATTAAAACATTATTTCCTCCATTGCCCTAATCTTAAAACGAGAAATCTTAGCAGATTGTGTTTTGTGTTCGGCGGTTATTGGTAAGAGTTACTATGGTTAGTTCCATATTAATATCTGCGAGACACTAGTACCAAAAAAAACATGCAACCATGTTTAAACTTTCTAAAACAGGCCGCTCTTTTGTTTCTGGAGATACAAGAGGACAAGCCATGAGATGCTGGAGAAAGTGGACAGCTTGGTTCAACGAAAACAACCGGTCTGGCGCCTTCCTACGTCCACAGTCACCCGCCAGGCTACTATTTCGACAGTCACCCGACAGCCTACGTCCACAGTCACCCGCCAGCCTACGTCCACAGTCACCGGACAGCCTACGTCCACAGTCACCGGACAGCCTACGTCCACAGTCACCGGCCAGCCTACGTCCAGAGTCGAGTTTTTGTCAACTATTGATGTCATTTTGAAATATTGACGACTTCCAAAAGAAATATTGACGAGTAGCAAGAAAGCAAATGGGACTATTGATGACTAATTTAGGTTTTACTGTCTATATACGAAACTGATCAGTGAATATTTTCAGTTTTCTTTGACCTGTGTTTTTTTTAAAACTTAAATTTAAGGAAATAAAAAACAAAATTGTGCATGCAAAGTTTTGCATCAGAACGGGTAAGACGCCACCAAGTTACACATGGCTCTGAGATGAAATACATTCTAATCAATCTTAAAGAGGCAGTAGAATTTTTTTTGATAATTTTATATTTTAAAGTTTTCACTGAAAAGTGTATGTTTATGCTAAATGTATTATTTTGATCTTATTTTACATATATTTGATAATAAAATTATGCCTATTATGTTGTCAGTTGTGAAGTTTGGGGATTTCATCCCTCACCAAATATTATAAATGTTTATGGTATTATAATGGTATTTTACTGAAAACAGTTTCATATTATAAATATTTGGCTATCATTTTTTCCTCTAGATTGATTGGGACAAAGTCGAGTGAAAACTTAGCAGCACAGGCGGTTAAAGCATGTTTCCCTCTTTATAAATTATTTAAAAAATATTCATTTTTATCATTGTCATTAGCTTGTAAAATATTTGATTGTAAGATTAATCCAATATTGTTATATGGTGTTAACTATTTTATGCAACAGTTTAAACAAAGATGTATTGATATTGATACTGAAAAATTGGATAAGTTCTTTGAAATTATATTCGAAGTTAAATCTTTATAAAGATATTAAGTTGAAACTTAACTTCGAAGAGTACTTATCATTGGTTAAAGTAAATGTTTTCCGTTTAGCATTATGTAAGTTTCGCTGTACAGATCACCCTTTAATGTTGGAATATGGGAGAAAATTTAAGATAGAGGGCAAAATCGCTCATGTCGCACTATGTATTGTTCTTAATGTTGAAACAGAATATCATTTTTGTATTGAATGTCCATTCTATTGTGATTTGAGACATAGCCTGCTTCCCCAGTATTACATAGATAATCCATGGAAATCTAAATTTATCAGTTTACTATTATCTATAATTGTGAATAATCTTGCAAAGTTTGTATTCCTTGCCTGAAAAAACGTGAAAAATATTTAATTGAATTTAGAATATAAAATTAAATGAAACTGTACATGTCACTATCACTATATGGCGCTTGATGTCATTGTAACCCATCACCTTTGTAATGTATAATGGGTCGGTGGCCCCTTTACGAAATAAACTTGATTGATTAGTACGCGACCTAAACGTTATGCAATCGGCGCAACATTTTGTTGTTGTAAAAAACGTTTCTCTATGAAATGTGTGCTAGCAAGCTTTAAACAAGGCTCAAAGTTTTTGTTTCTTGCATAGTGCAATGTTTTTACACGATACGGAATAATTTGCTTGATTTGCTTTTGTCATCATCTAGAAAATTGGGTTGAAAATGATATTTAAGATTTATTTTACCCGACATTTTATGTTTTTGTATCTCTCATAAATGACAGCGCAATTGATTGTATAATCAAGTGAGACAAAAGTAAACCATTCTGTTTGTCTGATATGTACTGATACCAGAAACAAAATCCCTTTTTTCTACGCAAAACATTCACCAGCAATCACAACATCATCTTTCAGAACAAATTACCGGCTCAACGAAAAAAACAAAACAAAAAACAAAAAAACAACACATCTTCTTTGGTAAAACCAAAATATTATGTTGACCTGCACCAAAGTTTGATAAATTCTCTTTAGGATAATTAGTGCATTATTGAAAAATAGAGCCAGTGACTCTGTAGCTCATCAGGCTTCAGATAAATTTTGATTTAGAGTGCCAAATGCTGTTCCCCCTTACTTGGGGCCACAGGGTCACCAAATGTACAATTTGGAATCCTCCTTATCTAACTTAGGAGTCTGTAGACAACGCTTCAGCTTTCTAGGCCTTACGGGTCACCAAAGTTACAATTTATAATCCTCACTAGTCAAGGAGTCTGTACACAAAATTCAAGCTTTCTGGGACTTAAGATGAAAATAGGTTTTAGGGCCTGTGCCCTGTTGCTCTTATTAGCAGAAGAAGATGAAAATACAATAGGTTTTTAGGGCGTGGCAATTGTGGCCCTTATTAGGGGTCACAGGGCCACAAAAGCTACAATTTATAATCTACACTACTCAAGGAGTCTGTACACAAAGATTCAGCTTTTTTAGGCCTTGTGCTTTTGGAGAAGAAGATGAAAATACATGTAGGTTTTTAGGGTGTGGCCCCTGTGGCCCTTATTAGGGGTCACAGGGCCACCAATTCTACTACTTTAATAATCCTCACTAGTCAAGGAGTCTGTACACGTTTCAGCTTTCTAGGCCTTGTGCTTCTGGAGAAGAAGTCGAAATTCCACAAAGTTTACGGACGGACGGACGCCGGACACCATGCCATAAGCCCATCGAGCCTTACAGGCCAGATGAGCTAAAATGCATTAAGCATGTTTGTTTTACAGTACAATCTGAGGTACGTATCTCGTTTAACGATGAAATAGACGATTTAATGAGTGTGCCTTTATCGATCAATGCAAATCGTGATATTGATTGATTCTTAAGCCTCTTGAAACTGGTAATAGTTTTATTAAATAGTTCACTTCTTGTCATTAAATATTCCCCGGGCGATCACTGGCATGGAGGTAACATGGCTTCACGAGTAGTAATAATAAGGATGCTTGTATAGCGCTAAACTCCACAAGACATGCATGTGCTCAAAGCGCTTACATTGGTCTATACAGATGTATAGATGAGCAGACAAAAATAATTTCTATATCCAGACCATCTTTGAATGACATATGACTAAATATGCGGATCATGAAAAGAGTAACCGTGATAACAATGAATTTGAAATGCTAATGTTTTAAATTTTATATTTTATAAGTAAACATTTATATTATTTCTGAAAAAGAATAACAGAAAAAGTATCGCTTCCGTATTATCCTTATAATTTCGCAACAAAATTTTATTCAAAAGTTGCAAAATAAAATAGTTAACAATAAAGAAAAACTTGTACCTAGTAATTGTTTGTGTTTCAATCGATTTTCACTTGAGATTTTACACCATATATGATGATAATTAGATATCCTTAAATCGCCCATGTGATTTCTCCAGGATCCAAATGACCCAGATGACAATATGCCAATTTCTGTCTGACTAAATTCTGTCGACATCACTTTTATTAAAAACCCATTGGCTTGCCCGATGGTGTCATAAATATGTCATAACTCTCATCATCTTTTGTGTCAAATTTTCATTTTCCTTAACAAAAGTACATTATTTTTTTAATTTCAGAAATTGAATATTGTCATTAGTCAATTTAAGTATCATAGTACTCACGGAAAAAGAAATAACATGCTTTTGACGTAGCAAATTTGTACAAACATGACATTTCAATTCTTAATACCCTGTAATTTCTAGATAACAGGTGAGAAAAAATATCATTTTCACGCCTTTTAATTAATACGAAGTCGAAATCTATGTTTCGAATGGAAGCTATAGTCTTGATCCACAAGCGCCTGTAACAACTTATATTGGGTAGACTATGTGATATATATAGATAGACACATAGTCTACCCCATATAAGTTGTTACAGGCGCTTGTGGCAGACACCAGTCACTTCGGATGACCTTGACATTATTTTCAAGGTCACTACGGCACTTTGGCCACTTTTGAAACTCTTGTTAACACAATATCTCCTGAACCGTTTTACATAATGTCTTCAAATTTAGTCACAGCCTACATTGTGGGACCACGCAGATACCAAATACTTTGGATGACCTTGATCTAAATGTTCAAGGTCACCACAGACCCTTGAACACTTTTGAAACATTTTATATCTTATGAACCGATTCATGAAATGTCCTCCAATTTGGTCACATCCAACATTGAATGTTACGCAGGCACCAGTCAGTTTGTTTGACCTAGACCTTAATTTCTAGGTCACCACTTTGGCCACTTTTGGAATTCTTGTTTACTTGATATCTCATAAGCCACTGCACCAAATGTCCTCAAATTTGGTCAGAGACTACATTGGGGACATTTACGCAGACACCGGTTACTTTGGGTGACCGTGACCTTATTTTCAAGATCACAACGGCACTTTGACCACTTATGATACTCTTATTAACGCCATATCTCTTGAACAAGTTCGGTTTCAATTTAAAATTTACTCGCTATCAATCCAGTACAACATGTCTGATTTTCAAACACACAAGGTTTATCTCCTAATTCCCACTAATGAAGTATCTTTCATTATAAAACCATTAGAAACAAAGTTTTTTTGTCATAAAAAAATGTTTTGCGAGGATAATTTGAGTAGGAGTCAGATGAGAGAAAACAGTTTTTTAATTAATACATTATTGTCTATAAAGCACGAAATCTGCTCGTATGCCCTTGTTTTTACCTCTGGTCTGGAAACGAATCCTACTCTACTAATCCTATTGAAACCTGTTAAATTACGGCTTGGAAACAAAAAGTTGGGGTGCCATTTATGATTGATAACAAAAACTGAAATTCTGTTCATATAAATATGAACTTTAATGCATTTTTCACAACACATACAATTCAAAGTTCTAGTTTGGTTGATATTTATATCGCAAATAAATATACATAATTTAATGGGACAAAAAAGCAACATCTAAACTAAAAAAATCGACGGTCTAACACTCAACATTACATAGCTTAACATAACATCACTTATTTGTTCAAGCAATCCCCATGAATTATTAATTTATGATAAGTTGAGTAAAACAACTATTTAGTTAATACAAAATAATTTCTTCAAATGGTAAAGGCGGAGGTAACCTTTTGAAAAGTTGATGGGGGAAATTGTAGGGGGAGCGGGGTTGGAGGGTGGTGGTCGAGAGATGATTGGTCGAACAACGTAAGTAGGTAGGCCTATCCATTTTTACACTGAAAAGTTCAGTGAGGACAAGATTCATGGTACGATGAATTCCAACCGTTTTACTGTTGTGTGGTATTGTATACAATTTGTGGCTCAAACGGCTTTCAGCTTGTAAAAACATGGGTATTTATTATCTACTCGATGAGTTTTAAAAATCCCATTTTTGACCTCTCTCGAACCTGCCGCCCAGATTCCTACGCAAATGAAGGGTATAACATCTCTTAACTAAACCCTATAATCTGTAGTTATATAAGGTGTTAATTATTAGGACAAATGTATGAACATGGTAGAGTCATTCGAAAAAAGAAATGCTGAATGAAATTTATATAATTTTCAAATATATATGTGACGTCATGTAATTGGTATCTTATATCAACTTTAACTGTATTCCTCTTAAAATGCGTGTTACAGAGAATGAAAATTATCCGCTCATAAGTCTCATGAAGTACTAACAGTGTATATATTAAACATTGATAATTGACAACATCAAATGACAACATCTAAAGCAATATTTACTTTGTAAAAAACATTAATGTGTAACAACAATAAAAAGCGGACCAGATATCACAGAGTATGTATTTTAAACTATCACATTCTTATCAAAATCTATTTTTTTATCTTAAAATTGGGCCACAAGTAACAGATTTTATGAGTTAAATGTTTTATATAAACTATCATGTAAGTTGGTACATTTCTACTCTTAATATAGAGAGGACAAGATTCATGGTATGGCGAAGAGGAGGGAGGGGGATCAAGGCGCGTTATTGTTGTGAGGTATTATCTACATTTTCAGATTCCAACGGCTTCAAGCTTGTAAAAACTTGAGGATCTGCTAGATTACCGGTATGAGTTAAAATCCCATTGTTGACCTCTTTCGAATATTTTCTATAACATCCCTTTACCCAACGCTATAATCCGTAGGTTAATTAAGGTGTTCCTTTACAGGGCAAATTTGTGAACAAAACAAAGCCATTAGAAAAAATAAAAGCTGAATAAATTTGCTGAATTAAATATTCCTATAATGGCACGTAATTGGTATGTTATTCAGTTTCCGAAAGATAACTGTATTCTGCTTAGAATACGCGCTGCAGTCAATTAAAACAATCCTAGAAACGCCCATAAGTCTTATAAAGTACCAACAATATGTATGTTAAACATTAACAATTGACAACATCAAATGACAACATCTAAAGCAATATTTACTTTATAGAAAACATTACCGAGTAACACCAATAATAAGCGACCAGATATCACAGAGTACATGTATGTATTTTAAACTGTCAAATACACAACATCTAAAGCAAAATCTTTTTCATCTTACAATTCGGCAGCAAATAACAGATTTTATGAGTTAATGATTTATATAATATATCACAAAGCTTACTTAACCACTGTGTATAACCGTACACCGGAACTAGCGAGGTGTACGGCGGTGTTGCTAGCGAGGAGCTGAAATCGAAAGTTAGGTAATATTTTACTTCATAAGTTTCACATAATCAACGCCATGTGGTAATTTTAGCACACATACTTAGTAAAATGTATTTGCCTGTCATTCTGTATACGATCGGACAGCAACAATGACAGTTGTGAGTACATGTAATGCTGTTGTATTATATATATATATATATTATATTTGCTATCTCTGACTATGAACAGGATATGACATTAAATAGTTATGTCTCGAAAGCTATTGACATGATAATAACATTATCAGAGCCCTTGGCTCTGGAGCTCATCAGGCTTCATTATTAATTACCGGTATGCTTTATATATCTTAGGGGCAACAGGACCACCAAAGCTACAATCTATAATCCTCACTAGTCAATGAGTCTGTACACAAAGTTTCAGCTTTCTAGGCCTCATGGTTCTGGGGAAGAAGATCAAAATAGGTTTTTAGGGCGTGGCCAATGTGGCCCTTATTAGGGGTCACAGGGCCACCAAAGCTACAATTTATAATCCTCACTAGTCAAGAAGTCTGTACACAAAGTTTTAGATTTCTAGACCTTATGGTTCTGGAGAAGAAGTCGAAATTCCACAAAGTTTACGGACGGATGGACGGACGGACGGACGGATGGACGGACGGACACCATGCCATGCCCTAAGCCCATCGGGCCTTACAGGCAAGATAAGCTAAAAAGTTGATGAAATGGCGATGACTGCTTTTTAAGTGATCCCGTTTGCGATCACGCTCCTCGCTAGCAACGCTATGATTTCTCCACAGAACACCTTGCTAGTTCCGGTGTACGGTTATACACAGTGTAAACATTATCTACCCCAAAAGCTATAAATTTGCAACATTCAAATCCATTGGATTTCATCGTCAAACAATTTTACAACATTTAACATTACTTCATGAGCCCTTGACTCCACATCTACATGCAACAATCAAACAAAAGTACCTCCAAGATTTGGAATTTACAACATCTGTTACAACACTGATTGTGTAATTGTATGATATTGTGATAGTGTGATTTTAGTATTCTAAGCAATTTGAGCAATATTCTTCTACACACGATTTAAATACAATATGTTAGATTCTATAATTGAATTATTGATATATTAAAGGGCGGAATATTACCTTTGTTGATCCACCATGTGATGAAAAAAGCCATCCTCGATAATGGAGCGAAACGGGTTTACATCAAACCAAATTACCTCCCTTTGCAATGACTCAGCAAATACTTGCTTTCTAACAACCAATGAGATCTCTTCTAAAACCAGCTTTCTAACTCTCCTTATGCCTTTCTATCCGTTTTTTCTCTCATCTTTTCGATCATTTTCTCCCTGATCAGTCAACACTTTTTGGAAGGCAACATCCGTGTGTTAAAGAGACACAGAGTATGTTGATAAATTATGATAACATCACATATGTCAAATTTTGAAATCGATGTTATTACATCAGGAACCACTAACTGTTACTGAAATTAACAAGTTAAAGGTCAATCAGTACATAAGAGCGGAAATATACAACCATTCGTAGTTGGGATTTTGAACGAAAAACGGACAATGTTGCTTGAGTGGCGCGCGCAAATTCGCCAAACGTATTTTTGAAACCTTGTCACAAGCTGACAGGAAGATAGGTTCGATTCAATAGTGTTAATTAGGTATTGTAACTAATAGGTACATTAAATGAATGCATAATTTTGAATATTAAACATATTTGAGATTTTCTCTTGATTTTTCCATAAAATTTTCCATAATATTTGAGAGTCCAGTGATGAGATATGAACTTTAATCAGCATATTAGATATTTTGTAGCTTATAAAAACCTAATAAAATTTTAAGAAAGATACTCTGTGTCACTTTAAATAACTGAAAAATTGCCGACAACATGTTAAATCCCAACTCATTCACTTGATGTTGCGAACGGTCGAGTTGTTTACGTACTTGGGGTCTGCGTTTCGTTTCTGATTGGATAACGTGTACACAAAGGGAGGTAATTGGGGTTGAAGTGAATCCCCGTTAAGTTAACGAAAGCGCTGGGTTATCGAGGACGGAAAAAGGCCAGAGATAGTTATTGTTCCCTGCCTTACACGCAGTTGGATATTTTATCTCAAATGGTTATTTTTTGGATCCAAATAATATCGATATTATTTAATAGTAAAAAAGCAAAGTTCAAACCGTGACAAAAAAAAGCTGTTTAACGTTTGCTAAGGAACATTAATTAAAAATAGAGCCATGGGCACTGTAGCTCATCAGGCTTTACATTTGATTTCACTATAAGGTGTGGCCAATGTGGTGCCCCTTTAGTAGGGGCCTTGGGGTCACCAAAGCTACTCACTAGTCAAGGAGTCTCTACACAAAGTTTTAGCTTTCTAAGTCTTATGCTTCTGGAGACAAAGATAAAAATTTCAGCTCTCCTTGGCTTCTGATTCTGGAGAAGAAGATGAAAATAAGTTTTAAGGGCGTGGCCCCTGTGGCCCTAAATTGGGGTCACAGGGTCACCAAAATTACAAATCAGAATCACCACATGCCAAGGCACATGCACACAAAATATCAACTCTCTAGAGTCATTGGTTCTGGAGAACATAGACGAACATAGGTTCTAAGGGCATGGCCCCTGTGGCCCTTATTAGGGGTCACAGGGCCACCAAAGCTACAATTTCTAATCCTCACTAGTCAAGGAGTCTGTACACAAACTTTTGGATTTCTAGGCCTCATTGTTCTGGAGAAGAAGTCGAAATTCCACAAAGTTTACGGACGGATGGACGGATGTTACAAGTTACAAATTAGAATCCCCATCATGCCAAGGTGCCTGTACATAAAATTTCAGCTCTCTGGTCTTCTGCTTCTGGAGAAGAAGATAAAAATAAGTTTTAAGGCGTGGCCCCTGTGGCCCTTAATTGGGGTCACAGGGTCACCAAAGTTACAAATCAGAATTCCCACATGTCAAGGTACCTGTACACACAATTTCAGCTCCCTGGTGTATATGGTTTATGAGGAGAAGTCGAAAGTGTCAAAAGTTGACGGACGAAGGATGGTCGTCGGACGACGGGCCATGCCATAAGCCCATCTGGCCTTTCAGGCCTCATGAGCTAAAAAGTGAATAAAATAACGTAAATATGAAAATATGAATGGACATGTGAAACGAATAGTATAGGTTAATGTCCGCGTAACTCTCCATTCTTAAAGGGGCAGTAGCACGTTTTAGGGGTAATATGAGGTGATGTCAGGAAAATGAAAATTAATGGTTCCAATTGAAAGACAGTGTATTTAAACTAAATGGAGCAGTAATAATTCAAATACATAAAGTTTAGCCATGCGATTCCCCTTTCTTACACAAAATGAAAAAAAGGTGTTCACACAAAATGGCCGCCACTGGATTTTATGTGAATCTTCATACTTTGTCCTCTGACTATGAATGATTGGTTTGTGTAATTAGATTTTTGACACTGTCAAGATAATTCATTAGGCATTAACTTACAATTATCAGTGAAAAACACAAAATGTAAAATTATCAAAAAACGTGCTACTGCCCCTTTAAAGAATAATAGAACCCAGGGCCCCAAGCTTATTATTTTTTAGGAATGGAGAGTTACGAGCATATTAACCAACTTAAATTACACTCAACTTTGTGCCTATTCACACACAACTTAAAACATATAAAAAATTGAGAATTCTAATGAAATACTTAATGTAAAAATTCCACGCTCCACATCCTGCTACATCAGCGTCAGACATACAGGTTAAAAATAGCGCTGAGTAACCAACCGTCAGCGATACGGCTAAATTCCAAAGCATGATATCAGGGGATAGGTTGTAGCATAACGCGGAGACATATACACTGATGTAGTAGGATGAACGCGCCATTATTGAAACATAATAGAGCGAGAGATGACGACACAAGTGTAATTTAAACAGCGATTCAGTGTCATCTGCATCAACCACGTACACCATGGTTTTCATTACAATTCGTATGGTAAATCCTCAATGATGTTGAATAGTATCTAAAATTAGAATAATTGAGCCGATGGTGTGGCCCGCTCATTAACCGAATCTTAATCCAACAGAACAAATACAGCTGAATGGATTCTTCTCTGAAAACGACTATTAGACCGTTTGATTTAACAAACCACCATTCATTAACTCGATGGGAGGACTCGTATTGGAATGGAACCGTCTTCAAGTCCACAGTATCAGATAATCGATTTTCCAACAGAAAATGCATCAGAACTGTTGTTTTTTTCAAACATAGTTTACGATAATTTTTCTTGAAAAAATAATTTCTATGCAAGAAAAAATTCAAACCTACGGTGGACGCATTAATATTTCAATGACTTATCATCTCTACGGAAAATATCAATTGATATCACACAGCTTTACAAAGATGAGTCAAACTTATTTCATGCATATATTAAATAACGGATAGCCAAGGCGTCATTTTGGTGCGGAGTGTTGTTTGAAACAGGTTACTCAATACAGTATAGTGAGTTGCACTGTATCCTATTCGTTTATAAAAAGGCTGTTTTTTAACAGGCCTATTCGACTCTTTAGCACAGAAAAGGAGGCTCGTGATGTAAAGAGCGAAGCGATGGAAGTTGGAAATCTACTTGACTCGGTCATGATTTTTTACGTTTTTACGTTTTGGTGGGTTCAGCGAGAGGTATCATACGCTGCTACAGCAAATTTTCAAAAAGTGCTGTCAGGAATTCTAGAACAAAGTTAATAAACTCCGAAACTTATTTTTCATTGATAAATAGTCGACTTTCACCTATCAATTCTAGTATATCTGAATCATATAACGGTATGCAGCCTAGTTTCCAAGTTTGTCATACATACAAGCCATTAAAACTGACGAAAACATTGGGATATGGAAATAGAAATAGAAATCATTTTGAAATTTGAAATTACTATCACCACAGTGTACACTTCAGTGATAACAGTTAGAGGTCGATATGAAAAATTTGTTGGCTTTTAAAACTATCATTATCTTCAAACCTTTTGCCGCATGAATGATGACCCGGTTCAACATTCGACATTGATGAGTTACCTGCTGCCGGGCTGCTGGCTCAAAATTTAATGCAATAGTGAACCGATTACAAATTTAACGTTTGATATTGACTTGGTTCAATGAGAGTTCACCGTTAGACTTGGGTTTATCTACTACGGAAAAAATATTTTCAGATCGTTGACTTATGAACTCAAGTAAACTCAAGTGAGGTTGATTTTGTCCAAAAAAAAACCACTTGTCAGTTTATAGATTGTTGAAAAACTTGTTTTCTGAAATGTTTATGTTCAAAATTCAACATAGTGAAATCAAGCTTTGAGGTTCCGATAATATTATAGCGGTAACCATGACAATATGCTCTTTTATTTTCTTCAACCTACGATGAATTTAGAAAAGGGCCACTGGCTCTGTAGCCTACCAGGCCTCATGTTCAATTTTGCTATAGAGTGTTGCCATTGTGGTTCCACCGTTATGGGCGCTACAGAGTCAATTAGAATCCAATGTACAATTTAGAATCTCAATTACCTAAGGATTCTCTACAAATAATTTCAGTATTCTAGGTCATGTGCTTGTGTAGAAGATGAAAAGGGCTCTGAGAAGGGTCATGTAGGCGATGCGATTTCAGAAAATGGTTATTCATTCAAAAATGGAATTTGCTCAAAAGTTCAAAGAAAATGTATAAAGGTGTAACGCAGTGGCCCTCAATTGAGTAAGGCTTCCATTTAAGCAATTAGGGCATAGGATCAAAAGGTTCACGATAAGGGGACAGAGGGTCACCAAATCTACATAATCCTCATTAGATAAACAGTTGAAGCTTTCTAGTCCTTTTCCTTCTGGGGAAGAAGATGAGTAAGTGTTGCCCGCATAGTTCGAAAGATGGTCACCAAAACTAATTACAATCCTCACTAGTCAAGGATTCTGTATACAAGGTTTCAGCCGTCAAAAAAAATCAATTTCAGTTTTGATTTGGCACTGCACCGCTCCTAGTAGGGAAGAAGACACATGCAAAATGTGAAAAGAATCAGATGCATAGTTTTCCCTGTAAAAGGTTGGACAAATCTGATATTGGAAAATGACTAAGTCCAAACATGGAAATTTGTAAATAACAATGAAATTTGTTGCAATTTCGCACTGCACCTCTCCTAGTAGGGTAGAAGACATGTGCAAAATTTGAATTCGATCGGATGAATAGTTTTCCCGTAATAGGTCGGACAAAACAGATATTGGAAAATGACTAAGTCCAAAACATGGACATTTTTAAATATCAATGATTTTTTTGCAATTACGCACTGCACCTCTCCTAGTAGGGTAGAAGACACGTACAAAATTTGAACTGAATCGGATAAATAGTCTTCCCGTAATAGGTCGGACAGATCAGATATTGGAAAATGATTAAGTACAAAACACGGAAATTTTGTATAAAACAAATAACAATGAATTTTTTTGCAAATTCGCACTGCTTCCCTCCCAGTAGGGTAGAAGACACGTGCAAAATTTGAAATGAATCGGATAAATAGTTTTCCCGTAATAGGTCGGACAGATCAGATATTGGAAAAATGATTAAGTACAAAACACGGAAATTTTGTATAAAACAAATTACAATGAAATTTTTTGCAAATTCGCACTGCATCCCTCCTAGTAGGGTAGAAAACAAGTGCAAAATTTGAAATCAATCGGATGAATAGTTTTCCCGTAATAGGTCGGACAGATCAGATATTGGAAAAATGATTAAGTACAAAACACGGAAATTTTGTATAAAACAAATAACAATGAAATTTTTTGCAAATTCGCACTGCATCCCTCCTAGTAGGGTAGAAGACAAGTGCAAAATTTGAAATCAATCGGATGAATAGTTTTCCCGTAATAGGTTGGACAAAGCAGGTATTGGAAAATGACTAAGTCCAAAACATGGAAATTTGTAAAACATTTAAATATCAATGAAATTTGTTGCAATTTCGCACTGCACCCCTCCTAGTAGGATAGAAGACATGTGCAAAATTTGAAAATAATCAGATTAATTGCTTTCCCGTAATAGGTCGGACAAATCTGATGTTTGAAATGACTAAGTTAAAAACACGGAAATTTGTAAAAAAAACAAATATTAACGAAATTTGCTGTTACTTCGCACTGCAACCCTTCTACTAGGGTAGAATACATGTACTTAGTTTGAAAACAATCAGATCAATAGTTATTTCCGAAATAGGTTGGTCAAAAAATGTCCTCGGACAGACGGACGAAATCATTGGTATTACTATATACCCACGACCATTGGTCGGGGGTATAATAATGCTCACTGTCTGTACACAGGGTTTAAGCTTTAAGGAGACAATGTTCCTTGAGATGAAATCGAAAATCTCAAAGTTTACGGACGGTAGGACCACTCAGGCCACTCACCTAATGAGCTAAAAGTGATAAAAATCACGAATTCAAGCAACTGATTGTTTAAAAATATAGCCTGTTATCAAATTCTCTGGAAGTCACAAATTTCCGTGTTTGGGACAGAATGACCTGCTCTCCATCTTGTAGGAAACCCAGTTTGAATCTGACATCACGGTGGTGTCGGCTGATAGGAGACAGTTTTCTTCCAGGCCCGCCATCTTGTTGAAGCTGAAGGCAGAGCAAGGTTGTTTCCTGAAGCACTCGTTTGAGCATTCTGTTGAGGTGTCGGTGCGGAGAGATTTCCTCACTGTAGAAACCTTCTTGGACTCCATTAAGCTCATCGTCATTTCTAAAAAGGGAAGGTAAAGAGAATTCTAGTTGTCGCAAGGGAAGTGATTATCTATATCATGAATACAAAGACACATAGCTAAACAAGTACTTATTATATATTATCTCTCTGCTTGAAGACTTACATGTCAAAAGTACAACGTGCAAATTTCATTGGTGATGGTAGGTTTACAAAATGTTTTCTTAAGTATAAATCATTTCTAACAAGGCGAAGTCTCGATAGATTGTATCGATAGTTCGCCAGTTACAGGGGCATGAAATCGATTCTTAAGATTTCAGCAATCTAAGTTTAGTCTTCGAAAATCATCCTAAATTATATACCTGTCACGCCCTTATTATTCCGGGTAAGACAATAACAACGTAGCCTCCATTCGACAAAGATGATAATTTAAAAAAAATTTAGCATCAAGATTTTTGGTTACAGAGAAAAAGATTTATTTAAGACTTTGGGGAGGTTGGATACAAAATATCGAGGTATTAAGAAATAACTAAATTTTGATGAATAATAAGTTTTAAATCAAAGCACGTCTTAAAATACCATGTCACCACAGTATACGTTCAAGAAGAACCCTCTCGTTATGACGAATATAAAATCATTCAAAGATCATTTTATATAATTGTTATTTTCATGTTTTCATTGCAATTTCGAAGTAAATTAACACAGAAAAAAAAGAACTTAAAAGTAACAGAAGTCGATACATACAATGTTTTTATTGATAAAAAGATAAAAGTATATGTCACCAGAGGATAACAGAGAGATTCACAGTCAAATTATCAACAATAGTCAACAGCCTTATGAATGGAATTCAACACCCGGGGATATAACTCTTCATTGTCAACATTACTCTTTTTAAGATCTTTTCATTAGTATTTTAGGTTAATTTAAAAAATGAATTTTATCATCAATCAAATACTCATGTAAACAGTAATAAATAAATCATTATTTGGTTTTTATTTTTGCCCTCACACTTTCAGTGAAAAAAACAACAAAAAGTATAAAGGGATGCTCAGTTACAAAGTTGTCCAACCTCCTTAATATAACCCTGATTCTGTAGGACCATCCTTCTTCACAAGGGATAAATTAAAAGGGAAGTTTGCACATTGACACAATGGAATTCGTGATTCTAATTTGACTTTGAAGTATATGACTCAGTGATGATCTCGTTTCGAGGGATGTTTCCACATTGACACAATGGAATTCGTGTTTCTAATTTGACTTTGAAGTATATGACTCAGTGATGATCTCGTTTCGAGGGATGTTTCCACATTGACACAATGGAATTCGTGTTTCTAATTTGACTTTGAAGTATATGACTCAGTGATGATCTCGCTTCGAGGGATCTTTCCACATTGACACAATGGAATTCGTGTTTCTTATTTGACTTTGAAGTATATGACTCAGTGATGATCTCGTTTCGAGGGATGTTTCCACATTGACACAATGGAATTCGCTGACATCACAGGATTGCATAAAAAGCAAAATTCATGCTAAGAAGCGTTTTTGTGTATCCTTCTTTTTATGATTGAACATGAACAAAGCATGTAGTTTTTGCCCTGTCCGTCTGTCACCAAAAAAATTAACAATGCTCATAATGTTTGGTTGATAGAGATAGCCCGTTGATATTTCACATGTGCATCTATGATGATAAGACCTTTCAAATTAAGTCATAATTGTTGACATCGTGACTTTGACCTTCGCGCAGCTCGCCTTTTTTGAAAACTTTAACATTGGCCGTAACTTGTGATTGGAGAGAGATAGACCTTTGATATTTCTCATGTTAATTTATCATGATAACCCCTTTTACATGAGGTCATAATTTTTTTATCTCGTGACCTTTACCTTCGCGCAGCACGCCTTTTTCAAAAAACTTTAACCTTGGGCATAACTTGTGAATTGATAGAGATAGACCTTTGAAATGAACTTTTTTCTTGACCTCCAAGGGGCAGTAGCACGTTTTTTGAAAATTTTATATTTTCGAGTTTCGACTGACAACTGTACGTTATTTCTATATGTATTAATTTGATAGTGTCAATAATTCCATTCCATTTCCATAGCCAGAGAACAAATAATAAAGATTCACCTTAAGTCCACTGGCGGCAATTGTAGTGTCGACAACTTTAATTCATTTTGTATAAGAAAATGAATCCCATGTCTGAACTTTACAGTATATTGAGTAAATGATTTAATTATTACTGCTTCATTGAATTTAAATACATTGCCTGTCAATTGGAACAATTTGTTTTCAGTTTCCGGACATCATCTTATATTCCCCTTAAACAGGTGCTACTGCCCCTTTATGTGAGAGCGTCTTTGGCGTACCTGAAAGTTCTGCATATGTCTCCTGTACAACTACTTCAGCCACAGCTAGACGTACGTAGCCCTCCCTCCATATCCTGACGAACCGCACAGCCCTTGAGTGCTCACATCTGAACAGCAGAGTCATGTCTCGGACCAGGTCAGGCCATTGTCCGCATACAATGGGCTCGCTGCCTTGGCCAGAGATACCAATGTACGCATTTCTAAGATGAGTGGCTGCAGCACCTGCAAAGTCATTTCATTTCATTTAGTTATAAATATATATATTCTCTACCTCCTACATATCATCTCAGCTCATTTAATATGATATAAGAGCATAACTTGCATCAAAGATTAGAACAATATCTCAAGTTTGTACATATGGCAGACTGGTATATTAGGAGCTCGAGTGAGTTTCGACATTGTCATCGCTGTATTGAAAGTGCATTGGTTTAGCGTTCATCTAATAACGCAATCTCTTCAAACAGTAAACTTCAATTATTTCGAAAACTCAATTCAACTAAAGAAACCCAATCGTTGTCTTTTATGCCTATATTCAAGCAAATTAGAAAGTGTATCGACTGAAAATAAAAAGCGAACCTGACTGAATATAAAGGTGGATCTAAAAGTGAACTGGCTTATCATAAATTATACAGCTGCATATCTTAACCTAATGGCTTAAAATAAAAAGCGGATCTGACTGAATGTAAAAGGCGGATCTGACAGTGAACTAGCTGAACATATACTGCTGCATATCTTAACATAAATGGTGTATACAATGTATTTCAGTGTACTGATTGAAGTAAAGGCTGATCTGACAGTGTATTTCCTCCATAGGTAACCAACATGTTCTCTAACTAGTATCTGCTAGTATCATCTGATTGGTATAGTAAATTGTATCAAGTGTGCCAATTCAACACCGATTGCCATGATGCATTTGAGAAATACAGATGCATTTCATTGTTTTGTGTCAAAATAACTCCAACATAAGAATAAGAATTTTGATGTTCAATCACAGTTGTCATTTGCAAATATGTTAAAGCATACGTAGCATATTTATTCAATCTTTATTAGGTTGTCTCAAATAACAGGATGTTAATAAGTTTCTCACAAAGCCACAGAAATGCTGACAATCTTTTTACAGTATTATTATCGACTTTACTCATAAACTGTTTATGAATTCTAACCAAATATACATTCAAATCACATATCCTTTCACTTTACCTGCAGCAACCATGGTAACAGCAATACTCTGGATGAGGAAGTCTCCTTGAAGATCACCCTGCCAATATGGATTTATTTCATTGCTTGTCATAGAAACTGTCGAAGGGTCTCCATCGTTGGCATTCCTTGCTTCGTATGTCGATCCGCCATTGAATGTACTCGGATGAGTACTTTTCTTGTTCAACATCAGGTTTAGTTCTGAATTCAAAACAAAAAAACAAACATCTTCATCAAATAAATTTGTCTTAGTCAAAATTTAATGTATTCAATTTCCCTAATCCATTTGATAAAACATACTCACATACATACTATCAAAACGTAGATTCAAAGACTTTTGATGAATAAAGTTTTTCTCCAAACTTCTATCCATTGCCCTACCTGTATTTAATGTCAGTATTCCAAATTGTGGAACTCATAACTGTATTATAATTTGTCAACAGATGCTTTTGTCTTTACTCATATAATACAAGTTGCCTGAAAATAGTATCCTCAAAAACACCAAGGGGAACAACTCTAAACTAACTTCCTGCTCAATGCCATGTGCTTTGTACACACACCAGTACTGTCACATTGTCCTGAATAAACAAGCTTTGTAAACATGAAGCTCTGTTTGTCGAATTATTACAATAACAATGATAACTCTTTATCAGAGTTGGTGATGTTTTTAGTTGCAGCCAAGGCGACGCAATCTTTCCGTTTCTCTTTATCACAGTGACATTCCTATCAGGGTATTCTTTGTAGAAATAGAATTCAAAGGTTTTTAACTGTTTACACTTACAGATGATTATTACATGATTATTTCAAATTTATCTTCAAATATGTAAGTGAGAGGTCCATTTTGGTAGTTCTAGATTAAACAATATGACAAAGACTAGAACGTATAATCCCCCCTCTTGAATTTTGTGTCCACTAAAAATAACCCAAAAGAACTGTCCCTTTAAAGAGTGAGTGAGTTATTGTTTTACGTCCCTTGGTCAATATTACAGCCATTAGCTTTAAAGAGGTTTTACACTACAGTTTTGCATAGTCATATCATATCTTACCTGCAAGACTCTGTGTCCTTGTGTCCGGCACTTCAACCTCCGCAACATATAAAGATCCCGGGGACGACCTCTTGATAACGACATACCTCACTAGATGGGGAGGGTTACAAGTGAAGACTGCTGTGCCATTCACTCCATCTGGCCATTCTCCACATTCGAAGAACTCAGCCCCTAGGTTTGCATTCCTGTCAGAGTTCGAGACGCCAATGGACGTTGATTGATTTGATTCACCTAAAACATTGTCTCTTTTTACATAAGCAAATATGTCATTCATATGACTAAACGTATATTAACAGGAAAATTGTTTACTAAACATTATAAACATTTAAGACGAAAATGTTAAGAAAGCTTTTAACATGTTTAAGTGATTTAAATTCACAAATATAACTGATTATTATGAGATTTAAAAGCATTACCTTTCAGAGAGGTTAACACAGGTGAAGCAATTTCAATACTTATGAAATGCTTTCTCAATGCCCAAATTTTTTTTCATTCATTGATAAGTTTTGGAACACATATAGATTAATTCTGATTGGTTAAAAAACATGCCACTCACCTTGTGATATCAGTAAAGAAACAACAACACTTTGGACCGGATAGGAACCCTGGAGATCTCCCTGCCAATAAGACCATTGGTCAGAGGAGATATGGTCGAATGTCAAAGGATCTCCATCAGTTGGTTTTTGACTGACGAAATGAAAGCCAGAAGCTGCCAGGATACTTGGCTTGTTCAACAACAGGTTGTTCCCTGGGTGAAAAACATGTGTAACTTCATATGCATCAATTTATCAAAAGCAGCTAATGACGGTAAACAAAAGAGCGTAAAATTTTCTTTTCTGTCTTACCAGTGAAATTATATCCCACTTCCGGTCTCGTTGCTATGGTTTCCTTCGTATTGAACGATACACCTCTACTCCTATGTCTTTACTGTAGGTGTATTGAGGATTATCGTGTTATTTGTGATACAAGCATGAAACTTAGTAAACTCATAGAGCATTCTGTTGTGAATATTTTGAGATATAGAGACATTTAAATTTATTTGTAGAACAAAAAATTGCGCCGATTCAAAAATGGGTTTTTGGTAGTAAGATAACATGTCATACTACTTGGAGAAGCACACCAAGGATTTTTGTTTTTATGATGATAATTAAAGTCAATAGATTCCAAAAACATTGTTTGGTCTTTACTTTTCACTAAAAATCAATGTGAAATTTCAAGTTAATGTTGACAAGATTACACAGATCATAAGAAGACGGGAGTAACCTGTCTCTGGGCTAGCTTTGGTCACGTGACCAAGCATCAGAGCCAACTACTGGCAGGAGGGGAAGCAAGGTGGGAATTAAATATTGGTGAGTTGTCAACGGAAAATATGAATATTCACGTTTAGTTAAAAATGTACTATAATTTAAAGATAACCACCTAAACAGTTAAACTTATGGTAAGGGGGTCTGGCCCCTATTAAAAGGGTGTAAAAAGCCCCGAACCAGGAAGAAAGACAACCAACACAATGGAAAATGCGTTGATTTTTTTTCAACACATGAATGGGACATAAAGGTGAGCTGCAATCCTTTGGGTTAGCAAGACCTGAAGTGCGTTGCTGAGCGAATACTTGAGGCATTATCCTTGCAATTTCCGTAAGGTCTTCCGTAGAAACATCTCGAGGGTAATGGTTGGAAAAGACTATGTAGGACTTCCAAAAACAGTCTAACGTGATGTACATCACAGCAATATTGATGTGAAACACTATGGTGGCAAAGACTGCACAGATTTCGTAAAAGTTTGAACAAGCTGGTTGTGGTCAACCCACGGCTTTGTAAGCCTCGAGGATAGCAGACCGCAGAGACACTGAAGGCTGTATCTTTCTCCTTTGTACTCCGCTGCGAATGGGGAAGACCTCCTACTCCCCTGTCAGAGGAAATGCATGCCTTTCGAGTAGATACGGAACAGGACTGAGAAACTGAACTCTTCGTCCGTGGGGAATACTGATCACGAAGGGCATTAATGTGAAACATCCCGCCTCACTCATCAGAGCCATGGATCCTACACACGAAGTCCGGTGCAAGTTCCTTTGTCCCTTTTCCCTCATCCCTCAATTGAAATAAAAGCAAACCAGCCTGCAAAGTATGCAGCTTTGAAATCCTACCAGCTGAAAGTCGTCGCTGCAAATAAACTGTTCAGGTGTAGGATGATTATCTCTAATAAGGGCTTGCAAACTTCTGAGTGTATGTGCTCAATGACAATCACTAGATCCCACTGACTCAGACCAGATACCTATCGCGTGTTCAATCCAAAGAGCTTCCTATCACCTTTAGTGGGTGGTGTTGGACACCTCTGAAGACATTCGCCTCCTTCCTGAGGTCATGGCGAAGTGGGAACGCATGTCTGTACACCTTTTTTTTGACATGCACGTTTAGGAAGACCTGAAATGGTTTCAACTGCAGACGGCCCCTCCGAGTGAGGTGAACAGCCCGATGACCTGTTGGACCTAGCGGAGCAAGAAGTCTATTCGCTTCATCCGTTAGCGGGGACTGAGCAGTGTCCAGAATAGCGCCTAGGACGGTGAGCGAGGGGTTGGCGCAAGATGTATTAGCAGGTCGCTTCAGCAGACCTTTGACCCTTCAACGTTATATGTGCGAATGCATACTATTGCGGCTTGATAAGACGATCACTGAATTGGTCAATTTCAAAGATCGGCTGACGCGACCTTCTACTACATCTTGCTAGACTCAATATCGGAGTGAAGCGAGTATAATCGAGACTTGGTTAATTTAGACTGATAGCATATGCATAACAAGGAATTACGCAATACCTAAATTGTGACACACGTGATAGGTTTTTGAACTGGTTGGTATATTTCTTTTATATTTCATTTACTAATTTGAAGCCGCCATTTAAATGTTTGAGGGAATCTGGAATGTCCCTATATCCAAATATCACTCTTAGGGTACCCCCTAACTGTGTACCAAATTTCATGCTTGTATCATTAAAGGCACAGTTGTATATAAATTCTTCACATATCTGCTGGACTACTACTCTTTTTTGGTACATCTAAACTTATTCAGCTGAAGACATATTCAACAAATAAACGGATAAACGGATAAACCTGGACCTTTATGTCCCTGAGAGGTGACTCTGTCGACTGAGCTACAGAGGTACTTTCTGTTGTGTTATTGATATTTTGTTATTTTCTCCTATACAAGCCTATTTATAGGTACTTATTTGTCCCAATTTATGATAAAATGAAGTTAGCTATCCTTTTTAAACCGCAACTAGAAGAGTATTGTTAATATTCTATTAATCTAGTTAGGTGTAGACGAATATATATACATAGAGAAGGATGGAAACATTGTTTCGTCGAATATAACTCGACCTGATTGAGGTATAAGTAACATGTACCCACACTTCCCTCGGTGCATCACTCAATACACCTTCTGTTTGAATCGTGGTTCCTCGGCTTCTTTCTCTCACATATTTCCAAAAGAACATTAGTCACTGTAAAATAGCAACAACAACAACAAATCTAACCAACTACTGTCACATCTACTTCTCAATATACTACTTCCAAATGCTTTCAATAAAAATTGTTAAATTTGAAATTTTGGACTGTGTACTTTTAGATCATGGTCCCTGTAGTCCTTACTAAGTTCCATTTGGTCACCTAACTTTTTCCTCCTTATTCAAAGTTTCTTAGCATTAGGTTCCTCATTTTCTAGATTAAGTCGCTTTAGAAAATACACGAAAGAGTAAATGATATGTAATTAAATAAATAAGTAATTAAAGAGTCATCAAATTTACAACTTTAGAATTTCAAAGGTTGTGTGAGCTGTGATGAAATTCATAAACATATTCATATTTTCGTAGGATATTTTTTAAAACGCTGCGTGTCTATTTAAATGTAATGATTGTTATTTTACGGAAGCACGCCATTTTAATTCTTTGAAGAAGGCCAGCTTATAGTTCAGTTATTCGAAATGTTTTCCCTCTGCAAATACATATTTCGTTTACGTATTTAACATTTAAAGATATATTTTAGATATGAAAGTGAGTCTGTTGTCAATTGACAATTTCAATCGGTTATTGTTTTCCTGAGGTTTATTTAGAACCACATTAGCCTTATTGATCTGTCCTCAAACTTTGACTGCTAAAAAGCCGCATTCACAGATATTCCATACTCTTTGTTAAAGGGACAGTAGCACGTTTTTTGAAAATTTTATATTTCAACTTTTTCACTGACAAGTGTACGTTTATGCTAAATAAATTATTTCTATAGTGTCAAAAACTCCTTAATTACACCGACCCTCCATAGTCAGAGAACAAAGTACAGTAGAACACGGATATAGCAAACACAGATATAGCGAACACTCGGATATAGCGAACGAATTTTTTAGTCCGGTCCCTTTATAATATCATTAAAATTATATGCGTATAGCGAAGAGCAGATATAGCGAACTAAATTCTTTGGTCCTTTGGAGTTTGTTATATCCGAGTTCTACTGTATAAGATTCACATAAAATCCATTGGCGGCCATTATATGTGAACACCTTTTACTTAGTTTGTGTTAGAAAAATTAATCGTATTGCTAAACTTAACATTATATATTTGAATTATTACTGCTTTATTCAGTTTAAATACATTGTCTTTCAGCATTTTCCTGACTGCTAAAAGTATTGCCCACCAATCTGCCTGAAATGAATGTCTAGACCAAGATGGGATTGTCTGAAAACGATATGCTAAGCGAGCTAGTGTTGATAATCAAGATTATGATATTGAAGATAACGCAACTATACCAGATTTTTCACTTGAAGAAATAACAATATAGGGACAGCAAATTGAAGATATTAAATCAAATTTAGAGATTCGAGAAAATCCGTTTGGCCTGATCTGAAAAGTAGTTGGATTTTAAAAACATGAAAAGAATTACTAAGTCTAAGTCTTAAGTCTTAACGTATGGTTTTGGGACATTTATATAGGTGAAACCCTGTTCGTCCGCCCCCCTTTACCCTGAGTTCTTGTACAATTATTGTTTAAACCGCTTTTCATCTAAGACCGTCGATCAATTGTATAAGAGATCTTAGACGAAACCCACTTCTCTTATGAAATGTTTTCAAGGAAAATGCTTACTGCAGAATGTAGGAAACATAAATGCAAAATCATTTGGCATAATACATTGGCTGTGAAGCACGTTTGCTTTTATAGTAATATATATATATATATATATATATTAGGTATATTATTTGACACCTGGTATATTTATAGTAATATATATATATATATATATATTAGGTATATTATTTGACACCTGGTATATTTATAGTAATATTATTTGACACCTGCTTCTACGCTTGATGACACCTGGTTCTACCCTTGTTGAAATATAAATATATATATATATATATTTCAACAAGGGTAGAACCAGGTGTCATCAAGCGTAGAACCAGGCCCCGATTTCTTGACACAAACTTAAGTCTGAGTTTTTGCTCAAGTCTGGGTTTTTACTCAAATTTGAGAAAACTCAAATAAATGGATTTCTCAAACAAAACTGAGTTTTATTTTCGACTCAACGTGAGTAAAAAACTCAAAATATTTGAGTCAGCTATGTAGGTAACTTAAGTGATTATTTGAGATCAAAATGGCGTACAGGAGGAGGCAGCGCCGCCAGAGAAACAAAATTAAGGTTAATAGAGGATTAATAGACCGAGAAAATCCGCTAGAGACGATGGCCGAAGAATCGATTTTCATGAGGTATCGTTTCCGACCAGAAACTATTCTTTTCATTGTTTCCTTGGTGACTGGGCCGCTTCGAAGGGACACAGCTAGGAGCTCCCCACTACCACCCCACCCCTGCTCGTCTCCCTCCGGTTTCTGGCCACCGGTGGGTTTTGTTCCCCGATCGCCGATACATACAGCAGCATTTCTGCATCGTCGGTATATCGGTCGATCAGGGACTTCTGCGGTTCGATGATCTGCACAACGCTTTATCAAGATGCCAACTGATTCCGATGCCTGCAAGTCCACGTTTTAACAGATTGCAGGTAATTTATTATATTTATTGTGTATGTTTTTAAATAACAAATCCACGGTAAACGAAAACTCAAACCCGTAAGAATTATTTTTAAGGGAGATAACTCCAAATGCTGAAGGGAAATGTAAAACTTGAACTCATAAGCGAAACGAAAATTATTCAGAATATATGAAAACATTGGACTATAATAATACAAATTTTGAGAAAACTCAGTTGAGTAAAATATTAAAACTCAGTTTTGATTTTGAGTACAAACTTAAGTTTGAATCGAGAAATCGGGAGAGCAAAATATCAACGAGGGGGGAGCGCATACACTCAGAAGTTTGTCATCAAGGGTAGAGCCAGGTGTCAACTAGGGGAGAGCCAGAAATCAACAATGGGAGAGCCAGATATCAACAAGGGCCCTGCATGCCAGTTTCCAAATGCAAATCTGAATTTGTTAGATTGGAAAAGGCAGAGCGGTATGGACGGGGAATACTCATACTGGTAACTTCCACACCCATATATAAAATTCATCCTGAAACATTCGATACGTTCTTAATAAATTGTATCCCGTTCTACCCCTAGGTTTGAGTATAGACTCGTAACATTCACTCATACAGCTGCATACCGAAAGTTTGTTTACTTGCTTGTGTATATGTGCAATTTTCATGCATATGTAATTGGGGTTTTGTTTGGACGACGATTAAATAAACCAGGGGCACTGACAATAGATCACCAATTGTCCATGTATAAAATAATCATTCTCAAACAATACATCGCTTTCATCTCGTCACTGGTTCTAAATTTTTTATATTACGCATTGTTAAATAGATAGATGGAGTCATATTTGTGACATTAAGATTTCCTTGAATGTCGATTAAAAAGTCCATAAAGATAAGATAAAAATCAGCACAATTAACATGTGTTAGTGTTGAGGAACAAATATGACTTGGATCTAAAGTTGTTGATCACTTATGAATGATTTTATAGCCAAAACAAAATAGTTTTTTCGACATTTTTAACACCATTCTCTCCACACAGAGGCAACACAGTCATACTTGAATTAGTCTCTGTTCTATTACGCCAAGATCCTGGGGTTCCGGCAGATTGCCCTAGCGGCAAAAAGTTGTATCTTGAGATATCTCCCTTATTTGCAGCCAATGAAAGCACCTTTTGGTTATCTACGACTTCGGGAATTCTCAACGGTCATATAGTGACTTGCAAACGCATCATGCCTTTAGGATTATTTTTCATTTACAATGTGAGAGGGAAAATATTTGAAAATCATGTATGGATAGGGTTTTTCATTTTTTCATTAGGAACATTCTGTTGCCTCCAATCAGATTTCTACCTGTCTGTCCCGTGTATTAGCCGTAATAGAACAGAGGCTAATTCAAGTATGACTGAGATGCCTCTGTGGGGAGAGAATGTTTTAACACTGGTCACTTCAATATCCTGCCAAACTTGTAAAGTTATCTGTCAGGTACAACATACAAAAAGTAAATGCAAACTGATTTTTAACCTACGTCATGATAACAAGGAAGATTATTTTATGGATAATCAACTTCTTTATTCTTTGTAAGCGACGTTTCGACATAGATCCTAATGTCGTTGTCAAGCAAGTGATGATATTTCAACAAAATCCATTTCTTTTTTGCAATGCCATGATGCCTTAAAGTCAAATAAAATTAAATGATACTTGCACTACAGTACGTAGGTAAGAGAACAAACTTAAGGTACGCAGCTGTATATTTGATTGAACTGTACACTGTCAGTTCACAACCAGTGGATGTAAGAGCAGCTCTAGGAGAATAGGACCTTGTAAAATGTGCCCTACATCCACATAGGACTAAGCAATTCCCAGCGAATCACACAACACAAGCAGATTTTAAAAGTGATGAATTGTGTTAGATCTGTTAAACTTGTTGATTATCAAAGATATTAACATTTATAAACTTGTCTAATCTTTCCTCACTGTTCCCTCACAAAGGGGTTTTATCATTGTTGTTCGGGGGAAATTGACCTACATGACATTAATTAAGGAGGTTTTGTCTGGGGGGGGGGGGGGGGGGGGGGGGGGGAAGAGGGGGGGTGGGGGACTTGTCCGGTTACCGGTCTTACCCGGAATCTGTGAGTTGTTAGATTGCCTAAACAGTTGGTGTGGAACCAACGTACGATTTTAAAATTTTAATCCGTTTCTCACTGATGTCTCATTCATTCACTTCAAAAACGGTATAGCCGTTTTCGTAAATGAAAAGAGTTCCAATGCTCTCCCTTTTCTTAATTCATTGTAATAGTTGTACTTCTATTAAATATGTCAAAATGATGCATTATATTCATTGTTTTGTAATTTTAATTCAGTGTGAACGTCCCTAAAAACTACCGAGTACAAGCCCATGTTTCCGAATAAAAGCCCGGGCTTCTGTTTAGTCTCAAAGTTCAGTTGTTAAAAACCTTATTTTCCGTATAGAAGCCCTGGGCTTGCTTTCGGAAAACCCCGGTATCATAAGTGCCATTTTGTGTCTTCTATCGGAATTTTTATCGAGGTGTCTGCGTTTCTATCGTGAGTATAGTAAATTCAGTATTATACGAAATACGTTTGATTTTATTGAATCATCTTTTCACCTCGATCAATATCTTGCGTGTTTTTGTCACTTCGCCAAACGTGACTCAAAGGCAGTAAATAAATAACGTATTTAGTAATGTTATCACATCAAGATTTCCAAGAAGCAATACTACGCCATTTTCCATCAATAATCTTTTTAAAAAATCATTATATATGGTCTTTATTGTTATATTTATTTGTAAATATCATTTAATTGTATGAACGGTCTTAAAATAAGCCCTTTGGAGTTTGTTGGTCAATTCTTTTATTTACTATTTCATGAATAAATATGTATAAATCATATGGTAGTCACATGCAACAGCACATTTCTTATGAATCATCTCAGACGTTCATTCATCATTATCGCATAAATGTACATTGTATTGTCTAGGCATTACAATGTACCAGAACAGTTACTTGTAGAAGGTGGTATAGATACAGCCGTGTCGGGTAAAGATACGCGGAGGGTAAAGCTACGCACTTACACAAAAGGTTAACATAGTAAATGCACATAAAGTGTTAAATTGTAATATTTTTTTTGTCTTTACATCTTTTTGAAATTAAGAAGATATTAAAAGGTTTTAGACTGATTTAAACGGAGTAAGATTTTGAACAGAAGCACAAAACAGTAACATGTTTGTACAAACTGACAAAATTCCTAACAAATTAATGGTTATCAAATATTTTCTCTGAGAACTACTATATCAAATGTCGAAGGATACACATTCATTGGTCCTACAACCTTTCAAAACCTATAAATATTATAAAATTTATAATATTAGGTGTTTTCAAAACCTGCCTGCGTATCTTTAGCCTACATTTCCTGATCTTCCCGAAATAGGGGGTAGTCGTTAGAAAAATTTGACTGTCTTTCACAAATGAATTATTAAAAGATTCTCCCACATTAGAATTGTCAACTAAACCCTAAACTTTCACATGGACATAGGGTTTTCTCGTATCTTGTATTTTCCTTGCATGACTGATCATTCATCTCTTAGGTGCGTATCTTTACCCGTCAGCACTGTAGATTTAGCCGTATCCAATTAAGTTATTTACCAATTTGAAATAGAGTTTCGATGATAGACAATAACGATATTAAGCAAATGACAAACTTCTGTCAACATTTCTTTCTATACAAAATATAACATTTTCTCTATCGGATCCTGATACATTCATTTAGAACGGAACAACATTCAAAATAATGTGTCCTTTAACTTAAAACGTCTTTATTAAGACGATTCTTTTATCAGTATATGTACGTAGGCTAAATGTGTTCATATTTAGTTATTACGTACGTACGTAATAATTTATCACGTACGTACGCAATAATAACACGTACGTACGTTATATTTTTTCACGTACGTACGCAATAATAACATGTACGTACGTGATAGTAATACGTACGTACGTAATAAAAATATTTTTTTACCATGTCCCTTCTGGAGCTTCGTACCAACGCTATGTCGGTGAACAAGGGGACATACAAGATGCTCCATTTTACACCCTTATCTATCTACACATTTACGTCATCTACAGGTACTTCGCTATGAGACTCAGATACATAAATCAAAGTTGAAATTATTGGAAATATGCGTGTTTTCACATTCTCCACAAAGGGCTTTCATCGATCGCGAATTGCAATAGGAGTTTTACCCTATGAAGAGTAAATGCAAATTCCACGTTTTAGCACTGCAACTCGAATCATCACCAGAATTCAAACTGGAGATTCGCAAACATTCCTTGCCATTGGTCATAACGTCTAAAAGAGCACAAACACTTGTCTTTTAGAACAACAATTTGGTTTCACCGATGATTGTCCACCTCGGGTCATCAAAGAGTGTCAAGATCGCTATATTTGGTTCCTTCACCTAATGTACTGTATTGTCAATACTGTGTACACAGCTGCCAGGGTGCCAATACTACACAGAATTTCTCCACAAACAGCACGGAATCGTTTGTAACAGATCAGATTGAGAGTAAGGAGACGCTACTTTGGAAATATGTTATGACGTCATAATCGCGCGCAACGTGTTCTGTGCTGTAACAACGTTCAGGGTTGAACCTAAGACATGGGAAATCAAACGACACGTGCTTCCAGTAAATGACGTAGCGTCGTAATGTTATCCACAACATTGAAAGAGCACATACTGTTAGTGTCAAAAGATCATTTCTGACATGTTACAACATCAATGGGATCCCTTATGTAATCAGAATCTTAACCTGATTGAACACTTTTGAGATGAACTGGATTGACCTCTCTGGAAGAGTTAACGTTTACGTCAAATGCTTCCAATCCTGGCTCAGTTTTGCAGGACAAGTTGGAGACCATAATCCAAGCATCAAAATAGCGACTTATAAGTCTATGCCAAGGCGTTTGAAAATTGTTAAGCCTTCACGTGGTGGTAAAAACAGACAATGACATTCAAGTGACCTCTGATTAGCTAAAGAAAGTTAACGTCTTATGGCGTGTATGATATCATAAAGAGCAATGATCGTGATCTCCATGAGAAATTTCAGTTTGTTAAACGCATTTACTAAAAGACAGTGTCAATTCAAAATTGCCTGTAACCACACCTTGAAACATAAAGCTATGCGTTTCTTTTTGTGTATAGTATATGAAAACCAATCTTCAGTTTGTCATTTTTAAAGAACTTGTATGAAGACCAATCTTCAGTTTGTTATTTTTAAAGAATGAATATATATAAACATCGACTTTAATATTTGTCATTTGTGTGTCTCCTAAGCCAGTTTTCGCTGGGCATTTTACTCTATAGCTACGTGCCTTTTTGTACAAATCGATATCACACAAAGTGACACAGAGACAACCCAGAGACAACACAGAGACAACCCAGAGACAACACAGAGACAACCAAGAGACAATCCAGAGACAACACAGAGACAACACAGAGACAGCCCAGAGACAACTCAGAGACAATAAAATAGATTGGAAACCTAGCCTGTCCTGAAAATTAATTGATCAATTCCTTGGGGTAAAATAAAGAAAACCTTTGAAAAGTTACCAGTCCAGACCAAAGAGGAACCAGTCCTGGCAAACAGTAGCCCGACAAGGACTGGCGGACGGGCCATATTTTAAACACTGATATATATATATAACATATATATATGTTAGCGGCAATAGTGAAAATCCGGCAATGGCGTTAGTGCCTAGGCATTAATGTAGTATCTAGGCAATAGCGTTAATGTCGAAAGTTGGCAGGAATTAAGGCTATTGCCTGAAAAATAGAGGCTAGTTTTTCTTTATTGCCAGCGGCATTAATGCTAATGTCTGGTGGTGAATAGAACTAATGCCTGGTGGTGAATAGAACTCACCAATCATGATGTAGATTTCCATGTCCATTTCGATTTTGTTAATAATATTGAGCAAAAAATATAATTTCTCTGTTGGTAGCAGCTCGATGCTGTACCATTTTCACCTTCCTTTCACTCATCCTCTCTCAGTTGTGACATGAAGAATGTTAAAACGCATACCAGGTGTCTCGGTCACTTGTGACAAAAGGTACAGATAAATAAATCTACATAGTTTAAGCGTAGTTTATCGTAGTTGTACGTAGTTCTACTTACTTAAGTGTAATTAGATGTAGGGAAACATACTTAAACTTCAATGTCTAAATACGAAACGTATATACCAAAACGTAGTTACACGTATCTGATATCGTAGTTAACCGTACTAATACCTAGTTGTGTATACTAAAACTTTCTTCAACTCAGATGAAACTAGTGTAGCTTATTGTAGTTTAACGTAGTCAGACGTAGTACAACGTTCTAGAATGTACTTAAACGCATCATTCATTGAACTACGTTTCTGGAAACATATTTCGAAAATGCTAAACTTTGAACATGTCCAAAGGTTAAACACAAACTACGTTTGTCTCACGTCTATGTCTACGTTTTGAGCACGGATAACTAAGTATAACTACGGATAACTAGGCTTAAGTACAGTTAACTGCGTTAAAGTACGTTCTGCATCACTACGTTCATAAACGTAAGTGTGACTGGGGCATTAATGGGCAGTAGGGGAGACCAGGGCAAAGCGCGCCGTCGGGGCAATGCGACCAAGCCTTATTTCTCCATAAGGATCGACAGATAGTCTGGTTTGTCATTATCAACCAATAATAGTAAACGTTAAGAAACGTTGTGATACACTTTTGCATCGTTAGCGTGAGTTGGAGACTTACCATTGCAAAAAGTTTACGAAACGACATTTTTCTTTAAGGAAAGAATATGTCCGAATTCAAATATCTTATTTAAACACAAAACGCGACATTGAATTTGAGTGCACCTATTACACAAAAATATGTCACCTATTCATTGAATTAGGAATTTTGTGATTCATTGCTTGAATTATTTTCTTGTATGCACATATCGAATGGTACCCTCTATGGGGCAAAGTGAGCCGGGGGGAGCGCTTTGCCCCGAGTGATCTAAAATATGTAGTTAATGGTCATCAAATTAGTGTCAGAGTTATCAATTATTTTTCTTAATTAAATATCGTCAAAAAGAATTGTAATCTTCATTCTATAACTTACCTGTATTTTTCAAAATCGATATTATTAATGAAGTATCATATTTATATCATATGATTTTTATTTCATTTAGAAACACGTATATTTTCTTTGCTTATTTAGCACTAGTTTAAAATTCAATATATATTTTGTTTTATCCCTAAATAATTAAGAAATGAATCCGTATGGGCAAGCAAGAAAGAGATTTATTTCTTTCATATTTTAAATGTTTTCTGATAGTAAATGAGTAAAATTGTCAAGACTTCATAGTTCTTAGGAATTCGTATGTAGTAATCAAGTAGGTAGTTTTTGTTAAGAGCTTCGAAAACTAAGGTCCATGAAATATGTAAAATATTTTTACTTTCTTTGCATACTAAGCATAGGTTTTTATTTTTTGTTACGTTTTTATAAGATTGCCTGTGAACTGCATGGCACTTTTTAAAATATTTGGTTGAATGGAAATAACTTATTAAAGGTGTTTGACATATCCCAGATGTGTGTCTATTCGCATGGGCGCTTTGCCCCAAACTACGGGGCAAAGTGCACCGCCTTTGTCGAAATACTTTTTTGTGTTTTTCTCTTTATGCTGGCATGGTAGGTTAAAACGCATTTGCGACACAATAGTTTACCTGATGAGAATTAAAGACATGCTGCAAGTTGCATTCTCAACATATTAATATGCCCAGGAAACACGCTTATAAGTTAGGGGGCGCGCTTTGCCCTGGTCTCCCCTAGCACGTTTTGTCAAAATTTTATATTTTCAAATTTTCCCTAACAATTTTACGTTAATGCTAAATGTATTATTTTGATCTCATTACACAAACCAACCATCCATAGTTAGCTAGTGTGGAGTACTTCTGCTCATCTCCCATTGTCATATAAAACCTGATCCTGATGACGTCACCAAATGATATACAATACTCTCCTACGCGTGCATATGTAATTCGCCGTTCGCTGACTGAATATTCTTTGTGTGGATTGGACATTAATGTTTTAAACCATCGAAATCATTATCAAAACTGAAGTACCTCGTGACTCTCTGGTCTGTGTTATGTAAACAAAGCGATCACGCCATATTAAATGACACATTGGATAGAGAGTACGGCAAACTATAGGGTTATAAATTTCATAAAATGATGTAGTAGATCAATATGTTAGAACTTGTAAGCAGCATCGAAACCAAGCGACAACGTTGATATTTGTTCTAATATTTTGTGGAGGAATATTATGGGATATGGACTATTCATTTTAGCAATGTGAAGCAATTGCATTATTTTACTTTCTAATATTCTATGTATCCACTTCGAAATTATGTAAAATCGTTTTACCACAACTATTTTGAAACTAAGAGAATAAAAAAGGTTAGATTAAAAAAATAAAAATGAATGTTGGGGATGTTTTTTTTTATCACATTGTCGAAATTGATATGCAAAATAGAAAGTTCATCTTTTCGTTAAAGGCCGGAATATTATTGGATTAATTGGATTCGACATTGTCATCTGTTGGAATGGACATACGCAAATTACTCAAACTTATTCTTTGAATTGAAAATTATAAGGATTTTCTATTAATATTGTAAGATACGTTCGAAATACATTTCTCCGGCCCCAAGAAAATGGATACGATGCTTACATGCATGTATGACTGGAAATAATCTGAGGGAATTTATCCTGACGTATACCCCTTTTGAGATGTGTAACGTAGTGCAGCAAATTTAACAATCTCATGCAAACAAACTTTGTTTTAAATGCTATATATTCTTACTTAATTAACTTCATACCACGTTATTAGTGTTAAAAGGCAGAAATCACAGTGTTTTTCTTATCTTCTGATCTTTATGATTTGATTTACTTGTGATGAAATATTATGAATAATATTTTCTCTTTCAAATGACTGGCCCCTACGTATACATTCGTCCGGGTACGTTACGCCATTCTCCTCTGACACACATATTTGAATATGCAGATAAGGGTCAACCAGTGTTGGGCGGGGTGTATCTGCTGTCGAAAGACTGTAAACAACAGCTGACAAAACACATGTTTTTGGTCAATAAAGTACATGCCCCCTTTGAATTTCGGTACAAACAATTGGCTGTGTTCTGATGAGTTGCTCTTTAATCAGGAAAAGTATAAAAACTTTATTTCATTCATTTTGAACTTTTCATCCGAACCACCTACCATAGTTATCGTTTTTGTGTAAACATCTTTAATTCATTCCGGTAAAGAAAATGAAATTGTATATCGTAACGTTTCATTACGTTTTTGATTACTTATTTATTACTGCTTCATCTAGTTTTAATACGTCGTCTTTCACTTGGAACCATTTATTTCCATCTTTCTGACTTCATCTTCCTTCTATCAAACATAATGAGATCTCGGGTAGATTGTTTACATCCTGGTGAATATTTGATCATCAAAATACGACTGTATACAGACGTTTGTCTTTGTCATGAGAAATGACAGTGATATATAGCATATAATGACACCTTAGGGACCAAGTCAAAGAAATCAAATGCACAAGAAATGAAAGGTTATCCAAGCGAATGGGTGTTCATGCATCGCATACAGACGATGATGATAAAGCTGTAATTCGACATGAATTTTAAATGATCTTAGTTTTGATATAAAGCATCCTCCGCACGCATCGGGTGAGATATGCATTTACAAGAAATTGGATATGAATTTCTTGTAAATCCATATCTCGCCCGATGCGTGCGGAAGATGGATATAAAGAAACTAGAAAGATAATTTCACAACCTTTTTCTTTCAACATATATTGTCGTTCTAAGTTGATAGTCCCAAAAGGCTCTGTAAGCTTGAACATTGATGAAACTCATTGAATATACATGTATTAGCATTGTCTATTGGCGTACGGTCCGCAATTTTGAATTCGGTAGGTATTACACTGGAAAGGTGCTGAACCGTTTCTTTATTTGTCAATATAATTGTCTATGTATACATAGTTTTTTTATTGATGGGATAACAGTACTTTTCAGACTGATTGGTAATTAAACAAATCCAAAATGCCAAGCATGGGTTTATACACTACCGATAAACGGCTTCACTTCTAACTATGTTTTTATCGATTGTGCACCCCATCATATCAAGTTATTAATTTCAAACCATCAAAACATTAACTCTCAATAAAATGTTTTAATTGTGGTAAAAACTACAGATGTATTTACTGGAATTTCCCCACGAATTAGATCTAACCTAAATAAATCATAAGAAATACTCCCTTTTAAATGGGCAGTAGCACGTTTTTTGAAAATCTTATATTTTTTTATATTTTTCGATGATAATTGTATGTTAATGCTAAATGAACGATCTCAAATCTCACTAGAGAAATCAATCATCCATAATCAGAGAGCAAATTATAAAGATTCACATAAAGTCTATTGATGGCCATTTTTGTGTGAACACCTTTAATTCATATTGTGTAAGAAAAAGGAATCACATCGCTGAATTTTACATTATGTATTTCATTTATTACGGCTTCATTTAGTTTAGATACATTCTTTTAAAATGGGAAACAGTTGTTTTAATTTTTCTGACATCACCTTATATATTCCCACTACTGACCCTTTAAACGATTTATTTGAACATTGTTATGTGTATAGATGTCATGGTTAACTGCACTATCATTTAGTAATAACAACAGATGAAATATCGGTGCAAAATTCGTGTTATTAAGTTATATTGTAATGACATGAAGTCATCTAACCTTAGGCTCGGTTTAAAATGATTGAAGAATATTTCGATAATATATACCATTTTTGTTAAAATCAATTTTAAAGGGGCAGTAGCATGTTTTAATGGAGAATATTAGGTGATATCAGGAAAATAAAAATAAATTATTCCAATTGAAAGACAATGTATTAAAACTAAATAAAGCAGTAATAAATCAAATAAACATTGTAAAATTCTGCCATTCGTCTCCTGTTCCTACAAAAATGAACAAAGGGGGTTCATTAAAAATGGCAGCCAATGTGAACTTTATGTGAAACTTGATAATTTGTTCTATGGCTATGGGTGATTGGTTTGTGTATTGAGATTTTCGGCACTATCAAAATACAACAAGTATTTACGTACAATGATCACCGAAAAATTGAAAACATGAAATTTTCAAAAAAATTGCTTTAAGAAATCACTTTCTTATTGACGGGGCTGCTATAAGGGTTTTTTTTATTTCCCCAAAAATGATTGGTAAACAAGCAAATGTTTAAATCAATACCGTGCCGAAATATGCATGTTCTAGTTTGCCTGTATAATGTAAAAAAACAAATCATGTTATTGTCTATATCTATGAATAAAAAACTTTAAACCTGGGACCTTTACCGATCACCAATATATTTCATCAAAACCAAATGACATAGTTATTTGATAACCGCTTACACTATATACTACTCAAAAGAATATAAGGAACATTTGCATAACGGTAGGTAATTTATCAAATAAACATTATGATACTGATATATTTGAATCAATTGTTAGAGTGATGCAGCTTCTGGCTTTGATGTCAAAACAAGACCAGAGTCAAAAATGAAAAAGTTACAGGGGGTGTTTCTTGAATTCGTTTAGTAGTTTATTGCAATTTTATATCACACTTTAAGTATTAAACAGACTTGATCTATATACTTTGATTATAGTGCAGTAGCTTTTTTTTTATCTGTTTTGTATCAAAATGGTGGAATTTGTTCTTACAACACATTAACTGACATCAGGTAATATGAATTTACAAATGAATTAGCAAAGACATTTCAGTATTGACGAATTAAGTTCAATACCGGTACAACAATTTCCAATACACAATACAATACACATTTAAAGGGCAGAGCCGTGCTGAGACATATTTACTAACGAGACTTTTATTGCAGGGCCATAAAAAGTTCAAACATACAGGGATAATGACTGGTTGGGTTAAAGTTATTTCTTGACATATGCTTCCAGCATCGTTAAAAATCTGTACTTATCTATAATCGTAATGCGTCTATATCCTTTCACTTACAATTTATAAAAATGAACGTTCCTGTTATACAACCTTAAACAGTCAAGACATAACACTATTTGAATCCTTATTTATAAAAAAAGAATATGTTAGAAAAGAGAAAGTAAATTCAGGAAGGAATAACTGACATTCTCAGTAAAACGTAATAACTTAAGTCTTAACAACAGAATAATAACCAATAAATAGTATAAATTTTTACCTCTGTTTTTAATCTAATAAATCACAGTAAATATCTAATCAGAGAAAAACAAAACATCATTAACATTCTATTTGTTTTAAAAGGCATGATTTTGTCTTAGAAACAAAAGATAAGGTTAAAATGGCAATCATTGTCTTATATCTATATGCAATATTATTATATTGTCTTATATATTCCTGGTGTTAAGGTATTACTGTTCCAATATTATTATTTCTATAACCATGCTGGGATTGATATTTGAAATTTGTTGACAGATTATTCAAATAAATAAAATGATGTGTAAATTCATGTGTTTGCGTAAGTTTCTCACAGAAATTCATACCTATAACTTTATATAATACTTAAACTATAAAGACCAATTTTATTTTATCATTTTTATTACCACGCTGCGATTGATATTTGAAATATGTTGAAAGATTATTCAAATAAATATATAACTATATAATTATAATACTATAACTATTAAGACCGTTTATAAAAAGTTTTTAAGGAACATAACTTATAAATATAGGACATTACGATATGATCGAGGAAGAATAAATCAATTTTCATAACCTCAAAAGCTAAAAGACGCCATTTATTTTCTGCCAAAATAAATGTTAAAATATACACAATATACGATAATAAATAGTTAAGAAAGTCTAGATAACATTTTCTTCAGTGGGCGTTACATATCTTCACTTGCATGTTATAAAAGAGGTTTCAGTAAAACAAACATCAGAGATAATCATTTAACATAGTTTTTTGATTGTAACTTATAATATGAATTGCATATCACCCTTGTTTTGGGGTAAAACAATTATTATACAAATAAACTAATATGAATTTGCAAATCTAATTAGAAAAGAAATAATAATTTTGACATATAAATCAAATTCAGCAACTAAGTATCCGCAACCGTTAACGAGATACATGTAGGCAATACACATATAAATTGTTGAACCGCGCGGGACAACTCAAGGCTTTTATGACAGGGTCATAAAAAGATCAAAGACAGCGAATTGTCTTTGTGGTGTCTATGAGAAGTTTCTTAAATTATCTTTGAATCACCCAAAAATATGATTTATAATAAAGATTGATTGTAACACATTTGTTCTAGATAACGTTAAATAATATATACATGTTGTAACTGAGTATTGCTAATTGTTAATAATGGCAATACCTTTGTCCTATCTGGGTAGCTAAAATAGATATTTTCCTGTAGATTTTTATATACTTGGCAGATGCATCTTCAAGTTAAGATATAACGACATCCTTCATAATTCTCTGTTTTAAGAAAATATATGAGAAAATTGAGTCAAATAATGCAAACATTGACATGTAATAAGTTCACAACACCATTGTACATAATAAATGTTTAAATGTATGCTCCCCTCCTATGAGACTTATAAATTACAGTAAATGCTTGTTAGAGGAACAAAATGGCATTCACAGTTCATTTGTTTGAAAAAGGGTTCATTCTGCATTATAAATTTAAGTCTTCGTTGCTAAAATTGAAAACAATAAATAAAAAGTAGAAAAGTAGATGAATCGGGACGCATTCTAGGTCCTAGGTACATGACATAAAATTCGTTGTTTTTGTTTTGGAGTTTAACGTCTTCTTCACCATAAGGTGATGTCGCTGACGTGGGATCTATGCCTTAGTTATTTCCAAAAAAAGGGAGGGTAAAGTTAATAAAAGTTCTAAAGTGGTTAAAAGATAAAACTAATTTGGAATTTGGAATAGAGTGGGAGAGGGGGGGGGGGGGGGGGGTAAATTGTAAATAAATAAAAAGTAATTTGAGGTGGTGTGGTACCTGAAAAGGATAGAAAGATAATATATTTTGTATGTGAAATTTTATTGAGGTAAAAAGATTTAAAGTAGTATTTGAAATGGGATGATTATTTGTAATAAAATAGAATTGTGGTTGAATAATTTGATTGAATTGTACTTATAGTTCATTGGAATTGGTAATGTTTTATGTTTAAATTTATTGATAAGTGAATAAATGGAGTAATACTAATCTGTTTGGCTTGATATACTAAGACCGTTATTTGCCGTTGTTTCCAGCGTTGTTATCTTTGCAATGTGCGTTCTTTCTTTCTTGAAAGTCGTGTGATTGGTATTGTACCTATGCCAAGTGCAGGGGGGAAGTGACACCATACACTTAATGTACCACCGTTGGTTGCGTTTTTGAGAATAAATGAATTTGAATATAAGGTACAATACCTGTCCTCCCCACTGAACCCGGTTCAAAACCAGGCAGTGGGGGTTTTGGGGTTTGCTACTGAGAAAATTACCAGTTATACTTTAGTTAAGCGCCGGGGGTAGCGACACCGTGCACTTTTAATGAAGAGTCTTAACAATTTTGCCCTGTGCCCAAGTCCTACCAGTTATCCCAAATATGGGAGTGATAAATATTATTAAGGATGATAGGTGGAAATCTCCCGTTGGGAGCCTACCTGCCTGTTAGACATACAATTCGAAAGTACCTTTTACAGAGATTAAAAATAATTAATGCAGAAACCTTTCAAACAGTGAGTGACTACGGGACATGTCCTGCATTGAACATTGTTGATATATTAACGATACAACTTGGCACATGAGAGAAGAGAAGTTTGACACTGAGTCATTAATGACAGCAAGCAATCAGTCATGAATGGGGACTAACTAGACCCCTGTCACTACAATATGGCTAAAACAACATATCATACGCTCTTGGAAGTCTCCTATTACAATATAAAAGTACCGAGGGTACAGAAGCTCACCTTAAAATGAATGATGTGGTAATATGGTTTAATTGTGTAACCATCTTTTATATGATAATTGATTATGGCTGCCATCATGATTTTTTTATCTTTTAAAATGCTATTCTTCTGTTGGAAACCACTACAGCTTGAATAAACATTAATACAATAATGATATAATCATGATTTGTTAATAAGCAGTAGGGTTTTGTATAACTTTTTTGTATATCTATGGCTAAATTAGTGACTATCTTGGACTTTTTAATCTTCAAAATGCTACTTTTATGTGGGCATCTGTATTAATTTCATTATGATATCTTGATTGGTTTAGGAGTATTCATTTAGTCACACTCTCAACTCCCAAAAGAACTAAAAAGATGATGCACATAAACATTTGGAATATATCCCTCTGACACAAATCACAAATTCAGCTAGTGATAGGTCCAATTGGCAAAGTAAACTGTCCAGGTCAATGTCTCATGTAATTCTAACTGAAGATTTCTGAATATCTTAAATCATGACATATGTTAGTGCAATCTGATTGGTCAGAATAGGCTAGCAGCATGGGGGTTTATGCTAATTACTAGATATGATGACCTATGATGACCTCTTGCACCTGCATGTAGCTTATGTAACTTATCCTCTTATGTTATATAGATATGCAATACAGATACTCTTTAGAGGAGAGTTGCAGGAGAGGGGCTGGATGAATAGATGGGGAAAGGGGGTGGGGGATAGGGGGGGGGGGATAGAAGGAATGTGGGATAGAAGAGAGGTTTACAATGGAAGGACAGGAGAAAAAAGGGGAGGAGGGAAAGGGGGATAGAAGGGGTGGGGGTAGAAGAGAGGTTTGCAATGGAAATAATCTGGAGGTCAACTCAGTAATATGTTTATTGAAGTATCTTAACTAACAGAGAGAATTGGTGAGAAAGACTTTGTAAAAAAAGAATTGTTCAGACAGCTGTTCAATAAGTTTTGAAGATGAATATTAAATGATATCTTTTATTAGCATGACAAACAAAATAAAAGATAAGTTGTTATTCATTAACCAAAATTTTCAATTTGGAATAAATTAATAGAATGGGAACAAAGGAGTAAAAAACCTAACAGTTAGTGTTGGGAGTGAACAAATTTAATCATTTTAAATGCTTTTGAAAAGGATTTGTTTGAATTGCTAGATCATTATAATTATCTAGATAATCATTGTTCAGACCGTAATCAGATATAGATGATTATAAAATGTATATTTATCCCTCACTGGCTATGTTTTTTGCCATATATATGAAGTGTCAGGAATTATGTAAGGATTTATTAAAACAGTCATGCTTCAGGCTGTTCGCAGATAAAGATGATTCATACAGTTTTTTGTAACTGTATTTATAGTGTTGATAAATATTACAACAAGCGCATCAATACAAATATAATGACTTTGATTTGATTGATCAGGGAATGTATTCTTTTCCATGAATTTCATGAAATCTAATTGAAAATTCAATATAATTGACATATTGACCATCTTGGATTCTTGATGATAAAATAAATGCGTCTTTGTCAGGAATCACTATAATTATAAAAAAATACTCACTTTTCAGAATGATATTTTAATTGATTTAGTAGGAGTAGTACTTGGCCTGAAATCTAATTGAAAAATAATGACTTCTATGATGACATGTTGTTCACAGAACCCCTTCATGATACAATTATCATTTATTTTTACAGGTATTTATAAAACACATGGTATTGGAACTGGAACCTGATACAAAATACCTCTATTATTAAACTATCATGTAGATTACTGAACATAAAAGCAGATTCTTGACTTGTTGATATTAACTCATCGTGCAGATTGTTGTACACAAAAGCTGATTCTTGACTTGTTTAAATTGTTATTTGTAAAAAGTATTACTATTAATAGAATGCAAGTATACTTTTCATAAAGACAATTTATGTACTTTCCATAAAGTCCATTATGTTCTATTTATCAATTAGGTCAGGATTACTAAGCAATATACAAGCAGGCAGGGCTGCTAGCCCCAGATCCTTAAAGAGAGTGTAGCAATTTGTGTATTTGGCTTTGTGTACGTATATTTGGAGAAGCATCCTAGTGTGCTGAGCATGTAAACCTGAACTCTGGCTAAGCCCTTATGTGTGGTATTAAAAGACTTGACGGGAGAGAACATGAATTGTTGTGAAAAATATATATAATTTCACAAAATATAGTTAGCTTATGTCCTAAATTGATTTTGTGTCAAGAAGAACTTCTGTTAGATATAGAAATGGTACAAAAATGAGTAAAACACAGGAACTGGAACCTGATGCAAAATAACTCTTTCCACATCAACTTATCATGTATATTGCTAAACACAAAACAAGTGACAAGTTTTGTGTAAGTTATTATTAGAAAGAACATATCACTGTCATGAGAATACAAGTCTAATTTCCATAACTCTTATTGCATACACATGACCATATAGCATAATGCTCTACCATATCAATTGAGTCAGGTTGATTATGGAACAGACTAGCAGCTGACACTATGATGCTAGCAGCCTGTATTGGGATGTGTATTAGACAGCATAGTGGACTCAACAGAAATATCTGAACTCTGGTTGACCCCTTATGTGTGGTATTTGAAGGAATATAAGGGAGATACCATTGTTCAAAATCTAACATGATGTTTAATGTCATTGGGTTTTTGCAGCTATTTGCCATGAATATTTTAAACAAATTAATTAATCATGTTTGTCTTTCATCTTAATGTTTTAGAAACACTTAAAATATCGAACAACTTGCATGACAATCTTAAATATTCTATATTCAAGATAATGTTATGATTAGCAAGTTCAAATTAGAGAATTTATATAGTGCAAGTGATCACTTGATGAAAGCTTAAAATTTAGTAATAATGATGTGTCATCTGCAGCTGAAAAGTCAATATGGATGCTATCGCGGCCATCTTGGATTCTCAAAACTGAAACGTCTACCTTTGTGGGAGGAATCACTATAGGTATAACATACTACAATATGAAAATTATATCTAGATTGGTTTAGGAGAAGTAGTCATTTTCATGAAATCTCATTGAAAATTCAATATGGCTGCTATCGCGGCCATCTTGGATTCTCATAACTGAAACGTCTACCTTTCTGTGCGGAATCACCATAGTTATAACATACTACAATTTCAGAATGATATCTAGATTGGTTTAGAAAGAGTAGCCATAGCAGCCATCTTGGATTCTCAAAACTGAAACGTCTACCTTTCCGAGAGGAATCACAATGGGTATAACATACTACAATTTCAGAATGATATCTGCATTCGTTTAGGAGGAGTAGTCTTTTTCGTGAAATCTAATTGAAAATTCAATATGGCTGCCATGGTGGCCATCTATGATTCTCAAAACTGAAACGTCTACCTTTCTGTGAGGAATCACCATGGGTATAACAATCTACAATTTCAGAATGATATCTGGATTCGTTTAGGAGGAGTAGTCTTTTTCCTGAAAGTTTACGGACGGACAAACGGACGACGGACGAAGCGCCATGACATAAGCTCACATTTACTTCGTAAAGGTGAGCTAAAAAACAGGTTAACGTCAAATATATTGTAAAGAAAACATAATTTGTTTGTAATTGAGGTATCAATAAAGATGTTGTGATATCTTAATATGGATTAATTAAGAATTTAGGAAATGTGAGTTTATCTCCATCTATTGAATCAACTATGATATCAAACACGGATTAATCAATAGTTTTAATTCATGAGGCGTGGGTCTCATAAGATTGCAAAGACTCGGTCATGATGTTAGGTCAGGGATAATGTGTAATCAGTGCTAAGAGATTATATCATCAAATAATTGCATTGTTGCATGTGAATAAAGTGTAAAACGAGTGATTGAGCTATCAGGAAATGAGATCTCAAAGATTCAATTCAGTGAAAATGTAATCATTGCAAGAAACAAAGACAATGTTTATACATCAATGATTTTTTTCCCCATGAATATGGATCTGCACAACAAGCTTTGAGTAAGAAATACAATATAATTGACAGAGATAAATATTTTGCAAATTAATTTTGGATTGGCAAAGAACCAAATAATGCTTATATTAATGCCATTCCTTGAAAAAATACAGTTAAATCATAGTGATGCAAACATGGACAGATCAGTACACATTTGATATACAGAGACAGAAATGATTTTGAAAATATACAACTAGCAATATCAGGCTTAAACTCAATAATCTGTTTGTTTTGTGACTGTCATCTTCATTGAATGTTTATGTATGTATGTTGTCAGGAGTGGCATTCACATAAGCAAAGATTTGCTTGTTTGCCAATCCTGTCAGTCTTTCTGAATAAATATGTTTAAACCAACTCAATAATCAACTGATTCTCTTGTACCATCTGTTTGTTCATCAAATTGAATTGAATCTTTTAAGATATATTTCAAATAATGATATCGTTCAAAGCCTTAATTCACAGTGGTAGTCTTTAAGGATTATTAGTACCAATAACATAAATTAAATAACAAGATAAATAACTGAAAATAAACACAATGATACTGTATTAATTAATCAAGTTTTAGCTATTAAGTTAGTTAGAAGCTAGTTTTATGCAATGAAAATCGAAGTATATTTCACTTGAATATATTTTTCAGTCTGTTTGTCTTCATTTGCCTTTTATTGGGAATTTTTTGGTTTCTGAAAAGTTTGTAACTTTATGGATTTTGTCATGGATGTTTTTACAATTAATTTTCTTCAATCTTGCAATTGTCAGTGTGTTCAACATCAAGCAAGTTAGCCATTAATTGAGAACAGTTATTGAAACAATCAGCCCTCGTTAGCCCCTGCTGTCAAGTAGACAATACATTGCAGGTTGGCACCTGCTGTGTATACAGAGTTACATAACAGGTGGGCATAGTCAAGCTATTGCTAGTCACGTGTCACTCAAAACAATATGATGCAGTATCTGATTATTGAAATCTGAGTGGTTAAGGAAGAAGCAATGAGATGATTTTAGCTGAACGTCTGCAATGACCTTTGTACCCGACTTTGTCATTGTTTAACCTTTGGAAGACAGAGGCCAAAATGTGTTGCTAAATCCGATCAAATCAGTGATGGATTAATGTGCTTTCATTTGATGGGATATTGATACTTAGAAGAAGGTTAGTTTCGCATGTTTTTGCAGTTTATGTTTTTATGAACTTGGTTCATTTCACATGATGTAGTTTGTATATAGGGTTGCCATGTATTTCAATTGTTTGACATCCAATTTTGTAAGAATGTTAAGTATGTCAATTACATTCCAATACTTTTCCCTTGCAAAACAAGACGATGAAGAAATAGAATGAACATTTCATTGAAAATTTTTAAAACTCTGGTATGGTAAACAAGCATTGCATTTGAGTGGAAGCATGATAAATAAAGTAAGTACATCTGAAGAGGTGAACTTAAACATTACATCAAATTTACACATGAGTTGAATTTATAAAGTATCATCACTATTATCAAAAAGGTTTCAGTAAAACACATAAAAATGCAATATGTCTTATATTTCAGAGACAATTTATTACCATTGTCATTGATAGTCATTTAGAATATGAATTGCATATCACCCCTTTTTTATATTCACAAATTTACAAAAAGACTTATTTTTTTATTTGGTAATATTTTTGTTTTATTTGATATCAAAATATCGTTGGTAAATTGCCCACACAAGTTATATACAAGTTACAATAAAGACTTAATAATAATATTCAAACATTCATTATTGTCAATATTTGGTGATAAATATAGAGATATGAACTGATACAATTTATGAAGAGCTGGTGGCGACTTCAAAGATATGCTGACTAAATATATAATATATTGGCTTCCAACGTTTCAGCAGTGCTTTCAGTTTTCTATAAGTGTATAACAAAATTATGTATAATATGTTCATCTATGAAATGACTTCAACAAAGTGTAAGTGTACATACTGTGAGTGTTTGTTTAATTTTTTGTTTTAATTATTTATCAAACATCCTCCTAAAGTCAATATAACTAACTCAATATCAACACTTAGCATTTACAAAATAATGAATCCACATAATGTAATTTTGTTTAAAGTTTATCATAACACGATAGAATTATAACAATTTCCTACAGTATCCTAGAGTATCATGCAGTATCCAAGAGGTTTTTTTTTATTTTTTTTTTATTTTTTATTCGTTCCCAGTTACATGTTTACACAAACCATGTCATAACAGCGACACGACAAAGGAGTCATGATGACATTACAAAATCATATCTATGAAAAGTCAACAAAATTTATATATATATATATATATATATAAAATTGCATGTTAAGTCAAAGGTATGGGATGAAAGGAAACCATTTGTTTTCACATTTTTGTTCATTATTATTTCTTTTAGCAATAAATTTTTCAGCCTGATAAATCAATTTTCATGTTTTCAAAAAGTTGCCAAGTTTTGGAATAATATTTTTTATATTGCATATATGAATATGCCTTTTTGCTGAGAAAATAATTTGGTTTAGTGTTTTTTTTAAATATAAACTACCAAACCAAACCAAATATTTTGTTATTTTAATTTCCAGCTTGGGATAGGTATTTAGTCAATTCTCAACATCATTCCAAAATATCTTGGTTTCATTACAATCCCAATAAACATGGCATATGGATTCCTGTGTGTCATTACAAAAGCTACAAGTGTCATTATCCATCAGTTTCATTTTTAAAAGCTCTCTTTTGGAATATATAATACCATGTAAAAACTTAAATTGAAAATCAATAAGTTTGACATCCATAAAACCATAAATGTCAAAAATCTTATGACATTCTATGTCACAGTCAAAAAGGTTTTCCCATTTCAAACATATCTTAAGTTGTCTGTCATCAGACATTAGTTTATCATAAAATATTCTAGATCCTTTTGAAAGTGAAATAAGGCTTTTGTTACAGGAAGAAATATTCATGTTATTAATGGGTATCATAATTTTATTATTTATAGTTTGTATCCATGGCTTTGGTAATAAATTAATAACATAATTGTAATCTAACACTGTTCCTCTGATGCCAAACATAGATTTAAGTGTTTCAAATGGCATAAAACCTGATAAGTCTTTAATTGATAATATTCCTCTGTCAGCCCAATGTTTTATAAAGTGGTGGGTATTTTTAAAATTGTGATTAAACCAAAGGGGCTGAGCTAGGATATCATCAATATTATCATTATCTATTTCATTCTTCTTACAATATCTACTCCATGCCTTAAGAACATCAAGCCAATACGGATTATTAATATTAAAAACTTCTATACCATAAGCCCCAAATTTGAATATATCGTTAAAGGGTATTTTGCAAGGATTAATTACAGACTCTTTTTTACAGTAAAGTCTCAAAGTGGATAATTTTAAAGCTTCAATAAATGTTTTTATATCAATCATCCTTAGACCACCTTCTTTTTTCAATCTTTTCATAGTAACCCTTTTTATCTTATCATTTTTGTCATTCCAAATAAAATTAAAAAATATTTTTTCAAGTGAAGAGATGAAGGAATCTGGGGGATTAGGTAATGCGCTAAATATATGGACTAATTTTGAAACTGCTAAAGTCTTAATAACTGTAATCTTTCCTATCAAAGTCAGATGCCTTTTTCTCCAGTTGGCTAATAATCTATTAATTTCTTCTAGCCTTTTCCTAGTATTAATTTTTCCTAGTAATTTGATACCCAATATTTCAAATTCCCCACTTTGCCATTCTATCTTTATATCCTTACATAATTTTTCATGACTATTTGCTTTTGAGCCTATCCAAATTGCTTTAGTCTTGTCTATATTAATCTTAAGTCCTGACATTTTGTAAAATCTGTTTAATGTAGAGATAGCAGCATATAGACTCTCTTCAGATCCATCAAGCAGTAATTCTGTATCATCAGCATATTGTCCAAGCTTATATTCATTATCATCTATCACAATTCCTTTTATGTCTTTATTTGCTCGTATCATACAACCTAGGATTTCAGCTACAAAGAGAAATAGGTAAGGGGAAAGGGGGTCTCCTTGTCTACATCCTCTTTCATTTACAAAAAAATCTGATAAATGGCCATTTTGAATTACACAAGATGTTGTATCAAAAGTTAAGAGGTCTATCCAGCTTCTTATGTGAGGGCCAAATCCAAATTTCTTTAGTACCAAGTCAATGAATTTTTTGGAAACTGTATCGAAGGCTTTTTCAAAGTCAATTAAAATCAGTAAACCTGGAATATTTCTTATTTTTGCTTCAAACATAACATCATAGAGCATTCTTGTATTTTCACTGATTGTTCTACCTGGGATAAATCCTGTTTGATTTCCGTGGATAAGAGAATCTAGTGTTGTCTTCAAACGGTTAGTTATACAAGTGCTAATTATCTTATAAAGGGCATTCAAAAGGGTTATTGGCCTCCAATTTTTTAGGAAAGATCTATCTTTATTTGGTTTAGGGATACAGGTTATTACCCCCCTTTTTACTGTCAAAGACAATTTTCTATTTGCTGATACATTTTTTATAAATCTGAAAATCAAATTTTCAAGTCTTTCCAAAAGAATTTGAAAAAATCAATGGGAAAGCCATCAATACCCGGGCTTTTGTTATTTTTCATATTTCTAACTGCTTCTGTTATCTCTTCAATGCTGATATCTTTTTCTAGTATGTCTCTCAAATCATCATTTAAAGTAGGGGTAACAACATTTTGTAAACCAACCTCTTCCTCCAGGTCCTTATTTGAAGAGTATCATTTATTGTAGAAAGATTTAACTTCATTTAAAATAGAATAACTATCAATAATTTCTTTATCATTATCTGAAATAATTTTATTAATTGATTTGCTTACAAAATTTCTATTTTCCACATTGCAAAAGTATTTAGTAGGTTTTTCACCTTCTTCATACCATAATATTCTAGTTTTGATTTGTTTTCCTCTTATTTCTTCTTCCTTTAATTTTTGTAATTCGATTTGATGTTTCGAAAGTTCAGAAAGCAAATTTTCCTCAATGTTTTGAAAATTTTTCCTAATTGTATCTTCACAATCTTTTAATTTAATTTCAAGTTCAGCAGTTTTGTCGTTTTTGTTTTTTTTAAGAAATGATGAGAAAGATATTGATTTTCCTCGTACCTTCATTAAGAATGTCTCTAGAAATAAAGTATCATCAATTTTCCGTTTAATATCACTACAGTCAGAATCAGTATAGTTATCTGTTATTTTTGAATCAGAATATTCTTCTATTGTTTCACGTAAAATAGATTTCACCAAATTTCCATAATCAGGGTGGAGCAGTAAAGAGGTATTAAATTTCCAGTACCCATTTCCTCTTTCCTGATTAATAGTATTAGAAAAAGTTAGAGATACTGCAGAGTGATCAGTCTTATAACCAGGTAGGATATCAGGGTCTAAGCTTATATGGTACATATCCTGTGATAATAAAATAAAGTCTAATCTTGCTTGCTGTCTTGGGTTCTTTTTCCACCAGGTATATTTTCGAGAGGATTTATTTAAGTCCCTCGAAACATCAATAAGATCATACTGTTCTATTTTTTCTAAGATGGTTTCTCTGGATTTTGGATTATTTATATGTTTGTAATTTTCTAAGTCAACTGTGGGGTCTAACACTAGATTTGCAAAACTGTCTATAATTGAAACGTTTAACGTAATTATTAGAACAAAAGTTCTAACTATGTATGTGACCTGTTTTGTTGACTTTATGCTCTAATTATTTCATCTGATGGAACATTACTGAAAGTTGATAAAGTATTCCTTATACAACATTACATGTGGTAATCCTATTATCTACATGTGTGAAACCTGCCATACAGTATAATTATTTAAGGGTTACAGCTGGTTCTAGCTACTATATCAAACTGTGTAATTGTTTTATTTTACAAGGCCTATTTTCTCTTCTTTTTTTTAATTGATTAGGTGGTTTGTAACACCAAACTCACAAGGGAGTCGTTGCAGCAATATGCAACTGTTTTCTTTGTTTTTATTTTTTTTCTTCTATTTTTTCTTCTTTTTTTATGGTTCAACCATTGCAAAAAACGTTCCCATCTCCTGTTATATAAAATCCACATGTCATATCTTTGTAAGTATTTTTTCCCCATATGCCTTTCTTTATATCTTAGTGCCTATTATATTCCCTTTCCCCTTATATTTTAAATTATTAGATTCACTTTAGATGGCTGTAAATAATGTAAAAAAGATAAAACTATTTTCAGCAAATTGTAGAGGATTAGCAGACAGAAATAAGAGAAAAGAAGTCATGGATATCTACAGAAAAAAAAAAATTCAATTATTTGCCTTCAAGATATACACTTGGCTAAAGATAATACTAATATAATGAGAACTGAATGGGGATTACAAAGTATAATAGCACCTTTCAGGTCAAATGCTAGGGGAGTGGCCATACTCTTTAATAAAGATATAGACCTTACTATACACAAAACCATAGAAGATGAAAATGGTAATTATATAATTGCTGACATCACTGTAGACGGTAAAAGATTTACATTAACCAATATTTATGGCCCAAACAATGATGATCCTAAATTTTACATAAAGCTATTTGAAGACATATTTTCATTAGAAAATGACTCCTTAGTTCATAGTTGGTGACAGTATCCAAGAGTTTAATGACTTTGGATACGGGGCATTTCATGGGCAGGAAATTTTTTGTGTACGCCAAGTATACTGACGTTCACTGATCATGAAATTCGGAATATCCTGGTCAGTAAACGTCATTAAACTACTATATTTTTTCCTGTGGGGAGAGCCAGATATAAACAAGGGGAGAGCCAGTTGTCATCAAGGGGAGAGCCAGGTATCACCAAGGGTAGAGCCAGGTTCAACAAGAAGATACCCGGGTGTCATCAAGGGGAGAGCCAGATATCAACGAGGTGAGATCCAGGTGTCATCAAGGGTAGAGCAAGGTGTCAAATAGGGGACAGCCAAATATAAACGAGTTGAGAGCCAGGTGCCATCAAGGGGGGAACCAGGTGAAAAAAGGGGAGAGCCAAATTTAAACGAGGGAAGAGCCAGGTGTCATCAAGGGGAGAGCCAGGTGAGAACATGGGGATAGTTAGATATCAACAAGGGGTGAGCCAGGTGTCATCAAGGGAGGGGCCAGGTGTCATCAAGGGGTGAACCAGGTGTCATCAAGCGTAGAACCAGGTGTCAAATAGGTGAGAGCAAAATATCAACGAGGGGAGAGCAAGGTGTCATCAAGGGGAGAACTAGGTGACAACGAGGGGATAGTTAGATATCAACGAGGGGAGAGCCGGGTGTCATCAAGGTGAGGGCCAGGTGTCATCAAGGGGAGAACAAGGTGTAAACAAGGCCATATCCGGGTGTCATGAATGGGAGAACCAGCTGTCATCAAGGAGATAGCCAGGCGCCATCAAGGGGAAAGCTAGGTATCATCGAGTGGAGAGCCAGGTGTCAATAAGGGGAGAGCCAGGTGTCATCAAGGGAAGAGCTACGTGTCATCAAGGAGGGAGCCAAATGTCATCGAGGGAAGTGTCAGGTATCATCAAAGGGAGAGCCAGGTGTCAAGAAGGGAATAGCCAGGTGTCATCAGGGGGAGGGCCAGATGTCATCAAGGAGAGAGCCAGGTGTCATCAAGGCAAGTGCCAGGTATCATCAAGGGAAGAGCTACGTGTCAACAATGGTAGGGCCAGGTGTCATCAAGGAGAGAGCCAGGTGTCATCAAGGGGAGAGCCAGGTGTCATCAAGGGAAGAGCTACGTGTCATCGAGTGGAGAGCCAGGTGTCAATAAGGGGGAGAAGAAGGTATCATCAAGTGGGGAGCCACATTTAATAAGGGGATAGCCAGGTGTCATCAAGGAGGGAGCCAAATGTCATCGAGGGAAGTGTCAGGTATCATCAAGGAGAGAGCCAGGTGCCATCAAGGGGGGAACCAGGTGAAAAAAGGGGAGAGCCAAATTTAAACGAGGGAAGAGCCAGGTGTCATCAAGGGGAGAGCCAGGTGAGAACATGGGGATAGTTAGATATCAACAAGGGGTGAGCCAGGTGTCATCAAGGGAGGGGCCAGGTGTCATCAAGGGGTGAACCAGGTGTCATCAAGCGTAGAACCAGGTGTCAAATAGGTGAGAGCAAAATATCAACGAGGGGAGAGCAAGGTGTCATCAAGGGGAGAACTAGGTGACAACGAGGGGATAGTTAGATATCAACGAGGGGAGAGCCGGGTGTCATCAAGGTGAGGGCCATGTGTCATCAAGGGGAGAACAAGGTGTAAACAAGGCCATATCCGGGTGTCATGAATGGGAGAACCAGCTGTCATCAAGGAGATAGCCAGGCGCCATCAAGGGGAAAGCTAGGTATCATCGAGTGGAGAGCCAGGTGTCAATAAGGGGAGAGCCAGGTGTCATCAAGGGAAGAGCTACGTGTCATCAAGGAGGGAGCCAAATGTCATCGAGGGAAGTGTCAGGTATCATCAAAGGGAGAGCCAGGTGTCAAGAAGGGAATAGCCAGGTGTCATCAGGGGGAGGGCCAGATGTCATCAAGGAGAGAGCCAGGTGTCATCAAGGCAAGTGCCAGGTATCATCAAGGGAAGAGCTACATGTCAACAATGGTAAAGCCAGGTGTCATCAAGGAGAGAGCCAGGTGTCATCAAGGGGAGAGCCAGGTGTCATCAAGGGAAGAGCTACGTGTCATCGAGTGGAGAGCCAGGTGTCAATAAGGGGGAGAAGAAGGTATCATCAAGTGGGGAGCCACATTTAATAAGGGGATAGCCAGGTGTCATCAAGGAGGGAGCCAAATGTCATCGAGGGAAGTGTCAGGTATCATCAAGGAGAGAGCCAGGTGCCATCAAGGGGGGAACCAGGTGAAAAAAGGGGAGAGCCAAATTTAAACGAGGGAAGAGCCAGGTGTCATCAAGGGGAGAGCCAGGTGAGAACATGGGGATAGTTAGATATCAACAAGGGGTGAGCCAGGTGTCATCAAGGGAGGGGCCAGGTGTCATCAAGGGGTGAACCAGGTGTCATCAAGCGTAGAACCAGGTGTCAAATAGGTGAGAGCAAAATATCAACGAGGGGAGAGCAAGGTGTCATCAAGGGGAGAACTAGGTGACAACGAGGGGATAGTTAGATATCAACGAGGGGAGAGCCGGGTGTCATCAAGGTGAGGGCCAGGTGTCATCAAGGGGAGAACAAGGTGTAAACAAGGCCATATCCGGGTGTCATGAATGGGAGAACCAGCTGTCATCAAGGAGATAGCCAGGCGCCATCAAGGGGAAAGCTAGGTATCATCGAGTGGAGAGCCAGGTGTCAATAAGGGGAGAGCCAGGTGTCATCAAGGGAAGAGCTACGTGTCATCAAGGAGGGAGCCAAATGTCATCGAGGGAAGTGTCAGGTATCATCAAAGGGAGAGCCAGGTGTCAAGAAGGGAATAGCCAGGTGTCATCAGGGGGAGGGCCAGATGTCATCAAGGAGAGAGCCAGGTGTCATCAAGGCAAGTGCCAGGTATCATCAAGGGAAGAGCTACGTGTCAACAATGGTATAGCCAGGTGTCATCAAGGAGAGAGCCAGGTGTCATCAAGGGGAGAGCCAGGTGTCATCAAGGGAAGAGCTACGTGTCATCGAGTGGAGAGCCAGGTGTCAATAAGGGGGAGAAGAAGGTATCATCAAGTGGGGAGCCACATTTAATAAGGGGATAGCCAGGTGTCATCAAGGAGGGAGCCAAATGTCATCGAGGGAAGTGTCAGGTATCATCAAGGAGAGAGCCAGGTGTCATCAAGGGGAGAGCCAGGTGTCATCAAGGGGAGAGCCAGACATCAACAAGGGGTTAGCCAGGTGTCATCAAGGGAAGAGCTACGTGTCATCGAGTGGAGAGCCAGGTGTCATCAAGGAGGAGCCACATTTAATAAGGGGATAGCCAGGTGTCATCAAGGAGGGAGCCAAATGTCATCGAGGGAAGTGTCAGGTATCATCAAAGGGAGAGCCAGGTGTCAAGAAGGGAATAGCCAGGTGTCATCAGGGGGAGGGCCAGATGTCATCAAGGAGAGAGCCAGGTGTCATCAAGGCAAGTGCCAGGTATCATCAAGGGAAGAGCTACGTGTCAACAATGGTATAGCCAGGTGTCATCAAGGAGAGAGCCAGGTGTCATCAAGGGGAGAGCCAGGTGTCATCAAGGGAAGAGCTACGTGTCATCGAGTGGAGAGCCAGGTGTCAATAAGGGGGAGAAGAAGGTATCATCAAGTGGGGAGCCACATTTAATAAGGGGATAGCCAGGTGTCATCAAGGAGGGAGCCAAATGTCATCGAGGGAAGTGTCAGGTATCATCAAGGAGAGAGCCAGGTGTCATCAAGGGGAGAGCCAGGTGTCATCAAGGGGAGAGCCAGACATCAACAAGGGGTTAGCCAGGTGCCATCAAGGGAAGAGCTACGTGTCAACAATGGTATAGCCAGGTGTCATCAAGGAGAGAGCCAGGTGTCATCAAGGGGAGAGCCAGGTGTCATCAAGGAGGGAGCCAAATGTCATCGAGGGAAGTGTCAGGTACCATCAAGGAGAGAGCCAGGTGTCATCAAGGGGAGAGCCAGGTGTCATCAAGGGGAGAGCCAGACATCAACAAGGGGTTAGCCGATTACCGGTTAGCCAGGTGCCATCAAGGGAAGAGCCGGGTGTCATCAAGGAAAGAGCCGGGTGCCATCAAGGGAAGAGCTACGTGTCATCAAGGAGGGAGCCAAATGTCATCGAGGGAAGTGTCAGGTATCATCAAAGGGAGAGCCAGGTGTCAAGAAGGGAATAGCCAGGTGTCATCAGGGGGAGGGCCAGATGTCATCAAGGAGAGAGCCAGGTGTCATCAAGGCAAGTGCCAGGTATCATCAAGGGAAGAGCTACGTGTCAACAATGGTATAGCCAGGTGTCATCAAGGAGAGAGCCAGGTGTCATCAAGGGGAGAGCCAGGTGTCATCAAGGGAAGAGCTACGTGTCATCGAGTGGAGAGCCAGGTGTCAATAAGGGGGAGAAGAAGGTATCATCAAGTGGGGAGCCACATTTAATAAGGGGATAGCCAGGTGTCATCAAGGAGGGAGCCAAATGTCATCGAGGGAAGTGTCAGGTATCATCAAGGAGAGAGCCAGGTGCCATCAAGGGGGGAACCAGGTGAAAAAAGGGGAGAGCCAAATTTAAACGAGGGAAGAGCCAGGTGTCATCAAGGGGAGAGCCAGGTGAGAACATGGGGATAGTTAGATATCAACAAGGGGTGAGCCAGGTGTCATCAAGGGAGGGGCCAGGTGTCATCAAGGGGTGAACCAGGTGTCATCAAGCGTAGAACCAGGTGTCAAATAGGTGAGAGCAAAATATCAACGAGGGGAGAGCAAGGTGTCATCAAGGGGAGAACTAGGTGACAACGAGGGGATAGTTAGATATCAACGAGGGGAGAGCCGGGTGTCATCAAGGTGAGGGCAAGGTGTCATCAAGGGGAGAACAAGGTGTAAACAAGGCCATATCCGGGTGTCATGAATGGGAGAACCAGCTGTCATCAAGGAGATAGCCAGGCGCCATCAAGGGGAAAGCTAGGTATCATCGAGTGGAGAGCCAGGTGTCAATAAGGGGAGAGCCAGGTGTCATCAAGGGAAGAGCTACGTGTCATCAAGGAGGGAGCCAAATGTCATCGAGGGAAGTGTCAGGTATCATCAAAGGGAGAGCCAGGTGTCAAGAAGGGAATAGCCAGGTGTCATCAGGGGGAGGGCCAGATGTCATCAAGGAGAGAGCCAGGTGTCATCAAGGCAAGTGCCAGGTATCATCAAGGGAAGAGCTACGTGTCAACAATGGTATAGCCAGGTGTCATCAAGGAGAGAGCCAGGTGTCATCAAGGGGAGAGCCAGGTGTCATCAAGGGAAGAGCTACGTGTCATCGAGTGGAGAGCCAGGTGTCAATAAGGGGGAGAAGAAGGTATCATCAAGTGGGGAGCCACATTTAATAAGGGGATAGCCAGGTGTCATCAAGGAGGGAGCCAAATGTCATCGAGGGAAGTGTCAGGTATCATCAAGGAGAGAGCCAGGTGCCATCAAGGGGGGAACCAGGTGAAAAAAGGGGAGAGCCAAATTTAAACGAGGGAAGAGCCAGGTGTCATCAAGGGGAGAGCCAGGTGAGAACATGGGGATAGTTAGATATCAACAAGGGGTGAGCCAGGTGTCATCAAGGGAGGGGCCAGGTGTCATCAAGGGGTGAACCAGGTGTCATCAAGCGTAGAACCAGGTGTCAAATAGGTGAGAGCAAAATATCAACGAGGGGAGAGCAAGGTGTCATCAAGGGGAGAACTAGGTGACAACGAGGGGATAGTTAGATATCAACGAGGGGAGAGCCGGGTGTCATCAAGGTGAGGGCCAGGTGTCATCAAGGGGAGAACAAGGTGTAAACAAGGCCATATCCGGGTGTCATGAATGGGAGAACCAGCTGTCATCAAGGAGATAGCCAGGCGCCATCAAGGGGAAAGCTAGGTATCATCGAGTGGAGAGCCAGGTGTCAATAAGGGGAGAGCCAGGTGTCATCAAGGGAAGAGCTACGTGTCATCAAGGAGGGAGCCAAATGTCATCGAGGGAAGTGTCAGGTATCATCAAAGGGAGAGCCAGGTGTCAAGAAGGGAATAGCCAGGTGTCATCAGGGGGAGGGCCAGATGTCATCAAGGAGAGAGCCAGGTGTCATCAAGGCAAGTGCCAGGTATCATCAAGGGAAGAGCTACATGTCAACAATGGTAAAGCCAGGTGTCATCAAGGAGAGAGCCAGGTGTCATCAAGGGGAGAGCCAGGTGTCATCAAGGGAAGAGCTACGTGTCATCGAGTGGAGAGCCAGGTGTCAATAAGGGGGAGAAGAAGGTATCATCAAGTGGGGAGCCACATTTAATAAGGGGATAACCAGGTGTCATCAAGGAGGGAGCCAAATGTCATCGAGGGAAGTGTCAGGTATCATCAAGGAGAGAGCCAGGTGCCATCAAGGGGGGAACCAGGTGAAAAAAGGGGAGAGCCAAATTTAAACGAGGGAAGAGCCAGGTGTCATCAAGGGGAGAGCCAGGTGAGAACATGGGGATAGTTAGATATCAACAAGGGGTGAGCCAGGTGTCATCAAGGGAGGGGCCAGGTGTCATCAAGGGGTGAACCAGGTGTCATCAAGCGTAGAACCAGGTGTCAAATAGGTGAGAGCAAAATATCAACGAGGGGAGAGCAATGTGTCATCAAGGGGAGAACTAGGTGACAACGAGGGGATAGTTAGATATCAACGAGGGGAGAGCCGGGTGTCATCAAGGTGAGGGCCAGGTGTCATCAAGGGGAGAACAAGGTGTAAACAAGGCCATATCCGGGTGTCATGAATGGGAGAACCAGCTGTCATCAAGGAGATAGCCAGGCGCCATCAAGGGGAAAGCTAGGTATCATCGAGTGGAGAGCCAGGTGTCAATAAGGGGAGAGCCAGGTGTCATCAAGGGAAGAGCTACGTGTCATCAAGGAGGGAGCCAAATGTCATCGAGGGAAGTGTCAGGTATCATCAAAGGGAGAGCCAGGTGTCAAGAAGGGAATAGCCAGGTGTCATCAGGGGGAGGGCCAGATGTCATCAAGGAGAGAGCCAGGTGTCATCAAGGCAAGTGCCAGGTATCATCAAGGGAAGAGCTACGTGTCAACAATGGTATAGCCAGGTGTCATCAAGGAGAGAGCCAGGTGTCATCAAGGGGAGAGCCAGGTGTCATCAAGGGAAGAGCTACGTGTCATCGAGTGGAGAGCCAGGTGTCAATAAGGGGGAGAAGAAGGTATCATCAAGGAGGGAGCCACATTTAATAAGGGGATAGCCAGGTGTCATCAAGGAGGGAGCCAAATGTCATCGAGGGAAGTGTCAGGTATCATCAAGGAGAGAGCCAGGTGTCATCAAGGGGAGAGCCAGGTGTCATCAAGGGGAGAGCCAGACATCAACAAGGGGTTAGCCAGGTGCCATCAAGGGAAGAGCTACGTGTCAACAATGGTATAGCCAGGTGTCATCAAGGAGAGAGCCAGGTGTCATCAAGGGGAGAGCCAGGTGTCATCAAGGGAAGAGCTACGTGTCATCGAGTGGAGAGCCAGGTGTCAATAAGGGGGAGAAGAAGGTATCATCAAGTGGGGAGCCACATTTAATAAGGGGATAGCCAGGTGTCATCAAGGAGGGAGCCAAATGTCATCGAGGGAAGTGTCAGGTATCATCAAGGAGAGAGCCAGGTGTCATCAAGGGGAGAGCCAGGTGTCATCAAGGGGAGAGCCAGACATCAACAAGGGGTTAGCCAGGTGCCATCAAGGGAAGAGCTACGTGTCATCAAGGAGGGAGCCAAATGTCATCGAGGGAAGTGTCAGGTATCATCAAAGGGAGAGCCAGGTGTCAAGAAGGGAATAGCCAGGTGTCATCAGGGGGAGGGCCAGATGTCATCAAGGAGAGAGCCAGGTGTCATCAAGGCAAGTGCCAGGTATCATCAAGGGAAGAGCTACATGTCAACAATGGTAAAGCCAGGTGTCATCAAGGAGAGAGCCAGGTGTCATCAAGGGGAGAGCCAGGTGTCATCAAGGGAAGAGCTACGTGTCATCGAGTGGAGAGCCAGGTGTCAATAAGGGGGAGAAGAAGGTATCATCAAGTGGGGAGCCACATTTAATAAGGGGATAACCAGGTGTCATCAAGGAGGGAGCCAAATGTCATCGAGGGAAGTGTCAGGTATCATCAAGGAGAGAGCCAGGTGCCATCAAGGGGGGAACCAGGTGAAAAAAGGGGAGAGCCAAATTTAAACGAGGGAAGAGCCAGGTGTCATCAAGGGGAGAGCCAGGTGAGAACATGGGGATAGTTAGATATCAACAAGGGGTGAGCCAGGTGTCATCAAGGGAGGGGCCAGGTGTCATCAAGGGGTGAACCAGGTGTCATCAAGCGTAGAACCAGGTGTCAAATAGGTGAGAGCAAAATATCAACGAGGGGAGAGCAATGTGTCATCAAGGGGAGAACTAGGTGACAACGAGGGGATAGTTAGATATCAACGAGGGGAGAGCCGGGTGTCATCAAGGTGAGGGCCAGGTGTCATCAAGGGGAGAACAAGGTGTAAACAAGGCCATATCCGGGTGTCATGAATGGGAGAACCAGCTGTCATCAAGGAGATAGCCAGGCGCCATCAAGGGGAAAGCTAGGTATCATCGAGTGGAGAGCCAGGTGTCAATAAGGGGAGAGCCAGGTGTCATCAAGGGAAGAGCTACGTGTCATCAAGGAGGGAGCCAAATGTCATCGAGGGAAGTGTCAGGTATCATCAAAGGGAGAGCCAGGTGTCAAGAAGGGAATAGCCAGGTGTCATCAGGGGGAGGGCCAGATGTCATCAAGGAGAGAGCCAGGTGTCATCAAGGCAAGTGCCAGGTATCATCAAGGGAAGAGCTACGTGTCAACAATGGTATAGCCAGGTGTCATCAAGGAGAGAGCCAGGTGTCATCAAGGGGAGAGCCAGGTGTCATCAAGGGAAGAGCTACGTGTCATCGAGTGGAGAGCCAGGTGTCAATAAGGGGGAGAAGAAGGTATCATCAAGGAGGGAGCCACATTTAATAAGGGGATAGCCAGGTGTCATCAAGGAGGGAGCCAAATGTCATCGAGGGAAGTGTCAGGTATCATCAAGGAGAGAGCCAGGTGTCATCAAGGGGAGAGCCAGGTGTCATCAAGGGGAGAGCCAGACATCAACAAGGGGTTAGCCAGGTGCCATCAAGGGAAGAGCTACGTGTCAACAATGGTATAGCCAGGTGTCATCAAGGAGAGAGCCAGGTGTCATCAAGGGGAGAGCCAGGTGTCATCAAGGGAAGAGCTACGTGTCATCGAGTGGAGAGCCAGGTGTCAATAAGGGGGAGAAGAAGGTATCATCAAGTGGGGAGCCACATTTAATAAGGGGATAGCCAGGTGTCATCAAGGAGGGAGCCAAATGTCATCGAGGGAAGTGTCAGGTATCATCAAGGAGAGAGCCAGGTGTCATCAAGGGGAGAGCCAGGTGTCATCAAGGGGAGAGCCAGACATCAACAAGGGGTTAGCCAGGTGCCATCAAGGGAAGAGCTACGTGTCAACAATGGTATAGCCAGGTGTCATCAAGGAGAGAGCCAGGTGTCATCAAGGGAAGAGCTACGTGTCATCGAGTGGAGAGCCAGGTGTCATCAAGGGGGAGCCACATTTAATAAGGGGATAGCCAGGTGTCATCAAGGAGGGAGCCAAATGTCATCGAGGGAAGTGTCAGGTATCATCAAAGGGAGAGCCAGGTGTCAAGAAGGGAATAGCCAGGTGTCATCAGGGGGAGGGCCAGATGTCATCAAGGAGAGAGCCAGGTGTCATCAAGGCAAGTGCCAGGTATCATCAAGGGAAGAGCTACGTGTCAACAATGGTAAAGCCAGGTGTCATCAAGGAGAGAGCCAGGTGTCATCAAGGGGAGAGCCAGGTGTCATCAAGGGAAGAGCTACGTGTCATCGAGTGGAGAGCCAGGTGTCAATAAGGGGGAGAAGAAGGTATCATCAAGTGGGGAGCCACATTTAATAAGGGGATAGCCAGGTGTCATCAAGGAGGGAGCCAAATGTCATCGAGGGAAGTGTCAGGTATCATCAAGGAGAGAGCCAGGTGTCATCAAGGGGAGAGCCAGGTGTCATCAAGGGGAGAGCCAGACATCAACAAGGGGTTAGCCAGGTGCCATCAAGGGAAGAGCTACGTGTCAACAATGGTATAGCCAGGTGTCATCAAGGAGAGAGCCAGGTGTCATCAAGGGGAGAGCCAGGTGTCATCAAGGGAAGAGCTACGTGTCATCGAGTGGAGAGCCAGGTGTCAATAAGGGGGAGAAGAAGGTATCATCAAGGAGGGAGCCACATTTAATAAGGGGATAGCCAGGTGTCATCAAGGAGGGAGCCAAATGTCATCGAGGGAAGTGTCAGGTATCATCAAGGAGAGAGCCAGGTGTCATCAAGGGGAGAGCCAGGTGTCATCAAGGGGAGAGCCAGACATCAACAAGGGGTTAGCCAGGTGCCATCAAGGGAAGAGCTACGTGTCAACAATGGTATAGCCAGGTGTCATCAAGGAGAGAGCCAGGTGTCATCAAGGGGAGAGCCAGGTGTCATCAAGGGGAGAGCCAGACATCAACAAGGGGTTAACCGATTACCGGTTAGCCAGGTGCCATCAAGGGAAGAGCCGGGTGTCATCAAGGAAAGAGCCGGGTGGAGGGAGGGAGGGAGGGAGGGAGAGAGAGAGGGAGTCGACCGTTCATTGTGTGTAATCCAAATGTGCGACACAGTTCTGCAAGCTTTACAGTACACCATAGTTATCATACTTATCATTTCTAGAGTTACTATGTAATTGAAAAATATCTTCTGGATAGTCATCTTTGTCATAAACATATTCAATAGTGTCATCTGGAATATAATCTAGAAAGTCCTTCATTCTTGAATTAAAATCACAACCTACAAATATATGGTTAGTTGGATAGTCTGCTCTTACTGTATATAAGCAATCTTCAAGTTAGAGATATCATCAATGTCAACATCATCATATATTGGCGAATTTTCAGGTGAGATGTATGGAAACATTAACATTAACTAATAAGTTCTTTGCAAACACAGTGACGCCTCTGTTGTACCCGCCGAAGTACAGCCGAATCGTTTACCTTTCTGTCTAACACTAGGCATAATTAGTCATGTTTTAATAATCATCACTACATTTTCCGAGTGTGACGTAATACAACACCATTACATAAGCTGTACATGGGCTCTTATAAATTACCTTTCTATTTCGTATGAAAGATAGAAAGTAGAAAAATCACCATGGTAGTGACAATGCCTCAATACTTGATCTTTGTAAAATATTTTTTTTCATGAAAACAGGCTAGCTACCCTATTATCGTAGTTACCCTATGATCGTGGTAAACTCATTTAAGTCTAAAATTCTTAGCATCAATATTTGTGTTTGCAAACACACATAAATAAAATCAATACTGAAGCATCTAACAAATATTGTTTTCAAATGCTAAGTGATATTTTCAGTGATTTTATATATTAAGTATTACTTTTATTTATGAAATATATTACTGCATTTTCAATTAATTTAAAAAAACGATCCTCTCTTCAAAAAAACATGTCCGATTTTTAATTATTTTGTATGTAAATAGTTGGATAGGTAAAAATAAAACCTAAAATAAGACAAAAACTCTGAAATTGAAACATTTTTGTCACAATAAAGTTATCAAAGAGTTTTTAAATAAATGCGATTTTTTTTCAATTATACGTTAACAATTGGAAACAATGATCTCACATTTCAGGAGCAATGTAACTCAAATATTATAAGTACTTTTATTGTAAAATGTTAACATTTTGTGAACATAGTGTTCAAATTACCTATCCAAAATAACTGTCCGATAAAACTGCGGCAAGGCGTCTACAATTATGAATAATTGTCTCTTCATAGCTTGGCAAATGTCGTGTGTAATATCCTAAATTCAACTCAAAGTACATTCAATTTGTAAATAAGGATCTTACATTGATTGTTTTATTCATAGAGAGTAATTTATTATTTACATTCTACAATACTCTGATTATACACTCTGAAACATATCGCACGGACAAGCATTTGTCTATCTATGTCAAAAAATAGAAACGTGTTCAACTTGTATCTTGTCATTATTCTATCTTCCCACCAAATTTGGTTTATCTAACATTCACCACAATTACAGTGTTTACTTTCATATTTATTGACGCTTCAGTTAGTATCAACTATAAAATCGTCATTTTGAGCGCAAGTTTGTCCCCAGGTCACGTGATTTTATGCCACAAATGCGACAACTAGGGCGGAAAATTCAGTGTTGGGGACCATTTACCCGAGATGCATAGATATTTGCCTTGAAAAAGCGACAATAAGACAAATCATTATTTGTGAAGTAATTTTTAAATAAATGATAAATGTGTATAGATGAGAATGTGTCCTCACATTCCCTTTCATCAAAATAACTTGACACCTTTCGCTTTCTTAAAAGCCTTCTTGATTGAATCAAAGTAGACGGAGCGTATATATATGATAATTAAAAAGCAAGTGCCGTTGATGAAAACCATCCTATTTTTATTATAAGTAAATCGCTTTTCTTGCATCCATAGACTTTGTCATTCTGAGTTTGAATGTAAATGTGAGCTTTGTTTTATCAAACAAAATACTTAAAGACAATCTGAATGATGAAGTAGGGTGTGTGGTAAATGTATATACAGAAAAGTTCCTTCAAATTACGTTTTCACTAAAAATACCAAACATGACATTCTTCAAAGAGCTGTGTTGACTTGAGCAATGAAATTATTTTTATCGGGCAAACCGTAGAAGTTAAACAAATTAAAATCAAGCTGAAACCCAAGCATAATTTTTAGGATGTATTTTAAATTACAGAATTGAGATTAACTCAAATACAGTAACAATAGTAAAATGTTGCTATTTCATAAAAGTAAAAACAAATAATAGAACATTCATAAAAATCATTGAATCACCAACGTATCGAAAAGTACCTACCTTCAACTTCGAGGATGAAACCAGCAATCAGAAAGGAGATGGCATTCATATCTTCACGCAGAGAATTCGCTGACAAGGAGAGCTGCGGAGACGTTGAACCTACTTCGTCCTTGGGGCGCTGATGAGTGACACTGCAACACGTTGTAATCACTGGCTTACGTCAATATCGATTCACTTCGCTTTATCAATAGCCAATCCTCTGAAGCCACATCCCATCACCCAAGTTGTAAAGTACTAGACAGATTACTCTGAGAGAAGTTGTGCAGCAACATTTACTAAAAAGATTAATAATTATAAAAAGTTTGTGAGTGTAACAAGAAATCACTTGTGGAACAATGAAAACGACTCCTTCTTTAACTTTGATTGAGAATGTGCAGTGACACTGTTGAGTATTTCCTTAATTTTAAAAGTTCCCAACTACATGTATACCCTGGGTCAACGGCACTTGACCCTTTAGTCAATTACCTCCCTTTAAAGGGGCAGTAGCACGTTTTTAGGAGGAATGTAAGGTTATGTCAATGTAGTGAACCAAACGGAGCAGTAATAATTCAAATATATAATGTAAAATTTAGCCATGCTATTCCTTTTTCTTACACAAAATGAATAAAGGTGTTCATACAAAATGGCCGCCAATGGATTTTATGTGTATCTTCATACTTTGTCCTCTGACTATGGATTATCGAAGTTTCTCTCAACATTTTCATTGCCAATACAAATTATACATGTACGTAGTATACGTGCATTCGGCCTTTTTATTTCTACATAATTGCGTTGCTAAAGTATAGCCTATACTTCCTCCCGTTTTTTTCTTTATTTATGTAATTTTTAATGAATAATATACACCTATTGTACAAATGGTACTATCTACTTTTATGCCCGTCTCTTGGGTATAGTTGGGGCTTAATGTTGTATCGGTGGAAATATCAAACGACATACCATGCATGTTTATCCATAATATCAAATTCTAACACCTTAATCTCAAAGTTGCCTTACATTGGCAGACCATTTCCCAAACAACGTATCTTGCAAATATTGGAAGAATTAATACAGTATACACCGATAGGTTATTGGTCCGTTTGATAACTCAATTTCAAATGATAATTAATGTTATTGTCGTCGATGTCTGAATACCACTATACGTAGCCTATGTATGAGGCAAGCAGCTGATCATTGTAGATAATTATCGTAGGGCATTTAATCACAACTACCTGTTAATGTCCATGATCTGTGGATTATTAATTTAATTAAAATATATTTGTAAATTCTTTAGATAAAAACGGTACCATTGAATTATATTTAGAAAAAGAAAGTGTCGCCTGGAAAAGAACTTTATCAAATCAATAATAACGATCGTCAGTCCAAAATTGTATTCATTGTATACAAAGTATTTTTACAACGACAAGAACTGTTGATATTTATTATGCAATAATTTCTGTAAATATTGAATACTGATACAAAATCAACAAAAGAAAATACTTTATCTGGTGTTAAACAAGAACTCTCTGATCAAAATGTAAATTCATCGGCCATCGAAAGCGACAGCGTTATATATGATGGGCGGGGCAGTGTACCTTGTGTCACATTGATTGATTGACAGGTATCAAATAATAAAGTGTCTTAAATTGAGAGATACAAAGGTAATATTTCTTTTGTTTCACTGTCGTAACAGATTTTAAGAATAAATATCCTTATAAAGTACTTTAGCAAAAAGTCAATGTGCCACTTAAAGTTGAACAATCAATAAGTGCTCCTGTATCGTAGAATCTCTACTGACGCCCAAAACATTAGAATCGATTCTGTAAACGAATATTTACTCTGAAGATAACTTATTTTATGTTGAAAAATTAGGACCAAGTAACTACATGAACGTTAGCACTATAAATATTCCATTTCCAAATTTCAAAATCGAAAGATGGCAGTTTTTAATGTAATACGTCTGTGTTTCGCAAATGATTTTTTTTCATGGATACTTATGAATCAACAACATAATGACCATGATTTTAAACTATATTCTCAAAGTGACATAAGCAAGTGATTTATTCATATTCAGTAATTATCTCTCTTAATATGTCTTGACTCTTGATGGCATTTCGACACTTATTATAGATCGGAGGACAATGTCTTGAAAACCCTAGGCGACAATAGCGCAGGGTATTATATACAGGTATATTCGGCATATTATGATCTGATAGTTAATATTGTTTCATCCAAATCGTTCATTGTGAAAAATTATCAAAAATGTTAACACTGGAAATGATGCCAACATTATTAATTTCAGTAACACACGTAACCATATTTTGTATTTAAGTATAAGCTTTCCGAAACTGAAATTAGAAACGATTCCTGAAATCGTTTCTCCTGACTAGGATAGGCCTATACTTTTCAAAAACAATTTAAGAAATGATTGTTGTATATTCGTTTGAAATTGCATGAAATACAATTTAATGTTTGCTTTTTCCTATTGTTTAATTGTCTTATTTAAACTTTAATAGTATAATTATAAATTTAGCGATAGCACACGTGGTTTTAATATCTAACTGTCGTACATCAATGAATATTTTGAATATTTTCTGTAACTTAGTTAGCATAGCCTCATTTGAGTCATTTATCAATAATCATGTTTATAATGCGCGCTCTGAGATGATGCAAGTTAAACTCCCATTTAGGGTGTAAGGCCTATTTATTAACCTTTTTTTCTTCTTCTTCTCCTCATCATTCTTCTAAAAAACTTCCTCTTCTTTCTTCTTCTCTTCTACGTTTTTGAGAGATAGGGTGTCACTTGATTCCACAACCCGCGCAACAAACTTGAATTTGTGTTTCACCAAGGTTCGGACACTGTCCGAACCTTGGCCAATCAGTGTCCGAACCATGGTGAAATCACAATTCGCATCCTTTTAGAAAATAATTATTAATTCACTTCGTAAAATTCAAATTTCTTACCAAATCTTTGAATTGGAATACGCATGCATTCAGAATAATGTGTTATGAATTAAAGAAATATTTACTCGTTTGCGCCTGTGGCGGCCCAAATAATCTGACCAGTGTAAAATAACGTGATTTTTCTGCGAAAATATATCGATTTCCAGATTATTTCAATAATTGCATTCTCGGCAAAAAAAAGGGTGTGGGTGACGAAAACACATCTTGTGGCTGCAGACCGCGAATACTGTGACGTAGAACGCATATTTTTAGCGTTGTCATAAAGCTAAACCGAATGAATCCAGAACAAAATCGTCCGAACCATGGTTAATTTTTCGTTCTGTCCGAACATTGGTTAATAGCGCGACCCCTGGTCGCGCCATCGTACAGTTTTAGAGTACGGAACTCTTTATCGCGACCGGCAGCGGTCGCGCTAACGTTAATCGACTGTCAATTCATAATTTCCAAAGAAAGAGGGCGAAATGTTGTTGAATCACGTTGAAAAGTGCTTAATTGTCAAAATAAAAGAGTTTGTTGAAAGTTTTACTATCTCTATTTCTTGTAATTGTCGATTGAAAAATTGCGATATACGAGAGCTATATCTTGAGTGCTCGATATTTAGATACTTTACCGCTACCGATGAAAAACTTATCAAAACCGTATTTAACGAGCATATATATTTCTAAAACTGCCAAGTAATCAAAAAGGGATAATATATAGGCTATGCAAGCAAGGTTGATAAAATATGAAGTAAGTATAAAGTAACACGTTCGATAAGACACTGTTTTTTAGACGACTAGCAGAGATGACCACCCGATGAAGGAAACTTTAGCTGCTAGTAGCAGAAAGTTATTAGTGTCGATTCACTGCTACTAGCAGTAACAAAAAACCGTCTCCATGTCTCCAGAGACAAACATTTACTGCTAAAAGCAGAGAACGAGAAGAAACGGTCCAACCAATCAAAATCCAATAACCTTCGAGGCTCTTCGCTTCCGCGCGAATTTTTGTGATCCGGCGAATATTCTACGCAGTGTCCTAGACCTATTAACTGTTTCTTGAACTACATGATTTGCTCGAAATGGTGAGTAACTCCTTCTTGACAACTCTTGGTAACAGTTGGTATATTCACAATGAATTTCCAATACAACAATGAATCTCAGTTTCCGAAATGCGAATGTTACACTCCGAGTCTGACACCAGCACCTGCAGAGAACCAAATTTATTTTTTATTTAATTTTTGTTTTTGAGAAAGAACACATAGTAAAAACAAGAAGGAAAGATTATCACGTAAAAACGTGTCTATGTCATTGCAGTTTAGATCTACATGTTGATAAAACTATTGCTTTTCAACAAATAGATATAGAGTGACGTCCCTTTGTTTTGACAGCCAATATGCGATGATACGCTAAATCATAATGTTAATGGCTTTTGACGTTTATTTTGGCATTTCATTTGAATGAAATTCGATTTAAAGTTTAAAAGAAAAATCGTTTTCCACCTAAACTGCTTTTTGGTTATTTACATAAATACCCCCAAGTAACCTGTTTTCGTGGTATTTACAAATTGTGTCATATCTCAGTATTCTCACTTACTCAAAAATAGTTCCTATCAGTATCATGTTACTGTAGGGCTCATTTTTAAAACAATTGATCTGTATTGATCTGAGCATAAAATTGTCAAAATTTAACTGATCTATTTTAGTCCTCAGGTTTACTGAGATTTACTGCTTATTACTGCCACGGAAATAGGTTACACAAGTGTAATAATGAATACATATTGTGCTTTTCATTTCAGAGTAGTATAATAGTAAGGAAAAGAAAGGCCTTTAAAAGTGCAAGAGTAGTTACAAGAGGAGAGTTGTAACGAAGAGGTGGTCAGTCCCGAAACAGGTTACTGAAGAAAAAAGAGTCCTTGAGGGACAATCTGTAGTCAATGTTGATGTCCATGTCAACGATATCGTCGAATCTGATTTGGAAGCTAAACCAACTGCTTCCAAAGGTACAATGATGATCAAAGCAACTTTGAATATTTAATAAGGACCATGGTTTATGTTACTTAGGTTTTTAAAAAAAATCTTATTTCATGTAAAATTGACAGAAATATAAAGTTTCTTTATGTTTAATATTTGAATAAGAGGTTTCAATTCCATCAAATCATTGTAAACACTTGTGTAACACTATTGTATGTTCCCATGTTCCTAAATTTTCAATTCTTTTTACTTTTATGTAACCAACATGAGAAGAAACAGATTATTGATTTAGTAAATGAATATCAACAAAATCCTTTTTAATATTCATCAGGGTTGGAAATGAGAACTAGTCTATGGCCCCCATTCTCTCCCCACAGAGGCAACTCAGTTATACCTGAATTAGCCTATGTTCTATTACGCCTAGATCCTGGGGTTCCGGCAGATTGCCCTAGCGACAAAAAGTTGTAACTTGAGATAGCTCCCTTATCTGCAGCCCATGAAAACACCTTTTGGATATCAACGACTTTGGGAATTCTCAACGGTCGTACAGTGACTTTCGAAAGCATCATGCCTTTAGGTTTATTTTTCATTAACAGTGTGAGAGGGAAAATATTTAAAAATGAGATATGGATAGGGTTTTTCATTAGAAACATACTGTTTTATAATTGTGTAAATTGTTCTTTGTTTTATGATAAATTTTATTTTAATAATTTACCAAATAAAAACTAATGAGAAGGTAAAAAAACGATGTTTTGTAGAAGGAAGAGTTATCTCCCCTGAATGCCGAATCACCGGGAATAGCCGGGAGTAGCCAAGCTTTTGCGAATGACCCCTTTTGAAACGGCGTCGCTGATTGCACAACTAACTTCGATTGCCTCCAATCAGATTTCTACTTTTCTGTCCCGTGTATTAGCCGTAATAGAACAGAGGCTAATTCAGGTATAACTGAGTTGCCTCTGTGGGGAGAGAATGATGGCCCCTGGCTAGTGAAAAAGCATCGCTTAAAACAGTCTAATTTTTTTTTCTTCGCTTTCTTAAATAGTACCTCCTAGTGGCCCTGTAGTAATTATATATAAATATTTGGCTAGTTAGATTGTCCAGGGGAAACCACTCTCAGGACAGTCGATAGTGCACTGGTCTGAGTGTGCTTTACGGCAAAAAGACTAATTTTGGCCCCTGCAAATGAAGTTGTTCCTAGAAATATTAGATACACACTAAACTTTTATTTTTATTTTCAGCAAAATATTCATTTGAGAAGCAAAAACGGGTAATGAAGTGGACAACTCTCCGTCAACCTTTTTTATCCCTTGGGAGGTCACTGTTTGCTCCTCATCTGAAATGTACGATCTGCAAGGAAGAAACAGAGGAAATGTACAGATGTTTAGATTGCTGTCAATGGGATGTGTTGTGTCTCTCTTGTCTGCAACAGCGCCACTGTAACCCTCATCTTCATCTATTTGAAGGATGGAAGGTAATACATTCATCAGTTAAAAATGTGATGTCACATATATTGTAGAGGTGTTACAATTTGGCGATACATTATCGTATCGTGATACATGGGCCACAATATATTGTATCGTATCGCAGGGTGCGTATCGATACATAAAATAATGATGAATTCTCTATGTAAGTTCTCAAAACAGAGATATTCATTAAATAAGATACTTTATTATGCACATAAGAGCATTTTCTAAAATTTGCAAGTTTGATTATATTACAATTACATAAAAAAAGCCTTCAAGTAAATTTTAATCAAGATACCGACTCCAAAAGGAGATTATATGTATCGGGATACGTATCGTATCGTAACCCCCATATCGGGATACGTATCGTATCGTAACCCTCCTGTATCGTTACACCTCTAATATATTGGTTGAATAGGATCAATGATATTTATGATAATAAGAAAAAGATTCAATAAGCAGAAATTGCTTCAAATTTGTGTTAATCAATACTTGCCTAAATTCATTTGAGCAGTTTAGTTAAAACTAGAATTAATGTTGTACATCCCACATACATCTTTTACATCAGATAAGTCAGTTTACAACAGGTGGTTATACACAACAGTATTTTGCCTTCTGTTATCTGCACCAAAAATAAAAGAAATTCCATCAATAATAATTTTGAGCTCATCTGGCCTGTAAGGCCCGATGGGCTTATGGCATGGCATGGTGTCCGGCGTCCGTCCGTCCATCCGTCCGTCCGTAAACTTTGTGGAATTTCGACTTCTTCTCCAGAACCATAAGGCCGAGTAGGCTGAAACTTTGTGTACAGACTCCTTGACTAGTGAGGATTAATCATTGTAGCTTTTGTGGCCCTGTGATCCCTAATAAGGGCCACAGGGGCCAGGCCCTAAAAACCTATTTTTCATCTTCTTCTCCAGAAGCATAAGGCCTAGAAAGCTGAAACTTGGTGTACAGACTCCTTTACTAGTTGGGATTTTAAATTGTAGCTTTGGTGGCCCTGTGACCCCTTATAAGGGCCACAGGGGCTACGCCCTAAAAACCTATTTTCATCTTCTTCTCCAGAACCATAAGGCCTAGAAAGCTGAAACTTTGTGTACAGACTCCTTGACTAGTGAGGATTATGAATTGTAGCTTTGGTGGCTCTTTGACCCTTATTAGGGCCAGAGGGACCATGACCTTAAAATTTAAAACCTATTTTCATCTTCTTCTCCAGAAGCAGTAGGCCCAGAATGCTGAAACCTTATGAATATACTCTTTGACTAGTGAGGATTATGATTTATAGCTTTTGTGGCCCTGTGGCCCCTAATAAGGGCCTCAAGGTCCACACTCTTTAACTCTGTCATCTTTTTCTCAAGAAGCATCGGCCTAGAAAGCTTAAACTGGGTGTGCAAACTCCTAAGTTAGATAAGAAGGAATCCAAATTGTACATTTGGTGACCCTGTGGTCTCTTCATATCTTACATATACCTTCCCCTGGGGAAGACCTTGACCTTCATTTCAAGGTCATTACGAGACTTTGACATCTCAAGAACCATTCACTGGATTCTCTTCATAATTTACACAAAGCATCTTATTATACCCCCGCTACGACGTAGTCGGGGGTATATAGCGCTCCGCGTGTCCGTCCGTCCGTCCGTCCGTGCGTCCGTCCGTCCGTCCGAAATCGTTTCCGGAGCATTACTCAAAAACTATACCACTTAGAAACTTAAAATTTGGTATGGAAGTAGCCTATGTGCTGTGGTGCCTTTTAGGGGTTTCAGCTCAATGGTTCAAATAATTTTTGAAATTTTGACCAAAAACGGTCCGATTTTTGGACTTCGTCTCGTTTCCGGAGCATAACTGAAAATCTATACCACTTAGAAACTTCAAATTTGGTATGGAAGTAGCCTATATGGTGCTGTGGTGCCTTTTAGGGGTTTCAGCTCAATGGTCCAAATAATTTTTGACATTTTGACCAAAAACGGTCCGATTTTTGGACTTTGTCTCGTTTCCGGAGCATAACTGAAAAACTATACCACTTAGAAACTTCAAATTTGGTATGGAAGTAGCCTATATGGTGCTGTTGTGCCTTTTAGGGGTTTCAACTCAATGGTCCAAATAATTTTTGAAATTTTGACCCAAAACGGTCAAAATTTTTTACTTTGTCTTGTTTCCGGAGCATATATAAATACCAAATGACTTGCACATTTCAACCCAGACTCCGTATATCCATAAATCTCACCTTACGGACAAAGATTTTTCAAACAATGTGTCTATATTTCTTAAGAAAAATGACCCAGTTAACCGGACGATTTGCTATCCGGACGATTTTCACCTGTATAGACTGTTCGACTGTATAGTGCTGTTGTGCCCTTTAGGGGTGATTCCAGGGTTCCCAGAATTTTATTCAAAAACTACATGGCTGGGGATGTTTTTAAGTGAAATAGTTTTTAGGGTTGCAAGATCATTGTGTTCTAAGTCATAATCATAAATTTTCAAATTAATGTTACGTGAAGGCGGTCAAACTCAAGCGGGGGTATGTGAGCCGCACTCACTTTTGCCTTGTTGGGAAGGCGCCGGGTCCAGTCGATTTTGGTGACCTTCAAATTATTTTCAAGGTCACAGTTTATAGATATTGTGACCCTCTGACAACAAATAAGAGGTCACAGCCAATAATTGATTGATAGTTTGCGGCGGGGGATTATGTCACCTCAGTGACAAACACTTGTTAATTTTATCATCAACAAGAGCAAAGTTTTAACACATCAATTATTTATGTCTCAGAAAAACAAATTTATGAACTTGAACTTGAATATAAAATTCTAAGGGTCATAACTTGAAGAAAAATGGGTGGGGGAGTGTCCTGTTTCTTATTCAGTTCCTAACTCTGTTGAATTAAATTGGCAACTTATTGAATATTTTGTGGGTCACACATATTTTTCGAAGATAGATTAATTTAGAAATTAAGACCCTTTCGGTAGTTTAATATATAATATATGAACTGACTCTTTAAGACTGGCAAGTAAAGCTTAATTTTTTGTTCAAAACAATAGGAAAGCTGATGATCTACTGAGCCCATGGTTATTATTATTTTTTTTGCTTTGTGGTCTTCATAAATTTTGGTTTTTCTTTGCAGATTCTCTTTCCAATTCAGTACTGAGTATGAGAAAAATATCAAACTGAGATTTCTGTAATGCAATATACTGTATCGAACTAGAGCTCTGATGTACTGTTAAACCCATATTGACATCCTTATCAGTATCTAATCCAATATTTCATTTCATATGTGATTAAAATATGTCATGGTCAACTGTACATATATGTTAAGTTTCTTTGATGTGACATGCTTGGGGGATTACAGATAACATCAAAGGTTTTATTAAAAAGATTTATTAATAATTTTAAATTGTATTATTTACAGAATGGGACATTTCTGAGCTTCCAAAGTTCAACACCAGTTTGGAAACATAGTGGTTACTGTGAGAATGAGCAGTGTCAGTACGAAAAAGATGTTGTCATAATTGACGACAAAGGTACTGTAATACTGTGTTCTCTCATCTCTTATAATGACATTATTATTTTGATTAATATATTTATTGTTATAATAAATGGTGTTCTTATTGTTATGTATTGTTATCCTTGTTTTTAAGAAAAAAGGTTCACAAGTTTAACCTATTACTAGTTAGCATATTTTGATAATGTGTAAAATATGTAAAAAAGATAGTATTTATTTATTTATTGCCAAATTATCATCACATGCCCATGCGTTTAGTTTAATTATCCACACTGAATCTCTTTTCCAGGTAGACAACATGTCCGAACTCTGACATTCTGTAGATGTGAGGAAGAGACTTTATGCATGTTGAGGTTCGGATTGTGGCCAGCCACGCCTAATCTTCCAACTGTGGCTTTCTCAATGGAGCTTCTGAAATGGATACATGCACTCTCCATGGACTGTCAGGTTTCCATCAAGGGCTTTTGCCAGGCAGTCAAATCCCGTCTGTCGAAACACCACCAAGGGTTTGCTGCCTTAGAGGTGTGTACAGTTTTAAGTCGGTCAGAAATTGTTAGATATCATCATATTTTGAGGATAAGTTTGAAGTCATTTAATCTTTTTTTATAAGAACTATGAATTCCTTAAGTTAAAATCATCAACTACATAATTATGATAATACCTATTGAAGGATTTTTTTTAATACTTGACTGAAATCCATGGCTTAATTTATAGATTTGGTGCTCATGTTGTTTCAGATCAAAAACATATATCAAATCCTGGTCAAGGAAACTTTGGAAGAGTTTAGGTTCTTCCAGCATCAAATGGAACACCTGAGTGATGTCAATCCTGATTTGAGCGATGGAACTCAATGTGCTGCATGTTACAAGGTTAGCGCTTACAAGAATTCTTTTCTGAAATGAGTCGTCATTACCCTGTCTGCCTTTTTTTGGTCCTGAGCATACCCTTTGGACTATTATGTGTTCATATAAAAATGATTTAATACACACAGATCAAGATGTGAAATAGCATAAGTTATTGTTAATTGATTAAAGCATTTAATTTCTTCTCTTTCAATGACAACAAATTCAATCTTAACCTGCGTTAATAATATTAATAAGTTAAATAACAGAGTTTACTTGTTTCAAATTAAACAGTCTTATTTTTCCTTTGAAAATGACCATCTTCATTTTGCAGATAACCAAGAAAGTTGTAAGCCTGGATGCAGATTTTCAGCTTGTCAGGAAAGCATCATCAGGGAAAACATGGAGCTCGCCAAAACATGTTGGCATGTTTGTAGCGCAGTCTGAAGTCGACATGTTCATGGAAAACTATCCTTCAAGCACTCAGGTTGAGAAAGTAAGTTTAAAGGGCTTTTTGTAAACATGTGAAAATCCGTTTTCTTAGTTCTTGTAATATAGCGGCAAGCTAAATTTACAGGTTTTAATGTTTTCCTAGGTTACAGGATGAAATGGTAGTTTTTCCCTTGTTAAAATCTTAGAAATAAGAGGCTTGTTGCATGGGTATGAAATTGCTGCAGACGGAAAACAGAAACAAATAACCTTTTTTCTTGGCCTTATTCAATATGTGTTTGCATTCTCTTTTTGTTTTAGGATTGCAGTGATTTCCAGGCAGGAAATAGTGTAAGCTCCAAACTGTCAGAGACTGCAGTTTTTGATGTCTTTTTATATAATTTTAAGAATCAAGCTATTGATATGTTTCATCAAGATTGGCATTCTTCTCTGTATGATAGCTCGCGTTATGATTGTTATAGAACATTCAAAAGTCTACTTCAGCCAGAAAAATATTTGTCTATTTTATATTCTAAAGACCTAAGAACTATTTTTATCAAATTTAGACTTGGTTTGCTGGATTTAAAGATAAATGAAGGCAGAAAAATGAATATAGAAAAAAATAAAAGATTATGTCCGATGTGTAAATCAGTAGTTGAAAGTGAAATACATTTTATGCTTGTTTGTCCATCATATTCCGAAATCAGAAGAAAATATATTCCTGCATTTTTTACATCAAAACCACCTGCTGCTGCCTTTACATCCCTATTGTGTTCTCAAAATGAAAATGTTATTCTTAATTTGTCGTTATTTATCAAACATAGTATAAAACGTAGAAATGAACTTTTAAGAAATGAAATTCGCCCCAAGAGCTGAAATAAGATCTTCTTATTGTCATTGTGTTACCAAATATTTGAAATACATGTATGTATTACTGTTTATATGTATATGTATTATTTGCATTATGTAACTCTTTATGTACATTTGTATATGGGCCGGAGGCCTTAAATACAATAAACTCTTTGACTTTGGCTCTGCATGTCGCCATGATTTCCCACATCTCTTCTTCAGTTTGAAACATGGAGAAAGGCAAGGGAGTTTTTATATATTACTACTTTTATACCTTAAAATAAGTGTTTTTGACTGTTATCTTTAACACATATTTTGGCATATCAATACTCCTTCAGCATTTAAACTCTTTGATTTTGTAAGTTCTTCTCATTTTTATGGCCAGTCATCATTGGATGACTTTTTAATTTTCATAGATTTTTAAGTTTTAGTGTAGTATAATTGAAGATCTGTTACAGGATCGGTTATTCAGTGTTCCTGCAACAAGCCAGTCTTGAAAACAAGCATCTTTATGTCATGTATGACATAGCCTGTGTCCTGAAAGCACACTTGCAGGTAAAGCTTAACATAGTCTTAAAGATTGATATCATCATTGATCAAGAGCTTGTGTTCAAAAGTTGCAAAGTTAAAAGTTTTAACTGTAACAAAAGGTCATGCCTTTCAATTCTTTCCATGTCAAACTGTATTAAAAATTTAACCGTTTACACCTGTTAATCAATATGTATATTATACAGTAAGTTAAACATGGTTTTGACCCTTATTTAAATGTTATTGACTTTGTAAAAGAATTTTTTTTTTGTTTAACCAATTCATTAGAGGTTATCCTCTTGCCCATATCGTATAGACTCAATGCCTATATTTTTCAGAAACATCCTGAACAGCAAGATTTACTGGAACAAATAAAACTATCAATACCAATATTCCATTGTTATGGACACAAGGCATCATGCCAAGTAAATACCATATATACATAATTTACAATACATTACAATGAAGCATGTTTCCACATATTATCCCACCTTAATAATATGTAATAACGTCCATCTCTCCAGCTGTCCATAATTATTTAATTTTAGGAGTATAACTTCAAAACTATTTTACCTAGTTCATTGAAACTTAGGATTAGTCAATATGTACTTAAATCACGTTTGTGATTTTCAACTTACTTGAATTTTCATCCAGACCATAACTTCAAAACTTTAATATATATTTAACTCATTGAATGAACTTTTGAACATGTGAAATTGGGCTGATGGTCATTTTGGAATTGAACAAGGTTTCTAATTGTGATAATAGCTCATTGAAACTTAGTACCGGAACATGGAACAGTCAACATATGAAAATGGGCCTTTAATGATTTTCAATTTTTTTAAATATTTATTTTTGGTGGTTTCAAATTGAATTAAACTTAAAAAATAAACTTTTTCTTTACATTTGTCTGGCGACTGATTGAACAATTTGAAATTATGCCAAAATTAATATCTTCATTTCAGGTTTTATTCAGCCCAAGAAGAACTGAAGGCTTTGGGTTGTCTGATGGGGAAGGCATGGAGAGAATCTGGTCATTTTTGGGAAAGTTCTCTTCAATTACAAAGGAGATGACACCCGAGAATCGGACCGATCTCCTGAGCCAAGCTCTTATCCATTTTGGACAACATATTGACAACAATTTCAGTAAATATCTGTCACTTCAAATATATCCAAAAATTTAATACTTTTCAACGATTAGATAAAAAAAATCAATGATATAAAGATGTTCTAAGGTATAATCTGATAATAGTGACTGGCACTCTAGAACAATTCAAACCTGGAACTGAATTTTAGAACAAGTCATGTCTTTAATTTATGGTGTTATTTTTTACAGGTGCGAAACAAAACGTATGGCATTCTTTATATCAGTTATTTTTAAAGCAACATAATCTTCATTTTGCAAACACCTTGTAACACACATTATTGACATTGTGTGCATTTAATGTATACTTTATGGAAAATGAATTTCAATGAAGAATTGATATATCATGTTTCTTTTTAAAGGGGCAGTAGCACGTTTTTAGGGGGAATATAAGGTGATGTCAGGAAAATGAAAATAAATGGTTCCAATTGAAAGACAATGTATTTAAACTAAATGAAACAGTTATTATTTAAATATATAACTTAAAGTTCAGCCATGCGATTCCTTTTTCTTACAAAAATGAATTAAAGGTGTTCACAAAAAAATGGCCGTCAATGGATTTTATGTGAATCCTCATATTTTGTCCTCTGACTATGGGTGATTGGCTTGTGTAATGAGATTGTTGACACTGTCAATATAATATATTTAACGTTTACTTACAATTATAAGTGAAAGATTTGAAATATAAAATTATCAAAAAACGTGCTACTGCCCCTTTAAAGGTTCTAGCCTCGTAAAGAAAATAAAAAAGGCTTCAGAAGTGGAAACCACAAGCAGGACTGCCCTTCAGGAGGTGCTTTCAACTCTGCCTGGTACTTCTACAATATTTCATTTTTTATTGAAAAATAATATTCAAATTTATTTTTTAGATGTCTTTCTTGCAATGGGATGTTTAAGAAAATATTAATTTCTTTGGCAAATAGTAGTACTTGCTACTTGATGAAATCATAGATAGTTGTCCTATACAGAACATCCCTATCATTAATCATGCCCAAACCATCCTTTGCATTCAGGAATTTAAGATATTACCAGTAATATTGTTTTAACAACAAACAAATGTTATGAGAAAATAACAAAGTTATTAAATGTGTTATTTTATCAGGTAGGGTTTTGAGTAGCCTATTTATTACCTAAAAAAGCTAATTTTGAAATCTAAAATAATTGAGCTGATTTTCAGGATGTTCAGTCGCAAATGTGGAAGAATGGGCCAACAAGCAAAAGGAAATGGCTTTGAAAAAAGACTAGGCATTTAGAATAATACACAGTTCTTGATATTTATCTCGAACGAGCAATTGAAAGTTTAAAATAGTTCAACGATAGACATATTCGAAAATCTTATGCGAGTTCTGAGAGTAGAATTTAAGAGAAGTTACTGTACTGTCCATTTTAATTATTTAAATATAAAAGTATATTATAATATCGCTGTATACACTTTTTAAACTGTAAGATTAGTAATGTAAGTGAAAGATGCTTTTTTGAATATCATAGTTATTTATCATCCTTTTATCTTTTTTCATTTCCTCTTCTGATGTTAGAAGTCACGGAGATCTTGGAGGCAGAGAGGAGCAAAGGTATTTTAGAAATTTACTTCTTAAAATTTGTCATAATAATTTCCTCAAAGGAGGAAAGTTATATTTACCAATTTATCCCTCTGGCATGTTATATGGTCATTGTCATACTTTTCTCATTAAATATAATAAAGTATAGGTTTGTAGATTCTTTTTAACAATGGTAACTCAATGTATTATACTTTGTACCATATTGTACGATGGGTTTTAAGGCCTTTATACTTCTTCTTCTTAATAACTATTAGTTTTACACCAGGTATTAGTTTTTTCTACATGTAAATCCCATTGCTCTATTCTTTTTAAGGTTGGAATCAAAGGCAAAGCAGTTGGAGAGGCAGCTTGATATCAATAGACAAACTGTAACAGACAAAAGCTACACAGACTGGTTGGCCTTGGCACATGACAAACAGAGGCAACAACTTCTGACAAGCTTGCATCGGATGAGCCAAGACTATCAATACCTCATCGAACTGAACAGGAAATACTCACGTATGTTGATTCTTTTGGTATTATTTTGATATTGGTATTAGGTACAAAGATATGATTTTTACACAACGTGTCAGGATCTGGTACAGATCATGGTATTAGGCACAAAGATATGATTTTTACACAACATGTGTCGGGATCTGAGATGAATCTTAGAATTAGGCACAAAGATATGATTTTTACACAACATGTGTCGGGATCTGAAATGAATCTTGGTATTAGGTACAAAGATATGATTTTTACACAACATGTGTCGGAATCTGAGATGAATCTAAGTATTAGGCACAAAGATATGATTTTTACACAACATGTGTCGGGATCTGGGATAGATCTTGGTATTAGGCACTAAGATAGGATTTTTACACAACATGTGTCAGGATCTGAAATGAATCTTGGTATTTGGTACAAAGATATGATTTTTACACAACATGTGTCGGGATCTGAGATGAATCTTAGAATTAGGCACAAAGATATGATTTTTACACAACATGTGTCGGGATCTGAAATAAATCTTGGTATTAGGCACAAAGATATGATTTTTACACAACATGTGTCGGAATCTGAGATGAATCTAAGTATTGGGTACAAAGATATGATTTTTACACAACATGTGTCGGGATCTGAGATGAATCTTGGTATTGGGTACAAAGATATGATTTTTACACAACATGTGTCGGGATCTGAGATGAATCTTAGAATTAGGCACAAAGATATGATTTTTACACAACATGTGTCGGAATCTGAGATGAATCTAAGTATTGTGTACAAAGATATGATTTTTACACAACATGTGTCGGGATCTGGGATAGATCTTGGTATTAGGCACAAAGATATGATTTTTACACAACATGTGTCGGGATCTGGGATAGATCTTGGTATTGGGTACAAAGATATGATTTTTACACAACATGTGTCGGGATCTGAGATGAATCTTGGTATTGGGCACAAACATATGATTTTTACACAACATGTGTCGGGATCTGAGATGAATCTTGGTATTGGGTACAAAGATATAATTTTCACACAACATGTGTCGGAATCTGAGATAGATCTTGGTATTAGGTACAAAGATATGATTTTCGCACAACATGTGTCTGGATCTGAGATTAATCTTGGTATTGGGCAAAAATATATGGTTTTTCAAAAACTGTGTCAGGATCTGAGATTAATCTTGGTATTAGGTACAAAGATATGATTTTTACACAACATGTGTAGGGATCTGGGATAGATCTTGGTATTTGGTACAAAGATATGATTTTTACACAACATGTGTAGGGATCTGGGATAGATCTTGGTATTGGGTACAAAGATATGATATTTACACAAGATGTGTCAGGATCCGAGATAGATCTTGGTGTTTGCTGCCTTAGTAGTATTTTTACACTAGATGTGTCAGGATCTGAGCCAAATCGTGGTTTATGTGCAAAAATATGTTTTTTACTCAAGATTTGTCGACATCTTAGATGAATCTAGGTATTGGGTACAAAAGTAGGATTTTTACACAACATGTGTCGCGATCCAAGATGTATGTTGGTTTTTGGTTGAAAAACATGATTTTAGCACGTGTCTTTTAGCATGGGATCTAAGATAGATCTTGGTATTTGATACAAAGATATGATATTTACACAAGATGTGTCAGGATCCGATATGGTTTATGGTATCCGTATTGGTTTTTGGTGCCAAAGTAGTATTTTTACACTAGATGTGACAGGTTCTGAGCCTTATCGTGGTTTATGTGCAAAAACATAACTTTACTCAAGATTTGTCGAGATCTTAGATGAATATTTGCATTATTCTTATCAGTTCCTGACTGCGTATGTCAAATGTATCAAATGTTTGGTGTCTTAAATGACACTTGCATTTCAAGCCTTGCTAAATCTGAAATCATGTTTTACCGGATATCGTAGCCTAATACAGACAGAGTGATTCGATCGAAAGACCTTTTTTTGAAAATTTTGAAGAATTGGAAGAAATGTAATATCCAATTTAAACCCATGGTCTAAAATTCGAAAATCAATACTCGTTAATAAGCCTATTGGCTGAATTAAGGCAGGGCTTAAATACGAGGATTATCAGTACTACTCATCACTATGCATTTATAATATATGCATGGAAACAAGTTGATAAGTTTTGGGAAAAAATACAACTTCTTTGGACAAACTTTTTTCAAATTTTTATTCATATTATATTCCATAAACATATAAAAAATTATAAGAACCAAAGGAGATGTCACTATAGACTGGGATAATGCAGATTTAAACAAGGCAAAAGACTCTCATACTCCTACTGTAATGTCACTGCCATATGCAACAATAATAAAATGAAAAACATTCATTCAATCATGAATGACAACTGTCAATGGAGTAAAGGTTAAACAAAAAAATAACTAAAGTCTTGATGTCATAGCTTTGATAATTAGAAGAAGTCATCAAATAAAGTGAAATATGTTTATTCATTATTTTAATATCACTGGTACATGGGCGGTTAAGTCAGATCTACCCACACATCCTTGGTGTATTGCTTCATAACCTCCTGTTTGAATCCTGGTTCCTCGGCTACGCTACGCTACGCCATCCTCATTAGCTCAGTCGATAGAGTTGCTGCTTAAAAGCATAAAGGTCCCTGGTTCAATTCCCACCATCTTTGATTATAAATCTCAAAATTTATAATTCTGAATTTTACAAGTCTGTTTATTTACCAATGTTGAAGATCTGTTCTCCTGACTAAGTGTAGATTATCAATAAAGATTAGGTGTATTAGAAAAGTAGAGTTGTATCAGTGGATAACCTACAGTTACAACATGGAAATACACCTACAGTTAGAACAAAGGAAACCATAGCAACGAGACCGGAAGTCACCTATATAAATTCAAAACCCTTTGGAGGGGCGCTTTTTGGAGCAGGGCACTCATTACGTCGAATAAGGTACTTTAAAGGCAAATCAGTGGGAAATTGAAATCTCTCATTAGGTATATGAAGTTTCGGAAGGGCAGACAAGTGGCAATCTATATACCCCCAACTACTTTGTAGCAGGGGTATAATAATATTTTCAATTATTATGTGAGCGTAATTTTCCGGCAAACTGATTGGTCGAGAACCGGTCAAGTGACAGTCGACAGAAAGTGATATTGACTTGACCCCCGTGACCCTGAGTCCGACTGAAGTGATATTGACTTGAGTTACTAAAAATAAATATAGCCGATGACGTCAAACCGTTGTTTCGTGACGTCATGCTATTGTTATAATGACGTCATTGACTGGACCTTGCGCCTTCCCAATAAGATGCTTTGTGTAAATTATGAAGAAAATCCAGTGATTGGTTCTTGAGATATCCCGCTGACAAGGGTAAAATGTCAAAGTCTCGTAATGACCTTGAAATGAAGGTCAAGGTCTTCCCCAGGGGAAGGTATATGTAAGATATGAAGAGAATCCAGTCAACAGTTCTTGAGATATCGCGCTAACAAGGGTAAAATGGCAAAGTGTCCTTGTGACCTTGAAATGAAGGTCAAGGTCACGAAACCCATTTGGACAATTACTCTCACTGAGGTGAACCTACATGCAAAATATGAGAAGGATGTAGAGAATAGTACTTATGTTATTCCATTTCGTACGTACGGACGGACGCTGCCGAATACTATATCCCCAGCTTCGCGCGGCGGGGGAGAACAATTATGGACTGGTGAGTTCGGTCAATACCTGTTTTTAGTGACGCGAGGAAAACAATATTGTTTTCCTCACGTCTATAAAAACAGGTATTGACCGAACTCACCAGTAATTATATAATTATTATCATTTACTTTCGCATATCGCACAAATTTAACACAAAGAGAAAATAATAAGAACTTTATATCACTTTATTTCTGAAAAAACAGCTTTGAGTAACAATAAAAAAGTTGCCATTTCATTTGGTTTTTTTACCTATGGGAATAAAGCTCCATAATCTTTTAGTTGCCAACATCTTGGAAATAAGGCTTGATGTGTGGGTTTGAAACTCACCCAAATAGGAAACCTGAAAGAAATTACTTTTTTCCTTGTCCTTACCGATTTTCACTTCAATAGCTTAAAAGTTTTAGTCATGTAATCAAACTATCAGATATTTGTCATTAAGAATGTATACAAAAAGAAAAACAATTTCCTTAGGGAAAGTAAAAACATATATTGACAGATATGTTGCTGTTTAAAAGTATATATTATTGACATTGACTTTCTTTTAATAATAATCAAACTATCATATATTTGGCATTAAGAATGTATACAAAATGAAAAACAATTACCTTAGGGAAAATGAATACATAGATAGACACATATGTTGATGTTAAAAAGTATATATTATTGACATTGACTTTCTTTGACAAATTATCATACTATCATATATTTGGCATTAAGGATGTATACAAAATGAAAAACAATTACCTTAGGGAAAATGAATACATAGAAAGACACATATGTTGATGTTAAAAAGTATATATTATTGACATTGACTTTCTTTGACAAATAATCATACTATCATATATTTGGCATTAAGAATGTATACAAAAAGAAAAACAATTTCCTTAGGGAAAGTAAATACATATATTGACAGATATGTTGCTGTTTAAAAGTATATATTATTGACATTGACTTTCTTTTAATAATAATCAAACTATCATATATTTGGCATTAAGAATGTATACAAAATGAAAAACAATTACCTTAGGGAAAATGAATACATAGATAGACACATATGTTGATGTTAAAAAGTATATATTATTGACATTGACTTTCTTTGACAAATTATCATACTATCATATATTTGGCATTAAGGATGTATACAAAATGAAAAACAATTACCTTAGGGAAAATGAATACATAGATAGACACATATGTTGATGTTAAAAAGTATATATTATTGACATTGACTTTCTTTGACAAATAATCATACTATCATATATTTGGCATTAAGGATGTATACAAAATGAAAAACAATTACCTTAGGGAAAATGAATACATAGATAGACACATATGTTGATGTTAAAAAGTATATATTATTGACATTGACTTTCTTTGACAAATTATCATACTATCATATATTTGGCATTAAGAATGTATACAAAAAGAAAAACAATTTCTTTAGGGAAAGTAAATACATATATTGACAGATATGTTGCTGTTTAAAAGTATATATTATTGACATTGACTTTCTTTTAATAATAATCAAACTATCATATATTTGGCATTAAGAATGTATACAAAATGAAAAACAATTATCTTAGGGAAAATGAATACATAGATAGACACATATGTTGATGTTAAAAAGTATATATTATTGACATTGACTTTCTTTGACAAATTATCATACTATCATATATTTGGCATTAAGGATGAACTTGCAAATCAATTACCTGGTAAGATGAATTAGCTTGAAACAGTAAATATTCTTATTTGTCACTTAATTGTAAAATTTATCAAATTTAGATGATGTTCTTGGTCACTTCCCAACTGGGTGTGTCGAAGCCCTCCCATTTAACTAGAGACTTCTTATATTTGGTTCGTAGAACTCGTTCTACTCTGTATAATTTTGAGTCTGAAAGGAAAAACATAGATGGTCATTATTGATTAAAGTTCACTAACCACAAACATATTTCACTATTTTCTTTGGATGTATGAAAGTCTGATAACAACATTGTCTTGTGCGTCAAAGGTGGCTTCTCAAATATGTTTAGTTTGGTAATGAAAGATGTTTTTGAAAGCCACTTTTGATGGGCCGCTTAGACCTATCTGACAACAAACAAATGAATGCATGACTGATCACGCCCCCATTTTGTGACGTCATAACCAGAATCAGCCTCGTTATCTATACATCAATCGTAACAATACCACAGAAAAAAAACCCCAATAATGAAAGATTTTCAGAAAATGTTTTCCACTCAGTTAGATAAATCATATTACGATGTAACACTACTAAGCATTTGGTTTAAAAAAGATATCCTCATTAGTGGTAATTAAACAATTATTTAGGCGGTAATTTAGTTGAAATAATGATGCATTACTCTGTATAGTCTGTTTATCACGTCACACCAGCGCGAGTTTTATGGCCCCTAACCCGGGTGGGTTTTTCACAGCCGATAATTACGCTGTCTTAATGAAAGGCTAATTAAAGGTGTTTATTGGACAAATTAACAAAAATTTAGTCCAGCTTTTATTTTTTTGATAAATCTTTTAACGAAAATCGAGAAGTGGTAAGTTGAGGTTAGTTGATGTTTAAGAAATATAAGATACCCACGGTATTAACACAATGGCGGACAATGGGACCGAGAATGTGCATTATTTGACGATACAGCCATGTGCGAGATTAATTACGTCATTTCAGTTATTAGAACGTTACTTATCAAATGACGTCATAATGGTTAAGTCCATTGATCAAATTAGAGGGGGCATCTATTGGCATCATGGCTGACTCAGCGTTCATCGATTCGAAACCAAATCACATGTCATTAACATTGAGAAAAGATATTTTCTACAAATATTAAATTGTATATATTCAATAAATGAAATGAATATTGATTGTTCAATTCATTGGATTTTGTTATTATTTTAGCAAATACCTTTACATAATGATGGTCTCGTCCAATGCTACTGAATTTGTTCTACGAAGTGAGGCATCATTATTTTCAAACATATCTTTTTAAAAAATAACCATAATTTTCAAGTGATTTTTATAAAAAATACAAGTAATTTTGTTAAGGATAACTCATATAAGAAATAGAAAACTTGTTGAAACATAGCATAGACCATTAAACACTCAGGGCTGCGCTCTTCGTGTTTATGTTCCCTGCTATGTTTTATTCAACATTAGATGCACACCAACTCGTCTTCTATTTCTTAAATAACGTAGCCCTAACCATAATTTGTTTTGCAAAAATGCTGAGTTTTCCCCTGACCTATCATAGTTAAAGCTTGAGGCAAATTAACAATCCTTGTTGGGCTGTGACTAGTGACATCATACCCTACGGTTATTGACGTCATGGGCGATTGATTCATGATGACCCTCATAAACTATACTTTATTGCGAAATAAAAGGAAAGCAGTGCCTCTGAACTTTACAGGAAAAATACTAGAACAGGCATTAATAATTACTTAAAATACTGATTGATTATGAATTCAATACCCGTTACAGGCCTAGGGTTGAAAACATGAGGGAAAAGAGGAAAATATTTCAAATTATGGAGCTGTTTGTATATTGTAATAGAAATATCTGACAAAACTTAGCATCCAGTTATTGAGGCACAAATAGATATACCTTATGAGTTCTTTTTTTCCATGTCAAGTAAACATGATTTGATTACCTTTGATCTCTTCTTTTGAGTTGTGGGCACCTGTTGGAAATAGAAATTGAAACTTAATCATTCATTTTAAAATTTCACTTCTACAAGACTATTAACGACCCATTAAGTCTGAAGTTCTTTCTTCTTGTTTATTTTTTTTTGGGTTAGTCTGACATGTGTCATATTTAGAGTGACAGAAAGCACTCAATCAGCAATGGGAGTCTGAACAGAAGTATTCTGCTTAAGCGTCAAAAGTTTATGAGTTATGGCAAGGCATGGTTTGGTATGGTATACAAAAACCCTTCAGGCCAGTTAAGCCAATAGATTTGTATTCTGTTATTAATCAATGCTTTATGCTTGATGAATTTGCCAATAGCACTGTTACCAGATATCCAGTTATGGTATCTGTGTTATTTAGTGGCATTAAGAAGTTTTTGCAACTGAACAATCTGGTCTTCAATGGAATAAACCTCCATGCAATCATCCATTAATTTACTTACCAGTATCTCTTGATTTCCTTTTCCGTTTCTGCCGTGATTTGCCTTTAACAAAAGCAAAAAGATTAATGATTAAGAAGAGATCTTAGAAACAAAAATGTGTTTAAATGATATTAATCCAAAGTAGCCTTATCAATGTATGTTTCATGTTAAAGATGCCTGGTGAGGGTGAAGACATGTAAAGTAGTTGTTGCACATTCTATGTATATTAACCATCTGCTATGATTATTCAAGATAATGACTATTAACAAAAAGGCATTACAACATGATTTCATTGCAATTAAAAGAGATTGTTGTATTTTTTGCACCAAGGACTTTTGGATGTTAACACATTTAGAGACATGTAATATCATGTTATGCTGTGCCTTAGAGTGGAAAATGCATTTTTATTTAAAAGAGTAGCCTAAGTGTATCGATAAGTCTTTATTTCATTTAATGTTATGTGTATTTTGGATTAAGTGACAACAATACACGGTTGTCGCAAGTTGTTGCCATCGGGAGTTCACTTTTTTGGTTCCATCTCACCTCAAAAGGGTTATCACTGACTGCTTATTATAAATTATTGCATTGTTCTAGTAAAATGTATTATCAAACCATACCTTTGTGATCAGCTCATGTCTGATGAAGTGAAAGCACTGGAAATGATACCATTAAAAATTTAAGAAAAATGTTTGAAAATTCATTCATTTACATTCATAAATTGCATAATTGTTACCTTTTTGTATATTTATTGTGAAAAAAGACACAAAATTTCAACAAAACTATGGGTTCCTTAAAAGGCATGGTAAAAGCTGTGATTTTTGTGTACCAGTAGTTTTGTTACTAGAAGAATAGTTACTTGGTCCCAACATCCCAACATTCTCTAACAATCATATTGAAGTTTGGAACAAAGGGGGTTGCTTAACTTTTTGTTTTGATGAACAAGCAGGGGATAGTGGCAGAATTGGAAATTTACATGGTATAAGACTCTTCACCTCTAGTTTAGTTAATGTTAACAGTGCCAAAATCAATCTTGCTTTGAAAGACTTAAGTTAGTCTTACTTACCTTCTCCAATACTTCTACTTTCTTCTAAGTCTGAAATTGTTAAAAAGTTGGATAACATATTTTAGATTTGTGAAGATGTTGGCTTTAATTTTTTGTATTTATGATGACTCTGAAATCAATCTGATATTGGTAAGGGATCATTTCACTTTAAAGTTATGGACTAGTCTTATGCATAACAAAAGAGCATTCCATACATTAAGTGCTAAAATCAGAAAATTATATCATTCTAATCTATATTCTATTCATTATTCAATATGATAACATCTTTTTGGTATATTACTATGATTTGTGAAAATATAATGAGTAATACTGCACATTTATACCTGAATGAGCCATTTCCACCAGGCCGTGTCCACCCATGGAGAGCTGTGCCAAAACTGCAAGAGATGTTAGACTTTTGAAAAAAAGACATCAGTAGTACATATTACACAAGAGAGAAATAATATTATAATAATATATTATATAAGCTGAAATTATTTTTTTAATAACTAGAAATACATAATGTGATATCCCCTGCCCAAACTTGCAATCCAAACTAATTATCTAATATACCTAAATTAAACCTCTTCAAGATTAATTTAATTTGGCTGGCAGTATAAGTAAACCTATCCTCAATATTACTTGCTACCCTCCAGATATTAATTCTAGCAAGATGTAATAGTGGGTCGAGTCAGCTGATCTATTGAATTGACCAATCAGGGATCGTTTTACAAAGCAGCAATAGTATGCATTTGCACAAATAATGTTGCAGAGTGACCCGGTCATAGCCTCGCGAAAGGTTGGCTGACGCAAATTTCATTATCATTAGCTATTATTATATCAATTTCATAATTATTATCATCATCTTTTACAAAAATGTAACTGGTGTTATCTTAATATAGATAAGAACAGGTCTTACTTGATGATGCATCTTGACTTGAGGCATTGGTATATGATGCTGCTACACTAGTCATAGAGGGTCCAGGTCCCGAGAGAGCTTGAGAGGGTCCAGGTGCTGAGGTAGTGTGAGAGGGTCCAGGTGCTGAGGTAGTGTAAGAGGGTCCAGGTCCCGAGAGAGCATGAGAGGGTCCAGATGCTGAGGTAGTGTGAGAGGGTCCAGGTCCCGAGAGAGCATGAGAGGGTCCAGGTGCTGAGGTAGTGTAAGAGGGTTCAGGTGCTGAGGTAGTGTGAGAGGGTCCAGGTGCTGAGGTAGTGTAAGAGGGTCCAGGTGCTGAGGTAGTGTAAGAGGGTCCAGGTCCCGAGAGAGCATGAGAGGGTCCAGATGCTGAGGTAGTGTGAGAGGGTCCAGGTCCCGAGAGAGCATGAGAGGGTCCAGGTGCTGAGGTAGTGTGAGAGGGTCCAGGTGCTGAGGTAGTGTAAGAGGGTCCAGGTCCCGAGAGAGCATGAGAGGGTCCAGGTGCTGAGGTAGTGTGAGAGGGTCCAGGTCCCGAGAGAGCATGAGAGGGTCCAGGTGCTGAGGTAGTGTGAGAGGGTCCAGGTCCCGAGAGAGCATGCGAGGGTCCAGGTGCTGAGGTAGTGTGAGAGGGTCCAGGTGCTGAGGTAGTGTGAGAGGGTCCAGGTGCTGAGGTAGTGTGAGAGGGTCCAGGTCCCGAGAGAGCATGAGAGGGTCCAGGTGCTGAGGTAGTGTGAGAGGGTCCAGGTCCCGAGAGAGCATGAGAGGGTCCAGATGCTGAGGTAGTGTAAGAGGGTCCAGGTCCCGAGAGAGCATGAGAGGGTCCAGGTGCTGAGGTAGTGTGAGAGGGTCCAGGTGCTGAGGTAGTGTAAGAGGGTCCAGGTCCCGAGAGAGCATGAGAGGGTCCAGGTCCCGAGAGAGCATGAGAGGGTCCAGGTGCTGAGGTAGTGTAAGAGGGTCCAGGTCCCGAGAGAGCATGAGAGGGTCCAGGTGCTGAGGTAGTGTGAGAGGGTCCAGGTGCTGAGGTAGTGTAAGAGGGTCCAGGTCCCGAGAGAGCATGAGAGGGTCCAGGTGCTGAGGTAGTGTGAGAGGGTCCAGGTGCTGAGGTAGTGTGAGAGGGTCCAGGTGCTGAGGTAGTGTGAGAGGGTCCAGGTGCTGAGGTAGTGTGAGAGGGTCCAGGTCCCGAGAGAGCATGAGAGGGTCCAGGTGCTGAGGTAGTGTAAGAGGGTCCAGGTCCCGAGAGAGCATGAGAGGGTCCAGGTGCTGAGGTAGTGTGAGAGGGTCCAGGTCCCGAGAGAGCATGAGAGGGTCCAGGTGCTGAGGTAGTGTGAGAGAGTCCAGGTCCCGAGAGAGCATGAGAGGGTCCAGATGCTGAGGTAGTGTGAGAGGGTCCAGGTGCTGAGGTAGTGTGAGAGGGTCCAGGTCCCGAGAGAGCATGAGAGGGTCCAGATGCTGAGGTAGTGTGAGAGGGTCCAGATGCTGAGGTAGTGTAAGAGGGTCCAGGTCCCGAGAGAGCTTGAGAGGGTCCAGGTGCTGAGGTAGTGTGAGAGGGTCCAGGTGCTGAGGCAGTGTGAGAGGGTCCAGGTCCCGAGAGAGCATGAGAGGGTCCAGGTGCTGAGGTAGTGTGAGAGGGTCCAGGTGCTGAGGTAGTGTGAGAGGGTCCAGGTGCTGAGGTAGTGTGAGAGGGTCCAGGTCCCGAGAGAGCATGAGAGGGTCCAGGTGCTGAGGTAGTGTGAGAGGGTCCAGGTGCTGAGGTAGTGTGAGAGGGTCCAGGTGCTGAGGTAGTGTGAGAGGGTCCAGGTCCCGAGAGAGCTTGAGAGGGTCCAGGTGCTGAGGTAGTGTGAGAGGGTCCAGGTGCTGAGGTAGTGTGAGAGGGTCCAGGTCCCGAGAGAGCATGAGAGGGTCCAGGTGCTGAGGTAGTGTAAGAGGGTCCAGGTGCTGAGGTAGTGTGAGAGGGTCCAGGTGCTGAGGTAGTGTGAGAGGGTCCAGGTGCTGAGGTAGTGTGAGAGGGTTCAGGTGCTGAGGTAGTGTGAGAGGGTCCAGGTGCTGAGGTAGTGTGAGAGGGTCCAGATGCTGAGGTAGTGTAAGAGGGTCCAGGTCCCGAGAGAGCATGAGAGGGTCCAGGTGCTGAGGTAGTGTGAGAGGGTCCAGGTGCTGAGGTAGTGTAAGAGGGTCCAGGTCCCGAGAGAGCATGAGAGGGTCCAGGTGCTGAGGTAGTGTGAGAGGGTCCAGGTCCCGAGAGAGCATGAGAGGGTCCAGGTGCTGAGGTAGTGTGAGAGAGTCCAGGTCCCGAGAGAGCATGAGAGGGTCCAGATGCTGAGGTAGTGTGAGAGGGTCCAGGTGCTGAGGTAGTGTGAGAGGGTCCAGGTCCCGAGAGAGCATGAGAGGGTCCAGATGCTGAGGTAGTGTGAGAGGGTCCAGATGCTGAGGTAGTGTAAGAGGGTCCAGGTCCCGAGAGAGCTTGAGAGGGTCCAGGTGCTGAGGTAGTGTGAGAGGGTCCAGGTGCTGAGGCAGTGTGAGAGGGTCCAGGTCCCGAGAGAGCATGAGAGGGTCCAGGTGCTGAGGTAGTGTGAGAGGGTCCAGGTGCTGAGGTAGTGTGAGAGGGTCCAGGTGCTGAGGTAGTGTGAGAGGGTCCAGGTCCCGAGAGAGCATGAGAGGGTCCAGGTGCTGAGGTAGTGTGAGAGGGTCCAGGTGCTGAGGTAGTGTGAGAGGGTCCAGGTGCTGAGGTAGTGTGAGAGGGTCCAGGTCCCGAGAGAGCTTGAGAGGGTCCAGGTGCTGAGGTAGTGTGAGAGGGTCCAGGTGCTGAGGTAGTGTGAGAGGGTCCAGGTCCCGAGAGAGCATGAGAGGGTCCAGGTCCCGAGAGAGCATGAGAGGGTCCAGGTGCTGAGGTAGTGTAAGAGGGTCCAGGTGCTGAGGTAGTGTGAGAGGGTCCAGGTGCTGAGGTAGTGTGAGAGGGTCCAGGTGCTGAGGTAGTGTGAGAGGGTTCAGGTGCTGAGGTAGTGTGAGAGGGTCCAGGTGCTGAGGTAGTGTGAGAGGGTCCAGATGCTGAGGTAGTGTAAGAGGGTCCAGGTCCCGAGAGAGCATGAGAGGGTCCAGGTGCTGAGGTAGTGTGAGAGGGTCCAGGTGCTGAGGTAGTGTAAGAGGGTCCAGGTCCCGAGAGAGCATGAGAGGGTCCAGGTGCTGAGGTAGTGTGAGAGGGTCCAGGTCCCGAGAGAGCATGAGAGGGTCCAGATGCTGAGGTAGTGTAAGAGGGTCCAGGTGCTGAGGTAGTGTGAGAGGGTCCAGGTGCTGAGGTAGTGTGAGAGGGTCCAGGTGCTGAGGTAGTGTAAGAGGGTCCAGGTGCTGAGGTAGTGTGAGAGGGTCCAGGTGCTGAGGTAGTGTGAGAGGGTCCAGGTCCCGAGAGAGCATGAGAGGGTCCAGATGCTGAGGTAGTGTGAGAGGGTCCAGGTGCTGAGGTAGTGTGAGAGGGTCCAGGTCCCGAGAGAGCATGAGAGGGTCCAGGTGCTGAGGAAGTGTGAGAGGGTCCAGGTGCTGAGGTAGTGTAAGAGGGTCCAGAAAGAGTAACATTCAAAGCAGATATGTCTGCTTGCCTGTTCCTAAAATTTGAAAGAATAAAGCAAAAACATGAAAAAAAGGAATTTACAATAATTATTCTTGACAATTTGTAATGGAACTATCGTATACAACACTTACTGCTTACTACTGATCAAATACTCAAGTTCATTATGAGAAAGGTTTGAATGCTGTTGAATAGAAACTAAGAATATGAAATGTGATACTGTGTTAATATGACATGTGACATTTTCTCAGATGTTTAACTAATATGTATACGTCTTCATTTCATATGAATGTCCCATTTTTACAATTGTCAATGAATATTCACAATATTTGAAGGTGAATATCTGGCCCATCTGCAATGGCTTGCAGAACATTGAGTGAATACTTGGAGGGGTTTTCAAACTCCACTCCAACCGGCAAACTTCTGCAGATGACCTGCACTTTCTTTTCATGAAGTTTAGTATAGGGGACTCTCCCTTTACCTTTTGAAGCCTTATCTAGAAAAGAAAAAAACAAATATAGTCATGACTGCAAAGTATAAAAACTTCATAGTCATCAGTTATGGATATGTATTACAACTGTTTTCTAATTATGACTATAGAATATCATCTGAACACAATGCTATCAACTAAGAGCAATTACAAATTACCATTGTAGCTCAACAGTAAAATAATAGGTTTAGGGTTGATATGCTTGTAAATAATTTATTGACCATTCATAAGAATCAATAATCCACAATATACTTCTGTGCATGACAGTCTCTTTGTGCTTTATCATCTTTATACAGAGAGCAAATTGCCAAAATTAGGTCGATTAAAGTGACACAGAGTATCTTTCTTAAAACTTTATTTGGTTTTGATAAGCTACAAAATATCTAATATGCTGATTGAAGTTCATATCTCATCACTGGACTTGCAAATGTATCCATTTATGCATAATATCTCAAAAATGCTTGATTTTATGGAAAAATCAAGAAAACATCTCAGATACGTTTAATATAATAATAATAATAGTGGGTATTTTTAAAAGCGCCAACTTCCGTGCATAATATTCGAAATTATGCAACCTATTAATCTACCTATTAGTTACAATACCTAATAAACACTATCGAATCAAATATATCTTCCTGTCAGCTTATGACAATGTTTCAAAATTACGTTGGGCGAATTTGCGCGCGGCACTCGAGCCACATTGTCAGGTTTTCGATCAAAATCCCGACTTTGAATGGCCGTAATTTCGCTCTATTGTACTGATTGACCTTTAACTTGTTATTTTCAGTAACAAGGGTGGTTCCCAATGTAATGACATCGATTTCAAAATTTGACATATGTGATCCTATCAACATACTCTGTGTCTCCTTAATGAATGAGCTGCAAATTGCTTTTCAATACATTAAATGATTATCAGTTATAAGAAATTATCAGAAAACATAACTGGCTCCAGTTTCCATCACTGGAAGAGTAATGAAAATCAGGGTTAAACATTTTCAGTTACAAATATAATGTTTTTATGGCTTATTTTTGGCAGCAAAAAAGGCCAATGATTAAAGCACATTTAGAACAAGTGGGTTTCCCATATGAATGGTATGGAGACACACTCAGCATGAGACTTTTTAAATGCGAAAAATAAGAGAAAACTTTTTTAAAATTCTGAAAACACAAATATATAGGGAGTGAGTTTTAAAATTTGTTGCATGAACACATGCGAATGCATTTTCAGTTCCATGAGATCTTTTTTGGTGTATTTTAAGGCTGGAAGAGGTTTATCAGGTTTTTAAAAGACCAATTTCCCACTTTCATGTGACATTCCAGGCTTTTTCAAGGCTTGTACAAACCATGAAAATGACTGGGTACAGGTATTGAGAATACTGGATTCTTCGAAAAAAAAATATAATCAATATTGTAAATCAATATCAAAGAAAATTATTGTTAGGTCAAGAGATCTTTTGAGAAGTTACACAACTTATAATCACTTTAATAGAATGAGGGCAAACTGTAGTTATTGTAAAGATCATATAGTACAAGACACACCATCACATACCCAAGATGTTTCATTATTGGCCAATCAATAATTATGGGATGTCAAACCTTTAAAGGGGCAGTAGCACGTTTTTTGATAATTTTATATTTTAAAAATTGCACTTATAATTGTAAGTAAATGTCTAATGTATTATATTGACAGTGTCAACAATCACATTACACAAGCCAATCACCCATAGTCAGAGGACAAAGTATGAGGATTCACATAAAATCCATTGGCGGCCATTTTTTTGTGAACACCTTTAATTCATTTTTGTAAGAAAAAGGAATCGCATGGCTGAACCTTACGCTTTATCTTTGAATTATTACTGCTCCATTAAGTCTAAATACATTGTCTTTCATTTGAAACCATTAATTTTCATTTTCCTGACATCACCTTATATTCCCCCTAAAAACGTGCTACTGCCCCTTTAAAGCCAATGCGGAAAGTAGGAAAAACAGAAAACAGTCTTTGAAAAGGGCCCATTTTACTGGAAAGGGCTTATGGGTAAACATTTACTTACTCCAGGCAGAATTGAACTTTGCTTGAACAATCTTTTTAAGTTCATTCCTTCTATAGTCATTTTCCTGCACTGAACTGCATTGAACTGCAAAAAAAAATGAAAATAAGATTACAATCTAAATATATTTCTACTATGTAATCTTCAAAGAACAAATCACTGGAAAAATTATATAAATGGTCATTACAAAAAATGAAAATCATAGAAGAATATAGTAAATACCTAGAACTTCCTGTTTAAAGCTCTGCAAAGTTGGTTCAAGCAACTTTACCACTTTTGGGGGACCAAATTGGACAGTGGCGTCAGGATCGCGACTGTCAACAACAAATCCTCCAGCATAAACTGCAATGGATGACAAGAACTTGCACTAGACAAAATAAAACCATTTTAAAATTATTCATATACATATATAGTTTGAATATTGTTACATGTTATGATATAGGGTTGAAGAGGAGATCACTGTGTATGTAATTTGAATATTGCCTCCCATATAATATAATATAATATAATATAATATAATATAATATAATATAATATAATATAATATAATATAATATAATATAATATAATATAATATAATATAATATAATATAATATAATATGAATATCACATGTCCATGGTCGACAAATCATTGGATCAACCGAATCTGAAGTCTACAATTGTTTTATTATATGAAAAATCACTCTTCATTTGTGCAAATAAGGGACATCACCGAATAAAACTGTAAGGGACATAACTCTAATTCAGCACAGTCACAAAGCGATGCCTATGTTGCCTGATTAACAGTGGAACATGTGATGTGCGGAGTTCGCTACGTAATTCTAAAATCTATTTTTAGCCATGGGAGGTGCTTGGATTGTTATATCAACCTCTCGCGCATCACACAGGTTGACATTGCTTGACGTCAATGCTGTCATGTGACCAAGTTGGCCAATCGAAAAGACGGATATAATCCATTAATATAATATAATATAATATAATATAATATAATATAATATAATATAATATAATATAATATAATATAATATAATATAATATAATAGATAAATAAATTTATCATCCAAAAGTGGCTACCACAGTAGATATCGCTTTTCTGAGATCAAGCGATATCTACAAGCGATATCTACATTGTAGATATCGCTACAATCAAATCGTCATAATCCTATTACATCATCAGTTAAATGACATCACAAGGCTTTGGCATCACTTAGAACACTAAGACAATACTATGACGTCACAAAGTTCATGACGTAACAATGCTATGACGTCATAATGCTGATGACGTCACAATGCAATGACCTCACTGCTCAAGAAGTCTAATGGCAGTTTCGTGTTCAAATATGTTCATTCTTTTGCTAATAACTGTTGAAAAATGATTTGGATGATAAATAAAATCTCACCCTCGTGTCTTCTGATATCAAATATATCAACACTCGTTGATTAAAGTAAAAATATCCTCGGCAAGCCTCGGATATTTGTAACTTTAATCAACTCGAGTTGATATATTTGATATCAGAAGACACTTGGGTGAGATTCTCTATATAATAAAGGAAAACATGAGAAAGTTTGATGAGTCTGATATACCGATTCATTTATTATTCCCAAGTGTCGGGATATATAGAGGATATCTGTCTTTTCTTGACTAATATCATGTTTATCTCATCGAGTGAGGTAGAAAGGTTATATTTTCACGAGTGGCGCAGCCACGAGTGAAAATATATAACTTTTCTACATCACGAGATGAGATAAACATGGTATTTGTCAAGAATTGACGGATATTCTATTTATTATATGATTTTACAATTGCAATTACGCCCGAAAAGTGTCATTTTCACGCCGAGCGGCCGCTAGGAACAGCCCGTCACCACAGTAACACTGTGACGTCATGACCCAATTCGCCGCGTGAGACCATTGTTTTGTGACGTCAAATTATATCAGTCACCGTTCGCAGTGAAAATATAAGTTATTTTCACTGTAGCTTGATAGACAGTTTATTTCACTGATAAATCCCAGTATTTCACTGCTCGCCATATAATAAAAGCTTTTCTCGGCTCATTCCAAGAGATGGAGTCTGTCGAATGTGGGCAGCCCTTTCTGAGAAAGACTTTTTTTCTTCTGGACGGAGTTGATGCCATCTTTCTCCGACCTCCTTTAAATATTCTCCCTTTGGTTTTGTTCCTGTCAACAGAGTTTTAGTAACAATTAGTTTTTAGTTAGTTAAACCTCCCACATCTATAGATGTATTATTTTATTTGGGTTATTTAGATAAACAAGTATTGAGAAAGACATCTTTGACAAAGGGCCATTTTCAGTTTCATTAGATCAATAGTAACTTTCAAAATCTCAATTGGCCCTTTCTTGTCTCCAATCACTTAATATATATACATTATGATCATATAAGTATGGTCTTTAATTGTCCCCCCTCTAAAATTTTCGTTGTTTAGTAAACAGACCCCATTTCGTCTATCACCATCTTCTTAAGTATAAAGCAAATAAACATGCCTCTCTTAAAGGGGCAGTAGCACGTTTTTCGGGGGAATATAAGGTGATGTCAGGAAAATTAAAATAAACTGTTCCAATTGAAAGAAAATGTATTTAAACTAAATGAAACAGTAATAATTCAAATATATAACGTAAAGTTTAGCCATGCGATTCTTTTTTCTCACACAAACTGAATTAAAGGTGTTCACACAAAAATGGCTGCCAATGGATTTTATAGGAAACCTCATACTTTGTCCTCTGGCTATGGGTGATTGGCTTGTGTAATGAGATTGTTGACACTGTCAATATAATACATTTAGCATTAACTTACAAATTTAAGTGAAATATTTAAAATATAAAATTATCAAAAAACGTGCTACTGCCCCTTTAAAGCCTTGTACAAACAAGGAGAAGCCATTAGGACCTTGAATACGTTTAGCCTTTGACGCCTTGTTTGGTACACACTCCTTGTCTGACTGGCCAGTCCTCCTGTATTTGGCCCTTCGGTTTCCAATCCATTGCTGCAATATAGACATATGATACTAAGTTGGTGATGAAACAACTTAGTCGGTTATTACTTATTGAGGTGTGACAATCAAGTTTCTTGAGAATGAGCAGAGCAAAGGCTTAAAATTATTGCCTTAGAGTTATGACCAGGTATGTTAGACATTCAATGCTGGGAAGTAAACTACTCTGCTGACTTTCTCTAATTAACATGAAAACACAAAAGTCGAAACAGTCAAATAATCTATATAAAAAAAAATAGAAAGCTAATTAAACACATTTGAACGTATTTCTCAGTTCCTTTTGGTGAGCAGATAATTAGACAATGCATGCATGCTGTGACTATCTCCAGTAAACCTCCATAACTGTGGAGCGTAGCATGGTGTAGGGGAACGTAACCAAGCATGATTGTCTAGTAGGTAGGTAACACACAGAATTTCAAAATTGATCTTTACTTTATGAAAATAAGGGCCTCATGCTTTAACTATAATAGTTCAGGGCAAAGCCATATTTCATTGCAATTACATGATGGTTAGGGCTACTCTATTACTTTTTTAGTATGTCCTTTTTTACGCGTTTAAATTTTTTTTTTCCAATTTAAACATATTTTGTAAATTCTGTCAAGCGGGGAAGCCTAAAATTGAAAATCCTATATCAGGCACATACCTAGTGACGTCATTACTGATTGTTATTGACGTCATGGGTCATTGTTTCGTGACATCACTCAAAAACTATACTCTATTGTAGAATGTAGAATAAAGGGTGGGTGGTGTCTGATCTTTACAGGAACAGCACTAGAAACTAAATTATTCAACTTAACATCAAATTTTCATACAATAGCATATATATAGGCTATTATCAAGTGATTATCAACTTACATCTATTTTTGCCTGGCTCAGGCCGGTGATCTCGGACAGATTTTGGAAAGTATTACTTGGTTTTGGGTGTCACACGTGCAACTAAAAATTCAGGCGATAAATATAATGCTTTTGTACACTTTTCTTATTCATTTTATTGTACGACTCTCTGAACATTAATTATATTTGGAACTCTCATGAAAAGGGGGGGGCGGGTTTGCGCCAATGTAAAAAACGATTTAATTTTACTATTCTAGCTGCAATCCAGAAACATAAAAGCATAATATACGTACATAATTTTCTTCTTCTTTGAGAATCAACCTGTACATCATCAACCTACTCTACTGTATAAATTCCTCACAATGTCAATCTGGCCTCCCCATGAATTGTTTACTGTAACAAGAAAAGCCTTTAAAAGGGCAAACTTTGGGGCACCCGGTTATGTATCACTATAGGAACCAGGAGATTAAACAACAAGAAACCTCATAATTTTTCCCATGTTAATTGGTAAATATGTACAGAAAACATTGTCAACTTCAAAAAACACCAAAAAAACGTTTTCATCGGTCCTCTAATAACAAAGATATCGCCCTTCAAAGTGCGAAAATTTTAGGCTTCTCAATTTGACAGTCTGAAAAGGGATTCTACCGGGTGAACGATATTGCCTTTACTGCGCATGCGAGAAAGGGCGATGTGATGTGGCAGGTTATGATAGGCTGAGAGAAGTTTTACAGATTGTGTATTATTACATCATATACAGAACGGAAATGGGCCTAATCAATGTAAATATAACAGACAATGGTGGTAAATAAACAGAATAAACATCTTTTAGCACGATTTAGAAGCTTCATCTGTCCGGCAATAAAACAGAGTAGTAATTAAACAGTTATGGCACATCGTAACTGATTATGTAATTACAGGCCTAGGGAGTCGCGCTTGGGATATTTCACACTCTTTGACAATGTTGTTACAAGAATTAGGGGATGTTGTTTTAGAGATCAAGCATGTCTGCCCATCTATGACACACCCAGTTGTCAAAGCACTAGTCACCCATTGGTCAACAATAAGACGAACTAGATCCAATCAGAAATAAAACATTTAGAATTTATCATATGCATTGTTTCTGTCTGAAGATGAACACATACAGTACACATGAGATGGAGTATTTTGCGTTTACAGTGACTTCAATAAGGTAGGCTTTGGTCACATGATATGTAAACTAAACTTTGTGCATTCAAACTTATATGAATACGTATTTGTTATTTCAGGCAGTTGTTTGCGTTAGAAGTTTACAAATATTTAAAATTTAAAATAACATTATCTCAAACAAAGATATAGAAGGGTATTTATTTTACGCTGATGAGTTGTCTCTTTGTAAACTAACATTGTTTCTTTATTTGATTGAGAAACGCTCAAGACATGATGAAACATGGTGTCAAAAGGTGTATATCCTGAATATCCTTGTATTGCGAACTTAATACAATTTCATGACATGATGCCTCAATGACTCTCTTTCCGAATATTTCGTAGTGTGTATATAGCAAAACCTCATTCAGATTATATAAAATTACTTCAGGATTATTCATAAGTTCCTTAAAACATTTCACTAACTTGTTTAATTTGTCTTCAATTTTATCTGGCCACTCATCACAAAATGTAAACTTAGAACTACTAAATTCAAAACATAACTATACCGTAATATCTAAGAGATTTTCAAAACATGATTGAATATTAAGATTTTGCCTTGATGAAATATCCTAATGTTTATACCATTAATGAAGATATAACCATAGCATTTTATTGCTTTGTTGTATGTTTACGAAAATCGTTGTTTCAATACTGTCACTGTATATGATATGTGTACTGATCTGTCCATGTTTACGTTACGTCACTTTTTTGTTTCTTTTTTTAAAATAGATATGCGAAACATAGTTCTATGACAGAGCTATGACATACCATGTAGTCTCATTGATGAATTGACTTTAGATCCCCCTGTAGAAGCCGTGATTAAGCTATCAACAGTCAAAAAGATTCAACCAAAATTAGTAAATGTCTTCATTATATGTCTCACTAACTAACCATCATACTGGAAAGTTGTTTTCTTTGTTTGTATAGTAATTATACGCCAAGTAAGTAAGTGACCGCTTGACTCAATACTGTAAACAATAGCAATAGCCTGACCAGTTTGGCGAGAAAGGGCGATGTGATGTGGCAGGTTATGATTGGCTGAGAGAAGTTTTACAGACTGAAAATATGATGTTTGTTTTCAAAGTCATCAAATGACTATTTTGCGCATGTTTTTGAACAAACAAAATATCGATGTTATCTCAAGATATCTTTATGTATCCATTTCTGCATTGTGTACCCCCTCGGGGTTACATGTTGTTTAAGGTTAGGGAGGATGGGCACGGGGACTTTAACTTGAATAAATTGTTCCAATCGGAGACGCATGTTCTTTGCTCTTTGTTTTGATAGTTATCCGTACACTTTATGTACATAGTAAAACATCTCGTTCGTTCCGCTTAAATTCCAACAATGACAGATACGTCTCCTATCTCAATTATGATATATGTTTTAAACATTAATACCGTAATTCAAATTTATGTTGCTTTAAAGATAGCTGACAAGAACCAGTGATTAATTATAAAATAAATAGTCGAGCTAGCAAGCTTTCCGGGATCCATTGTTTTCCAATACCCGCAAATTTAGTTTAAACCCGACGAATTTCCAATTGACTTTCAGATTAATTACATGTTGCAAGAATATTTTTCCTTAATTGAGTGTTGATCGAATTACAGCCGAAATTTGCTGATAAATTTTGAAATGATCTCAGCTACAAGTTCATAATTTTCATTATGTTATAGGATGACATTTAAGAATATTTTATCATACTTTAGGCCCTATGTCGATATTTTCTTCGAAAGACACCTTTAATCGTAAATAAATCATCCATTACGTTATGTTTTGAAACATGAAATTTGAAAATGGCCTGTTCAGTACCATTTTTTCGTGAAGCGATGAGATGCATTAAGTGAACGTTAGTCACTGACAATGCGGGACATCCAACGCTCGCGTTATAGAAAACAAATTGAAGGAACCGAATTCCTAGTTGATACAAAAATGGAATGTCGCTTCCGAATGTGGAATGCAAAAAAATACACCGAATAACTACAAAACAGCTCACATGCATATGTAAAATTGATATTTATCAAGGGTGTAAACGCTCACCCATTTAATGTTGAAAATATACGATACATTTTACATCATAACATTATTATAATAATCAGTTTCCAAATTAAATCTTGCCAATTATTTCGTACCACCCACATTGTCACGTGGGTATAAATTTGCTACAGCTCTGTCCATTGGATATTTGAAATACCAGGATATGCTTAAAACAAATATCATTGGCTGAAACGTCTCTTTGAAGTTTCCAAGAGTAATATAGAGAGAAACTTCTGCCATTCGTTTTCAATATCAACTGTTATACATAACTTTGGGGTCTCTGGACCCCAAAGCAATAACAATCAATAAACACCATGTACATCAACCTATTTCTTTGTATAAACTTATTTATGTCTCACTACATCCAACTACTCAATTGTATAAACTCGTTTTCCATTGATGTATATATAACTCCCCTATCATCATGTCCAGTATCATTTGCTTGATAACGGTGTTAGTATCTACACCAAAACGTTGCATTTCATGCAATAAAGAAGTTGACTATCCATATAACTTGTTCTTCTTGTAGGCCAAATAATTTTGTAGGATAGGTTTCATTATAAAAATAAATGTCTTTTTTTGAAAATCGGGATATAATGTTTTGCTGTGTATAAGCAGTATATATAAGCGTATGTGTCGAATATTTAATTGATATCATTAGAACGTAGACAAGCATATTCTGATATGAATCGTAGCCACATTTAATTCGGGGGGGAAAATCGGCTATTTTCGTTTTAGCACCGTTCCGAACATCGATAAGACGAAATTTCCTATGATTCAAAGCTTGCTGAAGCTTCTGTTTGTTGTTACCGTTTGTAGCAGTAAATGTTTGTCTCTGGAGACATGGAGACGGTTTTTGTTACTGCTAGTAGCAGTGAATCGACACTAATAACTTTCTGCTACTAGCAGCTAAAGTTTCCTTCATCGGGTGAGATGACGGCTTTTGACAGCCATTTAAATTGACTTCCGACTGTGTACTGCGCATGTCCAAAGTTTAGCGTGTTGGACATTGAAACTTGATGGATGCCGATGACATCGGCGATGAGGCAAGAATCTACTAAGTCTTATTTGTTGAGAAGGATTTCAGGATCAATTACGAGAAAGGTAATCAACTAATCATTATAGTTTATAATCAGTACTCCAGATAAGCTGCGTATCTGCGTATTTTACGCACTAAAACCGTTGAAAACGTAATTGATAAGAAAACTGAGTGTACAGATACGCAGACAATTTCCTTAAAACCCAAAAGAATAAAAATACCATGCGTACTGTACGCAATAGTTTGTAAAATCTTGCGTACTGACGCATAAATTTGTCACGAATGGATATCAAAGCTCTACATGTGTGTTTGCCATGTAAACCGATGCCTATCTGTTGTATTAAGTTGCGGGTTATCCAGATGAGTGAGGAGCTCATAAAACTCTACAGTAGTGCTTGTTTGTATAAGCGATGCCTCCTCATTAATTTTAGTTGTTTGACTGGAACATTTAAATTCAGGAACAAGATAATAATAATAATAATAATAATAGGCATTTATAAAGCGCTATATCCATACACAAGGTGCATGCTCAAAGCGCAAGATGTATTTATTCTTTCAAAAGACATTACAAGATTGAATAACTACATTCATTGTTTTCAACATGTTCAATATACAATTAAGATAATAACACAGTTATCTTGGTAGAAAATAACCCAGTCATGAAGAATTGTGAGTGTACAAAAATACCCAATTGCCAGAAATCTGAGGAGTACAATTTCACTCAGTACTCTCTCAAAATCAAGTTTACTCAATTGTTTTCAAAACAGGGAGTAAATACTCAATAGGTCGAAAAATTATCTGGAGCACAGATAATTTATTCAAGTGTTGTCCTTTGTTTATCGAGTAGCTTGTCTTCATATAAATACACTTGTCTCGTGTAATATTACCATCACGTAACCTGTTTTTGTGTATTCACAAATTGTGTCATATCTCACTAACTGTAATTTTGTCCCTATTAAGTTGATCAGTTGATCTTAGCAGAAAATTATCAACATTGATTTGATCTGTTCAACTCCTCACTTCATTGAAGAAAACTGAAAGATATTTCAAGCTATATTATTATATCCAAATTCACGAAATAGTTTTTTGGACAACTTTTCTGGGTGAAAAACCTTTCCAAAAAATTTCAAATAGAATGAAAAAAAAGTATAGAAGCAAGGAAATGTAACCCAAATCTTAAAGGGACCATTCGAGCGGGATATTTTTTGTGGAAACGAAATTCAGGAGGACTTTCCTGTTTACAGTTATAAATGATTTTTACATGATAATTTCACACTTAATTTCAATTATGTTTGTAAGGTAAGCATTGCAGTTGTTAAAGATTAAACAATTTGCCAAAGAATAAAGTGTATCGCTCGAAAATTAAAAACATCGTGAAATGAAGCCAATCTTCGAAGCTACGATCGTGGAAATGCATTATTACGACAAAATGTTGTTGTAACTGGTAACTTTTATTATGAATTATTTGTGAATATACTCCTCTTATATCAGTCAAGTAATTATTTCTTTATTTTCTTAATGAATAAGCATATTACAGCACATTTGTTTTCTCGGAATGCTAACGTTACAAAATGGCGGACGAAACGCGGTCGAGTGGTGCCTTTAAATCAAATAGTTTTAGAGGGTGATCCCTGTTCTATTCACAGGGACTTGTAATGCAGAAAACAACAGAGTAAAAAGCTTTTTTAGTCAACGATCCAGCACATACTACTATACAAAAAGTATATAGTACAGTATGTGCTGGATCGTCGACTAAAAAAGCTTTTTACTATATAGTAGTATGTGCTGGATCGTTGACTAAAAAAGCTTTTTACTCTGTTGTTTTCTGCATTACAAGTCCCTGTGGTTCTATTAAAAAGTAATTTGAATCACAGAAAGGGTATTTCTTATATATTTTTGGCTATTTTGCAGTATATTTTAGGTCTAACCCCTAATTTGTTTTCTCGGATTGGTCAAACATAATATAAACTTCATAACACAATATACATTTTCATTGTGGCTTGTGTTTTATAGTCTTAATTTGTCCTTAGAAAAATACCATGAAAACAGGTGACACCAAAAAAAATTTAAAAAATTGGCACCTATTAAGAAAATGTCATTAGAAATCAATAAAAGAATGGAATAATTGGTAAATTAGCATGAAATGTTGGGGAAATATGTCTTCAATCAATTACAATGTTCATAATGTTGTTATTGTCAGTGCTCAAGTTTACATAAAGGTTAATGTCCGAGTAAATCTCCATTCCTAAAAACATTTTTAAATGGAGAGTTATGAGGACATTAACCAACTTGAATTACACTCAACGTAATTCCTATTCAAAAACACAACTAAAAATATCAAAACAAATTGAAAATTGAAGTGAAAAACTTGATGTAAAATACAAAGCTCCATTTAACTGAAAAATAATGGAGCGAGAGAACACTAGACTGACTTCACAAGTGTAATTTAATGAGATTTACTGCTTATTAGCACGGAAATAAGGTAACACGGGGGTAAAGATACCAGTATAAATCTTAATTAACTTTGGCACTAACAATAACAAACATTATGAAAATAATAAATTGATACCAGACATATTTTCCCAAAAATTAAATATACTTTTGTTAATCTTGATTGACGTTGACAGTTGCTAGTTCATGCTAATATATTTGGTCGGTGTCGCCTGTTTTCATGGTATTTTTCTTTGGTCAAATTATGACAATACAGCACAAGCCACAAGGTCATGGTGTGGGAATAGCAATTTAATTATAGATGTCAGAAGTTTTGTTAATTTCCACACCAATTAATTAATTCACTGTCACAAATATCCAGCAGAAATGTTGAAATTCATTTAAGGAATAGAAATTATACAGTAATAAGGGTGCACCGATACACCGGTGCATCGCGATTATATGGCTGACGATAAGATACACGATACGTTTTGCCTCTGAATCTATACACTACGATACGACCTACAGTGGAATTAAATTTCTTAATTTTAATTTTTTACCCTGTCAGTGTCAACAGTGTTTATTATAGACAAATAAAGTAAATGTTTACAGTTTCACTATCCTGTGTAATACATATCGAGATACGTATCGTATCGTACCCTAAATATCTAGATACGTATCGTATCGCGACCCTCCTGTGTGGTTGCACCCCTATACAGTAACTATTGTTATTAAGAGTAGGTATTTATTTGGAAATAAAAATTACTTTAGAAGACTTGCAAGTCATAAAGCTAAATATTCTATAAGTCATAAAGCTAAATATTCTATTTGACCAATCAATAAAAGATATGTTAGGAGTTTAAGCAAAACATCACTTTCTTCAATGGGAAATTCTGCAAAATAGTCCAAAATATATTAGGAAATACTGAAATAGCCTCTCCGTCACGGCGTGACTCTAAATATTTGTTTAATTAACAGAACTGGGATAACCCTCTAAAGTTATTTGATTTAGGATATTGGTTACATGACCTAGATGCAATTTATGAAACAGTGCTTGAAAATATAAGATGGTAATTAGCAGCCCCGTTTAAGGACGGGGCTGCTATCAGTTTTTGTGAAGTTTCCATCGCCGCCGCCGCCACCGCCGCCACCGCCGCCGCCGCCGCCGCCGCCGCACTCGTACTACTAGCTATAACTTTTTTCCACTAAGCTTTCCAGAACTCTTATTCATACCTTACTACTCATACCTCGGGGGAACGATTTTGACACGTTCACTTTCAAGGTCAAAGGTCAAGGTCACGAGATATGTATTCACTCTAAGAATTCCTTGTAAACGCGATAACTTGAAAAGTTTTTGTGCTATGAAGCTCTAACTTGGTATATATCATCCTTGGAAAAGTAAAAAATTTGGAAAGGTTTTGGCTACAATCCGTCAAAGGTCAAGGTCACAGCAAGGTCATGACGTAAGCATGTTTTAGCGAAAATGCTTTATTTTAACTATGAACACTTTTAATCAATACATGATTGTTATACTCAATAAAAAGTGTTCAATGATTGTGTGACCTTGAAGGTCAAAGGTCAAGGTCATGAGATATGAGTTATTAAAAAATGCAATAAATTTGGGTATAACTTTATCCCATTTAGCTTTTCAGAACTCATGAACATGTCTAAATGTTAATACTTCCAGGGAATCATTATGACATGTTCACTTTCAAGTTCAAAGGTCAAGGTCACGAGTTATAAAATCACCACAAAATTCTTTGTAAACACGGTAACTTGAAAAGTTTTTGTGCTATGAAGCTCTAACTTGGTGTATATCATCCTTGGAAAAGTAAAAAATTTTGAAAAGGTTTCGGCTACAATCTGTCAAAGGTCAAGGTCACAGCAAGGTCATGACTTAAGCATGGTTTAGCGAAAATGCTTAATTTTAACTATGATCACTTTTAATCAATACATGATTGTTATACTCAATAAAAAGTGTTCAATTATTGTGTGACCTTGAAGGTCAAAGGTCAAGGTCATGAGATATGAGTTATTGCAATTCCTTGTAAACACAATAACTTAAAAAGTTTTTGTGCTATGAAGTTTAGATTTTGTATATATTATCTCTTGAGAAGTACAACATTTTAAAAAAGTTTTGGGTACTAACTGTCGAAGGTCAAGGTCACAGCAAGGTCAACATATATGGAGAAAATGGATAAATTTAATTTTTAACACTTTATTTCATTTACAATAATGTTATACTCAATGAAATGTGTTCATTGATTGTGTGACCTTGAGTGTCAAAGGTCAAGGTCACGAGAAAATTCCCAATTTGGTGAGGCCTGTAAAAGGCGGAACAGGGTAAGGCGAAACCCAAAGTTCCGGGGCTGCTCTGCTTTTGCGGTATCCCGCAAACGCTAATCTAGTTTAACTAAATATTATTAAAGTCAACCAGAATTTTTTTCCCAAAGAAATGAAAGAAGTATTTTGTGACAAGAATGAAATATTGCTCAATTTTCAGTTTGAGGTCTTGAACAGTTTAGTTAAATGTTGATAATCTTCTGCTTAGATTCATGCAGATAAACTGATCAACAAAATAAGGCCTTGTTTCAAGATATTTGACAGAAACAAAAGTGCAGTTTGTGAGAAAACAGCATACCACTCATTCTCAGATAAGACGGAGGAGTCACATGACCTGTTGAGATATCATATCAAATAATTTAAAGAAAATGTTGCAAAATTGTCCTATAGTTATGATATGGAAAAAGATTGTATTTAGGCAAATAAATTAAGAATAATTTTCCTAGAAATAAACTTGGTAAAAGCTTTACAGTATAGCGTTTTTTAATTATCCCAACAGTATATAATACAGTGGGATATAGTCATCGCCCTGTCTGTCTGTCCGTCCGTCCTAATCATTTCATTTCCGGAGCAGAACTCAAAACCTTTTATTATTTTTACAAATTATTATTACTTAGTATTTGTATAGCGCCACTATCCAGCTCAGAGAGCGCTGCTCAAAGGCGTTTTGGCTTTCATTCGATCATTGGATATCAGTCTTTATGACACTTCTTTTACCATCTCGACTCCCGGGGAAGCATACAACACATGCAGTCATGTGACGCACAGCGTTAATATCACTCTCAATCCTTACGAGGTACCCATTTACAGCTGGGTGGACAGCTGGGTAGACCTAGCTCGATGAAATTTGGTATACATGTACCTACTACCATTTGGCTTTCTGAAAAAAAGACTTATGCTTATGGCATGGCATGGTGTCCGGCGTCCGTCCGTCCGTAAACTTTGTGGAATTTTGACTTCTTCTCCAGAACAATAAGGCCTAGAAAGCTGAAACTTTGTGTACAGACTCCTTGGCTAATGAGGATTATAAATTGTAGCTTTGGTTGCCCTGTGACCCCTGTACACAAAGTTTCAGCTTTCTAGGCCACATTGTCCGGTTTTCATTCAAAATCCCGACTTTGAATGACTGTATTTTTGCTCTAATGTACTGATTGACCTTTAACTTGTTATTTTCAGTAACAGTTGGTGGTTCCCGATGTAATAACATCGATTTCAAAATTTGACATATGTGATCCTATCAACATACTCTGTGTCTCTTTAATGATCTCATTATGAGTTAATTACAGATGTTTGAAATCTTTTGTCCTTTTATATATCACATTTAATCATAAGGACAAAACAATATACAATTTACCAGTATACTCAGTGTTGATTGCCAGTTTAGTACTTACTTATGAAATAAGTTATATTTGCAGACACTTAAATTGTATGGTTTATTGTTTCATTTGAAAAGCGATCCAAAATTAAGATGCATGTATGTGCCCTTTTTCGAGAAGTTGTGCCCTTTTCAAAAAGTATTTACCCTGCCCTAATTATTGGCGTAAACTATACCTCTGGGACACTCTGAGCCCTCTTTTCGTTCCTCAGAACGTGCTTGCAGAAGTCTAAATAAAAATAAAGTAAAAAACCTAAGTCATATTTACCATTAGTGGTATGCAGCTCCTTCACTTCAACCTGGAGTTATCTCCCTTCGTAGGCCACGCCTCCTTCCTTCATATTCTTTTCTGCAAGCATCCTGCATGGATGTGCTATTCAGAAGTCTAGATATTTTCATCAACTACTTCTTCTAGCAAGCTCCTCTTGCTCTGAATTGGTATGTGTTGTCGACATTAGGTCTTAGGACAATCACATTCGTTTTTTGTGTGTTTTGAACTGATAATTTGTGACTTGTGAACAATTTTTTTCTTGACATCGGCGATTTTTCCGCGAAGTACGATTTTGTGTGACGTCATCATGGCTTCCCAGCGTAGATGTGTTCAATGTCAAAAGTTTTTATCTGACAAAGATCCCCATTCACTGTGCGCGTTTTGTGATACCAATCCTATTTGCTTCCCTGACGCAAGATGTTTACTTTGTAGTGAATTGGATAATGAAACTTGGGAAAAACTTTGCGAAATTCGTGCTAAGAGATCACGTAGATCTTCTCTCACTCCTCATTCTCCCTTGCCTATTTTGGATGATAATTCTTCCCAGCCTATTCCTTCGGGTACAGTGTCGGTAAAATCCAATCCTTCTCCCGATCTGACAGCTTTTTTGACTTCGTTCAAGCAAGAGATTTTTTCAACTTTTTCCCAGAACTTTAAGGACTTAGAACGTCGTAATGATGAAAAACTTTCTGCCCTTAAGAAATCCCTAACCGCGGCTAAGTCTCGCTCGAGTTCAACGGCTAAGGACGGCCCTTCACGGAAGGGTCCGTCCAGTTCCGAGTCCGGCCGTGGTTCTAAGTCTAGTTCATCTAAGCGGGCCGCCGATCCGGTCAGTGCGAAGGTTACGGCGGGTGACTCTAAGAGACAGTGTTTGCCGGTCACGGACCTGTCTGACGGCCGTGGAGGCCAGGTGAAATCCCTCACCCAGTCTGGCGACTCTTCTGTCACAGAGCTGGACGGGACTCACGGTGATGACGCCGATAACCTGCTCCGTCGCACCCAGACTGGGACGGTTCAGGCCGGGTCACACGTGGGAGACGGCAAGTCCGTCAACGGTCCGTCAGCTACTGGCCTAGTCCAGGACGCTGGTGTCACGGACGACCCGTGTGATTCGCGCCAGGGCACGCATTTGATACAGCCTGCCACGGACGGCACGGACTCCGCGGCGGGACTAGGTCACGTAACGGGTGACAACAATAACAATAACAAACGGGCCGTGCTTGATTATGTGGACGTGTCAGATCCGCCGTTCATTCCTATTTTGACCGGCTTACAGTCCGATGAACAGCAACCCACGGAGGTTAAGCTTCACTCTCATGAAGGTTTAATGATTATTCCTGCCGTTGATTCCGTTGATTCTCCGGATTTAAACCCTAATTGGTCCTTCCCAGACAAGATAGATTTTCTTTATAAACTCAAACCCTGCACTGTGCCGTCAGTTTTTGATGAGGAATTAGTTCAATCTTTACCGGAGGAACTGGGTTCTACAGGCGTACTTCCCCCTAAGAGAGCTCCCAAACGTTCGCTTCCTCATTCTACCGTTGTCAAGACTGGTTTAGCTGTCGTTAATGCCAACATCGCCAAGGCCAAGGATGCCTCCTCTCTCGCTAAGCTGCCTTTAAAACAGGCTTACGTTATCCACGACAGAGCCTTCCCAGCATCAGCGCCCGATGTAGATAAGGAATTTTCCCGCCTTAATTCCAGAAATGTTCAGAGGCCTCAAGCAGACAGAATTTCCGTGGCAAAAAAGGACATTAAGGATCTGGACGCATCGAGCCGTAGCGCAGTTGATATTCTCTCTTATATTAACTGGTTCGCCGCAGGAGTCAGGCAATTACTACCGCCAACCTTCCAGGATTACAAGGGCATCAAACCAGCTACGTTAACTGTCATGAGTGCCGAGGAGGTGGCTCTGGCCCACTCTTTCCTGGATGTTATATACCAAGCTGTTGGGGATGCTACGCAAGCTCAACTTGCCTCCATCGCTCGCCTCACTGCTCTTGAGAGATCTCATCTCCTTAACTCTGTCAAGAATTTACCCACCGACTCCAAGGAAGACTTATTCCAACAACCTTTGGACTCGGAAACTATGTTTAATGGTCAGGTTCCCCAAGCCATCGCCACTCAGGATGCCCAGACATCTAGGAACTTGAACCAGCAACTAGCTTCAGCACTTTTGCAACAGAATAGACAGAGAGGCAACTTCCGTGGCAAGAGAGGCCCTTCGTCTTCTACCCCCCGACCCCCCCTCCATCGCTCAGCTTTCGACAGAGCCAGCAGGCCTTTTAATAGGAACAGGTATGCATCTCAGGCTCCCCCGCCTCCTAGAGAGAACCAGGATCCCCCTGCCAGATCTAGTTTTCGTGGCAGAGGTAACCGCGGCGCCAGGAATACCCAGTACCGACGTTGACTTATCTCCCGTCGGTACTCACAACCTCAACCCTTACGAATTGGAAACGCCCATCGACTCTTCTCTAGCTTTCGGATTCACTACGCCAGTCACCCCCTCCCCAGTAGGGGGCCGACTGCAACGATTTTCTCGGAACTGGAACCTCATCACTCAAGATTCGTGGATAAGATCAGTAATAGCGGAAGGTTACCAGCTCCAGTTTCAGACGCGCCCGCCCCTAGCCATACATCCGCAGGGAAGGAGATATTTCTTACAAGGGAAACGTCTGGAAGCTGCTCTACTGGCAATAGAGCAGCTTCGGCTGAAGGAGGCCATTATAGAACTACCCCCAGAGGACACATCTCGGGGTTTTTATTCTCCAGTCTTCCTCGTACCCAAGCGCGACACGGACGAGATGAGGATGATCATCGACCTAAAGATCCTCAACAAGAACTTTCTCTCACCTCCGCCCAAGTTTACAATGGAATCCCTCAAGAATGTGAGGAAACTTATTCAGATGAACAGCAAGTTTATCAGCATGGACTTGAAAGACGCCTACTTACACGTCCCGATTCACAAGCTGTCTCAGAAGTACCTCAGGTTCGCCGTGAACGGGAACCGCTTCCAGTTTCAAGTACTGCCCTTCGGGGTCTCGATCGCTCCTTGGCTCTTCACGATGGTTATGAAGCCAGTACTACACTTCCTACATCTGAGAGGCATAGCTATTCACGGGTATCTGGACGACTTCCTGGCAAGACACGTTTCGACAGCTACCCTCGTCAATCACACCAACTTTGCGATCCACGTGTTCACGCATCTAGGATGGATCATTCATCCGGAAAAATCAGAACTGACACCGTCACCCAGGATCAAATTCCTTGGAGCCATCTTGGACGCCGGGAAGGGTTACATTTTTCCCATTCAGGATCGGTGGATTGTTTTGAGGGACGCCATCTTAGCCCTTCTGGCTTCCCCCGTAGCTTCTCTAAGGAGATGGATGTCAGTGCTGGGATCTCTCACTTCTATCCAGACCTTTACGTACAGGGGACGGTTGAACCTCAGGTTTGTTCAAGAATGGATCAATACGAACAGGAATCTAGACTTGGACGACGAGTTAACTTGCCCGCCACATGTGTGTCAGGAACTGTCTTGGTGGACGCGGGAATACAATGTTCTCTCAGGGACTCGCCTCTCGGAACCTGCTCCTCAGCACACCATCTTCACGGATGCCTCCCACGAAGGGTGGGGTGCTCACCTAGACGATCTCGAGGCCCAAGGGGTATGGACGTTACAAGAATCGTCCCTACACATAAACTTGCTAGAGATGTTAGCAGCAATCAAGGCTCTCGACAAGTGGTGGAAGCTACTGTTCAAGACCGAAGTTATGATTGCGTCAGACAACGCCACGGTAGTAGCGTACGTGAACAAGCAGGGTGGCACCAAGTCTCAGAGTTTAATGACGCTAACACGACGACTTTTTGCGCTGGCAGACCAGTGCAAGATGAACATAAGAGCCAGACATATTCCAGGCAAGCTCAATGTACGAGCGGACTCGTTGTCAAGGGCATCTCAAGTGATACAGACGGAATGGACGCTACACAAGGAGGCCTTTCAGCTCATATCACTCAAGTGGGAGACTCCGTCCATCGACCTCTTCGCAACAGTCAAAAATCACCAGTTGCCGACGTATATCAGTCCCATTCCGGATCCGAATGCCTGGGCAGTGGACGCCCTATCAGTGTCTTGGGAAGGAATGATTGCGTATGCATATCCTCCGACGAAGATAATCCCGGATGTTCTAGCCAAGATAGCATTACAGGATTGCCTAGTTTACCTGGTAGCTCCAGCCTGGCCAACAAGGACGTGGTTTCCCAGCCTTCTAGATCTGTTAACGGATTACCCACTCAAGCTCCCCGATTGGAACAATCTGCTATATCAACCTCAGTCAGGAAGGACACACGGGAATCTACAGATGCTCAATCTTCACGTGTGGAGGTTATCACGCAATCTCTCAAAGGCCAAGGTTTCGGGGGAGAATCTTCGTCAGCTATTGTCGCATCTATCAGACCCTCTACCGCCAGATTATATGACGCCAAATGGAGAGTTTTCACGTATTGGAGAGAACGAGGAGATCTTTTAGCTAAGCCAATTTCAATCCCTATGATCGCGGACTTCCTTCTTTATTTGAGAAATGAAAGAAAACTGAAGCATGGAACGATTGAGGGATATAGATCGGCCATAGCGTCAGTGTGTGATGTTCGGGGCTTGTCAGTGGGAACTGACACGTCGCTCCATAAGATGATCAGATCTTTCCAACTTAAAGATATAACGTCGCCTTCAATTTTCCCCAAATGGGACCTTTGCGTAGTCTTACAGTCATTAATCAAGGCTCCCTATGAACCGTTGAGTTCGACATCTCTCAAGTGTTTATCGTTTAAGACAGCCTTTCTCCTTGCTTTCGCATCAGCCGCACAAGTCTCAGAATTACACGCAATAGATAATTCCTCTATTAAGTTCTCGGAAGGATGGAAGGAAGTGACCTGTCGGGCTCTCCCAGAATTCGTAGCTAAGAACCAGACATCAGCGTCGGGACCACTTGGAAGTAGGGTATATAAGATACCTGCCTTGCCTCCCACAGCTTCTCGTTCAGATAGAAGTAGACTTCTATGTCCCGTTAGAGCACTCAAGTGGTATCTCAAAAGAACAGCCAATTTTCGAAGGAAGAGAAGGAGACTATTCTTATCTTGCAAGACAGCAGTCGACACAGAGATCTCTAAGAATACAATATCTTCCTGGCTAAGGAAAACCATTACCTTCGCATATCAGTCAGTGAATCAAGAAATGGTGAATGTCAAATTCTCACCACACGAAATCAGAGCTCTAGCTTCCTCTCTAGCCGCTTGGAAATCAGTCTCTCTACAGCAATTGGTGGCCTCCTGCCAGTGGAAAGGATCCAACACATTTGTTAACTCTTACCTCAGGGACGTTGCTCCTTCTCTCAGTGGAATCAGTGAACTGGGACCAGTAGTGGCGGCTCAACATATTACATCTGCTTGATCCTCTTCTTCCTATCAAGGAGAGGGGGGGGGGGTCGGGGTCGTCGGAAAGGAATCGACGCCTGATCTTCAGAAACCATTCAAGGTGAGGCCATACTATGACTAGTGTTATGGTGATGGTTTCATGATGACAGGTTATGTACTAATGCACTCGTTGTGGACTGGTAGATCCACCAGATTAACTCGTTAATTATCCGCTGTCCCAATATGACGTAAGCCGATAAGACCGGAAGTGACGTAATTAAACCGGAAGTGACGTCATCCGGAACCGGAAGTGACGTCATAAGACTGTAGGAAATGATATAAATAAGGTCACCCGATAATTATTAAGTTAACGGTACTCGGATAGAAACGTCATATTCGGACATAATACCTAACATATTAACCAGGTGGTATGCACTCACTCTAAACAGGAATGTATCGGTGATGGTTCAATAAATCATGGGAGTTTGGCATGAGGTGTTGTTGTATTACTTATTTAGAGTACACTATGACATTGAGATATGTCCAAACAGAGGTTTAAGTTCATGTATTTGGAACTAATTATTGGCGAGTATATACTGAGACACCCCTGGGTCCCTCCATCCTATTATTGGGAATTCGGGCTCAGAGTGTCCCAGAGGTATAGTTTACGCCAATAATTAGGAACAATTACATGTATTGTTAGTAATTATTAGTAAACTTACCTCTGGGACAACATATAATCCCACCCTAAAGTTTTCACTAATTCCTCCCCACGTGTTCCAGGGGATGTCGTTTGAAGGGTACAGAACAGAATATGAAGGAAGGAGGCGTGGCCTACGAAGGGAGATAACTCCAGGTTGAAGTGAAGGAGCTGCATACCACTAATGGTAAATATGACTTAGGTTTTTTACTTTATTTTTATTTAGACTTCTGCAAGCACGTTCTGAGGAACGAAAAGAGGGCTCAGAGTGTCCCAGAGGTAAGTTTACTAATAATTACTAACAATACATGTAATTGTTCCTATTTGGACTCTGTTCATGAAAGGTTTCGTTTCCGGAGCAGAACTCAAAAACGGGTCCACATATCTATCTTAAACTTAACATATGTATTGCCCACCTACTGAAGTGGTGCCTTTTGATATTTTCACATTTCTGAAAATTGTATTTTTAGCTCATCTGGCCTGTAAGGCCCGATGGGCTTATGGCATGGCATGTTGTCCGGCGTCCGTCCGTCCGTCCGTCCGTAAACTTTGTGGAATTTTGACTTCTTCTCCAGAAGCATAAGGCCTAGAAAGCTGAAACTTTGTGTACAGACTCCTTGACTAGTGAGGATTGTAAATTGTAGCTTTGATGGCCCTGTGACCCCTAATAAGGGCCACAGGGCCCACGCCCTAAAAACCTATTTCCATCTTCTTCTCCAGAACCATGAGGCCAAGAAAGCTGAAACTTTGTGTACAGACTCCTTGACTAGTGAGGATTATAAATTGTAGATTTGGTGACCCTGTTGCCCCTAATGAAGGCAACAGGAACATCCTTAAAATCTATTTTCATCTTCTCCTCCTGAAGTATAAGGCCTAGAAAACGGAAACTTGTTGCCTATATACTTAACTTTATGATTGGTGACCCTGTGGCCCCTACAATGAGGGAATCACATTGGCCACACTCTACAGCATAATTGACCATTTTCCAGTTTTGACGTTTAGAGTTATCTGCCCTTGACCGCGGGATCTAGTGCAGTAGCTTGCATTTCGGTGTTGTAAAATTGTATTTGAGAGCGTTTGATTAGAAAGAAATTAGACAATGATAAATGAGGATTTTTAATGGGGTGAAATTCTTAATTCTATTTGTCTTTTTATGTCATAGGCCATCGTACGGCTGTCTGTGTTAGTCTATAGATATATAGGCTATATATATGTAACTCAATTTATGTTTGATTTTCATCACATGACTAATTTTCATGATATAACTTTTAAACTTTGTCAATCGAATTGATTTAAAAACTATTTTATCAGTTAGGATGAAATCATTTATCTGTAAATAATTCTTTGAAAAGAAAGTTTGAAAGTTTATATGAACCCTTCCAGATTTATTAAATTGAACCTCACAATATAGTGATTATGGCCTTTTGGCTTGTCATGAAATTAGTTTCCTAAACCATTTACATGTATGTAAACAATATATTCAAGTTGACGTACCATCGGAGAATACTGTATTGATAATTTGTAAACTGAGTTATTTAGTAAAATCTGATGTAATCGGAGAACATATTACATATTTATATCTTAAACTTTAAATATACGTCTTTTCAACGTTGTATACAACATAACAGGTGGCATACCTAGGCGTATGAAGTAAATTGTAGACAATGATTAAATTAAATAATTTGCTTATTTCGCGAATATCTCTTCATCTACTACTGCGGCGTCATTTTGTCGTTAAAAATATACAGAGGTATCATATTGTTCCGCATTTTGCGTAAATTCAATAGACTAATGTTATTCCGGTTTTACATAAATAATTTCTTATTTCTTATCTACCATTAGCCACCATTAAAAATGTTATGCATCAATTAACATAATATGATAATGAAATTTATGCTATTCGAAAAGAAAAATAAACATGGTATACATTAACGGAAAAAATGTAACCATAGCTATGGTGATTCTTCACAAAGTTACTTATATTAGTTAAAGGGAATCTAGAATTCTTTCATGAAAATCTATGGGAATATAATATGACATCCTTTTGGCACACAGCTGTATATTACTAAAAATTAATCTTTGAAACACTAATTACTAACAATACATGTAATTGTTCCTTTTTCAAGCCTAGGGGAAACACTAAGTATTATTATTATAGCAGCCATTCTGTCCATCCTTCTGTCTGTCCCACCTTCCTTCAATCCAGTCAATTATCTCAAAAACCATTAGGTCTAGATCACCAAACTTTGCACACTTGTTAACCATAACATTGTTTAGAGTTTAGACCAATTTTCAATGATCTGGAATACAATATATGAGCTCATCTGGCCTGTCAGCTGACAGTGGGGGCAAAGAAAGCTTAAATTGGGATCAGATTTATAAGTAAAATCTATACATATTGGGCCTTTTGCTGGGGATATGGATCCACCATGATGTCTAGTGATTTGATTATCCTGAAATTGACTATCCTGAAAATGTTCTTACAAACATACAACCATTTCTAGTTCAATGCCGAAAAAAATTGCAACCATGCCCTTTGCATTCACTCGTTGATTGATTATGTCTTATCCTCAAGCCTGCATTGGTAACAAGTAAAAACTTTCCATTTCCCAGGTGAATGCTTACCTTTACCAGTTACATTTGATTTTGATAACAAGTCCTCAAGTGTGTCCGCTCTCTGCTTTTCGCCATTCTCTCCCCACAGAGGCAGCTCAGTCATACCCGAGTTAGCCTCTGTTCTATTACGGCTAATACATGGGATAGAAAGGTAGAAATCTGATTGGAGGCAATCAAAGTTAGTTGTGCAATCAGCGACGCCGTTTCAAAAGTGGTAATTCCCAAAAGCTTTGCTATTCCCGTGTGGTTCGGCAAAGCTATCGTTGAAATTTAACATCCAGGGTAGATAACTCTTCCTTCTACAAAACATCACTTTTTACCTTCTCTTTAGTTTTTATTTGGTAAATTATTAAAATAAAATTTATCATTAAACAAATAACAATTTACACAATTATAAAACAGCATGTTTCTAATGAAAAACCCTATACATATATGATTTTCAAATATTTTCTCTCTCACACTGTTAATGAAAAATAAACCTAAAGGCATGATGCTTTTGCAAGTCACCATACGATTGTTGAGAATTCCCCAAGTCGTGGATATCCAAGTGTTTTCATTGGCTGCAAATAAGGGAGATATTGTAAGTTACAACTTTTTGCCGCTAGGGCAGTCTGCCGGAACCCCAGGATCTTGGCGTAATAGAACAGAGGCCAACTCGGGTTTGACTGAGCTGCCTCTGTGGGGAGAGAATGGCTTTTTGCAAATAATGATCATTTACGATTTGCTAATGAGGGTAATTCCAAAACTTTCAGTTTAGACAAACTCTGATTGCATGGCCGTGAAACATTATTAAGCATACTGTTGATAAAAGATTGATTTTGTAATTATAAGCCTTGATTTACATGTTTTGTGCCTCTATCAATTTATAACAGCAACAAGTTTTGTATAAAATTTATTGCTGTTGTACATCTATAGAGGTACAAAATGTTTAATGAGGTACACCTTTATTATACCCCTGCTTCTACATAGTCGGGGGTATATAGTGCTCAGCGTGTCCGTCCGTCTAACTTGAAAACTATTTGACTCAGAACCTTCAAATTTGGTATGGAAATTACCCATGCGGTGCAGATGTGCCTTTAAAGGGGCAGTAGCACGTTTTTTGAGAATTTTATATTTAAAAATTTTCACTGATAATTGTATGTTGACGCTAAATGTATTACTTTGATAGTGTCAAAAATCTCATTACACAAGCCAATCATTCATAGTCAGAGAACAAAGTATGAAGATTTACCTCAAATCCATTGGCGGCCATTTTTTTGTGAACACCTTTAATTCATTTTGTGTAAGAAAAGGAATCGCATGGCTAAACTTTACATTATATATTTGAATTATTACTGCTCCATTTGGTTTGAATATATTGCCTTTCAATTGGAACCATTTATTTTCATTTTCCTGACATCACCTTATATTCCCTCTAAAAACGTGCTACTGCCCCTTTAAGGGGTTTAAATTCCAGGTACTAATTTTTTATGAAATTTTTGCCTTAAAACAGCCAAATTTCTGACTTTGTTCCGTTTCAGGAACAAACTTGAAAACTATTTGACTTAGTAACTTCAGATTTGGTATGGATGTTACCTATATGGTGCAGATGTGCCTTTTGGGTGTTTCAGTTCCAGGGTGCCACATTTTTGAAATTTTGGCCCTAAAGTGTCCAAATTTCTGAAAACCTGTTCTGTTATGGAGCACAACTTGAAAACTATTTGATTCAGAAACTTTGAATTTGGTGTGATGTTACTTATGTGGTGGAGATGTGATTTTTAATGGTTTCAATTCCTTGGTGGCCAAAACATTTCAAATTTTGAAAAAAAATTATCAAATGTGATTATGTCCTGACTTTTTGCCAAAGATATGGCTTCAAGACAATTGTTATTTTGTTTACTAACCCTAGTCCATTGACATTAATCAGCATTTTCTCACATAATGAAATCTTTATATTTGAATTTAGTGTTGATATTTAATGTCGGTCAAATTATGGCGGGGGTACACTATGAAGGGTAAGCAGTGTTCACTTCTGCGTTGTTTTTCGATTGGCCTACGTTTCTTATGATTTAAATATCAATCATTACATCTCTTTCTTTAACTCGTTACAATTGGGTACATTGTGTAGTTGTTGACTGTCATGACTTATGTCAGGTGCACTACCGATTCTTCACATTTGTTTTGGTTAAAGAGTATTGAGAGATTGACCATATAGCATTTATCTCGTACCTTGTTGTGGCAAAATTATTTTAGTGTCACCTACTGTCAAAGTGTATCAATATGTGTAAAATCCTTAAATAAAGGTTTTTCTTATACTAATTTTAGTTTCACACTGTTTAGTGATTTGAAATCTCCAATGTTACCCAATATTTGTACATTTTTATCATTTTACATGTCATTTTGGATTCAGTTTTCATGAAATATTGCCAGTTTGGCTTTTCTTTCCTTTTGTTTGAAAATAGTTTGTTAGTTAACAGCGAGACGTAAAAAAGCATTGACGGTTTCATGTATGTTGAATATAACATATAATTATATTAATTAACTGTCAAATATACAGCAAACCATTCACTTATAACCTAACCGCCATGTATATAAGGGTTTAATGGGGTCGCTTCAATCTTACTACTAACTTTATCAACTGAAATACGACTTCATTTGTAAAAAGTGATTCTGCTTTTAGGATTTTATTCATAGAGCAGTTTCATCAATTAAATCAGTTAAACTGATAAATTGATAGTAGAGACTCTTTAAAATAAACACATTCCATAGTAGACATTAAATGAAGTATTTTCTATGTCAAAACAATATTTTCTAAGAAATTAGTTCAATTGAATAGAGCATTGAGTATTTATTTGTATTTTTCAGAAGATATCAACAATAATTCTTGTTTGTATTAATTTTGATGGATAGATCTTAAAGAATACCATGGATGGTCAAAATAAACAACGTATTAAGCAAACTCTTTTCATTTGTTGCGCAGTACCACCCATGGTTGCTAGTTCCAGCCGATGCTCGCAGGTTTCACCGCAATGCATAGCCACAATGGTGTTGCGGGCTTTCTCCCTGCAATAATACTAGCAGCCGCGATATAAGTGAAATAATCTTGAAAGCGGCGATAAACCCCAGATCACCTCACCTCACCTTTTCATTTGTTAAAATGTAACAACTTGTTGACACTATGTCAGTACACCTTCAAACTCTTGAGTACCCCTAAATTAGAATTCAAGGTGAATGTGTACAACTTCCCTCAAAAAGGGATCTGGAACCCTGAATTTTGTCTTCTCCTCCAGAACCAACGGCGAAAAAAGCTGAAGTCTTATGTACACACTACTTGACTATTGAGAATTTTAATTTATAGCTTTCAAGTTTTGTGACCCTGTTATCCCTAGTAAGGGCCAAAGGGGCAACGACCTAACAACCTATTTTCTTCTTCTTCTCCTGAACCAAAAGGCATAGAAAGCTGAAATCTTTTATACATACTCACTGATAAGTGAGGATTAGAATGTATAGCTTTGGTGACCTTGGAAATCCAGTGGCCATACTTAAATCATTTCTTCTCCAGTACAAGGCATAGAATAAATTAAAGTTATGATTGAATATTTGTGCAGAGAATCTTTTGGTAATGGGGATTCTAATGGTACATCTGTTGACTCTGTGGCCCCTAGGTAGGAGCCAACTAGAGGTGTGACGATACAAATTTTTCAAGATATGATTTGTATCTCGATATCACAAGGATAAGATTCAATTCGATACACATCACGATACGCTATTTCAAGGTTTCTGAAAAATCAAACACTAATACTTTTGATAAATTCTCTGACTTTTAGGCAAAATAAGTCATATTATGGTCAAAGATATCACGATACAGAGATTTATCACGGTATAGAGATTGTATCATGATGCGTCATGTATCATCAAATCAAGTATTGCGATTCAAGAATACCAGGATATATCGTGCCACCTCTATAGGCAACTACATTTGCCACTTCCAAAAGCAAAATAGAATATGGAGCCTGATGAGCTACATAGCCAATGACTCTATTTTTCATAGTTTTCTCCAGAAGCACACAACATAGAATGATGAAATGTAATGCTAAATGGGGAATCTAAAAACACAATGGATTAATGGTTACCTTGTGGCCCCTACCACATTGACCACAACTAAGCAATATTGAATATGAAGCTTGATGAGCTACAGATCCAACAGATCTTTTTTTGGTGATTTTGATATATGTTATATTGTTTGTTTTATTTTGTTTCAGATGGACAAAGCAAAACCAGCTGAAATGAGAGGACTGTATTAAATTGTTTATGTGAATATTTGGAGACTTTATGTAAATAAATACTGAATGTTGATCTGTTTGACATGAAATATTGGAATTAAAAAAGATTTATGTGAAAATATTGGTTCTTTTGTTATTTACAATATTTATCAGCTTTGATCACTCACAAAGTTTGCCCCTGAAACATTGCCACTAGAGAATAGAGATGCTAAAGGGACAGTAGCACTTTTTGATAATTTCATATTTTAAATTTTTCACTGATAGTTGAAAGTTAATGTTAAATGTTTTATTTTGACAGTGTCGGCAATCTCATTACACAAGCCAATCATCCATAGTCAGAGGACAAAGTATGAAGATTCACACAATCTAATGGCAGCCATTTTGTGTGAACACCTTCAGTTCATTTTGCGTAAAAAAAAGGAATCGCATGGCTAGTTATGTATTTGAATTATTATGTCTCCCCCCCCCCCCCCCCCCCCCCACCCCGAAGGGTCGGGAGACATATTGGTTTTAGCTCAGTTCCCGTTGGCTTCGGCGTCGGCATTCCCATTTCGTTTCCGGAGCATATCTCTAAAACTATGTGACCGATCCTCTCCAAACGTGGTATACTGTCTCTCCATATCATGTAGATGTGCCTTTTGGAGGTTTTAGATTTCCTTCAATTTAATTTTTTTTTATTATACCCCCGCTACGAAGTAGTCGTGGGTATATAGCAGTCAGCGCGTCCGTCCCGTCACACTTTTTGTTCCGCTCATAACTCAAATACTATTTGTTCAAATGTCACGAAACTTCATTTGTCTAATCACTATGGTCCCTAGATGTGCCTTTTGTATATTTCGATCAGATGCCCTCATTATTTTTTTAGATTTTAGACTTCTTTGTTGTAGAAGTGACTGTTTGATGAAGTCATTTTTGTTCTGCTCATAACTCGGATATTAATTGTTAAAATGTCACAAAACTTCATATTTGTAATCACTATGGTCCCTAGATGTGCCTTTTGTATATTTTGGTCAGATGCCCTTATTATATTTTTAGATTTTAGACTTCTTTGTTGTAGAAGTGACTGTTTGAGGAAGTCATTTTGTTCCGCTCTTAACTTGAGTACTATATGTTCAAATATTGTGAAACTTTATATGTGTAATCCCTACAATCCTTAGATGTGCCTTTTGTTAATTTTGGTCAGATTCCATTATCATTATTTTAGATTTTCAACTTCTTAATTGTAGAAGTGACTCTTTGAGGAAGTCATTTTTGTTCCGCTCATAACTTTGATACTATTTCTTCCAATGTGATAAAACTGTATATACGTAATGGCTATGGTCCCTAGACATGCCTTTTGTCTATTTCAGTCGGACCACTCTCATTATTATTTTAAGATTTCGATTTCTTTCTTGTAAAAGTGACTCTTTGAGGAAGTCATTTTTGTTCCGCTCTTAACTCTGATATTTTTTACTCTCAGTATTTTTGTATGCTTAACTTCTTTCTTAAGATACAGTCACATTGAAGGACATTGAAGATTTTGTTAATACAATAATGACATTGTTAGTGTTTCATAAGAGCTTATATAGCTTACATGCAATCAGGAAGTCTATATCTGCATTTTCATTGATTTTAAAACAAATTAAAACAGTTTTGCAATTTTGTAGGAATCCTTACTAAGTGTAGTTGTATCTTAGTTTCTATAATCACTTAGGGAAGCGGGGGTATATAAAGTGAGTTTGCTCACTAATTCTCTTGTTTCCATAGCAACAATTTGGACTTAGTCTTTTTCAAGGGTTAGTGTTCGTTTCCGGAGCAGATCTCTAAAACTTTGTGACCGATCATCACAAAAATTGGTATATTGTCTCTCCATATCATGTAGATGTGCCTTTTGGAGGTTTGAGATTTAAAACAAATTTTGAATATTTTGTTTGCTACAGTTGTGAAGTTGATAGGTTATTTATTCAAGTTGATTTATACAGAGAACATTAATGGTGCTTTATGATAGTATTAATTAGAGATTTGGAGCATTTGAGGAATAGACGCCCCCGGCTTGTATTTTTTCAATCCCCCTTTACCGCCGGCGTCTATTTATTTTTTAGTAGGAAACAAATATTATAGGTGGTGTAAAGGGGGAATACTTTATTTCAATTCAACTACAGGAGCATGAATTAATCAACTTATCAACCGGCGTTTATTCGAGACCCGGCGTGTATTTACTTAAAACAGCCATACCCCCAGCGTTTATTCGAGACCCGGGGTCTATTTGAGGCCCGGCGTCTATTCGAGGAAATACGGTTCTCCAGAGCTTATTATTTTCCTTGTTCCCTGCTGATACCCTAGTCATACACTTAAACAGAAAGCACCTCAAATGTTTGTATTTTTTGGAGCTTTGAGCAAATATATTGAAATTATAGTCAAGTTTAAAACTTTTATAATGCTGTCTGCAATTATATTTTGTTTTGTGCTATAATTATGTCATACACGTGGTCTGACGTTTTTGTCTACCGCCATGTTGTTTTTGGTAAACCAGTGTATAAAATAGATTGGAAACCTCGCCTGTCCTGAAAATTAATTGGTCAATTCCTTACGGAAAAATAAAGATAATTTTTGAAAAGTTACCAGTCCTGGCAAAAAGTATCCAGTTTAAGGACTGGTAGACAGGCTATATTTAAAACACTGGGTAAACATAAATAATTTTCATGAAATATATTTTTCCTAAATCTTTTTCAAACCTTGCACGATTGTGAGGGATCATTCCAGCTACCGCTACATAATTTAATCTGCTATTCTTTTTCCTACAGTGTTTAATGTTCAAATTATATAAATTCAAACATGATATTATAATATGTCCATTATATTGTATAAACCTGATTTTTAGCTCATCAGGACTGAAAGTCCAGATGGGCTTATGGCATGGCCCGTCGTCCGGCGTCCGTCCGTCCGTCGTCCATCGTCTGTCCGTCGTCCGTCCGTAAACTTTTGACACTTTCGACTTCTCCTCATGAACCATACACATTAGAGAGCTGAAATTTTGTGTACAAGTACCTTAGCATATGGAGATTCTAATTTGTAACTTTGGTGACCCTGTGACCCCAAATAGGGTCACAGGGGTCACAACTTTAAAAACCTATTTTCATCTTCTTCTCCAGTTCCAGAAGGACTAGAGAGTTAAAAATGATATGTGCAGACTCCTTGGCCAATGGGGTTTCTAATTTGTAACTTTGGTGACCCTGTGATCCCAAATAGGGTCACAGGGGTCACAACCTTAAATACCTATTTTCATCTTCTTCTCCAGTTCCAAAAGGAGTAGAGAGTTAAAAATTATATGTGCAGACTCCTTGGACAATGGAGATTCAAATTTGTAACTTTGGTGACCCTGTGACCCCAAATAGGGTCACAGGGGTCACAACTTTAAAAACCAATTTTCATCTTCTTCTCCAGTTCTAAAAGGACTAGAGAGTTAAAAATGATATGTGCAGACTCCTTGGCCAATGGGGATTCTAAATTGTAGATTTCGTGACCCCATGACCCCAAATAGGGTCACAGGGGTCACAACCTTTAAAACCTATTTTCATCTTCTTCTCCAGTTCTAAAAGGACTAGAGAGGTGAAAGTGATATGTACAGACTCCTTGGTCAATGGGGATTCTTATTTGTAACTTTGGTGAACCTGTGACCCCAAATAGGGTCACAGGGGTCACAACTTTAAAAACCTATTTTCATCTTCTTCTCTAGTTCTAAAAGGACTAGAGAGTTAAAAATGATATGTGCAGACTCCTTGGCCAATGGGGATTCTAAATTGTAGATTTCGTGACCCCATGACCCCAAATAGGGTCACAGGGGTCACAACCTTTAAAACCTATTTTCATCTTCTTCTCCAGTTCTAAAAGGACTAGAGAGGTGAAAGTGATATGTACAGACTCCTTGGTCAATGGGGATTCTTATTTGTAACTTTGGTGAACCTGTGACCCCAAATAGGGTCACAGGGGTCACAACCATAAAAACCTATTTTCATCTTCTTCTCCAGTACTAAAAGGACTATAGAGTTGAAAACGATATGTGCAGACTCCTTGGCCAATCGGGATTCTTAATTGTAGATTTCGCGACCCCATGACCCCAAATAGGGTCACAGGGGTCACAACCTTAAAAACCAATTCTCAGCTTCTTCTCCAGTTCCAAAAGGTCTAGAGAGTTAATATTGATATGTGCAGACTCCTTGGACAATGGGGATTCTAATTTGTAACTTTGTTGACCCTGTGACCCCAAATAGGGTCACAGGGGTCACAACCTTAAACAACTATTTTCATCTTCTTCTCAAGTTCCAAAAGGTCTAGAGAGCTGAAATTATATGTGCAGACTCCTTGGCCAATGAGGATTCTAAATTGTAGATTTCGTGACCCCATGACCCCAAATAGGGTCACAGGGGTCACAACCTTAAAAACTTATTTTCATCATCATCTTTAGCTCCTAAAGGTCTATTGAGCTGAAAGACTGCATGTAGACTCCCTGGCCAATTGGGATTCTAAACTGTAGGTTTTGTGACCCCATGACCCCAAATAGGGTCACAGGGGTCACAATCTTAAAAACCTATTTTTCTCCATTAGATGACAGTCTATGGCAAATTTTTTCTTCTTGGATATTTTAGTATGGACTCCTTTCACTGTCTGATATTGGCGATCTAGAAAGTGTTGAATAATAATTCATTTGTTTTGTAATTTTTTTATAGATTTTATTGCAATAGGTAACATCAGTTTCATTTTTAGCTCATCTGGCCTGTATAAAGCAAACTTGATATGATGCCTGATGAGCTACAGAGCCAATGGCTCTATTTTTCAAGTGTAACTGATGTCCTGTTTTACAACAGATGTCAATAACTATAACAGTAATCAGTTTTAGGTTTGCACTTCAAACTGATATACCCTCAAAGTTTGATAAATATATAAACAAGAATAATAGTCTTTTTGCTCCACCAAATTAACATGTAAATCTGAGAGAAGAACTCAAATATACGACATAATTATGACATGATATGGTCTTATCATAAAAAATAAGAATTAAAGAGAATTGTATAGCCTTACAAAAGCGGTTGTCAAGAAAGCGAAGCACAAGCCAGATTTAGCAGTCTTCATGTAAGAAAAAACAAAGAGAATTTTATAGCATTGTAAATAGTCTGTCTAACAGCCCCTGAAACAAAATACCCACACAAGTCTATATTATTATAGGGAATATAGCAAGTCGAGCTCACTGCAGTTTCAGAAAATGAACAGCTTCAGTGGGCTCCTTTCAATTTTAATAGTAGAAAACTGCATTTAATATGTATTTTCATTTCAGAGACTAAAATTTAGTCTACATTGTAAAAAAACACGTTCTCAACAAAGCAGATTTACTAGTCCTCCAATCTTGAGTTTGTGCGACTAGAACCGAAACCAAATATGTATCTTTTACTTTACAACATTGTTGCCTTACTTAACCGAGAGGCATTTCACAATGACAATGCAACAATGTTCTACAAAGATTTGACGTGGGGCCCAACTTGTGATTTTCATTTTGCGCGCGAAAGTGAAAATCTAAGGCGCTAACCAGAACGTCGTTGCACTTTGTGCCTCTCTTCGAGCAGTGCCTTATCGCGTCAATCAAATGTCAATACCTGAAATTTCAAAACAAAACATCAAAACGTTATAGGGTTGCGACTGTAGATTGTTCATGTGCTTTACATTTTGTTTATGATTATTGTTGACTGGATTAGGACATATATAGGCTCCTAATTTCGCGGTAAAATCATTTCATTATTCATTGCTGAAAAAAATATTTCTTTGAGAAGTAGGCTTCGTTATCAATGATTAAACTCAATGCAGAGGATACTAAAATGAGTAGAATATTTAATTATAGTTCGTGAAGTCACATGTCCTGTGATTTGAAAACTCGTGGCCCCAAGAAGTAAAACGATTCTGTCTTCATTTCAAATTATCCAATGTTTGGTTCGTTATTTTGTTTGAGAATAGTTGTATAGTTAACATTTAAAATTCAATAATATTCTGGTAGCCCTGTACACGTCTACATTAAATCCTTTTAAAGTGACACACTGACCATGCACCATGATAATCGGATAGGCCTACGGTACTTTGTTACAGTGAAATAAACCTTCTATTAGCCGGTTAAAGTAGTGATAACCTCGTGAATCTATTAAAAAGTAACACATAAATCCAATTTTGGAAATCTTAGTTAAAGAAAACAGGCTCACATTAACTTGGATTTGATATGTTGAAGATGTTTCAAATCTTATCATTAATAAGTCACAAAAAGGATCAAATGAATACTCAAACCTTAAAGGCTTTGAAAAAGCTTACAAATACACTGAAAAGAAACGCAGGAAATCGCGTTTTTAAACATGAATATTTCAAAATTTAAAAAACCGGCGATTATTCTTGTTAAACGATATTTTTTCAACGGGACCAAAGACCGAGAAACGTTGAAAATGCATTGGTCTTCAAATGCAATTGTAATTTAAATACGTTTGATAATAATCAATCAGAGACTGATAGGATAAAAACGTTGATGTTGGTTATCATCGAGTTTTAAAAGGAATATACCGTATTTCCTCTAATAAGCGCCGGGTCTCCAATAAGGGCCGGGCCTCTAATAAGCGCGGGGGGGGTCATAGGTAGTTGAGAAAATAAGCGCCGGGTCTCTAATAACCGCCGGGCCCTAACCATTAGATGAATGCTCACTCAGTAAACATTTCACAGGTATGCACTGTAAAAGACGACTTAAAACAAAGTTCAATTCTCTTTGAAAGAAATAAGCGCCGGGTCTCCAATAAGCGCCGGGCCTCTAATAAGCGCCGGGGGGTAAAGGGGTGCTGAAAATAGAGGAAATACGGTAAGTCCTTCTTTTTTATTCGCCACTGCAGCAATATATATATAGAGCGGGTGAGGCAATACTCGGACATTTAATTAACGGTCAAGCAACATAACTCTCACGTTTAGCGGAAGAATCATATTAAACTTTTATGAATCCAAGGGAAGCTACTGCTTGATGGTTCTGAATTAGAGTAGAGGCTGAAAAAGTATTTGCCTGCATAAAGCAGTACTCGGACAGTGTCGGCTATATCCGGACAGCAGTGAGGCAGTATACGGACAGTCAAAATAGTTTACAATAAATGAAGGGTCAGAGAAGGCAAAAATTATTAACCTAGTCACGATTTTTCAAGACTGTATTCAGACGTTTTTTCTTAGGTCTACCGCACATGTAGGTCCAGGCGTATGTTTTCATAATTTCACAGTAACAAACTCCCCCATGTCTATAGTTCTTAACTAATTCAGTTAAATAGATTTCTGTCAACATTTAGTATAGGAAGCTAAAATTTATCTGTATAAGAGTATTCTAACGAGCAACCAATCTGGAGTGTTGTAAAATGATTCAAAACGAAGGTGTTACAGTCACAGGAACCCGATATCGTAAATAAAATGTAGGTAATTTTTAACGTGGGGACAGGTCTTTCTTACCCACGTTTTATCTACATTTTATTTACGATTTCGGGTTCCTGTGGTATGAACTACCAACGAACGATTTATTCTACCTTTAGGCCTATAGTTGACCATCGATCTTTGCTTCATGTTTAAGTTGCCGCAGTATAGGTTTAAAGGGGCAGTAGCACGTTTTTAGGGGGAATATAAGGTGATGTCAGGAAAATGAAAATAAATGGTTCAAATTGAAAGACAATGTATTTAAACTAAATGGAGCAGTAATAATTCAAATATTTAACGTAAAGTTTAGCCATGCGATTCCTTTTTCTTACAGAAAATGAATTAAAGGTGTTCACACAAAAATGGCCGCCTATGTATTTTATGTGAATCTTCATACTTTGTCCCCCGACTATGGATGATTGACTTGTGTAATGACATTTTTGACACTGTCAAAATAATACATTTAACATTAACTTACAATTATCACTGAAAATTTTAAAATATAAAATTATCAAAAAACGTGCTACTGCCCCTTTAAGGACACAATTCAAAGTACCTGACCATATCATTTGAAAGTTAGTATAAAACTCTTCTCGAGAGCAACAACAAATGTCAACTGTAGGCCTTATCATATCCCTTTCAAAAGACGATAGGTAGGTGTAATCGAATACAGTGATTTACTCATTTTGAAACAGAATAATGTTTGTTTAAATTCCTAGCAATTTCTACTCTTTGATTTCACAATATATAGTGGGAATTGTTGAGCATTCAGTTTCCTTTTTAATTTCATACAATAGGTTAACAAAGATCTAGATTTTAATTTGCCATCTTTGTAAACGACTTGCGGTAGTACTGTCAAATATTACGATCATTCAAAATTACTTCTGTTATATAAACATACATCCTATTTCATTTTTAATTATAACGACCCTAATTGAGCTTTCTCAGTTTGTGCCTCTGTTAATTTACCTTAATATTTTTAATTTGATTGACTGCTAAGACAACTTTTCAAAATAGTTCCTCAAACATCAAACATTTCCTTAAGAAAGCCAAGTGTAATTATATTTTGTACTAACCGATAATAAACTTTATTTAAAAGTGACTGATCTGTCATGAGTTAAATACAAGTCACAAACCTCATAACGTGAAATAACTACTTACAAGTCGCTCTCCTCTTATTAACCCAACTGCTAACGTTGAGATCAGGCATAGCATCCGAGACATCCTATATATCTTAGCTTTGTAAGTTTGAAAGAAAATCCTTCATTAGACAATGAGGAACGGATAAGCCATAACATGATCTTGGCATACTGCATTGATGTCAAGAAATGAATTAATAATTCTTGATATTCAGCTATATATAGTTTTATTCACTTACATTTCCACAACTCCTTCATGTTTTCTTATGTCTTCAGAGAAACGCATTACAGTTCTAAATCTTAGTTCTTCCCAATTCATTCATAAAAGACAAAATGACGATCTGTCCGAGTACTGCCAATACACGCGTATATTTTTGTCAGCAGCAGTAGGCCTATATAGCCGGACACCCTCAAAGTCTGTTTTATTTTTTAAATTTCCAACCAGCCTGCAGCCCAGTTTGTCACTTGTATCCAGCAGGTGTGTTGTTTCTGTCCTGAACGTAATTTGAGAGAAGACCGAGGGAAATATGATCTTAAAACTTTTTTTCCGATTTCCTTAACGGAACTGTAAGAAAGTAGGGGAGACCAGGGCAAAGCGCGCCCCCTAACATAAAAGTGTGTCTAGTGGGCACCCCGACACGTACAGAATGCAACTTGCACACTATCTCTAATACTTATCAGATAGACTATAACATGGCACATGCTTTTTTAATCTGCCATTTCGGCATAAGGATATTTTTACGTAAATATATTTTGACTAAGGGGGCGCGCTTTGCCCTGTAGTTTGGGGCAAAGTGCCCAATCCCCTGGGCGCTTCGCCCCATTCGAAAAACAACTCAGAATGTAATAGATATTACACACATATTTTCAACCAATACAAATCAAAAGCTATCATCTTGATAATCCAAGGCAACTATCGAACCCATATGAAGGATAGAATTAACATAAAAGTTGACAATATATGCAAGAATGCGCAAAATATTCCTTAACATATCATGGACCTACATGTTCAACATTCTCAATGACCAAATATTGTTATGGATGGTACGTGTACATTTCTTTCAATAATGTAGGTTATTGAATATCAAAACCAGTAAAATAATAGAATATAAGATGAATTGAATTGGTTATATGGACGAATTAAAGAATTCATACAACAATTTTGTGTCGGACTTGGCAGAACGGCATAAATTGCTTATCGTTTAGGGTTGAACAGTAATATACAATGAATTATATATTCATGATTTAAAAAACAACAGAAAAGTATGTTTTTGTAACTGTTACTTGTCGTGATTCTTTAACAAAAGAGTAATATGGTATATTTCATTTTAATATAAAAAAACCAGAATGCTGATATGAAAATGAAAGTTCACCTTTAAATTATTTGCTTAAGAAATTCAAAATAATAACTTTAACACCAATACGTTAACCAAAATGATATATTTTATAACACACGGGGCAAAGCGCTCCCCCGGCACGTTTTGCCCCATCAAGGGTAGCATTTGTTATGAACATCACAGAAAGTCATTAAAGCAAGTAATTACAAATTTCATTATTCAATGAATTAATGATACAAATTCATGTTACATGTGCACGAGAGTTCAATGTTCCGTTTTGTATTTTATTAAATATTTGAATTTGAGATATATCCGTTCCATATAGTAAAATCGCGTTTTTTCGAATATTTGAAATTCGGCGTCCACAACTCAGGCAAATGATTCCAGCGTTGGTCACAAAGCTTCATTACGATTACTTTCATTCGTTGGTAATGACAAATTACTGCATTTGTCGATAGGTTTGGAGAAATAACGCGTGGTCACTTTGCCCCGGGGGCGCGCTTTGCCCTGGTCTCCCCTATGTGACGGGGATATCATGTTTGATTTTCTTATCTTCTATATATGAATGTTATATTGAGAATATTACACGTGATGAATCTAGAATGAATAGGGATTTGGAATTTATTTCTGTTTGAAGCATAAATGCATTATTTATACAATCATGAATTATTTTGTACAAACTGTCCGAGTACTGCCAGCGTCCGGTCGGCACACGCTCTAGATGGAATCGTCAAAAACTAAAACATCGCGACTACTACAGGGAAACTTTAGATTGAAAGTAAAAAGAAAACCTACGTTTTGTTGTAATGTATCTCCCTTCGAAATTAAGCCCAGGGCTTAAATTCAGAAAGTTTATTTCTCATATAAAAAAAAGGGTTACATTCGAAATAAAGCCCTTGGCTTAAACACAAGGATTCCCGGTATATGCTTTACTGGCATAATGATTTGGTATGTGTGTGGAAAATTACGTCAAACATTTCAGCAGGCTCCTCCCACTGAATTTATATATTTACGTTCATCCAATACCGTGTGAACATGTACGCCTCAGTCTGCTTGTAAGAATGGAAGTGTACGTGTGGTTCCACACCTTTTAGTTTATCTGGCCTGAAAGGCCCGACGGGCTTATGGCATGGCATTGTGTCGGCTGTCTGTCCATAAACTTTGTGCTTTTTTCGACTACTTGCTGAAACTTGTACAAACTCCTTGACTAGTGAGGATTATAAATTTTAACTTTGGTGACCACTAATAAGGGCCACAGGGGCGACGCCCTAAAAACCTATTTTCTTCTTCTTCTCCAGAACCTAAAGGCTTTGAAGCTGAAATCTTGTGTATTGACTCCTTGGCTATTGAGAATTATAATGTGTAACTTTGGTGAACCTGTGACCCCTAATAAGAGTCTCAGGGCTACGCCCTTAAACAAATTTTGATCACATTGACCACACATTTAAACCTTGTGTACATACTCCTTGACTAATAAGGATTATAATTTATAGCTTTTGTGACCAAGTGGCCCCTAAGGTCACACCATTAAAACACATTTTTCATCTTCTCCAGAAGCATAAGGCCTATAGAAAGCTGTACATTTTGTACATACTCCTTGACTATTAAGGATTATAATTTATAGCTTTTGTTACTATGTGGCCATAATAAGGGCCAAAGGGGCCTTACCCTTTGAATCTATTTTCATCTTCATCTCCACAAGCATAAGGCCTAGAAAGCTGAAACATTATATGTGCCGACTCCTTGACTAGTGAGGATAATAATATATGGCTTTGGTGGCGCCCTAATAAGGACCATACCCTTTAAACCGATTTTCATCTTTTTCTCCAGAAGCTTAAGGCATAGAGTGCTGAAACTTTGTCTATAGACTATTAAGTTAGATATGGAGGGTTCTAAATTGTACATTTGGTGGCCAACTGAGGGGGGAACCACATTTGCCACACCCTAAAGCAAAGTTGTTATGAAACCTGATGAGCTGCAGAGCCAATGGCTCTATTTTGTCTCATTTGCTATCTTCAATCCGAGAAATGGGTAATGATACTTTATTCAGTAAAAGTATAGACCTTACTCGGAGCACAGGCCAAGTTATGACAATAAATATGCTTTAATTGCTGAATTGTTCAGTGATGATCGTTATACTAGCGGTGATACATATCACAAATCTGTTAAAAATTTTGTTGTTACATATCTATCAATCTTATGTCAAGAAACGCAATTTGCTGATGATACAACTTTCACTTTACACGGAACTGAAAGTGATGTCCATAGGATTGTTTTGAGAAGTGTAAAGAATAATCGTCAAGTTAGGATAATATTAATATTAATTGTATATCATAATTTGTCAGGGTAGATTTGATAAATGAAACAGTGATTTACAATTGTAACGGTATCTAGTTTAACGTCTTGAATTGAAAATTTGAATAATAGTTTGATACAAATGCAATATACGATTGTCATCCTCACCCTGTTTATAAAACATTTTTCAAACTGGAGAATATAAAGATCTTCAAATGCAAATAAGTGGATATATTACCTATATCTAAGAAACTTGAAACTGGGGGAAATAAAAATTGGGGGAAGGAGAAACGTCTTTTCTTGAGTTAGGGTTAAGTTGTATCGAAATCATGGGAATTTAAAAAAAAAAAATTAACCTCTCTGGAGGTCAACATAGGATTTCTTATTGGAACTTGACCTTTCTTGATCTAAAGTAAGATTTTATCTATAATGAATGTCGGAATGATATTGGAACTTGGGCTACTTGTCTTTTTTTGATCTAGGGTGTGGTTTGACTAGGCCTCTCTGGAGGTAGACATAGGTTTTCTTAGCTAGTATCGGAAATATTTAATCAATGTCGGGAATAAAGATGAAACTTGTCCTCTCTTGATCTAAAGTATTATTTTAATTAGTCAATATCTGGAATGATTTTGAAACTTGAATTTTCTGGAGCTTGGGTTGTTTATCAATCTAATGTCAAGATTATTTGATAAACTTGTCTTTCTTTGAGCTAGGGTTAGGTTTTATCTAAATCACGGCGGGAATATTGAAAAAAACTAAACCTCTCTGGAGGTAAACATAGGTTTTCTCAGCTAATATCGGAAATATCCAATCAATGTCGGGAATAATGATGAAACTTACACTTTCTTGATGTAAAATTTTATTTAGTCAGTAGTCAATGTCGTGATTAATATTGGAACTTGACCTTTTTTGATCTAAAGGAAGATTTTATTTGGTCATCGTCGGGGAATAATAATGGAAAATGTAATTTCGGGATTCCTGGAGAAACTTATCATTGCGGGAATATTGACAAAACTTAGCCTCTCTGGAGGGAGACATGGGTTTTCGGGAATAATGATGAAACTTGACCTTTCTCGATCTGATGAAAAGTTTCTGATAATGAACAGATTCAGAGGGCTCCTCTCTCTTATGATAATAAAAATTTGCATTTTGATTATATTTTCATTTCAGATAGTAGAAATAATAGTAAATGTAGATTTAACTTTGCCTTTCATTGGCAAGAGTTTCTTTAGCTTATGCTGGGATTATGAAAAAAAATTGATACAAGGTTTGCATAATCTCAAATACTGCAAAACTAATGATGTCAGAATTTTATTTGAGCTAGGTTTGGGTTTTTCAGCTTATGCCGGTAATATTTATGAAACATATTTGCTTTTTTTTGGGGCAGGTTTGGGTTTATCTATCTAATACTGGGAATATTGACGAAACTTTTCCTGTGTAATCTGCAAATGTAAGCTGTAAACAAACTTAAAGTGCAACAGAAAAACATCTATAAGTGCTGTGGTGACCTTCATGATAAGGCCAATTTCATAAAAAGCAATTGCTTTATCCGCAATGCTGGTAGTTAACAAATATGGATAGTTAAGCTCATTAGATGCCTTAGTGACCTATAAAAGAAGGTTCAAGGTCATGCAGATGAAATTAAATGGTGTCTTCATGATTTGCCAATATAAGCTTTCAACAGGTTTGGAGACCCCAAGTGTAGCAGCTCATGAGATGTCAAGTTATGGATGTATGACCTTTTCAATAAGGTCAAGGTCACCAAAAGTGATTTATATCTACATAACTGCCCAGTGTTTGTTTGGAAAGTATGAAGCTAATGAGTTAGGCAGTTCTTGAGATAAAAAATAGATAAATAAAAGGTCAACAAGTTGGATACTTGTCTCAAGAATTAAAACTTGAAATAAGGCAAAGTAGTAGAAGCTGAAAAAATTCTTGTCATGATGTTTTCTTCACTGTATTTAATGTTGCCAATCCTCATTGCCAGACCATCAGTTCATGCTAATGTCATATCTGAGAGATAAACTATCATTGAACGAACTATAAAACTTGTGTTTTCAGTTTATGTTCTTACATCAACAACCATGCATTTTGCTGAATTTCTTGAGGTATGGTTGGCTGTTAACTTCAGGGAATAAAAGTACCGAGGGTACAGAAGCTCACCTTAAAATGAATGATGTGGTAAAATGTTTTAATTATACATGTAACCATCTTTTATATAATTGATTATGGCTGCCATCATGATTTTTTTATCTTTTAAAATACTAGTCTTCTTTTGGAAACGACTTGAGCTTGAACAAACATTAATACACGAATGATATAATCATGATAAGTTAACAAGCAGTAGGTTTTTGTATAACTTTTTTGTATATCTATGGCTGAATTGGTGACCATCTTGTACTTTTTAATCTTCAAAATGCTACTTTTATGTGGGCATCCGTATTAATTTCATTATGATATCTTGATTGGTTTAGGTGTATCCATTTAAATGTCATTCATTACTTACAGGATGGTGGGCACTTACATTTGTTTTGTAGTGAATCATTAATATGATTTCAAGATTATTTCACTGATGGTTATGCTGCATGGGATATTGAGAATCCCAAAAGTACAGATTTTTCAAGGAAAATGAATGACTGATTGAGAGGAAAGTCATAAACACAGCAATGCATAAGACACGTTTATTTTGTTCACATAATATTTACATGTCAAGTGACCATGAGATGTCTTTCATTAAAGTATCAATTTATTTAACACTCATACAGTACTATAATGGTAAACATTTTTGCATTGTCAAATCAACAGAGAGATATGACAAATCAAATTTCCTTACTTTTCTTACTAAACCCTTTTCGATTTTCATCTGCATATTTATTCCACATCAACTTATCATGTAGATTGCTAAACACAAAGCTTATTGTAGACAAGTTTTGTGTAAGTTGTTATTCTTAAAAAGAACATATCACTGTCATGAGAATACAAGTCCATAACTTTTATTGCATACACATGGGCCATGGCCATATAGCATAATGCTCTACCATATACATTGGGTCAGGTTGATTATGCAACAGACTAGCAGCTGACACTGTGATGCTAGCAGCCTGCCTTGGGATGTGTATTAGACAGCATAGTGGAATATCTGAACTCTGGTTGACCCCTTATGTGTGGTATTTAAAGGAATATAAGGGAGATACCATAGTTTAAAATTTAACATGTTTAATGTGATTTGGTTTTTGCAGCTAGTTGCCATAAAGATTTTAAACAAATTAATCAATTATGTTTGTCTTTCATCTTAATTTTTTTTAGAAACACTTAAAAATATAAATCAACTTGCACGACAATCTTAAATATTCCATATTTAAGATAATATTATGATTAGTAAGTTCAAATTAGAGAATTTATATGGTGCCAGTGATCACTTGATGAAAGCTTAAAATTTAATAATAATGATGTGTCATCTGCAGCTGAAAAGTCAATATGGCTGCTATTGCGGCCATCTTGGATTCTCAAAACTGGAACCTCTACCTTTCTGTGTGGAATCACTATAGGTATAACATACTACAATATAAAAATGATATCTAGATTGGTTTAGGAGAAATAGTTTTTGTCATGAAATCTAATTGAAAATTCAATATGGCTGCCATGGTGGCCATATTGGATTCTCAAAACTTTAACGTCTACCTTTCTGTGCGGAATCACCATAGGTATAACATACTACAATTTCAGAATGATATCTGTATTCGTTTAGAAGGAGTAGTCTTTTTCATGAAATCTAATTGAAAATTCAATATGGCTGTCATGGCGACCATCTTGGATTCTCAAAACTGAAACGTCTACCTTTCTGTGAGGAATCACCATGGGTATAACATAATACAATTTCAGAATGATATCTGTATTCGTTTAGAAGGAGTAGTCTTTTTCATGAAATCTAATTGAAAATTCAATATGGCTGTCATGGCGGCCATCTTGGATTCTCAAAACTGAAACGTCTACCTTTCTGTGAGGAATCACCATGGGTATAACATACTACAATTTCAGAATGATATCTGAATTCGTTTAGGAGGAGTAGTCTTTTTCGTGAAAGTTTACGGACAGACGGACAGACAGACGGACGACGGACGAAGCGCCATGACATAAGCTCACATTTACTTTGTAAAGGTGAGCTAAAAAGACATGAGACATGTTACTCATAACCTTACTCATAATATTACAACAATATTAACTTCTGACCTCTTGTCTCATACATTTGGGTAAATATAAGGGGAATCTCTTGAAATCAGAGAGGTTCCAAATGGCATTGATAGTGGCTGAAATACACCTTAAATTTAGTCAATATTTGTCCAATTTGATATTCATAGAATAAATTGAAATTTTTCATAAAGAAGAGAATAAACAAAAAGAAATGGTCTTCAACACACAGACGGAAGGAGCCCAAACCTATATCTCCCTTTCACTTCATGGCGTAGGATAATAAGTTATTTAAACAAAGTAGCAAAATTCAATTTATAATAATTTACTGGTCAACTAAATCCTCTAAGGAGGGAATACAGAGCTCTTTGTTTTTGAACTGTCAGTTATATTCCTTGCTGCAGACCTTTGAATTTTCTTAACTTGCTCTCTAGTTTACTATTAGAGAAAACAATAGTCCAATCAGAAAGTAACTGGAGGTTGCTAACAATCGCATGTAGGGGGCGCTGATATTAGCACAGAAGACTCAAGGGTCGGCAGCAAGGTATAAAACACTGTTAGGAAACTAACTTTTTAGGCTTTGCGTAGGAAGATGTGTAGGCAGGTGTATAGCTAAGATATGTCTGGCAAAATAATACTGTTAACTTTAATTAAAGAGATTTCCAAAATAATACTGTTTACTTTATTTAAAGAGATTTCCAAAATAATACTGTTTACCGTATTTCCTCTAATACAACCCGGGCCTTCATTACAACCCGGGCCTCGAATATAACCCGGGGGGTAAGGGGGTGCTGACATAAATACAACCCGGGTCTCGAATAGAACCTGGGTCTAACATAAATACTGAATACTCCCTGTTGCAAATTTTTTCAATTAATGATCCCTACACAGGAAGTAGAATTGTCACATGTCTCGCACAGAGGGTACAGCTTTGGAATTTGTTAGTAGCATACGTGGTTTTCATGTTTACAAGCACATTTGGTCTCCTTGTATTTCCGAAGTCTTAAAGGTGTTGAGGCAGCCTGATAATGCACATGATCGGAATGCTGTAGGTGTGTTGAAGAATACGTCAATCGTAGGACACGTGCCAAGAGAACTCGCACACGTGATCACGAACTTTTTAAAACATGGCGGGCAAGTAACTTTATTTGTCTTAAGTGAAAGCGCCGTACATTCCCAGATCGCTGGGGGGTTAGAAATATCTGCAAGATACAGATTGTATGGTACAGTACATTTGTTACGGAAAGCTAAAGAACTAATTGAAACACCTTTGAAACATGGATACGGAAGAGATTTCCAGTGGACCTAAACTATAGCAAATCCGACGGTCATACACTGCTCATTTCAAACTCGAGGTCGTTGAATAAGCCAAATCTGAATCCAAAGAAGCTGCTGCGAGAAAGTTTCAGGTCTCTACAAAGAGTGTACGTGAGTGGGTGAGTGCAGAAGAGACTTTAATCAAACTTAAAGATTCAAGTTCGAAAAGAAAGAGAAGCGTTGGTGGTGGACGTAAACGCCTAAGCAATCAATTTGAAGTACAGCTTGTACGGTGGATTGAGAATTGCATACAAGAAAAGAAAAGATGTTCAAGGGTTATGATTATGAGAGAAGCAAAGATCTTATTTGAGGAGTTATCCCCAAAAGATGCAACAGGCGACAAGTTCGAAGCAAGCAGAGGTTGGCTGGAGAAGTTCATGGCGCGGAATGGATACAGTTTAAGAAGAAGAACGTCCGTAGCACAGAAACTACCCGAGCAACTCCTACCACCACTCATCAGCTACATACTCTACATCAGAAAACTTCGACTGCTCAAGAAGTATCCATTGTCAAGTATCGCTGCAATGGATGAAACTGCTTGCTGGGTGGACATGATGTCGGACACCACAGTAGCTCACAATAAAACCGTCAGTCTCATCTCTTCTGGTAATCATAAAAACAAGTTCACAGTAGTTTTAGCAGCGAAGGCCAACGGCGAAAAGATGAAACCCCTAGTTGTGTTCAAAGGCAAAGAGCTCCAGGAAATCCGTGGACTCTCAGTGATGTATTCCAAAAACGCCTTAATGAACCAAGATCTGACTGAGAAATAGCTTCAAACCACATGGGGTGCGTTTGCTTTCGGTAAGCGTCTCCTCTGTTGGGACTCATTTCGATGCCATATAAGCGATGCTACCAAAGCAAAACTCCGTCAACTTCAGACAGACATCGCAGTCATTCCAGGCGGCTGCACTGGGCTCATACAGGCTCCCGACGTCTGCTGGAACGGTCCCTTTAAGGCTGCCTATCGACAGTTCTATGAGGCGTGGATGCTGGAATCACAGCATGAAAGAACGAAGGCTGGGAATCTGCGACCTCCGACACGGAAGGAAATGTGTTTGTGGGTGAAAGGGGCTTGGGAAAGCTGTCTGACCTCGGAGGATATACGCAAATCATTCGAGACATGTGGGGTTACCGTTTCTACGGACGGAAGCGATGACAAGAAGATTTCATGTTTCAGGAAGGCGGGATACGAAGAAGAAGGTTTGGAAATGCTGTCACGTCGACATGAAGATATGATGAAACAGATGGACGTTGAAACTGGACAGTGTCAGTGCTGACGAAGAAGAACTTGATGTTGACTAATCAGAGACTCAGAGACTCGAGATCACAACTAATGACGTCACTACACCAATACCAGTTCGCAGACTCGCATTGCTGAGTCTGGTTTTGTTTGAACAGTTGTATTACAAATTTTTGCTGAGTGTGTTTCGACATGTGCTCCACATTTTGTGAAAAGAGAAGCACTGTTTTTTTTATAAATGTTCGCTGTTTTGGTATTCATGTTTGGTATTCATTGAAATAATTTCAGAGTGAATAAAAGCTTCACTAAGTATGAAACATTTTTTTTTTCACTTGATAACGAAACATAATTGACATGGTTTAGTTGTAATATTGGTTGATTGTTCAAAGTAATATTCTGTAATATACCTTACATTGATATTTGATACCCATGTATCCAGCTTCTTTCTCATGCATATAGATAAGTAATACGCTCATTTTGAAAAGAAACAGTGGTATAATATGTCGATAGTATATACTTCACGGAAACCGTATATTGCAGGGATTGATACAGGGAATGAATATCAACAGAAATGTCACGAGATATGTTGAACTAGATCAATAATTTTCTATGAAAACGCCATTCCTAGAAGATTTTGAAACGTCAATTAAGACCTGAAGAAATACAACCCGGCCTCCATTATAACCCGGGCCTCGAATAGAACCCGGGGGGTAAGGGGGTACTGAACGAAATAGAACCCCGGGGTTGTATTTGAGGAAATACGGAACTTTATTTAAAGAGATTTCCAAAAGTCCAACACTAACAAAACTTGTTGGTAATGTACAATATACTAGATTCCTTTATACACAATACCAAACAAGAGCCATCAGAAGATCAAATATCCCACCATCCTCAATATAGTAACGTTTCCATGGAATTCGCAAACATTAAAAATCCAAAGAAATTGAATATACCAAAAGGCACATCTAAATATGCAGATACATCCACATACCGAGTTTATAAAGAAAGGAGTTTATAAAGAAAGGTCGGACAGTTTTTAAGTTTTGCTCAAGAAACAAAATTCTAAGTTATGTTTCCATGGAAAAACGCCAAAAATAACAAGTGGTTGCCACTAACATGGCAATGTCCCCTGCCATTAAGATATTTTGTAATAATTGTCACAATAAGCAAATGCAATATTCCTTTTAATAGAGTTTCAAAAATTTACAAAGTGCAGGGGTGACCTCGAAAATAAAGTCAAGCTCATCCAAAGTAACAGCCTACTAACAGGTGTCTGCATAATCCCTCAATTTAGGCTGTGACCATATTTGAAGACATTTGGTGCAAAGATTCATTCACAAGAGTTTCAAAAGTAACGAAAGTGCCTGACTGACCTTGAAAATAAGGTCAAGGTCACCCAAATAACTGGTGTCTGCGTAATACCTCAGTGTAGGCTGTGACCAAATTTGAAGACATAAGGTGCAGCGGTTCATAAGATATCGCGTTAACAAGAGTTACACTTTGCAGCGGGGGTTAAAAATCCAAAGTTGTTTAAAATACAAAACGGCACATCTACATATGCTGACTAATCCACATACCAAGTTTCATTGACCTAGGTCTAACAGTGTTTAGGTTCTGTCCTGGAAACAAAATGATTATGTATGGATAGAGGGAGCGCCTAACACCCTAGCTACAAAGTACACAAAATGGATATCTGTTAAATGTCAAATAACAAGGTGAAAGATATACCATATATTATTTGGAATAGGATGAGTTTTTAATACCAGAAATTAAACTTCTCATAGCCTTGTACAAAGGGAACTTTAAAGAATATGATGAGAACATTTTTCGTTAATCAAGTCGAAAATAAGGAATTTTGGTAATCAAAAAATTTCTTTTTTATAAATTGTTGTTTCTTAGATCTGCAATCATCTAGTGTATAACTTGAATATCTGTAAAAGATGTGAATTACATTATAATGAATCTGGACCCCCAATCTGAAGAAACTGATGGTTAACTGAGAAAGAGCGATCAATGTGTGAAATATTACCCATATATATATTTAAGTACTTGCAACGATTGTATTCTTCTTTTGTGCCACAATATTTCAAAATTAAGGTTGACCTTTTAATCAATAAAACAAACAAAGTAGAAAGAACTTGACTGTTTAATGATTCAAAATTTTCTTAACTACAAAACCAGATAAAAGTTTATTAGATAATCCAAGTGACATTGAATTCAACTCTCGTAGATACTAGTCCATAATATATGTCCACCTATATTATAGAAATTCATTAATATTGCTTGCAACTTGAAGTGTTTGATCCATCCACTCATGTACTTTTCCACAGCACTTCTGAAATGTATAAACATAAAGAGTTCATAAGGAGCCAACAATGCATGTAAATATTGATGCTCACAGGGATAGGGAGGCGGGATAGAAGTGGTTAGCGCGTTTGACTTCGGATCAAAAGGTCAGTGGTTTGAATCCCGCCAATGCCTCAGCAACTTTGTTTTCTGTAGAGAACTGTTCTATGCGCAGTAAGGTTTGGTTGCAACGCCACACTGAATTTCAGCGCAGTACCACCCATGGTTCCCTTGCTCTATCCGATGCTCCCCAATATCACCCAAACTCACCTAATGCACACAGCTCACTTATCAACCCTGGCTTTCCAGGGTCTTTAAGTGTGTACAGAACCTTCAGATAAAGTTAAGATTGCTTATGGTGACAGTTCAATCAAAATTGTACTAAAGTAAAATACAGTCTGATTATTACCAAGATGAAAACTACCTTAAACTAAAACCAAATTTGAAGATTATTTAATGTGAAACAATTTCTAACTTTAAGATTTTGCCCTGACAACATTTTTAAAGATAGAGTCATTGGCTCTGTAGCTCATCAGGCTTTGCCATTACTTATGGAGTCTCTACAAAACATATCATTTTAAGGGCGTGGTCCTTTGACCCTAATAGAGGCCACAGGGTCACCAAATCTATAAATCATAATCCTTACCTGTCAAGAAGTCTGTACACAAGATTTCGGCTTTATACATTTTTTGGGTGTGGAGAAGAAGACAAAAATGGTGTTTAACCTTTAGCCTGCTGGATTGTTTTGGGCGTTGCCCCTGTGGCCCCTTATGCTAACTAGTCAAGGAGTCTGTACACATGATTACAGCTTCCTAAGCCTTTTGGTTCTGAGGAAAGAAGATGAATATCTGGTTTTTTTTGGCTCTGCCCTGTGGCCCTTATAAAGGTCATCAAAGTTATAAATTATAATCCTCACTAGTCAAGGAGTCTGTACACAAGATTTCAGCTTTCTACACATTTTGGTACTTGTGACCAATGTGGTCACACAGGGTCAGGGCCACAGAGTCACCAATCCTAAAATAAAGTATAAAGGCAATGTGATTTCAGATACCGGTTATCAATTCAGAAAGGGAAACTGCTGAAATATTCAATTGATAATTAAGGGTATAGGATCCAAAGGTTCACCAAGCCCTTTAAGGGGCAATAGGGTCACGAATTACATCTTATAATCCTCACTAGTAAAGGAATCTGTACACAAAGTTTCAGCTTTCTATACTTTTTGGTTCTGGTGAAGAAGTCGAAAATGCACAAAGTTTGCGGACAGACGCCAACACCATGCCATGCCATAAGCCCATCGAAACGTTCAGGCAAGATGAGCTAAAAATGCACAAAGTTTACCGACAGAAGGACGAACGGACAGATTGACACCGGACACCATGCCATACAATAAGGACATCGGGCCTTTCAAGCCTGATGGGATAAACACATTTAAAATCTGTTAAACAAACAGGGGCACTGGCATGGAATACATAAATTAACCAAATACCAGTGGCCAATTAAGAGAAAAACCTAGTGTGAAAATCAGGGACATGTTATAGTGGATTGAAACTGAAACCAAACATTTTTTCAATTTACTGGTAGAATATACTCACTATCAATCCCAGGGTCCCAGATAATTATTTTTACTCATGAGTATATCACTCATCAAATTTTAGATTGAGGAATATAATTGCACATGGAAAAATTTGAGGAGTATTTCTCTCATCAAATTTTAAATTGAGGAGTAAAATAGCAAATGAATAAAATCTAAGGAGTATTTACCAATTTCAAAATTTTATTGACAAGTAAACCTAACAGCTCTGAACCTGTTTTACTGATGACAGGAACAACATAGTCTAGACTTGCTTGATAGTAACGTTCAGTCGGGGCTTGCTGTAATCAAAAGTGTTCCCCGAACATGGATGATGTTTAGATCGATGGCTGCAGACTCTTTCGGAAAATTTACAAATTTCTTTGTGAAAGCTGGACATTCTATTCAAGATGTAACAAATTGTATATGTGGGAACAAAACAATATTTGACAATTACCTTTACGCATGTATATAGAATCTGACTCATATTCTCAGAAAGTCAGGCATATCTGTAACTCATTGATTTCATAATTAATGCTTTAATCTAAATTGTCTTTGCGTATTTCATGCAGATACGCATCCTATCTGGGTCACTGTATTGTTGCCATACTCCAAGGAAGCTCGCTGCGTATAGTGCTGATTGACCAATTAAAACTTCTTATTTTTGGGAAGATAGGTTATCTACAGCCAAAAAGTTGGTCACCCCATCTAAACACCCGAAAATTAATTGTGTGAAATAACCTTTGAAAATATAAATCTAAGTAAACAGCAGAATACCAGCTCCAAAATTAACAGATGGGTGTGTTAATGCACGGTGAAGCGAGACGATCACATTTTATTTTTCTTGAGGACCAATTTGTAGCGAGTATCCATCATATATAACTTTCATAAACCTTTTGAATTTTTTTTATGGTCACATTATCCATATGTTATACTAAAAAGACTAACAGATTTACTAGCAGCCACAACTTAGGTCAGGACTGCTATCAGTTCAGCACTCATACCACTAGCTATAACTGTTTTCCACTAAGTTTTCCAGAACTCTTATTCATAACTTACTGCCTATACCTCAGGTATAATACGAAATTTTGAAACCGAAATTTTGAAATGGTTTCGGTTACAATATGTCAAAGGTCAAGGTCACAGCAAGGTCACAACTTAAGCATGGTGTAACAAAAAATGCTATATTTCATGTATTACCCCAGGTAAGTTCATTATATTTTTAGTTCATCTGCCCTGAAAGGCCCGATGGGTTTATGGCATGGCATGTTGTCTAGCGTCCGTCAACTTTGCACATTTTCGACTTCTTCTCCCGAAGCATAAGGCCTAGAAAGCTGAAACTTTTTGTACAGAGTCCTTGACTAGTGGGGATCATAATCTATAGCTAAGGGTCACTAAGGGTCACAGGGGCCTCGCCCTTAAAAACCTATTTTCATCTTCTTCCATAGGCCTAGAAAGCTTAAACTTTGTTTACAGACTCCTTGACTAGTGAGGATTATAACATTCTGATTAAAATCGACTGTGCTTGGGGGGGAAAAAAGAGTGTAAAAATATTATCTCTATTTGGGTTCGAACCATGGCAAGCCCAGCTCTCCTCTCATTCACAGTCTGAAAGCACCCCCATTAACCGCATGTTCTGACGTAAGCTAATCTAGCCAATCACAAGTGCGTCGGGAAAAGCTTTCGATATCAGAGCTAGGGGCATGTAACTCCTTTAAAGCCATTTTCAACATGGTACTGCCATGTTTGTTTTTGAAAGAGAAGATGTGATTGGTCCGCTTATGACTAGACTTTGTCTGCGCTAAACTGGTGTTGAACAGGCGCCTAGTTTGGATGCTTTCAGACCATGGAGAGGAAAGCCCTGATATGTATATCTTTTATTTTGTTAAACAGTTATAATTTACAGTTCTGGTGACATTATGGCCTCTTAAAAGTAAGGATGCGCGGTATTATCGATATATAGGTTTATTGCAATACAGGAACTATGTGATACAAATCGGCACACACTTCTGAAAATATTCAATATATCGAACGTTTTAAAATGAGCTATTTCCATCTAAGATTGCAACAACAACAACAAAATAAATAAAATATTATTGACGGAAAGTTCTTTACAAAGTTTGAAGTTGTGTTGAGAAAATAGCTTAAATATGTATACAGATCATGAACAGTGATTGAAAAAATATCCCTTTCCAAAACGGCTCATAGCTGATAAACGTTCTTAACACTCATATTAAGACAAGAAAGCATGCACATTCTTGAATTAAAGAAGTACAAATATATTGCAATATGTATTGCAATACGCTTTATCACAATATATCAATGGAATATTTGAGCTATTTCCATTTCTGTATTGATTACAGGTATCTGGAATCACATCACAAAAGTACTTAATTCTAGGATTTGTGAACATGTAGCCCCTACAAAGGAAGAAACCAAATTGGCCACACTCTACAGCAAAGTGAAGCCTGATGAGTTACAGAGCCAATGATTCTATTTTTGTTATACTCAGTGAAAAGTGTTCATTGATTGTCAATGTGTGACGTTGAATGTCAAAGGTCAAAGTCACCAGACAATGCCCAATTAGGCTGAGGCCTGTAGAAGGCAGAACACGGAAGGCCAAACACTAAGTTTCTGGGCTGGTAGGCTTTTGCAGTGTTCTGCAAATGCTAATCTAGTTGATTAAGTTTTCCTAAATAATGAACAAATTACATTAAAGTTACTGCTTGTTATTGTATGCCTGTCTATTAAGTTCATGAAGGTATAAACTTTAAAACCGCTTTGAAAATTATGTTCATCCAAGAAGAGGATCTACATCAGGTTTTCTCAACGGTTTTAAGTTTATACCTCCATGAACATAACAAAAATAGAGCCATGGGCTCTGTAGCTCATCAGAATTTTTATGGAAAAAGGTTTTGACCCCTGTGACCACATTTAGGGTCATTGGGTCACAAAATCTACAAGTTTGAATCCCCATTGGCCAAGGAGTATACACACAACTTTTTAGCTCTCTAGACCATTTGGAACTGGAGGAGAAGATGAAAATAGGTTTTGAAGGTTGTGACCCCTGTGACCCCATTTGGGGTCAAGGGGGGTAACCAAACCTAAAATTTAGAATCCTCATTGGCCAAGGAGTCTACACACAACTTTTTAGCTCTCTCGACCTTTTGGAACTGGAGAAGATGGAGTAAAATAGGTTTTTAATGTTTTGACCCCTGTGACCCCAATTGGGGTCAAGGGGTAACCAAACCTAAAATTTAGAATCCTCATTGGCCAAGGAGTCTACATACAACTTTTTAGCTCTCTCGACCTTTTGGATCTGGAGAAGAAGATGAAAATAGGTTTTTAAGGTTTTGACCCCTGTGACCCCAATTGGGGTCATGAGGTCATGAAATCTACAATTTAGAATCCTCATTGGCCAAGGAGTCTACACACAACTTTTCAGCTCTCTAGACCTTTTGGAACTGGAGAAGAAGATGAAAATAGGTTTTTAAGGTTTTGACCCCTGTGACCCTAATTGGGGTCATGAGGTCATGAAATCTACAATTTAGAATCCTCATTGGCCAAGGAGTCTACACACAACTTTTCAGCTCTCTAGACCTTTTGGAACTGGAGAAGAAGATGAAAATAGGTTTTTAAGGTTTTGACCCCTGTGACCCCATTTGGGGTCATGAGGTCATGAAATCTACAATTTAGAATCCTCATTGGCCAAGGAGTCTCCACATCAAATTTGTGCTCTCTAGAGTCATTGGTTCTGGAGAAGAAGTCGAAAATGTGAAAAGTTTACGGATGGACGGACGGACGGATGGACGGACGGACGGACGGACGGACGGACGGACGCCGGACGCCATGCCATGCCATAAGCCCATCGGGTCTTTCAGACCTGATGAGCTAATAAAATTCAAAGTCAATTCTTATAAATAAATATCAACATACATGATGTTTAAAAAGGTTCAATTGCTCCAGAAAATTCAATTCTCAAAGCATTTAAGACCTGCATTATATACACAAACAAATTCAAAGTTAAATGACATGAAAACGACAAGATGTCAATCAAAGCGTCACTGAATTTTTAGCCCTGTCTACAAGTCAATCATCAGCCAATGTAAATCTACAACAGAATCGTACGACGTCATGGCCTTCCTAGTGGCAACATTGCATACAAAAATTCGTGAATGTTAAATTCGAGAGGAAACTAGTGGTTTAATGATCGTAGGTGCCATACTTGAGGTGTTTAAAGCCTGTCTATTTTTTTTCTTTACCTAAAACAATTGAGACTACCCCTTTAAGGCCTATAAGGCATTTCATTAAAAATTACTGAAGACTAATTGATTAGTGTAAGTGCAATCAACTTACAAAGTTGTTACTGTCTCTCTTCTATATCAGACCAGATATTGTCTGTCGCTGGATCCTGAAATGATGTTAGAGGTTGTCTGAAAAATAAGATGAGGGATCATCAGAATGAAGAATTTCAAGAAAACCGTATTCGTCCTAATAAGCGCCCCCTCCCTAATAAGCGCCCCCTATTACAAATTTCCATATAATAGAGCCTCACATTGCCACATTTCATAACATGTTAAACAATATTATATTGATAGCATTATCTTCATTGTTGCCAATTTCAACTTCTTACTTTTGTCAACAGTTTTTAGTTCAGCCCTCAAGAGGACAATATTAGTTGACTTTCACGAGATTATTTAATACAGCCAAGAAATGGAAAGAAAGGAAATTCTTGCCAAAAGAAACCCCAAGTCAGTGTAAAAAAACCTACTCTGACATTACTTTTTAGGGCTGTGCAATATTACCAGCCATTCTGTTTGGAATGCAAGAATTAGATTTCCCTTTTAAAAATATGTTAACAAAATAATTGAAGTTGAAAAAAATAGAGCCAGTGGCTCTGTAGCTCATCAGGCTTCATATCAATTTTGATTTAGGGTGTGGCAAATGTGGTTCCTCCATTACTTTGGACCACAGAGTCACCAAATGTACAATTTGGATTCCTCCTTATCTAGGAACTAACTTAGGAGTTTGCACACAAAGTTTCAGCTTTCTAGGCCTTATGCTTCTTGAGAAAAAGATGAAATTAGGTTAAAGGGTGTGACCCCTGAGGCCCTTTTTAGGGGCCACAGGGCCACAAAAGCTATAAATCATAATCCTCACTAGTCAAAGAGTATATTCACAAGGTTTCAGCTTTCTGGGCCTATTGCTTCTGGAGAAGGAGATGAAAACAGATTTTAAGAGCGTGGTCCCTCTGGCCCATAATAAGGGTCAAAGGGTCACCAAAGCTACAATTTTTATTTCTCACTAGTCAAGGAGTATGTACACAAAGTTTCAGCTTTCTAGGCCTTATGCTTCTGGGGAAGAAGATGTAAATAGGTTTTTAGGGCGTGGCCCCTGTGGCCCTTATTAGGGGTCACAGGGCCACCAAAGCTACAAGTACAATTTTTATCCTCACTAGTCAAGGAGTCTGTACACAAAGTTTCAGCTTTCTAGGCATCATGGTTCTGGGGAAGAAGATCAAAATAGGTTTTTAGGGTGTGGCCCCTATAGTCCTTATTAGGGGTCACAGGGATACCAAAGCTACAATTTATAATCCTCATTAGTCAAGGAGTCTGTACACAAAGTTTTAGGTTTCTAGGCCTCATGGTTCTGGAGAAGAAGATGAAAATAGGTTTTTAGGGCGTGGCCCCTGTGGCCCTTATTAGGGGTCACAGGGCCACCAAAGCTACACTTTTTAATCCTCACTAGTCAAAGAGTCTGTACACAAAGTTTCAGCTTTCTAGGCCTTATGCTTCTGGAAGATGAAATAGGTTTTTAGGGCGTGGCCCCTGTTGCCCTTATTAGGGGTCACAGGGCCACCAAAGCTTCAATTTTTAATCCTCACTAGTCAAGGAGTCTGTACACAAAGTTTCAGCTTTCTAGGCCTTATGGTTCTGGAGAAGAAGATGAAAATAGGTTTTTAGGGTATTGCCCCTGTGGCCCTTTTAAGGGGTCACAGGGCCACCAAAGCTACAATTTTTAATCCTCACTAGTCAAGGAGTAAGTACACAAAGTTTCAGCTTTCTAGGCCTTATGGTTCTGGAGAAGAAGTCGAAATTTCACAAAGTTTACGGACGGACGGACGCCGGACACCATGCCATGCCATAAGCCCATCGGGCCTTACAGGCCAGATGAGCTAAAAATACAAAAATAAATGATTGTAGATTGAAGATAAAAAAACATGCACTTTAGTGTGTATTTACAGATGGTTGACTGTAATAATGAAAGTGATAGTGACCACTAGTACTTTTTAATTTATATTTATCATTTTCTTGATTAAAACTCACTTGTTTCAACTAAATATTTATTCTATTTCATGAGAGCTTAAAAAATAACATGGCCCCTTAACCGCCTCGAAAATGTGCCGTTACAGTGACACAGAGTATCTTTCTTAAAATTTTATTTGGTTTTGAATATCTAATATGCTGATTGAAGTTCATATCTCAAGCTCATCACTGGACTTGCAAATATATCCATTTATGCATAATATTATCTCTAAAATGCTTGATTTTATGGAAAAATCAAGAAAACATCTCAATTAAGTTTCGAAGTTATGCATCCAATTAATCTACCTATTATGGTTACAATACCTTATAAACACAATCGAATCGAATATATCTTCCTGTCAGCTTATGACAAGGTTTTAAAATTACGTTTGGCGAATTTGCGTGCGCCACTCGAGCCACATTGTCCGGTTTTCGATCAAAATCCCGACTTTGAATGTCCGTATTTTTACTCTATTGTACTGATTGACATTTAACTTGTTATTTTCAGTAACAGTTAGTGGTTCCCGATGTAATAACATCAATTTCAAAATTTGACATATGTGATCCAATCAACATACTCAGTGTCTCTTTAAGTTGCTAAGAGGAATGTTGACTAAGAAGTTGTATTTCAACTAATCACAATATTCTTGTTCTGATCATATGACATGTTAAATTGGCTCTGTAGCTCATCAGGCTTTATATTTAATTTTGTTTAATTTATGGTATAGGATCCAAAGGTTCAACAACCTCTTTTTAGGGGCCATAGGTTCACCAAAACTGTAAATAACTAGATTAGTGTTTGCGGGACACCGCAAAAACAGAGTATCTTTCTTAAAATTTTATTTGGTTTTGAATATCTAATATGCTGATTGAAGTTCATATCTCAAGCTCATCACTGGACTTGCAAATATATCCATTTATGCATAATATTATCTCTAAAATGCTTGATTTTATGGAAAAATCAAGAAAACATCTCAATTAAGTTTCGAAGTTATGCATCCAATTAATCTACCTATTATGGTTACAATACCTTATAAACACAATCGAATCGAATATATCTTCCTGTCAGCTTATGACAAGGTTTTAAAATTACGTTTGGCGAATTTGCGTGCGCCACTCGAGCCACATTGTCCGGTTTTCGATCAAAATCCCGACTTTGAATGTCCGTATTTTTACTCTATTGTACTGATTGACATTTAACTTGTTATTTTCAGTAACAGTTAGTGGTTCCCGATGTAATAACATCAATTTCAAAATTTGACATATGTGATCCAATCAACATACTCAGTGTCTCTTTAAGTTGCTAAGAGGAATGTTGACTAAGAAGTTGTATTTCAACTAATCACAATATTCTTGTTCTGATCATATGACATGTTAAATTGGCTCTGTAGCTCATCAGGCTTTATATTTAATTTTGTTTAATTTATGGTATAGGATCCAAAGGTTCAACAACCTCTTTTTAGGGGCCATAGGTTCACCAAAACTGTAAATAACTAGATTAGTGTTTGCGGGACACCGCAAAAACAGAGCAGCCCCGAAACTTGGGGTTTCGCCTTACCCTGTTCCTCCTTCTTCAAGCCTCAGCATATTGGGCATTTTCTTGTGACCTTGACGTTTGACACTCAAGGTCACGCAATCAAAGAATACATTTCATTGAAAATAACATTAATGTATTGAATAAAAGTGTTTAAAGTTAAAATAATCCATTTTCTCAATATTTGTTGACCTTGCTGTGACCTTGACCTTTGACAGTTCATGCCCAAAACTTTTCCAAAATGTTGTACTTCTCAAGAGATAATATATACAAAATTTAAACTTCATAGCGCAAAAACTTTTCAAGTTAACGCGTTGACAAGGAATTTTTTGGTGATTTTATAGCTCATGACCTTGACCTTTGACCTTGAAAGTGAATATGTCATTTTATGTCCCCAGAGGTGTAAACAATTATACATGTTTATGAGTTCTGAAAAGCTTAACGAGATTAAGTTATATCCAAATAAGTTGCACATTGTAATAACACAAATCTCATGACCTTGACCTTTGACCTTCAAGGTTACACAATCTATGAACACTCTTTATTGAGTATAACAATCTTCTATTGATTAAAAGTGTTCATAGTTAAAATAAAGCATTTTCGCAAAACCATGCTAAAGTCGTGACCTTGCTGTGACCTTGACCTTGGACAGATTGTAGCTAAAACCTTTTTTAATTTTTTTTACTCTTCCAAGGATGATATATACCAAGTTAGAGCTTCATAGCACAAAAACTTTTCAAGTAATCGCGTTTACAAGGAATTTTTTAGTGATTTTATAGCTCGTGACCTTGACCTTTGACCTTGAAAGTGAACATGTCATTCTAAGTCCCCAGAGGTGTAAACACTTACACATGTTTATGAGTTCTGAAAAGCTTAACGAGATTAAGTTATATCCAAATTAGTTGCACATTGTAATAACACAAATCTCATGACCTTGACCTTTGACCTTCAAGGTTACACAGTCTATGAACACTTTTCATTTAGTATAACAATCATCTATTGATTAAAAGTGTTCATAGTTAAAATAAAGCATTTTCGCAAAACCATGCTAAAGTCGTGACCTTGCTGTGACCTTGACCTTTGTCAGATTGTAGCTAAAACCTTTTTTAAATTTTTTTACTCTTCCAAGGATGATATATACCAAGTTAGAGCTTCATAGCACAAAAACTTTTCAAGTAATCGCGTTTACAAGGAATTTTTTAGTGATTTTATAGCTCGTGACCTTGACCTTTGACCTTGAAAGTGAACATGTCATTCTAAGTCCCCAGAGGTGTAAACACTTACACATGTTTATGAGTTCTGAAAAGCTTAACGAGATTAAGTTATATCCAAATTAGTTGCACATTGTAATAACACAAATCTCATGACCTTGACCTTTGACCTTCAAGGTTACACAGTCTATGAACACTTTTCATTTAGTATAACAATCATCTATTGATTAAAAGTGTTCATAGTTAAAATAAAGCATTTCTGTGGCCCTTATTAGAGCCAGATGCGCTCTGTAGCTAATCAGACTTTCAATCCAATTTTGCTGCAGGTTGTGGCAAATGTGGCTTCCCCCTTTGTAGGGGCCACAAGTTCACAAATCCTAGAATTAAGTATATAGGCAACGTGATTTCAGATACATGTACCAGTAATCAATCCAGAAATGGAAACTTTTTTTAGGGGCCATAGGGTCACCAAAACTGTAAATTATAATCCTCAATAGTAAGAGTCTGTACACAAGATTAAAGCTTTCTAGGCGTTTTGCTTTTGGAGAAGAAGATGAAAATAGGCCCCTTTTAGGACCTCAAGGCCACAAAATCTATGAATTATAATCCTCACTTGTCAAAGAGTCTGTGCAAAAAGTTTCAGCTTTCTAGCCCTTCTGGAGAAAAAAGATGAATAAACATTTTAAAGGCGTGGAGCAAAATAACTTTTTAAGGTTTGACCTCTGTGACCCTAAATTAGGCTCATGGGATCATAAAATCTACAATTTAGAATTCCCATTGGCCAAGGAGTCTACACACAAGTTTTCAGCTCTCTAGACCTTTTTCAACTGGAGAAGATGAAAAGAGGTGTTTAAGGCTTTGACCCCGGTGACCCCAAACCTAAAATTTAGAATCCCCATTGGCCAAGGAGTTTACACACAACTTTTCAGCTCTCTAGAACTTTTGAAACTGGAGAAGAAGATGAAAATTGGTTTCAAGGTTTTGACCCCAGTGACCCCATTTGGGGACATAGCCATTTGGGCCAAGAAATCTACAATTTAGAATCCCCATTTGCCAAAGAGTCTGCACATCAAATTTCAGCTTTCTACGGTCATTGTTTCTGGAGAAGAAGTCAAAAATGTGAAAAGTTTACGGATGGACGGACGGATGCCATGCCATGACATAAACCCATCAAGTCTTTCAGACCTGATGAGCTAAAATAAAAGTACCATATTTTTATAAAGTATAAGGCAAGGTTTCTATACCAGAAATTGTAGGGGTCAACGTGGGTGATTGCCTGACAGGTATACTCAAAATACTAGATTAAAAACAAAAAGAGGCCAAACAGGTATCTACCAGCCAATAGGCAATTATTAAATTGAAGTTGATGTTTACACTAGAATTAAACTAGGCAATCATAGATGTCATTTCATTAATAATTTTTAAAGTAAAAAACTTTGTCTTGTTTTTGATGAAATTAAAAAGAGAAATATGAATCAAAATGTAAAATAAACAGATTAAATAAGATACTTCATGTTTGCTGGCAATATAGATTGATAACGTGTTAGCGTCAGCGTCATACAAGATGTAACCTGACAAATTAGCTAAATTTTACATAATGATATGTAACAAGAAACTTATATTGACATATACATTACTTACATTGTGTGATGTCTTATATTGTTATTGTTTTGTTTATCTTTGAATATATCTTTCCTAAAAGTTATGCTGCTGAAATACTGTTTATGGCGTTGTATGGCAAGTGACCCTATTATCGTGGTTACCCTATTACCGTGGTAAAAACATTTAAGTCTCATCATGCTTACCAAGTTTTATATTTGTTAAGCACATAGATACATAAACAAACACTTAGGCATCTGAAAAAATAATTCATATGTTTAGTGATCTTTTATCATATTTTTAGTCATTTGAAATATGCAGCATTATGTACATTTATTTAATATCTACTGCATATGCATTAATTGAAAAACAATCCTGTCTTCACAAAATATTGTCCAAATATTGTTTTTTATTTTGGATGTGAATAGTTAGATATATAACAATGAGAAAATATGCAAGGAGAATTTATTTATTGTTTCACAAGCGTTGAATGATTGAATGAAGAATTACATTTACTTTGAAAATACGACACAAACCCTAAATTATAACCTTTCTGTTATATTTAAGTAGGTTCTTTATGAGTTTAAATAGATTAAGAAATTGTATTTTCATTTGATTGGTCCAACAAATTTTAAAACAATGATCTCACAATTCAGGAGCCATGTAACTTGAATATCATAAATAATTTTATTGTGAAAAAAATGCAATTTGTTCTCACAGTGTTCAAAATACCTATTTACAATGTCTGCCTAGAGATTAGAAAAGGCAGGGACCATGGGCCATTTTGCAAATCAGATGAATACGTGTGACAAATGTTGAGTTTTAGTCTTCAATCATACTTTTCAGGCTTAAGAAGTTACACCCACTCAACTGAGGAGCAGATGAACGCCGTCAGTGAAGTTCTTGACGGCACCAATCCAAACTCCACGGCTGGAGCAACAACCAACGTCAGCCCCGAGAAAACTGAAGGCATCGAATGGATAATGACGAAGCGTCGCCAAGTTGTCATTAAACATTGTGTTGTTAATCTAAAAATGTTATGTTACAGAAAATGGACATGACTATCAATGTCTGTCTTGATAAAATTTTGAAATTGTTTTTGTTTTTGTGGAAGTAATTACATGGACTGATGTACGAATTTACAGAGGGAATTTTCAAATATTGACTCGAGGCGAAGCCGAGAGACAATATTTGAAATTTCCCGATGTATAATTTTCCAGGGAAGATACCAAGTCCAAGTCGAAGCCAAGGACGTAAGGTATCTGACCGAGAATAACTTCTAAAGTGAATATCCACCTCAAATAACTACTTCATGTTATAGAATGAAGTAGAGACCGGGATAGGCGAGGAGGGGCTAGTGGGCTAGCGAGATGACTAGTTTCGTCCGGGATTGGACTCATCAGATGAAAATGCTAGCGTGGAAGCTGCTATATATACCCTGCTCATAGGTACTAACGGTATTCACCGCCGGAGGTGTACCGGCGGTCAATAAGGGAGGGGTCCCGGAGATTGCCGGGGGTAGGCCGGAGGATTCCGGAGTTTACCGGTGGTTTATCGGTGGGAGGTCCGTGATTACCGGTGGAGGTCGGTGATTACCGGTGGACAACTCAGACAAAACCCTGAGAAGGAGGAAACTACTACTCGAGCTTAAGTGGATATTTGAGCTTAATTCGTTCCAGCCGCACGGACTCAACGATAAGATAGTTGGTTGAAATATCCACTCCTGTATTTCACTTTTTACTTCATGTTATAGATAACTCCCTTGGCACTTAAAAATACCCGGGGTTAAGGTTGGTTATTAGGAAAAATGACTCCTCAAAACAATAGAAATAACCATCCCTAGTGGTGTAAGCATAACAACTGAGCAGGGACATTTTCTTTAATCTGCAAAACGAATATTTTCAGATAAGGTTTTCTTGAAGGTAGTAATCTTCTGTTTCAATGTAGTTCCATAAACTCAATTAATATTTAAACTACAATGACAACACTTGCATTGTATTCTACTCCCATAGCCATGGTGATTTCCCATTTATAAAATATTTTACCGTACACACTTTTTGTTACATTTGTCAATCCTAGTCCCCCGAGGGAGACATCATAATGGCGGCTGAGAATCTATTAACATGGGGATATTTAAAAAAAGGCGTTCAGAAGTTTTTCATCATGAAAGAAGTGAAATATTTACGATCGGGTATACTTGTTATATGAGCGGTAAAGTAAAGAATTGTATCATGTTTCCTGTAAAATTGGTGATAAATAATTTGCTGATGCCGAGACGCGAGTGATGAATTTTTCACATGGGTGTAGGCAGTCGAACAACAGCGAAATGCTCTCGGGGGAAACCAGAATGACATTGAACGATGACTAGGTTATTATGTGGAAAGTTTAAGAAACATTGACAGAAAAAAAGAATTCCCTTGACGTCACGGTTGTTTTTTTAACCATGCTGGTTATCAAGCGTCAGCAATTGCGCATAGCAATATTGTTTTGTTTCCTTGGTGGATGATGTATAATATATAACAAAACCTAAATTTTCCCTTGCCAACAACGATTAAGAAACCTAAACAGCTATAAATCAAACAAACAATGTCGGTTTAAGAAGTGAATGTCAGTTTGTGTGTTTGCACTGGAATATGAACGATGTCAAAGCTACATTCAAACTCGTGTGAATCCAGCGAGCTCACGAGCTTGAATGTAGGTTTGACATCGTTCATATTCCAGTGCAAACACACAAACTGACATTCAATTCTTATAATTTCGCACCATATATGGAATGGAACGGCGGATTGATATAAACCTTTTTTGTCCTTTGAACGAGTAACACTGCGACATACGACAAGAAATAATCCAAATTTGGAAACAATCTGAATGTTATCGGAATTTTGTAAATGTAGAGAACACGCTATTCATAGGTTGCACAAAACCATTCACTCCGGGACTGCTACCGGAAGTCAGCCATTTTAGTGGACAAGCAACCCACTCGGCTAAGCAATGATCATATGTAACTGACGATTTAAAACTCAATAAAAGGCCGTATATATGTTATTTCTTTCAGGATGAGGTGCATACAGATGGGAAAACTTACGAGGAGTCTTTTTATGAGCTGTTCTCACTTCTTAATTTACTTTGACTCCATGTTTACACTGTTTGAATCGACTGAATTTTCGGTGACGAGATTACCTGTATCATATTTCCTGAGATAATGACCCCCTTCGTCATATTTTGTTGTTTTAAGACAGCATATTATATTCGAAAGTAGCCTACTTGATTAGTAAGGAGAAAGAAGTTCTAGATATATGTAAGGTGCTAGCTTCTACCGAGACTAAAGTTGGCCTACTGGTGGAATTACGAAGTCAGGTACTCGCTGCATGCTTTTTTAAGACTGATTAACATCTCACCTTAAAATGTAAATATACTATATAAATGTGCATCAAATTGCCACCAAACAACTACAATGAATGTTGTTACAACTAAATAATCTTCAATGTAAATTCTTACAGGATGTCATTTACTTGAAATGGAAGCCTCTGATCACGAAACTATTAGATTCCACAACATAAAGTTTTTTAGGTAGTAAGAAAACTGCATGAAGCGTTTTAGGTAATTTCTCATACTGAATTTTATCAATTACGTTTGAAAATTATTATTTTAACATTCGTCGCTTTTAAATGCATTAAAAGAAAATACCATACAAGTGGAACGATAAAACACAACCTAAGCAGTTCAATGTTCACGTGGAAAGCGCATATCATATTGGAATTTATAGATAACAGTTTGAGTATAATCACCTTAATATCTTGATACCAAAGATAAGTGATTTGCACCTCTTGATGCCTAAAATTCTTTCTAAATGACAAATGACACAAGAACCCCAGCAGGCATTTTAACGTTGAACCAACGTTGAAATAACGTCGTTTACCAACGTTGAATTGACGTCGAATTTTGATTGGATTTGAAATTTGCCGCTACGTCGAAATCTAACGTTGTTTCAACGTAGAAACGACGTTCATAAATACGACGTCGCAACAACGTTGGTATAACGTTGTCTCGACGTATATACGATATTGTATTAACGTCGAAACGACGTTTTATTGACGTTATTATAACGATACGCTAAATGAAGCGCACACCATGACCATGATGATAAAATCTCTTCGCGCAACGACAGGAGATCAGAGTTATCTGCCTTATGCATGACGTCGCTTCACTGTCATGCTGGCCGCCATTTGCAGGGGTATCTTCGTCAAAATATGTAAACAAAAGTGGTATTTTTATTATAATAACTGCTCTATCGGCACACTTTCGTCTTTGGTGTATACATCGTGAGTATATGGTTGTCTTTGTTACGGCGTACAGAACCCTATATTGATCGTAATGTCAAATTATAAAGCATCAGTATCCGATAGATGCATCTCGTTCCGTTCGATCAGATCAGGGACACTATATCACGTAAATGTCTCTGATCAGATTAATTCTTCATCAATTGTTAAGCTAATTATTAAAAGCAAATGATACGATGAATGTTTTTACATCAAAAATTCAAAATACATTAGTTGGCAAAAATTGATATGATTAAAATCATTATAGTTCAATGGGAGAAAGTGGGGAGTTACCTCCCTTGAGAGAGCGTGTAGGTGGCGCGTCGAATGTACCGGGAATTCCCGTATTTAGGCCCACGCGAAATTAAGCCCATGGGCTTAAATACGGAAAATTTTCCCGTATTTAAGCCCATGGGCTTAAATTTGGATATAATATTCAAACTGTTTAGAGTTACGTCCCTTACAAAGCGCATGGATAAAGTAGACGTTTATAACTTTGGCATTGCCGTTCGAGGTTTTCACGTGTACAGAACATTTTGGACACCTGTTACAGGGCAGTTATTAGAGACAGAAATTGGCAATCTTAATCCATACGATGTCCATGCAGTTGCAGTCAAGATAGTATCTCAGGAGACTTTACCATGTATAAAGTTTCATTATGTAATCAGCCAGCACTGTTCAAGGCTCGTTTTTTTGCACATTACTTTAGATTGTGTACTTAAACATGTTTGTTCTTATTTGAAAATGAATACATAATTTCACAACGTTAAATTTGGAAACTTACAGCATTGAATCCTAAATAAAGAGATATGAATTAATCCAGATTTTTTTTATTGTTTTAGAAAATAATCAGAACTTTCGAATTTAAGCCCTGGGCTTAAATATGGTTAAAATATTACCGAACATGAACAGTGATTTTCCGTATTTAAGCCCAGGGCTTAAATACGGGAATTCCCGGTATTGGTCCTCGTTTACTTCCGCATTCAAAGTTTTGCGATGCGAAACTATGAAATTTGACCTTATATCTGCACTGCGTCACATTTATTGGCGACAGTGTTTTCATCAATATTATGTAGATTTCTAAAAGATCAACAAACTATGTCTATGGGATTTTTTAAGATTACCGAAATGATTAGACTAGATTGGTGTACATGAAGGTTTGTTAAGGTCGATGTTTCAATCTTATTTCCCCGAATGTTCGAAATTCGTGACCCTAACCATCAAAGTTGAATTTCTCTTCAATGATTGAATGTCAATCAAGTTTTAAGCTTTACAAAAAGATCATAACATGTTTAAATAATTGACAAATTCAAATTGATATTTACACACATTTTGATAATATATATATAGGCCTATAATTGGAGATGGTACCTGGTGAATAAATAAAAATACGATTCGGGTATGAGAATTTTTAATGTTTACCATTAATTAGCTGATGATTGCTTATTCGTACATTTTAAGGTCTATTTCGTCTAATTTACTGCCAATTCTTAACATCATATGAGACTGCTTTGATAACCGGACGTCGGTTGATGCAGAAAGAATTTCTGGTTAATTTATCATTTCTATTTTAGAGTTTTAATATATTTATTTAGGTTACCGGGAAAGGGACAATTCAAACAGATTTGGCAGATAATCTTCCAACCATTCAAATTAAACCGTTTTGTGCTAATTTGTTGACAAAGTTAAGAAATAAATAGATAGATTGATAGATGGTTGATAGATTATGAGCATATTAACAAATAATGAAATGAGCATATATTTCATATTAACAAATAATGAAACGAGCATATTAAAAAAAGTAATCAATTATGACACTTATATGCCGTTGTAGATTTGAAGTTCATCCATTCGCCGCTGATTTGCTTTACTTCACACTCTAAATCATTTTGAGCGCTCTATTCTTTGTCAAATTGTTAAACCATGAACACGAACATATTGGAATTAAGTGAGAAATAATCCTGTACTTATCACATTCATGTATATTTGAGAAAGTCCTCTTGAATGTCGCTTCCACAATAAAATATCCAGATAGGATTGACCTTTTTACAGTTGCACAGGAAACCATTCTTACCAGAATCTTCATTTATTTATATTAACAACAGAAAGTAACAAAATATAAAAAATGAAAATTAGAAACGTAACATCGAAAAATTAAGATAATATAGAGCTCACTTTCAACAAGAGTCGTATCTCTGCAAACAAGAAACAACTTTTTGTTTATGCAATGATACAAACTCTCCGTTCTATATATTAATTTTTTTAATTTTTTTTTATCTCCGAAAACACCCCGTCTATAAACCCGTTTCGAGTTTTGCCGTGGTAAAATGAGTATTTGAAACCGTAAAAATGTTGAAGTTGAAAGTAAGGAAATATTTCACAGCTCATGATTGTATATAGAAAGTTATCTAAAGTTTTATTATATATGTAATGAAATTACGATTTTATGTAATACAGTGGTAAGTAAGTACATAAGTCACCAACATATTTTGATTGAAAAAGTAAAAACATCTTTTGACACTTAAACGATTTGAATAACATTTTACAGTCATAAATTTTGTTTTTGAGCAAAACGGATGTTTAATTGCATAATTTTTACTAAAAGAAACCCATTAAAACGGCAACTCTATTATATCTTTCGCGGAAGACTGAAAAACAAGTCACGTAGGATTAAACGATCAACATCCAATTTATTTGTTTGCAATTTTTTCAAAATATACGTTAAATTGTATGCATTGATAAATAACTCAAGAATAGCTGCAATATTATTGCATGTAATAGTTGTCATACACAAACTGGTTAAGGAATAATGTCAAAATTTAAGTACAACCGAGGTAAAAACACCATATAATAGATTTTTAAAGCTTGAACAAATTCGTATTAGCGTTTGAAGAGTTGACCAATGAAAATAACATGTCTATATCATATAAGTCAATTATCAGAAATTATTTGAATGAGTTTATTGTGGTAAAAAATGAAATCACTTTCTATACAACTTCTCAATAGAATTTAATTTACTATCCCTATCAATGTGCAACATATTTAAAATTCTGTCTTTATTTTGTTGATTGTGTTAAAATGTAGTTTAACAATATCCGTGGTAGTGTAAATATTAGATATTAAAAGTATATAGTATCAGATTTATTATCGCAATTCAAAATACTCGTTTCATGCGACAAAACTTTATCCCCAACATTTAAAAAGTAAACATCCTTTAGTCAACGAAAAAGTCAAATTTTACTCTATTTGATAGAGGTTTGTCAGATGAATGTAGGAAAAAAAGTAAAAGTTACTTTTTTTCCGTTACTTTTTTTCCTGTTACTTTTTTTCCGATCACCTTGTGACGTTGTCAGATAACCGTGCCTGTTCATCTGGTAAAATTCGGGAGGATCGTTTTCATTACTTACTTCAGTCTCCTCTATATAATTGATTCAGATTGAACCAACACATTTTTTCAAAATAATATTAGTTTGAAAGCTTTTCATAGCGGCGACGAATATATGTCATGAAGTGAAAACGAATCCATTGTAAAATCTGTGTATTATTTCATTGCCGATACCAGACGTTTTCGTTTCAGTACCAAAGGCAATTTATTGGCACTTATTAACTGAAAGGGATTTACTGTATTTCCTGACCTCTTATGAATTTACAAATTTGATTTTTGTTTGTTTTGATTCTTTTGAAAGAGAAGCATTGATATAGGCCGTTTAGTCTGTTTGCTCATCATTTTCCTGTGTATTATAATAAATGTATTCTGTAATCTTGTCTTGATAATAGAAAAATATTGTTTAAATCAATAGTTTCTTCTATTCAAAAACAGCAAATTAAAGTATATGAAAACTGTTGCCATTCATATTTTTGGTAGTAAAATGGGTCTTTCTTTTCGACCTGTTTACAAACACAAATTAGCTGACTACTTTACTTACTTCTGGTTTAAAAGACATAGTCGTTATTTAAGTTATTTAGACGTAAATACTTTTTCGCCAAAATACGTAGTAAATAATAACCCGGTACCGAGGGGTAATGGAAAATAACCTCGCGAGGGCGTAGCCCGAGCAGAGGTTATTTCCATAACCCGAGGCAAACGGGTTATTATTTGACTTACACTCCCGCGGAAGACTCCTGCAATGGTTTCAACTTAATTTGTTTATATACAGTTAATTTAAAAACGTTTTACTGATATCACTTTCGCGGGTTTATCATTTCTTGATAAGAAAAAATATTTAAAATACCCCAAGATTAGGGTTTTAGAAATAAACACTTGATTTCTTACAATAAAACTATATTATTACCGTGTTTCAACTAAATTGGTTTACATACAAATAATTGAAAAACGTTTTAGTGATTCATTTTGCGGGTTTGATATGTATTGATAAGAATACTATTTTAGACTACCTACAATACCCCCTGCTTAGGGTTTTAGAACTAAAAACTTGATTCCTTACATAAAAAACCATTTTATTGCAATAATGATATATATTTATAGGGAAAAATACAAAACCAAACATGACACACACAAATTTACATCAACTGGCATGGATCCTCGGTAGCTCGGTAGGTAAGAGCGCTGCTCAACAACATAGAGGTCCCCGGTTCGAATCCCACTTTCGTTGTTCATAAATCTTAACTTTCTTGTTTTATTAAAAATCTAAATTTTACAAGTCCAAATGTTTGCGATTGTTTACAATCTAATAACCGACCAAGGTGGTTATGAGATAACCAACCTACGCGAATGGAGCTCACGGCATACAACATTCAACTAAAATAAAGGCAATAACTCCCCAAGGGGTGTAAAGGGTAAATACCTAATTGAAAAAAGAAGGGATATAACCGCCCAAGGGGTGTAAAATTATATAGTGAAAAAATGACGCTGGATAATTTTTCAATCATATCATTTTCAAATATGTCAACATGAGGTACAAAAACAATACTGTACATAAACACACTGCCGTCTCAACTGGCACTGTTTGCCAGCCACGACAGAATACTTTTCGTAAATATCCTTTACAAAGACACTCACTCACTCACTTTGTCATTCCTCGCGAATGTTCCAATGTAATCGTACAGTACTGTCACATTTTGATCGTTGTTTTATTGTGTTTTTCTCTAATTCATATCTACGCGGTAATGCAAGTTGATAACCCGGAAGTAAGTAAAGGACCAATGCATTCGACGCGCCCTCTATTTTGGCAGGAGAAGATAACTCGCTACTGTTTCCCATTGGTAAAAATGTTGAATAACATTTGGTTTGGTGCTGGACGAAGAATTAAAGTAGTTCCGGTGAACGTTCACTTAAGGATTGTTTTACATGTTTTGTGCCTCTATCGATGTATAACAGCAACAAATTGTATAAAATCGCGTAGCGTAGCGTAGCGATTTTATACAAAATTTGTTGCTGTTATACATCGATAGAGGCACAAAACATGTAAAACAATCCTTATAATTACAAAATCAACATTTTAACAAAGTTTTTCCTAATTATTTAAAAAAAATCTGTCATCAATGTTGTGAAAGTCTGGTTTGTTACACGAAACAATACAAAGTTGAATCGAAATTGAGAACTCCATTAACTAAAACGGCCGAAGATTTAATTTCTTTTTCGCAACCATTGACACCCATGCAATCATAATTCGTTTTAACCGGAATCCGCATTTTCGGAATACCCCTAATTAGCATATCACACGACGTTCAAAATGTCCGCCGTTTGCGAGACGCTCGGAGCGAACAAGCTTGAGGACTCGTAGTTATTAAAATGCAGTCTTTCCGGTGAATGTATGGATTGTATTAGGGAGAAGAATGTATTTACTTGTTACAAACGCAGGTGGGAAGTGATAAGATATGTTATATCTGTCTTTGGAACAGAACATAACTCGCAACTGTCAAAACTGAACTATTGCGTCAGGTGATTGTGACGTCACAAGGAATGAACGCACATGGTATGGTTGCAAATTTTTCTGCATTTATCGAGAAATGGCAGTTTTTGAACGCTCTCGTCCAATCAGAATCGCGGAAATAAGTGTAACAAAACCATTTTGTAATTATACAAGTATGAACACTTTTTTTGTGAGTTTATGGGAAAGGAATCGACGAAACTTAGATCACATGACCATGCCCTAGACCAATCAACGTTCGGGAATTTGTGTATACTTCAGAGTGTGAAATTATTTCAAAATGAACATGCTAACAACATGAGAACAACAGCTATTCTTTTTCTTCAAACGATAAATCATAGGTATTTTTCTGCAACAAATTCTTTTCCAATACTTTCCCACAAAATGTGTCCAAATGGCTGGCATATATGTATTCTAAATGTAAACGCAATCATTATTTGTAACAAAGTGATTTTTCACACAGACTTACTCGTGTATTGTTACATAGTACGGCGTAATTTGAGAAGGTTAACAAGCTGTATTTTCTTCAAACGATAAATTATAGTTTGTTTCTGCAACCAATTCTTATCCATATCGTTTCCACAAAACTAGTCAAATCGGCTGACATATATGTATTCTAAATGAAAACGCAATCATTATTTGTAAAAAAAAATTTTTTACGCAAGCTTACATGTTTAGTTGCATAGTAACTTAAGGTAACAATGATATATAATATGGTTTTAAAAAAAAAAATTGTTCGCAGCTAGAGTTATTGTTTTCATTTACAAAGGCAACTATTTGCCAGAAACAATGTAAAGAGCAGAATATTTTCCACATCGAGGCATTCGAAGCACTAAGTGTCTAAGGATAGCTTCAACATGATAAACATTTTGGGATTGATATTTTTGTATAACGTCAATCTATATTGACCTAATCATTCCTTTGTTGCTGGTTTTGATTGACTTTCTGTTTTATATATTCCGATATGACTGATAATAAATAAAAGTATGGCAAATTTTATTTGAAAGTAACATTCATTACAAAGGATATGCAATACTTCTTCCACAACAATATTAACGGATGTTTTATGCCTGTTTCTCCTTTGTTCTCACCATATCCTGTATTGATTTTTACAGTGCGTGACAATCTAACTTTTCCACCCGTGTCATTTCAATACACTGAGTTAGACTAGTTTGCAAGGGGACTCAATGGATGTATTCCCTCGGGACCTCTTGCGCAAGCCTGTATAAGCCATTTAGGCTCCCAGCAAAATTATCCTTCTATCACCATGCATATCCATTCTCTCCCCACAGAGGCAGATAGTCATGAAATGTTGGTACAGCCTCTGTTATATTACGCCGACTTTGTGGGACAGATTGGGAGATGACTGATTGGAGGCAATCAAAGTTAGTTGTGCAATCGGCGCTGATCTTAAATCATTTTGACTACTGAATCATGGCAAAGGCATTGTGATATGAACCACCCTTTCCATGCGAGAAGCGTTGTCATTTGATACCTACTCAGCCACCATGGTGGGACTCTGACCTCGAGAAGATTAAGAAAGATAAATATATAGCTCTTAGACAACACAGGGATTTTGGAGACGACATATCTGAATTCAGAATTCTACGTTCCCTCTTTAAAAAGAAATTCAATGAAAAGAGACAACATTATTTTAGATGTAGAAAACTTCAACTCATAGAATGTAGAAACAATCCAAAACTCTTTTGTAAAACTGTAAAAGGAACAAGACAAACTGCTAACACTAACTCTGTTTCAGCAAACCAATGGATAACCCACTTTAGTGGAAGACGTAAACAAACCATTTACAGAACAAGAAGTTTTTAAAAGTTTAAATAAGCTGAAAAGAAACAAATCACCAGGCGAAGATGGTATAGTTTGTGAATTTCTGCAATCAACTAAACATTATGTAACGCCTCTACTGACATTACTGTTCAATAAATTATTTGATTCCGGAATTTTCCCTTCACAGTGGGGTAACAGCATTATTTGTCCACTTTATAAAACAGGAGACAAAAACAAGCCTGGAAACTACCGCGGCATCTCACTCATCAACTCGGTGTGTAAGGTATGTACGTCTATACTCAACTCGCGACTTCAAACCTGGTGTGATGACAACAATGCGATCCACGAAACTCGAGCTGGCTTTCGACAAGGATACTCAACAGTTGATCAGATGTTTGTTTTACAGTCAATTATTCAAAAGTATATTTCTAAAAGGAATGGAAGGTTCTATTGTTTATTCATAGACTTTTCTAAAGCCTTTGACTGTGTTCATCACGATGTCCTGTTGAATCAACTGAAATCTCTGGGTGTTAATGGCAAAATTCTCAAGATACTTTGTGATATGTATAGTAAATTATCAGCTTGTGTAAAAACTGGAACAGGACATTCTGAATATTTTACATGATACATGGGCACTCGCCAGGGATGTTTACTTAGTCCAAAATTATTCATAATGTTTATAAATCAACTAACCAATATGCTGGAAGTAAATGGTGGACATGGAACGTTTATATTAACTGAAATCCCAAATGTATATGCACTGCTATTCGCTGACGACGTATCATAATTAGCAGACACCGCTTTTCAACTGCAAAAGAAAATCACAGTACTGGAAGATTTTTGTGATAAAACTGGAATGAAAATTAACTTAGACAAAACAAAAATATTAGTGTTTAGAAACGGAGGACCACTGCGGAATTATGAAAAATGGTACTTTAAAGGGAAAATAATAAACGTTGTTAATAATTACAGGGATCTGGGGATTGTATTCACGCCTAAACATTCGTGGACTAAAGCATTGAATTGTTCTGCATCTCAAGCGAAGAAAACCATTATCAGTATTTATCGGTACCAGTGTAACTTTGGAAAATTATTGTGACATATTAAAATTGTACGAAAGTATTGTTGTTCCTATTCTGTGCTACGGAGCTGAAATATGGGGGACGTCCCACCAGAAAGTCATCGAGACTGTTCACATTCAATTTTGTAAACGATTCCTGGGATTAAGTAAAACTACACCGAACAATATGGCTCTTGGAGAATGTGGTAAAACATACTTACAACTTACTTACATGACAAAATCAATAACATTCTAGTGCAGACTTATCCATTTAGAACCATCACGACTTCCGTACCAAGCTCATTATATGATCAAGTCTATTTCTGATGCAGGTCGTCATACATGGGCTTCCGAAATAAAGAATGTGCTCTACAAACTTGGATTTGGACACGTATGGATGCAACACCAAGTTGGAAACATCGACGTTTTCATATCTGAATTCAAGCAACGACTGAAAGATAATCTAACTCAGGAATGGCATTCATCTTTACACGACAATTCAAAATGTTGCAACTACAAGCTCTTTAAATCTCTCCTTGACGTAGAACAGTATATATCATGTGACATGCCCCCTTATCTCATCAAATATATCGCTAAATTCCGGTGCAACAATTTCAACCTACTAATAGAATCTGGCCGTCATAAAAACATACCACGTAGTGAAAGAATTTGTGAAACTTGTTCAACCCAGGATATATAGTTCATCGAAGACGAATACCATGTCCTCCTGTGTTGTGTCAGATACCATGATCTTAGAAAAAAATATATCAGTGAATATTTCTTTGAATACCAACACAACAGAAATTCACTCAACTCATGCAATCGTCAGAAAAACAGACAATCAAATCCACAGCAATGTTCCTGTACAAAGGAGTCAACGCACGACGTGAATCTCATGAACTTTCAAACTAAAAATAATGCATGCAATATATATTCTTAATCGATTTCAATACTGTATTTTGGGCCTGAGGCCTTATACTGAAATAAACCTGTGACAGAGTCTGTCTGTCTGATAAAGAACTTCAAATGAATTGTGGTGCAATTTTTCTCCGCTAGGGGAAACTGCCGAAACCCCCAGATTTCGGCGTAATAGAAAAGAGGTGATATCAACATTTCACGAGTTGATCGGCCTCTGTGGGTAGGGAATGCATACATATCATGGCTGGATATAACTGGAATGACTATAGTAAATGGCAAACTGGTTAAAACGTAAAGTGCAAGGTGTGATTACCCCTGGCGCTCTACCAATAACTGATACCTTCTCTCTATCTAAAGATGCCTCAACATATCGACGTATCGAAGAATTCAGAATACCAATCGTGAATACATATTTACAGCTAAATATAAATTTAATTATAACACAAGCCTTCATCTTTTCCCGTTATTAAACAATTCCTAATTCCATTCCTAAAACTTAATACTATATACAATACAATACTAAAACGTAATAATGGATTAAACAAACATAAAATCTCCCCATACACTGGAAATTTGTAAATATTGGTTTCAGGTATCACATCACTTCAGTGCCACAAATTATTTAAAAATTCGAAATTCAAAAACATTTATTCTTTATTTCATGTGTAATATTTTCTTTGTTATATGTTCTTTTACGTTCCTAATAAACGAACTCAACGAAATAATACGAACCTTTACTCTTAGCCTCTGCATCGTTTCTAAGTATTTATCTCTTTAGAACTACAATTAATTTGATCTATATGTTGAGGATGCCCTATTCTTAATTGTACATCCCCTTTCTTTGGTATAACACCCCTTGTGAGGTTATATCCCTTCTTTTTTCAACAGATTTTAACTCGTAACTACCTTCCTTTTGGTGTTTGCCCTTTACACCTCATTGGAAGTAATTGTATTTATTTTAGTTGAATGTCATATGCCGTGAGCTCCATCTGCGTAGGTTATAAGATTGTAAACAAACGCAACCAAGATTTTTCTTTCGAAAGCGGGATTCGAACCGGGACCTCTATGTTTTCCAGCAGCGCCTTTATCAGCTGCACTACCGAGGATCCATGCCACTTGATGTACATTTTTATGTGTCATGTCTGTATTTTTATTTTCCCTATAATTATATATCAATATTGTAATAAAATCTTTTTTAATGTAAGGAATCAAGTTTTTAATTCTAAAACGCTAGGCGGGGGAGATGTTGTAAGTAGTCTAAATGTTTATTCTTATCAAAACATACTAAACACTTATAATATATCACTGAAACGTTTATAGAATATTTGAATATCGACAAATGTATTTGAAACATTGCAATGAAATAGATTTTGATGTGGGAAATCAAGTTTTTAGTTTTAAAACTGTAATCAAGGGGTTTTGTAAGAAGTCTAAATGTTTATTGTTATCAAAACATATTGAACCCACAAAATATATCACTGAAACGTTTATAAATCAATTTGATATAAACAAATTTAATTGAAATCATTGCAGGAGAGTTCTGCAGGGGTGTAAGTCAAATAATAACCCGATTGCCTCGGGTTATGGAAATAACCTCTGCTCGCGATCGGGCTACACCCTTGCGAGGTTATTTTTCATAATCCCCGGTAGCGGGTTATTATTTACTTCATAACTCGAGTTGGGCCCTATGTCGGTGACATCACCGAGAGATGGAATCAAACATTAAACTTCAACAAACAAACTTTTGACTTAAGGGCTATTCCTGGCGTTAAATCGTAAACAATTTCAACTTCTTTAACACATCGATTGGCTCCAGACAACTCAAATGTTTTTGCTGATAGAGATTATACATTGTATATTTGGCAACCCTGTAGCCAGTTATAAGACAACAGGAGCCCTATTATTATCTTCAAATGGCCTAGATCGATGGGTTCTTGTGTAAAAGCAGATGGGAACTATCATTCATAATGTTGGTAACCCTATGCCCCAACTACATACCCTATATTCATCGTCTTTGTAGACTTCCATCAATAGTCTGGATAATGAATTATGAATATTGTGGCACAGTGCACCTAATAAAAGGGTATCTCCCTGATAAATTTTCAGTTTCCTGATGGAGGCAATCAAAGTTATAAGTTGATTTATTTGTTAAAGGGTTCATATTTACACTATACACACTTGGTACATACATGCAACCATGTTCATGTATGTGGTACATAGGAAAAGTGGCATTAAGTAAAATGGTACATAGGAAAAGTGGCATTAAGTAAAATTTAAAATCCGGATTTTCATATTTCTACATTAACAAGGTTGCGTAAAACATTCTGCGAAGTTGTGCGAAAAACAGTTACTAAACGTTATGACATTTATCATGTTTTTAAGAAAAATAAAATATCTAAATTGACATCATATGAAAATTAAAAATGAGTTTTTTTGCATTTTTGAACCACAATCAGAACTCGAGTGACATCTTATTATGAATTATGTTGCAGGGTCACAAAGGAAAAGGCTAAGGTGAATGCTGGGTTTGAACGAAACCCGTAAACAATGATGGTAACAATATGATGTCAGTAAAACAACAATGCTTCTAAGACATGCAATTGCATTCATTTATAGCTATTATAAATGTTATCATTACAAATTACAAACATGTGTTTGCCATTGCCAAAGTGCCATAGTGACCTTGAAATAAGGTCACGGTCACCATTATCGACTGGTGTCTGTAATGTCTGGACTGGTACGGCTAGTCCCAAGTTGACCGCCATAATTTTGACGCTTTCGACAAATAAATATGTTGATCAAATTACATTTTCATAAAACCTGAAGTATGAAGATACTTTTTTTATAAAAAAATTTCCTCCAACTCCTATATCTCCATAAAAATGCCATGGCGTTTTGCTATGGCATTTCTGAATGCCACGGCAAAACGCCATGGCATTCGTTAATGCCACGGCAAAATGCCATGGCATTCGTAAATGCCACGGCAAAATGCCATGGCATTTTTACCGCCGTGTGAAAATGCCATGGCATTTTGTATTTCAGTGGTTTTCTGTTAGAGCTTTTTGATTGCATCATCTTGCCAGAAACTAAAAAGATGAAAAACTTGGATTTGTTGCCAGATACTTCAATTTTCTTCCCCAGTCCGCGAAACTTTAGACCTGGAAAGATAAATGATATTGTAATGTTTGTCTTTGATAGATGATAGATTATTCTAAAACCAAGTCAATCCACCACTTGATTTCAATTTTATGATGGCTAGGTTGTTTGGGTGCTTCAGCTACCCAAAGAGCTACCGGGTATGTGCCGAGAATTTGACACCAGAAATTAGGGGGTCAAAGAGGGGGATCGGCCTATACCTGAGATATATGATGCAGATGGAAAAATCAAGAGACCAAGCACGAGTATCGGTCAGTCCAGCGAGTTAGCGAGTCGATGTTCACACAGGAAGCAACATGCACAATCATCGAGGTCATTTTTATATTGAACTTGGAAAATAAAAATACTTTTGTTGTGTTGTTGTTATTAATGAAAATATACAAAGAGAAGTTGAAAAATATATAAAGATATATTAATATGAAATATTCAAGCAACGTTCCCGTACTGTTAGATTTCGGCAGATCGGTGTGGCAATTGAAATCAGGTTTTTCAAATGTTTTCAGAGTTATCACTTCAAAAGGCTTGTTGTCCATTTTAAGGTGTTAATAAGACATATTTCCAAAGTTATCAATCATATTTTATCGAAATTCAATCAAATCTTTTACATTACTTTGAATTTCAATCGTAATTCGTGACGACAAATAACATTCCTTATATAATTTTTTGCTCATGGTTATATTTCTGATCGTTATTTTTCGACTTTTATATACACAAATATTTCAATTAACTGCCTGTTAATTTTGACAAAAATAAAATGTAGAAAACGTGTAAGAAAATCTGGTATATTTACACATTTAATATTGTATCGACAAAATTTTGTCATGAAATTATTACGACCACGTTTTATGTTTCGTAGATCCTTTTTAAACCGACTTGCTGATTGGTTAACCTACATAATTTAGCCAATGAAAAGGCTTGTAACAAATATCTCATTCCCAGTAAACACTTCATGCACCAAAGGTTGTTGACTGTCGTTCGTTAACAATTTGTCGAGAATAATATATAATATTATTAAAACAAACAACAAACACTGTAAGCGAACACTTATAATTCCTTTTATAGTTTTTTAAAATAATATACGTCTTAAAATTAACGTGTCATTTGATTATTCATGAGCTTTTAGTTTCACTGCAATTGGCATCATGTCGACTTACTGTCAGCAAAATAGAGCTGCGAGGAGGGGGGTCGGCCTATACATGAGATACTAGGTTTTGATTGGAATTTGGGGGGTTGAGAAAGGGGGTCGGCTTATACCCGGTCATATACGTTATGACAGATAGAGCTTTAGATGCTCCTGGTAGGGTAACAAAGCTGGACAGGTCAACAGGTAGAAGCCGGACTAAATTTAACCGTTCTAAAACCGGCTTTCTATTAGTCACGATGCATTTCTTTTCGTTTTTTCCCTCATCCTGTCAATTCACTTCTCCCTGGCTTGTCTACTGTCTTGTATGACAACGACCACACGTTAAAAAGGCAAAATACTATCAATAAACACACTCGAGAGTTGTGCTCACTCATGCCAGAAACCTCTCCCGCCCGATAGCCTATAGTTCGTTTCAACAAATATGAGAGAGCAGCTTAGGATATACTTACATTAGTTTATGTTATTGAAGTTGTAAGTGAGTGCAACTTCGGAGTCCGCTTTCATGACGAGGGCACACACCTCCTTTATTTCGCTAATATCCAGGAGTATAAGTGTGTTGCAACCCTTGTTTTGAATTGTTAGAGTTTCTTGTCTTCTATCTAGATTGAAAAATGTATCATCAAAGATTATAGAAACCAAATAATATTATGATAAATCCAGATCATCCTCCTGTGACGGGCATTAACGATAACAAACTCTTTCTCTTAAAAAACGTGTTAAAAAGAAAAAAAAGTCAACACCCATCATGATTTTTTGATATTAATTATTTCAACTGCTATTTAAACCCTGATTTCATTCTTCTCAATCCCGCATGTCTTAGGGCATCATTTCTGACAAATGACATACTCACAGAATGAAGTGTGTATTTAGGGTGGGATGGTGTCGGGACAAATTTTGTAAAGAGAAGTCAACTCGTACAATTTCTTTGAAATTTCATAAAAAAGGAATATTTGATAAGGTTGATCATATTGCGAATAAATTAACACAATTTGAACATGTTAATCTTTTCACACATTTGAATGATTTGAGAACACACAATCCCCGAGTGCATGCATACATGCGTGTGGTAAAGTACTTCTGGTATTTTCACATTTGCAAATAGTTTCTCATGTAAGAATGATATTTGGGCGGTCCCCTCAACTACAACCTTCAATGAGCATTTTTCATCAATCAAAACATCCTGCACTAAAGAAAAAAATTCATCACGATGCAAAGTGAGGCCAAGGAATGATCTAAATGCAACACAAACTGTGTACTAACATTACATGCTTAAGTAAATTCCAAAATTGTCCATTCTTTTAAAACATAATTCTGAATTGATGTTGTTTAGGGTTTTGTTTTTGAAAATAACACTATTGGGGGTGTTATGTTATGAGATATGTCGTTCTAGTCTGATTCAATTTCTCGTTCGCATTTTATGGCATGTTCAACCCATGATTATATCGTCAAAAGAATATTGGTCCCACAAAAATAGCTTCGGATACTCTGAACGCGTGTGTGTGCGTGTGTGTGTGTGTGTATGTGTGCCCGCCCGTGGAATTCGAAAACTGAGGGTTAGTGTCTTTGTGGCATTCAATCTCAGATATCTATACTTATTCAATGCTTTCATCTTAGCAAAGGGTTTTGTTTTTTTCTCGAAATCACGACAGTCCTCTCGATCACGCGTAACGATGTAAAATCTCATTTCGGGGTTCCAACGCAGAGTGACTTATCGATTTTTTCATTCACTACGCGTGAAAAATTAATCATCCATAGTCATCCATTTTTGTGTAAATCGAACTTTACAATAACGTATTTGATTTATTGCTGCTTCATCTAGTTTTAATACATTTTCCTTATCTTCGAACCATTTATTTTCATCTTTCTGACTTCATCTTTCTTATACCAAACAGATGTCTTTGTTACATAATGAGATCTCGGGTAGAATGTTTACATCCTGGTGAATATTTAATTATCAAAATACGACTGTATACAAACGTTTGTCTTTGTCATGAGAAATAACAGTGATATATAGCATATAATGACACCTTAGGGACCATGTCAAAGAAATCAAATGCTCGAGAAATGAAAGGTTATCCAAGCGAATGGGTGTTCATGCATCGCATACAGACGATGATGATAAAGTTTTAATTCGACATGAATTTTGAATGATCTTAGTTATGATATAAAGAAACTAGATCGATAATTTCACATCCTTTTAACACGTATTGTCCTTCTAAGTTGATAGTCCCAAAGGGCTCATTGAATTCTCATTGAATATACATGTATTAAAGAGCATTGTCTATTGGCGTACGGAAAACTCATTGAATATACATGTATTAAAGAGCATTGTCTATTGGCGTACGGTCCGCCATTTTGAATTCGTTAGGAATTACACTGGAAAGGTGCTGAACTGTTTCGTAATATTTGTCAATAATATATACATAGTATTTTTATTGATGGGATAACAGTACTTTTACAAACTGATTGGTAGTGAAACTAATCCAAAATGCCTTTTATGCCAAAGTATGGGTTGACACACTACCGATGAATGGCTTCACTTCTAACTGTATTTTTATCGATTGTGCACCCCATTATATCAAGTTATCAAATCTAAACCATCAACACATTAACACTCAATAAAATGTTTTAATTGTGGGAAAAACTATAGATGTATTTACTGGAATTTCCCCATTAATTTGATCTAACCTAAATAAATCATAAGAAAATACTCTCTTTGAAAGGGGCAGTAGCACGTTTTTTGAAAATTGTATATTTTATATTTTTCAATGATAATTGTATGTTAAAGCTAAATGTATTATTTTGAACAGTCTCAAATCTCAGTACACAAACCAATCATCCATAGTCAGAGAGTAAATTATAAAGATTCACTTAAATCTTCGACACTATCAAAATACATTAAATATTTAAGTACAATTATCATCGAAAAATTTAAAATATAAAATTTTCAAAAAACGTGCTTTAAGAAATCACTTTCTTATTGAATGCTGTAATCAGAGGGTAAAATTTGTAGAATTGTATATTGAGCAAACATCTTCTTCCAATCAAACAAAATTAGGAAGTAATGAAGTTACTATCAAAAAAGAAAAGAAAGGGCTTTTCCCACTGGTCTTTAACGTATATAACATATATCGTATATAACCTTATTCAGAGAGGGGCGTTTTAAATGCATTGAACTTGCGCATGCGTTGTCGAAGCTACCGTGAACTGTGTACTGACAGTAATTATTATCGTGCGCCATGGACTGTAAACAAACATTTGAAATTTATAAATAATTTCATTTACCAAATAACATGATGTATGTTATATAAATCACAATGTTTATGGGATTAATAAACTGACAAAATACGAAGAACGTATTCGGATCTATCATCACAAAACGTTTATATATATACTGCAATCCAGTTTGGATTCTGCAAGGAAGTAAGGGAAATCCACAAACTAACGATTACGGAACGGATTGGGGATTTCATCTGTCGGCCTATACATGAGATACTAGGTTTTGATTGGAATTTGTATGACAACGACCACACGTTAAAAAGGCAAAATACTGCTGACAGCTCGTTGAACCCAAACTCACTCACTCATCAAACAATTACAAATACATGTGCAAGTTATCTATATATTTATATTTTCATAATGTAATCGTTTTATATAACAATATCGATTAATGATCCGATTGTTAAACACTTCATTCAAAAGTTTAATATCATTGGAACTAATGATGAATAAATAAAAAGTATCTAAATGCCTCTTTTGAGTCACACAAATTAATCATTATAATCTTTGCTATCTGAAACCCACTGAGCTATAACAATGTAAAACCACAAAACTCTCTTACCCAAACCGGAAATTGTTGCTACGGCCCTGATACATTTTATCTGATAAACTAACTGTAAAGAGCTAAGTCGCAGTATAAAGACTTACTATATCTTCCACTAAATGTACACTGTATAATAGTATGTGTATTGATATACTGTGTTGAATAAACTGTTTCACTCTTTACCTACACATCCCCGCTCATTACGTCACCATACATTATGGCTGATGAACTAACTTCACGGTCCAATGTCGCCGAATATACACTAGTCATCCCTTGCTCTTAATATACAAATGTATGTCGATTAATTGAGTCAAATACGCGATTTCTCTCTTTGTCTTAAAGTCCCGTTCATTATGTCACCATACACTGTGGCGGAAGACCTAACTGCGATTGGCAATGTCGCCGAATAACGCTCATTGTCTCCTATTAATACACAAGTGTATGGTGATTATCTGGGGGCTGAATATTACTCTTTCTTAGACGAGTTTCTTATCTATAGTTTATACCTCCATGTCCCTACACATGATTTTACATTTCTATGGAAAACGTTTTAAATTATGGTTTTAAAATCACTTTAGTTCCAGTTGATGCGAATCAAATTAAGTTAAAGAGGTAAAATTATTTTGAGCAATGCGCTGACTTCATGGTGTCACATGTATCAACATACATGAGTCTATTTTCTTTTTTTTGTCTTTGTTGTTGAAACTTTGCAAATCTGTAGTTCTATCTTCAGATTTTGAATACTCATTTCTTATTAAATATAGAAAATGGTTGTGGCAAGGCGAAGATCCATGTCATTTGTGTTTCTTAGATTCTCAATGAGCAATATCTGTTAACGTTACATCACAAATTAGGGAATTTGGTTAAACATCAACTTACCTCGATTTTTCAAAAAAATAATAAACTGGACTTTATTTTTGTTAATTGTCCAATTAACACCTTTAATTAGCTTCATTTAGACAGCGTAATTATCGGCTGTGAAAAACCCACCTGGGTTAGGGGCCATAAAACTCGCGCGGGTGTGACGTAATAAACAGACTATACAGAGTAAAGCATCATTATTGCAATGGAAATACCGCCTAAATAATTGTTTAATTACCATTGATGTGGATACTTTTTTTACACCAAATGCTTAGTAGTGTTACATCGTCAAATGATTTATCTGAATGAGTGGAAAACATTTTCTGAAAATCGTTAATTATTAGGTTTTTTCCCTGTGGTATTGTTGCGATAGATGTATAGATAACAAGGCTGATTCTGTTTATGACGTCACACATTGGGGGCATGACCAGTCATGCATTCCCTGGTTTGTTGTCAGATAGATCTAAGCGGCCCTTCAAAAGTTGCTTTAAAAAACGGCTTTCATTACCAAACTAAACATATTTGAGAAGCGACCTTTAACGCACTGTACAATATTGTAATCAGACTTTCTATATTCCAAAGAAAATAGTGAAATATGTTTGTGGTTTATATGTGAACTATAACTATTTCCAAAGACGTTGAAAACATGTATAATAGACCTGAATGAGTGTCATTTGGAAATAAATCCCCAAAAGATTTTGACAAATCTGCTATGGTCTCGATTCAATGATTTCTTTCAATAAGATATTGACACTTCATGAAATATCTACGCCTGTCTTTTAACTGTTAAACATCCGCTGAACTCGACTTTTATACTTTTCGATTTTCGTTCAAATATGTTTAAACAAAACAAGAACTGGGCTTTTTTATAATTTTCCCAATAAACACATTTGATTAGCTTTACGTTAGGACCGCGTAATTAACGGACAGACAGACAGACAGACAATTGTTTATTTAAGTCTCACTTCTGTACAGCAAAACAATAAATACATATTGGCATAAAACACGGATAAAAGTACAGAACCACTCAATATGAGTTATGAGAGACTATCATATATACATATCGTAGAAATTACATGAAAAAAGGAGTAATATTTTAGGAAAATAGAAGGCGTTTCCTTCTTTGTAATATTAAAAAGCAGGTTTTGGCAAAATAGTAAAACATATCAGCACTTTGACATAACAGCATTTTTTCAAAATCTGTTAGAATAAAAACATTAACATCATGGGAAGATATATATAACTTTATAAATTTGTAATTGTAATTGTATGTTTGTGTCTCGTAAGCCTTATGGCTGGGTGCTGACTTTTAACAGCTTTTTATACTGTGATATATATATATGTACAGCATGTGACACATAAATAAAATACTATTCTTCTTCTTCTTCTATATTACGGCTGTAAAAAGCCCTCCTGGGCTAGGAGCCATAAAACTCGCGCGGGTGAGACGTGTTAAACAGAACTATATACCAGTAGTACAAAGTGGCGCATTCACTGGTTTGTCGCCAGGTATATTTAAGCAGATCTAAGAAGAATATTAATATCTTAACTATATAATTTTATTTTATGTTCTTTTTAATATAGACATGATGTTTATCAAAACGTGTGTACATGTATGCAATAATTTAATGCCATAATCCATTTATTGTTATAATATCTAAATAAGTGTCTCAAAAGCCGTTTATTGGCTGGGCCTACAATTCTTAACCTTTAATGTTTTATGAAATGCATTTACTTGTTGAATTGTGGCGTGACACATATTAAACATTTCTTCTTCCTCTTCTTCTCCCTCTTCTTTTAAGCTGCCCATCAAAAGTGACATTCAAAAACGGCTTTAACTACCAAACTGAACAAATTTGAACAGCGACCTTTCAAGCACTATAAAGTATTTCAATCAGAGCTTCGTATATTCCAAAGAAAATAATAAAATATATTTGTGATGATGTAAACTTTAATTCCTTCAACCGAGAGTGATGAAGACTAAATTGCGTCAACCTGGTCATGACATTTTATTGTTTTATTACCCCTTTGAGCTGGTTGCGGCGACCGCCGTGACGGGTAGCTAAGGGTTTAATCATGCCATAAAAGGCGGGACAAATTGCAATTGCATGGCACTATATATTAGAGAAGAAGAAGAAGAAGAAATGTATTTTATTAAAGTGTCACACTGCATACAAGCAACACACAATCACATATATATATCACAACAAATAAAATGTATGCTGTCCGGCCAGTAATGGCCTATGAGACACTAATTCTCTATTAGACATACGTATATAGACATTTATTGTAACATGTTCCAATGGACCGATCTCCAGATTAACTATTATACGTTTCAAAATAAGTCCGAATTTAGTTTCAACACTGAGTGGATTTGTTGTTCTTGGATAGATCAACGCAATGAATGAGATAGTACCTTCCAAATGCTTTCTTTATATTTTAGACTTAAGGCTATGTGTAATAAAAAAGAATACACTAGTTGTCATTGAAAAAAAAAGAAATTCTTTTGATTATAGGATCTTAATATTACTGTGAATATTTACTTTTTAATGCTTGAAACTCTAAGCCTTACATTAGTGTTTCATATAGAAGATATGCTTAAAATACAAGATGTTAAAATTTGGCAGGTTTCTTTGTGGAATGATGTTGGAAATTTACTGCGCTCATATCATTAGTATAAAGACATTCCCTTTGTTGAAAATCATGTAAAGAAAATGAATGTTTAGAGATCAAATTTAGATGTGGTAATTTACCCTTGTTAAATGAAACTGGAAGATATGCCAAGTCTCAGGTTCCTCGTCTACAAACGCATTGTATTACGAGTTATTAATCAACATGTACATATGGTTGAACACAAATTTCACTTAAAAATGAAAAAGAAGAGAACTGCTTTTGATCCAATTAGGTTGAATGTTTCATATTTAAAACATGAACTTATCAAATGTAAATGTGTTCTTTCAATGTCTGATAAGCCAGTTGTGGTTTGACGTACTGTTTTATTATGTACCATGTATTGTATAAGAAATGTAATAATACGCCTAACACTTTGGTAAAAATACTACTACCCTAAAATGATAAACAGTAAGCGGTCAGTGCAATATCATACACTTGTGTTAATTAACAATCTGTCTGTCTGGTCAGTGTTTAGGTATTGAGTGAGGAGATAATTAGTGCATATTCGGCGCAATTGCTCCTCCATACAGTTCCTTATGTGACTCAGTGAATCAATATACACTTGTGTATTAGCTGCAGGATATAATGAGTGTTAATCCAGCGGCATTGTCCCTTGCAGTTAGTTCATCAGCTATAATGTACTTAATGACTTATATAGGTTATGTCATGCATTCTTTTTTAGATTAACATATTATTACTCTCCATTAACATTATCTATTAGAATGCATTGAGCGCATAATCGAAATCCAATATGCATCTTAATGAGCCTTTTATTTGACCTATTATCCATCTAACACCCGAACGATTTGAAAACCCACTTGAGCGTGACTAGCACCGCCCACAAATGGGCTTGTCGGCGTAGAAGCTAGCTTGCTCTAGTGCCAATGTGCCTACCTATTTCCAATCTGATTAAAAGCAAATCATTAATTCTCTCCCTTATATATATTATGTTGTTACTGGTCACTCATCTACGATCTGACGGAATCCCGTAGAGGTCCGTGTCCACCGGAAGTAAGATTTCAACCCGTCAAGGTTGCGCTTTCAAAGTTGTGAAAGTAGATTAAAGGTTCAAACATCACCGCTTTTCTATGTAACGCGGAAAATGCCGAGGTTTTCTGAATGTTTGGGTACGCTTGATTTGCTACATCAACATGAAAGCAGTATGTTTGTTAACATTCTTGTCGTCAGAATTATTAAAATATGATCAAATTTCAGATTATCGCAAACTTGATACGATGTTTCTTTAAATCTTATGCATATTATACATGTTGTAAAATAAATAATCCTATGATACATTACAATCTAGACTATGATCGAAATCAAAGGATACAAGATTGAGAAAAAATCATGAAATATCAATATTTTTTTCTTTGAAGTACAACCTTAATCTTTAATTAACTGATAATTATATTGTTTTCTCAAAACATCTTTGTCTCACGTTTTGCGGTGAGATTTGCAGGATATGAAGATTAGTTTAAAAGAAGAGTTTAAATTGAGTTCTTGAAAATACTACTCAAATTCAGGCCCGTAAAATGCGTACAGCTATTATACAAAATTCAGCATGAAATGCTGATCATTATGGACCTTGAATTCTATTCTATCTTTTCACTTACCTCCTATACTTGATTATCAACACATTTCCGGATTTTTAAAGCATGAGAATTCAGTAAAGTATTCAGAAGCGTTTTGTCAGTGTCAGTGACATTTCCCCTTTTAAACATAACATATGTAATGAAACTTTTATGGTTATTACAAAACTCGATCATAAGTTATCAAACTGATTTGTTTCCAAAACAACGGTTCTAGTCGGGTTGCAAATCAAGTAAGCCCCTTGCAATGCCGACGTGCTCATGCAGCACTCGGTAGCTTATTTCCATGTGTAGACACAGTGATTTACAATGGATAGCCAGACACACAAAAGCCTGTGCACCTATATTTGTAGGTTTTGTTATATGAATTATTACAAAGCATCTATAGTAGGGACCGCATGGTGGTAGAAATCGTGCAGTCAACTCTCACGTTATAGAAAGGATTATGATGATGCAATGCCCGTTCAGGGCTCATACATGCTCGTTCAGAGCCCACACTTGTGGTTAGCGCAAAATGTAATGCTAAATGTTTTAATACATCTTGTAAAATTTTACCATCACTTGCAAACAACTTCACTACGATTTGGATCACTTCTTGTGCCTCCATTTACTCGATTATTTGTCACATTTAATCATTAGTTCCGATGGTACTTAAACTTTTAAATGAAGTGTGAACCATTGATTATTAATCAATATAATTAAATAAAACGATTACATTATGAACAAATAAACGAATAGATAACTTGCACAGGTCTTTGTATTTGTTTCGCGATTGAGTGAGTTTGGGTTCAACGAACTGTCAGCAGTATATTTAAGCTTTGAAACGTGTAGTTGTTGTCATACAAGACATTTAACAAGCCAGGGAGAAAGAGAATTGACAGGATGAGGAAAAAAGGCGGAAAGACATGCATGGTGACTGATAGAAAGCCGGTTTTAGAACGGGTCAAATTTAGTCTGGTTTCTACCTGTTGACCTGTCCAGCTTTGTTACCCTACCAGGAGCACAGCTCTTTGGGTAGCTTAACCAAACAAACACGCCACCATAAGATTTGATTGGCTTGGTTTTAGAATAAACTATCATCTATATTATATTTATTTTACAAGTTCAATATAGAGATGACCTCGATGATTGTGCATGTTGCTTCCTGTGTAAACATCGACTCGCTAACTCGCTGGGCTGACCGATACTCGTGCTTGGTCTCTTGATTTTTTCATCATCATCATATATCTCAGGTATAGGCCGACCCCCCTCTTTGACCCCCTAATTTCTGGTGTCAAATTCTCGGCACATACCCAGTCATATACGGTAGCTCTTTGGGTAACTGAAGCACCCAAACAACCTAGCCATCATAAGAATGAAATCAAGTGGTGGATTGGCTTGGTTTTAGAATAATCTATCATCTATCAAAGACAAACATTACAATATCATTTATCTTTCCAGGTCTAAAGTTTCGCGGACCGGGGAAGAAAATTGAAGTATCTGGCAACAAATCCAAGTTTTTCATCTTTTTTGTTTCTGGCAAGACGATGGAATCAAAAAGCTCTAACAGAAAACCACTGAAATACAAAATGCCATGGCATTTTCACACGGCGGTAAAAATGCCATGGCATTTTGCCGTGGCATTTACGAATGCCATGGCGTTTTGCCGTGGCATTCAGAAATGCCATAGCAAAACGCCAGGGCATTTTTATGGAGATATAGGAGTTGGAGGAATTTTTTTAATAAAAAAAGTGTCTTCATACTTCAGGTTTTATGAAAATGTAATTTGATCAACATAATATGTCGAAAGCGTCAAAATTTGGGCGGTCAACTTGGGACTAGCCGTACCAGTCGAGACTTGTACCGAACAGCATTCTGTGTATTCCCCTCATGTAGACTGACACCAAATTTGAAGACTCTGAGTGAAATGGTTCATGCGATATCCGGACGTACGTGCGGACGTACGGACGTACGGACAGACGCCGCTGAATTTAAAGTCCCCCGTTCCGCGTTGCGGCGGGGGACAATAAGCTGAACGCGTGCGTGTACAAAATAGATAAACTTTACAATTATCAGGGGCGATAACTCCTGGCACGACATAGCAACAATTCATTTGTCATCAAGGGCGGTATTTGACATTACACAACGCGGGAGATTATTTCCTTTGTCTTTACAGGTTGCTATTTGACATAACGACCTAGGTGCGTTATGTGGATTACTTCAGCCTGAAAAATACTGTTTTTTCCTAATTATTTTAAAATCTTGTTTAACAAAATAGAAAAATAAGTTCTAAAATGATGTCCCATGTTGTGTAAGACGGTTATATACTCCTTTTCGGTTGATATGGGATATAAAGCCCTCGGCTTCGCCTCGGGCTGTATATCCCATATCAACCTCAATGGAGTTTATAACCTATACTTTGCAATATCACACAGTGCAATACACTGTATTTCATAAACAATCAATTATTATGTATATAACATACACATATATTTGACTGATAATATATAACACAATACTACAATGACAACATACCCTGTCTTTGGCAAAGAGGTACCTGTACCTGCCTGACTGTAATAGCAGACGAAGAATATTATTCTGGAAATAAGGGTAAAGGATAACACCAAGCTCGAGGCGGATATCTCCCCAAATACCCGGCCTCTGAATGGTATAACTTATATTATTCCAAAAAATACAAAAATAAAACACTGAAAGACATACTTTGTAAACTCTTGATCCATACAATACCCTTCTTCGCATCTACCTTTGCAAATGATAGTAGTAATCAGTAATTTATTTCACTCACTACCTCTAAATTTGTGCATTCTCTTGTTAACGTATAAACAATTAACACCTATCTAAGCTTTAACCAAGTTTAGAAATAGACAACTTAAAACTAGTGGAGTCTCACATGCTACACGTTAAACAAATATGATATCTATCAACCACAATGCCCGTCTCGCTTCAACTTCTCTTGTTGTTACAACACCGTTCGGTTTTATTATGCAGCTGCAGCTCGGGTGTTTCTCGGACCAGGTATCCTTCTCGCCTTCGCTTCAAACATCATCGATTTTTACTTCATGTAGTGACTGTAGTGTCCTTCACTCTTCTGTATACGGTTATTTTCCGGCTGCTTCGCTATATATTATATCTATCATGCGTGTGGTAAATTTTCTACAATTGTGTTTTGAATTTTATTTCTTGTCTTCATAGTCATATTTGTATATCTTTTTATAAACAAAATTGTATACCCCCAACCAACGGCAGAGGGTATATAGCAATACCAACGGTTTCGTCCACAAACATTTTTGTCCGACCTATTTCGGAACAAAACTATTCATCCGATTGATTTTAAATTTTGCACATGTTTTCTACCTCACTAGGACGGCTGCAGTGCGAAATAGCAAGAAATTTCGTATAAGTTTCAATGTTTTGGAGTTCGTTTCCCTTCCATTATAAGAAATTGTCGGAATACTTTTCTTTTACCTTATTAAGAGAAATGAAAAGAAAATATGCCAAATTTTGGTGAATATTTTATAAGACAAATATCAAAATTTCGTTTTTGAAAAACATTTTAGAGTGGCTCCCAATTCTTTCCACTCTTCATGTTTAATGCATGCATTTTCATGTAATTATTTTCATAACAAAAATGAGAACTCCGTTTTATTTATTCAACATTGGCTTTGTATAGTTATGTTATTTCTTATGATCAAAATAAAACAATATACGTTATATTGTTTCTATTGCAACAGTTGTATGGCGACCATTGAGGATCACAGAACCTTGTTAATCTCCCTCATGTCACGGAGATAATAAGTAGAATATCGTATGGAAATATTGAAATATTGAAATCAAAATGTGCAAGCAAAGGTCAAAGCGAGTCTTAGCAAAGGTCAAGGTCATGGTAAATCTTGTCAAGTTTGGTTCATATTTTGAAGATTTACAATGTCTTTTTATCAGATATATTAGAAGGTACAATTGAAAATATTTCTTCACCAGATGAGATATTCATAAACTGGCCATATCAAACGTTCTATTTATTTTATTGTCAAAAACACTTACAAAGTTCACTATGAAAATTGTGTTAAAGAATCTGGACCACTGTTGTCACTGTTTTGATCATATGAGGTCATCCTACAATTTCATGAAATCAATGGTGGCATGATATGCCTGAAAGTATGATTTCACCTGTTAATTTGCTCAGTGAAAAATCGGATTTGAATTTCACCGATTGGCAATTGCTAGTGTTCGTTCAGTAACAACTTTCAGGGACTACTAGACTCCTCAGAGCATCACGCGCAGTGATGTTACTTTCAAAAGTCAGGGATGTCTCCTTAGTGTTCATAAAACTAAGACGATACAATTTGCTCAACGTTGCCATGTAACAACACTGCCATCATACAAAGGTGTCTCAATGTGCCCGACCTCTTCGTTGTACTAAACATGTTACCTCTAGCTACCCTCTGTTAGTTATTAGCCCAGGGGTACCCCCACCTGTCCACAGTTTGAGGAGCCGCCTCTCTCCAGGCTCTTGGCTATGATAAAGAAATGTATAACAACACAGCCTCCCACGAGGCGGGGCAACATGGCTTCTCTTACGTGGTGTTCTGGTGGACACAATTGGAGACAGGAAGTTAGACTGGCTGTTCAGATAGCTAAAACCTTAGGGCGGCCAGGGTTTAGCTCTACTCCTTAGTTATGTTATGCATTTTCACTGACGTGCAATCTCGAGATCAACTCTTTAAAGAAATAGAGCCATTGGCTCTGTAGCGCATCAGGCTTTACATTTTCTTTTTCTTTAGGGTGTCGCCAATGTGGTTACTCCCTAAGTTACTCAGGAGCCACAGGGTCACAAAGTCTACAATTCATAATCCTCACTAGACAAGTAGTCTGTACGAAAGTTTAAGCTTTCTAGACCTTATGCTTTTGGAGAAGAAGATGGAAATAGGTTTTAAGGGCGTGGCCCCTGTGACCATTTATAGGGGCCACAGGGCCACCAAGGCTACAATTTATAATCCTCACTAACCAAGGAGTCTGTACACAATGTTTCAGTTTTCTAGGCCTTATGGTTCTGGGGAAGAAGAGAAACATAAGTTTTAAGGGCGTGGCCACTTTGGTCCTTTATAGGGGCCACAGGGCCACCAATGCTACAATTTATAATCCGCACTAGCCAAGGAGTCTGCCCACAAAGTTTCAGCTTTCTAGGCCTTACGGTTCTGAGGAAGAAGTCTAAATTCCACAAAGTGAACGGACGGACAGACACCATGCAATGCCATAAGCCCATCAGCCTTTTCAGGCCAGATGAGCTAAAAAAGCTCGCAAAAGTTTGTTTCGGGATGGCGTGATATTTGTTGGAAATTGCAAGGCAGTCCTTACATTATTACTTTTCAGTCATACAAAGCACTTTTATTCATTCTTAAGGTGTCTCATGACTGTCAGGTTCGTATTGACATGCCATGGATTTAATTAAATGTTTGAGTGTCTCTTTAATTTGAGCCTGTTGTTAACATTTATCGTTCTTTCTCTTAAATTGGATATGTTTAATGATATAGACAAGATTGCGTTGATGTTTCCATTGTTACGCTGCAATTGATTTACTATCTTTTCATATAGTATCAAGCCCGTATTGTATGATACATCATTAATATTCTCAAAACGCCTAAAAATAATTATGCTTCGCTCATTCTGCTTCATAGTCCGCAGTAGTAACATTCATCTTGGAAAAAACATCTCGACTTTTCCCAACCAAGGTATGATTTTATATTTTGAAGATTCCAGATCTTAACTGTTTTTTAAGAATCCAGTCTCAACTTGATTTTTCTTATAAAATTCAGGAATGAGTTCTTTAATATCATTCAATAGTAGGGATGTGACGATACAGGTACCTCACTAAGGTAACGATACTGTACATATCACTATACAATAAATGCGGCATAATTATAGTGAGATACACCTTCACAGATCTAATTTTAACATATCTTATAGGAATACTGGATTTTCCGTCTCGCCTTGCTGCGGGATAGGGATGGCTTGTCACATGATCAAATCACGTGACATGGGACACGCTTTGGGACAAAATGGCGAATGCCGGCTTACCGCAATGGTTTCAGGCTTTCAAACCGGGCGTGAAAGATGTGCCTGCGATAGATGTAAATGCAATTTTCGACTTGTACACAAGTAATCCATGTTTAAAGTGATTACTTTACGATTCCCAAAATAAAAATCTCGATCAAAAAAAGAATTCACGCCCCTTCTTACACTGCCACTGGTGACTTGAGTCTAATTTATCGTGATCACGGTAATTGGTCATCATTAACATGTAAATTTACACAAAACTTAATACACTTATACTGTCTGCTCTTTTTCGCTACCTTTTTACATTTCTTAAAAAATTAAATGCATAACTAAACACATATGTAGAGATAGAAATGTGCATATAAAGACAAATTATTGTCCGTGCATTTTAATAGAATAATATGATGTAAGCAACACGATAAAATATAGCATAAACATACAAAAAAAAATTAACAAACCCCAAAACACATTAAAATAGCTTTGTTAGGTTTTACCTCAGATTAAAAAGAAAATAATGATCTTGAAACAGTAAAATATATGTGTTGAAGCCAATTTCAAAACTTAAAATTTACACGAATACATGTTATATAACCAATCAAACATTATCAACTCGAACTGTCATTCTGATTGCTTTACATAAGTTTCAAAAATTACGTTTGAATTATTAACGCTCGACATTGTCCGGTTTTCGATACAAATTCCCGATTTCAAACTTTCCTGTGTCATTATTCAATGTACACCGCACAAAAAAATTATCAGCGGCCAAAAGTCTGTTCGCACCAACGTAATTTCTCATAAACTTACACGTTGATTATCAATTACAAGAATAATTTTCGTGAATTAAATAAAAGTCCATTCGTTGTGATATTTGGATAAACCTTTGAAATCATCTCGGCTATACATTCACGAAATTGCCTTTAATCTCACAGTACGTTGATTAGTTATTGAATGACACCAAGTTAATCATGACATGTACAACTCGTGATTTACATGTCCCATTGACGGCCATGTTAAACATAATCGGCATGTTTCATTTGTGTTATTAAATAACATGTATATTTCTTGATAATTATCAGGTAATTGAATGAAAATTATGACATTGTAGCCCTGATTATTTCCAACATGCTGGTAGAGATTTCGCATTGAATCAACACACGTTTAATTAACTAAAATTATTCTCGCAATTGCAAATTAACATGCAAATCTTTGGGTAGACTTATATCTGGTCTAGTCTTTGGGAAATACATCAGTGCGAATTAACATACTTTTGGCCACTGACTGAAGATTCTAGTATTATTCAACTCTGTTCTATCAATTGTAAACGTTTTATTCACTCTACTTATTTGTGTGAGAAAGCTTTATCATCTTCATATTCTTATCATTAATGTAAGTTCTAGGTTAGGACACACGTGGAACCAATAAATATATTTTCCATTTACACTTTTCATATTGATAACTTTAAACAATTCACGCATAAAAACGTTAAAATCTAAATGGAGAAAGATTTTTTTTGCAATACGATAACAAATCGATTAACATTTGTGAAATATAAGAAGATGTGTAATTTTGATGAAAATATGGTACTGAATCTTGTTTTGTATTAAAAATGCATTATAAATATTTTCAACATTGGAGACAAAAAATAATGTTTGCGATGGGATGCATTGTTTAAGAGTCCTATATTTTATGAATAAACGTTTTGTATGATTCTATATGAATGAATAAACAAAGCCGGATCGTATAACAATATTAAGCGATAGTCTGAATAGCAGTTTTCGGGAAATATTTAAAGGTAAGTCGCATTCTTCAAGTATCTTAATTTCAATAGTAAGATAGTTCACGTGTATTTTTGTGATATCGTTTTTATCTATACCAATTTATTACTGATTTTTTGTTTTACATCGTGTCTCTTCGAGGACGGCCTCCTGAGAACGAGCGTAATTCTTTTCCTCCTCGGTATATTCATATGTAATTACATCATGTTATACACAATGCATGACACGTTATCTACTAAACATTTCACTCCTTTACGTTTACCGGTCTGCTATGATTAAGTTTCCATTATGTTTATTGTCCTAAATTGCTAAATGCATCAATTACAATTATTATGTTGCAATGTGGCGGTTTTAAAGGTGTCGACTGAAGGTAATCTAAAAATGAAATGAACTCAATTCTTTTCAACAAATAAAGCCGCACATATGGCTTTAATTTGCAATCTAGTTCAATACATGATCATGACAATATATTCGCCTGTAGTCTACAACTTGCGGGTTTTTCGTTGTTATCTTGACTTACACATTTAGTAACAACATACATTTTTTTAAAGAAAATTGTCGCGTAATTGTTATTTTGGAAAACTATAAATAGCCAAGAATAAAAAAAAGTGTTGTGTCAAAATATATTATTAAAAGCTTATATTATTCCGTCCCAACCCGGGCCCAACGCCTACAAGTGATGATAAAATAGCCCTCAGTTTTCCATAATAAGCAAAATGTAAAATTAAAAAAAGACTTTTTACAGGTAAAATTAATAAAAATAATTCAAACCGGCTTACTTATCGGAAAAAGGAAATGTGTCATTATATCCGATGGATGAGAAAAGAGGAAAATCTTCATTTACAAGAAGGATTCATTATCAGCTATAAAATAAAAATAAATAAGGAATTAACCCCGGGCCCCTAAAAATAAATTAATAAGTGTAGGCTACCATGCGTTTAGATTGACATGTATACGAAGATTTCAAACTTCATAAATTATTTATAATATCTTTTTATTTTATTCATAATGACTACATAATGGTAGATTGGTATCTTTCAAAGAGATGAAAATAGTTTTGCCTGTCGCCCTATTCTATCAATCTATTTTCAGAAAAGTATTCCTTTATTTTAACATTGGAAGATATGAAAATGACCGGCCCGATTTGCTCTTCTAAAAATACTTTTTGCACACTAGATTTGCCAATAACTGTCAGAAACACGCTATGACTGTTATAGGACATTTAAAAGTCTACTTCAGCCAGAAAAATATCTATCGATAATTACATGTAAAGATTTAAGGTGTAGCTTGATTAAATTTAGACTAGGATTATTGAAGTTAATGGTAAATGAGGGAAGAAAGATGTCAATAGAAAGAAACCAAAGACTCTGTCCATTATGTAAAGATGCAGTTGAAAACGAAGTCCATTTCATGTTTATCTGTAAACCATATGATGAAATCAGAAAGAAATTTTTACCTGATTATTACCTGTCAAAATCCCCGGAAGTAGCCTTTAGGTCATTAGTATCATCATGTGATGAACAAAATATTAAAAATGTGTCTTTGTATATAAAATATGCTTGTAAGTTAAGAGATGAATTGTTAAACAAATAATTATACACTGTCATTTATTCAACCCTTATGTAAACTCTGTAAACTGTATATGGGCCGGAGGCCTCGAATACAATAAACTTGACTTGACTTGACTTGACTACTTCGTTAGTTCGAAAATAGTTAGCATTCAAACAGCAAATGTGTTCGATAATACTGAATATCGCCAAAAAACGTCATTTTTACTTCCGCGAGTCCGATCTACATAGCATCTTGATGCCGTAGCGTGTCCCATGTCACGTGACTAGCAACGGTTGCCACGCTATGGCAGCCGTCCTTGAACGGGATCTCGCGAAGCGGAAAATGGCATATTAACGGAGTCACCTACATTTAAGCACAAAAATAAGTCAACTTCTTTATGAAAAAGTCATTTAATCCTCTGTTAAAATAATCCTCTAATCCTCATTTAATCCTCTGTTCCAACTTAAACAATAACAGAAAAGCTATGATTTGATTTCTTGATTCGATATTCACAAAGAAGTTGAACGATATTCATCAAAACCTGTATCACGATACACTGTAACTGTATCTTGTATCGTATCATGAACAGTACCACGACGATGCATCGGTGTATTGTGACATCCCTATTCAATAGCTAACTGTTTTCATTAGAATTCCAAGTTCTTAAGTTCTCACGGAAATAGAAATAAATTGGTTTTTGGCGTTTATATCTTTATCACTCGTCTTATGTAAGTAATTCTTACAGATGTTCAAATAACGTAACGTATAATAGTTTTTTTTCCAACTAGGTCTCATGAAATCATTGCTAAAAAATATATCTTATATTGCCTTTGTTCAGGTAAAACTGCCCACAATTTACATATTTTACGCAGACACCAGTCACTTCAGGTGACCATGACATTATTTTCAAAGGACACTACGGCACTTTGGCCTCTTTTGAAACTCTTGTTAACACAATATTTCTTGAACCGTTTTACAAAATGTCTTCAAATTTAGTCAAGGTCTACATTGTGGGACTAAGCAGATACCAAATACTTTGGATGACTTTGACCTTAATTTTCAAGGTCACCTAAGTTCATTGAACACGTTTGAAACATCTTATATCTTATAAACCGATTCATGAAATGTCCTAAAACTTGGTCACAGCCTACATTGAGGGATTACGCAGGCACCAGTCATTATGGGTGACCTAGACCTTAATTTCTAGGTCACCACTTTGGCCACTTTTGGAACTCTTGTTTACTTGATATCTCATAAACCACTGCACCAAATGTCTTCAAATTTGGTCAGAGACTACATTGGGAATTTACGACACAAGTCAATTTGAATCGGAAATGAAAACGCCTCTCATTGGTCAATTTCCACGTGCACGTGCGCCCGTGTTGTCATTTCAAATTGCTTTGTAACCGTTGCCAACAGCTATCACTTTGAAATGACAACACGGGCGCACGTGGAAATTGACCAATGAAAGGCGTTTTCATTTCCGATTCATTCACGGCAGCGTGTTTGATTTACGGAAACTGCCGATATTTTCCCGCATTCGACCAGGCTTTGTTCAAAGAGGAGTGGTGTTAATGCGAGGGTCAGTGGTCAAAATTTGAAAGAAGTTTGATAGTTTGGGCGAGATGTCAGCAAGCTAAACGAGTGATCTAAGATTCTAATGTATAATCTTTCGATAAAGTTTAGTTTTAATTTCACCGCACGTTAAATAGTGAGAAGGTTCAGTTTTCGATTAGGTTTCAGTGTCTCCCCTTTTGTATTCTATATAACAGATCGGAATTACGCTAAAATGTTTATTACTAAACCGATTTCGTTCAAATTTGAAATGTAGGTTTATCTCAACCTATGAAAACGATATATGAGTGCAAAAGTTTAAAAAAATAATTAAAGGGTCCACTCCGAGCTTCGAACCTCTGTGCGTCGACCTGTCCAGCTTGGGTGATCATACCAGGCGCATGTAAGCTCCAGCTTGCATAGCTCTCGGGGTCGCCGAAGCACACAAACCACTAAGCCACGATAAGGTAATGAGTCCAGTGGTGACCAATTTTCGGGAAACTACCATTTACAGCCACTCGCATTGTAACATTAAAATGACCTCTCTGCTTTAGTGTTGTATAGCGCTGAAACCATCGACACCGCTTGATACCAGAAGGTGTAAATATGTTTTAGTAGCTTTGACTTTGAAACTGATCATTACAGCACAAGCTCAGAAACTTTAATTTGAAATTTTCAAGGCAAATGATAGGTTGTGAGATAAAAGAGTGAGATAAAAGCTTGGAATACAAGTCTATTTTCAACCAAGATACAAGAGGGTTGTTAAACGTCTTTTAAGGGATTGCAGCACAGGCTCCTGGATAATTAAATGCAAAAATAGAATAAAATATCGGACGACCCCTTTAATTCTAAGTCTTCACATTTACATAGAATAGATAAGGCAGGACAAAAGAAAGCTAAACTTGATTCCGACCTATCAGAGTACTTGAATCGGTCTTGATTTCTACCCTTTGCTGCATCGTTTTATTGAAACCTTTTGAATAATGGTCTGGAAACAAAAAGTCGGGGTGCCCTTAATGATTGATAACAAAAACTGAAATTGTGTTCATATAAATATGAACTTTAATGCATTATTCACAACACATACAATTCAAAGTTCTAGTTTGGTTGATCTGTATATTGCAAATAAATATACATAATCTAATAGGACAAAAAGCAACATCTAAACTAAAAAAATCGATGGTCTAACACTCAACGTTACACAGCTTAACATATCATCACTTATTTGTTCAAGCAATCCCCATGATTTATTAATTTATGATAAGTTTGAGTAAAATAACTATTTAAAATAATTTCTTAAAATGGTAAAGGCGGAGGTAACCTTTTGAAAAATTGATGGGGGAAATGGTTGGGGGAGGGGGGTTGGAGGGTGGTGGTCGAGAGATGGTTGGTCTAACAAGGTAAGTAGGTATAAATTTTTACACTGAAAAGTTCAATGACAAGACAAGATTCATGGTATGATGAATTCCAGACGCTTTACTGTTGTGTGTTATTGTATACATTTTGTGGTTCAAACGCCTTCCAGCTTGTAAAAACATGGATATCTACTATCTACTCGATTATGAGTTTTAAAAAATCCCATTTTCGACCTTCCTCGAACCCGTTGCTCCAATTCCTACGCAAATGAAGGGTATAACATATCTTTACCCAACCCTATAATCCACAGGTATATAAGGTGTTAATTATTAGGATAAATGTATAAACATTGTAAAGCCATTCGAAAAATTAAATGCTGAATGAAATTTATATAATTTTCAAATATATATGTAACGTCATGTAATTGGTATCTTTTATTAACTTTCCGATAGGTAACTGTATGTAGCTAAGAATACGTGCTGCAGATAATTAAAACAATCCTAGAAACCATAAGTCTTATAAAGTACTAACAATATGTATGTTAAACATTGATAACTGACAACATCAAATGACAACATCTAAAGCAATATATACTTTGTAGGAAACATTAATGAGAAAAAGCAATAAAAAGCGGACCAGATATCACAGAGTATGTATTTTTAAACCATAAAATACACAACATCTAAAGTCAAATCTATCTTTTCAACTTAAAATTCGACAGCAAATAACATATTTTATGAGTTAAATGATTTATATAACCTATCAAATAAGTTGGTACATTTCTACTCTTAATAGTAAGGACAAGATTCATGGTATGGTGAACGGGGAGGGGGGAGGATCCAGGCGCGTTATTGTTGTGAGGTATTATCTACATTTTCTGATTCCAACGGTTTCCAGCTTGTAAAAAACATGAGGATATGCTCGATTATGAGTTAAAATCCCATTTTCGACCTCCCTCGAACCTGTCGCCCCAATTCCTACCCAGAAGAAGGGTATATCATCTCTTTAACCAACCCTATAATCCGTAGGTTAATTCAGGTGTTCCTTTTCAGGGCAAATTTGTGAACAAAACAAAGCCATTAGAAAAAAAAAAAGCTGAATAAATTAGCTGAATTAAATAAATCTATAATGTCACGTAATTGGTATATGTTATTGACTTTCCGAAAGATAACTGTATTCTGCACAGATTACGTGCTGTTGTTAATTAAAACAATCCTAGAAACCATAAGTCTTATAAAGTACTAACAATATGTACGTTAAACATTGATAATTGACAACATCAAATGACAACACATAAAGCATTATTTACTTTGTAGGAAACATTAACAGCAATAAAAAGCGGACCAGATATCACAGATATATATTTGTAAACTATCAAATACACAACATCTAAAGCAAAATCTATTTTTTTCATCTTTCAATTCGACAGCAAATAACAGATTTTATGAGTTAGATTACTTATATATATCACAAAGCTTACTAAACATAATCTACTTCAAAAGCTATAAGTTTGCAACATTCAAATCCATTGGATTTCATCGTCAAACAATTTGACAACATTTAAGATTACTTCATGAGCCCTAGACTCCACATCTTTCCTACATGCAACAATCAAACAAAAAGTACCTCCAAGATTTGGAATTTACAACATCTGTTACAACACTGATTGTGATTGTGTAATTTCAGAATTCTAAGCAATTCAAGCAATATTCTACTACACTTGAGTTATATACAATATGTTAGATTCTATAATTGAATATTGATATATTTAAGGGCGGAATATTACATTTGTTGATCCATTATGTGATGAAAAAAGCCATCCTCGATAATCCAGCGATTTCGTTCCGATAAATCTACACTACAAGAAAACTTAACAGGGGTTTACATCAAACCAAATTACCTCCCTTTGCAATGACTCAGGAAATACTTGCTTTCTAACAACCAATGAGATCACTTCTAAAACCAGCTTTCTAGCCCTCACTATGCCTCTGTATCCGCCATTGACTCATCCTTTCGATCCTTTTCTCCGTGATTTGTCAACACTTTTTAGGATGGCAACATCCATGTGTTAAATAGCTGAAAAAAATGCTGACAACACGTTAAATCAAAACTCACTCACTTGATATCGCGAACAGTCGAGTTTACGCACTTGGTGTCTGCGTTCGTTTCTGATTGGATAACGTGTACGCAAAGGGAGGTAATTGGGTTTGAAGTGAATCCCCATTAAGTTTTCCAGGGTTTGTAGAGTAGATTTATCGGAACGAAAGCGATAGGTTATCGAGGATGGAAAAAAGCCAGAGATAGTTATTATTCCCTGCCTTTCATGCATTTGGATATTTTATCTCCAATGTTAATTTTTTTGGATCCAGAAACATTCCATATTATTTAAAAGTGAAAAGGTAAAATTCAAACCGTGACAACAAAACTGTTAAACTTTTGCTAAGGAACATTAATTAAAAAAAAGTGAAAATAATGACGTAAATATTAAAATATGAATGGACATGAGAAACGAATACGTATAGGTTAATGCCCGAGTAACTCTCCATTCCTAAAAAATAGGATTTTTTAGGAATGGAATGTTACGAGGATATAAACCGACTTAAATTACACTCAACTTTGTGCCTATTCAAAAACATAAACTTCAAAAACTAAATGTAAAATACAACGCTCCACATCCTGCTTCATCAGTGTATATGTCTCCGCGTTATGTTACAACCTATCCCCTGATATCTTGCTATGGTATTTAGCTGTATCGCTGACGAGTGGTTGTTCAGCGCTATTTATAGCCTGTCTGTCTGTCAAATTATTTCGAACTCCATACACTGTTGTCTAGTGATGTCGCTCGTTGGAATCTAAGTGAGCGCGATTTGGAGCTTAGCAGGAGCCTGCAATGAGAAACAAATTTATTATCTAATAGCACTCGCATTGGTTAATTTGAATCACGTGGTGGGCACGCGGAACAAAGCAAAGAAACCAGTTTGCCGCTATCGCTGAAAGAGCATCTTTTGATTGGGTTGCTATATATAGCAATATGGCTGAATACCATAACAGGATATCAGGAGATAGGTTGTAGCATAACGCGGAGACATATACGCTGTTGTAGCAGGATGAACGCAATTAAACGTCAATAAAAATGTTATTTTATGTTGCGTTTTTACGTTTTGGTGAGTTCAGCGAGAGGTATCATATGCTTCCACATCAATTTGTTTTCAAGTTCTGTCAGGAATTCTAGAATAAAGTTTGTATAAACCCAAAACATACTTTTCATTGATATATAGTCGTTTTTTATCTATCAATTCTAGTAAATCTGAATCACATAACAGATATACAGTCTTGTTTCCAAGTTTGTAATACATACAAGTCATTAATACTGACGAAAACATTGGAATATCGAAATAGAAATAAAAATCATTTTGAAATTTGAAATTACCATCACTACAGTGTACACTTCAGTAATAACAGTTGGAGGTCGATATGAAAAATTTGCTGGCTTGTTTAACTATCATCATCTTCAAACATTTTGCCGCATGAATGGGGACCCGGTTCAAAATTCGACATTGATGAGTTAGCTGGTTCACAATTAAATGCTTAATGAATAGTGAACTGATTACACATTTAACGTTGAATATTGACTTGGTTCAATGAGAGTTCACCGTTAGATTCGGGTATATCTACCACGGACAAAATATTTTCGGATCGTTGACTTATGAACTCAGGTGAGATTCATTTTGTAGAAGAAAAAAACACTTTTTAGTTTATAGATTGTTGCAAAACTTTTTTCGGAAATGTTTATGTTAAAGATTCAACGTATTGAATTCAAGCTTTGAAGTTCTGATGATATTATAGCGCAAACCATGACAAGTTGCTCTTATATTTTCTTCAACCTACGATGGATTTAGAAAAGGGCCATTGGCTCTGTAGCTCACAAGGCCTCATGTTCAACTTAGCTTTAGTGTGTGGTCACTGTGGTTCCACCATTATGGGCGCTACAATTAGTCAATTAGAATCCAATGTGCAATTTAGAATCTCAATTAATAAGGATTCTCTTCACATAATTTCAGTATTCTAGGTCATGTGTTTGTGGAGAAGAAGATGAAAAGGGCCCCTGTAGCTCTGAAAAGGGTCAAGTAGGCGATGCGATTTCAGATAATGGTTTATTAATCCAGGAATGGAAGTTGCTCAAACTTCTCGGAAAATGCAAAAATGTGAAACGGAGTGGCCCTCAATTGAGTAAGAAGGCTTCCATTTCAGCAATTAATAATTTAGGGCTTAGGATCAAAAGGTTCACCATTAGGGGACAGAGGGTCACCAAATCTACATAAAACATCATCCCAACTAGACAAACAGTTGAAGTTTCCTGGTCATTTAACTTCTCAGGAAGAAGATCAGTAAGTTTTAAGGAAAAAGCCTCTGTTGCCCGCATAGTGCGTTAGATGGTCACCAACGCTAAGTACAATCCTCACTAGTCAAGGAGTCTGTATACAAAGTTTCAGCCTTCGAAATAGGAAAACGGTTTTAAGGGCATAGCCCCTGTGGCTAATTAGGGGCCACAGGTCACCAAAGCAATAAATAATAATGCTCACTGTCTGTACACAGGATTAAAGCTTTAAAGAGACAATGGTCCTTGAGATGAAATCGAAAAAGTTTACGGACGGTAGGACCACTCAGGCCACTCACCTGATGAGCTAGAGGTGATAAAATCACGAATTCAAGCAGTTGATTGTTTAAAAATATAACCTGTTATCAAATTCTCTGATAGTCACAAACTTCCGTGTTAGGGACAGTATGATGTGCCCTCCATTTTGTAGGAAACCCAGTTGGAGTCTGACATCACGGTCGTGGCGGCTGATAGGAGACAGTTTTCTTCCTGGCCCGCCATCTTGTTGAAGCTGAAGGCAGAGCAAGGTTGTTTCCTGAAGCACTCGTTTGCGCATTCTGTTGAGGTGTCGGTACGGAGAGTTTTCGTCACTGTGGAAACCTTCTTGGAATCCATGGAGCTCATCGTCATTTCTATAAAGGGAAGATAAAGATACTTCTAGTTTTCGCAAAGGAAGTGATTATCTATATCATGAAAAAAATACAAGGACACCAATGCGTTCTGCAGCTAAACTAGTACTGTATTATCTATTATCTCTCTGCTTGAAGACTTACATGTCAAAAGTACAACCTGCAAATTTCATTGGTGATGGTATGATTACAAAATGTTTTGGTAAGTATAAATCATTTCTAACAAGGCGAAGTCTCGAATAGATTGTATCGATAATTCGTCAATTACAGGCGCATGAAGTCGATTCTTAAGATTTTAGTCTTGGATAATCGTCCTAAATTACATACCTGCCACGCCCTTATTATTCCGGATAAGACAATGACAACGTAGACTGCATCCGACAAAGATGATATCTTAAATATTTTTTAGCATCAAGATTTTGGGGATATATACACACATTTAAAAATTTGATTCTCCTTGTTAATCTAAAAATTTCAGTGTCCTTGGTTACAGAGAAGAAGATTTATTAAAGACCCTAAGGATGTTGGATACAAAATATCGAGGTAAGAAATAACTAAATTTGGTCTTATTTTGTTGAATAATAAGTTTTAAATCAAAGCACGTCATAAAATACCATGTCACCACAGTACAATGTATTTGTTCAAGAAGAGCCCTCTCGTTATGACGAATATAAAATCATTTAAAGTTCTTTTTATATAATTGTTATTTCATGTTTTTCATTGCAATTTAGAAATAAAATAACGCAGAAAAAAAAGAACTTAAAAGTAATATGTAGTCAATCCATACAATGTTTTTTTTCAAAATGATTTGTAAAATATTTATTCTTTTATGTAATAGAGATGAATATCCCGTATTAGGATTGTGTTTTAAATTATATATTTTATAGGTCATACACATAGAATGATGTTCGAAATATAAACGTATATGTCACCAGAGGATAACAGATATTCACAGTCAAATTATAATCAATTGTCAACAGCCTTATAAATGAAAATCAATATCCTTGGGAGATAACTCTTCATTGTCAACATTACTATTTTTCAGATCTTTTCATTAGTTATTTAGGTTAATTTGTAAAATGAATTTTATCATCAAACAAATACGCATGTACACAGTGATAAGTCATTATTTTTCATCTAAACTAAATCATTATTTGATTTTTTGATTTTTGCCCTCCCACTGTCAGTCAGTGAAAAAAAAATGTATAAATGGATGCTCAGTACCAAGTTGTCCAACCTCCTCAATATGCCCTGCTTCTGTAGGACCATCCTTCTTCACAAGGGATAAACTAAAAGGGATGTTGGCACATTGACACAATGGAATTCGTGTTTCTAATTGGACTTCGAAGTACATGACTCAGTGATGATGGCATTTCGCTGACATTACAGGATTGTAATTCAAAATGTAGTATTTGTCGGACATGGTACCATTTGGTGATGATTTGAATTTTATAAGAGCAGGTATTTAGACAATTTTTGGGGGTCTTTTCATACAAGAAAAAATCATGCTAAGAAGCGTTTTTGTGTGTCCTTCTTTTATTATTGAACATGAACAAAGTTAAACATAAAAATAAAATAATATATATATAAACTTTTTATGCCCCCAATTCAGAGATTCCGGGGTATGTAGTTTTTGCCCTGTCCGTCTGTCAGTCTGTTTGTCACCACAAAAACTAACCATGCTCATAATGTTTGATTGGATGGAGATAGACCTTTGATACTTCACATGTGCATCTATCATAATAAGAAATTTCCAATAAGGTTATAATTGTTGACATAGTGACTTTGACCATGGCACGACAACCATTTTTCGAAAACTTTTCATAACTTGTGATTGGAAAGAGATAGACCTTTGATATTTCTCTTGTTAATCTATCACGATAAGACCTTTTAGATGAGGTCATAATTTTTTATTTCGTGACCTTTACCTTCGCGCAGCAAGCCCCTTCGAAAACTTTAATCTTGACCATAACTTGTGAATCGATTGAGATAGACCTTTGGAAAAAAACTGTTTTCTTGACCTCCAAGGGGCAGTAGCACGTTTTTTTTAAATTTCATATTTTCAACTTTCGACTGATAATTGTATGTTAATGCTCTATTTTTTAATTTGATAGTGTCAAAAATCTCATTACGCAACCCAATCATCCATAGCCAGAGTAAAAATAATAAAGATACACCTTAAGTCCATTGGCGGCCATTGTAGTGTGAACAATTTTAATTCGTTTTGTATAAGAAAAAGAATCGCATGACTGAACTTTACACTATATTGAGTAAATGATTTATTACTGCTTCATTTAGTTTAAATACGTTGTCTGTCAATTGGAACAATTTATTTTAATTTTCCGGACATCACCTTATATTCCCCTTAAAAATAGAGCCATTGGCTCTGTAGCTCATCAGGTATCATATCCAATTTTTTTTATACAGGCCAGATGAGCTAAAAATGAAACTGATGTTACCTATTGCAAGAAAACCTATAACAAAATTACAAAAAAAATGTAACGATTTCGGAATAAATTTCCTTACCCAAGTGATTTATTATTATTCAACACTTTCTAGATCGCCAATATTAGACAGTGAAAGAAGTCCACACCAAAATATCCAAGGAGAAATAAATTTGCCACAGACTGTCATCTAATGGAGAAAAATAGGTTTTTATGGTTGTGACCCCTGTGACCCTAATTGGGGTCGTGGGGTCACGAAATCTACAATTTAGAATCCCTATTGGCCAGGGAGCACATATATTTTCAGCTCTCTAGACCTTTTGGAACTTGAGAAGAACATTAAAATAGGTTTTTAAGGTTGTGTCACCAAAGTTACAAATTAGAATCCCCAATGTCCAAGGAGTCTGCACATATCATTTTTAACTCTCTACTCCTTTTGGAACTGGAGAAGATGAGAATTGGTTTTTAAAGTTGTGACCCCTGTGACCCTATTTGGGGTCACATGATCAACAAAGTTACAAATTAGAATCTCCATTGGCCAAGGAGTCTGCACATATCATTTTTAACTCTTTAGTCCTTTTAGAACTGGAGAAGCAGATGAAAATAGGTTTTTAAAGTTGTGACCCCTGTGACCCTATTTGGGGTCACAGGGTCACCAAAGTTACAAATAAGAATCCCCATTGTCCAAGGAGTCTGCACATATAAATTTTAACTCTCTACTCCTTTTGGAACTGAAGAAGAAGATGAAAATAGGTTTTTAAAGTTGTGACCCCTGTGACCCTATTTGGGGTCACAGGGTCACCAAAGTTAATAACTAGAATCTCCATATGCTAAGGTACCTGTACACAAAATTTAAGCTGTCTAATGTGTATGGTTCATGAGGAGAAGTCGAAAGTGTCAAAAGTTTACGGACGGACGAAGGCCGGACGCCGGACGACGGACGGACGCCGGACGACGGGCCATGCCATAAGCCCATCTGGACTTTCAGTCCTGATGAGCTAATAACGTGCTACTGCCCCTTTACTTGAGAGCCTCTTTGATGTACCTGAAATTTGTCCTGCATATGTCCCCTGTACATCGACTTCAGCCACGGCTAGATATTCGAGGTTCTCCCTCCAGATCCTGACGAACCGCACAGCCCTTGAGTGTTCACATCTGAACAGTAGAGTCACGTCTCGAATCAGGTCGGGCCATTGTCCACATACAGTGAGCTCGCTGTTACCAAGGGTGTTAACATCTTGACCAGAGATACCAATGTACGCATTTCTATTATAATTGAGTCCACCTGCAAAGTCATTTCAATTCATTCGATTATATGTGCAAAATATCAACAATATTTTCCACCTTCTTTTCCTCCTACATAATTATGATCTCAGCTCATTTCATATGATATAAGAGCATAACTTGCTTAAAAGATATAGAACATTATCTCAAGTTTGTACATATGGCAGACTGGTATTTAAGGAGTGAGTTTCACATACGACATTGACATCAATGTATTGAAAGTGCATTAGTGTAGTGTTCACCTATTAACGCCATCTCTTCAAACAGTAAACTTCAAATATTTCGAAAACTCAATTCAACTACAGACAAACAGTCGTTGTCATGTATGCTTATATACAAGCAAATTAGAAAGTGTAATGACTGAAAATAAATCATGGATCTGACAGTGAACTGGCTGAACATAAAAGGCGGACAAGACAATGGACTGACTGAAAATAAAACATGGATCTGAGAGTGAACTGGCTGAACATAAAAGGAGGATCTGACAGTGAACTGGCCGAAAATAAATAATACTGCTGCATATCTTAACATACTGGCTGAAAATAGAAAGCGGATCTGACTGAATATAAAAGGCGGATCTGACAGTGAACTGACTGAATATAAAAAGAGGATCTTACAGAGAACTGGCTGAAAATAAATTATACTGCTGCATATCTTAACATACTGGCTGAAAATAAAAAGCGGATCTGACTGAATATAAAGGCGGATCTGACAGTGAACTGACTGAATATAAAAGGAGGATCTGACAGTGAACTGGCCGAAAATAAATTATACTGCTGCATATCTTAACATACTGGCTGAAAAAAAGCGGATCTGTCTGAATATAAAAGGCGGATCTGACAGTGAACTAGCTGAACATATACATATATCTTAACATACTGGTTGAAGATAAATGGCGTATAAGACAGTGTACTATTTCAACGTAAAGGCTGATCTGACAGTGTATTTCCTCCATAGGTAACCAACATGTTCTCTCACTGGTATCTGCTAGTATCATCTGATTGTAATAGTAAATTGTATCAAGTCTGCCAATTCAATAGCGATTGCCATGATGCATCGAGAAATGCAGATGCATTTCATTGTTTTATGTCCAAATTTCTCCAACATAAGAATAAGAATTTTGATGTTACATAGTTCATTCACAGTTGTCATTTGCAAGTCTGTTAAAGCATAAGTAGCATATTTATCGTTTTCAGATTATCTCAAAATACAGGATGTTTATAAGATCTCACAAAGTAACAGAAATTCTGTCAATCATTTTACAATGTATCATCGACTTTACTCATAAACTGTTTATGAATTCTAACCAAATATACATTCAAATTTGGGTGACTTTCATCTTGTAATTCTCTCTCCTTTTCTCTTTACCTTCAGCAGACATGGTAACCGCTACACTCTGGATGAAAAAGTCTCCTTGCAGATCGCCCTGCCAATATGGAGTTTTCTCATACTCTGTCAAAGAAACTGTCAAAAGGTCTCCATCGTTGGCTTGCCCTGCTGCGTATACTGCATCATCATAGAGGGTACTCGACTGAGTACTTGACTTGTTCAACATCAGGTTGAGTTCTGAATTCGAGACAATCTTTCCATCAACTTTATCGTTTAAATGTTGAAAAAACACATTTTCATCAAATAAATTTGTCATGGCCAAAATTTAATGTATTCAATTTCACTCATCCATTTTATATGAAATACTCACATACATACTATCAAAACGTAGATTCAAAGACTTTCTGTTGATGAATCAAGTTTTTCTCTAAACTTCTGTGCATTGCCCTACCTGTATTTAATGTCAGTATTCCAAATTGTGGAACTCATAACTGTATTATAATGTGTCAACAGATGCTTTGGTCTTTACTCCTATAATATAAGTTGCCTGTAAACAGTATCCTCAATAGCACCAAGGGGAACAACTCTAACCTAACTTCCTGCTCAATGCCATGTGCTTTGTAAACACACCAGTACTATCACATTGTCCTGAATAATCAAGCTTTGTAACACGAAGCTATGTTTGTCAAATTATTACAATAACATTGATTACACTTTATCAGATTTGGTGATGATTCTAGTTGCAGCCAAGACGACGCAATCTTCCCGTTTCTCTCTATCACAGGGACAGTCCTATCGGGCTATTTTAGTAGAAATAGAACTCAAAAGTATTTAACTGTTGACATTTATATATGATTATTATATGGTTATTACTTATCTTCAAATATGTAAGTGAGGGGTCCATTAAAGTAGTTCTAGATTTAACAATATGACAAAGAATAGAATGAATAATTACTCCTCTTGAATTTCATGTCCACTTAAAATATCCCGATAGGACTGTCCCTTTATAGAGGTTTTGCACTATAGTTTTGCATAGTCATATCATATCTTACCTGCCAGACTCTGTGTGGTCGTGTCCGGCACTTAAACCTCCGCAACATATAAGAACCCCGGGGAATGCCTCTCGATAACGACATACCTCACTGGATAGAGAGGATTACAAGTGAAGACTGCTGTGCCTTCCACTCCATCGGGCCATTTTCCACATTGGATGAACTCAGCCGTTGGGTTTGAACTCCTGTCATAGTTCGACAAGCCGATGAACGTTTGTTGAAATGATTCACCTAAAATAATTGTCTCTTTTTAAATTAAGTAAATAAGAAAAACAATGGTTGTTGACGATTTACATCGCTAAGTCGTTTATCAAGATACAATTATATTCTGACAAAAAGTGTGTATGGCAACACGACAAACATATGTGATCATATTCAATAGCAACAAAGCGATATTTGAGATGAAGCTCTATAAAATCCTACATCAAAGCAACATGGCTATTGGTTTTAATTTTGGGAGAGTCATAAAGTAAAGTATATATATCTATTTCGATATCATCTTTGAATAAAACTTTTGTAAGCTATTGCTTTGTGTTGCTTCTAGGCCTTTATCTCTCGATAGATATAGATACTGTGTTATTTATACTAATTTTGTAGAAAAAAATAAATGTGCAATGTATTTATTATTTTATGTGAGTAGACAAGCAAATTGTATCATGTCAAAGACACTGTCTAATCGGCTTCCTCTCAGTGATCTTAGTTTGTGAAAATTTCATGCATGTCATGAAAACGCTGTACTTTATCAATTTTAATTCTATTCAAACTAAACTATTTGTATTGGATTGAAAATCTACAAATTAAGTTTGAATTATGATTAAACTAAACAATAGTGTCTTGAAATCCTGTGACAAGGATTTTCACACTCCAATCACCGAAAAATGGCTTCACTTCTCATTGTTGATATTTTGTGACCGAGTGTGCGCTCTTCCTTATCAATTTCGCAAACAAAAAACAACAAAAGAATTAACCCAGTAGCACATTTCAAATTGCGTTGTGTTGTAATAATGTAATAAGCAATTTCAGACTTCACATTTAAACTGAACCCAAGCTTGTCCATAAACGGAAGATGCGCAGAGATTCTAACATGGCATTTTGATGTGGTTTGAGTCGTCCAATTAGTGACCGGCCTTGATAGCTTAACAATCACAGTTTTTAGCTTTTAATGCTAATCCCGACATTCTTATGTCGACTGAAATAAGTCTTATGTCAATATAAGGTGACAAATGAATATCAATTGGGCAGTCGATGAGCACTGATTACACCCGCCAAACTCTTAACTCTTAAGAGAGCATAAGAACATAACGATATGCAAAACTCTGAAGTGTACTAAGTCTATGCGGTGGTCTAACGTAACAAATATCTGCCTTCAAACGGTTAAGAGATGATGTTTCTTTTTTGTCTTTCTGGGTTGTCAAAACTCCATTCATCCTCTCTGTATTGCCGTACCGAGTTACCAATGGAACTGAAAGAACGATGGCGATTCATCTAGAAAAGGTAGTTGTAACACATTATTGTCAACTTTAAACGGTAATCCACGATATTTTTTGTCGGTTTTTGTTCAAGGATATGAAGCAAACTGTTCTCATAAAAATAATAAATAATACCAACATTTTGTTCACTGTTGGGCATAATTTGTGAAAATTGTCAAAATAACAATTAAGCCAAAACAAAAAGATAATCATTATTCTTATTAGACCAATAAACATGTCTTAAAAGAAGCCTAATAATATTGTCAACATTGTATTTTATATCACCATGATAAATTTTATCATTTATGAAGCAAAAGAGAATATATGATAAATAAATGACCGGCATCGTCTTTTTTTGCTAATAAACACAATATTTTACAAACATGTAACCTCAGAATTGTTAATCATGACAGACGTTCATGTCATTCTGTATTTCAATACTACCAATTTTATTATTTCTGGGTTTAGAAGATGTTAGCCGAAGAGTTGAGTCCGCATTTTTGCCAAGAAATGTCAAATTTTACAAAAATACTTGCAAAATTTTTTAATCATGACAAACCTTCTTGATCTATATTCAGCCTTTCGCATTAAATTACGCTATTTCACGGACGTAAATATGCATTATATTGATGCTAATCAATCTAAAAGTACGGGTAGTACAATATTAAAAGACTTTTAGTTAGTATTCAGGCGAAGCAACTCCCGAAGCGAATCCATGTCGACTCGTGTCATGAAGTTTGTTTCTATGGCAATGTGTATCAAACCACGGTGAATCGCCCGTCATAAAAATCGTGTTCGAATTTCGACCATAGAAATAACCAATGAAATTTGAGGATTTTGAAATGTCATGGTAGAATGATGCTTTACTCTGTATAGTCTGTTTATTACGTCACACCCGCGCGAGCTTTATGGCCCCTTACCAAGGTGGGTTTTTCACAGCCGATAATTACGCTGTCTAAATGAAGGGCTAATTAAAGGAGTTTATTGGACAAATTAACAAAAATTAAGTCCAGCTTTTAATCTTTGAACGAAAATCGAGAAGTGGTAAGGTCGGGGTAAGTTGATGTTTAACAAAATGACCGAATCTAAGACTGTGTCTAGACTAGATTAATTTAGATAGTGTTTTGCGTAGACGTGCCTATTCTCTATCAACAAATGCCGCCAAGACCAGATGATCCCATCGAGTCTTGTTGTGCACTGTAAATGATAGTATAAGGTAGAACAGGTTTTAGGGAAGAGATATACATGGGCTGAGTTAACTGTTTGCGTAAAATGACCATTCACCTTCTGTAAGGACTAAGGAAACAACGACACGTTTGACCGATAAGGAATCCTGCAGATCTCCCTGCCAGTACTTAAAGGTAGTTGATTGGGTTGCGCTGTATGTCACAAGATTTCCATCATTGGCTAGTGAGGCACTGTACTCAATGCCACTAGAACTTGACTGGAGACTTTGCTTGTTCAACAACAGGTTGTTCCCTGGGTAAAAATATAAGTAATTTCATATGCATTAATTTGATAAAAGTTGCATTTAAAATTAACCAACAAGAGGAGAGCTAGGTGTCAACAAGAGGAGAGCTAGGTGTCAACAAGAGGAGAGTCAGGTGTCAACAAGAGGAGAGCCAGGTAGGTGCCAACAATGGGATAATTTTCTTTAATATCTCTATGTCAGAAAATATTCCATAATTATTATTAACTATCCACCTTAAAAACCGAATTTCAAGAGATATGTTTCTTCAACTTGCTTCCGAGGTATACTGTACGTCATAGGTCATGTGTAATTTGTAATTGCTAATAAACATGCATTTTATATATTATGAACTATCCGAGGCAATAATAACAACATTTAATAAATTTGTGGCTTTACAGTTTACCAGTCCAATTAAAATTGTTCACTCTCACTTTTTGCCCTGTTCATTTCCCAGATGTTGTTGCGGGATCCAGACAAACTTGATGGATTCATTAAAAGAATTCAAAACGAATAAAACTAGGAGAGGTGACAAAACAAGATTTTCTGCGCTAAGTCACCACGATATATGGTTCTGTGATCGTTTCTAAATAACTTGCAGTACAGTAACTTGCAAATATCAGTATACAGATTCAACAAAATACTACTACAGCAACATTTATAGACATGCAAGTGTTAGAATTATCCTTATGATTTCTCTTAGCATCATTGACATAATACCTTTGATTTCTTGAGGTAAAACGGCAATCATCAGACAAACAACAAACATTTTTCTTCAAAGATTGGACAGACTGACTGTTAACCTTCTTGAATGACAGGAGAGAATCTAAGTCCATCCTTGGTCGCCTGGTACATGTCGAGTGAGCACAATATGATTCATTAACTTTGCATGAGAAAAGCACCAATAGTCTTTAATGATCAGGTAGGGTCCGACTTGATTTGAAAACATATTGATCTTTGCAAAAGAAGAATGTTTGAGTCTAATTAGGTATTTTGCTTTTTGTGTTTGCTGAATCGAAACAAGAGTCTCAAAAGATGACATATTACACAGGACCCCAATAAATCAGAATATATATTTAAGAATTATCAAAGATTAAAATTGAAGAGAAAATCATCTGTCAGAATTTTAAGTGACGTTTCCTCAGACATCACCAAAACTAGATTTTTCAAAAAAGTTGAAAATCCTAATTGGCACGTTTAAATGTAATTAAAATCTTAAGGAAATATTAGTAAATATTTCTTTAAACTATTATTTTAGGCAAGATGTCATTAATTCATCTCTAAATTGCTCAGATAATACCATAACGTATTGTTTGTCTAAAGATAATGAAATAGTTTTTTTGTTAACGATCTGGAGATGTTTTATATATTCTCCTCAACTTCCTTTCGTCATTATGTTTCTTGATTTATGTTGCTACCATATACTAACCGTCTTGGAGATAAAACAAATTAATCAAGCTTTGGGTTATGGTCGAATGGTTCATATCGAGTGACAATGTGGTTCAATAGGTTTCATTATTTATTAAAAAAAGTATATTTACAACTACAAACTGTAGTTAAGTCAATATTGTCGACCTGATATGAATCACAATGTTGCTTCTTGAGATGAGATTTCAGTGTTTAGATCAATCAAACACCAAAGACATAAACTGTCACAATGAATAACATTTATAAAATATGATGTTGTTTAGAGACAGAGGTAACATACAGTTATCACTATGCAAAGAAGAGTTCGTAAACATTGATTGAAATATGAAATGCTCCTAAAAATGCGAGATGTGTCAACAAGCACATTTAATGTTTTATTAATTGTCTTATTTTGATGACACATCTAATTGTTTTGAAAGTATTATAAAGATATGCGAGAAAATATAAAAGACTCTCTGATAATAAATGGCTAGAATATAAAATGAAGTCGAGACTGTAGTTTACCAATTCTAATCATATGCCATTCAAAATTTCTCTCATTGCTTCAAGAATACAGCTCGGATCCTTTAACAATGCAGCTTGATTTCCCGAAATATTTTATGTAATAGACACTCCATCGTCATTGAATGTACAATTACAAAGTGAATATGATATACTAATGGAAACGAATAAGGGAACGCTTAATTACTGTTAACTTATGTCTGGCATGTTCCGTTTGTTCGAGTCTGCGTAGGGCCATTAACATTTTGAAGTTTACTTCCACTGAAAAAGGTTCCGTGCACGTGAAAATTGATTTCCATGAACTTCATGCATGGCAACGTCCATTTTACCTTCAAGGAGTCAACGAATGTCAGTGTACCTTTACCTTCAGAATCATGCCAAGAGCATACATTTCTGATAATGAGAAATGGCAGGCTATCGGGTGCATAAACAGCGGTCAATCAATATACCAGACAGCCAGACAATTTAACAAGTCTAAAAGTGTGATTTTGCGACTGTGGAACCGGTACCGTCAGACAGGGAACGTAATGATTAAACCAGGTCGTGGTCCAAAACGTAAGACAACACCCCGAAACGACCGCCAGCTGGTGCTGCTGTCCTTACGTAATCGATTTTAACCAGCACGAATATAAAACTAAGAATTTGTGACAGTACTGTCAGAAACAGACTTAAAGCAGCAGGCTTAAAGTCAGGTCGTCCTGTTGTTGGGGTAAGGCTGACTGCGGAACACAGACGTCTCAGAAGAGCATGGGCTACACAACATCAAATTAGACAATTTCGACATTGGCGCACCACCATGTTCAGTGATGAGTCTAGATTCAATTTGGACTTCGCAGATGGTCGGATTCGCGTTTGGCGACGCCTTCGTGAACGTCACCATCAGTCGACATCAAACAACACGATTCCTACGGAGGCGGATCTGTGATGGTATGGGGCGGCATAACTTACGACCATAGGACCAACCTTGTTTGACTTAATGGAAGAGTGACCGGTGTCCGTTACCGAGACGAAGTGTTGCAACCTGTTGTTCTTCCTTTCCGCCGGAGAGTGGGTGTAAACTTTGAGTTTCAACATGACAATGCTCGACCCCAAACGGCTCACGTCAGCAGGGATTTTCTCACGCAGAACAACGTCAGAGTGTTGTCATGGCCATCCAATAGCCCAAACATTAATCCCATTGAACACCTCTGGGACGTTCTTGGACGTCGGGTGAGGGATCGTGATGTTCTACCCCAGACACTTGATGCCATATTCCAGGCTCTCCAAGAAGAGTGGCGCGCAGTTCCTCGGGCTGTCATCCGGAAGTTGATCCACAGTGATCAGGAAACAGGGAGGACACACCAGATACTGAAATTTCACCTGTGGTGTACATACCTAATGAAATATACTTGATCAAAAACCCATGACAATAAAACAAATTTCACCATCAATACATGCGTTCCTTTATTCATTTCCATCAGTATATAGTGGAACAGCTCTTTTGACCACGGTAGACAATTATAGATATAAAGTGGTATTTTTCTCAGACAGAGACTCTTGAGAACTGTCCAATTAAGTAATTTATTAATGACCAAAGAAACTTCGGAATTTCCATTGTTTTATTCAGGTGGGACTGGTAAAATGTACCTTACAACGTTTGTCTATACACTTAACCGAAAGATCTCGGCAACGTATAAACGGGCATAAAGAAGGTTCGTCAACTTCTCTTAACATAATCATTGATGCCCTGCATTTCTTTGCCGACTTGAGTCTTTGATGGGTTCAAAGCATATTCCTACGCAAAGATTAAAATGTCTCGGACCTGGCTTATTTAACCCTTGCTGTAGACCATTGACTTTTATTTCAGTGGACGGACTTCGACAACAATGGTGCAATGTTATTTTCAGCCTGATTGGACTATCATTTTCCCTTATAGTAGACTGGAGAACAAGCACAGAAAAGCCAAGTGTCGGCAGCAAGACTTAAATGAGTAAGCTTGGAAACTGACTTTTGAAGCTTTGTGAAATACATCGGTTCAACGTTGTACCTAAGAAGCACCTAATAGTTCGAGTCCGGTAGCTTGGTACCCTTATAGTGTATAAACCGACAGACATATTTATTCAGTAACTTAGGTCCTATGCCAATACTACAAAAAATATTAAAAAGTGGAAAATTGTATGCGCTGCTGATATATCTGAAGTTAATATATTTTTATTCCTCAAGCGGCGCACTTGTGCAACAAATCTGAAGATTTATTTTTTAATACATTACATTGTTATTGTCTGTGATCATTAGTCGGAGGAAAGTTTCAGTTGTCCGTGGTTTAATCAGATAACTTTGTTAAGTCATTTCGTGATTTTTTTTTCTAGGAAGTGAACATGTAATGGAATAAATCCTAATTATAATCAATGCCAAGCCAAAACGTTATTGTTTGTCTCAATCACAGATAACTTCGCACTATGATAGAATATGTTTGAATAATACATGAGTTAAGTGATGAAATAATCAATTAAACAATTGTACCCTTATCGATCAATAAAAAGTGTTTTGAGTGGAATAGATTGATCTTAGACAAAAATCAATCTTTTCCAAAGTTAGTTGTGAACAGAAATCCATAAAGAGACAATTAGTAGAAAAAGAACTGAATATATAAACAAAGAATTTAATTAAGCACCCTCTATTTTGTAAAACGTAATTTGGCGTTATTGGAATATCTTTATAGATTTGAAGTATTAATCAGTTTTTATATAAGGATTTTTTTATGGACTATTTAGTCGAATTTCTTATATGAAAAGAACATTATAAAAATGTGATGACACCGAAATTTGGCCCAAAAATAACTTTGGTCACTGGGGATAAACTTTTAAAAAAATGGATTTTTATAATAAAAAATAACATTATTTAACGTACTATACCGTCTCCGACTCACAGTAGCCCCTAATTGCCTATCAATTATCTTCTGACTTAATTACACAGCAAAACAAACCGAAGTTACCTGCTCACAACCACGCCCCCTATGGTCATGTGGCCAAACCGTCATTCGAACTTTTTGTTCCACGGTCGTGTTTCCTTGAGCTCAGGAGTTTGTTGTTGTTGTTTTCATTTTCTAGACCTCTTTTCGGTTAATTAAGAGTTTTTGTGTTAGGGGGATCTCTCTGTCCTCTCTGTCCTTCTTAACTAGCAGCATAGGAGTGAGTGAGTGGAGCCGCTGCTTTACTCTGTCTGGCGAGTGACCCGTGTCCACTTGACGGGGCGTCAGCAGGGCACGTCTAGGTTGTCTCGACAGGCGGTCCGTCTTGGATAGTTCATTCGTCTTAGCGGGGCAGGGAAACGTCAGCGATGTTCTTCTGCGGACGCTGCGACTAAGGAAGTCGGGGAAACATGATCTCCTCTCCCTCTGCAGATCTTGCAAGTTCACCTGTCAGTTGGGAGATAGGTGTGACGATTGCGAGTCACTCTCTGTCGAGGCGTTCAAGATGTACGCCAGGACGTTGCAGAAGAATGAGCGGAATGGGATCCACGCTAAAGGTCCACTCGCGTTCCGCGTTCATCAGCGGTCTCGACCGTTTCTTCCCCGCCGTCATTTCGTAGGACACAAGGGAATTTGACTCTGATGAGCGGGTTGGACTCTCTCCCGCTTGACCGTTCCCCGCTGATCAGCTCTGTTGCATCTCGGGCTTCTCCTCTTCGACTGCAGAGGAAGGCAAAGAAGAAGAAGAAATTAAGGGGTCGTTCTGATTTTAATCAGGCAGTTTTTTTCAGTCCAGCTCGTCGTCTATGTCAAGGATAGGATGACGGGGGTGCTGGCGGAGAAAGATGGCGGTCTGTCAGCGGATGGACCAGGAGTGAAGCATTCACTCCAGATGGAGGGACGCTCAAGACTCCCCCACGTCGGCGGGTGACCAGCGAGGTCACCATCTGCTCTCCAGAGGTTTCCTCAAGTGGGAACTCAACCTCTGGCCTGTCACCTGTGGACGGAAGGCGTACCTTTGTGGACCCTTCGGAACCCCCTGTTCATTTCAATGTTGGACGAGGGAGGTGAGGGCGGGTCGGGAGCTAGCGCACTCAACAAGATGCAGGCGGTAGAAACTCGGGCGCACATACACCTTCGGGAAGTGTCTGACTCTCCGTCCTCATCAAAGCGAGCTTGTTTCGAGTACTTTTGCGAGGACCAACCAACTCAGGCTTTTAGGCAGGTATTCCCTGCTCATAGGCTCTTTGGGACGGCGGGGCAGGGGTCCGGGACGGCTAATCACCCTGCCGATTCTTTCTGACCGTCACCGTGGTTCCCTCCCAGTGGCGGACCCACCAATCCCCCTCAACCAACCTGTTCTTGATCAAGACGTTCGGAGGGTCGCTGCAACCGGATTGGCACATCATGTGTCAGACGTCCACCTGGACAAGAAGGCACGCTCTATGGTGGGCACCATTAATTCTGTGGCCAACACCTGTCAGGCTATGGCAGCTTTCGCCAAAGTGGCCGCGAGTTTGTCTCCCTGGCAGGAGGACTTGCACAAGTTATGCTCAGTGCGAGGCGAATCTCGGCGGGAATCACAAACCTCCGTAGGAACGGATTTCTGAGGTGGACTAACCTGCCGGTTTACATCTGAAGCAACCTCAGGTACACGTCGGTGTCCACCAGGACGCTCTTTGCGGGGGCGATTCCCGCCGCCCTCCCTCATAGTCATGAAATCCAACAGCAGGATCTCACTAACAGACTGGCGGAGGAGCGCAGCTCGCATTCGGCGACTGTGAAAAAGGAACAGCCTTAGCAAGGCAATGCCAGGAAGACAAGTGATGTGTCCTTTCGGTTCGGGGGTCGGGCTGGTCGTGACCCACTCCTTTGGCTGGCCATCTAGGCAGCCGCCTAGGGCATTTCGCACTGAATTGGTGACAGCTGGGATTAGACTCCTTCGTGTGTCAGACTCTGGAGCGGGGGTTTCAGATCCCCGTCTCGTCTCGTCTCCCCCACCATTCACCTGCAACCCAGTGGAGCACCTGCTGGCAACGGACTGGCTCACTCTCACGCTGGAGCAGGTGTAGATTCTCATCTCCAAGGAGGAGTAAATCCCGCTCCAGAACGTCACACCAGGGTTCTATTCCGCAGTGTCTGTGCGACCCAAGAGAAATTCGGGAAAATGGCTGCTCATTCACGACATGTCAGTGTTCAACCGCTCCTCCATCGTACGGCCACCATATTTTTGTCTCTTGACTGTGTCGTCGCTATACCTCCAATTCGTTCTGGGGTTGGGGGGGGGCGCCACTTTCAGTGGAATGTGCTCCCATTGCGCACACGTTCACTCCGACAGGGGAGATGTAGGTTCTTCCTGCCCCATTCCCAGCGGAGTACCAAGGAGATTGATAGACAGGTGTTGGGGGTCTATCTGCGGTTGGCGATTCTTGAGGCCGGTTTGCACCAATCAGCATGAGATACAGGAGGTTTCAGTTTCTGTGGCTTTTCATAGCGTCATTGCAGTCGGATATTATGTCTGGCTGATTCTGGAAGTCCGGCATGGTCTTCGCCAACCACTACCTTGGAGATTTGTTTACAGAAGACCTTGAGGGGGTGGCCAGATTAGGACCGCAAGTGTTTGCTCAGAACGGCACGACGGGGCCTGCTCCCACTGGGAGGTTTGCAGCTCACCGGTAGGTCAGTTGTGTCAGCAGTTTTCAGATTTTATATCTTTCCTTTGCCTTCCTTTGTCTCTTGTTGTTTTTTGTTAGGGCGGGACGGGCTTTCTCCCTTGGCAGGAGTACCGGGAGTCCGCCCTTAGCGCTGGGTTCACAGGCCTCCTCCGCTGTGGTTGTCGGGCCTACGGTGAGTGGGAGACGGTATAGTACATTAAATAATAGTACGTTTTTGAATAAACGTCATTATTTGTACTTACCCGTTGACGATTTCCCGCCCTTGCCTCACCGCCTGTGAGTATGTTCGCTCAGGTATCCGTTCACTCCAGGTAGTTTGGATCACGACTTGGTCACGTGACTATAGGGGGCGCGGAGGTGAGCAGGTAATGACGTCACGATGCGCCAACAATGGTCATGTAAGCGATACTTTACATTTTTTACGATGTTATTCAGACAGTCATATATACTACTAAATCGAGTTTGATAACATTTGTATGTATTCGCTCGTAAAATACTAAACCACTAATTCGTTTCATAAACTTTAGACAAGTTTGAGGTCAATATGTATTATCTATATAATTGCAATTGACGACAAAGTATCATGTTTTGATATACATTTCTATGGCGATGATATTAGAAAACAAGAAGTATAGGAACAAAACTAGCTGTGTTATACTGGTCTTACATCGATTTACAAGATGCATGTTTGATTTGGAACTATTGGTGGTTCTGCTACGTTTCATTGGTGTTACATTTGAGAGCTACTTTGAACAATAATTGGAGACTATATAGAGGACACTATATGAGTGTCCATGACATACTATGTGGCTAAATATTAGTATTTCCCGAGCGAGAGGGGGGATATACTCATATTTAGGCATGGGTGTCGTAAACATAGAACGTCAAGGACACGAATATGATATCTTAAATCCTACTTCTAAACACAGGCAAACTAGTCGTCGCCGGTCCGTATGGGATTGTGACGTCATGGGTGAACCGTGACGTCAAAACATTGTCTATAACGTGACGTCACAATGAAAAAGTGATATTTTGCCCTAGAGCAACATATGAAAAATATGAACCTCGATATCACTGCCCTCGCATTATAATCGCCTTTAAATATCGAAAGTAACCATGTTAATGTCTGTAAGAAACTGTATCCATTCCTGAATTGAACACTGCGGATTTGTCAATGTGACAGCTTGGCATGTTAAAGAATTAGATACTGACACGGGTGTAGATGATTTCGTAGGAGGATAAGGTTCGTAGGAGGAGTTTTCGGTGGTTTCGTAGAAGTATATTTTGTATTGGAATATGCGTAATGGTCTAGATCTGAAGTATATGTTGTGTGTTGTTTTTATTAATTAATAAAGGTAGAACGTAAGAATGATGTTATAATTTTTTTTACATTTTAGCAGTGACTGGAAGATGTTGGGTAAATTTCACAGGATTGCGATTGGAATATTGTCGGATGGTGGGCAGTATATATCTAAGTATTGTTTGTATTGATGAAAAAGTAAATCAGGAAAATAATTAATTTATATACAATTGTCAATCTATGAGTATCAATTGAAAAATAATTGAATGCCACATGAAAAGGTTCAGGTCAGTTCATAAAAAGGTCTTTAGTGTAATCAGTGTTGATCCAAGTCCTGACCCCTCGTAGTTTCCTTGATATCCCTCCGTTATCAATCAGGGCCATAGTAATTAGTCGAAATTAATAAATCGACTTAAACAATCAAAGCTTGATTGATAGTTATTGACAATTGTTCTCTAATTAAATTAACATTCATAAGTAAATATTGCTGGTTTAAGCACGAGGACAAAAGTGTTTAAAGGATGATAAGGCCTGTATATTAATACAATTTAAAAAAATAGAGCCATTGGCTCTGTAGCTCATCAGGCTTCATCATGAATTATGCTGTAGAGTGTGGCAATGTGATTCCCCCTTTGTAGAGGCCACAGGGTCACCAATCATAAAAATTAAGTGCAGGGATACATTAACCTGCGAGTCCTGCTTCAAATACTCATAAAATTTAGAAAGGACTTATAGAAATAAAAGCTGTGAGTCCTGGGTTGCATAGTTTTTTTAGTGATACTATGAGCTTACTTGTAAAAGGACTTATTTAAATCTGCTGGGACTCAGAAGACTTCTTGGTAGCGAGTCCCTTGACTCAGAGGGTCATATCTGTAGATTGATCACTGAAGTGTAAGGCGACAAGTTTCAGTTTTCTAGGCTTCATACTTCAGGAGAAGAAGATGAAAATAGATTTGAAAGACGTTCCTGTTGCCTTTCTTAGGGGCAACAGGGTCACAAAAGCTACAATTCATAATCCTCACAAGTCAAGGAGTCTGTACACAAAGTTTCAGCTTTCTAGGCCTGATGGTTCTGGAAAAGAAGATGAAAATAGTTTTTTAAGGTTGGGCCCCTGTGGCCCTTATTAGGGATCACAGGGCCACCAAAGCTACAATTTATAATCCCCACTAGCCAAGGAGTCTGTACACATAGTTTCAGCTTTCTAGGCCTTATGGTTCTGGAGAAGAAGATGAAAATAGGTTTTTAGCGCCTGGCCCCTGTGGCCCTTATTAGGGATCACAGGGCCATCAAAGCTACAATTTATAATCCTCACTAGCCAAGGAGTCTGTTCACAAAGTTTCAGCTTTCTAGGCCTGATGGTTTTGGAGAAGACGATTAAAATAGGTTTTTAGGGTGTGGCCCCTGTTGCCCTTATTAGGGGTCACAGGGCCACCAAAGCTACAAATCATAATCCACACTAGCCAAGGAGTCTGTACACAAAGTTTCAGCTTTCTAGCCGTTATGGTTCTGGAGAAGAAGATGAAAGTTAGGGCCTGGCCCCTGTGGCCCTTATTAGGGGTCACAGGGCCACCAAAGCTACAATTTATAATCCTCACTAGTCAAGGAGTCTGTTCACAAAGTTTTAGCTTTCTAGGCCTGATGGTTCTGGAGAAGAAGATGAAAATAGGTTTTTAGGGTGTGGCCACTGTGGCCCTTATTAGGGGTCACAGGGTCACCAAAGCTACAATTTATGATCCTCATTAGCCAAGGAGTCTGTACACAAAGTTTCAGGTTTCTAGCCCTTATGGTTCTGGAGAAGAAGATGAAAATAGGTTTTTAGGGCCTGGCCCCTGTGGCCCTTATTAGGGGTCACAGGGCCACCAAAGCTACAATTTATAATCCCCACTAGCCAAGGAGTCTGTACACATAGTTTCAGCTTTCTAGGCCTTATGGTTCTGGAGAAGAAGATGAAAATAGGTTTTAGGGCCTGGCCCCTGTGGCCCTTATTAGGGGTCACAGGGCCATCAAAGCTACAATTTATAATCCTCACTAGCCAATGAGTCTGTACACAAAGTTTCAACTTTCTAGGCCTGATGGTTTTGGAGAAGAAGATGAAAATAGGTTTTTAGGGTGTGGCCCCTGTTGCCCTTATTAGGGGTCACAGGGCCACCAAAGCTACAAATTATAATCCACACTAGCCAAGGAGTCTGTACACAAAGTTTCAGCTTTCTAGCCGTTATGGTTCTGGAAAAGAAGATGAAAATAGGTTTTTAGGGCCTGGCCCCTGTGGCCCTTATTAGGGGTCACAGGGCCACCAAAGCTAAAATTTATAATCCCCACTAGTCAAGGAGTCTGTTCACAAAGTTTTAGCTTTCTAAGCCTGATGGTTCTGGAGAAGAAGATGAAAATAGGTTTTTAGGGTGTGGCCACTGTGGCCCTTATTAGGGGTCACAGGGTCACCAAAGCTACAATTTATGATCCTCATTAGCCAAGGAGTCTGTACACAAAGTTTCAGGTTTCTAGCCCTTATGGTTCTGGAGAAGAAGATGAAAATAGGTTTTTAGGGCCTGGCCCCTGTGGCCCTTATTAGGGGTCACAGGGCCACCAAAGCTACAATTTATAATCCCCACTTACCAAGGAGTCTGTACACAAAGTTTCAGCTTTCTAGGCCTCATGGTTCTGGAGAAGAAGATGAAAATAGGTTTTTAGGGTGTGGCCCCTGTGGCCCTTATTAGGGGTCACAGGGCCACCAAAGCTACAATTAATGATCCTCATTAGCCAAGGAGTCTGTACACAAAGTTTCAGGTTTCTAGCCCTTATGGTTCTGGAGAAGAAGATGAAAATAGGTTTTTAGGGCCTGGCCCCTGTGGCCCTTATTAGGGGTCACAGGGCCACCAAAGCTACAATTTATAATCCTCACTTACCAAGGAGTCTGTACACAAAGTTTCAGCTTTCTAGGCCTGATGGTTCTGGAGAAGAAGATGAAAATAGGTTTTTAGGGTGTGGCCCCTTTGGCCCTTATTAGGGGTCACAGGGCCACCAAAGCTACAATTTATAATCCCCACTAGCCAAGGAGTCTGTACACATAGTTTCAGCTTTCTAGGCCTTATGGTTCTGGAGAAGAAGTCTAAATTCCGCAAAGTATACGGACGGATGGACGGACGGACGCCGGACAACATGCCATGCCATAAGCCCATCGGGCCTTACAGGCCAGATGAGCTAAAAATTGACAATTTGACAAAATTGACAAAGGCAAATATGTAATCTTTTAGATGTTTTCTTATCTTAAAAATGTGTTGAAATAAGTCCGTTTCGTTATAATAAGAGCCTGGCAGATAGCGTTAATGATTTCTCTCCGATACTTTCTATCTAAATGTTCCCTTCCCCCGACCACCATGCTATTACACTTTGCTGTATACTTTACTTTATACTTGATGTACTTGATCAGGTGTGGTGAATAAGGCCGGACCTCCAATAAGCGCCGGGCGGTAAAACCCCTTTAATGGTTATAAGGCCCTTTTCCCTGGTATGTCATGGTATGTTTTTTTATTGTTGTGGAAGGGCGACAAAATTACAGCGGGGCATGTGTGCTTCACTAACTTCTGTCTTGTTACCGAAGCATTAGAGACGTTTTATAAACAGAACAAGCGGTAAGTGGGTTTATCATAAACCGTGCTTTGTGGGTAGAATTTTCCAGGGGTTGAGTGAAATATAACAATAGGTTGATGAAATATGTTGTTTTCCTGTAGAGCAAGAACATATACATGTATACTCTCGTTTCTTATTTTGGTGTACCTTCTCGTCAATGACTAGGAGGTCAATGATTGATAACAAAAACTAAAAATTATGTTCATATAAATATGAACTTTAATACATTACTCACAACATATACACATTAAACTCCTATATTCACAATATTGCAACAATATAAATAGATAATTATATAAATATAAAACTGGACAACGTGGCAACATCCATAGAAAAGAAATTGATGATCTAACATTTCAACAATTCATCAAAGAAGTTTCAATGGCTAATATTCCCCATTAATAATCATTCAATATTTAGAGGATATGATATCAGTGTCAATGACATACTATGTTTACGACACGAGTGGCTAAATATTAGTATTTCCCGAGCGAGGGCGAGGGATATACTGATATTAAGGCACGAGTGTTGTAAATACAGTATGTCATGGGCACGAATAGAATATTCTGTTTATTACCGTACTCCTAAAATTAAAGAAATACTCACCATGGGCGAACTAGCCGCCGACTGCCCATATTGATTATGACGTCACAGGGGAACCGTGACGTCAAAGCATTGATTAAAACGTGACGTCACAATGAAAATGTGATTTTTTTTGGTTCTAGGGCTACAACAGAAAAGTATCAACCTCGATATAACTCCCCTCGGGGGTAATATAAAAAAATTTCACAGGATAATGTCATAACACCATTGTTCGTGACGTCACTGTAGGCGGACGTCGCAAGTGAAGCAGCCCGTATGTTCGATATTTCTAAGATGGTAAAATGTACGCCTAACAGAATTGGTAATAAAGAAATTATTCCCCTCGGAAGTGTGTCACATGACATTTACGAAACTCGAGCAAATTTTTGTATAACCCTCGCGCTGCTCAGCTAATACAAAAATTCACACTCGTTTCGTAAAAGTCATTTGATACATGTCCTCTAGTAATAACCTATATATATCATATATGATATGAACATCTTATTATCTCTAGAAGAAAATAGATTTGTCAAACTAAATCAAACTTAAATTTTTAAATATTTTTGTTGTATCATGCAATTGGTATATTTTGTTAACTTTCCAAAAGATAACTGCATTCGTCTAAGAAAACGTGCTGCAGTGAATCAAACGCACATTACAAACACTAAAAAGATTTGTAAACTACTAACAATATCTACCATAAACAGTCACCGATAATAAACAATATCAACATCAACATCTAAAGCAATGTTTCATTTTCTAAGAAGAACTCTAACAAAACAAACATAAAAGTGAGCATGGCTCACTACTACCCTCGACCGTGTCTCCCTGACCAACCAGATTACTGTTACTTTCTCTTGAAGAATAACTAAGTAAACATGCTAATTTGCACAGTATCAAAAATATTTTAATCCGTTATAATTTTGCACTGCATCCTTGATAATTCATTTATTTTTGCAATTGGATGGGCAAATTCCTAATCTGATTAAAATCAAATCATTGATTCGCTCCCTTATTTAAATTTTGTTGTTACTGGTCACTCATCAACGATCTGACGGAATCCCGTAGAGGTCCGTGTCCACCGAAAGTTAGATTTCAACCCGTCACGGTTGCGCTTTCAAAGTTGTGAAAGTAGATTAAAGGTTCAAACATCATTGCTTTTCTATGTAACGCGGAAAATGCCGAGGTTTTCTGAATGTTTGGGTACGCTTGATTTGTTACATCAACATGAAAGCAGTAATGTATGTTTGTTAACATCCTTGTCGTCAGAATTATTAAAATATGATCAAATTTCAGATTATCGGAAAGTAGATACGATATTTCTGTAAATCTTATGCATATTATACGTGTTGTTAAATTAACAATCCTATGATACATTACAATCTAGACTATGATCGAAATCAAAGGCTACAAGATTGAGAAATAGAGCCATTGGTTATGTAGCTCATCAGGCTTCATCATCAACTATGATGTAGAGTATGGCCAATGTGATTCCCCCTTTGTAGAGGCCACAGGGTCACCAATCATAAAATTAAGTATATAGCAGTGTATAAAATAGATTGGAAATCTAGCCTGTCCTGAAAATTCATTGGTCAATTCCTTTGGGAAATTTAAGAAAAAAATTGAAAAGTTACCAGTCCTGACCAAAATGTTACCAGTCCTGACCAAAAAGTAACCAGTCCTGGCAAAAAGTAGCCAGTTCAAGGACTGGCTGACGGGCAATATTTTAAACACTGTATATAGGCGATAAATTTCAGTTTTCTAGGCCTTATACTTCAGGAGAAGATGAAAATAGATTTGAAGGACGTTCCTGTTGCCTTTATTATTATTATAAAGCTACAATTCATCATCCTCACTAGTCAAGAAGTCTGTACACAAAGTTACAGCTTTCTAGGCCTTATGCTTCTGGAGAAGAAGATGAAAATAGGTTTTTAGGGTTTGGCCCCTGTGGCCTTTATTAGGGGTCACAGGGCCACCAAAGCTACAATTTATAATCCTCAATAGCCAAGTAGTCTGTACACAAACTTTTAGCTTTCAAGGCCTCATGGTTCTGGAGAAGAAGATGAAAATAGGTTTTAAGGGCGTGGCATATGTGGCCCTTATTAGAGGCCACAGGGTCACCAAAGCTACAATTTATCTTCACTAGTCAAGGAGTCTGTACACAAAGTTTCAGCTTTCTAGGTTTCTTGGTTCTGGATAAGAAGTCGAAATTCCACAAAGTTTACGGACGGACGGACGGACGGACGCCGGACACCGGAGACCGGGTTTATTATTTTATCGATACTCCGAAATGACGGAGGAAGATGGAATCTGATTGGTCGCATCAGGACCGACGCTACAAAGTGATTGTCAAATTCGGGGTCATTTCCTGTTCAAAGTTCACCTGGACATGGTTCTCTACGGGATTCCGTCAGATCTTAGATTGGTGACAAGTAACAACATAATATGAAACAAGAGAGAGAATCTAAGATTTGATTTCAATGAGATTGGGCAAATTCCTATCATGAAAAAGACCAAGTACTAAACATAGAAATTCACGAAATTCAAAAAATACAAAATCGGTTATAACATGGGACTGGATTCAAAAGACACATGCCAAATCTGAAATGAATCTGATGAATACTTTTTCTGCAATTGGTCGTACTAATTCTGATCTTTGAAAATGCTGAGCACAAAACATTGAAATTCGTCAAATATTGAAAAATTCACTATATATCGGTCTCCCAGCAGGCGTACAAAATTTGAGATAATTCGGATGAATAGTTTTCCCATATTAGGTCGGATAAAATATCTTTGATATCATTATGCACCCTCGACTGTTAGTCGGGAGTATAAACTGATAATATGTTTTTCTACACTTTTAAATGTACAACATCTAAAGCGAAATATAATTTTTTACCTTACAATATGGCAACAAATAACATAAAACATTTATATATACCATCATAAAGCTAATCAAAAACAACAATAAGTATTTTCAAAGCCTTAAATTTGCACATTCAGACATCTAACATATACCGATGGAAACGAATAAGGGAACGCTTAATTACTGTTAACTTATGTCTGGCATGTTCCGTTTGTTCGAGGCTGCGTGGGGCCATTATAAACTGAAGATGTCGAAGTTTACTTTCACTGAAAAAGTACACGGGAAAATTGATTTCCATGAACTTCGTGCATGGCAACGTCCATTTAACCTTCAAGGAGTCAACAAATGTCAGTGTACCTTTACCTTCAGAATCATGCCAAAAGCATACCTTTCTGATAATGAGAAATGGCAGGCTATCGGGTGCATAAACAGCAGTCAATCAATATGCCAGACAGCCAGACAATTTAACAAGTCTAAAAGTGTGATTTCGCGACTGTGGAACCGGTACCGTCAGACAGTGAACGTAAAGATTAGACCAGGTCGTGGTCCAAAACGTAAGACAACACCCCGAAACGACCGCCAGCTGGTGCTGCTGTCCTAACGTAACCGATTTAAACCAGCATCGAAAATAAACTCTGAGTTCAGGGCAGTAACAAGACTAAGAATTTGTGACCGTACTGTCAGAACAGACTTAAAGCAGCAGGTTTAAAGTCACGTCGTCCTGTTGTTGGGGTACGTAAGGCTGACTGCGGAACACAGACGTCTCAGAAGAGCATGGGCTACACAACATCGAGTTAGACAACTTCGACATTGGCGCAATACCATGTTCAGTGATGAGTCTAGATTCAATTTGGACTTCGCAGATGGTCGGATCCACGTTTGGCGACGCCTTCGTGAACGTCACCATCAGTGCACCATCAAACAACACGATTCCTACGGGGGCGGATCTGTGATGGTATTGGGCGGCATAACCTACGACCATAGGACCAACTTTGTTCGACTTGATTGAAGGGTGACTGGTGTCCGTTACCTAGACGAAGTTTTGCAACCTGTTGTTCTTCCTTTCCGCCGTAGAGTGGGTGTAAACTTTGAGTTTCAGCATGACAACGATCGAGCCCACACGGCTCACGTCAGCAGAGATTTTCTCACGCAGAACAACGTCAGAGTGTTGCCATGGTCGTCCAAGAGCCCAGGCATTAATCCCATTGAACACCTCTGGGATGTTCTTGGACGTCGGGTGAGGGATCGTGATGTTCTATCCCAGACACTTGATGCCATGTTCCAGACTCTCCAAGAAGAATGGCGGGCAGTTCCTCGGGCTGTCATCCGGAAGTTGATCCAAAGAGTTCCACGACGGTGAGAAGAAGTGATCAGGAAACAGGGAGGACACACCAGATACTGAAATTTCACCTGTGGTGTACATACTTAATGAAATATACAAATTTCACCATCGATACATGCGTTCCTTTATTCATTTGCATCAGTACATATTGAACAGCATTGAAACCGCATGTTTTGAAAATAATTCAAAAAGGCAAATACGGATTCCTAAAAATCGTTCAAAGGTCAATCATGAAAGACCATTAATAGCAAAAGGCCACAGTTTTCTAGTATGTTTAATAAGCTGTTCATGAAAGACGCATGGGGTCAAATCGAAAAGTCAGTAACAAATGAATCCACATTTGCAGAAAAACACACTATGAAAGGACATAAACTCTGCCAATAGACACGTCAAGATCGGTCCCATAATGATGAATCATCCCATCTCACACCTTTAGACTGCACACGAGCCTTATATGTGCCTACGCAACACACGCTTGATGCTAACGTTCTGCTAGTATACGTCATACTCTCAAATGACGATCAGTATTGCGTAGACGAAACAAGATTCTACAGCTGCGTATCTTAAGTTTGTTCACTTGCTTGTGTATCTTAGTGCAAATATCATGTAAATTAGGTTTCATTTTGACGTCCATAGAATAACCTCAGGAGCACCTTCAAACGACAACCAATTATTTATTAGTAAGATAATCATTCCCAAACCATATTTCGGGATCGTCTTGTCCCTGTTACTGAATTTAGATATTTTGCATGATTAAATAAACAGATGGGGTCATATTTGTGAAATTCACATTTTCTTAAATTTCGATTTACAATGTAGATATTCCATAATAACTTTGTGAGAAAGAAATCAGAATAATTACATTGCATAAATGCAAAGGAACAAACATGAGTTAGATCTAAAGCTATTGATCATTAATGAAGGATTTTGAAGAGAAAAATACAAAATAGTGTTTTCGAAATGTTGACCCCTGGTCATTTTAATGCCCTGCCAAACTAGGTAAGGTTATCTTTAAGGTATGACATACGAATATATTAACGCAAACTGAATGTTAACTTATGAACTCAAAGTTCAACATTATTTGTTTCGTTTTCGCAATGCTAGGATGCCCCAAAGACATTCGAAATTACATGATATTTGCACTAAAAACCCAGGTAAGTGAACAAACTTAAGATACGCAGCTGTAAAGAGGACACCACACCTTGACATCGCTGTAAGCTTCATGCCAGACGTTCAGCCAAACGTTGTTGCTAATTTCGATGTCGGCACTGGTAAGCTCAACGTAATGACGTAACACGTTGACCAAAGGCGTTTTACGGTGTCTTAACTTTTGCAACATCACCTTCTTTGGTCAGATATTGCAATCATAGGAACTAGCTACATTGTTTACGAAGATTGTGAAACATATGGCGATCTTGGCATACCTCCCTCACACGTTATTGTCCAGGCATCCTCGAAACTCAAGCGCTTTCGTTCCGAAAAATCTACACTACAAGCCCTGGAAAACATTACGTGGTTTTACCTCAAACCAAATTTTCTCCCTTTGCAATGACTCAACAAAACGTTTACTTGATTAGTCGAGTTTTTTTGCGCACGCAGTGTCTGCGTTTCGTTTCTGATTGGATAAACTTGGATGCAAAGGGTGGTCTTTGTTTTGAGGTAAACCTAGTAAAGTTTTCCAGGGCTTGTAGAGTACATTTATCGACAGGGCTTGTGGAGTAGATTTATCGACAGGGCTTGTGGAGTAGATTTATCGACAGGGCTTGTAGTGTAGATTTATCGACAGGGCTTGTAGTGTAGATTTATCGACAGGGCTTGTAGTGTAGATTTATCGACAGAGCTTGTAGAGTAGATTTATCGACAGGGCTTGTAGTGTAGATTTATCGACAGGGCTTGTAGAGTAGATTTATCGACAGGGCTTGTAGAGTAGATTTATCGACAGGGCTTGTAGTAAAGTTTTCCAGGGCTTGTAGAGTAGATTTATCGACAGGGCTTGTAGAGTAGATTTATCGGCAGGGCTTGTAGTGTAGATTTATCGGCAGGGCTTGCAGTGTAGATTTATCGGAACGAAAGCGCTGGATAATCGAGGATGTTGTCCAGGGCCTAGATTTTCGAAGCTCTCTTTATGCTGAGATAGTCCAAAGTGCCATACATTGACATAGACTTACGACTATCTTAGCACTAAGATACCTTCGAAAATGTAGGTCCTGGACGTTAACGGCATTTGATTTCAGTTAGCTGGGATATTCTCTGGACAAATTGTGGCTTTCAAATCCGATTGCATCAATTCTTCTTTACATACAAGTTTTAATCATGCCCATGGCGCGATAATGTTCTTCAGTTGTCAATTTCTGCACACGGTTTTTGTGTTTTCAGCATTTATACAGTAGATTCCTTTAAAAAAAATTCTACTGACAGAAATCATGACTTCGGGATGAAAGTTTTGATTTTAAAGTGTGGCTTTTTCGTTTTGTCCCTTGGTGGGTTATGAGGATCGTATCTTAGTTTACCGTCAAAATTCATGATATTTTATTTTGTTTGTACATTTTAAAAAATCTTTCAAGTTTTACTGGTAACTTACAACTTTCTTTAAACATGCTAATTTTGAAAGTATCATCATATCTGAATCAGTGCGTTTTCAATGAGGGTCAGTGTACATTGGAATATATTTAATAAACATAATATATTATAATAAATAATATACAGAATACACCTCCAAGTTTTTCAATTAAAACTTCGGTTACAACACGCATTGCGACAGTGTATTTGTATACAATTGTGGTTGTGTAATTTCCCAATTCAAAGCAACCAAAGCTACTATTTTACTATCTATACAATATATTAAATTCTATCATTGAACCATTGATACATGTAAGAGATAAATAGTTATCTTTGCTGATTTTCCTGTGATGAACAAATGCCAGAGATCGTTATTGTTGCCTGCTTTGAAACGTTCCATGCAGTTTCCACACCTAAGATTATGTTATTGGTCCAGAAACGTTCGATATCATTTGAGCGTAAAGATGCAATTCGGATCGTGACAGCATAGGCTGTTCAACTTTTGATCAGGAACGCTTTGATATTTAAATTTTAATTTTAACATAAATATAAATATATGAAAGGACATGTGTAACGACACAGTAATTCAGTGATATCTGATATCTATGCAAAAAGCCTCAAGAGTGATGAAATAGTATATCACAATGGAAACAAGCGGGTGGAGTTGCCTGATCGTTTGCTGAATCTTAATCCAATTGAATATCTATGGAACCTTCTTAAAACGCATTGTTGACAGGTTGGTGAAATCAAGCATCCAATTGGAAGAGTACTCTTGAGGGAATGGAAACATCTTTCACATCAGCAAAAGTTTCAGCGACTCAACGCATCTTCCCACAGCAGAGAAAAGACACATCGAAATAAACTCTCTGTTTTCGACCTTGCCTTCAATGCTTAAAAAATGTGAAACGAAGCAGTGCCGTCTGTCGTGATCACGAGTTATGTCACTTCAGGCCCCCTAAGTAATTGAAGGAAATGCATCGAAATAAAAGGAAATCAGTGCATAATTAAAGGAAAGGATTCATTAACGGTAGGAAGCATTTTCGCGGCACAAACACGTCAATATCAAAGATTTTTTTCAATAATCGAAATTTCCAGTCCCTACCCGGAGCAATCTCGTTCGAAGCTCATGGGAATCTCGGTCAACTCAGTAAGGAATCTCGGTAATTTCCGTGAATTCCCGGTCGACTCCGGAAGCAAACGGGTCATATTATGGGGTCAGAAGAGGAATCTCATGTCAACGTGAGTATTGTTTTTATTTCCTACTGTGCGATTTTTTACTGTATTTAGTTTTACATACACGTGTTGTACTTGCAGTTATCAAGTTGTGATAATTCGAATAAGGGTACCCAAAGTGTTACGATCGATCCCCACGTTGGGGCAATTGTAACAGCAGGGTGGGAGCAATTGTAATAGTAAGGTGAGGGCAATTGTAACACGTAAGGTAAATTTTAAAATACTTTTTCCCAAAGTGAATTACATCTTAAACTATTGAAATATATCATCTTCATCAACTGAGGTTACAATTATAGTCAGTTAAAATGTCTGTCTTAATTTGCAATTTCAACAATTGTATTTATCAAATTGTTGTTAATTTTTTATTTTGGTGAGCTTTATACATGTATGTATTTTATTCTGTTATGGAATCTTACTCTTGTTAGGTGATAAGGATTCTATGGAAATTCATAAAGCGAATTTTCTATCAAGAAAGGGGAAACTGTCAGGAATTCAGATGGTGGCAACATGAAAACGTGCAGACACCTAGTTGCGGGTACAGTAACGTGCAGTATACTTGGACAAAATACTGTGACTATGTGTCCCAGTCCACCCAGCTGTAAATGGGTACCTCGTAAGGATTGAAAGTGCCATTAACGCTGTGCGTCACATGACTGCAAGTGTTGTATGCTCCCTCGGGAGTCGAGATGGTAAAAAAAAAGTGTCATGAAGATTGATATCCAATGATCGAGGGAAAGCCAAAGCGCCTTTGAGCAGCGCTCTTCTGAGCTGGATATTGGCGCTATACAAATGTCTAGTAGTAGTAGTAGTAGGAATGCACTTATTTAGTTTGTGCTTTCTTGTTCTACAAACTGTTGAAACGCTGTGTTTGAATTGTTAAATGGCATGTAAGAAGTAAACTATTTGGGATTTAAAACAAATTTCTGCATTGTGATATGGCAGTATAGCTTGTTAGACGGTACACATACAAACAATTTCTTATTGTTTATCAAAAAAGTGCAATTTGTAATTTGAAGCCGATTTGTTTTGGCCATTCGAAATAGCAACTATCAAATATGCCCAAAAAAACGGAGTTCGGTCATCAACCAGGCTTAAATTATGAAAAGACACCTTTTTCTTTATGTCTAATGCCAGCTAATAAATTTTGAAATTACTGAACATCATCAACTGGACTTGAGACTGATCGCTAAAAACAACAAGAGCCATCAAGCTTATTTTGTTTGACTTTTAAAAACCATCATAAGGTTATGATAATCAACATCTAGGTTTTTTCAATTAGTAAATGCATATGTTATGCAATAGTCTCTGAAATTTGAAAACATCATTAGGCTCAGTTGAATTGAGCTAGCCCTAATGTTTTTAAAATTTATTAGTTGCGTTTGCATGAAAACAGGAATAATAAAAGAATCCAGAAAGTTGAATACTCCAAATGGCACAACTACATGCCATGATGAGTCAATATATCAGGTTTCATTGAACTATCCGTAACGGTTTTCAAATTCTGCTCCGAAAACAAACGGACGGACGGACAGACGGAGCCAACGAATATGTCCCCCTGAATTATATGCCTTGGGGAATATTTTTTCTGAATTGTTTATGTTCAAGGTTCAAAGTAGTGAAATAAAACTTTGAAGTTCTTGATGACATTATGTCAATATTGCAATTGGCTCATGTCATTGCAATTAGTTCTTACCATTGCATTAGATCTTTATATTTCATTTAACCAACGATGAAACGAAAAGTTATATTATGCCTTTAAGCGATGGATTGTTTGAAATGTACACTCAGGGGAAAAAGAAGCGAACCATATAAAGTGCATGATGGATAAACCTATGAGTGATAGTTACAGCTGAAACAGGTTTATTTCATGTCTTCAAGAGCCAAATGAACTAAGCTTTTACTTTAATTTAGTTCGTTATATCCGGTGTTTGCTTTACGCGTATAATTTGAATGATATTATATAGGGACGGGACTTGAAAATTTGTTCGCTATATCCGAGTGTTCGCTATATCCGTGTTCTGCTGTATTTCATAATTTTGTTTCCAATTCCAAAGATTATGACCAAAAAAAACATTGAAAAGGTGTTTTAGGACCCCTTGTGAATTTGAACAGTCATTAAATGAAAAATATCATACTCTGATGTTTGAAATTGTGAGTACTTCTTAACCTATCACAAGGATACATAGTCGCATTTCATTTACGACAGGATTTTGTTTACTCTTTTGAAAAGTTGGTACTGTTTCTTTTGCTCCTGAGTGTATTCTGGTGTCAAATTCTCTGATAGTAACAAACTTCATTATTAGGGACAGAATGACGTGTCCTCCATCTTGTAGGAAACCCAGTTGGAGTCTGACATCACGGTCGTGGCGGCTGATAGGAGACAGTTTTCTTCCTGGCCGGCCATCTTGTTGAAGCTGAAGGCAAAGCAAGGTCGTTTCCTGAAGCACTCGTTTGCGCATTCTGTTGAGGTGCCGGTACGGAGAGTTTTCGTCACTGTGGAAACCTTCTTGGATTCCATGGAGCTCATCGTCATTTCTAAATAGGGAAGGTAAAGTAGTATAAAGTAAAGTAAAGTAATAAATAAAGTAAAAAAGTTATCATTTTTTATGAAAAAAATAAATGAAAAAATATGCAGTTATTTATAATCTCTTTGGTTAAAGATTTTCAAATGACACTACAGCTGCGTACCTTAAGTTTGTTCACTTGCTTGTGTATCTTAGTGCAAATATTATGTAAATTAGGTTTCATTTTGACGTCAATAGAATAACTGCAGGAGCACCTACAAGCGACAACTAATTATCCATTTGTAAAAAATTATTCCCAAACCATATTTCGGGATCGTCTTGTCACTGGTACTGAATTTAGATATTTGGTATGATTGAATAGAAAGATGGGGTCGTATTTGTGAAATTCAGATTTTCATAAATTTGGATTTAAATATTCCATATAAACTATGAAAGAAATAAATCAGTACATTTACATTGTATTAATGCAAAGGAACAAATATGACTTTGGTCTAAAGCTAATGATCACTAATGAAGGATTTTGTAGCGAAAAATACAAAATAGGGTTTTCGAAATTTTGATCCCTGGTCATTTAAATGCCCTGCCAATTTGGTTACGGTTAATATTAAGGTATGACATACGAATATGTTAACGCAAACGCAATACTACAAACGCAGGTAAGTGAACAAACTTAAGATAAGCAGCTGTATGTGTGACCTCCATATGAGGTAGACAGACAACAAGAAAAAATTGTATATTGCATTGTTGGCCATTTAACAGTTTTAGTAAGTAAAACATTTCATATATTTTAAATCAAATTTAAAAATTTAAGTGCAGTGAACAATTCAACTCATAAACCAATTCTTTAAAATTACAGGGGCTCTTATTAGCAGTAAAAGAAGCCTGAAATATGTTAACGAAACAACAACAAAAACATTACACCTGACCCATTTGACCTCTGATTAATTTAAAATAAAGAGATAATCAGATTCAGTTAGAACACAAGAATACAAAGTGGTGTATCGTGATTGTTTTAGAGCTGTAGACACGAAATTGGGCTAAATGTTAGATTGATAGCTACTTGATTACATACAGCTTTTTTCATAACCCACATCAAACCTAAATCAAATTACATCCCAACCATGGTAATAATAATGATGAAATGTCCTAGATATTCTCAGACTAAGGTAATATTCTAAACTAATAAACTTTCTTATTATTAATAGTATCTGGCGAAAAAACAAAAAAATTCAGGGTTGACATCCTGACATTCTAAACATGATTTGAGGGTGCATCAAGACCAAATCTACAAACTTTTATTTCCATGCTGCAAAGATAATCTTGAAATTTAAGCATTAGGTTTGGTATTGGACAATGGCCCTTAACTGCCTCCATGCCACGCCCTTATTATTCAAGGTAGGACAATGAACTTGACACGTCGCAACCTCAATCCTGCATACATGATATTTTCCAAACGACATTCCATCATATTGTTGTATTTGTGTTACTACTGTAGTAGGTGGCCTATCTATAAGCTCCCTTAGTTATATGGTCCGGGTCAAATGCATTTCAATGATAATGCAGTATGACATGGCGTTTTACTGACGACATCACATTTTTTAAACAGCTATTTCTTTGCCATCTAACAGTCACCAATTGGTGATATGAATTTTACAAAAGCAGGTGTTTAGATCGTCTTTGTTGTACCTGATATAGGTCCTGCAGGTGTCCCATGTACAACTACTTCTGCCAGGGCTAGATAGTACGTGTCATCTCTCCAGATCCTGACATACCTCACAGCTTCAGGGTACTCACATCTGAACAGCAGAGTCGCATCAAGTCTCATGTTGGGCCATTGTCCACATTGAATGACCTCGCTGTTACCCACCTCTTGGCGAGAGATACCGATGTATGCGTTTTGAAGATAAGGGTATACTGCAAAGTTAATTCAATTCACTACATATATATTTGCAGAAGACCAACAATATATATATACCTCTTCCTCTACCATCAACATCGTATGATATGAGAACCTTACGTCCTAAACAGATATATAGAACATTATTTTAAGTATTCTTATAAGAAGTGGGTTTGATCTTTGGTTCACCTAGACACCGCTGAATTGATATTGAATTGATTGTGTTTTGATCAATCTTAGAACTTCTAGGCTGTTTCAGGCAAACTTTCATAGCGTTACACAATGACTATATCTGCTTCAAACCTATGCTATTGATTCAAAATTACAGTCTCGAGCATGTTTGAAAAATAATTTCGAAATTACATTGTTCAAACATGGTTCATTCGATGTTACATAGTTCATTAACACTTGTCATTTGCAAGTACTTTAAAAACATATGTATCATATTGATTCCATCTTTGACAGATTCTCTTGTGACGTGAATTAGTCCTAGACGAGGCAACATAAATCCTGTCGATCATGTTAAAGTTGTATCGTCGACTTCAATGATAATATGTTCATACAATCTAACCAATGCCGAATTTAGCCTTCAATTTTGGGTGCCTCAGATAGTTTTTTCTATGTAAGACCTTTACCTTTAGTCATGGTAACAGCTACACTCTTGATGAGGAAGTCTCCTTGCAGATCGCCCTGCCAGTATGGACTTTCCTCATACTTTGTCATAGAATATGTCAGGAGGTTTCCATCGTTGGCTTGCCCTGCTGCGTATACTGCATCATCATAGAGGGTACTCGACTGAGTACTTGGCTTGTTCAACATCAGGTTGAGTTCTGAATTCAATACAATCTTTTCATCAACTTTATCGTTTAAATGTTGAAAATACTCATTTTTTAATCAAATAAATTTGTCAAGTCTAAGTTACCTAAACCTCAATAATACTCGCTATACTCCCATACTGAGTCTAGCGGGCTAACTAAGAGGTCAACGTTATATGTGCGAAAGCAGACTATTGCGGCATGGAACCCTGATTGATCAATTCCATAAGTCGGTTGACGTGAGCCCTTACTACAACTAGCTAGACTCAATATGGGAGTATACCGAATTTATTGAGGCTGGGTTTACTTAGACTGATAAATTTGTCCAAAAAAAATCAATTTTCAATCATCCAATTTATAAAACATTCTGACATGTAGACTACTATCAAAACATAGATTCAAAGGCCTTCTGTGGACTTCTATCAATCCATTTTGCCTTACTTGGGTACTTTGCCATTTATAACTCTTTATCAGAGTAAATGAGGTTTCTTACTGCAGCAATGAGGACACCATTTTCCTACGCAAAGCCTAAAACCCTTGAGTTTACTGTACTGATATCAGCGATTGTTAGCAACCTCCAATTACTTTCTGACTGGATTATTGCTTTCTCTTATAGTAAGCTAGAGAGCAAGCACAGAAAAAGGGTGTGCAGGAAGGCATAAAACTGACATTTCGGAAACTGGTGTTTGAGGCTTTGCGTAGGAAGATGGGACGACACAAGCTTTCATTTACTGTTTATCAAGGAAGTTTGTATCCTCATTTCTTACCTGCCAGACTCTGCGTCGTCGTATCCGGCACCTCAACCTCCGCAACCGCTAAGAACCCCGGGGAAACCCTCTTGATAACGACATACCTCACTGGATGGGGAGGGTCACAAGTGAAGACTGCTGTGCCTGCCACTCCATCTGGCCATTTTCCACATTGGATGAACTCAGCACCTTGGTTTGTACTCCTGTCAGAGTCCGAAACGCCGATGGACGTTTGTTGAAAGAGTTCATCTAAAACATTGTCACTTTTTATAGTTAGTAAATATTTAAAAAATGGTTGCTGACGATTGACATCGCTAGTCCGTATGTCAGAGTTCGACACGCCGATGAACGTTTGTTGAAATGATTCACCTAAAATAATTGTCTCTTTTTAAATTAAGTAAATATGAAAAACAATGGTTGTTGACGATTTACATCGCTAAGTCGTTTATCAAGATACAATTATATCCTGACAAAAAAAGTGTGTATGGCAACACGACAAACATATGCGATCATATTCAATAGCAACAAAGCGATATTTGAGATGAAGCTCTATAAAATCCTACATCAAAGCAACATGGCTATTGGTAATAATTTTGGGAGAGCCATAAAGTAAAGAATATATATCTATTTCGATATCATCTTTGAATAAAACTTTTGTCGGCTATTGCTTTGTGTTGCTTCTAGGCCTTTATTTCTCGATAGATATAGATACTGTGTTATTTATACTAATTCTGTAGTGGAGTTAATGTATTTATTATCTTATGTGAGTATACAAGCAAATTGTATCATGTCAAAGACACTGTCTTATCGGCTTCCTCTCAGTGATCTTAGTTTGTGAAAATGTCACAAAAAACGCTGTTCTTTATCAATTTTAATTTTATTCAAACTAAACTATTTGTATTGATCGAAAATCTACAAATTTACTTTGAATTATGATTAAACTAAACAATAGTGTCTTGAAATCCTTTGACAAGGATTTTCACACTCAAATCGCCGAAAAATGGCTTCACTTCTCATTGTTGATATTTTGTGACCGAGTGTGCGCTCTTCCTTATCAATTTCGCAAACATAAAACAACAAAAGAATTAACCCAAGTAACACATTTCAAATTGCGTTGTGTTGTAATAATGTATTAAGCAGCAGATTGTTAAACATCATACATGATATCAGAGTAGAGCGGGCAGGTTATAATTAAATGAGATTCATCCTCGATATCCTGCGGACAAAAGGGACACACTCTGTCATGTAGCGGGGTAGGTTATGAAAATAAACTTGACTTGACTTATAACTAATACCCTCTTGAATTTTCGATTTCATTTTTCTTATTGATTGATCTGTTATCTTAATAAATTACTCATTGTACTTTTAGAGTAGCTGTCACAATCCAATTAATTGTTTTCTTAACGAACAAGGTATTGCAGTAGATGATTGATAATATGTTTTCTTAACTAATTACGGTAGGGTTAATAATGCCTACAAGGAAGAACGCCTACAGGGAACAATGCCTACACTGAATGTTGTGACAGCGACACGCCTACCTGCACATAAGTGAACTATTTCAATTAGTTTGGTGTAATGCCTACAATAAAGAATAAACGAGCAGATAGATGTATGGGTGTATGGAATGACCACCTTCTGCACTTTGCATAGGCGAATTACGTACTAAGTATACCAAGCAAAAAAGAAAAGTACAACTCCATTCATCTATGTATCAATATATTTTATAGCAAACATAAATTATTAATACAATAAACTATAAATATTATTCCAGCATAGCTTCTCAACTACAATTTCATTTTACACAACACTCAACAAATATATTTCCAATTCCCCCCCCTCTATTCCAAATCAAATTCCAATTTTTTTTACAACCTTAGAACTTTTATTAACTTTATTTGGGTGTCTATGACCTATTCTAAATTTTATTTCCCCATTCATTGGGATTAATTAAGGCATAGTCCCCCACGTCGGCGAAATCACCCAAAGGTGAAGAACACGTAAAACCTCAATCCAACAACAACTGTCTCATTGAAAAAATACCAAAAACACAAGGGACTACTCCTGGAAAAAGTAAGCGCTAACAACCCACAAGAACTGTTAGCCAATACCTAAAATTACTAATAACTTTCAGTATTCCTACTACAAACTAAATTATATAAAACCTTATTATTAATAACTACCAAGCCTTACACTTAATCGTCAACGCCGCACCTATGAACGTCTCCTACATCTCCTGAGTGACAAGGTTCAACAGACGACGTTGTATGTATATGTTGTAGAGATATTGTGAAAAACAACATATGATCATGTTAAATTGGCCTGAGTGACTTTGTATATATCATGTATATGTTGAAAAAAAACATGTTAAATTAAATATTTGTGAAAATATCGATTGTGTTTTGTTATCACTTTAGGCTTGGAACATTCCACTTTGCTAACCATCACAAGTAACTGTTTGCATTGAACATTCCACTTTGCTAATAGGGGGAAGGTTGCTTAACTTAAAGCCACTGGTGCATGAAGATGTTTTGATAAGACTGTAGGCATTCTTCCATGTAGGCATAGTCCAGATAGTCGTAACATAGCGTGTGAGATGTGACGTCAAGATATGTCCCGAATCAATCAACATCTTCTGAACTCTATCACGATTTTTGTAGACATTCTCTTGCGAACATTCACCGTATTCTATTGGCCTCGAGGACGCTTTAGGGTGGCTTCACACTGTCCCGATTTTGACCAACGACAGAAACACGAATTAGACACTTTGAAATTCGTACGATTTGACCTGAATATGGGTAATGCCCCCCGTCCACCGATATGCGACAGAGTGCGATTGCCGCGATCAAACCGGTCGCACTGGTCGCATACATAAATACCAGCAAATTTTTTTATAATATGATTTTCCGGTTCCTAGAAGCCGGCTATACGATCCCACTACGACCAAAAAGTGATTAATTCTTTTTTTCCGGCGAGCACATTGAGACAGAGTTGAGACTGATTCGAATTGCAGTTTAGATCGCATGTCGGTCTCAACATTGTCATACTGAGATACGACCGAATTGGCGATTTTTCATGCGAGTGGTTAGGTTCACCGTGACAGTTTCGGCGATTGCCATACGATCGACTTACAACCAACTAGTGAGACTGCATTTGCAATCGAGTGCGACCACATTGCGACAGTTGTGAGTCTTGTACGACTCCAGTACGACCATTGCGACTTTTCACAAGATAGCATAAGACATATGCGACCTCGACACAACCTTTTCACGACAGATCGGGCCCAAAGTTTAAAAAGGACTGCGACCAGCTGCAATCATGGCATTCGGAGTTTGACTAGCATACAGATAAGATGGAAAATGAAATGGCCCTGGTAGTTGCTCTTGTTTCTGAAACCAAAGAAGAACTACAGTATATCGGCGACTACACCTTAGCTATGATGAGACACCACCAACGAAGGAGAAGGAGGCGTCGACGGCATGCGATTTGGGTACGGAGGCTGTATGTCTACGTGAGAGGTAGACGGCCCGACCACGTTTTCTTGTGTATTAGACCTCTCTTCTAAGACGGTGAAGCTGACCTCTGGTCACCTTCTTTTGATGTCACACGAGTCGGCTGATTAACTTTCTTCCGAGTTGTTCTCTTCGTTCGACCCATGATGTTCAACGGTAGTACTATTGGAAGCGAATTTCGATGGATGTTGACAGCTAGGTGACTGTTTTTGCGACTGACTAAAGACCGACAGTTGTGGGTTTTTATAGTCCTGGTGCCTGTCGCAATGTTGTTTAAATCGGTCGCATTGCGCTCACAGAAGCACTCGCCATTGGTCGCGAATTAGCGCGGAAACACTCTTGATTGGTCGCTTTAAAAGACGGATAGGAATTCGCACTTGCAGTGCGGTCGCAAAGGGGTCTTGAAGCGCTCTCCACTGATCGCATTATTTGATCGCCAGTGATAAATTAGCACGAGTGCATTGCGAGTGGACACGACCTAGGTCCAAGTTCATGCGACTGACACACGACCGAACCAAGACCCCCATTGAGACCGATGCGAGCGCTTTACGACCGAATTTAAGAGCAAGTAATCAATTTCATCGATCGCAGAAGTTGATTTTTGAAAACGGACCATCGAAATCACAAACCCCCCTACGACAATATGCGACCAATGGAGAGTGTGGAAGATATTTTGTGCGAGCATGGGGATCTTCCCAAGACTCCAGTGCGGTTTCAGTGAGAGTGAGTGAGAGTGTGCACGACCGGGAGACAAAAATCGGTCGCAGTGGAGTCGTATGCTCGGTGGAATGGGGGTATAAACAACTGTCCTTCTTTGGAGGCATTTCCAATAAAGACAGAAGGCAACACGATGTTGAAAGAATGACATACGACCACAAACGAACTCAATGCGACTGGATGCACGACCTTAAAGAAGATTTAGTTTAAGTCTAGTTCGATTGGCCCGGAAATGATAACAATTGGTATTGATTTGAAGGTTTACCCATGCGTGAAAGGTGGCTATGTGGTTGAACTATAAGTGGTATGCCATCGAGTCTACGAATGGTTCTTGGCACAAAGTAAGATAACCAGTCATGTTGTTAGACTATTAATCTGTGGCCTCTTGGAATGGTCCTATTATATAATAGTCAACTGACTTGCTAGATAACAATCGTTAACAATTGGAAATGATTCAAAGCTTTCGAACTCAACCTTTACGAAGTCTGCACGAAGACAACACGGAGGCAGCACGACGTTGTAACGGGCGTAGGATGCATATGCGATGCTTCTTGCCAGGTACCGGTAATATCACGTGACCTCTGGAAGTCAGTTGGAAAGAGTATCATTGCTTCACGATTCGATTGTATTAAACGACCTTACGACGATTTATCATCTGGATATTTGTTTCATTCTTCCTGTGCATTACATGAACCTTTAAAATCATCTTTCAACAGCAAAATCGGCAGTGCAGGGACGTTTTTTTGGTATATCAAAACTATTCTGATAATCTATGCGAATATACATTTTCTTGGTGCAATCGTGTCTCCATCTTGCCGTTCGTACGACAATAGCTACGAATCCGTTGTCGTCATCGTATTACCTTCGTGTGATCATCTGTTCAATAGTTTTACATGGAAAAAATCAAATGACATCATCGAAGTGATCGATATACGAAGGCAATTCGAACACAGCACGAATTCACACGACGGTACCTCGATAGCCATGCGAAGGGGAAGATGGAGACACGGATGCAACACGAATGTCGATGATGGCATTATCAACAATTTGCTCACTTCCCCAATGTTACCGCCGAAGCAAGAACAACTCTTGCGGCGGCCAAAAGATGACTTTAGATGCGTTTACGAATTGCCCGATTGCAAACGATCCTTTACGAATTTGAACATTTTCAATTTCGCGTTTCCATCTTTTGTCAAATTCGACTAAGTGTGAAGCACCCTTAAACAAGATGTACTACGAATTACTTTCACGCTCAGCCTTGTTCCACAACGATGTGTCACAATCTATAACGTTCTAATTTGTCACCATCTTTCGATGCCTTTGATCCTGTTATGTTCCTTAAATTGCATCACGCTGCCAGAAAATCATTGTGATCAAACTGTCCGCAGTGTAACACTAATTACTCTTAAGTCATCAAGTTAACATCACATAAACAAAAATATAGATTATTATCTACTGTTAATTATACCGACCTAATTATGATATATTTACGTAATTTCCATGGAATAGCATGTTATTTAACGTTCCATTAATAGTTTTTGTGAGATGAATTCGAGTTGAATGTTTGTATTTGTCAGAAAACATTTGTCAGAAATCATCCATCAGTAGTTTTGTTAAATTGACAGCGTCTGGTATTAAAAGGGTAAAAACAATAATCAACGAATGTACATTGATGTATAAGAAATAATCAAAACGTCAGTTCACGGTATACATCTGTTACAAAAAATACAAAAGTATAGAAAAGATAAAGATACATTAGTTGATCTATCATGTTCGTATTGTTCTTCGGGTCAATTAGAAGACGAGTTTCACATATTGTTAGTTTGCGACGCCTTTTCTGTTTGTCGTAAGAAGTATATAAATTATGATAATGTTACCCCACGAACAATGTACAACCATCTTAATACTAACAATGATGATGTTATCAAATCTGTTGCTATTTTCATAAAACAATTGATGTCCATTTTTAAATCCCGCGTCAAATCTCTGTCTATGTCACATGACCAAAATTATTCTACTTGAATTGAAATTGTACTTTGGGCCACTGGGCCTCTACTACTGAATAAAACCTGTCTGTCTGTCTGTCTGTCTGTCTGTTACAAACCTACATTTTCACATAAACCCTGAAATCACTAGTCCATTAATTGAACAATTTCAAACTAGCTTAATTTCAATTGAAATAAAAATTTCTTACATTAAATACATTGATTGTGCAATAACAACATAACAAGTAAGTCTATGAAACAATGTCTTATGGTACACACTGTAAATTACAAGTGTCTATAATCCCTTGTGGATCGACTTGAAGAAAAGAGAATATGTCTAAGTTACCACCATCATGCTCTTTATTGCCAATGAAAAGGCAACAAAACGTAACAGGTCATTTATGAACGTCTGAAAGCGTGAACAATTGCATAGATCGTAAATTGAAATCGTAAGGGTCGTAAACGATCGCTAGAGATCGCGAAAACATTCGTAAATGATCGGACATCAAATCGTAATCATGAGTGATACATCCGATAAGAGCGTTATGGAAACGTAATCGAACGGTCAAAACGGAAAACGTTTAATAAATTGTGACACAATCACAAAGATTCACTGCGATATATGCTTCGTATTAGACCGGCATATATAATCGTTACCCAATCGTCTAGTGTAAACGTAGCATAATTGGGCTGATCTGCTCTTGTGGTGTCTGCAAACGCGTATCCAGTTGATTTAAGAGATTGCTTTAATCAGGATCTTTAGGTCATTAAAGTCGATAAAAAAAATGTGTAAACATATACTAATATGAAATAATACTTTTCCATCAACTCTAACTACATATACTTTGTAGTTATTTGTTTAAATAACCATGGCTTATGGTAGCCAAGCAAAAAAGCAGATTAAGATACAATTGATTTTGTCTGTGTTTTTTCGTCTAACCATGTTTAAAAGTTTTCATTAATGATTCTTTTATAGCAGAAAGTTCTTTTTCTATAGAATCGGAACAAAAATTGTGATTTGAATGATGTCTTAATTGTTGAAAGTTTTGAAGCGATAACAATCAACATTTATGTGTCTGCGCATGCCCAGAGTCGTATTTGCCAATTCATTTTGTATTGGCCGTTTGCCCACAATGGCCGTGTTGCCGTATCCTATGGTCTAGACAGTATATATATAGTATAATTGCCACACTATTGATATTTAATCAAACCATCAATTTTATATGGATCGAGGAGTATATGCCACAGTAGTATATGTGTCCATATTTGTTCGAAAACGGGTTTGCATGTACAGTCCAAAATGTCATTCATATGACTAAACGTAAACTAACAGGAAAATTGTTTACTAAACATTATAAACATTTAAGACGAAAATGTTCAGAAAGCTTTTAACATGTTTTAGTGATTTAAATTCACAAAAATAACTGATTATTAAAAGATTAAAAGCGTTACCTTTCAGAGAGGTTAACATCGGTGAAGCCATTTCAATACTTATGAGAGGCTTTCTTAATGCCAAAATACTTTTTTTTAGTCACTAATAAGTTTTTGAACACATACACATTAACTCTGATTGGGTTGAAAAAAACATGCCACTTACCTTGTGCTATCAGTAAAGAAACAACAACACTTTGGACCAGATAGGAATCCTGAAGATCTCCCTGCCAATAAGACCAATTGGTTGAAGAGGTGTTTTCGAATGTCAAAGGATCTCCATCAGTTGATTTTTGAAGGTTGAGCTGGATGCTATTCACATTTGCCAGGATACTTGGCTTGTTCAACAACAGGTTGTTCCCTGGGTGAAAAACATGTGTAACTTAATATGCATCAATTTGTCAAAAGCAGCAAATGACAGAAAAAAGCGTTAAAACTTTCTGTCTGTCCTACCATTTAAAGTGGCAATAGCACGTTTTTTGATGATTTTATATTTTAAGAATTTCACTGATAAGTGTTTATTTTTTTAAATTTATGTTTTTATAACCCAATAACACATACATAAAGATACATACAATCAGCTGTTTCTTTTAGTCCTCATCGGGCTGATATAGTTATTCGTTACATAAACAAATACTAGTACAGACATGAAATTGGAAATCTAATACTAGTACAGATATATTGTAAACAGAGTAAGAATATAATTATACATGGTTCATTTTCATTTATCATCAATATTTGAGAAGAGTGTATGGAAGGAAGACCAGAAAGAATAAAATTTTGTTGGATTTGCATTTGAAAATGCTATGTATTTTGTAACTCTGTAGTAGTTCAGTATTTCCTGTTGAAAAACTTTGAATGTTGGCTTTATCTTTTTGACACTAAATTTATATAAGGTATGTTTCACTATTAAAAGGACAGCATTTAATGGATTATTATTTTTACCCTTGAAACTTAAAATGACATTTTCATATGAAAGATCAATATTTCCTTAGACAACTTTTCAAACCAACTGGATAATTCCTTCCATATATTCTCAGTATAAAAACATTCATATAACAGATGGATAGTTGTTTCGAGAGTGGACTCACAGAAAGTGCACAATGGAAAATCAATGTATTTCATTAAATATAGCTTATATTTGGTCATCAAAATATTGTGGATAATTCTTAAATGAAACCATCTCAGCTGTACACTTTCTCTGTACCTATTTGCCATTAAATAAATATTTGACCATTCTTCTTTGTCATATTTGTTTTTTCAAAATTGTTTCCCATTTATCTTGACTGGAAGGTCTGGATTAATACTGTAATAGTAGTATATTGTAAACTCATTTACGTCTTTGGTTTTGGCCACTGATACAAAGAATGTTAAAAGGTAGTAGTGGATATTGTTCATGAGTCTTTCCTATACCAATAATATTAATATTCTTAGTCTTACAATATGCTAAAATTGCACTCTTTATTCCTTCAAAGTATTAAAAGTTTATTTTATTGACACCATATGTTTGTTCAATGTCAGCTTTTTGTAAGAACATACCATTTTCATCAACAATATCACAAATAAAATTCACAAAAAATTTTACCATGTTCTTTTTATATATAAAATCTCCATCTATCTTGATATTATCATTAAACCAGAGTGACTGGCAATAAATGTCTGAAAAAGTTTTTACATTTTCATAGCACCTCTTAAGGTAGTGACACCATGACATTAATACATCTCTCCAAAATCTATTTGAAACATAGGGAAGAATATTTGTATATACATATTCTGCGTCTGCCACATAAAGTTTATTTAAATCTACTAGGCATTTGCAACATATATATATATTTAAGGTTTTCAGTCAACAGCCGTTTGATCCACATAACCTTTTGGGCAATTATAGTATTTTTAATTTTAGGCATACTTATTCCTCCATCTTTAGGTTTAAGATGCATTATTTACCTCCTTACCTTATCTTTTTTACCTTGCCATATAAAATTTAAACAATTTTTCTAAAGGTTTTGTATTACCTCGTCCGGAGGGCTAGGTATTGATGAAAATAAATTATTTAATTTTGGTAAAAGCAACGATTTTAAAATAACATTTCTACCCATTGGTGTCAAGTATCTTAAAGACCAAATGTTCATTTCCTTGTATATTTTGTCCAATTTATCTTTGTAGTTATGATCTACCATGTCGTTTAACTCAACATCAAAATCCAATCCCAAAAATCTGAATTTTGAATGCGTCCAATCCAAATTCCATTCCTTACACATCTTTAACCTAGATCCTTTTTTTATCCTATCCATATCAGCCGTGTTTTTTCTGCGTTTACTTTTAACCCCGAAAACCTTGCAAAAAAAGCTAAAGTATTAAGAACTGCATAAAGACTTGCTTCTGTTCCATCTAATGTCACCGTAGTGTCATCTGCAAATTGTGCTAGAAGGCTTTGAATATTTCCAATATTTATTCCCTTAATCTTTTTGTTATTTCTTATTAGTAGAGCCAAAACCTCTGCGCATAGAATAAAAATATATGGGGATACTGGATCTCCTTGGCGACAACCTCTAGTTATCTTTAAAAAATATGTTGCAAATCCATTTACTAATATTCTTGATTCAGTATCATTAAGCAAAACCTGTATCCAATTCTTGAGACTTGGTCCAAAATTAAATACGTGTAGCACATTTTGCATAAAATTTCTATCAACAGAATCAAAAGCCTTTTCAAAATCAACAAGTAATAGTAAACCTGGAATCTGATATGATTCTGTATAGTCCATTATATCATATATTTGTCTTGTAACTTCACCAATATATTTTCCAGGTACAAAACCTTTTTGGTCTTCATTAGTAATATTTGGAAGTATAGTTTTAATTCCATTTGCTATCACTGCTGAGGCCAGCTTGTATGAAGTATTAAGTAATGAAATTGGCCTCCAATTTTTAAGATTTTTTTCCACTTTTTCCCCTTAGGTATACATGTAATGAGACCTTGCTTTTGTGATACCGATAATGAGCCATTTTCATATGCATAATTTAAAGAATTTATGAGATATTTATTCAGATCATTCCAAAAAAATTTAAGGAATTCACTTGAAAAAACGTCTGGTCCAGGAATTTTATCACTTTTCATTTTCTTGAATGCCGAAAGTGTTTCTTGATACGTTAATTTCCCTTCCAAGGAAGATGCAGCTGCTTTTGACAATTTTGGTATTTCACCAACTTTGAATAATTCTTCTAATTCTATCTGTGTACATTCTTCACTTGTATAAAGTTTTTTATAATAAAGTCTAGTTTCCTCAAGTATCTCAGTTTGATCTTTTAGCAAAGAACCATCTTTTGCTTCCAATTCCCCTATGGACTTATTGAGAAAATTTCTGCTTTCTAGTTTAAAAAAATATTTAGTTGGCTTTTCCCCTTGTGCTATCCATTTAGCTTTGGATCTTATGTATAAACCTTTTGGTTTTTGTCTGGCTATTTCTTCCAATTCATGTTTCAGGTCATTTACTTCCTTCATTGTTTCTTCCTTTTTAGTGTCAGTTTCACTATCAAGTTTGGCTTCCAACTCGCTAAGGTTTTTTTCTAGAGTATTTTTCCTGTTTAATGTTATTATTTTCTTTGTAGATGAGTAGTAAACTGTCATACCTCTTATTTCCAGTAATAACATTTCCCATAGTAACTGATCATTTATAGTATATTTCTGTTCAGTATTTGTATGTTCATCATACTGTACCTCATATTGCTGTAAAGTGTATTTAATTGTACATTTTACTCTTTCAACATATTTTCCATCATACAGTAAGGAATTATTAAATTTCCAAAAACCCTTTCCTTTTTGTGAATCTCCTAATGAAATTGTAAAAGAAATAATTGAATGATCAGAGTTAATGCTTGGAGATATCTCTGTTTGTATAACTGAGTTCAAAAGATTGTGAGAAACAAGAAAATAATCTAATCTTGATTGCTTAAGGGGATTTAGTTGTCGCCAAGTGAACCGTTTTTCATATGGATTTGATTCTCTCCATGGATCTTTCAAGTCCAGCAAATCTATTATATCAAGTAATTCCTGTCGTGCTTTTGGATTATTAATATGTTTGTAATTATAAGTATCAAGATTGTTATCTAGTACTATATTCCAATCACCACAGATTATGTACCTTTCCCTTTCTTGAATTTCAAGCATGTCTTTAATATTTGTAATAAAATCAGGACTATCTTGATTTGGTCCATTTATATTGATTATTGTATATTCAACCTCATTTATTATTACCTTAAATGAAATATAATTACCATTTTCTTTGTCAATCTGTTGATGTTTTATATAAATTCAAGATTATTATTAAAGAGAATAGCAGTTCCTCTGGCATTACTCCTAAAGTGGCTAAAAAAACATTCCTTATAGCCCCATTGTTGTTTTATTAATTGTTCTTGTTCACTAGTGAAATGTACATCTTGAAGGCAGAATATGTTTGCTCTTTTTTGCCTAAGAAATCTAAAAACTTGTTTCCTTTTGAAATGATTATTTAAACCTCTGAAGTTGAGAGATAATATCTTCAGTTTTTCTGTATTTACATTACACTTCATTTTCTTGCCTTATTAAACAAAAACTAAATGGATCTGACTTTCTCTAGACAGTTTGGGGTTTCACTGATAAATGTTAGTTAATGCTAAATGTATTATTTTGCAAGTGTCAAAAATCTCAATACACAAGCCAATCATCCATAGTCAGAGGACATAGTATGAACATTTACATAAAATCCATTGGCAACCATCTTGTGTGAACACCTTCAATTCATTTTGTGTAAGAAAAAAGAATCGCATGGCTAACTTTACGTTATATATTTGAATTATTACTGCTTCATTAGGTTATAATACATTGTCTTTCAATTGGAACCTGGCATTAATTTTCATTTTCCTGACATCACCTTATATTCCCCCTATAAACGTGCTACTGGCCCTTTAATATATTTCCAAAAGAACAGTAGACACTGTAGCAACAACAAATCTAACCAATTACTGTTACATCTACTTCTCAATATACTACTTCCAAATGCTTTCAATAAAAAATGCTCAATTTGAAGTTTTGAACTGTGTGCTTTACGGTCATGGTCCCTGTATTCCTTAATAAGTTCCATTTGGTCACCTAACTTTATTTCTGCTTATTTAAAGTTTCTTAGCACTAGGTTTCTGATTTCTAGAGTAAGTCACTTAAGAAAATACGTGGAAGAGGCGGAAAGTAATTATGGAGTCATCAAACTTCCAATTTTTAATTGTTAAAGGCTGTGTGAGCTGGGATGAAATTCATTAACATATTCATATTTTGGCAGTATATTTTTTAAAACACTGCGTGTTTCTTTAAATGTAATGATTGTTATTTCGGAAGCACGCCATTTTATTTCTTTGGAGAAGGCCAGCGTGTAGTTCAGTTATGCTAATTTTTCCCTCTGCAAATACAGATTTCAGTTACGTATATAAAATTTAAAAATATATTTTGAATATGAGAATTGAGTTAATTGACAATTTCACTCGGTAAATTGTTTTCCTGAGGGTTATTTCGAACCACATCAGCCTTATGGATCTGCCCTCACACTTTGACTGCTAAAAAGTCGCACTCACAGATATTCCGTACTCTTTGTTAAAGATAACTCACATATCTGCCTTAACCCTCTGACTGCTAAAAAGCATTTCTCATCAATCTGCCTGAGATGAAAGTCTAGACCAAGATGAGATTGTCTGAAAACAATATGCTAATCAAGCTAGTGTTGATAATGAAGACGATGATATTTAAGATAACGCAACTATACCGGACTTTTCACTCGGAGAAATAACAGTAAAGGGACAGGAAATTGAAGATATAAAATCAATTTTAGAGGTTCAAGAAAATCCGTTTGGCCTGATCTGATAAGTAATCGGATTTTTAAAACACTAAAAGAAATTATTGCAAAACCGCTAAGTTAACTATGTAATCATTTTTTTACTAAGACTTCATTTCCTTCACTTTTGCAAATAGCCCAAGTAACAAGAGGAGAGCCAGGTATCAACAAGAAGTGAGTCAGGTGTCAACAAGGTAAGAGCCAGATGTCATCAAGGTGAGAGCCATGTGTCAACAAGGGCAGGGTCAGGTGTCAACAAGTGGAGAGCCAGGTGTCAACAAGTGGAGAGCCAGGTGTCAACAAGAGGAGAGCCAGGTGTCAACAAGGACTAAGCCTGGTATAAACAAGGTGAGAGCCAGGTGACAACAAAAAGTGAGTCAGGTGTCAACAAGGTAAGAGCCAGATGTCATCAAGGTGAGAGCCAGTCATCAACAAGGTGAGAGCCAGGTGTCAACAAGATGAGAGCCAGGTGTCAACAAGGGGAGAGCCAGGTATCAACAAGGGGAGAGCCAGGTGTCAACAAGGGGAGAGCCAGATATCAACAAGGGAAAAGCCAGGTGTCAACAAGGTGAGAGCCAGGTATCAACAAGGGAAGAGCCGGGTATCAACAAGGGGAGAGCCAGATATCAACAAGGTTAGAGTCGGGTGTCAACAAGAGGAGAACCAGGTATCAACAAGGGAAAAGCCAGGTGTCAACAAGGGGAGAGCCAGGTTTCAACAAGGGGAGAGCCAGATGTCAACAAGGGGAGACCCGGGTGTCAACAAGAGGAGAGCCAGGTATCAACAAGGGGAGAGCCAGGTGTCAACAAGGGGAGAGCCAGATATCAACAAGGGAAAAGCCAGGTGTCAACAAGAGGAGAGCCAGGTATCAACAAGGGAAGAGCCAGGTGTCAACAAGGGGAGAGCCAGGTTTCAACAAGGGGAGAGCCAGGTGTCAACAAGAGGAGACCGAGTTTTCAACAAGGGGAGAGCCAGGTATCAACAAGGTGAGAGCCGGGTGTCAACAAGGGGAGAGCTGGGTGATCACAAGAAATGGGTCAGGTGTCAACAAGGTGAGAGCCAGATTTCATCAAGGTGAGAGCCAGGTATCAACAAGAGGCGAGCCGGGTTACAGCAAGGGGAGAACCAGGTGACAACAAGAAGAGAGTCAGGTGTCAACAAGGTAATAGCCAGATGTCATCAAGATGAGAGCCAGGTATCAACAATAGGCGAGTCAGGTGTCATCAAGGGGAGAGCCAGGTACCAACAAGGGAAGAGCCAGTTGACAACAAGAGGAGAGCCAGGTGTCAACAAGGTTGGAGCCAGGTATCAATAAGGTGAGAGCCAGGTATCAACAAGGGAAGAGCCAGGTGTCAACAAGGGCTGAGCCTGGCATCAACAAGGATAGAGCCAGATATCAACAAGATGAGAGCCAGGTGTCAACAAGAGGAGATCCAGGTGTCAACAAGGGGAGAGACAGGTGACAACAAGAAGAGAGTCAGGTGTCAACAAGGTAATAGCCAGATGTCATCAAGATGAGAGCCAGGTATCAACAATAGGCGAGTCAGGTGTCATCAAGGGGAGAGCCAGGTACCAACAAGGGAAGAGCCAGTTGACAACAAGAGGAGAGCCAGGTATCAACAAGGGGAGAGCCAGGTGTCATCAAGGAGAGAGCCAGGTATCAACAAGGGAAGAGCCAGGGGTCAACAAGGGGAGAGCCAGGTATCAACAAGGGAAGAGCCAGGTATCAACAAGGGGAGAGCCAGGTGTCAACAAGGGGAGAGCCAGATATCAACAAGAGGAGAGCCAGGTATCAACAAGGGGAGAGCCAGGTGACAACATAGAAGATAGTGAGATGTCAAAAGGAGTAGAGCTAGGTGTCAACAAGGGGAGAACCAGGTATCAACAAGGGTAGAGTCAGGTGTCATCAAGGGGAGAGCTAGGTGTCAACAAGGGCAGGGTCAGGTGTCAACAAGGGCAGAGCCAGGTGTCAACAAGTGGAGAGTCAGGTGTCATCAAGGGGAGAGCTAGGTGTCAACAAGGGCAGGGTCAGGTGTCATCAATGGGAGAGCTAGGTGTCAACAAGGGCAGGGTCAGGTATCAACAAGGGGAGAGCCGGGTATCAACAAGGTGAGAGCCAGGTGTCATCAAGTGGAGAGCCAGGTATCAACAAGGTGAGAGCCAGATATCAACAAGGGGAGAGCCGGGTATCAACAAGGTAAGAGCCAGGTGTCAACAAGTGGAGAGTCAGGTGTCATCAAGCTGAGAGCCAGGTATCAACAAGGGGAGAGCCAGGTTTCATCAAGGGGAGAGCCAGGTATCAACAAGGGGAGAGCCAGGTATCAACAAGGTGAGAGCCAGATATCAACAAGGGGAGAGCCGGGTATCAACAAGGTAAGAGTCAGGTGTCAACAAGTGGAGAGTCAGGTGTCATCAAGCTGAGAGCCAGGTATCAACAAGGGGAGAGCCAGGTTTCATCAAGGGGAGAGCCAGGTGTCAACAAGATTAGAGCCCAATGGCATCAAGGGAAGAACCAGGTGTCAACAAGAGAGAGCTAGCTATCAAGAAGGGCTGAGCCAGGTGTCTTGATGGATTAATAGTTAAGAATTTTATATGAGAAAAAATGGAGTGATAGAACAAGATTGTCCGAACATTCAGTACTAAGTTACCACGATACAAAGTACTATGTTTGCTTCCAAATAGCTCGCCTAAAATGTTTTGTTCATCTTAATACACAAATTCTACAATAAATTTTTAAAAAGTTCGACTACTACTAGACATAAATACCTGCGATAACTGGAGTTGAAACTGCAATCAGCAAGCAAACAACAAACATCCTTCTTCGGTGATTGGAAAGACTGAACAGTAACTCTGTTGAACAACAAACCGTCCGGGAGAGGTTCTTTATACAGCTTTGGGTTGTGTTCTCATAATTCGTCTCTAGCATTATATCATTCAATAAGTTATCATTATTTATTGAGAAGAACACGTTTCATAACCTTTAATTAACACGTACGGTCGACTTGATTTGAAAACATTATTGATGTTGGATAAACAGAAAGTTGAAGGCTAATGAGATGTTTTGTATCTCTGTGTTTAGTAAATCGAAACAAGAGCCATTAGAAGATGTCATATCCCACTGGACCCAAACAAATTAGGATATCTTTTTCAAAATTATCAAAGGTTGATAATTAAAGAGTAGAAAGTCATTTGTCAAGCTCCCAAAATCGAGCTCTATACGTTTGAAAGTTCTAGTAATCCTCCGGTAAGGGAATTCTAAGTTTCTTTGGAAACTGCAACCGCGAAAACGTATCGAGCGAGAACAAAATGATTCAGGAAGTTATCATTATTTATTGAGAAGAACACATTTCATAATCTTAATTAACACGTACGGTCGACTTGATTTGAAAACATATTGATTTCGGAAAAAGAGGAGGTTTAAGACTAATGAGGTGTTTTGTTGTCTGTGTTTGGTAAATCGAAACAAGAGCCATCATAGATGTCAGATCACAAGGGTCCGAATAACATATATATATTTGGGAATTATTGATATAAAAAAACAGCTAGACAATCATCTGTCAAAATTCTAAGCCTCGTTCACATGGAATCCGCAAAAATAAAAGAAATTGACAATCACAGAAAGCAATTCTACATATGCAGACTTGTCCATATACGAAGTTCAATGAGCTTGGTCTAATAGTATTAAAGTAATGCCTCAGAAACGATTTTTTTCGATATGATCCAAAAAAATAAAACTCCAACGAAATCAAAAATACCAAAAAAGGGCGCCTTCACAAGTTGTTTGATCTTTTTAGCAGGTTTCAATATGCTAGGTCTAATGGTTTTTATGCCCAAGAAACGAATTCCTAAGATGTTTCCATGCAAACCAACAAAAATAAAAATCCGAAGAAGTTGAAAATCCGAAAAGTCATATACCCTAAGATAATGAGTGGACAGGCCAATGGCCATGGTGAGCACCCTATAAAACCTTATCACATACCGGTGGGATAAAATTCCACAGCAATATTTTGAATATCTGTTAACCATTATTTCAAGTAGTAAAGGTTAACCTTGCACAGACACATTTATACAATAACAGACTGGAGATGAGGCCAAACCCTGTTAATATAAACCCGTTGAAAAAATACTGACCAAAGACGTAATCCGAGGTGGATAATTTTGTCTCGGGTCTAAACAAAAAAAAGAGGTATTGACCACAATAAAGAGTCCATAATTGTTTTATTGTAAAACTATAGTCCTGGATGCTTGTTAGCGGAAGATATCATGACATCGTGCATTAAGGGCTTGACGTCATCGAGTTTATTTCAAGTACCTCAAGAAATTATATTTTAGGTTGGACTCGGGGCCAGTTGATATGTTCGGTCAACTTCCATTGTTATTGTCCTAAAAAATACTCTCACATAACAACATTGCATATTATTTTGTCTCAAGATAAAGAAATATGTTTCTTTTTTCAATACGTTGTCAATGACGTTAGTCTCATTTAACTTCACATTTAACTGCAATGTTTGTTGCTACCATCTTCTAACCATTCTCTCCCCACAGAGGCAGCTCAGCCCCATACCTGAATTAGCCTCTGTTCTATTACGGCTAATACATGGGATAGAAAGGCAAAAATCTGATTGGAGGCAATCGAAGTTAGTTGTGCAATCAGTGACGCCGTTTCAATAGTTGTCATTTGCAAAACCTCGGCCATCTCCGTGTGGTTCGTCAAAGCATTCGTTTTTCGTGTTTTCATTGACTGCAAATAAGGGAGATATTTTAAGTTACAACTGTTTACCGCTAGAGCAATCTGTCGGAACCCCAGGATCTTGGCGTAATAGAACAGAGGCTTGCTCGCACTGAGCTGCCTCTATGAGGAGAGAATGTATTCTTATAGTCTTGAGAAATAGAGAACCAAAGACATTTTTCAGGTTATGGTCGACTGGTATATATCGAGTGAGAACAATGTGATTCAATACGGCTTCATCACTTATTTAGATAAAATCTTCACATGTAGTTAACGCCTTAAGACCGACAGATAATTATGGAACATATTGCTATTGGACAATTGATATGGTTTGGTTTCAGTGTGTAAATCAATCAAACACCAAAGCCACAAAACTGCTCAACCAAACAAAATAAAATAAAATATTATGTTGTTTAGAGACAGTGATAAACATCCGCAATCACGTAGAGATACTCGAGAACATACATATTGATTGAAATTTATGCTTACAATGCAAGATATTTTAACAAGCAAATTTAATTGGTATTTTTTACTTATCTGATTTTGAGGTCACGTGTAGATGGTGTGTAGGATTAAAAAACAAATCGGGGGGAAATTGAGTTTCTACATCGAGATTATCTGAAACAAATGTCTTTAATAAAAGAACAAACTGGTACTGTAGAATACAAATTGTGATTATATGCCATTCAAATGAATTCTAAATGTTTCAAGAAAACAGCCTTACATTTATTTCAACCGCGCAGCTTGATTTCCAAAATATTTTATGTAAAAGACATTTCATCATTAATGCTTGTTCAATTGCAAAGTCAAAATAAGATAATAAGTAGCTCGCTTGACCATTTTAGACAATGTATATTAAAAAAAGGTTTTGTGTCACCTTTGAAACAGATTCTTGCACACTTTCCATTTAATAACTATACAAATGACTAAAGTAACATCAGATGGACTATAACATTTTCTACGTTTTATTGAGGTATAACTTGAAAAATTTAGGGTTTAAATCTTTGTCTATATCCCTCAACTGAAATTGATTACTCGGCAACGTATAAACGAGCATAAAGAAGGTCCTGACAGGACACTTTGCAAAGACTGGCTTGTGTGTTTAATAGATTCAAAAGTGTACGCAGCAAGTCCATACAAATTCAAAGGTAGGTAAATATTGAAACAAAAACATTATGTTTGCCTGAGATTTCTTCTTAGTGACTATCAATTTCAATAAATTAAGATCTTTATTTCTACACTTATTAGGTTATTCGAGCCGTCACATGACCTGTGACGCCATTCAAATCCAGCCATTCCACGAGCTCGTCTCGTAAGCCAGCAAAAAAACTTACAGGACGAAGTCGCTGATTGGCTTGATTTTGAATGACGTCAGAGGTCAGTCTGACGGATGGAGTAACGGAACCTGATGAGATCTATTAGCTTACATTGTGAAGCAATATAGATCTTTATTCTTTGATATTGATATTGCAGATTAGCCGGATCTTGCAGTGTTATGATAGGCGTTTTTCTGAATGAATAATGAAAACTTACTGAATAATTTACGACTCCATCTTGATGGGCACTGTGTTGAGTATTGATTCAAAGGTATATTTGAGACTCTAGGTTACATTTGTTTATCTCTTTCTATGGAACGAAAGTAAAAGAAAGGAAAATTAAGTTTTCATAAACTATAAATTTGTTTCTGCGAGTGATGCTTTAAGCAGTAAGAGGATTAGGTCATACCAGAAACAAACAATACCTTAACAGAAACCTGTTTCTTGATCTTGAGACAATATGGTATGAAGTTGCATGTGCAATCTATTAGAAAATGTACACATGTTTTACTTTGAATAATGGGTTAAAGATTTCTCAAATTTGCAGTTTGTTTATTGTTGTAAATATTCTCCGTATTTCCTGCTGATTTTTCGATTTTCCAAACAAAGAAAACCAAACACCTTATTAGTATTCCACTTTCTTTATTCCAACACCAATATGTTTTCAAATCAAGTCGACCCCATCATAGTTGAGTAAGTGAGTTCTTGTTTATCGCCGCTTGGGCAATGTTTCCTGTCATTAGCGACGGGGTTGTATGTGCTTTTCTGAATAAATAATGAAAACCTATTGAATTTGTTTACTTTTATATCGATATGTACATCACTCATGAACGTTACATGATGCTATTTGGAAAATATCAGAGCGCTGTAATTTCTTGGTAACTCAGTGCTGAATGTGCAGAAACTCTTCAAGATTCTTATATATCTCTTCTTGGTTTTTCATCAGGGTTTTTCGTTATGAATTCGAATAATAAAATCACAAACGCGGGCTGCACGCTGTGCCAAAAAGTGAATTTGATAATTCGTACCAAAATATGTAAATAAAGGATTAAATGGCCGCTTCTAAATCAATTTCATAATGTCAATACCATTTTTTAACTTCATAGTTGAAATTGAAACAATGAGTACCATGATATCATGGAAAGGTTAAGCTAATAACTAAACAAAGGTTGTACAATAAAAAACACAAAATTACAAAACGATTTCTTTGCAATATACAAGATGCCGACACATGTATATTTCTTCAAAGGCATTTATAAGTAGTAATACAAGACAAATGTTATGGATAACAACTTCTTTATTGATTTCTCACGACGTTTCTGGTCCAACTCTTGCCCCTTCTTCACGTGACAGAATTGGCCCAGAAACGTCGTGAGAAATCAATAAAGAAGTTGTTACCCGTAACATTTGTCTTGTACGTGTAAAATGTGTTTATTGTATCAGAAAGTTTTCAAATGCAGCACATATTTTCTGTCAGAGCTGTAGCTACTCTCCTTGAAACCAAATAAAGACTCAACATTCAAACCACATGCGTTACTCAATGTGTTGTGTTGGCTAGATCTCTTGTTTATTACCAAACCTCATCAGATGTAAAATACTTGATGTGTTTGTGTTCGTTCAACTGTTTGCCTGTATACTTTCTGCTTCTTCTTTCTTTGAATTTTGAATAACTTAGAATACACTTTGGGACTTAAAGGGGCAGTAGCACGTTTTTAGGGGGAATTTAAGGTGATGTCAGGAAAATGAAAATTAATGGTTCCAATTGAAAGACAATGTATTTAAACTAAATGGAGCAGTAATAATTCAAATGTATAACGTTAAGTTTAGCCATGCGATTCCTTTTTCTTACACAAAATTAATTCAAGGTGTTCACACAAAATGGCCGCCAATGGATTTCATGTGAATCTTCATACTTTGTCCTCTGACTATGGATGATTGGCTTGTGTAAGGAGTTTTTTGACACTGTCAAAATAATACATTTAACATAAACTTACAATTATCAGTGAAAAAAATAAGATATAAAATTATATAAAAACGTGCTACTGCCCCTCTTTAAGTGACCCTAGAAGGACTACAGGGGCCAAGCACTAATTTTCCAGTGTATAAAATAGATTGAAAACCTAGCCTGTCCTGAAAATTAATTGGTCAATTCCTAAGGGGGGAATAAAGAATTGTTTTGAAAAGTTACCAGTCCTGACCAAAAAGTAACCAGTCCTGGCAAAAAGTAGTCAGTCAAGAACTGGCGGACGGGCTATTTTACACTGAATTTTCTTTTAAAAGTTGCCCCCACTCTCACAAAATAATTTTGAATAATGATGTAAAGATTTTATCAAATTACATTTTGTTTTTGTCGTAACTTTTATGTAAAAATATTTTCTGTAGATTTTTCAATTTGCCAAACACAGAAAACCAAACACTACATTAGTCCCTTTCCTTTCTCTTTTTCTAACAAGGATGTGTTTTCAAACCAAGTCGACCTCAACGAGTTAATCAAAAGTTATGATAGGTGCTTTTCTGAATAAATAATGAAAACCTATTGAATTTGTTAACATGTATATTATTTATATATATGTACAGTACAAAGCATGAACGTCACATGACTCTATTCGGCAACCATCAGAGAGCTTCAATTCCTCAGTGACCCAGTGCTTCTTGGAATTTTTATCTATTCATCTATTCATGTAATATAATAATGAACGCTGGTTGCACGCTGTGCCAAAATGTGAATTTGATGATTCGTACCAAAATGAATAGATAAAAGATTAAATGACCGCTTCTAAATCAATCAAGTTCATAATGTCTCCAGCTTTATGTTGCATTGCTGTCATTACCATTTTATAAATTCCAAGTCGAAATGAAATAATTACTACCATAATAACATAGTAGGTGGTACTCATAAACAAACGGAGGTTATACAATAGTAAATCACAAAATTGCAAATCGAATACTTTAGGAAATACAGGATTCCGACTTGTTTGTATTCGATTCATTGAATCAGAAAGGTTTCGAATGTATGAATTTCTTTCTTGGAGCTATAGTAATAGATTGAAACTACAATGACTCAGCATTCCATCACAACGTGTTTTACTTGATGTGCACTGACGACTAGCACTTTCCTTTATTTCCAAATCCCACCTAGTGTAAAATACTGGTGGTGGTTGTCTCTTCAACTGGTTACCTGAATACTTTCTACTTATATCTTCTCTAGAACTACTGACTCAAGAAATCTTTTAATTTTATGGCACAATGAATACTACAGTTTAGGACTTAAGAAAGAATAAAAGGCACAACGCGGGTCACCAATTACTTCCCCCTCTCCAGCAACGCCCCGCTCTCTCGAAACAAACAAGAAACTATTCTTACCCGTAAAAACCAATGTCTCCCATACATCATTTCAGCTTAATGTTGATTTGGAAAATTCCTTATACATGTAGTTTTAACCCTTCCCTTCAAAATGACAAAGTCCAAACTGTTGCCATGGAAACCAAAAATATATAATTGAAAATAAGTTGAAACCCCCAAGAGGCACATCTAAATGGTATGAAGAGGAAGTATACCAAATATGGTGTGAAGATTGTTCAAGTAATTATGCTCCGGAAACGAATGGGAACGCGAAAGCCAATGACGGGAACTCAGGCAAAACCAACATTCGAATTCCTCCCGACAGGGGAGGAGACATAATTTGACATCTTTTAAACTACACCAAGGCCACTGGAATACTTTTCACTTGAACTTTGTATCATTCTATCATTTGGATTTTGGATAAATTATTTTTAGATTTTGGATGTCCATATTATCAGGGCCTTGGTTGATAACGGGTCTTTTTCTAATTTAATTGTAATTAATGTTTATGTATAATCATAAATTTACTGTTGTTCCAAGACATCAAAATGATATGGTGATTTTGGCAATTGCAATTCTTGAAAAGATGTAAAATGTTTCATTAACAACAATTTAATCATATTTCACTTGGCATTCAGTTGACATGTGGTATTTGGAACTGAAGAAACAAGGAATAGAATATCTAGTTATAAACAAACATTTAACAATTGTTTAACAAATAGTTTGCATAATTTAGATACAGGTTCCATTACGTTGAGAATAAGGCTAAGTTTACAGAAACCATTACTTAACAAATTGAACAATAACAAAGCGTTCATAATACTTGCAATATTCCCATATTGAGTGTAGATGGAATTATTGAGGGTATGTTAACTGAGACTGCAAATTAAGAAACCTCATGCATCAGTGTTTTGCAATAAAGATTTCGGGGTAAAATGAAAATTATGGCAAAACATATGACATTTGAGGCTACTGTTTTGTTGTCTATCATTTCAGTTTTAATTTGTAGCTGTTTTTAACATTACACTTAAAGTGACACAGAGTATCTTTCTTAAAATTTTATTTGGTTTTGATCCGCTACAAAATTATTAAAATCTAAATATTTTAGATATTTAAATACCTACCTAACTTAGTATATGCCACTTACCTTTCTCACGAGAGACAGAGGTTTACCGCGAAATTCATCGTGCTTACCGGATGGGCTGCCCCCCAGCCCACTGCGCATGAGCGGGAAACCGGAATCCTGGGTAAAATTCGTATCATACTTTCTGGAAACGAAGTCTTGTAAGAGACATCCAATGAAGTCCGAAGGGGAGGCCGGTCGGGAGTAATTCCTACTAAGTTAGGTAGGTATTTAAATATCTAAAATATTTAGATTTTAATAAATTTTTAACCTACCTAACTTAGTATATGCCACTGATCCGACAGTAGGGAGGAGGGAGGACGAGTCATCAAGGCAGAAAGCATCCATCAAACATCCTCCCGGAGTGGGAACGACCGAAGCGAACTGCACAGAGAAGCAAGCGGTGAACCCCACGAAGTCGCCAACAACGAAACAACTCAACAGGTGCAGGGTGAGAAGTAACGAAGTAGACAAGTTTTCAGCTTACCCTAAAGAGACGTTGGGGCAGCTAGCTGTTGGGCTACCACCAACGGTCCAAAGGTCTGCAGGCCTTGCACGTCCTCCACAGCGAGGTCTCGGAGGTAGTGGGATGCGAAGACCGTCGTAGAGCGCCAGAAACATCCTTCCATGATGGCTGGAACTGAACAGTTGCGATGCAAAGCCATGGTGGATGCAAGTGCCCGGATCTCGTGCGGGTTGCTGGCGACAGGGTGAGGTAAGCCGGCTGCGTCATAAGCTGCTGGGATGACGGTCCGGAGCCACAGCGAGAGGGTGTTTCTGGTGACTTCTCCCTTGGCAGATGGTGAAAAGGGAATGAAGAGTCTTTTCCTGGTGCCTCTCTTGGGCGCAGAGCGGTCGATGTACTCCCGAAGGGCACATACAGGACACAAAGCGAGTTCCTCCACATCAGAAGACGACACGATCTTGGAGAGAGGAGGGATGGTGAAGGTCCTGCCCGGTTGTCCAGGAAGCTGATTCTTGGCAACGAAGTTCCACAAGAGGCCGAGGTGAGCTGAACCCTTCCTAGACTGCTCAAACCGCACTCTGGTGACGTCCAGTGCGTGCAGCTCACTCACTCTAGCGGCCGTAGCAAACGACAGGAGGAAGGCCGTTTTCCTGGAGAGATCTTGGAAAGAGGCTTCTGACAGAGGTTCGAAGGGAGCTCCTCGCAGATATCTGAGGACGACGTTGAGGTCCCAAGCCGGAGGTCTGAACTTGAGTTTCTGGTCCTCCAGCTTGAACGACTTGAGGAGAGCGACCAGCTCGGGGACCTTGGAGAACTTCCTGTCTGATTTTACGGCGAGGACAGAGTTGAGCGCCGACAGGTACGTGGATATAGTCCCACCCTTCAAGTGACGTTTCTGGCGGAGGTGAAGGAGGAAGTTGGCCACAAACTGGGGGTCCACGGACAAAGGATCCCGGCCTGCGTCTCTGCAGAAGTTCTCGAAGGACAGCCACTTGTCATCGTACAACGACCTCGTGGATTGCCTGTGAGCTCTGGAGATAGCACTGGCTACTCGTCCTGAGTAACCCTTGGCCCGGAGTGATCTCTGAAGATGGTCCATACGTGCAGAGCGTACCTCTCGGGATCTGGGTGAAGCTGACGACTGAGAGGGTGACGAAGCAGGTGCGGCCACTTTGGAAGAGGGAGCGGATCTTTTTCGGCGAGAAGAAGAAGATCGGGGAACCAGCCTCTCGCCGGCCAGTAGGGCGCGACCAAAGTCAGTCTGAGGTGAAGTGTGTCCCTGATCTTGGCGACGACTTTGGTCAGGAGAATCGGAGGTGGAAAAGCGTATGCGTCCAGATTCTCCCACGACAAGGACATGGCGTCGACAGCCCAAGCAGCTGGGTCGGGGATAGGCGAGACGTACACCGGAAGCTGATGGTTCTGCTTCGTGGCAAACAGGTCGAGGAGAGGACGGTGGACCTGAGCGGCGATGAGAGCGAAGGCCTCCGGGTTCAACATCCACTATGTTGGTGACGGCTTGTCTGGTCTGGACAGGGCGTCCGCGAGGACGTTCCTGCAGCCTGGAATGTGCCGAGCTCTGATGAAGATCTGATTCTCGTCCAGAAGATGGAAGAGCTCGAAGGCCTGTTCTAGGAGCTGAGGAGAGCCTGTCGTTCCTTGGTTCTTGATAGTCCAAACGACCGTGGAGTTGTCTGAGGCCAGGAGAAGGCGGCTGCCTCGTAGAACTTGAAGCCAATGCGTCACTGCTAGGATTACTGCCTGCATCTCCAGATTGTTTGAGTGCCAGGTGGTCTGAGGATGCGTCCAAATGCCTGACGCAGTCTGATCCCCGAGATGAGCTCCCCAGCCCTGGAGCGAAGCGTCCACGAATAGTTGAAACTCTAGCAAAGAGACGCCTTCGCAGACGTTCGATGGCTGTGTCCACCAATTGAGGTACTGGCTGAGGTGCGCAGGCAGGGAGATCCTTACTGACGTGTCGTCCGACCGGATGTAAGGGCTGAGAAACACCTGGAGAGGGCGGATCATGAGACGACCTCTGAGCGTGAGGGCCTGAGCGGACGTGAGGAGTCCCAGAAGAGATTGCCAATCTCTGAGTCGAAGAGGGGACACCAGGGCTCGGTGGACGAAGGACTGGATCTTGGTCCACCTGTCTGGAGGAACGAGTAGGAGGCCCAGGTCTGTCCGGAAGCGCCCCCCTATGAAGGTCAAGTCTTGGGAGGGGACGAGCTGAGACTTCTCCCGGTTGACTAGCCATCCCAGCTGGCGGAGGAGGTCGAGGGCCAACGCCGCCTGTCTGCGTAGGACGAGTGGTTGAGGATTGGACATGAGACAGTCGTCGATGTAGGGGTCGAAATGCATCCCTCTGAGATGGAGATAGCGGCAGATGGGAGCTGTGATCCTCGTGAATAACCACGGAGCCGAAGAAATTCCAAACGGCAGGACCCGCCACTGGTAATGTAGGCCCTCGAAGATGAACCGCAGGAACCTCCTGTGAGGCGGGTAGATCGGCACGTGAAGATAGGCGTCCTGTAAGTCGAGGCTGACCATCCAATCGCCTGGAGACAGCTGGGCTCGGAGAGCGTCTAGGGAGGTCATGCGAAAGTGGGATGGAGGCTCCATGTATAGTTCGTTGAATGTCGCCATGTTGTGGATCATTCGGAACTTGGTGGAATTTTTCTTCGGGACCAGGAAGATTGGTGAGTAAAACCCTGGGGCGTGATCGGGTTGTAGCACCAACTCCAGAGCGTTCTTGTCGGTAAGCGTCTTGATGTTCTCTGCTAGAAGAGCGCTCTGGGCTTCTGAGTAGTCCCGTGCCAGGGGCGTCGCGGTCACGGGGGGAGGGCAGGTCAATGGCAACTTGTAACCTGTCCTCAGGGTGTTGGTGACGTAAGGATCTTCTAGTAATGTCCAGTTGCGCCAGAAGATCCCTAATCTCCCGCCTACGGGTGTGGGGTGCACCGGCACGACTGGGGGCGGGAGGACCCAGCCGCGTGGGGCGCAGACATCACTGTCTGGAGTAGGGTCGCTTGCCACCCCTGCCTCCGCGTGGCTTGGGGGCGTCCCTTCCTCTGGAGGAGTTGGCAGAGCGCTGGTACTGAGAGGAGGGACCTGCTCTGGAGGGCTGCGTCCTGACACGCTGACGCTTGTAAGGGCGTTGGCTGGTGTTATTCTGACGTCTGAAGGAGATGTTGGAGACGTGCTGCAGCGTCCGGAAGGCAACCTCCGTCTGTGTCACTGAGGCCTGCTCCTTGTAAACCTCCGGGATCTTGTCAGCGAAAAGAGTCGCGGCCGTGGGGGGAGCCTGTAACAAGGACTTCTTAAACTCAGAGTCCCACGCACACTGGTCCAAGAAGCCTGAGCATCGAAGGTGAGTGAGGGAGCCGAGGCCAGCTCTCACGTTGTCGAGTATGAGGACGATGTTGCGCCGCTGCCAGTCCATCAAAGTGTGGAGGTGATCCAGACGGGAAGGGTTGTCGACGTCTAAGTCGGCCTTAAACCGCGTCAGTCGAGGAGAGGAGGATCGAGATCGGCCTCAGAGTCCTTCTGAGGGCAGCCTCCACCGAAGAAACCTTGGTGTCCGAAACCTTGTAAGAGTGGTTGAGGTTTGGGGCCAGGCGTCCTATGGCGTCATCCAGGGCGGCGGCCTTGTCGAAGCGGCTGAGCGAGTGCACGGGCGTGGCCGCAGGGAGCTTCGAGGACTTCAGGGAGGAAGACAGCGAGAGCTTCTGGAAGTCGTCCTGTAAGGCGGCTATACCCTCCAGCACATCAGGGTGAGGGGGGAGCTTGAGGTCAGGGTCCTCACGAACACAAGTGAGAGGGTCCGAGCCACCAGGGGAGGAGCCCTCTGGGAGCCTGTCGGCGATCCAGCTAGAGACCATCTTCAGAGGCAGGAAGGTGGGGCCCTCTGCCTCGTCGTCATTGTAGTCTGGGACGAAGTGGCGCTCATCATCGCTGATAACGGGAGAGTGGCGCCTCTTCCTGGAAGATCTGGGCGTCTTCGGTGGCGTCCGGGAGCCGGAGCGGCGCTCACTGAAGGAGAGCGAGAGCGGGAAGGCGTCCTGGAGCGCCGCGAGCGTCGTTGGCGTTGAGGAGGGGAGGGGCTCCTGGAGCGACGAGGTGAGCGAGAGGTTCTGACGTCCCTGGGAGGGGAGTCCCTGGAACGCTGGCGCCGGTCTGAGCGCTGCTTGGGGTCCAGGCGTTGGCGTTGGTCCCGATCTCCCGAGCGTTGGCGCTGATCCTGACGCTGGTCACAATCCCTGGAGTGCTGGCGCTGGTCCTGGCGCTGGTCCGAGCGCTGGTCGTGGCGCTGGCGAGTGTCAGGGCGCTGGTCCTGGCGCTGGTCTAGGCGTGAGTCCGGGCGCTGGTCCTGGCGCTGGCGCTGGTCCTGGTCCTGAGACAGAGGTTGACGGGCCATCAACTTGTCGAACATACTGGACATGATGAGCTCCAGTTCCGGACGGGAGAGGGCCGAAGACGTGCTGGGCGTCGGAGGCGGCGTCTGCCGAGCAGGAGGAGGAGGAGGAGGAGGAGGAGGAGGCGTAGGTGAGCGACGAGGATCCTCCTGGAGCTGAGAGTCCAGAGAGCCGGCCGGCTCGACGGGAGGGAGGTCGGTGGTGGGGTCAGACATACTCCTGCGTCGACGCTGGGTGAGTCTCTTCCGGGGAGCGGAGGCGAAGCCCTTGAAGTCGAGGGGGCAGAGGTCACTACACTCTGCACAGCGGTCGTCCACAAGGCAGATCCTGGGAAGACAGTCTGGGCAGCGGAGGTGTGGGTCCTTGGCCGACTTGGAGGAACGACACAGGACACAATAGACTCTTGGCATAAATATTGTAACACATAAGACAGAGACATGCCAATCATGGAGACAAACACAAGGGGAATGCATAAAAAATTTGAAAAAGAATTAGAAATTTTTTTAAGAGCGTGCCCCTTTAAGGGCAAGCAAAAACGGGCAAATTTATGTCCCGGAAGGGTTGCCGTAGAAAATTAAATAAGATGTAATGAAATAATTTTGGAGCAAAAAATTATTATTACAAGTTTATTTAATAAGAATAAATGCAAAAATGAGATGCATTAGATGGAATATGTAATATGAAATTAATATATAGGAATAAGTGATTATGATATATATTAATTTGAGATTGAAAAATTTTTATGAAAATTTTTTTTTTGTGAAAGAGATATAGAAAATAAAATATAATGCGATATATTGTTATTTTTATATGCAATGGGATATAGGCTGATGGAAGTAATGCATAGAAATACTTAGAAAGTGATTAAAAATGCAAAACGAGTTTTTAGAAGGCAAAAACAGGCAGCCATAGTCTTTGGACCAGACCAAAGGTAGATGTGACGTAAGCAGGAATGCGGACGTGCAGAAAAGCAGGTCAACAAAACCAGCCCACGTAGATGGAAAAACAAGAGGGAAAAGGAGGAAGGGGGTACGAAAACAGGCAGATCGACCCCCCAGAAGGTATTTCCAAGTGAAATAGAACATGCAAGGTACGTAACATGGCGAGAGGCCACGTACATGAGCAAAATCACCAAGTGCAAAAAGATCGCGAAAGCGAAGTTAGAAGGAAAACATCGATACATTAGAAACGATGGGGGCAGCAAAGGATAATGACGGAAGGAAAGGAAGGAAAAAGACCAGAAAAACCAACCGTAGAAGAAAATCGGTAAGCAAGACGAAATACATGCGTTCTCTAAGAGAGAGAAAGAAAGTATGAAACAAATTTTACCCAGGATTCCGGTTTCCCGCTCATGCGCAGTGGGCTGGGGGCAGCCCATCCGGTAAGCACGATGAATTTCGCGGTAAACCTCTGTCTCTCGTGAGAAAGGTAAGTGGCATATACTAAGTTAGGTAGGTTAAAAATTATCTAATATGCTGATTGAAGTTCATATCTCATCACTGGACTTCAGATATATCCATTTATGCATTATATCTCTAAATGCTTGATTTCATGGAAAAATCTAGACAACATCTCAATTACGTTTAATATTTTAAATTATGCATCCAATTAATCTACCTATTAGTTACAATATCTAATAAACACTATCGAATCAAATAATTCTTCCTGTCAGGTTTATGACAAGGTTTCAAAATTACGTTTAGCGAATTTGCCACGCCACTAGAGCCACATTGTCCGGTATTCGATCACAATCCCGACTTTGAATGGCCGTATTTTTGCTCTAATGAACTAATTGACCTTTAACTTGTTATTTTCAGTAACAGTTAGTGGTTCCCGATGTAATAACATTGATTTCAAAATTTGACATATGTGATCCTATCAACATACTCTGTCTCTTTAAGAATTGGGTAGTCAAGAACTCAAGCTAGACAAGAGTAAATTATTATAAAAAGTAGAAGTCATTATCAATAGTTTAATTAATTTCAGTCTGTTTGTAACGTGTGAAGACACCAACTACATCAGTTCAAGACATTGATGTCCATATTTACTACATATATTACCATTTATTACTCGAAATACATGTTCATAATATCCAGACTGAACAACTACATGACTTGTTTGGTAGAGATGACATTTCAGGTACTCGACACAAGCACTTGATGCATGGATGTTGCTCATATACTATATATAACAAGGTTTTTCAACCACCATTTTGATCGCCAAACATACTCTAAAAAATTTTTTTGGTGACATCTGTTATGTATCGCCTGTAAGGTTTTCCCATTCGACATCGGTCTTACATGCATGTCACCCTCATAATCAGAGCTAATCAGCATTAAAGGCACCACTCGAGCAGCTTTCATCCGCCATTTTGAAAGGTTAGCATTGCGAGAAAAAATATGTGCCATAATATGCTTATTCATTAACAAATTAAGTAATAACTACTTGATTATTAGAAGAGGAGCATATTTACAAAAAATTCATTATAAAAGTTATCAGTCGTTACAGCATTTTGTCGTAGTAATGCATTCCACGATCTTTGCTTTGATGATTGGCTTCATTTCACGATGTGTTTATTTTTTTTAGCAATACACTATATTTTTGGTCAAATTGTCAAATCTTAAACAACTAAAATGCTTATTTCACAAACATATATGAAATTAAGTGTGAAATTTTCATGTAAAATCGTATATATAATTGTAAATAGGAAAGTCCTCCTGAATTTTGTTTCCACAAAAAATACCCCACTGGAATGATCCCTGTTAGTTGCACCAGGCGAGTCTTACGGTGTCATCATCCTCTCTCATTGGTCCAAAAGCCTAAACAAATAAATTAAGCGTGGAAGATAACCAATGACAGACTTCTGTCTTGTGATGACGCTGTATTTTGACGATCAAAATGGCGGTTGAAAAGCCTTGTTATATATAGTAAATGAGCAATACCCATGCATCAAGCGCTTGTGGTACTCGAGCCCAATGTTTGGACCTGTTGAAGCCCTTACTAAGAATTAATGATGACAACATTGTGCCTTGTTAAAGGAGGACCCTTTGCAAGAATGAATTTATTAAACTTTAAGCAGAATCAAGTATCACATAGAATATTTTACAAATTGACAAAAACCAATAGTTAAATAATAAAACAAATTGTTATGTCATAACTTTATACAGGTTAAAATGTACATAGTTTTAAGATAAAGACACAACAAATTAATTATGCACAATTTCTATTATACAATATACACAAACTATTCAAGATCTAAAGCGATGAATAAAAATGCTAAAACACCTAACATTAAGGAAATTATGACCACAATCTCAATGATGAAGAATAACTTTGCAAGTTACTGAAATATTCCCCTTAAAATATTTATTAGCATTCAGTACTTTGACAATAATGTCAACAAAGTTGTTTATCTAATCTGATATAATGTACATCACATTTAAAGGTTCAGTAGCACGTTTTTAGAGGGAATATAAGGTGATGTCAGAAAATGAAAATAAAGGATCCAATTGAAAGACAACGTATTTTAACTAAATGAAGCAATAATAAATTAAATATGTTATGTAAAGTTCAGCCATGGGATTCCTTTTTCTTACACAAATGAATCAAGGTGTACACACAAAAATGGCCGCATATGATTTTTTATGTGATTCTTTATAATTTGTTCTCTTACTATGGATGATGGCTTCTGTATTTATATTTCTGACACTGTCGAAATAATACGTTTAGCATTAACATTCAATTATCAGTGAAAAATTGAAAATATAAAATTTTCAAAAAACGTGCTACTGCCCCTTTAAGATAGTTACCTGTAATTTTCACTTCATAATAGGTACACAACTAATCAATAAAAACTATTGCACACAACAACAAAAATTTAAAATTGTACACTGCCAGACAAATTTTAATGAGGCTAGTGTTGCGTAATACAAAATCGACAGAAAAAATAAGGAAATGAAAATTTTGAAGTTATGAATAATGATCTATTCATTTTTGGTAACTGATCAAATAACATTTGTTAAAAAAACTCTTATAATTTTGTCAAGTGTATGTGAACATTGAAACATAAGATCAATCTTCTAAATCTGTTATCAATCAGAGGCAGTGTCATTGGTTAAATAATCAATATCAATAATATCAATAATAAATATTGAAGGTGTATCTGTTATGAGAAAGATACTTCTTGTGCAACATCCTTAAGTAAACAAAAATTAATTTATGCAGAATATTTTTCATATTGTTTCCACCAAAAACGGGAACTTATTCTTCATAATTAATGGTTGTCACAGATGCACTATTATTACCCAAAGGTTGAAAATAATTAGTGACATATTTTCAATATGAGCACATGTGCACATATCACTTTTGCCTAGCAAAGATTGTTGTAGCGCGAGTTTCAGCATTTTCCTGTGACGTCATACCATTGTTCACGACGTCACTGTAGCCTTTGCGACTATAATCATATAGAATTGGTATTAAAGGAATTATTACCCTCGAAATCGTGTCAAATTGCTTTTACTCGGGTAATAATCTGTATTTATAATCATGCATTTCTAGCGAAATTTAAATTCCTTACTGCAAGACATCAGATAGACTCCAAGGTAATCTTCAACTTAATTAATCTCCAATTCATTATTTGAAGACATATCTATACATTCTTTACATCATAAAATGCCCATATGACAGAAATATGATTGTGATAATATGATAGAAGTTCACGAGCTATTACAAATATTTTCTAAAATTAAAAACGAAACAAATTCTTTGACTCTTCTGCCTGCTGGCTTTGCCAGTAAACATAGATATATCAGTATATAACAATAAATGGGGCGGGGCTTGTCCACTGGGATTAATTATGAAGGTCAATTTCTCATGCCGATGCGGATCCACTAAAGGATACTGACGGGTGCCGCTAATATAAATATTAGTTAGGCAAATGCAGTATATAACAACACTAGAAAGCAATTACCCCGTAGTCTTTATCAACCTCATAATCATAGGTTTTCATCCATTGTCACCTGACTACAAACCAACATTCTATGTGATCAAATTTGTTTATACATAAATATCTTATCAAATGTTCATCCATATCAGATTAACAGTTAATTCTCCCTTACATGTGAGTAGTTGATATACAGAATGTCCTAAAATGATTTTTATTGATTAATTTATACAGTCGTACAGTTTGTCTATTTTTGTTCTAAAAAAAAATCAGAAAAAAATCATATAGACTTTTTAGTAGTACAAATATACATATTTCCAAATTTCTTTCCCAGAAATATCTGTAATTCAAGTTATCAACTTTGTTTGGGTTCCTGACAGTGAGAAAAGTAGATATTGACTATAACTGTGGTATCTTATGGTCACAACCTTGCTATTCACTTCTAGATGAGGGAAATTCAATAATTATATGCTAAGCGGTGAGAGACTGAGTTTTCTCAGTGCTAGCAAAGTGTTTTTGCCACTGAGTGTGATATCACTTTTTCAGGCCAGTAGAAATATCACAGAGGGGATGATGTCATGTGTACAATGGTTTAACGTCACTTCTACAATCAATGCAACGTCATCTCCGCAATAAGTTACGATAAACAATGGTATGACGTCACCTTTTGTATATAAATTAACACATTTTCGACCACTCGTGAAAATACTGGCTCTACCCCGTCACTCGATGAGAGATAAGTGATATCACACTCAAAACAAAAGATATCCTCTAGAACTTAAGGTCAATTTTAATTTTCATGGGATATTTGAGTACATAGAAGAGAATCCTAAAATAGTGGAGCCTTGATCTAAAATTGTTCCTATGGCTCGTGACCCTAAATTCAAACGTAACCATGAACAGATGCATATCATCAGTAAACAATGCAAGACATAAGGAGAGATCTAGATAAAGATAGTCCGGCTGTTCAAAAGTCAGGAAACTTGGCCTTAATAGCGGCAATCTGAAAGAAAACAAGAAAATTAAATTTCAAATATTACAAGTTCAACAGCACTCTTTTTGAGAAAAGAATAGAAGGGTTGTTATTTTAACTGAACAGTATTCATTTATTTTCTCCGGCTTATCTCTTGCTCTAGTTCAAAGGGTTAGTGGTACTTCCCTCTTGAATATTAAGGCTTTAATTGCAAGTAAAATGGGAGACCACTCTCTCCTCATTATGCTATTTCCCCAAAAAACCTCTATCTTACCCTCCAAACCATCTCTGTCATCTCTCTACCTCACTTCCAATCCTTGATTAATTGGACAAGCCCCCCTCCAAAAAAAACCCTCTATCTTACCCTCAAAACATTCTCCGTCACCTCTCTACCTCAGCTCCAATCCTTAATTAATTGGACAAACATATAAGATTCATCAAAGTTCTTATCCTTCTATCTAGCAGCTCATCAAATCTCACCTCCTTCTCAGCTAGTTTCTTCTTGGTGAGCATCATCTGGGCCTTCTGCATGTCTCCCACCTTAGTGAGTTGTCTCGCCTCCGTCTCCCAGGTCGGCAGTTCATCTATAACCGCCTCAATGTACGCTGCAGCAAGCAGATTACAGGGATTAGTCTACAGATATTACTTCCTCATATATAAAGTTCTTCTTTAGATTTATATTCTACCATAATACACATTTTTGTATAGAACCTTATCTCATAACAGTTAAATCAAAAGAATCTAACTTTGCTTAGAATAGGTGCCCTATCAGTACGCAAACATACAGGAAGAAGAGAAGGAATACCTAGATTTTTAAGATGTAAAGATGATGTGATTGAAGATAAAATACACTTCTTATTCAAATGTCCTTGTTTTATTGAATTAAGAAAGAACTATATCCCAAATTTACCTGAAAATAATCATATGTGTTACCTACAAAATGTTTTACAACATCAAAAACTTAGAAATTCGTTCATCGTACCCATGTTTTATAAGAGATGCACTCGCTCTACGCTCAATGTTTTTATCATCAAATTAACTTACAATGTAATTTTCAATGTTCTCTCTTATATAATTGTCTTGTTTTGTATATATGTTTTGTATGTGGGCGTAAGGCCTTTCACCTAAATAAAGCATTGAATTGAATTGAATATGACTTTCTGAGTCCAAGGACTTATCAGAGATGCAGATACAGTAATTCTTTTCATCACCCAATAACTGTCACATTTTGGTAATCCTACAATCAGTTTAGTTTATATTCTTACTTTTGTGTTAATTGCTCAATGGAACTTGAAGAAGTAATTTTTAAATGTTTCCTTTTCAAAGATACACAAAAAGTAGATCTCATTGTCCAGAACTGATACAGTGAGACACAAAAGTGAGTGTACATTTCAGGAATCTGACGGAAATATACAGAAAAGTAGGTCTTAGTTCCATGACTGATACAGTTAGACCCAAAAGAAAGTATCACTTTCCAGGAATCTGACAGTGATACACAAAAGTAAGCCTTATTTCCAGAACTGATACAGTGAGCCACAAACTTAGGTCTTAATTCCAGAACTGATACAGTGATCCACAAACTTAGGTCTTAATTCCAGAACTGATACAGTGAGCCACAAACTTAGGTCTTAATTCCAGAACTGATACAGTGAGCCACAAACTTAGGTCTTAATTCCAGAACTGATACAGTGAGCCACAAAATTAGGTCTTAATTCCAGAACTGACACAGTGAGATAAAAGTAACTCTCACTTTCCAAGAACACAAATATATATCACTTTCAGCAATCTTACATAGTGAAACACAAAAGTAGGTCTTATATCAAGAACTGACACAGTGAAACACAAAAGTAGGCCTTATATCAAGAACTGACACAGTGAAACACAAAAGTAGGCATTATATCAAGAACTGACACAGTGAAACACAAAAGTAGGTCTTATATCAAGAACAGACACAGCGAAACACAAATTCAGCCTTGTATCAATAACTGACACAAGAACTCAGCCACAAAAGGAATCTCCTACCTTTCCAGGACTCCTTGCCTCCTTCCCGGAGCTGTTTCTGCTGCAGTTCTATCTTCTCTCCCAGCAGAGCACTCTTATGCTTCAGGGTCTGCGTCTGTGTCACACTGAGACTGTCCTTCAGGTAGGAGATCTGGAACAAGACATGAATCATGCCCACATTAAAGAACATCGGCATGAGGATAGGGCTGTTCAGTAGAGCTTTCATGGGTACTCAAGCTCAAATCTGGTCCACCTGGACTTGAGGCATTTCTTTGGGACTTGTGGACTTGAAAAGTATTTCACACTGTTAATCATTTAAGTTATTTCTGTCTGTTTGTCTGTATTGTGTGAAGAAAGATGATAAACATTACCATTTCAATACATTAAAATTATTCTATTTCTGACCATCTAAAAGTTTTTTTTGATATGGTATAATATCTAAACTATACAATTCAAGGTTCTTTAGGTAAGGCAAAACTTTAAGGGCTATAAAAATCCATAAATCCTTGGGTAAGGATAAAATGTCGGGTACTCGTTACTAGAGGCCATTTTTACGGACCCGTTGAAGCCCTACTCCTAGAGCTCATCTGGCTTCTGGTTTGACATTGAAGATTTCTATCAAAAGCAGATATCATTCAATCTCTTGCAATCACCTTAAAAAGAACCTTAACCCTCTTTGAATAACATTGTACATGATCATTGGTCTAATGAAAAGTGTCAAAAGGCGTGGAAACGCTACAAATTCCTCAACTTGGCATTCTTTTTTTACTTGTTCGTGACGACAACCCCCCCCCCCCCCCCCCCCCCCCCCCCCTCACAATAACAATTTTTGGTAAGTTTTTGTCTAAGCATCCTCTAGTAGATCAGAAATACGAGTTCTTCATCAGGAATACTAACAGACGATAGAGTTTTATGTAGCTTGTTTTCCTTGTAACTGACCTGTTTATCCAGTTGCTGACGCTCAAATCTCAAGACTTCCATACAAGCAGTACCTCCAACACTGAAAATAACAGATAACATGTCCTTATATACAGAGACTTAGCCTTCGTGATTTCAAAATTGAACTGAGTTCAATTTGCATTTATATTTGCAAAGAAGAGTGACTTCCCTTTGCTTTTGTTAATTGGACCTAAATAATTCATTATTGTTGCTTTATCCTCCTTTTCAAATTGTCTCTGGAGTTAATTCAGTGACTCAGTAAATGTTTAAGTGCCGCTTTGGCACTATTTCAATCATAAACTGCTGTTTAGACTGAAAAAATAAAAATTTAAACAACTTACCAGATTTGTCATTGACTAAAATAATATAAGATACGAGATGCCTTCTTTCCTTAAATATCTTTTTAACAAGCTTAAATCAAAGGCAAAAACACCTTGCCTGGGTACAATAAACCTGTCTTAATATGACAGTTTTTGTGTGAAACACTTGTAAGGTTCTAGTTATTATGATTGAGATTTATTGATTGACCGGGGACGTAACTCAGTGGTAGAGTGTCTGTTCGTCACCCGGAAAACCGGGTTTCGATTCCTGGTCGAGTCATATCAAAAGACGTTAAAAGGTGGGAGTTGTTGCTGTCTTGCTTGACACTCAGCATTTTAAAGGCAGAACAACGCATTAACTGGCGCTGCACCGGGGCTGCCAGGTCCTTAGGCTCAAAACAAATTTTCAAAATGTATACTTGTACTGAGGACAATAAAGTGGAATTATTATTATTAAAAGGCAAAGGGAAAGAATATGAAGCGTCCTCGATCTGGCTCAAGGAGGTAGTGAAGGAAAGGAAGGGTAGTGTTTCCCTCTTACAATATTAAGTCTTACATAATTTTTATTCAACAGTCTTATGTAGGGTTAGCAATTTTTAGTCTAAGATTGATACATAGAAAGCTGCTAATGACTGAAATATTGCCCAATAACTCACTCACTTGATAAATAGAAAATAAATAGTTTTTTTTTCAGAATTCATAATAAACTACCAAGTGTGTCTCTCTTCAAGACTGTATGATTCACGACACTGAAGGTTGGCTCAAATTCAAGGACTAGGATACAACAGCTGCTGAAATTCTGGACTAGCTCTCAAAATTAACCATTTCATCAAAAATAACTCTTTGCTTGTCACAACTACTCTTACTTGCTGTCTGTAAAATCATTTGGCCAGATAATATTCTCATTTGAGCAGCATCTTTCTCCAATTGGAATTTAAATCATGCCATTCCTTGAGTTCCTTCAAAAGAAAACTCAAGACTAATTCCATTAGAAGTTAATTTCAACAAATCATTTACCCTATTTAACTTATGAATTAATTTTACTTCAGAACAGTTTTGGAAAAGGAGTGAAGTTAAGAGTGACGCACAACTTCTTGTGTATTCAAAACTATCATGATGGCTACCACAATACAATAAACCATGGTTATAATGCCCCTGGTTATAATGACAAACTGGATATTTAAGAATTGACTTCAAAATTTATTAAGTTCATGGAGGTATAAACTTAAAAACCGCTGTGCAAACTGTGTTTACGAATAGTTCCGTCATTAGGGGCGTGGCTAAGTGTGATGGTGTGACGTCACGAAATTAAGTTTATGCAGGTATGAACTGAATTTCTGTTACCGTGTTCAGCAAATCAGGTATACGGATAGCAAATGCCATTTATTTATAATGCCATGTTTTTGCCAGAACAGATTCCCTGCCCTTATATCTCACTGATTAATGATTATAATGCCAAATTGGATATAGTGTCATTTGTAGTTGGTCATATTAGTCTATTGAATTGAAATGGTTGGTTGCAAATGACTTTCCCTATAGCAATAGTCCTGTCAAAAATAACACTTGTAAAAACTATGACAATATTATTTATATCACGGATATAAACAAATGCTTAAAAACAATTTTGATGAATTGTAAAATTAGGATATTTGGGTTATTTTTGGATTGAGATACACCTAAAGAAAGGGTGCGCTAACCTTCGCCGAAGAAAGCAGAAATTAACTAGATTAGCGTTTGCGGGATACCGCAAAAGCAGAGCAGCCCCGGAACTTGGGGTTTCGCCTTACCCTGTTCCGCCTTTTACAGGCCTCACCAAATTGGGAATTTTCTCGTGACCTTGACCTTTGACACTCAAGGTCACACAATCAATGAACACATTCTATTGAGTATACCATTATTGTAATGAAATAAAGTGTTAAAAATTAAATTAATCCATTTTCTCCATATATGTTGACCTTGCTGTGACCTTGACCTTCGACACTTTTTGAAAATTTTGTACTTCTCAAGAGATAATATATACAAAATCTTAACTTCATAGCACAAAAACTTTTCAAGTTATTGTGTTTACAAGGAATTGCAATAACTCATATCTCATGACCTTGACCTTTGACCTTCAAGGTCACACAATAATTGAACACTTTTTATTGAGTATAACAATCATGTATTGATTAAAAGTGATCATAGTTAAAATTAAGCATTTTTGCTTAACCATGCTTAAGTCATGACCTTGCTGTGACCTTGACCTTTGACGGATTGTAGCCGAAACCTTTTCATTTTTTTTTACTTTTCCAAGGATGATATATACCAAGTTAGAGCTTCATAGCCCAAAAACTTTTCAAGTTACCATGTTTACAAAGAATTTTGCGGTGATTTTATAACTCTTGACCTTGACCTTTGAACTTGAAAGTGAACATGTCATAATGATTCCCTGGAAGTATTAACATTTAGACATGTTCATGAGTTCTGAAAAGCTAAATTGGATAAAGTTATACCCAAATTTAGTGCATTTTGTAATAACTCATATCTCATGACCTTGACCTTTGACCTTCAAGGTCACACAATCATTGAACACTTTTTATTGAGTATAACAATCATGTATTGATTAAAAGTGTTCATAGTTAAAATAAAGCATTTTCGCTAAAACATGCTTACGTCATGACCTTGCCGTGACCTTGACCTTTGACGGATTGTAGCCAAAACCTTTTCAAAATTGTTTACTTTTCCAAGGATGATATATACAAAGTAAGAGCTTCATAGCACAAAAACTTTTCAAGTTATCGCGTTTACAAGGAATTCTTAGAGTGAATACATATCTCATGACCTTGACCTTTGACCTTGAAAGTGAACATGTCAAAATCGTTCCCCCAAGGTACAAGTAGTAAGGTATGAATAAGAGTTCTGGAAAGCTTAGTGGAAAAAAGTTATAACTAGAAGTATGAGTGCGGCGGCGGCGATGGAAACTTCACAAAAACTGATAGCAGCCCCGTCCTTAGACGGGGCTGCTAATAAAGTTGTAGATCAAACGAATGATGCACGGTACAAGGAAATAAGGTCATTTACGGGGGAATATCGTTAAGACACAAATAAAACATAAGAGTGAATTTTCACATTTAATTGTGACATTTCGGGGGTCGTTTTACCCCCTTCATCATACCATCTTCGTCTTGACGGTACCCAAGTCCCCCAAATTGAGTTACACCTAGTATTGGTTAGTTTTAAACAGTACCCCCTTAGAATGTAATGTATGCAAATGAATCACTTAATGAACAGATATATGACTCATGTTTACAAATGCAAACTGAAAAACATGCATATTTCTCCTTGGTTAAAAAGTCAAGCATTTCCCTTCAAACAAGAGCTAAAACAAATATTTTATTGTCAAAATACAGATATCACATAAATATTGATCAACACATAAATAATAGTAAAGAAAATAAATAATATTTTGGACGGATATATATATAGCATCTGATGCACATGAATAATAGTAAATAGAATTAAATCATATTTTGGACGGATATATAAAATTATCTTTTACAAACAAAATATAGTCAATTCAAAATGTAATGATAAATATCAATATATATATATACAACAGTAGTAATCAACACGTCACAGAAATACATAGAGTAGACAAAACCTGTTTACTTTTATAGCATCAATACTTACTTACCGGTAACAACTTACAACTTACAAGCATTAAAGGGGCAGTAGCAAATTTTTTTAGAATTTTCTATTTTGAATTTTTCACTGATAATTGTTTGTTGCTGCTAAATGTGTTATATTGATAGTGTCAAAAATCTAATTTCACAAAACCAATCATCCACAGTCAGGGAACAAATTATAATGATTCACATCAAGTCCATTGGCTGCCATTGTTTGTAAATGAAAAGGACTGGTGGGACCTTGTCACGTCTAAAGGACAAATTGGTTTGTTGCTTAGGAGTGACTAGTTTCGTCCATAAAGTTTGGACTCATCAGACTCAAGTGGTAAAACAGTTGCCTTTGTCGATCAAGAATGCGACAAGGAACAATGCAAACTCTGCATAAATATCAACAAAAACAGCAGCTTCCAAAGCTCTGCTACCGGCCGTAGTTATAAAACAAGAACCTATAATTGCAAGTCTCGCAATGTAGTATATCTACTCACTTGCAACAAATGCAAAAAGCAATATGTAGGCGAATTAAAAGAGAGTTCAGGATACGCCTCTCTGAACACTTTGCAGACATCCACCACAAGAGAGATAAACCAGTCGCTCACCACTTTAATCTCCCTGACCACTCAAAGGGCGATTTGACTTATAAAATCATCGCTCAACTCAAACAAAATCCTGACTCAGAGAGTACCACTCGTACCAGAAGATCTCTGGAACTGAGATGGATTTTTGAGCTCCTCACATTCCAACCGCGCGGCCTCAATGATAAGATCGCTGGTTAAAACACTCCCCTTGTGTTTCTCTACTTTTCTCATTGTTTGTAAGAAAAAGAAATAGCATGGCTGAACTTTGCATTGTATATTTGATTTATCACTGCTTCATTTAGTTTAAATACATTGTCTTTCAATTGGAACCATTAATTTTCATTTTCTTGACATCACCTTATATTCCCCCTGAAATGTGCTACTGCCCCTTTAAACTATAAATAGTATTTTTCAATAACTAGGAAATCATTCCTTTCAGATATTTAAGTCATACAAACATCAAAATCAACTTCATATTAGCGCATATTGTTCATATATTAAAAAATACATATAACATTCACTTATTTGCTTAGTGTCTTATTGTTAGAGAAAGGTGGATTATATTCAGACTAGTTGAAGAACAGTTAGAGTTAATATCAATTACTCTTAGATTCAAACATTATATGATGAAATTAAAATCAAGATTGGAATTATTATGAAAACTTCCAATAATTAATGAAAGCTGTTAAGACCCTGAGATTCAAATGGGTTTTGAAAGAAATTCTTACATAATTTGCAAATCATAGTTGACTTCATTAGAATCAAGTACACATACCGGTATACCGTATTGCCTTATAGAATGAGCAAGTTTTCAAATGACAAAATATGTTACAAACACAAATTAAGTAAAAAACAAATAAAACAATGAAATTTGTTCTTTAAAAATTAAAAATAATTTGATTGAATATATTAATAATGGTTTCATGTTTTAAAACACATATTAAAACAATAAAGTAATCAAATCAATTTTTACTGATTTTGTTGAATTCATTAGCAGTTATCACATTCATTTTGATGCACCAGTAAAATCATTGGTAATTAAAATATGTTCTCAAACAAAAGAATTTAATTGAGCTCTTACAAGTGTCAACAACATATCTGAATAATTCTTTTGCAGAATGAAGAGACCGTAAAATCAAAGCATCACTATTATTGTAATCTCAATTAGACAATCTTTCCAATCACATTTATCACGATCTGATTTATACCAGTGGTTGTAGAGTCTGTAAAATTACTTTCACTCTTATCATTGCAAATTATCAGGACATTAATAACAAAAGTATCACAAATTGTTTGTACTGTAGTCTGGTGAAACTGACTGAAGCACCTATAAAATCACACTTTCATTGTTGTTCTAATTTGCAATTTTTAACTTCTGAAGAATAAAATAAATAAAAGTACCGAGGGTACAGAAGCTCACCTTAAAATGAATGATGTGGTATTGGTTTAATTATACATGTAACCATCTTTTATATAATTGATTATGGCTGCCATCATGATTTTTTTATCTTTTAAAATACTAGTCTTCTTTTGGAAACGACTAGAGCTTGAACAAACATTAATACACGAATGATATAATCATGATAAGTTAACAAGCAGTAGGTTTTTGTATAACTTTTTTGTATATCTATGGCTGAATTGGTGACCATCTTGTACTTTTTAATCTTCAAAATGCTACTTTTATGTGGGCATCCGTATTAATTTCATTATGATATCTTGATTGGTTTAGGTGTATCCATTCAAATGTCATTCATTACTTACAGGATGGTGGGCACTTACATTTGTTTTGTAGTGAATCATTAATATGATTTCAAGATTATTTCACTGATGGTTATGCTGCATGGGATATTGAGAATCCCAAAAGTACAAATTTTTCAAGGAAAATGAATGATTGAGAGGAAAGTCATAAACACAGCAATGCATAAGACACGTTTATTTTGTTCACATAATATTTACATGTCAAGTGACCATGAGATGTCTTTCATTAAAGTATCAATTTATTTAACACTCATACAGTACTATAATGGTAAACATTTTTGCATTGTCAAATCAACAGAGAGATATGACAAATCAAATTTCCTTACTTTTCTTACTAAACCCTTTTCGATTTTCATCTGCATATTTATTCCACATCAACTTATCATGTAGATTGCTAAACACAAAGCTTATTGTAGACAAGTTTTGTGTAAGTTGTTATTCTTAGAAAGAACATATCACTGTCATGAGAATACAAGTCCATAACTTTTATTGCATGCACATGGGCCATGGCCATATAGCATAATGCTCTACCATATCAATTGGGTCAGGTTGATTATGCAACAGACTAGCAGCTGACACTGTGATGCTAGCAGCCTGCCTTGGGATGTGTATTAGACAGCATAGTGGAATATCTGAACTCTGGTTGACCCCTTATGTGTGGTATTTAAAGGAATAAAAGGGAAATACCATTGTTTAAAATTTAACATGTTTAATGTGATTTGGTTTTTGCAGCTATTTGCCATAAACATTTTAAACAAATTAATCAATTATGTTTGTCTAATTTCATCTTAATTTTTTTTAGAAACACTTAAAAATATAGAACAACTTGCACGACAATCTTAAATATTCCATATTTAAGATAATATTATGATTAGTAAGTTCAAATTAGAGAATTTATATGGTGCCAGTGATCACTTGATGAAAGCTTAAAATTTAATAATAATGATGTGTCATCTGCAGCTGAAAAGTCAATATGGCTGCTATTGCGGCCATCTTGGATTCTCAAAACTGAAACGTCTACCTTTCTGTGCGGAATCACTATAGGTATAACATACTACAATATAAAAATGATATCTAGATTGGTTTAGGAGAAATAGTCTTTGTCATGAAATCTAATTGAAAATTCAATATGGCTGCCATGGCGGCCATATTGGATTCTAAAAACTTTAACGTCTACCTTTCTGTGCGGAATCACTATAGGTATAACATACTACAATTTCAGAATGATATCTGTATTCGTTTAGAAGGAGTAGTCTTTTTCATGAAATCTAATTGAAAATTCAATATGGCTGTCATGGCGGCCATCTTGGATTCTCAAAACTGAAACGTCTACCTTTCTGTGAGGAATCACCATGGGTATAACATAATACAATTTCAGAATGATATCTGTATTCGTTTAGAAGGAGTAGTCTTTTTCATGAAATCTATTTGAAAATTCAATATGGCTGTCATGGCGGCCATCTTGGATTCTCAAAACTGAAACGTCTACCTTTCTGTGAGGAATCACCATGGGTATAACATATTACAATTTCAGAATGATATCTGTATTCGTTTAGAAGGAGTAGTCTTTTTCATGAAATCTAATTGAAAATTCAATATGGCTGCCATGGCGGCCATATTGGATTCTAAAAACTTTAACGTCTACCTTTCTGTGCGGAATCACTATAGGTATAACATACTACAATTTCAGAATGATATCTGTATTCGTTTAGAAGGAGTAGTCTTTTTCATGAAATCTAATTGAAAATTCAATATGGCTGTCATGGCGGCCATCTTGGATTCTCAAAACTGAAACGTCTACCTTTCTGTGAGGAATCACCATGGGTATAACATAATACAATTTCAGAATGATATCTGTAATCGTTTAGAAGGAGTAGTCTTTTTCATGAAATCTATTTGAAAATTCAATATGGCTGTCATGGCGGCCATCTTGGATTCTCAAAACTGAAACGTCTACCTTTCTGTGAGAAATCACCATGGGTATAACATATTACAATTTCAGAATGATATCTGTATTCGTTTAGAAGGAGTAGTCTTTTTCATGAAATCTAATTGAAAATTCAATATGGCTGTCATGGCGGCCATCATGGATTCTCAAAACTGAAACGTCTACCTTTCTGTGGGGAATCACCATGGGTATAACATACTACAATTTCAGTATGATATCTGAATTTGTTTAGGAGGAGTAGTCTTTTTCGTGAAAGTTTACGGACGGACAGACGGACGACGGACGAAGCGCCATGACATAAGCTCACATTTACTTTGTAAAGGTGAGCTAATAACCAAAAACCAAGTTATTTAACTGGAGAGAAAGGGTTTGATGCAATTGTAAAATCACCTTGTCATAATTGTTGTAATTTTTTTATATATTCTTGAACAATAACAAAACATATTAAATGTATTACAACAATTTCAAATGGAGATTGGAATGTGACTGAAGTGTCAGTAAAATCACATTTTGTATTATCATATGATTTTTCCTTTGTAGCAGTTGCATGATAAAAGTATCACAGGTTGTTTAACTGGAGTCTGTTGAAAGTATCCATGAAAATGTCTTTCATTTATCAATTGATGTTTTTTCTAATCAAACAACAACATAACAAAGGTATCACAAGTTTTTTGACTGGAATCTGGTGCATGTTTGAAGTGTCTGTAAAATCCTCCTCAGTATTTAACACACAGAGCAGATACTGGACTTTTGATTTCTGCCAAAAAGAAAAGAAAGTTGTTTACTCTTTGAGAACTTGATGTTAAACAAACTGTTCAAATTTAAAAGAAAAATAGAATTTAAAACAAAAAAATAATTTGCAAAACTGTATGTAATGAATGCATTAAATATAGGAAAGGAACTAAACAAATTTACTATGAACAGTTAGTAAAAATGTATTTCATTATTAAAAAAAAATGTCATGTAGTAATCATTTATATCGAGATAGATAGTTAACTAATAAATTTCAAACTCTAATTGCAGGGTATAAAGTTGGATTAACTAAGCAGTTTTTCACTAAGAGGGTGATTGAAAACCAAACAAAGCAAACAATTGTGTCATGTGAAATACCATGAGGATTTTACAAAGACAGACAGCCAAACTTGAAATGAAATTAACAAAGGAACTGGGAAATGTTAACTTTTCAAACTGAAGCTGAAATTTTGGTAATTTGTCAACCTAGGAAGCTTGGAGTCTTAGGTGAAGTTTTACAATCGCAAGAAGTGAAAACACTAATCTAATATTTACTTTACTAATGTTTAACCACATTAGCGTGGCTACCTGTATCCTTTAGTAGATCCATGTAGTAACCAGCTCAATACCTCCCCAAGCCTCCCCAGTTTTTAAAACTAATCTGAGAAATACATAAATGTTATCCTAATTTTTTTGACAATTCGGATATGAACCTCTCTAGAGATGATCATGGATATGTATTTTGTGTTTTTTGAATGTCATTATTTGCATTTTATGTGTATTTTCATCAATGGAATTTTCTGAAAAAAATCCTTTGATTAATTTCATGCCATGTCATTATTCATGCAAATAAAAGACAAGAAAAAAATATATATATGTGAACCACTTAAAGATAACTTCTTCCAAAATTTAATATCAGGGATCTATTTGATTTTGCTTTAAAGATATCATACGTTATTCAACAGACTCCAGCAAAATATAAATATATTTGTTATAAAGTCAATTGAAATTATCAAAATTAGGAAAATTATAAAGTTTTAAAGGGGTAGTAGCACTTTCATATTTTCAATATTTCACGGATAATTGTATGTTAATGCTTAATGTATAATATAAATATTGGCAAAAATCACATTACACAAACCAATCATTCTTAGTCAGAGATTAAATCATAAAGGTTCACATAAAGTTCATTGTCAGCCATTTTTGTGTGAACACCTTTAATACACTTTGTGTTAGAAAAAGGAATCGCATGGCTGAACTATACATTATATATTGATTGATTACTTCTTCATTAATTTTAAATACATTGTACGTCTTTCAATTAGAACTATTTATATATTCATTTACCTGACATCAACTAATATTCCCCCTAAAACATGCTACTACCCATTAAAAGTTTGATGAATGAAAGAGAACACTTCATTATCAAGTTTGGCCTTAAACATTGAAAAGAAGAAAAAGCAAGGAACAGATATTGTAACCAACATATAGAAACTCAAATGCAACATTTGTAACACATCCAGCGACAATCAGCTCTCTAGCGACAACACCCCCCCCTCCCCCCTCCCCCCATCATATCCTATCTCATCATCCTTCTTTTCTTTTTTGTAAGATATTCAGTTATTCCAAAAGGATGTAATCGAAATAGTTAAATTTGTTCATATAAATCCATACTTATGTGTATATGGAATATAACCCCATCGACCCCCAGTCACGTGGGTTATGTAAGGGCGTTTATGTACGAAACCGTGATGGGATTGTTTCTCGTAACAAAAATTATAAAAAAAATAAATAATTTTTTTCTTTTAAACTCAAATGGTTGCAATATTATCAAGTATTGTTAAAATAACACCTGTAATTTTATATCTGTCATAATTCAAGGTGGCACGTCTGAGGTGGGTTATTGTTAGGTTTGAATTGGTTGTACAACTTTTCAAGACCTAAATTAAAGGCCATTTTCAAGGCTTTTCTTGGCAAAATTAAGGCAAATACTTCAAGCAAGTGAGATCAAGAGCGAATCACATGAATCCTTAGAAACTAACAAATCAACAGACTCTTCCCAAAAGACTAAGTCAACAATCAGAAATGTGTAATCACACAAAGATTTCTGGATGTATTAATGTAAAGGAAGTAACTCGAACTTTGTCTAGCACCAGACACAAGCAAACAAAAATTTTCAAACTTTGAGATGGTTGTTCATGAATTTAAAGGGGCAGTAGCACATTTTTTGATAATTTCATATTCTTAATTTTTCACTGATAATTGTAAGTTAATGTTAAATGTATTATTTTGACAGTGTCAAAAATCTCAATACATAAGTCAATCATCCATAGTCAGATGAAAAAGTATGAAGATTCACATAAAATCCATTGGCGGCCATTTTTTTTTAACACCTTTAATTCATCTTGTGTAAGAAAAAGGAATTGCATGGCTTAGCGTTACGTTATATATTCGAATTACTACTGCTCCATATAGTTTGAATACATTGTCTTTCAATTGAAATCATTAATTTTCATTTTTCTGACATCACCTTATATTCCCCCTTAAAACGTGCTACTGCCCCTTTAAAGCCTTTTCCATGCTCTTTAGTCATTACAACGCTTTTAAGCCTAAGATAGGCTTTTAGGGCTTTTAAAGGCCAATTGCCCATTTTCAAGGCTTTTCCAGGTTTGAACGAACTCTGAATATGCTAATTCTTTATCTCAACAATTATTCCATGGTCATCCAGTGACCTTGATGTTACTAATTAGAATATGATGCGTTGCTGGCTGTATTAACACTAAGCAGAAAACTAAACAGCAGAAACACGCTGAGAGAGAGAAAACACTCAGAATTAGGGGAAAGGAATATATCACCTACCTTTTTTGTCTTTGCAAAGGAGGCTGAAAGAAAAGAGGTTATCTTGGAATAATGATACATCATGAATTCCTTTTGGGTTAATAAACTATTAATATTATTATTGTTGTTGATAACACAATACACCCCAAAAAGGTAAACAAACTTCAGTTTTATTCATATTTTCTAAAACCATTGAATGAGACGCTGTTAGGTCATCCTTTATAAATAGTCATTATAATATTGAAAATATATAAATATGGTGTTTTTGAATTTTTTTTAATAGCATTTATACATCTAGTGAAGAACCCTTTTAATAACCCACTACATTGACAACACTAACAATGATTCATGATGCTACAAATGCCACAATATGGCCATTTTCTGAAGCAATCCTTACTTAGTGAAGTGATCGGTTCAAAAGAACGCATGTAACTACTTTAAATGATGTCTAATACCAAATTATTTATGTATAATGTACATTTCTACTTACATTTGACTTGGTTGCTGCCTGAAATGGAGAAAAACCAAAGAGTTTTCAAAGAAAAAATACAACTGAACAAATATTAACAATTCAAAGGTTCCTTTAACATAGTATGCATGTTTATCATACTAATACTTGCTAATTTGATGTAAGATAGAAAAAAAAAGAAAAGAAAAAAAAGATAGTCTTGTTATTCAATATTCTCAATTCTCACTTCTTGATAACAGAAAACTTGATTCTGACATCTCTTTACCACAAGAAAGCCTGTTGATTTGGGTTTCCAAAAAAACAAATTTGCATTATTTACGAAACTTCACCACACGTTTGTCGTTTGTATGTCAAAGGGTCAAATTTTAATGACATATCAAATAGTAATTAAAGTGAAGGTGGCTTAGGCCGCCTGCGGAGGTGAGAGGGTTAAACCCGCCCTCTATACATATATCAAACAAGACTCACCCCTGATTTGAGTGTCCTGAGAAACTGATCGATGACGAGCCACTTCTCCTTGACTGTTTCCACCTCCTTGTTCTTGAATGGATCACGGATTCGAACCTTGACCTCCATCTTACCACCTACCGTCTTCCGTCCATCCATCAACTGAAACAGTAGAGTATCAAATGCTCTAACCCTTGAGTCTCTGATGAAGGGTGTTAGAATTCATAGCTGTCAAGCTAAATTCATTTCTGATATAAACTTTAGCACAGTGATCAAGTTGTTTGGGCAAGCAAAACATTTGAAAGATTCTGTTAACACATGCTTTAACCCTTCAGTTTATGGTAAAATGTATTTAGAACCCTTATTTATCCAGCTTAAATTTCTGGTAGAAACTGTAGCATGGAGATTGAGTTGCTTGGGTGAGCGAAAAATTTGAAGAAGATTTATAAATGTCACAGGCAACAAACAACTTGAACTTGTTATAAAAAAAATTTCTAGGCACATCTGCACATATTGAGAATATGTCTTTTACTCAGGTTTGAAATGAGTTTATTAATAAAATAAAAGTAACCATGTTATATAGAATGAATCAAAGAGTAAATGAATATATAAGAACTTACAGCATTGCTGTAATGAACAATGAATGAATGAATGAATGAATGAATGAATGAATGAATGAATGAATGAATGAATGAATGAATGAATGAATGAGAGAGAACTCACATCATAGCTGTCATGAACAGTGCTGTGTTGATCAAGGGGAAGTAATTTGACAGACACGGACCCCAGTAGCTTATCTCCCTTGAAGAACCCTCTGTACAAATAGAAAGAACATGTAGGCCAGGTTCATGTTTTTTGTAAGGCCTAGGCAAAGTATAAAATTGATTTTGTCAAATGGAAAATATCGTGAAATCAATAAAATGATCCTCTAAATAACTTGTTAAGAAGGCACAATAGTATTAGAAATACATACCATTTAGATAGAGACAATGTTATTAACAGTAGAATAAACTGACATTTTACAACAAGATGTGTTTGTGAAACACGAATGCCCCCGGATGCATCCTGCTCGCTGTGTCAAGGTCAAGGTCACAAGGTCAAATGTCATGGGGTCATCTGAAAGGTCTCATCACAAGGGATCCATATGTCAAGTATCAAAGACCTAGCTCTGACCAATCAAAAGTTATGACCAAGGTTAAAATTTTTGTGGACAAACGGACAGACGGACGGACGGACGGACAGACGGACAGGTGAAAAACAATATACCCCCGGAATCTCCGATTCGGGGGCATAAAAACTGATACTCAACATTGCTACAGTTTTGCAGATACCCCTCTGCATTTCCAAAACCATAGGTAAGATAAGATAATTGCTTTATTATTCCAAGGGAATATTCTACATTTTATACAGTTCTCCCCTACAAAAAAAATATCAAACATAAGGCAAATATAGAAAATATTCACATAACACAATTTCACAACATCATTGCAAACTTTGAGGATAGTCATTTACATAAATACACCAATTTACTGCACTTCAAGGTGAGGTTACTCAAAGCAATATTTGTCCTTATATCACCCCTTATTTTGTCAAAAAGTGAATTACTATGAATAGAATTTCAACAAATATTCACCCAAAAATAACTCACCGTTTATAGTAAACTTCTAACTTGATAGCCTTTCTCTCCACTACCCTGTGAAATGATCTGGCTTTCCTGTCAATCTTTAGTTTGAAGGCTTCTTGGAATTCTGCAGATGAAAATTAATTTAATTAAAGAATCAAATATGAATATGATAATTATGAATGAATGAATGTATAAATGACATCCTTTCATTCAGTAATGTGTAGAGCAAGGAACAAATTTAAAATGAAAACTATATGAAACTAATGTAGTAAATTTTAAATATCATAATGAATAAAAGAAATACCAAAAGCTTGTGTCGAAAGACATTTCTCTTATTAGTACATGAGAGTGATTGCACATATTGCCTTAGCAAAACTAGTTAAAGACACCTATCTATTAGCTTTCATCCACCGTCTTGATATTTTAGCATTGTGATATAACAAAAGTGCTGTGTTATGCTAATTCATTAACAAAATTTAGACATAACTAATTGGTTGATAAAAGAGGAGCATATTTACAAATAATTCATAATAAAATTTATCTGTTATAACAATGTTTTGTCATAAGTAGTAATTTACACGAACATATTTGAAATTAAGTGTGAAATAATCATGTAAAATCATACATATTTGTTAACAGAAAAGTCCTCCTAACTTTTGTTTCCACAAAAATAACCTATGGGATTTTCCCTTTTAAGTGACACAGAGTATCTTTCTTAAAATTTTATTTGGTTTTGATAAGCTTCAAAATATCTAATATGCTGATTGAAGTTCATATCTCACCACTGGACTTGCAAATATATCCATTTATGCATAATATCTCTAAAATGCTTGATTTTATGGAAAAATCAAGAAAACATCTCAAATATGTTTAATATTCGAAATTATGCATCCAATTAATCTACCTATTAGTTACAATACCTAATAAACAACTATCGAATCGAATATATCTTCCTGTCAGCTTTTGACAAGGTTTCAAAATTACGTTATGGCGAATTTGCGTGCGCCACTCGAGTGACATTGTCCGGTTTTCGATCAAAATCCTGACTTTGAATGGCCGTATTTTCGCTCTAATGTACTGATTGACCTTTAACTTGTTATTTTCAGTAACAGTAAGTGGTTCCCGATGTAATAACATCGATTTCAAAATTTGACATATGTGATCCTATCAACATACTCTGTGTCTTTAAGGGCATAGGTCTCTTGCACATGAAAAAAAGAACAAAAGCTTGACATTGTTTAGATTCGATCTCAAAATGCACCTACCTGGGTCAACTGATCCCTTCATGGTTTCTGTGTGATCAGATTGAGGTTCGTCCTGTATAAAAACAAACAATTAATATTATGGCTGACCTGACATACTCACTGCTCAGCTAATTGCCAATCCTGGATATTTCACTCAGGGATTGGAAAGAAATCTTTGAAATTGGGACATTTGAATATTTATGAATAATTTTCTGAAATTCTAGTTGACCATTGCCCTTTTATTAATGGTTAAATTCAAAATTAAAGTGCATATTATATTAAAATATGTGCAAAATGGCCCAAAATGGAGCCTGCCTTTCCCAATTCTGGTTTCACTCAACTACCCATGTTCAGCTAGTCCAAACAGAATTTAAGAGTTTCAAACAATAATGATAATAATAATGAAGTGAAGTCCAAGATTTTATTAATTCCAAATGTCCTGTCTTCAACAATCCAGCAAATGAGATTTACAGGAAAACAAAGAGGTAAAGAAGAACATGAGATATTCAATTGATTATCTTTCCTGACCTCATACTTACATTTGGATATGGGAATTCAAATTTCACATATGTGTCCAAATCCTTCTCAGCGTAGCCTGTAACAGAAATTGAAGTTCATTCTCAAACATTGTTGCATTGTTGCTATTGCATGATAAAACTACATATTCAACAGCATTTCTTAAAGAAATCATTTGTCATTATTCTGTTCAGCATGTAAAATTTGTTGAAAATTTACCTGATGGGATGGGCAGTTGTATAGCTCTAACAACTTCAAGTTCAAGATCATTGTCACCAAGATCAGTATTGCATCTGAAACAAATATTTAGGGTGCTGTCAAAACGGAAAAACAAAGACTATGACTATGCAAAGATGATTTTCTTGAAACCAATAAGAATATGATTTCATTTAAACAAAAGCTGATTAACCATATAATTCTTCATAACATAAACCAAAGCCCTTACTTCAAAACAAAGAAAATAATTCCTAACCATTCACTTACTTGACTATAGAGAAACTGCGGGTCTCATAGTGAAACTTGGGTACTGGATCCCCATGTAACTTGGCATTCTTCAGAGCCTCCAGATCCTTCCGGCTGTTCTGTTCCAGCTTCTGGAATCTGGTGGACAGGGAAGTGAAAACATTGGACTTTTTTTTCTAAAGGAGCAAATCAGACAAATAACTGATAGGTTTTGACATTAGTAAATGCAAATAAAAGAGTTTGCTTAAACTTAAAAACACCACCACCTACAGACACTATCACTTACAAACCTTATCACAAACAAACACAGTACTTTACAAACATACCCTACAAACACCATCACTCACAAAGATCATCACATACAAACCTTGTCACAAACAAAAACCAACTCCTTATCATATAACCAGTACTTTACAAACATCATCTACAAACACCATCACTTACAAAGATCATCACATCCAAACACACAGAAGCAGCATCAAAAACAAACATCATCAGTTAATAATATAACAGTGCATGTATACACAAACATCATCACTTACAAACAATATCACTTATATCATCAGAACATGTACATACAATAATCACCAAATATGAACAGCATCACTTACTTGGCTGCAGAAGAAACATCCCCAAGTTTGGTGAAATGCTGTGTGTTTGTTGCACATGTCTGCAAGGGTAACAAAAAGTCATTACTACTTTGTAACACAACAAGACTAAATTGAGAAGAATATTACATTACATTACAAGCAAATGTACAAGTTCTTGCTAATTTTAAATCCAAGTGTGATTCGAACCCACACTGTCAGAGCAAATATACTACTTCATACAACATTACAAGAAAAATTTGAGATGAATATTAACGATATTTGGAATCACATTACAATTGTAATAATGTTCTTTCTGTTTTTGACAATGTTCTAGTATGATTCAACTCAACTACCAGTCTTGTTCACAATTTAAATGATTTCTATTTCATACATGATTAAGAACTTCCAGGTGACATGATTTCGAAACCAAAATTCAGGGCTAATGAGGAATTTTTTCAAAGTTCACATGCTATAAGGGTTAATAATTCAAGTGAAAACAAGAGTTATATTCAAATGAACCGTGGAAGATACACTAAGTAAAGGATTATTGGAATTTACTGTTGACACTGAGAAATTACACCAAGATTAGTTAATTTACTCATATAAAGGGAAGTTACTCTTAACTTGTGTTGCATCCGACACAAAAAATAAAATCAATAAAATCAACAAGACAGTTGGTAGTAAAGTCAAGCCTTTTTCAAAACTTTGAGTAATTTTTCAAGGCTAAAATAAGTTCCAGTCCAGGTTTGTAGGAACCATGTGAACATCAAACTGAAAAGACTGACAACTGACACCAATGTGGTGAAAGAGATGCCTAAGAGTGTTGAACTAGTTTCTAGTGTTTAGGACAAAAATAGGTTTTAAGGCCAAATGCCTTGTATGGATCATGAGAACTTTAAACTGACGAGATTGACAACTGACCCTGATCTGGCGAATGAGGTCTTGCTTGAGAGTGTCAAACACTTCCTCCCTGTCGCCGGTGGGTTGGCAGTCCTCGGGGGACACCACGATAAACTTATCCTCGTCGTCAACGTCAGCAATGGGCGAGGGGGGAACCTGCAACACATCCATAAGACGTATAATATGGACTCGATTTACAAAGCTCTCTAAGCACCAAGAGAGTCATCAGAAATGTTAGCAGGTGGCCTAGGATTATTTCAGCGCTAAATATTTTGGAATCTGGACCCTGCTTCCATGATACCCATATATGAATAATACTTGGTGCCCAATCATATCCAATGACTTATCTGTGTGAATAAGAATGCAGAAGAACAAACCATTACATTTTGAATTAGTGACCATACCTATACTTAAGTGTTTTGGCCTGTTACGTTAATCTGTGGGAAGGGGAAAACTTCATATTGATAAAAGATCTAAAAATGCAAAAGCGATCTGGGGTTCGTTTCTATCTCTTTTCTATCTTTGAGTTTGATATAGTATATACTGGGTGAAAAGGGCACTTTAGAGTACAATGTTATTGTTAGAATCATTATTTAACAACACAAAAGTAATTGTTCTCCCAAGATGTTAATCCCTTTGTGTCAAAATAGAGTTAGAGTACATATAAGATGGTTCATACGGCCAAAACAGAATAAAATTCCAATACTTTTCAAGGATTCAAGGCAACATCAAATTCTTTTAATGATATCGATTGTGAGAACCAGAAATTACTGACTTGTTGGAATGATAGAAAGATTGTAGATTGTTTTTGTTTCATTCCGTTCTCTATCCATTTGCGCAGTTAGCAGAACGACGATACTTCTGTGTTTTAGATTGTGATCAATGTCACAGTAAATTCCAGCACATTTTAATAAATTTCAAGGACAATACTGTAAAATTGCAGTTCTTTATCAGGACACCTAATAAGCATTGTAAATTCAAGTACTTTTCCGGAATCAAAACCAAGACATACCTGTGCAAGATCCACGGGAAGACCAGCTGCAGCAGCCTGTAGCATAGGCTTCATACCCTGTCAACAAACAGTACACTGTTAGACAGGTGACTGATTTCAGGGGGTTTAATACTGCCAAAAAGTTGTTATGTTTGAGGGTGCTGATTCTACATCGTTTTCACAAATTACTAGAGGTGTGTTGATATATCGTGGTGTTCAGGAATCATGATACTTAATCTGACAATACACGTATCATGATACATTCTCTGTATCATGATACCTATCATTGACTTTAAAGTTGCTTATTCAACCTAAAAATCAGATTATTTGTCAAAAGTCTATGTTTCATTTTTTCAAAAACCTTGAAATAGTGTATCGTGACAAGAATCATATTGAATAGTATCATTTTGATATATTGAGATATGTAACATTGACTTAAATTCTAAAACTCAGAGTATTTGTCAAAGGTCAATGTTTTTGTCAGTGTATCGTGACAAGTATCATATCGAATAGTTTCATGACATATTGAGATACATATCTTATCATGAAAAGTGTTATGTCCCCCTCTACAAGTTACATACCTGCATGCTGCGGACATAGTTCTTGGCTAATTCTATCTCATTGTTCCGTTTGGCCTTCAGCGCAGCCTGTTTGAACTCCTCGTACCTATCCTGCAGGAACCGTTCCTGCTGTTCAGCTCTCGATGATATACTCGTCCGAGATGCTGCGGGCAAACATTACAATTTGATTAACAGGTAGCAAATATGAAATTAAAAAGTAGTAGCATGATTGTTTAAGTAATTAAAATGAAATCAAATATAGATGTTCCTATTGCAAGACAATGTGTTTTTTATTCAAAAGTAGAACATGTTATTTTTTTTGGTTAAGCTTCATAAATCACTCCTGAGAGTTTTTATTAGGAAATGTTTACCTGAAATCAAGTTACCAAACTTCACTATTGATTAGGCTTCCATGGATTTATAAAGTAAGCTTTCATCATACTTTGGCCTAACAATGGGGATCTTAGCTTGAAATTACTACTATGAGCTCATAGGTATATCCCTTAGCATGCATTGGATGATTCAAAAGATATCAATATATACTTTAATTATCATTTTTTTAATAGCAGAAATCATGGGCAGTGTGAATTTTTAGATGAAAAATCCCATGGACAAAACAGACAAATATTAGAACATTCAGTCTTGAGTATTCATGGCACGCTAATCAGTCACAAATGGAAAGACCATTGGCTACATATACAGAACGTCATACGTGTGCATTTGGGTCGTTTGTATTGAACGAGTAGATGTCATGGACGCGGAGGAACAACGAGTTCGAAGAACGAGTTGTTTCTCCGCGTCCATGACATCTTCGAGTTCAATACAAACGACCCAAATGCACACGTATGACGTTCTGTATTTATTATATAATCTCCTTTTAACCTTTTAAAAAGTAATTTTGAATTGCTTAAAAAATCCGAGACGTCGCACTGCGCATTGATACATAATGCAAAGAAGGCGATTACCTATGACACGCTCGACTGATGATTTGATACCTCAATTATCTGTTTATTTTCTCATTACTTTGCGTAGTTAAACGTAGGAGGCAATTTTATCAAGTGTGAAAACTAAATACAGTGATAAAAGTTTATCCTTAGTTATTATTTATAAAGTTCTGAATATGATAAACGTAAGTTCAGGATTCCGAGCGACGGGATCCTTTCAAACGACGTCACCATGGAAATGACGTCATAATCGTTGTAGGCTATGACGTCATAAGGGCCCAGTGTCGCTGGCGATGTTCTTGGAGTTTTGTTTAGGATTTCCTTTTTTATAGTGTTTTGCAGTTTTTTTACTGACGATTACACTAGTTTCTCACTATATCATTCTTCAATATCATATTAAAAAGGAGGTTTGTTCCCAATGCATTGAGATACGTCAAATCCGGTGTTCTAATTAGGAAAATGATTGTTACGTACGGAAAATTCCGAGAATTGCCGAAGCTGATAAAAAAGTAGAACCGGCAGGCGTGCAATACGGATTCTGGAGTGCAATACGGAATTTGAAGACGTATTCCGTATTGCACCCTTGTATTACTATCATAAGATTACATGAGTATATAATAAAAGGAGAGTCTTTCATTGGCTGTGAGACTAAATACTCTTACCTGCAGCTTTGTTGATGTGTGCATGTGGGTCTGCACCATGATGAGGGTGTGGGGCGGCCTGGGGGTGGGGCTTCTGTGGGGAGGGGGCTGTCTGTCGTGGGGCGGGGCGGGGCTGAGCCTGGGGGGCGGCGGCTGGAGCTGGGGCAGCAGCAGGGGCTGAGTTACCCACAGGAATCGGAGCAAATCCTGGAAGGAACATTGGCATCAGAATTTATATGTCGTGTAATGGTTTGGAAGAGGGACTTGCCTGTATCAGATAGAAGAGATAAGTTAATAATGAAACCATTTTTCAATGGCAGAGTCCTAGCAATTATCCATTTGACATCGAAATCATTATCAAAAGGCTTTGTTGTAGTTTAAAACTATGGGTATGAGAGGGAATTTGCAAGAAACATGTATAGAATTGTTCTTTGACTTAATCATCATTTAATTTCACCTACTTTCATAAACATGATTGATGACATTTCACAAAATTAATTACAAACCTGGCGGTGTCGGCAGTTCAGAAAAATCAACAGGCCTTCCAGCTTTAACACATTTGATTGCATCTTGGTATTGCTGGAATGGAAAATTTCACTGTTAAAAGTCAATTCATCAAGTATCTTAGACATTTAACAAGCAAGCCAAGTCAGTGAGTCTAATATCAGAGGCCTAAATTTGACTTGGAAAGCCGAACGGAACTAGGACACATCCCACTGGTGCTATACATTAACAAGCCATAAATATTTAAAATTCCTCAACAAGTCCTATCCACAAATTGTTAAGGATGGGTATCGTTCCTCATTTCTGTATTGCAATATATTGGTACTTCTTCAATTCAAGAATTTGCATGTTATTTTGTCTTAATATGAGCGTTAAGAACGATCATCATTGCTCAGCTATAAGCCGTATTGGAAAGGGATATTTTTTCAATCACTGTCTATGATCTGTATACATATTTAAGCAACTTTCTCAACACAACTTCAAACTTTGTAAAGAACTTTCCGTCAATCATGTTTTATTGGGTTGATTATTTTTGCACTCCTAGATGGAAATAGCTTGTTTTAAAATGTTCGATATATTGAATATTTTTCAGAAGTGTGTACCGATTCGCATAAGGTCGTTCCTGTATTGCAGTATACCAATAAATCAATAATACTGCGCATCCTTAAAATTTTTACAGAATCAGGATCTGAGCTATAACGGCAGGTGTAACAAATGCGGGGAACGGAATGATCCTGGCAGTATTCTTGTGTTACCTTCGATATCCTCCCCATCCTCCTAGCTTTGCTGCTCTCACCAGCAGTTTTTGCTTCATTTTCGGCAGACTGATACTTCTGAAGACGCTGCTGTAGAGCTTCCATCGTGGACGAGGGAGGGGGTGGGGCTTTGAACAGCTCTCGCGCCTCTGGAGAGAATAGAAATGTTATCAAGCATTAGAATTTCATTAAAGGGGGCCTTCAACAAGTTTTGTCCCCTGAGGAAGGTTAGAAAATAAAAAGACAAGCAGCTGACATGGTCGAGCTATATCCCCCACAAATTGCACAATATGTATAGGTTTTCCTTATCATACTGCCGATTAATTTTTGTCGCACAAATTAACAAAAAATTTCCAGGATATGAAAGAAACTGTTCTAATAAAAAAACTAAATCATACCAACTTTATGTTCACTGTTGGGCATAATTGGACTTAACTGACAAAATTAAAATCAAACAAATGAATTTATGAATTATGTATTTGGATCTTGAAGATCAATGTGATCATAATTAAACAAACATATTTTCAAAAAAATAAAAAAAATTTAAATTTTTATTTTTTATTTTTTTCCATTTATTGAGTTATAGGCATACAATATAAGCAAACAGTTCGATACAGTTCATTTAAACAAATATAGTGTACAACTTCACAGATAATATCTTTCTAACTTAACAGTAAGTGTAACGTTGACCAAAATTTAACAAAATTTTGCTCAGTACAATTTGATAAGTTGATACATTTGGTGATATCATAGTATTTAATAATTTCTTGTTTAATAAAATCAATATGAGGCACAAAATTTCCGTGAGCACATTTGAATATGCACTGTTTTATCAGGAGGATGATTACATTTACAGGATTATTGTTAACACCTTTAAATCCAAATAATATGTTTTCACAAGAAAAATATATAATTACTTCTACAGATTTAAGCCATTGTTCTATATCTGACCAAATTGGTCTACATGTTCACATTTCCAAAAGAGTTGCTCTACAGTTTCTAGCTCTTTTTTACACAAGGAGCAAAGAGGTGAATCTTTGTATTTTATTCTAGATAGTATTTTCAAAATTGTTCTTCATGACACACCAACATATGTTTTTGTATCTCAATAACAAATTTGATCAAAAATGTGATGATTAGTTTAGTTGTAACCGATTTCCAACAGAGTCCTCATTTTTTGCCAAAAAAGGCAAAATTTTATAAAAATATTTCCAAAATTGTTCTTCATGACACACCTTCATATGATTATGTATCTTCATATCAAATTTGATCAATATGTGATGATTATATAATTAGTTTAGAAGTTATGAGCCGGACAGGATTTGTAACAGTTTTCCAACAGAGTCCTCATTTTTGGCCAATAAAGGCAAAATTTTATAAAAATATTTTCAAAATTGTTCTTCATGACACACCTTCAGATGATTATGTATCTCCATATCAAATTTTATCAATATGTGATGATTAGTTTAGAAGTTGTGAGCCGGACGGGACTTGTAACAGATTTCTTACAAAATCCTAATATTTTATGTAGATTTTCAGAAAATTGTTTCTCATGACACATTATTACATGTTTCTTCATGTCCATGACGAATTTGAATTGAAATGGTTGATTAGTTAGAAAGTTATGAGCCGGACACAAAGTGTAACGGACGGACGGACAGACGGATGGACGGACGGACGGTACCCATTTTAATACCCCCCGCAACTTCGTTGTTGCGGGGGATAATAATTATAATAACAACAATCAAATAATAAGGGCATTGAACATTTTGCTTGATATAAGTCTTTGTCTTAACTGTCATTTGTTCCGTCACTGTTGTAATAAGAAATTCCTTTATCGGGCAATAAAACATCATCATCATCATCATCATCATCATAATTATCATCATTATTATTATCATCATCATCATCATCATCATTATTATTAATTATTATTATTAATTTCAATGTTTGATATCAGATGACATACCCTCCTGTGTTGGTGGGGGCGGAGCGTCCTCCTCTGGTTCAGGTGGTGAAGCTTGTTGTGCTGATCTCTCGGTGCGAGCAGGAGCAGGTGCTTGTGCTGTTTCCTTTAGAGGCGGTCCTGTAACAAACCAGCACAACATTGGCTCTGTTGTTTCTAGTTGATCAGCAGAGGAGTCATTGCCTGTTCTTAGTTGATTGAACCTTTAGCATTCCTCCAAATTTCAATGCTCAATTGGTGGATAAATCTACTAGGACTCACCCTAGGAACAACACTGAACTGAAATGGTGTTCTATTCAGGAGGTCCTACACTTCCAGTTGGTGGAGGTAACATGAGGATCCATTTAAAAATACAAAGAAATTGTCAACAGGGGTTGGGTAAAACTGTAATGGACAAATCTACCATTAATACATGGAGTTAACTGACAAATAACAGCCTTAAATGATGTAACATGTGTCCATGGTGCTATCAGGATGTTGTACGTGATATTTTGATTGATAATGATAACTGTATCTTTTCATCCAAAACTGTGTTCCACAGGAGATATTGCTTGTAGGAGATATTGATTTGAACACTTCGTGCATGAGATCACAATTGTATTGAAACACCAAGTATTGACATTACAATGCTATGACATCACTGCATTGACAATCTTAGGGTTGTGCCGTTTTCAAAGATGTACAATTAATATGGATACCTTATCAAAATGATTTTGGAAGATCCCATCCTCATGTCTAACTTACATCAACTAGTGTTTATATATTTGACATCAGAAGACACTTGGGCGTGAGTATCTATTTGTTCTGAAAGATATCTTGTTGGACAGTTATCTTACCACCGAATTCTGGAGGAGGGGGAGGCATCTGTGAGAGGTTGATCGGTTTTCCGTCTCCTGCCGCGCTGATCACTCCGTCAAATTGCTACAAACAAACATTTCATCATTGCAAACGCTGTGTGAAAAGCACAAGTTTTGTTCTCATTTGATAAATGATACCATTGTGATTTTCAACCATTTTACAAAAAGTGAAATTTCAAATTTCTCTTGAACATCAGCATTCTTGTATGTGCCAAGCTCCTACGATCTCTGCCTCATTTCACCTATAAATCACCAGGATATGAAATGTCTCCAAATCTAGTAGAATTGGCATAACCTGGAACATAGTCCTGATAAGCTTTCAAACTCTTAAATGGCTTTAAGCATATGCTAATACAAATCCTGTAACAGAATTCTGGGTATTTAGAAAGCTTTGCAAATATGATATAAATGTAGCAGGTTGGCCTAAACAAAACACACTTTTTTCACTTGCCATTCTTGCACCTACCTTACAAATTCTGACATATTTAGCAGCTGTTGTCATATCACTGTTCTTCTTGGCCATGAGTGCAGCGTTCCTGTACTGGTCCCTCCTAGTGTGTAGCACTTTCAACTCCTCCGAATCTGCACCCAGAAACAAATTCACCCTTACCAAATCTAACAATCTTAGGGGGGGTCAACTTAAGTCTGATACCACTTTGATATCCTCTGAATTTGCAGCAAGATACACAAATTTACCGTTACCAAATCTAACGATAAGTTGTCTGTCATGTCCACTGTTTCTATGACCTGATAGGAAGGGGGGACAACGGGGGACTTGGTCGAGAAAGGGGTCGCCTTATTATGAGGTTACCTTATAGACTGAAATATACTGTATATGTAACGGGTTACAAGATTTTATTTATATTTCTTATTCACTGACTGCAATGTTTTAAATAAATCCATGACTAAATATTGATCAGTGGAAGTAAAGACCTTGTCACTTATTTCCAAGAATATTATCTTCAGAATGAACTGAGACTTACTTGCGGCTGGGGACGAGGCAGGCACTTGTGTGTGTTGAGGAGGAGACATTGGCTCTGCAAGACAAATATTTAAAGTAATATTTATTCTTCAAAACTCACATTCATAACATTGGGGATAGGTTGCTACTTGTATATATATTTTAGTTCACTACAGGAGCAAGTGACAGATGATAATGTATTCTAATTTCAGACAGAAAGATTTTCCTGACAATGACACCAGAAAAGTACACTTTTTCTTTAGAGAACATGTTCTCCTTCATTTGTGTGAATTGGAAAAGTATATTGCCACTCAAGAAATACCAATTTGTTAGATGAGGAAAAATCACTAAAGAAATAAAAATATTTAAAGTATAACAATTGCCAACAAACAGAAAACAGAAAGAATCAGAATCAGATCAGATCAAAAGGTGAATAGGCTTTAAATCCCCCAAAACAAATGAAAATTAATAAATGGAACTGATTGTGAAGAGTATCACATAAGAATAGAAGCACATACTGGCAGGGGGTGGTGGAGGTGCTGCACGGGCGGGGACTGTGGTGGGCATCTCTGTAATGGAGTGGTTACCGGGTAATCATGGTTTCAATGGTTAATCATCATGTTTCAAAACTTATTTCTTACAATTATTTTAACAGACTTATGCATCTTTATTCACATAAATACATGCTTAGGGTAAAATTTTACTCTGAATTCAGGAAAATGTACAAAATGTGCAAAAATCAAGACAGCAAGCATACGATATGTCATCAGGGAAAGAAAGTTTCCATGATACTCATAGAACTTAAGATTGAATAAATGCACTGAACAGAGCAATGAGTGTTTTAATAATTTAGGACTAAACTCTATTTTTTATGCTGAAGTGCCCTACAGGCAGACAGCTAACAGACAAACAGTCAAGTAGATAGATAAACAGAAAGACAGATAGACAGACAGAAAGATACACAGATAGATAGCTAACAGCTAAAAACAAAGACAGCACTTTTACCTGTAGCAGATCGACTAGCAGGCACAGGCTGTGGTGGTTGAGACTGCTGAGGGGGCGGGGCCTGAGGGGGCGGGGCATGTTGAGGGGAGGACTGTTTGGAGACGGCACCCAGAGCTACAGGGGGCGGGATGTCTTCCTCATCCACCGGTCGACCGGACTGGGACTTCTTGCACATATCAGTCAGGGTCTGAGAATAAATAGATGTGGATGGTTTTATTCATCTATAGGGGTTCCATGGGTACTCAAGTACTTTAGCCAAAATTGGGTCCAGCTGGAATCGAGTCACCACTCTTGGAACTTAAATGTTTGAAAAGGAGAAGTCATTGTCACTTTGTTACTTTTTTAAATTGTGTTAAGTAAAGTGGATATCAAAACCATTTTAAGACGTTGATGTAAAAATATACTGTAAATGACCTTAAAATCGAGATATCACTTCTAGTTGAAACAACAAAATAATGATCGTTTGGGAAAAAATAAGAATTTTTTATTTTTGGACCCATAAGTGCAATGTTACTGTTATCAGCTGTCAAAATAGCCAGTCTGAAATCCAGTGAATTCATGTCTATTCTAATAAGAAAGTTAATGAAAACCTTCCAGAGCCAAAGTTACAAAATTACGGAATGTTGGACGGGACATATTTTAAAAATAAGTTCTAGTAACAACTGCGCCAAATTTGAAATGTAAGAACCCAACTTTGTGCTTGCAAAGTAGGACCCTTATCCATAAAATCTTAAAGATTAAGACCCACCTTGATTCCACGGTCGAGTCTGCGCTGTTTGGATGCGTCCCCTGCAGCCCGTGCATTAGCTGAAGCCTGCTGGTACATGCCGAGTCTCTCCTGTAGCAGGTTCAACTGTCCCCCTCCCCCAGAGGGGTGTCGCTCGGGGCTGGGGGTCTGCTTCGGGGGGGAGGGGCTCTCGTCAGTGTTCAGGTCTTGTAGCTCAGCCTGGGGTAGCAAAAATGCTCAGAAGTTACAAAATCTATCTATCTCTAATCATACCAAAAGACGTTAAAAGATGGGAGTTGTTGCTGTCTTGCTTGACACTCAGGTAGAACAACACATGAACTGGCACTGCACTGTGGCTGCCGGATGCTCCGGCACAAATTAATTTCCAATATGTATGCATGTACTGAGGACAATAAAGTTTTATTATTAAAGGCAGAAGGAATTCTGTGTCTGCTTTGAAGGGAGAAGCTGTCAGTGTTTAAGTTTACAAACTAAGCGACAAAATGTTTCAGAAGATATACACAAAATTTCTGTAAAGAAAAGATGTGATGATACATCAATAATCATGGTACTAAATCTGACAATATACAATAAGATATGCAATATATATCATTTTTGAATATCATGATACATGTTGACATGTGACAGTGTTGAAAACAGTTCAAGGATTTAAATACAAAAATTTCTGTGATGAAAAACATATTAAACAACTTTTTAAATCTCAGTAAACAGCAGTTCTGAAATTGCCAGTTGGGTGTATCAATGCGCGGTGAAGTGGCCTCATAGAGGACGTTCAATCCAAATTTGATCACGTTTGATTTTCCAGGAGAACCAATCAGAATCTAGTATTCATCACATTCATTATAGAATTTCTTTAAAATTGTCAAAAGAATTTGTTCCTACCAGAAGGTCTGGATCTTCTGTGTCTGAGAGTTCCTCGTCACTGCCAATATCTCTCATGCTCTCAGCAGCCATCTGGTCTATCACCGACATGTCAAGGGGTGCTGCGTTATACAGTAAAAATCTCATTAAAAACAGTTCAAATCTCATTAAAAACAGTTCAAACCTTACACACATACACTATATTTCTGATCTGAAAAGTGCTCATTAATGGTCATGTGAAGTGAAGTTTCAAAAACGCCTAGCATAAATGAGACTTGGAAATCATCTGAATTTTGATACATGAGGAAGCCTTTGATTGGTTAAATTTATGGAAGGTGAAAGTTCAGTCGAAATTAGTGAACTATGATCAAAGGAGAAGCAAGGTGGAGATTCAAAATGGTTTTTACAGTCTGTGTTCAATGTACAATATTTACAGATTTAATTATCATAAAGTTATACAAAACTAGATTTTAACTACTAGTAATTAAATACTATTAACATAAAATGTTGTTTTCTTAAATTGTGCACTCAAATGAACATCTACTATGACAGCCTTTCAAAATCATTGGCCAAAACTTGAAGAACAAAAAATATATTTTACTTTAAATTAATCAAACTTGTAAAGGAACATTGGGCTGGAATTTTGGGGTTGAGAAAGGGGTAGGCTTATATCCGGTCATATACAATATATATACACATAAAAAACATGCAAGGCAGAAGAGAAGGTTGTAATTCCAAAAGTTTGTAAACAATTCCAAAAAACATCAAACTTTCAATAGTTCCAAAACATTATTCTAGTGGAGTGGGGACAAATGATTGTGATAAAGTCAACCACCAAAATACGAACCTTTCCGCTTTGCTGCTGGTTTTTTCACCTCCCCGCCTGTAAGGGCAGCTAACTCTGCTTCCAAATCATCATCATCATCGTCCATTCCTCCATCCATGCCACCGAAACCCATCTGTCACAAACATGAGACACACTGACACAAACATTCTCATATCCTCTTCAACTTACCCCTGTTTCAATCTGGAAAATTCTAATGACCTGGCAGATACCCCTAGCTGCAAAAATTTGCATCATAAATGGTTTGTTTAAAGCAAGTCAAAAAGCTTGCTTGTTGTCATAAAGGTCTATTAATCAGCATCCTGCTACATCAGTGTATATGTCTCCGAGTTATGCTACAACCTTTCTTGATCTAGCATAATGCGGAGACATATACGCTGATGTAGCAAGATAATTATTCAGTTGTCTAATTCCTTGACCTTGCTCTAAAAAGAATTAGAGCAGTCAAAAAAGGTTAAATAAATTTTACTTTTCCTGAAGCATACAAAAATGACTAAGAGTTGTTTTTTTTTAAAGACTACTTTTGATTTGTAACTGATTGACATTTTAAGTTATACCATTCTGGGGCGGGGTCCAAGGGGAGATATCAGCCTCAAGATTGGTGTTATGCGACGAGCCTAAGACGAGTTGCATATTATTATAACACCAAGCGAGAGGCTGATATCTCCCCATGTACCCCGCCTATGAATGGTATTACGAATTTATCTTACCAAATGTTTAAACAAAACTCATATAAAATGAAGATAAAGAGTGAGAAAAACGTTAACTGCATAAGCCCTTTGACTATAGTTTGTTCAAAGCTACATATCGGTTGATCAAAAGACAAGTAACCAGTTGATCATGTGTTCGAGGTTACTTACAATATACATTTAAGAAGCTCAATCTGCACGCTTCTTTATGCTGTTTATGTGCCAGGGTATAAATCATTTATCACCCCGCTCATGACGGTGATATCAGTATTTATCAAGGGTCACATGGACCAATCAGAGATCCAGATATTACATGAGGTGGGATAAGTTCTTGTATTTCATATTGAAAACTCTTTTAACTCTAGTCAACAGTCTTTGATCTATGTCGGGCATTCTTGCTGTGATATTGATGCCAGAGACCACACTTACAATTTATACAACAGAGATCTGGATAATCTAGGCAATTTATCTGCATAACTAATTAATCTATTATCTAGGAAAAATCTTGGAATTTACCAAAAATATAGTTGACATTTTGTTAGAAGATTGCAACTTAATACTTTTATCAGTATACAGTCACTCAATATTTAAATCCATGTTTATCAACATCAATATATAAAGATGCATTTACCTGTAAAATGATAACTCAGGTTAATCAGGAAATGAAAATCTTGTCTTGCCTGTCTGTCTACCAAAGTATTTCGTATGTGATTAACACAATTATGTGACAGCGAAGTAATTTAGATCTGAAAATTAAAACAATACGAACCTGATTCATTAAAGCTGTCCCTTTTCTTGATTGGGACTCCGGTGCTTGTGGTGCCTGTTTCTTTTTACCAAACATTTTCAGCAATCTTCGTTATCAACTTCAGTATTTACTTTCGCAATAGAACAGAGTTACCTCCCTTCTCTTATTTTGGCCCTCTATCGGATATTTATTTTTCAAGGGACATAACTGAGAATACTCAGCAATCTGTTCAAGTTTGAATGTTATGTGTGAAATAATCCAGAGTTCGATCCCATACAAGTGTTCTCTCTTTTTATTTTATTCATAATACGACAAGAAAGAACAAATACTTTTATCTGAATAATCTATTTAGAGAGTTGTCTTTTAATTTAGTAAAGCAGATGTATCTGAAATTATTCTTATAGAAAGTAGATTATGTATAATTACCTTATCTTATCTTATCTTATTCATTTCGATTGTAACACAATTTGTAATAGCTCAGAAAATTGCGGTTCGCTTTACCAAAATAAGCAAGGTGTTCGATTTTGCTGGAATATCCATAAGGCCTTTTTATTACGTTTGGAATTCATCTTCGAATCCATCGTCTACCAACCGGTGGGCGGAGTATATGGATTATTTTTACGTTTACTTATACTCCGAAACAACAAGTTTTTCTTGATCTAACTTGTTATGCAAGATGGTGATTTCAGATGAAATAAATCAAGTGTTTACAGGATGAAGATTTCCATTCTATTGTATTTCTATGTAAACAGATAGGCCTACTTTCGATATTTTGCTTTGTTCATACAGGGGTTCTTAAAAATTCGATTTTCATTACAAAATTTTCATAATATGTATAAATACGTATGATGTAAATGTAAATGTCATTTCTTCCTGATGTTATGTTAATGTTCTCCTATATAGTGCCAAAATAATCATGTATGTATTTGCGTTTAATGACACTTGTTAATGTTCCTATAATACATATTTTACATATGTAATTACACTCAGATAAGTAAATTTGTTAATGAGAAAAGGGTTGATGTCGCAAACTGGCGATCTCATTTTGAAGCATTCATACAATCTCAAATAAAAGACCGCTGACAACGGCAAGTCTTCTTTGACGTTTAACGCAAAATCACAATTATTTAGTAATTGGCTGCAGCAAAGTGTAAGTAAAAGCGTATTATTTATCTCCAAGACCAAGGAAAGGTATCACTTCGAATACATTATGCAACAAAGTTGGACTATTTGGGTTAAGAGGCCTTTTTAAATAATAATAATTACATCAAGTTATTTGAAACAGTTGCTGTTAAAGTCTATATTATAAAGTTAATCCGACTTTTGCTCAGTCTAAGTAAACCTAGCCTCAATATTATCCGTTTCACTCCTATACTGTAAACCTAGCCTCAATATTATCCGTTTCACTCTTATACTGTTAACCTAGTCTCAATATTATCCGTTTCACTCCTATGCATACTGTATAGGAGTGAGGATAATATTGAGGCTAGGTTTACTTAGACTGACTTTTGCTGTTCAAATCATGATTTATCAATAGAATGAGACAGAAGTTATAATTTCCTTAGACAAGAAAAAAACACATTCAGGAATTATCCAAAACTTTGAATCTCAAGTTCAAATTGTACATCATGTTAAATTTTGTCAATCTTGAAACTTGTGTCAGTTAGCTATTACATTGCTGTATGTGATATAACAATCTCAAGCAAATATCCAGCCTAGGTGTGACCCCATACGAAATATAAATTACTTATAAATTATTATATAATATATTATATAATATTATATTATATAAATTACTTATTGAACCATGCACTTCATGTTCTTACAACAATGATAAGTTTGTGGCCTGTGAACTTGATGTAATACAAATACATAAGTACAAAATAACATTCAAAGTATATATATGAAATGTTGATAAAACTGATAACGGGTTGTCTATCAAGTCCCGCAAGCCAAACGTGAATGAATTTTTGGCCTTCGAACATTTGAACTATTTTACAACTAACATGAAAACTGTGTTAGAAAACTATATTCCCAGCACGAAAATCAATTTGAAGTGTTCAGAAAATAGGTAAAATATATTAACTGAGTTTTTCAAGTTGCACCTTTTGTCACAGTTTGTTGTAACTTTTGCCGCCCAAATAAAATATCAATAATTAAATATATATGTACTAATATATATATACTAAATATGTATCTGGGGTTAAACAGATAATCGATGAAACTGTTGAACAATATCATACCAGGGACATTAGTGGTGAAAAACAATTGAAAATAAATGAGCAATTATTTTTTGAAACCTTATTATGTAATATACGGGGGTTTTCAATAAAATATTCTTCAACAAAAAAGAGGGAAAGAGAAAAAGAAGAAAAAGAAATTAATGAATTACTTGAGACATTAGAACACGAATTAGACACATGCCTCGAGGAGGATAAGACTGAAATGATAACGAAAATAGACGATATAAAAACTAGAAAACTTGAATTAAATAAGGTTAAGACAGACGGCATTATATTAAGATCAAAAGCAACTTGCGTTGAGAAGGGAGAGAAACCAACAAAATACTTCCTATCATTAGAAAAACAAAAATTCCTCAATAAAGCCATTACCAAGTTAAGTAATGAGGGCAAAATTGTAACAGAGACAAATGAAATAATTCAACATGTAAAATCATATTACAATAACCTCTACACTAGTAAAGAAGTGAAGGATGAGAATCTTGAAAAGTTATTTGCAAATAAAGATATCCCTAAATTAACTAAAGAGGAATCAGAGAGTCTCGAAGGGGAACTCCAATACCAGGAGGTATTTAATGCCCTCAAGAACATGAAAAATGAAAAAAGTCCTGGTCCATCAGGATATACAACTGAATTTTATAAGTTTTTCTGGAAAGATATACACTCTTATTTAATTAACTCATTAAATGCATCTTTGAAAAAAGGCGAACTATCAGTGAGTCAAAAACAAGGGTTAATCACATGCATACCCAAAAAAGAAAAATCAAAAGAACTCATAAAGAATTACCGCCCTATATCATTACTTAATACATCTTACAAGATTGCATCAGCAACAATAGCTGCACGTATAAAACATGTCTTACCTAGAATTATTAGCGAGGACCAAAAAGGTTTTATGAAAGGGAGGTATATTGGAGAATGTACAAGACTAGTACAGGATATTATGGAATATACAGATTATATGAACAAACCAGGTATTCTGATACTTATTGATTTCGAGAAAGCATTTGACTCAGTCGAATGGAAATTCATCGATAACTGTCTGGATTTTTTCAACTTTGGACCATCTCTAAAACAATGGATTAAAACATTTTATTCAAACATTACCTCAAGTGTACTCGTTAATGGATTTGCATCAGATTTTTTCAAAATTACAAGAGGCTGTAGACAGGGTGATCCATTATCACCTTACATTTTCCTTATCTGTGCTGAAATACTTGCACATATGCTTAGAACAAATGAAAATATTAAAGGTATACAGATGCTTGACATTGAATATCTCCTGACTCAATTTGCTGACGATACAACAATAATTCTTGATGGAACTGAAAATTGTTTTAAGGCGACTATAGACACCCTAAATAAATATGCATCTTTCTCTGGTCTAAAAATGAACATTGATAAAACTAAGGTAATATGGATTGGATCTAAGCAATATGCTTCTACAACATACTATAATTGGATCAGCATGGACTGGACACAACGTCCATTTACACTTCTTGGTATACAATTTCACCATAATGTGGCAGAAATGGTTGAACGAAATTACAAAGATAAGCTTAAAAAAGTAGATAATTTGATGACACACTGGTCTCGAAGAGATTTAACGCCGATGGGTAGGATAACAGTTTTAAAAAGTCTCATTTTGCCAAAGCTTAATCATCTTTTTACATCCATCCCTAACCCGAAAATTGATATAATAAATAAGTTACAACAAAAATGCTTCCTATTTATATGGAAAGGTAAACCAGATAAAGTAAAAAGAAAACTGATGATACAAGACTTTGAACATGGGGGGTTAAAAGCACCTTCGATACTAGAAACTATACTATCCCAGAAAATATCCTGGATCCGACGATTGTACACAAATAATACTAAGTTGAATCACCTTGCAAATTGTTTCTTACCAAACACTGTTTTAGATCCTATAGAAATGGGCTTAACTTACCTTAAAGAAAATATTATACCATATATAAGAAATGTGTTTTGGAAAGATGTTTTTAACGCATGGGCCACACTGCAGGGTAAATTAACTGTGAGCGATATTCGATCAGAGTATCTTTGGACAAATGACAATATTCAGATTGCTCAAAAAATAGTTTTGTTCAAACACTTTGTGAAAGCAAACATAAATTTTATAAATGATCTATTGAAAATGGATGGCACATTTCTAAATTTTACTGAATTTCAAAGAATATATCACTTAAAAACTAACTTTTTGGAATTTACCGGTTTGATACACTGTATAAAGAAATATATTCAAACGACTTCACAAAATCTTCATAACAAACTCGATATGCCTTTCATTCCCAATAATCTTAAAGTACTTTATAAGGCTAAAAAGGGATGTAAAGATTTCTACATGTATCTTATCAAATCCGGATTGCCATCGGATATGCTCAGTAGTGAGAAAAAATGGGAAACCGATTTTGAGTCTCATTTTCAAAAGGAAGAGTGGATCATATATAATTATATACCATTCCGAAGCACAGGTAGTTATAAATTAAGGTGGTTTCAGTACCGCATTATTCACAGAATTCTAACAACGAACAAAAGTGCATTTCTTTACAAATTACAAGATTCCCCACTGTGTACTTTTTGCAAATGCTCAAACGAAACCATAAAGCATTTATTATTTGATTGTGTACATGTAAAGAGTCTGTGGCATCAGCTGTTGGAATGGATAAAATGCAAAACTGGCATAAGATTGAAACCCGATATAGTACACTTAATTTTGGGCTACAAAGAAAAAAGAAATGACGTTTTGAACTTGATCTTTATTGTAACCAAACATTTCATATATACATGCAAATGCAAAAACAGAAAACCACATATAAACGGCCTAAAATCGGTTCTTCAAGACACATATGATGTCAGTAAACAGATCCTCTATACGGACTGTAGATATGAAAAATGGTCCTCTTGCCACAGCCTTTTTACATAAATTACCTCTTATTGTCCTGTTGGTTTGCAATTTCAAGTTGTCGCATTGGATTGAGACTGTATACCATGTTACTACCCATGTCAATTTGATATAATGTACTTCATGTTGAACAGATTTTTGTGGAATAACTATGTACACGTATGGTACCCAAAAAAAGAAATAAAGTGATAAAAAAAAAAAATTAAATATATAATTTACCAAAATAAATTACTAAATAAATTTGGCAAAAGAAATAAGTAAATAAATTTACAAAAATAAATGACGCAATACGAATATAATATTAAAGGAATATTCCAGTACGATTTCAACTTAATTCTAGCAAAAGTTTGAGTTATAAAAGACATTCTCACAAATTATTAAATTTTTCTGTCAACGAGATAAGTATTTACAGATTTAGCTAAAAATTATTAGCCAAAGTTGAAGGATTTATCCATAAACATTGTTTTAAAAGGCTCTTTTTCATGTTTCATTGGAATATTCCTTTAATGTAGTTTTGATAAATATCTGAACGATCTTGGAATCATTTTACAAAGCTAACCAAAATGAGCAAAGTCGTTCCGAATGATATCACGATCCTTTGCGAATGTAGTTAAGGTCAAGGTCGTCAAAATGAAAACAGCGATCACCTGAGAGTGTTATGGATATACCAATGTTTATCTATGATAGACGTTGCAGTTATTAACAACTCTCACAATCTCGAAGAATGGAAACGCCAGTCGAAACTGGGGACAATACAGTGAGTTATTGCAATACGAGATAGCAATGAGAGCTGTTATTTGGATCATCGTAATAAATTGTCCAGTTTTCGATCATCAGAATTCTTTAACAAGTTTACAGCACCTTTGGAGTTTGATGTCGTTGGTGATTTGCTTCAGCGTACTAGAAACTACCAGTCACACAAAATGATTTCGTTCAGTGTTCTTGCTTTTGTAGCCCCTATTCTCAGCTATATTCAGAGTAAACTATATCCTTTGACTAAATCAGGATGAGGAAACTCACTAAATGTTTTGAGTTTTGATATAATTATTTTAAAATAGTTTACACATTTATGAAATTGTTTTTGTATCATGCATTTATAGGTCATTAAAATCATATTCATCCATAAATACTACCCTATTGAAACTCCAAATTATTTGTTTATGTTCCTTGTTGATTAAATACTATCTTGAAAGAATAGGAAAGCTAAACAGACAGGATGTGTCTCCAGATAACAAATTTGCATGTTCCGCTTCTTATTTTATTTTTTTTCATAATTTCATTTTATGTTGCATTTTGATACATGAGACGATAACTTAAATTTTGATGACCTGAATAAAAAGTCTGTTCAACTCTGCAAAGATGATGACAGGAATGTCAAAACTATATCTGTTCCAGGGCCAATAGTGCAGCCACTTTACAGCAAAAGATAACATTCAAGGATTTTTTTCTTTCAACAGGGTTCATATGAAAATTAAGTCATGGAGAATTGAAATTATATTTCCTGGCCTTGTAAAGTCTGGAAATTGGACATATAGTTATGAAGTCATGGTAAAGCCATTGATTTAGAATTTCTTGTGAAACATCTGTTCATTAATTTATTGTCTGTATTTAAAAAAATAATTGATGGCACTCCATTTAATATTTGAACACTTGACCCCTGTTTTTTTTTTTTATGGAGAACAGCATCCTTAAAAAATCATGGTCATTGAATTAGTGTTGCATAGTGTATGAACCCTGTTTTAAGAAGTGAAAACTGGGTTCTTTTTAAGACAATATGATGTATTTATACAGAGGATACTAATAATATTGATAATATTATTAATCCTTTTCTTAGTTACAAAATCATGATGTGTCATTCTTGTTCATGGATGATGTCACAATGTGTCATGCTGACAAAGTTGTTCATGGTTGTTCTTTTTGTGATAGGTCCTTGATGCTCGAGATGTGTTTGTGTTGATGCGGAGAGGATGTCGGATTTCACGAAACATCCGTGCATCATGGTACTTTCAGAATCTCAACTCTGTCATACCCTTCACACCACAGGAGTCTGTGGTAAGATTTTCTATTTTTTGCCAATTGTGGAAGCAGTATGAGAATCAGATGAGGCAGTGATAGAATGTTCAAAAGCCAGAAAAAAGATTCAGACATGAGAGAGTTGGATATTTTTTGTTTAACGTCTGTATGTACTTATTACATTCATTTTTTAAGTGAGTTTTTTTTAACTTAGGACATTTTTGTGTTGAACCAGTTTATATAATAAGAAAGGTCCGCCAGTCTAAAACCTAATTTACGCAACTTTGGTCCATGCTGGTAATTATTTTAGGTTTTTCTACAATATTACCATTTTAATTAAGGTACAAAATATTGGATAATTTTAAAGATAGCTGTACTACACTGGTTCTAAAGACTTATAACTTATCATTTTGTGACAAAGATGAAATTTTACCAAAGCCAATAACAAGATATGAATCTAAAAACCTAATGACATTTTTGCCTCGTACACTGTTGATCATGTGGACTTATTCCATACAGGGGGAGTCAGAAGAAGAGTTATCTATCTTGTCAGTTGTACCCCGGGACAGCTCCACTCAGCTACAAGCCGGGCAGACGTACAGCGTGTGTATCACACCACAAACCATCGTCACCTTCCTTGCGTCACGATATCGCCTTGCCTTCACCCTCGACCTTAGTCCTTCTGTTATGTCTGTGGTGAGGATATTCTCGTTTTTTTTTTTTTCAGTGTTTTCCCTCTGTTAACAAATTGATAGAGGGGGTAATTTTGTCAAAAATCTTGAATAGCTTATCAAGATGTGTATTGTATAGAATAAATTGCTTTAAGGTATAAAGATATGTATCGGAAAAATTGTATCGTCACACCTCTACGAATTAAGGAGTCATCATGACTCCCAGCTGCAAAAAGAGGGAATCATTAACAAGTTTTTGAGAGCCAATTTAAGACAGATATTAATGTTTATTTCCTTGAAGAAATGACAACTGGATCTGTGTCACGGCGACTTTTTTGAGTTTAAGTTCTAGAAGAATTAAAGAACAAATTAACAAGTTAAGACAAATCAGGAATATAATCAACAAGAAACAGTAAAAGTTTTATTTCAGTTTTCGTTTTCAAGATGCCAGTATTTACATTACATTGTTTGTGACTCATACTGAGGATTCAGCATATTTTGTACATCAAGTTCTCATGTATTCTGTATCATGGCAATATTTTAACCCTTGACCTGCTAGATCGATGTATCAAACTAACTTGTAAATGAGTATCTCTGTGACATTATTGATAAGAGTTATTGCTTATCATATTTATTTTCTTTTTCATAATGAAACTCTTTTTAAGTTCCAAGGTACAAAGAGAATTCAATCCTTACTTTAACTTTGAAGTTGCACTATGAAGACAGTGATTGCTTATCATATTTATTTTCTTTTTCAGAATGTGTGTGATGGATGTGTTGTATTTGATGAATTGCTGCATACTCTTACCAACTGTATTCACGCTCTAGTCAAACCAGTAAGTGAAAATATATTATTTTCATTTTAAGGCTTTCATATATAGATATTCTTGTATTTGGTTTATAAATATTTGATTATACAACTTTCAATTTCACTTATTCAACACTTGCTGCTGTTTGCAAGAAGAATGTTGCCTTTAAGACATAAAGATTGTGTAATTTTTAAAGATTTTTAAGACATTAATTTTGCTTTTTCGAAGGAACCCAAGCACTATAATGTTGATACAGTTTGAGACAATTGATCAATAAATTGCCTTAATAATCTTTAGTATCAGATTACAGATCCTCTTTCTGTTTTCTTTTGTAAGATCTATTGACCTATTTATCAATAATTATTGTACTTGTAAAATCAGAGATCTTTCTTGGTTATTGATGAATAGTGATCATGGACAATTGTTAAGACTATATTGTTCCCCCGAGATTCTTTATGAGATTTCAAGATAAATTAATGGCAAATTGTGTTGTTAGTTTCAGATTCCAGGAAGCAGTATTATCTTCACGCCGGAGCTGTTTGTCACTGTTGTTGTACATACACCTCTAGTTCTCTCAAAGACAAACCAGGTCTGTGTCATTTCAGGTGGACAATAACATTTTTACACAAGCAAATCTGATGTAATACATATGTGACAAGTGTGATTTGTTTCTATTCTAGACTTATTTTCTGTTGAGATATGTAGCAAATACCTTGAGATTATCTTCAATTGGTTTACAACATTAAGAATTCAGTACAGGGAAAATGAAAAGCTTAATATGTACACATGTGATATGTGATTTTACTTACAACTAAAAAATAGATATATTGTCATAATATGATAAACTTATCAACTTAATCATGTCACTTGTTAACAAATGTGAAAAGTTTGTGTATGATTCAGCCATCCCTTATCCTACACCTTCCTACACTACCCGTTGCAACCCACAAAACTCATGACTTCAAAAATCTGATAGCTTGCCTTACTTGCGATAGGAAATCGAATGATATTATTACATTATAGTAAATATATTCTTTAGATATCAGTTCAATCATGTCAAATATCAAGGCAAAAATTTCATGAATGCTCACCCCTCACAAACAACATTATCAATCCTTGTGCAAGGTCCGAAATTATAGCATGTTGGGTAGCCCTTGGTTAGTAAAAATGATGCTGGGCTAGTAAAAAGCAAATACTGGTAATCCAAAGGACTGGTTTAAGAAAATATTATCTAGTACTAGGGTAGATAGTTTTGACTCTTCCTAATGTGCACTAGTCCGAATGGCTTATACTGCAATAGAACTGATAACAATCCCTGCTTTTTTTGTCAACCCAAATCAAAAATCATGATTGACTTAAAAAGTGAAAACTGTAAACTTATGAATTGCAAAGTTTTCATACAACATGAAAAAACAGGGGCGCTTTTTTAATCTTATCTAAATAAAGATATACTATCCTGACATTTCTCATCTTTCAATCTCTTAGAGTTCATCATGATTTAAATGTTTTCTGATGGTTCTCTACCCAGACCCTGGTACAAGGAATGAGAGTGACGAGTGACAATGTAGAAGATTTCCTGATCGTTGTGCGGAAGGAGCTTGATAGTTTTGAGTACGCTCTGTGTCAGACCTTCTACAAGTCCCTGGATATCAGTCAGAGCAAGGTGGGTGTAAGTAAAGTAGATTATGAATCATTTTTAAGTCAATATGGACAAATCTCCTTGGATAATTTTTGTATTTATCTCATGAAGTGAGATAGAAAAAAAAAGAAATAAGCAGATATTATATAGAGGATATTATACGAGTGTCCATGGTATGACATACCATGTTTACGACACGAGTGGCTAAATGTTAGTATTTCTCGAGTGAGAGTGAGAGATACACTGATATTTAGGCACGAGTGTCATAAACATTGTATGTCATGGGCACTAATCTGATATTCTGTTTTTTACCGTAGTGACCCAAATTTAAAGAAAATACTTAAAACCTACTTCTCAGCAAAGGCGACTAGCCGCCACGGTCCCATATAGATGGTGACTTCATAGGTTAACTGTGACGTCAAAAGATTGTTTAAATCTTGACGGCACCTTGAATAGTGATATTTTGCCCTAGGGCCCTCGTAGGTAATAAATTATCATATGACTTTGTGGTTTATCTGGAACTTGATGTATTTGCACCCTATAGAAATCCTACAGATGACTTCACACAAATTTGTAAACATCTTAGCCAGATAGAGGGGTTATTTTGCAAATAGAACAGAAATTTTGCTCTCAGTTGTATGATAGGGTGCAATATCTCTCATATTTGCTTACCGGGTAATGAAAATCTTTATCTGGAGCAGTGTCTCCCATTTACAGTGTATTCAATGATGATGCCCATGAAATATCACTTTAGATTTTTAAAACTTGGGTGGGTTTTGTCCGGGTGGCTTATGTCTGGGTGGCTTTTGTCCTAGGTGGCAATTGTCCTAGGTGGCTTTTGTCCGGGTGGCTTTTGTCCGGGTGGCTTTTGTCCGGGTGGCTTTTGTTTTAGACCCCTTGATCTATACCAAGCTTCACCAGAGCATAGATGAAACACTAACAACTTTCACTCACTTCATGACAAAAGATTAAAAGGATCTGCTATATAAAGTGATGACTGTACTGGAGCTATACCCAGCTTTACTTGAGTAACCAAACCATCATTATATCATCAACACATAGACTGTCTCATGCAATGAAAAACCAACACAACTTATCAATCAAATGCTATCAAATACTATCAATGATGACTGTAGGTACTGGAGCTCTACCCAGAGTACCTGGAGGAGGACTCAGACAGACTGGATCTGCGCAAGTCGGACCTCATCAGTAGTGCAGAAGCTGGCTTCATCAACATGCTGCGGTACGGGATCCTGGCACTCCAGCTACTGCCGGAGAACTCCAGTGCAGGTGAGATCTGGAGCTGATACATATCTGAGGGATGACAGAGGTGATAGCTGTAGTTGTAGGTTCATGGATGGATGGGGTAGGTGAGGGTGAGGGGTGATTGTTTTGGGCGAGGAGTTCTAATGAGGTGAGGAGTAAGGGTTGATGGGTAAGGGTTTGAGGGTTGAGGGATAAGGGTTGAGGGTTGAAGGGTAAGGGATCCTTGCACTCCAGCTACTACCGGAGAACTCCAGTGCAGGTGAGAACTGGAGCTGAGACATAGGAGGGATGACAGAGGTGGTTGTTGTGGTTATCAGTCGAATGGGGTGATGGTTGTTTTTGTGAGGGGTAAGGGATAATGGGTGGTGGTTGTGGGTGTAGGGGTTCAAGGGGTTTAAGATGAGGTGTTAGGTGTAGGGTGTACATTCTGTATGTATAAAATAAAAAGTTCATGGAATGGATATATTTCAAAAAAATTTATTTATCTAATTCAAGGATAAAAGTTTTTTTTATATACAGACTACAACTGGTCTTATGACGTGTTCTATGGTGCTATTGACGGCTAACTATACTGAGAACATTTCCGGATCAATTAATGGATGCGGGATGGTAGACTAGTAGTAAGACCATAAGTAAAGAAATATGTATATATACAGACTAATCTTATGTATTCCCAGGCTTCATAATTCTAACCGATGGGATGGTGAGTTTACCGGACGCAAACATCCTGGAGTCTGTGCTCACACAGCTGAGGAACAGCACAATCGCGTGCTCCTTCATGAAGGTTGGAAGCACCTCCCTGCACCAACAGCTCGGGCACGTGCCCCACACAGAGCTCATGCAGTTCATCGCAACGGCAACCTTCGGAGCTTACTTTGCCTCTTTTCCAGATGTTGTAAGTTCCGTTGTAGAGAATTCATCTGTTGTATTTTTAATCATTGTGAGCAAATAGACTTCAGGAGTTGTCTGGACTATTATTGTTTTGCTAAGCTAATATGCTTGGTAATGATAGAATTCATTTTTGGTGAATTTTCAGCACATATTAGGCTACTGTTAATATATCTTTTGTTATGGCATTAATTAACATCCTTGGAATTTAGTAAACTTGAGATGTGCTTGTCATCAATGTTGAATCAATGTTGATACCTCTCCTGAGCAGAATTTTTCTCATTTCCATGAAAATAGTCTTCATTCTTTGCTTTATAAAGCTAAGTTAACTAAGTTAAATCCTATTTTACTTGAGATTGAGATTTATAACTCAAGTTCGGTATTCAATGTTGATCTTAATCACAGACCCTGAATGGTTTATTTACATTATCAGAAACGAATTCATTAGAGAAACCAGCAGTTATGATTTTCTAAAATGTTTATCTGTTTCAGCACGATGTAGAAAGTCTTGAAGCCAACATCTATCACCGAGCACTGTATTTCTGGAACTTCCAGAAAGGTCTCGAGGGATTTAAGTATGAGCTCACACATCAGAACATCCCAGGATCTTTCTCAAGCATCCAGAAGTATGTATATGAGTTTATTTTAATTCCCTTCTTGTTCTGTGTCTTTTCTACATTACAGACAGCTGCTGAAAAAAATGTCCTTGATTTGTAAAACTTTGTGAATATAATTACTCATCATGTAGTGTCATATAATATGTTAAAGAGAAACCATGATAATGAGGATTTATCAGAGGTGGTAAACCCAGAGAGAGAGGGTACAAACCGAGGACCAACTGAGGGCTTTCTTGTTGTCATGGTTTACAATTTCTCTTGCTTATAAATCACCTAAACTTTTATATCCTAAGAAATCCATCTTCATCCATTATCCATCTTACATGCAATTTTCATACAACAGTTTTAGTTTCGAACTCATGGTTGACCTAAGTAATTCCTTTCAGACAACTCTACGCCCACCCTATCGCAGGTCACTCTACAATGTCATACACTCTGCGGAAAAAACACCTAGAGAAAACTGTGACTGCGAACATAGCCAGTGTCCTGTCTGTTAGACTGAGAGAAGGGTACACCATCAAAGATGTCTCCATTACAAAAGGTGAAATAAGTCACTTGTGATATCACATTGAAAACAAAAGATTTTCTGTTTACTTTGTGCCTCTGTGGTCGTAAATGTGGTGATCTATGTCAAACACTTGTTGATTTGAGAATATTCTTTTCATGTCTTAACATTGTTGTATGATCAGCAATGCCAAGGTGTTTATACCCCCGCTACGACGTAGTCGGGGGTATATAGCGCTCCGCGTGTCCGTCCGTGCGTGCGTCTGTCCGTCCGTCCGTCCGAAATCGTTTCCGGAGCATTACTCAAAAACTATACCACTTAGAAACTTAAAATTTGGTATGGAAGTAGCCTATATGGTGCTGTGGTGCCTTTTAGGGGTTTCAGCTCAATGGTCCAAATAATTTTTGAAATTTTGACCAAAAACGGTCCGATTTTTGGACTTTGTCTCGTTTCCGGAGCATAACTGAAAAACTATACCACTTAGAAACTTCAAATTTGGTATGGAAGTAGCCTATATGGTGCTGTTGTGCCTTTTAGGGGTTTCAACTGAATGGTCCAAATAATTTTTGAAATTTTGACCAAAAACGGTCCGATTTTTGGACTTTGTCTCGTTTCCGGAGCATAACTGAAAAACTATACCACTTAGAAACTTCAAATTTGGTATGGGAGTAGCCTATATGGTGCTGTTGTGCCTTTTAGGGGTTTCAACTCAATGGTCCAAATAATTTTTTGAAATCTTGACCAAAAACGGTCAAACTTTTTACTTTGTCTTGTTTCCGGAGCATATATAAATACCAAATGACTTGCACACTTCAAATTTGGTATGGAAGTATACAGTTGAACCTCGGATACCCAGACTCCGTATATCCATAAATCTCACCTTACGGACAAAGATTTTTCAAACATTGTGTCTATATTTCTTAAGAAAAATGACCCAGTTAACCGGACGATTTGCTATCCGGACGATTTTCACCTGTAACCAAAACAAGGTTCGACTGTATAGTGCTGTTGTGCCTTTTAGGGGTAATTCCAAGGTTCCCAGAATTTTATTCAAAAACTACATAGCCGGGGATGTTTTGAAGTGAAATAGTTTTTAGGGTTGCAAGATCATTGTGTTCGAAGTCATAATCATAAATTTTCAAATTAATGTTACGTGAAGGCGGTCAAACTACAGACGGGGGTATGTGAGCCGCGTTCACTTTTGCCTTGTTATTGAAGTGATGTTTAACCTAATACACATGACGTCATCCCCTATGTGATATTTTGACTGACTTGAATAGATGATATGAAACTCAGTGGCAAGAACTAAACTCAGTCTCTCACCACTTATTATAAATGAATATAAATGTCCTTACTGTGTAAGATATAATTTTCAGAGTACTCTTTCTTCAAATAGTGAATGATTGGGAGGGTCTCTGGGATGTAAAAAAGAGTCTTTTCCGGAGAAGTGTGCATATAGTCTTCCAAAATGAATGAGAATTCATTGAAATCTCAGAGGGATAGCAAGGCTTTACCACAGATGTTCATGATGTTTTGAATTATTTGCAAAAAAATTTGCTCAGCAAAATTATAAGTGTAATGTACATCTGCATTACAGGAGGGACACAGATCGAGGTGAAGATGGTTCTGCCATGGCGTGACTACATCAGGATCGAGTACTCCGCCTCCTCTAGCTGGCCCATGGATCACAACAAGTGGGTACCTGGTATTACATACAGGATAGTAAACAAGCTTCAGTGTAATACCACTTTTGTTGCAAGTTTCAGTTTGGTAATCTACTCAAGATTTCAAGTTTATGGAGGGTTTTGTCTTTGGATTCTGTTTTTCTACACAGCGTTTGTTATTATCCACTGATCTGATATTTGAGAGACTTCATTGTTGGAAAGACAAAGTAGAAACGGCATATATGGTTCTGACGTAACATACGAAATACTGCCATTTGTACTATTGGACTCATGGCCACTCTCCGAAATAAATCTGTCTGTTTTGCTGAGATAATGTTTGTGTTCCAGATAGCAGACGTCATTTGTAATTATCCTATGATCTAATATTTGAAAGGAATTTATTGGCGAAAAGACATAATAAAAATGGTATAAAGAGAATCTCACCCAAGTCTTCTGATATGAAATATATCAACACAAGTTGATAAAAGTAACAAAATCCTAAACAAGGGATGTCATAGCTTTCTGATGTCATAGTGTTTATGACGTCATAGCATTGTGACGTTATTACTGATGATGCAAAAGGTTTGTGATGTCATGTCCCTTCTATTGACAGTGCATTGTTAAAAATCTACAATCAAAGTGATATCTCCTAGGAGATATCACTTGATCTTCCAAAAGCGATATCTCCTGTGGAACACAGTTTTGGATGATAAATGGAATGTCCATTACCATTTTTGTGTTGCAGACAGCAGACATCAGTTGAGATCAGCCTGGAGGGAGAGTATGAGTTCCTGCATGAGATCACATGTGCTCGCCGGACAACAAAAAGTGCCTATAGAACCTACAACATCAAGAAGTTCTGGGAAATTCTTCAAGGGTACCTATGCTTTATGATATTGAATCTCGAACTTAAATTCTTTTTGAATAGTCTTTGACATTGTCTTCTTTGACTGTCATTATAGAAGACTTGGTATTTCAATTTATTATTCGAAATAGCCTTTCAACTTCATTAAGTCTTTATTTAGATAAAAGTTTATTGTCCATAAAAAAAGGTCGTAATCTTCGACATCTTAATGTTTTGATGAAAGTAAGGTTTACCTATTGCATAAAAATTCTCTCTGGTTTGAATGCCCTTTCTTGACGGCAGGCATCATTGTACAGATAGAGAAGAATATCTTTCAGATATTTTAGTCGTTTGCTTGATGTGTTATCCTTCCTGAGGTCTAATTCATGCCTACAAGCAGGTAAATGTATAAGCAGGTAAATATTCAATCTTTAAAAATGCTTTTCATTTTCATATAAAAGTGAAATATATTATTCATTATTATATGATTGGCGGTGAAATACCGAGATCTATCAATAACAATAAACCGTGTTATCAGTCACTATTGCTTTTTATTTCGTATAAAAGTGAAATATACTATTCAATATTTGCCAGACTTCGTGAGACAGACCAGCTCTTGTCACACCTCCAATCCTTCTCCAAGACATCAACCTACTTCACAGTGCCGGAGAGTATCCGTAATGGCGTCCCACTTTTCTACCAGAGGGACCAACAGGCCACCGCTCCTCAGCTCAACTCTCAACTACAGGCAAAGTATGTAGGGGATTTGGTTAAAATTAATAAATTTGAAATGTTTGCATAGGGACAGCCCAAAACTTTCATCAATGTAGGGTATTCAAGATAAGAAGGTGGTTTCAGGTAAAATACTAATGGCTGAAGCACTCATAAAATAATTGCATTATGTTTGTAGGTCCATCAGTTGTGTTGTGAGACTAGTAAGTTCATTATGAATATCAGCTTTCTATCTGGAAATCTTTAGGGAAGTTTATGAATAAACTAGGATTTGAAAAAAAAATTTGTCAATCGATTACTTAGTTAATAAGTATGAAACAAGTTTAAACAAATAATTCACAAAATTAACAAGAATAGTATTAAATGGAAGGATGTTTAATATACTGTTTATTACTTTCCCATATAGATCAAGTGTGATTGCAGAAAGTGCAGAATCTAAGATTGACTGCCATTGTGACTGTGGTCCTTACATTATGATGTCATGATATAATATAATATGATGAAATTCACTGATTTCATTATCTGAAGTTAGCACCATGGATTTAAGCGAACCATTGTCCTATCGTTGCAATTTTTTCGTTTTTCAGGGACACCCTTCTAACTCAGTTTGCGTCCTTCTGGAAGCCTGTCATTATGCTGGACACAAACATCTGGTGAGAGAATGGACTTTTTATTTTTTTATTTTTTTAAACTTAAAGCTTTAACTGCAGATTAATTGGTGCTAACCAGTCTTTGGTGACTAAATCATGGCATTCATGACTATGAAAAATTGGTATATCAAGGTTTTGAAAACATTTGCTCTGTAGGTTTAACATATGACCGGATTTTGCAGATATAAGTTACTAACAATCCACAAATTTGAAATGTGAAGAGACGCTAAACATAAGAATCTTTATCTGCAATGGAGTATTTTGCAGTATTTATCACTAGAATTAAAAGCTTTTGGCAAACAAGTGTGACAATGTTAAATATAAAATTGCTTTTCCAATTAAATTGTTATTTATTCCACAAAAATAAAGTCACTCACTCACTCATTTGATCATGTCAGCTGCTTGTATTCAATTTATAGGTGGTAAGGTTTCAAACTTATTACACAGAAATAATCTATTTCCATTTTCAGGCAGAAGTGGATGCACACCCACCGTATCGGTCTGGTGCTAGAGCATGACATGCCTCTCCCCAAGTACCTCCACGTGCCCAACTCCAGCGGTCGCTTCTACGTGATCCAGAGTCGCCAGGCCCTCACCTCCCTCAACTCTCACCTCAAGGAGTGGGCCACCTTCGTACTCATGGAGAACCACTCCTACATCAAACTTCTCTTCAGGTTAGCTGAAATGCTTACTTTAAAGATCTAAGATTATATTGCAGACCCCTAATCTAAAACTATTTTACCTTTCAAACCTTGATTTTTCTAGGCTAGAAAAATAGTGTAAGATATTTGTTTTTATTCTCATTACAAAATTTAATCCAAAATAAAAAACAATTTTTCGAAATTTAGTGTCACTATTTTTATGCCCCCGAATCGGAGATTCCTGGGGTATATTGTTTTTCACCTGTCTGTCTGTCCGTCCGTCTGTCTGTCCGTTTGTCCACAAAAACTTTAACCTTGGTCATAACTTTTGATTGGTCAGAGCTAGGTCTTTGATACTTGACATATGGATCCCTTGTGATGAGACCTTTCAGATGATACCATGACATTTGACCTTGTGACCTTGACTTTGACACAGCGAGCCTTTTCCGAAAACTTTAACCTTGGCTATAGTTTCTATACTGTCAGTGCTAGGTCTTTGATACTTGACATGTGTATCCCTTGTGATGAGACCTTTCAGATGACACCATGATATTTGACCTTTTCCGTCCGTCCGTCCGTTTGTCCACAAAAACTTTAACCTTGGTCATAACTTTTGATTGGTTTGAGCTAGCTCTTTGATACTTGACATATGGATCCCTTGTGATGAGACCTTTCAGATGACACCATGACATTTGACCTTGTGACCTTGACCTTGACACAGCGAGCATTTTAAACTTTAACCTTGGTCATAACTTTTGATTGGTCAGAGCTAGCTCTTTGATACTTGACATATGGATCCCTTGTGATGAGACCTTTCAGATGACACCATGACATTTGACCTTGACCTTGACACAGCGAGCCTTTTCCGAAAACTTTAACCTTGGCTATAGTTTCTATACTGTCAGTGCTAGGTCTTTGATACTTGACATATGGATCCCTTGTGATGAGACCTTTCAGATGACACCATGACATTTGACCTTGTGACCTTGACCTTGACACAGCGAGCAGGATGCATCCGGGGGCATTCGTGTTTCACAAACACATCTTGTTAATCATTTTCTTGCATGTAGTCTAGAAAATAATAATATTGCAAAAGATATTAGATATTATAATTTTTGTCATCAAGATATCTTATGTGTCAAGATTTTCAAAGAAACCAGTAATAAGCACAATTGATTAATTGCAATATCTGTAATTCCATAATGAACCAATATATCTTTTTCATTTCAGTGATCAAGACAAGCCGCCATCTTTCTTCTGTGTTCTCCGAGTTACCCATAAGCCCCCTCTCATGGTGCTACGTCTTGCTTTTCTCGGCGGTGCTCCGAGTTTGTTGAGAAATGAAGTGGTGAAGAATCTGATCAAGTCTATTCAACAGATCCGCTTCCCTCCAAGGGGAACCCATGATGCGGACAAGAGACGCAAATCTGAAAAACAGCTCCCAAATGCTAAAACAGTTGCTGTGAGGAAGCCACCTTTACTGCGGGACTGGTCTGAGATTCACTGCTGTACTGTGCTCAACAAACCGGTGGAGAAAATACTCATCAGGTTAGTAAAAGAAATAATTATTATAAAATAGATTTTTCACCAAAAAGTTGTTTATAAAGTGCACCATAGAGTTAGCTCCCTTTATTTGTCCTAATGTACATAGTAAGACCATCAACTGATGAGAATGTATATACATATGAAGTCATGTTGTGTAAATGGTGTTGAATTGATTTGAATGCAACATCAGAATAAAAATCATCTAAAAGGCTCAAAATGCAGATTGACATGTACATGGTTACCTTGGTTACAAGCATTATTTGTATTTACCCGTGTACAGACATTAGCATTGATACAATCCTGATACATAATGTCAATATCTACATTGATCATTCATATTTCATGCACTTAAGAAGTTGACTTTCCATAAGAACTTACTTGCCTCCTCAATGCTTATCAACTTGTTGGTTTTTTATTCAGTGTAGCATAAATCTATCTTTATTTGCAGATACGAGCGACAGCCGCTAGACATGGCAATTTTAGAAGATCCAACCAAAGACGTCCCGCACTTCCACAGCATGGCGCCGATGTCCCAGTCTATGAAGGCTGCAGCCAGCATGTTCAACACTCTCTCCTGCTACCTGCACCACCAGCGATGGATCTGGTCTGTCCAGCAGAACTCTGTGGTCCCCATCAGCATGTCCGCTATAGGACGCGTTCTCATGACACTCGCAAAGTATGTTATTTGTCTGAAGACATGATTTCTCACTGTAGTTTGACCCCTAAGAATCATGTATCATCTTCCTACGCAAAACCTAAAACGCCAGTTTCCGAAATGTCAGTTTTATGCCTTGGTGCTGACCCTTGAGTTTTCTGTGCTTGCCTGTAAGGGCACTATAGCAGCACAGAAAAGTAAAGTGTCTGCAGCAAGGCATAAAATGACAGTGTGGAAACTGGCGTTTTAGGCTTTGCGTAGGAAGATGATACATGATTCTTTTTCTGTGTCACCTCACCAGCTCAGTCTCTCAAGAAAATTTCTCACCTCACCTCACCTCACCTCACCTCATCCTGTGTCTACACACTAAGGTCATCTCCCTCGCCTCAGCTGATCTCACCCAAAGTTACCTCACTTGGATCTTTGTTCAACTTCACCTAAGGCAACCTAATCTCACCTTGTGTAACCTAACATACCCTAAATTCACCTCACTTTCCCCCATTTCACCGTTTGTCACTCCTGATATTAACAAAATCTCACCTAAATCAGCAGTACCCCACTTTGACTTGTCCAAAGCACATCAACCCCCACCTCACCTATTTTCAAGCAACTCCATAAACAATTAGTCATTGAAATATGAAATATGGTTGTCCTTTTCTAAACCACATGAACATCATAGATTTATCCTTTACCTATTTTGAAGGTTTAAAAAAATAGATATTAGATTTTCTAAAATAAAAAGGTCAACCTTTTGAAAGCTTAATTATACCCCCGCTACGACGTAGTCGGGGGTATATAGCGCTCCGCGTGTCCGTCCGTCCGTGCGTCCGTGCGTCCGTCCGTCCGAAATCGTTTCCGGAGCATTACTCAAAAACTATTCCACTTAGAAACTTAAAATTTGGTATGGAAGTAGCCTATATGGTGCTGTGGTGCCTTTTAGGGGTTTCAGCTCAATGGTCCAAATAATTTTTGAAATTTTGACCAAAAACGGTCCGATTTTTGGACTTTGTCTCGTTTCAGGAGCATAACTGAAAAACTATACCACTTAGAAACTTCAAATTTGGTATGGAAGTAGCCTATATGGTGCTGTTGTGCCTTTTAGGGGTTTCAGCTCAATGGTCCAAATAATTTTTGAAATTTTGACCAAAAACGGTCTGATTTTTGGACTTTGTCTCGTTTCCGGAGCATAACTGAAATCTATACCACTTAGAAACTTCAAATTTGGCATGGAAGTAGCCTATATGGTGCTGTGGTGCTTTTTAGGGGTTTCAGCTCAATGGTCCAAATAATTTTTGAAATTTTGACCAAAAACGGTCTGATTTTTGGACTTTGTCTCGTTTCCGGAGCATAACTGAAATCTATACCACTTAGAAACTTCAAATTTGGCATGGAAGTAGCCTATATGGTGCTGTGGTGCTTTTTAGGGGTTTCAACTCAATGGTCCAAATAATTTTTGAAATTTTGACCAAAAACGGTCGATTTTTGGACTTAATTTGTCTCGTTTCCGGAGCATAACTGAAAAACTATACCACTTAGAAACTTCAAATTTGGTATGGCAGTAGCCTATATGGTGCTGTTGTGCCTTTTAGGGGTTTCAACTCAATGGTCCAAATAATTTTTGAAATTTTGACCAAAAACGGTCAAAAAAATTTACTTTGTCTTGTTTCCGGAGCATATATAAATACCAAATGACTTGCACACTTCAACCCAGACTCCGTATATCCATAAATCTCACCTTACGGACAAAGATTTTTCAAACAATGTGTCTATATTTCTTAAGAAAAATGACCCAGTTAACCGGACGATTTGCTATCCGGACGATTTTCACCTGTAACCAAAACAAGGTTCGACTGTATAGTGCTGTTGTGCCCTTTAGGGGTAATTCCAGGGTTCCCAGAATTTTATTCAAAAACTACATGACCGGGGATGTTTTGAAGTGAAATAGTTTTTAGGGTTGCAAGATCATTGTGTTCTAAGTCATAATCATAAATTTTCAAATTAATGTTACGTGAAGGCGGTCAAACTCAAGCGGGGGTATGTGAGCCGCGCTCACTTTTGCCTTGTTGTAAACATGCTAGATAACATTTTCATATATTTTTGCTTCAGAGTGAGGCTACAGGAAGGGTTCCACTTTGCACTGACAAAGAGTGGAGTGGTCAACATGATCCTTGAAGTAGACATGGAGGTAAGATATAACAATTCAGTAAAAAGTATCGGTGGTGATTCTGCTTCCACAAATAATCCTTTCCCTCAAAAGCATATTTGAGCTACCCATGATTTTCATGACATATTGATATCCCGCAAGACAAAGTCTTATGATATTTAAGATTTTTGTTCTGTCCGTGTGTGTCCAATCCAATTATTTTATTAGTTATGGCCCTTGTTCCATGATTTTGGACTCTCATTTAGGAAACTTTTGGGAGCTGTAATGACAACCAAAATGGTGGGGGATGATGACTATGTCTTCCCGTTGGCTTTGAAACAAATGCCTTATTGCCATATATATATGACTGTTTTAATAATTTAATTGAAAACATGTTTTTGTCATATATTTGGGGAATGATTTTGTAAGATTTATCAAAGCAATGATGAAAATCACGGAGTGACTCTTTAACCTAAGCAAATCAGCCCTTAACCCTATTTTGTGACTGTTAGGGATGATCAAAAAGCTTATTCTGTGGGGCTAAATAATTTGGTTCATCAAACAGTGTCTTTAGTCAATATCACTTTTATCAAGGGACATTATATACGTTGTACTAAAGAACACCATAAAATGTTTATCCCAACAGGACCCGCGGGTAGAGGAAAGAGAGGAGGAGACGTCAGCCAATCAACTGGACTCCTGTCTCATCCAGTACATCATCTTCCCTCCACACAACAAGACCACCAGGGACAGGTCAGTTCTCACTCTCATCTCCTTGTTTGTTTTATGCAAAGAAAAGACGATTTTTTTCTAAATTGAAAAATAATATTTATAAGGTTGTACCTTCTTAAACTCATAAGTTTAATTTTACAAAAGAGGTTTTGCTTATGTTTGTTTCACATATTTGATTTGTAATCTATTTTACAAACCTGCTGAGCTGCAGAGCCAATAACCCTATTTTTGTCTATGAATCACAGTTCCAAACACAAAGTATGACTTTCAAAACTTGCTTTTGCTCTGATAAAAAAAAGTTGTTTCACAAAGGTCATATTACATACAGACTTTGGTGATAATCTCTATTAGAAATTCACATAACATGCCCTCAATATATGACAACCTTCCAGCTGTTCGGAGGATGACCTTGATGAGATGGAGACGACGGAGGCAGATGGAGAGCTGCAAATTGTGACAGAGTGCTGGGTCGAACCTCAATATGGCGTCTCTGTCAACAACACCACTGAGCGAGCTCACTTCAATGGCAAGAAGCACCAGGAGATAGGCAAATCTGTAAGTTCATTTTCTTACCTACTGTATACAGTACCCAGACAAAAGTGAGTCATCACTCTTGAAATTCCTATTGACTTGCATGTTAATGACCTGTTGCAAGAATAATTTTCATTGATTAAGTTTTGAACGAATTGCAGCCGAAAGATACTGACAAAATGAGAAGTCATCTCAGCTACAAGCACATAGTTTTTATTATGTCCCCCAAAATATTTTTTTCGGGAGACATAATGTTTTCACCTCCGTCCGTGATTCCGTGATTCCGTCATTCCGTGATTCTGTGATTCCGTCATTCCGTCATTCCGTCATTCCGAAATGCTTTCTTTTCCAGGCCATATCTCAAAAACCGTTCAATATTTTTTCACGAAACTTGGTATGTGCTTAGACCTAGTGATGGAGTAGTGCCTTTTGCTATTTTGGTTATTCTGAATTTTTTATTTATTCTGGTTTCAATGGAAACAATTTGAACTTAGTGCATATTGGGGGTAGGAACCTTTTCCGGCCTCTATTTCAAAAACCGTTCAATATTTTTTCACGAAACTTGGTATGTGCTTAGATCTAGTGATGGAGTGGTGCCTTTTGCTATTTTGGTTATTCTGAATTTTTTATTTTTTATGGTTTCCATGGAAACAATTTGAACTTAGTGCATATTGGGGGAGGGTTTCATTTCCGGACCATATCTCCAAAACCGTTCAATATTTTTTCACAAAACTTTGTATGTGGTTAGATCTAGTGCTGGAGTGGTGCCTTTTGCTATTTTGGTTTTTCTAAAAGTTTTATTTTCCTGGTTTCCATGGAAACAGTTTGTACTTAGTGCATATTTGGGTAGGGACTGTTTCCCAGCCATATCTCAAAAGGTATTCAATATTTTTTATGAAACTTGGTATGTGGTTAGACCTAGTGGTGGAGTGGTGCCTTTTGCTATTTTGGTTATTCTGAATTTTTTATTTTTTCTGGTTTTCATGGAAACATTTTGAACTTAGTGCATATTGGGGGAGGGTTTCATTTCCGGACCATATCTCCAAAACCGTTCAATATTTTTTCACAAAACTTTGTATGTGGTTAGATCTAGTGCTGGAGTGGTGCCTTTTGCTATTTTGGTTTTTCTAAAAGTTTTATTTTCCTGGTTTCCATGGAAACAGTTTGTACTTAGTGCATATTTGGGTAGGGACTGTTTCCCAGCCATATCTCAAAAGGTATTCAATATTTTTTATGAAACTTGGTATGTGGTTAGACCTAGTGGTGGAGTGGTGCCTTTTGCTATTTAGGTCATTCTGAATTATGTTTTTTCCTGGTTTCCATGGCAACAGTTTCAACTTAGAACATCTGGTGTGAGGACCATTTCCGGGCCATATCCCAAAAACTATTTAATATGATTTTACGAAACTTGGTATGTGGTTAGACCTAGTGGTGGAGTGGTGCCTTTTTCCATTTTAGTTATTCTGAATTATTTTCCTGGTTTCTATAGAAACAAGTTGAACTAGGTGTATATGGGGGGTAGGGTCTGTTTCCGTACTTTAGCTTAAAAACTATTCAAAATATTTTTACTAGACTTGATATGTGGTTAGAACTGCTGGGGGAGTGGTGCCTTTTGCTACTTTGGTTATTCTGAATTGTTATTTTGCTGGTTTCCATGGAAATTTGAAATTTGTACATAATGGGGGTAGGGTCACTTTCGGATTAAATGTTAGCGGGGGACATCACAGTGCATCACATGCACATATTTCTAGTTAATCTATGAGATGATTTTTAAGAAAACTGCAGCTATTTAATCATCATATATACAGCAAAATGTAGCAAACTCATCACATTCAACATGGCGATCAATGGGGCAGGCGCTTAAAAAGTTGTATATGTGTCACTCAATCAGTCGTTATTCAAAAACTAATCAACCTAAAGATGAATGATAATTACGTAAGCGTAGCAGAGATGATTTCCTAACTCTATGCTATAACAATACAATTTAGAAACTTAAAGTCAATTAATGAAAATTGTTCTGGCAACAGGTAATTAACATATAAGTCTAGGGGAATCTGGCTTATGATGACTCACTTTTGGCCAGGTACTGTACCTATGATTTTATATTTCTTTGATTCTGATCATCATTCGGTGTCCTATTGCACAAGATGGTATATTTTAGGGTAACCTCTCTTGACATTTGACATACACGAGTGAAGGTCCCTTACAACATTTTGCAACCCTGGAATGGTCATTGTTTTGAGTCAGTCTTGAATAACCGTCAATCTATTCAAGACTTAGATCATGTACCTTTCATTGCATGATATAAGGAAGCTATCAGCAAGCTCAACATGCCACTGAAATTGCCTGGTTTGTAATTGGGGTATCATCCTATTCACGTAGACTTCGTTAATAATAATAATCACACTTTATTGTCCTCAGTACATACATACATAGCGGAAATTTGTTTTCTGCCGAAGCACCCGACAGCCTCATGCTCAGTGCAGCGCCAGTTAATGCGTTGTTCTGCCTTTACAATGCTGAGTTTCAAGCAAGGTAGAAACAACTCCCATCTTTAAAGGTCTTTTGGTATGTCTCGACCAGGAATCGAACTCCGGTCTTACAGATGACGAGCGAACACTCTACCACTGAGCTTCACCCCGGTTGTGCTCCACACTGACCCTACGGATGTTTCCTATTATCATGTGTCACGAAACCACCATTCGATTGAAATAAGGCTCATCTGCCAGCCAGTTATCTGGCTACTTTTGGTTTTCTTCAAATTTACAATCAATTTCTACAAAGTAGCACTTTTGGACTTGATACTTTTCAGGTTTGTTTCATACACTTTTAAATTGATCACTATTTTGATTAGATTGAAGCAAAAGCAACAAGCAGACAGAGTCGTCTATATCCCCCGCCATTTGGAATATTTTGACGAAAAAAAACATGACTTTGAATTTTAAGTATCTCCGATTTCTGGTGTCGTAAATTGTCACAACTTACAATTTCAAAGAAACTGCAAAAAATGATAATCCAAACAAGTTCAAACCCCAAAAAGGCACATCTACACATAATGATTGATCCATACACCAAGTTTGGTTGAGCTAGGTCTCAAGGTTTTCAAGTTCTGCTCCAGAAACAAAATCTTAAGTATAGTTTCCATGTTAACAGCTAAACATAAAAATAGAGCCATTGGCTCTGTAACTCATCAGGCTTCATATCATTTGTGCTTATTGGTGTGGCAAATGTGGTTCCCCCATTACTCTTTATCCTCTTTATCTAACTTAGGAGACTGCACAGAATGTTTTAGCTTTCTACTTAGGCTTGATGCTCCTTGAGAAAAAGAGGAAATAAAATGCAAAGATGTTGAAAACCCAAAAGGCAAATCTCAACAGGATGCCCGTTGCACATACCAAGTTTCGTCGAGCTAGGTCTCACTGTTTTGGAGTTGTGCTCCGGAAACGAAATCCAATGTTACATTTCCATGGAAACGGGTAAAAATAAAAATGCAAAGAAGTTGAAAACCTCAAAAGGCACATCTCAACATGATGCCCGTTGCACGTACCAAGTTTCGTTGAGCCAGGTCTAACCGTTTTGGAGTTGTGCTCCGGAAACGAAATCCTATGTTACTTTCCATGGAAACGGGTAAAAATAAAAATGCAAAGAAGTTGAAAACCCCAAAAGGCACATCTCCACATGATGCCCATTGCACAAACCAAGTTTTGTCGAGCTAGGTCTCACCGTTTTGGAGTTGTGCTCCGGAAACATTATCGGGACGGACAGACCATTTCAATATCCCCCCCCAAACTACGTTTGGCGGGGGATAATAACTAAATCCCTGGTTAGAAGACTTCATCATAAAAAGAACTCACTAATAAAAAAAGTATTTTATGAATGCTTCATCCAATACCAAATGGCTAGATTTTAGATTGTTTGCATGTAACTAAAATCATAAAATGACTTTCAAGTGTGTTTTTGTTGTTGAAGACATTTTCATGATTTGATTTAAACATATTTTATTCACGATGAAAGGATTGGGTACAAGTTATCCAACTTAGTGAAACCCTCTCCTATGTACAGTGCTGACATGAAATGTTGAAAATCAATATATGTACAATGATATACAAAGAAAACAGAGGAAGAAATATATAGAATACATATACATGTATAGAAAATTAAGGGGAAAAGTAAGCTTTTCTTTCAGTTATCAAATCTTTTTGACTTGGAGATATACATGTGAACTTCTTTAAAAATATTAATGTTGTCATTGTAGGTTAGATCTGCGCTGCCATATAATATTAAATCTAAATTAACTAGTACTCTGTTAAAACATATTCTTTCGATATTTTGAAGCATTGCATGCCTTAAATCTGAATATAATATACATTCCATAAAATAATGTTTGGAATTTTCATAAGATAACATTTTCATGTATAACCATACTGCAATATAGGATTAGTTTTATACATGAACACACATGACATTGTAAGTGCTGATGTCCCAGTGATGGTTTACTTAGCTGGACTCATGTAAACTGCACTGTCCTTCAAACAGTGATATCTTATGTTACAAAGGCTTGACAGTTCCATAGTAGAGTCCATAAGTGATGTTATTAGCTCACCTTTACAAAGTAAATGTGAGCTTATGTCATGGCGCTTCGTCCGTCGTCCGTCTGTCCGTCCGTCCGTCTGTCCGTCCGTAAACTTTCACGAAAAAGATTACTCCTCCTAAACTAATTCAGATATCATTCTGAAATTGTAGTATGTTATACCCATGGTGATTCCCCACAGAAAGGTAGGCGTTTCAGTTTTGAGAATCCAAGATGGCCGCCATGACAGCCATATTGAATTTTCAATTAGATTTCACGAAAAAGACTACTCCTTCTAAATGAATACAGGTATCATTCTGAAATTGTAGTATGTTATACCCATGGTGATTCCTCACAGAAAGGTAGACGTTTCAGTTTTGAGAATCCAAGATGGCCGCCATGACAGCCATATTGAATTTTCAATTAGATTTCATGAAAAAGACTACTCCTTCTAAACGAATACAGATATCATTCTGAAATTGTATTATTTTATACCCATGGTGATTCCTCACAGAAAGGTAGATGTTTCAGTTTTGAGAATCCAAGATGGCCACCATGAGAGCCATATTGAATTTTCAATTAGATTTCATGAAAAAGACTACTCCTTCTAAACGAATACAGATATCATTCTGAAATTGTAGTATGTTATACCTATGGTGATTCCGCACAGAAAGGTAGACGTTAAAATTTTGAGAATCCAATATGGCCACCATGGCAGCCATATTGAATTTTAAATTAGATTTCATGACAAAGACTATTTCTCCTAAACCAATCTAGATATCATTTATATATTGTAGTATGTTATACCTATAGTGATTCCGCACAGAAAGGTAGATGTTTCAGTTTTGAGAATCCAAGATGGCCGCAATAGCAGCCATATTGACTTTTCAGCTGCAGATGACACATCATTATTATTAAATTTTAAGCTTTCATCAAGTGATCACTGTCACCATATAAATTCTCAAATTTGAACTTACTAATCATAATATTATCTTTAATATGGAATATTTAAGATTGTCGTGCAAGTTGTGTTTTATTTTTAAGTGTTTTTAAAAAAAATTAAGATGAAAGACAAACATAATTGATTAATTTGTTTAAAATGTTTATGGCAACTAGCTGCAAAAACCAAATCACATTAAACATGTTAAATTTTAAACAATGGTATCTCCCTTATATTCCTTTAAATACCACACATAAGGGGTCAACCAGAGTTCAGATATTCCACTATCCTGTCTAATACACATCCCAAGGCAGGCTGCTAGCATCACAGTGGCAGCTGCTAGTCTGTTGCATAATCAACCTGACCCAATTGATATGGTAGAGCATTATGCTATATGGCCATGGCCCATGTGTATGCAATAAAAGTTATGGACTTTTATTCTCATGACAGTGATATGTTCTTTCTAAGAATAACAACTTACACAAAACTTGTCTACAATAAGCTTTGTGTTTAGCAATCTACATGATAAGTTGATGTGGAATAAATATGCAGATGAAAATCGAAAAGGGTTTAGTAAGAAAAGTAAGGAAATTTGATTTGTCATATCTCTCTGTTGATTTGACAATGCAAAAATGTTTACCATTATAGTACTGTATGAGTGTTAAATAAATTGATACTTTAATGAAAGACATCTCATGGTCACTTGACATGTAAATATTATGTGAACAAAATAAACGTGTCTTATGCATTGCTGTGTTTATGACTTTCCTCTCAATCAGTCATTCATTTTCCTTGAAAAATCTGTACTTTTGGGATTCTCAATATCCCATGCAGCATAACCATCAGTGAAATAATCTTGAAATCATATTAATGATTCACTACAAAACAAATGTAAGTGCCCACCATCCTGTAAGTAATGAATGACATTTAAATGGATACACCTAAACCAATCAAGATATCATAATGAAATTAATACGGATGCCCACATAAAAGTAGCATTTTGAAGATTAAAAAGTACAAGATGGTCACCAATTCAGCCATAGATATACAAAAAAGTTATACAAAAACCTACTGCTTGTTAACTTATCATGATTATATCATTCGTGTATTAATGTTTGTTCAAGCTCTAGTCGTTTCCAAAAGAAGACTAGTATTTTAAAAGATAAAAAAATCATGATGGCAGCCATAATCAATTATATAAAAGATGGTTACATGTATAATTAAACCATTTACCACATCATTCATTTTAAGGTGAGCTTCTGTACCCTCGGTACTTTTATTGAAAACTTTACTTTCCTTTTTAACATGGAGGAAGAATGACCAAAGACTAAGCATCACATACAGATTTTACATCACTTGAAATTCATCATCACTTGGTGATTCAACATCTCTTTAAGACTCAACATCTCATGATAAGCATCAATTCAAAACTCAACATCTCTTGTGAGAAATGACTTCAAGACTCAACACAGCTTGAAGACTCAACATCACATGAAGACTCTGCATAGCTTTTATACAAACATCACTTGAAGCCTGAGGATCATTTGAAGACAAACATCACTTGAATACAAACATCACTTGAAGATTCAGCACACTTGAAGACAAACATCACTTGAAAATTCAGCATTACCTGAAGCCTGAGGATCAATTCAAGAGCATCACTTGAAGACTCAGCGTCACTTGAAGACTCAGCGTCACTTGAAGACTCAGCATCACTTGAATATGCAACATCTATTCTATTGAAGACTAACATCACTTGTACTTGAAGACTCAACATCACATGAAGACTAACTTTGCTTGAAGACAAACATCACTTGAAGACTCAGCATCACTAGAAGACTCTGCATAACTTGAAGGCGGCTGGATTATTTTTCAAATCAAAATTCCTGCTTGCTTGTAGGAAGTAAAACTTATTCTAAACATTGTTAATGATTGTTAGATCAGCAATATTAAAAGATCTGGTAAGAACTTTTGAAAATTTACATATGATTCTAGTTAAAACTATTGAAAATTTGCACACATGATTTTTCTCTTGGCATATGTCTTCAAACAATTTATTGAATTTTAATGAATAATAATCAATTTTATTTGAAGTGCATTTTTTGATTTTTCATTAAAATGCCCACTTCAAATATGCTGAATCAGCAACATCTTTAAAATAAGATAACATGCATTTCTTCTTCTTGTTGGATGATTGACACCTGTCAATCATTGAGATGCTTATTGCACTGGATAACAGACTGTGTTATCTTAACCCCACAATAGACGTCCACGTAGATGTGATGGACATAATGTAGATATAATCTTTAGTTTGCTCCAATTATTTGGATCTTGTGATCATCTTCATTCTTTGGACTTAGACCTCTGTCTTAAGTTACAGTCGTCTGAATAATAGAAAGTTGATATGAGGTGATAATAATCTGAGAATAGATTTAACCTGAAGGGCTTGATTCCTTGGAAATTGTATCTCAAGTTTACTTTTCTGAACTATCTTGTTAAGAGAATGTTAGACTTTTGGTGGTAAACATTGCATTTACATAAAAATCTGTCTTAGTAAAGCAGGAAAAAATATGATAGTGATACTAGTCAGCCTTATCTTGCATGATTTACTTAAACAGGCAATTATAGGCAGAAGACTGTCATTCATAACGACACACTTTTATGTTACAATTGAATTTAAAAATATACAGAGAAATTTCATAGTGTTTTTCAGTAGAATTGCTTAGATATTTTGAAAAATGGGGGCAGTGGAAGATGTCTGTTTTTACGAGTAATAATACGCTCTAGGTGTTCAGTTGGCTTTTTCTAGATCCAAAGAAGGACATATATATTCTCAATAAACCTAATAGATTATGTGTCAATTGTACCATTTGTAGTATACATTGATGATTTGAAGGTTATTCCACTGTCCTAGTCTCAAAGTCATTGTCATTCTATTTGTACCATAAATCTTAACAACTTGACTCGACAATCGGCTTAACGCAAGATATAATATCATATTTTGTAGCACAAATTATGTGAGAACCAGTCACTCTATTTTACAAGTTTGAGCATAAGTTCAGTGACCATGTAAGAAAACCGTAAACATTTAATTTGACCCCCAAAATGTTACAATATCCCGATATCCCATGGATATCCCAAGGGCACCTTTATGACAAAAAAGGGCATTTAAGCAATAATCATGGACTTCTCCTGGGCATTTGTCAGTAAAGTTTCATGATATTCCTGTTTTTCAAAATTCCTTATAGCTAAATGCATGTTACATGGATATGTGTATAGTAGCTTTGCAGGTTACTGTGGTGGCACTTTGTCCTGCGTATGATTATCACTCAGTCCAACCACTGCCAGAGTAGTTCAGCAACATCGGGCTTGGCTCACCAAATGGGTGGGTAGCCCAAGGCTGAACGAACTGAGAGTTTAAAGGATGATTTCACACAGAGACATGAGTTGAAAGGCTTGTGGTGTCACCTGGGCAAGTGACTTTATCCAAAATGAGCCTCTGTTCACCCAGCGGTGCAAATGGGTACCTGGTAGAAGTTGTGTTGAAGGTGACCCTTGTGGACAAAACATCAGTCCGGGTTGGCCCAGGGTGGCTGAGCATAGAGCACTTTGAGTCCACAGAGTGGAGATTTGGTTTTTAAAAGCTATACATTATCATCATTATTATTATATTAAAGATAGAGCCTAAGCAAGCATGATTGAGTTTTACAATGTCTGTCAATGATAGATGTTAATACTCTCATATGATAGTGACTTTCATTGGATGTTGTAGATCATATATATGCAGGACGTATCTAAAACAATTGTTAGGTGACCCTTGTGGACAATACGTCTGCCCAGGTTTAACCAGGGTAATGAAGCATAGAGCGCTTGAGTCCAGTTATATAAAAGCTATACATTATCATCATCATTATTATTGTAAAGATAGAGCCTGAGCAAGCATGACAATTTTACGGTGTTCGTCAATGCTACATGTTTATACTCTCATTTGATAGTGACCTTCATTGAGTATTGTAGATCATATATATGCTTGGTGTATCTATTGTAAGTTGTGTAAGGACATTATCAGTTCATTGATAATGAGAGACTTGTTCCATTGTGATGTCTTTATCTTATCTTGTAGTACCTTTGTACATCAGCTGATGTTGCTGATTTCAAATCTACATCTGTCTGTCACATGTTCAGCTTATCTCTAACAGTAAGAAGTAGTCATTCATTAAATTTATTAGCTCTTTGATTTTAGGCTTCTTTATTTCAAGAGGCTGTTTTCTTGCTGATTTCAAATCTACATCTGTCTGTCACATGTTCAGCTTATCTCTAACAGTAAGAAGTAGTCATTCATTAAATTTATTAGCTCTTTGAGTTTAGGCTTCTTTATTTCAAGAGGCTGTTTTCTTGCTGATTTCAAATCTACATCTGTCTGTCACATGTTCAGCTTATCTCTAAAAGTAAGGAGTAGTCATTCATGAAAGACAATATTAGTGTAGTTTCTTTGATTTAAGACTCCTTAATTGCAACAGGCTGTTTTCTTGCTTTCTATCACATGTTTTGTTTTTTTGCATCCTGACATTTGTAATCAATCCATATTTAGAGCTCTCCTAAACAATATAGAACTCATTCATTAAATAACTCATTTGTGGCCATCAAATTAACTTGTCCTTTTCAAACACATCTAATATAACAATCTGACCAATTTTCATAACTGAATTTTAAAAAATTTGGTTTTTATTCATGTGGTTTTATATTTTCCCAAGGAATGACTTATAGATTTTATATTCTTACTAGAAATAGGGCAGTTTCAAAGTGACCTATTTAGGCAATATTATCTCTGCCAAGCTTCAAAATCATTCACTTCAGAAGGCTTAGAAGTCTAGTTTAACCCTTCTCAGCCAACAGTTGTCAGCAGGTTGTTTCAGAGGCATTAGGGAAGTTGGAAATATCAAGAAGACAAGGAGTTTATGGATTATCAACTTCTTTATTGTAAAATGTAGCGACGTTTGGTATAGATCCTTATAAAATAGGTATAAGGATCTATACCGAAACGTCGCTGCATTATACAATAAAGAAGTTGATAATCCATAAACTCCTTGTCTTCTTGAGCTATCACCAAGTAGTAGCTTCCTAATCTTCTAATTAGTAGTATCATCTACTTGAAGAGAAACAAGATTTATCTTTCCTTTCCACATGAGTTTTGTAACACATAGACTCATTTGCTAAATATTCATGAGAATTAGATAATTATAGTTTGTGCAACAACAAGATTATCTTCTATTTATGTTTTCTATGTATTTACTTTCTCATTTTTATGCAACCTACTTTTAAAACAACCCAACCGGCAGTACGTCACTTTCATTAGGTTACTTAAGAAATTACCCAGGTACCTCGGCCTCTTTATGCCTTTCAAATCAATTGCTGTGAAATTACAGATTGCAATATGGAAACATCCTTAAAAATCATATTTGATAAATAATATGATTGTAAAAACCTTAAAGAGACACAGAGTATGTTGATAGGATCACATATGTCAAATTTTGAAATCGATGTTATTACATCGGGAACCACTAACTGTTACTGAAAATAAAAAGTTAAAGGTCAATCAGTACATTAGAGCGAAAATACGGCCATTCAAAGTCGGAATTTTGATCGAAAACCGGACAACGTGGCTCGAGTGGCGCGCGCAAATTCGCGAAAACGTAATTTTGAGACCTTGTCATAAGCTGACAGGAAGATATATTCGATTCGATAGTGTTTATTAGGTATTGTAAGTAATAGGTAGATTAATTGGATACATAATTTCGAATATTAAACATATTTGAAATGTTTTCTTGATTTTTCCATAAAATCAAGCATTTTTGAGATATTATGCATAAATGGATATATTTGCAAGTCCAGTGATGAGATATGAACTTCAATTAGTATATTAGATATTTTGAAGCTTATCAAAACCAAATAAAATGTTAAGAAAGATACTCTGTGTCACTTTAAAAAGGTGCAAGATGTAAGTAAGATTTCTAAGGTTAAGAGTATGGATATGTGTCCTAAATCATCAAGAACTGAGATCAAATAGTGTTTTGTTATTAAAGTAACAAAATTATGCAAACATCTTAATATGAAGCTAGTTTTGAGCAAAAATTCCCAGAATAATGATTAAGCGATGACAGTGCTTATTTCATGCTAAATATACACCACACATGTAAGGTGCTGTGTAGTATAGTCTACCGGTTGTGTAAGAAGTCTGGTTCAGCTATCTATCTAGAAGCTAACCTTGCTATCTAAGGGGGTGGGTAACTGATAGTAATTTACAATAGGTGAATTGAACGTTGGAATGTCGAAATATGTTGAGTCTTGTTCACGATGATGGTCCAATTTTTTGACAGAACTACATAATATGCTGTCTTACAAATTAACCCTTTTCTTGCTGAATTATAAATGTAAAACCATTTTGAGTAGATATTATGAAGAGATTAAAGTGGTTAATGCTCAACCCATTGAATTGTCTAAATATATTCGGATTGACTCACTACATAATATGCTGTCTTACAAATTAACCCTTTTCTTGCTGAATTATAAATGTAAAATCATATTGAGTTGATATAATGAAAGAAATAATATGGTTAATGCTCAACCCATTGAACCATCTAAATATGTTCTGAGGGACTCACTACATAATATGCTGTCTTACAAAATGATTGCAGATTGCTATATATAAAAGTAACTATTAGTAAGGAATAAACTTTAAAAGACAGCTCAATCGCAGATTTTTTTGGGGAAAAGAATTCAAGAGGACATTTGTGATTTTTTCATACTTCAAACTTCAAACAAAACGTTTCTTGTTAGTGGTGTTAACATTTCAGTTGTTCAAAATAGAAAGAAAAACATGATACTTGTATTATGAATAAATTGTAAATATGCTCATATTCTATCAATCAATTAGTTGTTTCTTACTTTGTTCATAAATTAGCATCAGGTTTGTTTTCTTATAATGCTAAAAATTCCAGATGGTGCAGAAAGCTAATAGATCTTGCCTTTTATCTTCTAGAATCATGTTGATATTTGAGTAACTGACTTACAGAATTTTTACTTCCTGTTCTTAAGCAGCTTAACAGGAACCATTATTTTGTAACACTTTTCATATTTAAGTTATGTAAAGCAAACCCCAGGTTAACTTTAAAGGCACTTTAGAATGTATTTTAGCTCTTTTTTTTTGCTTTTGTGAATATCATTCTTTACAATTCACCAACATTTGATATGTGAACAAGTTAAGGTGACAAATCAGTGAGTGATGTCACAGGAGTTGGTTAAGAAAAAAATGGAAAATATTGGATATCAAATATCAAGGAATATGTTCTTTGAAATTTGTAACTTCAATGATTATATTTACATGTTATAAGATTGCTGTTGCATTAATCTTAGCAAGTGGCATGTCTTTGGTCTTTAGATTGTTTACAAAATTCAGATTTTGAGCAGTAGATGTTATAGTTTCATCATGCAGTGTTGAATTAAGCTTTTCAAAATCAAAATCAAAACTTAAAAAAAAATGAATTATGTAATAATTTGCATTTAAATCTTGTTTGCAAAAAAAATATTTGAAATTTAGTCTTTTTTTAAAAAATTCATCAATCCTCCTCATTCTTGAAACTTATGTTAAACTTACATGCTTTGAACATTTCAAAAACATTGTTCAAATTGATTTTTTGGGGGGTAAAATTGACTGTTGTCATGCAAAATATTTCAAATGGGTGTCTGTTACATAGGAGGTGGGGCTTTATGGTTATTACTGTAATTGAGTCCTTTAAGTAATTCTTAAAGGGACAGTACCACAAGGGTTGTTTTTGTTGAACCCTTTTCCAGGGCAATATGCATGTACACACTAACATATCATGATGATTAAAGATTGCTTACAAATATTCCAGGTGTCAAAAATATGCGGATAATTTTGTGAATTTATTTTTGAAAATATATTTGGTCAGGGATATTTACTATCAAGTAATTAGTCAAGGGAAAGAGGATGTCAACAATATTTAAATTAAAACATTTTTCAGTGAGTAAGTATATAATAATGTTTCTCCAGCAAGCATATTCTTTACTAAATTGTAGGTATTCAATGTTGGCATGTTTTTCTGAATAATTATACAGCAAGAATAAAATAACTAAATGGCACAGTTGGTATGGTGTTCAATTATGACCTGAAACCCATAAATCAATTCCAAACCAATAAATTGATATCAAACTATGGGAGGTGTTGCTTTGTTGCTTGATACTCGTTTGGACAGAAAATGATTTAAAGGGACAGTCCTATCGGGGAAACAAAATTCAAGAGTGATTCCATGTTTATACTTATATGATTATTCCACACTTATTCTGCATATTAGTGTGAGGGTAACATTTTAGTTGTTCTTGATTTATCAATTTGCCAAATAAGAGAATGCAACCCTGCGTCCTCTTGAATTTCATGTGAAAAACAAAATACCCGATAGGACTGTCCCTTTAACTGTGCTTTGATAACCATTCCCACAAGAATGAAAAATTATTATTTGACAAAAAACTTAGTAATGATTATTTTGATTTACTAGAACTAGAGTGCAAACAAATCAGATTAAAATGTGAAAATCAATATTTGACAAAAAATTAATTAGTAATGATTATTAAGATTTACTAGAACTAGAGTGCAAACACATCAGATTAAAATGTTGAAATGTTTCAGCAAACTCTTGATGTACATGTTTGAACAGAGTTAAGATGAAGAGACTGTGGACTGCTCACAAAGCTATTGTCTGAGATAATTCATTATCTCCAAGGGGAGGGGGGTGCGGGGTATCTTGATCCCCATGTTTACACACCCCTCCAATTTATTTCTTTACGATATCAGATATATGACAAGCTCTTATCATTCTCACCAAGCAGAGTCCTGTTATCAGCTTATTGAGGGTGTTCAGATGAATCTATTTTATTGCTTTTTGAGTTGTCATATAAGCATTAAGATCAAACTTTATGTGCCAATTTTGCAGTTTTTATTGTGATTATGTGTGCACAATCACCTGAATTATAATGACACCTGAACCACCTGAGCAGAGTCTTGGCTTAATCCACCCCATCACCCCTTTGAACAGTGGACTCACCCATGTTCCCTAGACAATAATAGTCCAAACTGCCATGTCAAAGTTCAAAGTCACAATCTTGGAGGCCCATAAAATTGCCTTGTGTCTTCAGTAGCGTCATTCAAGGGAATTCTAACCCTGCTAAGCGGTTTGTGCGGACAGATGAGCCGAGGAAAGGGGCGTGGCAGGTTAGAAAGGGGAGTATCGGCTCGGATCAAGTTTCAGTAAGAGCATGGCTAAATGCGCCGGATTTCGCAGTTTGGCTCATAATCGGTGAATATTACCTGTTGCACTGTTGCAACTTTTTACTTACCTTTCGAGGCTGGTCGCGAGAGGTTTGTTACCTTGTAACAACCCTAGTCAAAATTTGTTTCGAATTCATTCATCGGTGATTGAAACTTTTCTTTGAACTTTTGACTTTAAAATTTTGTTTCCTTATTGATGAATTTTTTTTACATTTGTAAATTCTGTTTCGGAAATTGCCATTCATTTACAAATTTTACTTGTGTATTTATGAATTTTGTAAATGTTACTTGTTTCAATGCTAAATTATCACGAGAAATTTTCGCGACAGCCTCATTAATTTATCGCTCCCATCTGTTGAGGTGTATGTGGTTTATACATATGCTGCGGATGAAATGGATGACTGTGAGATATTGTGTGATTCACCGAGTTGGAAGATTGGGTCTCGGCAGGTCCTTGCTATGCCAGATCTAACTCTTCCAGCTCAGGGAGTCATGCTCAGCAAGCCAGACTCTGCTCAGGTGGATGTGCTCAGGTAGCACAGAGATGTGCTCAGGGGTTTTGAGTATACAGAGATGTGCTCAGAGTAACATGACTTCAGATTCTGTGCATTCAGTTATGTGCTTAGGTTTTTCTTGGTGTTCATTTATGTGCTTAGGTTTTTCTTGGTGTTCATTTATGTGCTTAGTTTTTTCTTGGTGTTCATTTATTTGCTTAGGTTTTTCTTGGTGTTCATTTATGTGCTTAAGTTTATAAGATATGTTTGGTTTCTTGAAAGTGTATAGTTATTTGCTCAGGTAATTTGAAGTGTATAGGTGCTCAGGTTCTTGGAGAAGATAGTTTTGTGCTCAGGAGTTTGGAAGAGTAAAAATGTGTTCTCAATTATTTGGAAGTGTATGGATATGTTCTCAATTATTTGGAAATGTATGGATATGTTCTCATTTTTTGGTAGTGTATAGAAATGTTTTTAGGGTTTTGGCAGTGTAAAGTTATGTGCTCAGGTTTTTTTAACAGTATACATATATATTCTCAGGTTTTTGGAAGTGTAATGATATGTTCTCAAGTTTTTGGTAGTGTCTAGAAATGTTTTCAGGTTTTTGGTAATGTAAAGATATGTGCTCAGGTTTTTGGAAGAGTACATATATATATTCTCAGCTTTTTGGAAGTGTATTGATATGTTCTCTGGTTTTGGAAGAGTATGGATATGTTATCAATTATTTGGAAGAGTATGGATATGTGCCATTTTTTGTAAGCTATGAAAGCAGATTGTTGGAGTAGGTAGATACTTCAGGTTGAAATGTGCTCAGGAAAGGGTAAAAAGCTTTTGGTTTCAGATTATCTTGGTTTCATAGAAAATCATTTTGATAGATTTAAGTTGTGCAATTATTCTCAGTGTGCTCAGATTATGTTAAAATTTCTTTGATGGGCATTTTTGTAGATTATTTGGGGAAGAAGAACAACTTTGATAGATAGTTTGATTCATTCATATTCTCTTGTTTTCCTGTCAGTTTCAGGAGATATTTACTTATTTATTGTGTTAGATTTGATAAATTGAGATATGTCTTGTAAACTTATATGCTCAGCTTTATTAGACATCTATTGTTTTCTGCAAGTTAATTTGCTCAGGTGAATAAGAGTATGTGAAATAGAAATGAGATGAACTTAAGTTTCAGGAAAGGAAATGTTAAGTGCCTATGTAGTAGTGATGTAATGATAGTAAGAATATTGTTTGGTTCTGAAATCATGCACAGATGTTCATCCTCTGCTGGTCATGCTCAGGAAATAACTCGGAATTCAGAATAAGATTGTTTATTAATCCGTTTTAATGCATTGTTCATTTTTAGTCTTCAATTCAGGAATGTATCAAGTGAGGCATAAAGGTACTCAGTGAACAGAAATAGCTAAAATATTGTACTCATGCTTAGATGTTGATGCTTAGGTCTTCATGCCAATATGTTGATGTTCAGGTCTTCATGCTAAGAATTTGATGCTTAGATATACAAGCTCATGTTAGTTTAGAGGGGGGCTTCACCTGTCAATCCAGGTATGGTGGAATGATTAGTAGTTTGGAAGTCAGACTCAGTTTATTTCTTTAGTGAGAATTGTATGAAAAGATGTTTTCAGTTCGTTTAGATTACATGTTTCTGAAATACTCATATGAGAAGGCAACCGTTGTAGAGTAAGAAACATTGTATTGAAATAGATTTATCAATATATTCTGAAGTAATCCTATTGCTGTTGTACAATTCATGACTTTTTTACTTGTAATGCATAGCCAATGGTATGATTTGGGTAATTACATATGTAATTGGTTTTGTTTGTTCTTTGGTCTATATGACATCCTGTGATTGTTCTTTAACATTCATTTCATTTTATTCTAAACATAATTATTGATTGGTGTACTGCAGGGTTGTACTTTCTCCCATTTGTTATCTATTTTCCTGTTATAAAAGTTATCAATCCAACCAGAATTTTAACTCTGTTTTAGTAGATATTTAATTAATGTATAACGAGTGCTGTACTAAGACATGTTTCATTTTCTGTAATAGAAGTTATATATCCTGGGAAAGTATATCTATTTGAGAAAGAATTGCTTAAAACAGATGTGGACTAATGATGACCCACTTAGAACAACAGGTTGATAAACTATTTCTTGTTTTCATTTTGTCAATCTGACCTTCTGTCTAACCTTGTAAGAACTAAAAAGGAATAGAAAGATGAATATTGTGTATATATATACATGAAATAAACTCTTTTGCGTATAATTTTATAGTAAATATCATGTTTTGTCATTAGATTTTATTGAGATTTACTCTAGAAGCTTATAGATCTTGCTTTGCAATTATTTTTCATGAACAAAATTTTTTTAAAAACCTTGATGATTGCAGCTTTATCATTATGAAATAAAGTGATAATTATTGGCAGAATTTCTGTAACAGAAAAATAATCACAATTTTTTAACTTCTGAATTGTTTCAATTAAATCGATTTAAAATTCAAAGTTTAAAACCAAATAGAACAGGTAACAGACATTTAGGTGTATTTCAATATTCAATCCAGTAAAACCTATAAAAGCAAGAAACTTGACATTTCTGTTTCTAAGAAACTTGTAATTGCTGTAAGCATAGCAACAGATTCATTTTGAAACAAAAGAAAGTGATTTTGTTGAAACTCGATACAAATTTCTTCAGTCAGGCATTTTGAGTATAAGTAGTGACTGACATGAAGCCAGAGTTGAAATAGGGAGCATGTACAATGTCTATGTGCTGTATTCAGGGTCAGGCGTGATGCATTAGTCAAGCAGTAGGCCTCTTGGCTTCCTCAACCTTTTGGATATCAGAATTTAATACACTAAAGCCTAAGGCCTCATATCGACCATTATTCGAACAATGTTTTGAATTTATACAGAAAAAGTAAAATTAAAAGACAACCCCAAATATCAAGGCATTATAAGGATCATTATATGAACTATAGAAAATCTAATCTTCATTTTCTTAAAAGCGACCCCACATCATGTTCTTGTCTCATCAAAAATTAGCGCCCCCTTCCAATTACTTACCTTGTTTTTATTAATCTAGGAAGTAAAACTAAACAAAAATTGCAGTCTTTCACGAAGCATCTTCTATTACTTAGTGAGCTACAGTACAAGAATACCTTTTGCAAATTAAAACATTTTTCATCTGATTACCTGCATGCCTCTCAAACAAATTACATTTTCCATAGTTTTCAAAGGACTAAAAGGAACTTGAATCAACCATTTATATTAATATGTATTGTTGGCTTCATGGCCATTTATACAAAATAAACGAATTTTGAATCTTGAAAATAATAATATTTTGGCACTATCAAATTAACCGATTCAAATTAAAACTTTTATCTATAATTTTTCTAATGGGCAAATGACCTCTTTTAGTTATTAGATTTGTTCATGACGAAATGACCAAAGTTAGTTGAGTTCCACGTGTGATCCCTTACAGAGGCATGTGGCATATCTCCCAGCTACTGAGTCACGTTATCTTGGATTTCTCAGTTTCCTGGCCTGAAGATCTCAAACTATCTAAAGTCTCTGAACTTGAGGAGTCCTTATCAAGCTGTCCTTAAGGGGCAGACATCTTTATCTGTCCTCCCAGCCCTTTATACACCCAGAGATAGGACCTTCTTTAACCCCTCCCCTGCCGAAATAGCAAAAGTACAGCCCAATGTTCCAGCATCTCAGGCAGAAAACCAGTAAGATCAGGGAGTCAATATATTCTACTTTCCTCTTCCAGCCCTTTGTACACCCAGAGATAGGACCTTCTTTAACCCCTCCCCTGCCAAAAGAGGCAAAGTACAGCCCAATGTTCCAGCATCTCAGGCACCAAAAGTTCCAGAAAACCAGTAAGATCAGGGAGTTGATAGATTCCACTCTCCCCTTCAAGCCCTTTGTAGACCTTGAGATAGGACCATCTTTAACCCCTCCCCTGCTAAAATAGGAAAACTACAGCCCAATGTTGCATAATCTGAAACAAAACTACACAGTTGCAGCAAGAACCAGTGTCAGGACAGGGGCAGACATCATATGCATTGTCTGTTCTTCTCTAGAAATACCTTGATATAGGGCTGTCTTTAACCCCTTGCATACCATATAAGGATATTCCTGCCTTATGTTCCAGAATCTTGTTCCAGCAAGACGCAGTACATGTGTCAGTTTAGCAAGTTCTTTAGAGTAGAGAAAACTATATGAGTTGTTACCTTTGGGGGGCTCCTACTCTGTTTATCTATAGATGCTTTGAGAGGTGCCTTGAGATTGAACTCTTGATCTAAGGTGCCATTTTGTTTGAGGTTCACAGTAAGACCATCAAAAGGGTTATGTCTGTAAGGATTTAATCAGAATAGATCTTGGCGTAAGTATTTTCACATCCTGTTATTGAAAATGATTAAAATCTAAATTTTTTCATTTTTTTTTCACTTTCAATTGTCAGGTAGTTATAGGGTGCGGATGTCCAAGTTCCCACGATTATCTGTCTCCTCCCCCCTCCCTCATAAGTCCCCCCTCCCTCTCCCCAGCCCCGACTGATAAACCCCAGGAGCATGCAAACAGGAAGGGGCCTCTCTTACCAATCTCATCTTTCATTGCAAAGTCCTTTTTCCTAAGGGATGAGGAGGGACCGTGACTTTAAAATTTAAAAAAATTAAAATCAATGATGTCTTATTTTTCTAGGATCCAAAAATATTATAAAGATTTAAATGACAATTTCTTTTTTGGGGGAAAACAAAAATTAGTTACACATTTGTATTTACATAAAAAAGAATAAATTTGATTGAATGTTTCTCACAAAAGTGTAATATGTAATATGTAATTTTTTTTTTTTTATTTAGTATAAAAACATGAACAAATATTATATCAATAAGAATAAAGACACTGCAAAGTTCATACCAATACCCATGATGTCAAGGACTAGAATAGTTATTATTGCAAATACTTTGATCTCTTGTGTAATAATTTCAAATCATTAAAGAGAAAATAAACCCCTCCCAATCGCCCTTTCACCAAGAGTAAGGGTCCCCATGATTTTGCCATGTAAGGACGTGTTCATATCTTGTTGCTAACGGGGTTAACAAATATTCTGTAATACCTTCAGCAAAGAGTAGAGACTTACTTTGTCACATGGTGTTTGCTTTTCAGATTGTACTGTCCTTGTCATCATTCAAGATTAGGCCTATATACATTTAGGTCACACAGTCACTCCTCTAAGTTTTTCAAAATCATTCATGTTATAATCTTGATTTATGATCAAAGCCTTAAATGATGTTTTCTTTTTATCAAAATTATTTTTATGAGGAGGGAATAAGGGAATCAAAATTCATGTCATTATCTTGAGTTTTAAGATATTTCAGTGTATGTGATAATCATTAGAAGTTGTTGAAGAAAATTGTATATAAAAATGAATATCATGATGATAACGTGTTTGAGATGCATTTTAGAAGTTGATAATTCATAAACTCCTTGTCTTCATGGTCGCTTTAAAAGATTGTTGAATAGAAATTTATATTTTTTGCTATATCACATTGTGAAAATATCGTCTTTGATATAAATTGAAATGATATAAGTTTTCTGATTTTATAAATTGATATAAAGATTGAGAATGTATTTGTAGCAGAGAATAAGAAAGAATCAAATCAACGTTGAGGTTGCTTGATATTTTTCATTAGAATCCCAACACCTCAAGCATAACTAATTTAGGGGCACAAGGCAGAATATTCATAATAAAACTCATTGTCTTAATCATAATCATCATAATTATATTCTACAAATAAGTTCCCCAATTTTCAATATTCAGATATATATGGCTAAAATGATGTTCAATATTATGCTAAGAATTAACTTCACGTTATATGACAACTAGTAAAATAAGTTTCAAATGTATCTTATTTCTGTTAAAATAAATTCACTTGAGGGACCCTCAGGTTTTATTTGGGAGAGAACTATCAAAGGAAATATAATTTTTGAATCTGAACACCTCAAAGCACTGTGGTTGTTGTGTTGAGATAAAGCAGGTTGAAGTTTGTCTGATTCTTTGCTTTGTCTGCTGTAGAGAATTCCTTTCAATAGGTCAAATTTGAATACATCAGTTATGATTCCAAAGGGGACTTCTGAAGTTAAGGAAAAAGGTTGAACTTCCCTTCCCCAAGCCTTCTTTGAGATTAGTGGACCCACCTTGAAAATTCTGGGATCTGTGCAATTTTTCAAGAGCTTGACAATTGTAAGTTGGTTCCATCTAGTACAGGTTTCATTTGAATACTCTTAATGTATGATTTTGCAGGCCTTAATTCTTCTACTATGCACTGCTTCCCTGAACAAATTTTATTCTCTAGAAAATAGTGTTAACCTGTAATCACATCTCTGATTAACTATATCCTTATGACCTTTGCTTGTTCCACAGCAATACACTTATGTAAGACTATGTGGGATTTTCTCCTATAATGATATACTTCCAAAAAGCTTGAATACTTGAAAAACTGTAAGCTTAAAATCACTTCTTTGATTAACTATATCCATCAGACCTTTGCAGGTTCCACTGCATTACACTTATGTAAGACTATGTTGGCCTTCCTCCTATAATGAACTACTTCCAAAAATCTTGAATGCTTGAAAAAAGTGTAATCTTGAAATCACTTCTCTGATTAACTATATTCATCAGACCATTGCAGGTTCCATTGCAATACACTCTTTCAGTATCATGCAGGCCTTCTTAACTATACTAACTCTCTCAAAAACTTGACTTTTTTTAAAACATTTATAATACACGTTTTGCATGATCATCCATTCCTCCTTCTTGCTATAAACTACCTCTCTGAAAATCTTGACATTTTTTACCTAAAATGTCCTTACTAGTATAGATATTCAATATGGGGGGCGTGTGAATCACGCGATCATCGCCTGCATGATATTAGCCAGATTAGCTACAGTAACTGTATTAACCGCCTGACAGTTTGAAAATGAATACAAACAGTGCAATATGGGGAGTGAAACAGCTCTACTTACCCTTACAATTGCAATATCAAGTTTCAGGGACTTTGCCGCCCTGAATTGCTTACTTTCTTTTCTTTTGTCTACTTGCCAGTCAAAAGGTCATCTCTTAAGTATTTTAAGGTGATTATGATTTTGATTGTTATTTAGAAATTGCAAGGTTTGCTCATACGTGTTGAGGCAAAATTCAACAAGAAAGGACAAAATTTTACTTTAACCCCATTGGTGCCACAGGCATTTTACATGAATTATATGACTAGAGTATGTTATGTTTCATTGATATTTGATAAATCCGTTATCATCCAAATATAATTTTGGCTGTTTTATTTCAAGTTATTGAATAAGGGTGATCTGGAAAGGGGGAATAAGGATCACCTGACTGATTAGTTTGTTTGATTCTTACAAATAATACTTATAAAATTGCATGTTTTGTTTGTCTTTCATAACATTAGGGTTAACCCATCTTATTGTTTCTCTCCTTAGAGAATCTGAAACACATATGATCATGCCAAAGCAAGAATTGTTAACATTTGCTTTCTTAGAAATTATCATTCCCTCATAATTTCATATAAAATGATTTTGCTAGGTAGGGTGATTAGAGAATCACTATCACATAATGATGATATTGATATAGTCATAATTGATGAAGTTTAATGATAGTCCTAGATATGATTTAAATTATTAAAGGAATAACTTGCAGTATTGATAGACTTAGTTATTCATATTTCAACGACAACACAGTAGTTATAATAGTAATAAATATTTCTTCCTTCAGTGGCATTTAATTTAGTTTTTAGTAACTTTTAAAATCAGAATTTTAATAAAAACTATTAACTTCAATACAAGCAATGATTTTTTAAAATCAAAATGATAGGCAACAGGGTAAGCTACTATGAAAGTTATGATATTTACAATTAGAAGGAAAGTAAAAGGGTTAACCACTGTCCTCGCTCTCATGAGCATCTTGGAAAGGATTATTCATGCCAATGTGAGGTCAGCATCTCGTATGTCCAAGCATTAATCTCATCTATCTGTCCTCAAAGACATTCATACTGACTTTTTATAGATGAGCTTAACTCTTTGCATACTCGTTTTTTAATTTTTTTAAGATCAACGAATTGAGAGTGAAGTATATGAATTTCAAAACAGTTATTGGAAATTTTTGAAAACACATATTCAATGTTCATTTTTCAAGTAAACATTAATTTGTCAAATTATGTGCTCAAAACAACAATTGAAAAGTTAACCCTTTATTTGCTAACTAAATTCCCTCTTACTCTGCTAAACTTTTTATATAAAACTTGTCAACAAAGGTCTTTTCTTGATCATGAGCAGGGTATATGATGGCTATGCCAATAATATAGATGGATAAGCAGGTTTAAAGTTTAAAATCACACTAACTCTGAAATTCTTAAGAAGTGGAAAGAAAATAATTTATTTAATTTCGGGAATTAATACCAACTTTTGGAAGCGGCGTTAAGCATTAGCTAGGTCACTAACTCACTATACCAACTTTTTTGAGTTAAAGAAAAAATACAAAATTCTAAAGTTGTAACATTAAGTAAATTCAATTTCTTTTATCTTTTATTGAATTCCAAAGTCACTATCTTACCTGACCTCCCCGATATGAATATTTGGGTGTCACACCACTCTGACTACCCTGGTAGATCAGGTTTATTTACCTGTAATGGACTTCAAGTGTCCTTTAGCTGGGGCTGACCCCACCATGTTTAGTTACCTATGCATGGGATCTTGTAGATCTTGACTTGATGAATTTGCCTTGCTCTTAGGCCTTTATTAGATTCAGAATGATAACATGTTTGATGAAAAAACATTCAATTCATCCCTGTGCGTCGAGCTGACTGCACTATGTAAAGTTGCCTTATAAGGTATGGGAACTTGTTTTTCTCAATTTGAGAAATATTACGTGCTCTACCCAAATATCAACCTTTTTATCTGCTGAAATATTTTTGCAATCCCTTTGGTAATTGTGCAGCATCAAAACAAGGTTTGTTTATCTGTTTTGTTGCTAAAGGATATCTATATTGGATATTCAGTATTCTTGTTCCGTGACAGGTCTATTTCTACTCCTCTAGACCCCTCTAAAGACCTTCTTTAGACCCTTAGATGGACAGACACAAGTCCATACCTATAAACCCTTCTATGACCCTAGACCCTGCTTGATAAGTATACACCTATGTTTGGATATTTGTGATGTTTTAAGGGACTTTAATTGTAGTTGTTAACATTTAAGGGTTACTTGGTTTGAACAGTTTTCATCAGGTAACAGTATTTAATGCTGTGCAAAAGCTTGATACCAGATGATGAATATAGGCAATTTGCTATTTATTTGGCTTAAACCTAATGTAAACTAGGAGATTTTCTTTTTTCACGTTATCAAAGTTGGTTGTACGTAACAATTTATTAGTTTGCAAGTCTAGCCAACAGGACAATCTCATTTGCTAACGTTATTGACAGGTTGGCTATCTTAATACATATTTTCTGATGAAAAGTCCCGGGGGTACTAAATGTAGAGTACCAAACATTCAGCCATCAGCAAGGATGAGAGTTCCTAGACTAACTTGAGTCCTTCTTTAAGAATATTTGTGTAGCTAGGGTCGAAGGTTGGTTGTTTGGATAAGGGATAACTAGCTCGCCATTAGTACTGACATTCTTCTTGTCTGCTTATGTTGACATGAACACTTCTATGCTTCACTGGTTGCCAACATACCTATATTAACCCTTTGTCTGCCATGTTACTTCATGTGTTCCTATATTAACCCTCATGTTGCTCTAAGAAGTACTATCTTAGACCCCTAACCAATGATAAGGGATAACTAGCTTCCATTAGTAATGACATTGTTCTTTTCTGCTAATGTTGCTATGAAAACTTTCTGTTCTTCACCAGCTGCCAACACAATTCCTAATCGACGTCTGCCATATTACTCAAAGTGTTTCTTTCTTCAATCTCGAGTGAATATTTTATGTTCCATTTCTTATAAAGATATATCAAGGTCAACACATAGCTCACTCAAATCATTGACTTCAGTTGGTGTTAAGGATTGATGTACTTTAATTAACAAAACAAGACAATATTGGAATTGAAAGATTCATCCTAATATTTGTCAATTAATAGATTTATATTTGTTCTATCTTTTTTTGAAAGCTTTTGGAATATTTAAGTGTATACCAAAATACATAAATACATACATAATTGCATTTTTGTGGTACAAACATAATAAAGTACATCTTTACCTTGTACATACTTGAATAAATCTTTGTTATACGTCCATATAGTTGTACATACATCTTTACTATATACATACTTGAACAAATCTTTGTTATACATATTTGAATATATCTCCCAGTACATATTTGCCCTAGTGAAGTGGTGGGTGCTCTAGTACAGAAGGAATGCCCTGATAAAGTAGGTAAATATCCTACTCTTCGCTAGGTCGTGATTTAGTGTACCCCCTCGATGACAGGGCAGATATTTGCTCCAATTCCATCATTGCTTTCATGTGATAGCTTGTGGACAGACGTTGTGTCTCTTGGGTTCAGGATTTTTGTTTAAATTCTAGGATATCTTGTTGAGAAGTTTTTGAAATTATGGATCTTAATTCCATCATTGCTTTCATGTGATAGCTTGTGGACAGAGGTTGTGTCTCTTAAAGGATTTTGTTCAGAATTATTTCTTCTCCAGGAGTTTTTTTAAAATGTTGATTTCAATTCCATCATTGCTTTCATGTGAAAGCTTGTGGACAGAGGTTGTGTCTCTTGGGGAATTGGTTCGGGATTTTTGTTGAATTTTGGGATTTTTTCCTCCAGATTTTTTGAAATTATGGATTTTATACTTTCTCAAATTCTATCATTGCTCTTGTGTGAAAAATTGTGGACAGAGGTTAGGGATTTGGTTCAGGATTTTTGTTGAAATTTGGGATTTCTTCTCCAGGAGTTCTTGAAAATGGGGATTTCTATTCCATTATTGCTTACATGTGAAAGCTTGTGGATAGAGGTTGTGTCTTTTGGAGAGATGGCTCAGGATTATTGTTGAAATTCTAGGATTTCTTTTTCAGGAGTTTTTGAAAATGTACAGGCATTTTGAATTTTGTGGACAATTCTTAGTGCCATACAGTATCCGTTGTGTTTTTTGATGATTGTTTCGAGGGTAAGGTTTTTGATATTTAATGTATTTTGATTGGTGATTGTGGAATGTTTTTGCTGTCTCTGGTGAATATTGTTCAATTTTTCATAATAGCTAATCATATATCTAAAAATGTTAATGTGGATAGAATATCATAAAATATAATTCCAGTGTTCTTGAAGTTCTAAAAGTTTCTTTAGTCCATTGCTTATGTTGAAGGTTTTGATTTATATGAGAATCTTTTGCTAGGTGTATGAGGTATATCAATTTCCTTGGTGAAGGTTAGAAATGTTCTAAATGACCTAGTTTCATTTCTAGATATTCTTTTGTGTACTAGAAGGCAGGCTATCTGTATAAACTATATGCTTTAGAGATAACAAATGTTTGCTTTAACAGAGAATTCATATTTGTTGTTTTTTTATCATGAAAAACTATTTATTAATGTTTTGCAATTTTGGAAGAATGTTAATCTCCATGAAGTGATTCAGTGTTTTGAATTGATTGCTGTAAATAAAATAAAAATTTCATTGTGAACCTAAAGGTCTATATTTTTAATATAATGATATTCATAAAATATCACACCCAAATTATTTGTTTTATCTTGTTTGATTAATTCAAAATGATAAAATCAGTATGATTAATGTTTCATAATGTTCAGACACTAAAAAAAACCCAGTACATTTGTTAAATTCAATACTTAGGAAAGTTACAGGGTGGAATATGCAAATAAAAAAATTCTTGTGAAATCATGATATGTTAGAAAAACCTTTGAATGGTCACTTCAATATGGCATTTAGGTGTTATTGAGGAATATGAAATTCAGCTGTGTTTGACTGAAATAGCATAACAGGTGTTAATCAGCTATGTTTTCTCATGTTTTCTCATGTCATTGCTGTATCTTGGAATATGGAACCATGTCTTGGGGAAATATTGTATTTCTATTTCTATTATTTAGTAATGTTGTGAATTTGACAATGGATCAGCAATAATAGCTAGCTATATAAATCAACTCAGAATGATAAAAAGTGAGCACAAGTTGAGGATTAACTGAACGGGAAATAAACATGTCTTTCACTACAGTAATTAAGTCCTGAAAGGTGTACTATGGAGTAGGGAAACCTTTATCTTATCTGTGAAATGAACATGAAATGAACATGAAATGAACATGAAATGAACATGAAATGAACATGAAATGAACACGCCTTCCTCTACTACCAGTCCTCTAAGGTGCATTATGTAGTGGAGAGAGTTTTATCTCATCTGTGAAATGAACATGAGATTCAACTCCTCCAACTGCAGATCTCACCTGTTAACATCAGGACTTCGTTTGTTGCCATGGTTACACACAGGTGCACTCACTCCATCTGATATGTAAGTACCCATGTAAATAATGATAATTATTTCAATTTATAATTCATTGCCTCTATGCTTATTAATCTAAAGATAAACTTCATGATTTCATGAAATTAACAATTCAGTCATAAGTAAAGTTAAAATTTAGAGAAATAATTATGGAGATGACTATATTATATACCAAATAACAGGTTAATTGAAATTGCTATGAAAATTATTTTCAAGTAAATTCAGTATATTTTGATTATTCAAATGACTTGATAGTTTTCTTAACAAAGTATCAGTTTACAGATAGTTTCTTCAAGGAATCAAGTTAGCATGAACCATAGAGGGCAAAAATGAGAACTTATCACCATAATCATCTGTAACCTTGAACCTCAACTTGTCAGGATGTTGACCTACTTACAAGGATGTTGACCTTCGACCTGAATTTCTTGACCTATGAATTGAAGTATATAACTTGCCAGGAAATTGAACCTCATGCATGAAAATTGACTTGTGAACTTAGCCAAAAATGCAGGGATGTTAATTGACCTATGAACTAACCCCAACATGCAAGGATGTTGACCTGTGAACTTAACCCCAACATGCCAGGATTTTGACCCGTGAACTTAACCCCAACATGCCTGAAGTTGACCTATGAACTAAACCCCAACATGCCAGGATGTTGACCTGTGAACTTAACCCCAACATGCCAGGATGTTGACCTGTGAACTTAACCCCAACATGCTAGGACTCTTGTTGACCTGTGAACTAAACCCCAACATGCCAGGATGTTGACCTGTGAACTCAACCCCAACATGCCAGGATGTTGACCTGTGAACTCAACCCCAACATGCCAGGATGTTGATCTGTGAACTAAACCCCAACATGCCAGGACTCTTGTTGACCTGTGAACTTAACCCCAACATGCCAAGATAGTAACCTGTGAATTTAACCCCAATTGCAAGGATGTTGACCCATGACCTTAACCTCATCTTGCCAGGATGTTGACCTGAGAATTTACCCCAGGACGTCGACACATGACCTTAACCTCATATTGCCAAGATGTCAACCTGTGACCTTTGACATTTTCAGAATTTTTAAAGCAATTAATTTTAATGGGATGTTTATCATGTCATTGATTTTAGCCTTAATAAAAGAAAAGTGAAAACCATGATTACTTGTTCATTTTATATGAATTATGATACATATTTCAGTACTGATACATATTTCAGTAACATAACTTTTTGTTGAAAACTTGAACAAGAACAGCTAATGTGTCAAATATAAGGACTTAACAGTCCTACCAAAAGCATCATTTCAACTGCACAAAGAAACAATACAAAAATACTACCTTAACCTTTGAAAAAGCAATATAGATAGAATACCTTGACACAGAAACAGTAAAACATACAACGAAAACAAGAACGTTGATAAAGACTTGCATTTATCAATGTTTTTCGGTGCAATTTCTTTTGTAGGCCTGCATTGGTCTGAAGATCTTCTAAACTCTATGCACTAGGTTATATGTGGATTGGCCTTAGTCAAGATCTACTACAATGTTTGAGTATGAACCAATGAACAAGACACTCTCTTCCTGATAAAGGCTTCCCAAAATCAAATTCAAAGACATGAAACTGAAACCTTAACCTCTTTTCAAAAAGCAGCCTTTACTAAGATTGACCTCAATTCATATTCTCTATATTACACTAAGGCTACCTTATTGACTTAGAATTATCTTAGAGCTTTGGAAAAGGAGGCCTTGAACAAAACTTATGGTGTTTTTTGTCTTAATTACCTTTTCAGCATTGTTTTTCTTTTTCAAGTATTGGAACTGAACTAGTATTGATAATCATAATTATTATAACAATGATTTTGATACAGTTAATCTTTGACCATTGACAAATTAACACATTGATTGTCTTTATAAATGTTCAAATTGCAAAAGGAAAAAAAATCTGTTTGATTCATTCATAAATTTTATGCTTTTGCCAGTTGATTTGGTGACACATTAAACACACTTTAAAAATTCATGGTTAATTTTGATATTAAAGAAAATAATTATACCAATGTAGATATTTTTCTTACACCATATACATGTATCAATATTTTTCACATAGATATGAATAAAAAGATCGATAATTACACATATAGATATTTAATTGCCATTTAGAATAAATGGAGATCGCATTCAAAATTTCTTTTGAGATTGAAGCATTCATAAAATATACAAACAAGGCCAAACTGAAATTACCCATAAACTCTTGTCTGAAGTTTGGAAGATTTCAGTATAACATTGTTGCTGTAGTGCCATTCTTTTTTTCCACATTTACTTGATTTAGCTACTATAAAAACATATTATTTGAAATGAGGACTAGATGGAATTGCTACCTCATTGTGTAGATTGTCATGTTGTTGTCAAGCAACTGCTCAATTCTGAAAATGCGTCACTTTGACATAGATTCTATTTTAATTGCCAATAACTAAATTCACATGCTTGAGGAAGTAATCTATTAAATCAATCTATTTTAAAATAATTTGCATGACGACGTTAGAATTCATAGAATTTTTTTGCTCTACAGAATACAGCTGTTGTATATCCATAAGAAAATCCTTATTCTTCATATATCCAACTTCAATGATGCCTGAGAAAGAAATATTTTTCCGTCATCAAATTGATTTCTAAAAAAATTAAGATATTATATTTAAGGAAGTATGTCATTTGAGTTTACTAAATAAGTGTGAATTTCTTTATTATCTGTGCAAAAGTGAACATTACTACAAAATTTGCAGCAGTGCTATAAAAATCATATGACACACTTTAGAATGCAAAATTTCATTATTACCCATTTGCTTTCATTTGAATGGCAACAAAATACACAGAAAAAGGCCTGTTTTACTTGCTTCATCGAAATCAGTCAACAATCATTTAATAATAATAATAATACTTTATTTTGCCTGATAAAGGAATTCTTTTAACAACAGTGACATATCATAACAGTTAAGATACAGATACACAATAACAAAGATACATATTAAATATCTTTGTCATTTCTATGCTAAAGAGACATTTGCACAAATATGTCATTGCTTAGTTCTCAAATAATTGGTAATACATATTTTATTACACGCCCGTGTAAGATACCGCAGTGTAATATTTATACGGCAATATTAAACTAGTCTAATATCAAAATGCAAGTATGACGTCACAGAAGTGAGCTGTTGTGACGTCACAATGTAAGCGCTTCGTTACAAAGGGTGCCTAGTCGCTGAACTGTTAGTTTCAGCACATTTTCGGCAAGTTTGCGTGATTTTTAGAGCAAGTAATAAACAGAATACTAAACTTCCTTCCATTTAATACTATTTTTATTAAACTCGTGAATGATTTGGTATCAAACTCGCTTTCGCTCGTTTTATACAAAATCATTAAATCGTTTAATAAAAATAGTATTAAATGGAAGGTCGTTTAGTATCCTCTATTTATACAATGTTATACAAATTTAAAAAGAAACAAAACAAGAAACTTAACAAATGAAATTGAAAACTTGAGAAAACTATATCCCAGACTTTCAGATACATGAATATCAAAAGAAAAGAAGATGTGCAATACAAAAATGGAGGGTGAAATACATGATTCATCAAAAACAAGCAAAGGCTTTGTTGAATTTGAAGATACATTCTGAATAAAATCTCTTATGTTCTGAGGAATGAAAGTGTCATGCATATATAGCCTCTTCTTGGATAAAAACTCAATCAATCAGGGGTCACCTCTGCACAACAGTCTGAGAACAGTCTGTATTGTCACATGTTCTGATTTTTAGTCCAGATAGCTAATGACAAGGCCTTGGAAAATGCTTTCAGTATCAGAATCTAGGGGCAAGTTATTATGATACATTCATTCTTCATAAATACTGCAATCTTCCTCTTTAAATACAATGATGTGATTTTATGCTAATGAGTATGGTTTGCAATAAACCGGCAACAGCATATGTGCTTGATGATGTCTGAGTGATTGGGAAAGACAGTTTTAACAATGGGCCATTTTCAGGCTTTTTTGTAATTTTCTGAATTCTAAATGGTCCATTTCCCTTATGTCAATAGTAAAATTCAAAATTTAAATGGGCCATTTTTCATCCAATGTGCAAAATGGCCCATGGCCCCTGCCTTTCCCAATCCCCGAGATATTGTCAGACTGTGTGAACTGAAAACCAACCAAACAGTTGATACATTGTAATTATAGTTTCTTAGGTATGAAACCGTTTAAAGGGGCAGTAGCACGTTTTAGGGGTAATTTAAGGTGATATCAAGAAAATGAAAATAAATGGTTCCAATTGAAAGACAATGTATTTAAACTCAATAGATCAGTAATAATTCCAATATATAATGTGAAGTTTAGCCATGCGATTCCTTTTTCTTACACAAAATGAATTAAAGGTGTTCACAAAAAATGGCCGCCAGTGGATTTTATGTGAATCTTCATACTTTATCCTCTGACTATGGATGACTGGTGTGTGTAATGGAATTTTTTACACTGTCAAAATAATACATTTACCATTAACTTAAAATTATAAGTGAAAATTTTAAAATATCAAAAAACGTGCTACTGCCCCTTTAAAGACCCTATGTATAAAAAAAGGAAAATAAAGGAACCTTCATGCTTGATATATAATGATATTAAATTTTTTATGCAATGACATCAATCACGCACATATTCATAAGATCACTTGCCTTATATACCTCCCAATATGTCTTAACACACTTTTAAGTCACGTGACCTACCAAAAGAGTATATAAGGAATGACAGAATCATTGCTTCTTCAGTCTGACGGGTCCAGATCAATGGACGAAACTACCGGTAGTAACTCTAAGCAACAATCACTTGTCCCTTAGGATATGTAAGGCCAATCCTGTCTTGTTTACACTTTCAGTTTTTATCCCCTTCGAAGATCCAGGCCGTATAAAACAAGTGTAAGAAATAAGTTTTTTGGAAAATAACTCAAAAGTCAAATGCTTACATGCCAATTTCTTTGGCTAAACAGGCTCTCGAACTTGAAACATATATAATACTGCTTGCTAAACAAAGTTGTTAATACCACTATGCCACGACGGCTTGACGAAATGAGATGACTTTGTAGGTCCACTTGAACGTACGATTTGAATGAATTAAGCAATATTTTATGGGTGATTCTTTTCCATTTATAACAGGGCTAGGAGAGTGATTTTGAACTAAAATTTGTGACATATTTTGGTATATGAATACTAGCAGGACCACTTCCCCAGGCTTTCTGTTAAAGAATGCCCCTGCCCTCAGTATTAGCCACGGGGTCCGGCTAACACCCTCACTCTTGGCTGCCACCTTGGGCAGCAGGCATTCTTTGACAGAAAGCCCTTGTGAGAGGACCTTTTCTCTTTTGCATAAACAATCTGTGACATATAGTGCAAGTTATGGCAGGGGGATAATTACTTGACCCAAATAGTTAGGGATATGTGTAAATTTTGAATAATTATCTATTTATCCACAGAGTAACAAATACAATTTCCATCATATTGATTTGAATAATACAAACTTATTTTGATTAGTATATAAGAAAGCCTCACAAAAATAAATTCAGTGACATGCCCTTTTATCTTTATACAAGATTTCTTTTGGATAAGTTGCGTCCCTGGCTATAAGTTGATATATTGAAATCTTTTGGTTTAAAGATATTTGTCAACATGGACGTTAAGCTTAATCACTTGATTGAGAAGGTAAATAGAGTTGTTTAATAAAGTTTTTTAAAGTTAATCTTAGCATTTACTATTTAAGGAATCCCCAACCACCCAAACCAAGCCCCAAAACTTGTTTGACATCGTTGAATCATGTTTAATATTTTATTCAAGTCTTTAACTGCCTCAATCCAGCTTTTGATCAGCGTTAGGCTTCACGATTTTCCTTTCAAAACTAAAATATTGAGGCATTGGCAGTCTCTGGATCAAGTCTCTTGGATTCAACATGGCAAGCAACATGACAAGAGATTTTCAACTTGTGGGTTGAAACTTCACAAGATACTAAAGGAACGTCCATCATTGATATTCATAGTCCTTCTCTATGTTTCAGTTCTTCCCAGTGGACTATGAGTGTATTTCCAGCCTTGTGACGTTTGAGCACCTCAACTACCTGTGTGTCAACTCTCCCGTCATCCCTTCCCCTGTACTGGGATCTCAGTCTTCACAGTCTTGGTGAGTGCATGGAGGTTAGATCAGTCAATACAGTCCATGTCTGGAAAGATTGTGTCGGTACATTGACTGTTCTTTAACTTTTTGACCTTAACATGATATCTCATGAAGTCAAAGTCTTCAAATTTAGTGTCAGTCTACAACACAGGAATACATGTACACTAGCTGCCACCAGTTGATTATGGTAACCTTGGCCTTATTTTCAAGGTCACTTTAACACTTTGTTTTTAAAACACAATATCTCATGAACCATATTACATTGGGAATTTTACTGAAACATGAGTTAATTATTATGACCATGACCTTTTTACAAGATCAACATAGCAGATTGACCACACAGTTTGGGTAATTTATACAGACAATAACAGCTCTTATATGTGATAGTGGTCAGTGATCATGGTCAACATAACATAACTCTGTAGACTTATCTTTCATTTAATATATATATTGAGAGCATACTGAATACCTAATTATAAAAACTTATTAACAAATTTACCGTAAGCAGTTGGGGACAATGTCAAATTAGTGTTAATATTTATACCCTTGTTATCTTTAAAAAAATGGCTTTTACATGAGTTTATTTTGAGAAAGATAAATGGGAATAAGTTGGTCTATTGCTATTGGAATTCAGATTTATTCATCCAACATGTAATTTGTTGAAGAATGGTAATCGTTCATACTGCACACCAGTACTGAAAGACTTAATTGACTAATTCAATTGATCACACAGCCCTGCCAGTCCACGGTTCCGCAAGCAGTATGTTCGAGACGACAGTCGGCGCCTGGAGACATCTATCTTCAACATTCCCTTCCCCTTCGACCTTCTGTCTCTCCTGCCCAAGTCTCAACAAGCTGAACTCCTCTTCTCTGCCTTCCTGCCTCCAGGTAATCATATTGTTATGATTTTACTGCCTTTTCATTATCATCTCCAAACATAAAGTGTGGGAGGAATAGTGGTTTTGCCTCCCGAGTGTTCATGTGCGACTGCATGTCTTCCATGTGTGCACATGTGCATACCTTTGTCCAATTAAAGAGTTAAAGAGTTCAAGGGGAAAGCTTATCTCCGAAACTATTTACAAGACGATTACTAATTTTGATGAGAGTCTCTAGAATCTTTACAGATTTATGGCCCTTGTTCTGTGTTTTTGTTTTCTCTGTGATAGGATATCTTCAAATGTTACAAAGGGGGTAACCAAATATAGATGCTGTGTGTCTTCAGGGTATTCATACCTTGAAAGATTTGAAAATCAGAGACATGGAATTACTTTTTATGCAGTAATGGCCCCTGTCCCTTGATTTCGGATTCTGATTGAAGACAAGTTTGGGATCTATAATGAAAAAACAAGGAAGGTGTTGATGGCTATATATAACAACACTCAAGCATTATGATTGATAAAATAAAATAAAAGGGAACATTCTTAACCTTGAACCAGAAGCAGATTGAATTGTATAAAATTTATCCATATCATATGTCAATTGTCTTCATGAAATTATGTATTCATCTTCCAGAGAAAAACAGTTACAATGAGGATGGTATCCGAATTGATCCAAAAGGCTCCAATAACCAATTGTTTGCTATATTGTTTGAGAAGCTGCAAGGAACTCGTCTAGCTTGCAATGAGAACATTCACGACCAGGAAATCTTCCTGAGCCCTGAAGACTGTAGAAGATTCTTGGAGCTCCTGAAATCTAGAAAAAGAGATGTGACCAAGAACCCATTCCCGTTTGACATATTGAGTACTTCTCGAGAAACTACTCCAACACCAGAGGGCAAAGGTCAAGATGCAAAATCTCCAGAAGCAAAGCAAACACCCAAAGGTCAAAGTGGAATTAATGCAAAAGGCTCTGGAACTCCCAGATCAAGAGATAGACATTTGGATGGTTTTGATCCAGGAAAGAGTTATGGGTCACCAATATTCTCAATGGAGAAGCAAGCATCAGAAGAAGAAATTATCTGTCCAAGATGGCGATGTTTTGCCTTGGCACGTGATGACACTCACATGTTCCTGACCTTCATGCCAGCAAGCTTTGATGATCTGCTCCAGCTCAATGGCTTTCTCTCTTTTGGTCCTCCTGAGGACAAAGCGAGTGAGCAGACGGAAGAAGAGATCCTTATGAAGGACGATCATGAGAGGACGTCTGTCGATGACAGAGAGTCAAATAAACCAGAAGTGCAAGCTGAACTCCCAGAAAGTCTGCAAAGTTATGAAAAAACACCTTATGAAGTAAAGCCTGAAGCTGAAAGTTCAAATTGTGTTCCTATTGTTGAGGACAATCAAAGCAAACAGTCTGGTCCTATCCTTCTGCCAATCTATGTCTACGACTGCTTGCAACACAATGTTGTAGAGTCGTTGATCAACAGATGGGACTTCTGTCTCCCTGAGGACATCTATGAGGACATGTCCTTTGACACTTCTGACCTTGACAATGCCCAGTCCTATGGGAAGATGATGGTCAGTCCTCAAGGACGGCTGTTGTCCTGTGATGAAGAGAGTGGTGCAGAAGACGAGAGTGATGTCCAGAAAGCCTACTGGCGAGGGGCAACTGACCGCAGAGGTGCAGACAGCTTCAGCGAGACAAGCTCCAACGCCTTCAGGAAACACTGTGTGGTCATCTCAGAGACCTTCCTAACCTGCTTTGTAACAGGTATGATGTCCATAATACTTTTTGATGTAAACAGTTTAATTTCTTAGTTGCGAGACTGGAAGTGATCTTTTACATCTGGGGCATAAAACTTAAAGTTAAAGTGCTTGTTATTGTATTTTTGTGAGGAGTGTCAAATTCCACACCAACGGATTGACCTTGTCAAGGAAAAGTGGTTGAGTAGATAAACAGTTGCTACTGTCAGTGCTGGTAAGGCTTTTCTGATTGGTTCAAATCCCTGAAATTCAGATGATACTTTAGATAATATTGATGCATTTGTAATTTATATAGTATTGAACTATTGCCATATTTTTCATAAAATTCAAGATTTTCCTTTATGTTAGGTAGGTTTTGGTAACTGCATTTGTTTCATCCTCTTTGTAATCTACCAATCTCAGGCGTCTTCAAAAGTCTTCAACAAAGCTTCTATGTGGACCAGCGGGATGTCAACGCTTCAATCAACAGTATCTGTGAAGAGTCTTGTCCCCTTGAGACGGACATGACCTATTTCCTTCAGGCATCGTGTGCACACTTCCAACACGTAGCTGACCAGGCCCGGAGAGAGACATGTGTTGGGAAGGAGATGACCAGGCCTGGTCGCAAACTCTCGGTCAGATTTCTGGACGCAGTGGACGACACGGACAGGTGAGATAGACTAGAGAGAAAGTATGTTGATGTTGGTACTCATAGGCATGCAGTTTCAGAAAGGAGATTCACTTATGTGCTTTCGGAGATTTTTCCAGATCAAATTTGTATAATACCAATTTAATTTGTTAGACAACATTTCTTCTTGATAAAAAAGGAAAATATTATGAATTCTTAAAAACTTTTAGATGTGAAATGTTGTCATTTGATTTTTGAAGTTGTACTGAGAGTATGATTAGTCTCTTATAACTGTCAATCATTAGTTTGAAAAATCCTTTTTTGTGGGAAATGGGAATTTGTATTGGGTTGGGGGTTAAATTCTCCTCTCTTAAGTTTTCTTCATTGAGATTTTGCAGTTATCTCACGCTTCATTTCATTACAAATGTCCTCTATTTCTATTATCTAGTGATCTAGAGATCCTGGATAAGATCCCAGCCCTCCTGCAGCTCCCCAAGGCATCTACGACCTTGACCGTGCCCCTGAAGGGGGTTAACCCATGTGACATAGAGGGTCTGCGTGTGCTTGTATGCTCCAAGTTCCAGGGCATCATCCAGAAATGGTTCCGACCAGTCCCTTCTCATCCAGATTTCTACTTCTACTATCTGGAAAGCATTCCACAGGATACTTCTGTAAATATAATTGACAGCAATAAATTCTATCGAAAAATCAATCAATAACATCATCGTTTGAACAACTTTAGCAGGATATTTTGAGTGATGGTTTTGTAGTGGATTCATAGTAACATGATTTGAAAAGATAATTTGATCCACTGTTAAACTTAATCGAGGAAGTAGCTCAGTAGGTAGAGTGTCTGCTCTTCACCCAGGAGGCCAGTGTTTGAATTGCCAGCTGCTTCAATCCAAAAGATGTTAAAAGATGGGAGATGTTGCTTCCTTGCTTGAGCCTCGGCATAGAACTTTCTTGATTTGGTGCTGCGATCTGGCTGCCATGAGCACAAACATAATTTCTGTTATTGTTAGATAATAATATTGAATTTAATGTATCTATAGAGTACTTTCAAATGTAAAAAATATAAGTCATCAACAGTGCCTTGTGCCAATATTACCAACCAAATCATGTTCCAACGGGTTATGTTACGCTCAATCATGAGTTATGAATGTCCCTTCGATTTTGTTCAACAAGACTTATGAGGACTGTCCCTTTAAATGCTATTATTGAATGAAGGTATTAACCCTCTGTTTTCAAGATGGAGGAAGACCGGAGGAACCCCGGTGAATCTGATGCTGACAACACAGCAGGTGAGATAGACTAAATTTCAGTCTCTGAAATGAAAATACATATAAAATGCAGTTTTCTACTATTAAAATTGAAAGGAGCCCACTGAAGCTGTTCATTTTCAGAGACTAAACAAATCTGCTTTGGCTATAATTTCTAGGAATTTGCCTACACATGTAAAGATTCTTATCACTTTCAATCTCCAGTTCCTAAGAGGTTAATTGACAGAAATATTTATCACCCCAAGTGCCCCTCCCTTGACCCCGACCTCCCCCACAAACAAACACAGCTCAGTGCCTCAACTTTGGCAAGTGTGGAACCGACAGGTCACCATACCATCCCCTTGTGTATCAGTTGGAGAGAGACACATGGCCAGGCAAGTTGATCTTACCAAAACTCCAACAAAGATATCAAAGTTTATTAATATTTCTCCAAAGTCTAAAAGTTCTATTTGTATTATATGTGGAAACTCAATTGAAAACGCATCGAACAGGAGAAGACTGTTTATTGGAAACGATAAAACTGAACCATGTCTGCTTGTTGAAAAAGTTTTGAAAGTGACAATATACCGGGAATGTTGTACCCATACTGTCTGTAGACAATGTGTCCGTGATGTAACACGTGTGGACAATACCCTTGATGGACTTAATTCATCATTTGAGAACACTACAAAACAGCTCTATAATTCACACAGAGCGGAAGTTACTAAGCGTCTTAGATCTGAAGATCAACAGCAGAGCAGGAGAAAGTCATTGTTTCCCGAAAAAGAGAGAACTTGTGGAGATGAGGATGATAGTTCACATATAATTCTCAAAAATATACACAAATAACTTACTTAGGCGTCCTAGTCTGTCTAACAGCCCCTGAAACAAAATATCTTTAAAGACTGACACAAGTCTATATTATTATAGCAAGTCTAGCTCACTGCAGTTTCAGGGTTAAAAATGAACAGCTTCAGTGGGCTCCTTTCAATTTTAATAGTAGAAAACTGCATTTTATATGTATTTTCATTTCAGAGACTGAAATTTAGTCTATAGGCGTCCCTATTTTGTAAAAGTAAGTTAAGTGCTCTTGGATTAATTTGAGTATTTAATCTATGACCACTCCATATATAACAATTGCTTTTATTTGACTATTAGACTTAACAAAAATCCCTTGTGTGCAAAAATAATGTAAATATATTTGGTTTACAATAACTATTGTAATTGGAGAGAAACTACACAATAAAGTTTGGATTTTTTAATAAAATATAATATTGAATTTTCAGAATAAGTTTCATCAATAATTGAGAAAATGCTTGCAATATTAAAATCTGTGAGTTTACTTGAGATTGTTTGAGTTTAAAATGTTGATCAAAAACTTCTTCTCCCTTAAGATAAGCCATTTTCCAGAGACAATGAAAGAAATGTCGCAAGTTTTTGTTTCTACACTGCTAGCTATGATGATCCCGAATTGTTTTTATAGAAAAATGGGGGCTGATTAATTAGTTTCTTTGTGTATATATTCGCAAAAGCCACATTCACACTTCCAATTTATTTGAATACTAGTTATATTACCTATCTAACATATTCAACTCGTAAATTTCATTCTGACTGCTGTAGTTTGATTGATGACGCATTGTCACTATGAATGAATTTGTTCACATTCATTCCTCGAATATAGAGGTTTTGGCTAAATTTCACTTTCACACAAGGATCCATCTGTTATTAAAGCCTATCAATTTTCACAGACATATGTTATTTTACAAATATCATAATACATGTATCTTCCTTACATTGGTTACTTTTAAAATCGACCCATAATTCTATTACATTTATGACATATAAGTAGGTTACGTATATATTCATTAATATCAGTGAGACAATACAGTCATAAGATAATGATAATACTTACAATTTAACAATACAGTGAGCTTCATCAATGAATATAGCCTTGAGATGTTTTGCTTTATCCAGTTCTGTTACAAGGTTGCGATGTTGACCAAGTATAGATCCGGGACTGGTAAAAATGATGTCGGCTTCTCCTTCTTGAATGTCATCAATTGTCATTTTAAGCTCATCAGGACTGAAAGTCCAGATGGGCTTATGGCATGGCCCGTCGTCCGGCGTCCGTCCGTCGTCCGTCCGTCGTCCGTCCGTCCGTAAACTTTTGACACTTTCGACTTCTCCTCATGAACCATACACATTAGAGAGCTGAAATTTTGTGTACAAGTACCTTAGCATATGGAGATTCTAATTTGTAACTTTGGTCACAACCTTAAAAACCTATTTTCATCTTCTTCTCCAGTACTAAAAGGACTAAAGAGTTGAAAATGATATGTGCAGACTCCTTGGCCAATCGGGATTCTTAATTGTAGATTTCGTGACCCCATGACCCCATATAGGGTCACAGGGGTCACAACCTTAAAAACCAATTCTCATCTTCTTCTCCAGTTCCAAAAGGTCTAGAGAGTTAATATTGATATGTGCAGACTCCTTGGACAATGGGGATTCTAATTTGTAACTTTGTTGACCCTGTGACCCCAAATAGGGTCACAGGGGTCACAACCTTAAAAAACTATTTTCATCTTCTTCTCAAGTTCCAAAAGGTCTAGAGAGCTGAAATTATATGTGCAGACTCCTTGGCCAATGGGGATTCTAAATTGTAGATTTCTTGACCCCATGACCCCCAATAGGGTCACAGGGGTCACAACCTTAAAAACTTATTTTCATCATCATCTTTAGCTACTAAAGGTCTATTGAGCTGAAAGACTGCATGTAGACTCCTTGGCCAATTGGGATTCTAAACTGTAGGTTTTGTGACCCCATGACCCCAAATAGGGTCACAGGGGTCATAATCTTAAAAACCTATTTTTCTCCATTAGATGACAGTCTATGGCAAATTTATTTCTCCTTGGATATTTTAGTGTAGACTTCTTTCACTGTCTGATATTGGCGATCTAGAAAGTGTTGAATAATAATACATTTGTTTTGTAATTTTTTTATAGGTTTTCTTGGAATAGGTAACATCAGTTTCATTTTTAGCTCATCTTGCCTGTATAAAGAAAACTTGATCTGATGCCTGATGAGCTACAGAGCCAATGGCTCTATTTTTTCAATTGTTGATACAAGGCTATCATCATGTGATGATACATCTCCTTCACTGACCTCGCTCAAGTACACAGCTTTCAGTCCCAATGACATAAACATTTTTATCCCCCGCCGCGCGTTAAGCGCGAAGCGGGGGATATAGTATTCAGCTCCGTACGTCCGTCCGTCCGTCCCGCTTCTTGTTAGCGCGATATCTAATGAACGGCTCAACCTAGAATCTTCAAACTTGGTACCAGTCTTCATCTGGGGAATACGCAGACCTGAAAAGTTTTCGGTGACCTTGACTTCATTTTCAAGGTCACAGCGAGACTGACCAGTTTTGAAAATGTTGTTAGCGCGATATCTAATGAACCGCTCAACATAGAATCTTCAAACTTGGTACCAGTCTTCATCTGGGGAATACGCAGACCTGAAAAGTTTTCTGTGACCTTGACCTCATTTTCAAGGTCACAGCGAGACCGTGACCAGTTTTGAAAATGTTGTTAGCGCGATATCTAATGAACTGCTCAACCTAGAATCTTCAAACTTGGTACCAGTCTTCATCTGGTGAATACGCAGACCTGAAAAGTTTTCGGTGACCTTGACTTCAATTTCAAGGTCACAGCGAGACTTTGACCAGTTTTGAAAATGTTGTTAGCGCCATATCTAATAAACCGCTCAACCTAGAATCTTCAAACTTGGTACCAGTCTTCATCTGGGGAATACGCAGACCTGAAAAGTTTTCTGTGACCTTGACCTCATTTTCAAGGTCACAGTGAGACCGTGACCAGTTTTGAAAATGTTGTTAGCGCGATATCTAATGAACTGCTCAACCTAGAATCTTAAAACTTGGTACCAGTCTTCATCTGGTGAATACGCAGACCTGAAAAGTTTTCGGTGACCTTGACTTCATTTTCAAGGTCACAGCGAGACTTTGACCAGTTTTGAAAATGTTGTTAGCGCCATATCTAATAAACCGCTCAACCTAGAATCTTCAAACTTGGTACCAGTCTTCATCTTGGGAATACGCAGACCTGAAAAGTTTTCTGTGACCTTGACCTCATTTTCAAGGTTGAGGCGAGACTTTGACCAGTTTTGAAAATGTTGTTAGCGCGATATCTAATGAACCGCTCAACCTAGAATCTTCAAACTTGGTACCAGTCTTCATCTGGGGAATACACAGACCTGAAAAGTTTTCTGTGACCTTGACCTCATTTTCAAGGTCACAGTGAGACCGTGACCAGTTTTGAAAATGTTGTTAGCGTGATATCTAATGAACTGCTCAACCTAGAATCTTCAAACTTGGTACCAGTCTTCATCTGGTGAATACGCAGACCTGAAAAGTTTTCGGTGACCTTGACTTCATTTTCAAGGTCACAGCGAGACTTTGACCAGTTTTGAAAATGTTGTTAGCGCCATATCTAATAAACCGCTCAACCTAGAATCTTCAAACTTGGTACCAGTCTTCATCTTGGGAATACGCAGACCTGAAAAGTTTTCTGTGACCTTGACCTCATTTTCAAGGTCGAGGCGAGACTTTGACCAGTTTTGAAAATGTTGTTAGCGCCATATCTCATGAACCTATTAACCTTGAGTCTTCACGGGGGACATAGTATTCTGCTCCGTACGTCCGTCCAGCTTCTTGTTGTTAACATCAATTTGCGGCGGGGGATCATGTCACCTTTGTGACAAATACTTGTTCTGTTTGTTTCTTCATCAGTGCTACTAACGGTGACACAACAATAATAGTTGCTTTGTTGGTACTCTGTAAATTCTTGTACAGATATGGCGAAAGTTCAAATGTCAAAGATTTACCACTTCCCGTTGGAGAACAAAATAATACATCTTTTCTTTTTAAGTAATTTTAGTCTGATACTTTCTATATTCACTTCTCGCAGGGCAGTACTAATCAGCTCTTGTATATCCATGTCTATATCAATGTGTGCAGCATCAACAATAAATACTTTGTTACATACCCAAAGTTGATATCAAGATTATATATTGAAAACCAGGAATAGCATTATCAGTAATCTGTGTCAAGGAAACGGACAGTGTGAGGATTAGGGGTGGAGGGATACTCACAGCTGGGGGAGGGGCATTAGGGGACAGTGGCGAGAAGGCCTACATCTGGAACTGCTCTGTGTCAGGAGATAAATACTTTTTGACAGTTAGAGATTAAGAGATAACCAAAAGATTGGCTCAGTCTTGTGGCATAGCAGATTTTAACAGACCCTGAAACTGCAGTGAGCTAGACTTGCTATAATAATATAGACTTGTGTGGGTCTTTAAAGATATTTTGTTTCAGGGGCTGTTAGAGAGACTACAGGTGAGAGTAACAGTAGGATTTCAATTGATGGGCATAAGGCATTGGCGGTTGTAACATTCACCAGAAGAACTGCTTCAAATTATAAACTTTTTATGTTATGTATAAGAATTCCAAGTATGATTCATCATGAAATACTTACAGCCAATCTTTAGCCAAATCTTTATTGGATCAGCCCATATGTTTTTTGCTTGCCAGACTCCAGTCAGCTGGAGGGAGAGGATGAGTTTATTGAGATGCGGGCAGAGTCAGACATCCTGGAGGGAGGTCAGCACCATCAAGAGGACAGCACCTCGGTGAACTCCAGTCTCGGCTCCTCACACTCTTCAGAGTCCGAGCTCGACCTTGACATCACCGCTGAGCCGAAGGAGGATGAGGATCCACTGTTTGTACACCTCACCTGCTCTATGAAGAATGCTGGAGAGTCACACTTTGTGTCCATCAGGACCTTACCTCAGTGTCTAGGTGAGTCTATTCAATGTCTAGGTGAGTCTATTCAGTGTCTAGGTGAGTCTGTTGACACTACCTCAATTTCTAGGTAACTCTACTCATTGTATAAGTGAGTCTGTTGATTTCTTCGCAGTGTCTAGGTTAGTTCATTTTGACCCTGTCACATGGACTAGGTAAGTTCATCAGGACCAATCTCAGTGTCTAGATGAGTGAATAAAGACCCTACCTTAATGTCTAGGTGAATCTTTGGACCTTTTCTCAATGCAAAAGTTCATCAATACCCTCCTCAGTGACTAGGTGAGTTCATCAGGTCCCTCCTCAGTGTCTACATGTTCCTAACTTTTTTAAGATTGACAAGTGCAATGAGAAGTAAGCAGTTGAATATCAAATTCTGATAAAAATCTAATACAATTCTCTAGAAATGTGATTTCAAATAGATACTCTTATTTCAGTCGATATCTGGAGCAAATTAGAAGAGGATGTAAAGGAAATCGACCTTGAACATTTGCGGTTCACCTTTGACCTCAACTGCATGACCTTGCCCAGTGAAGTTGACACTCCAGCGACCCGTAGACGATCCTATCTGCGGATGTTGTCTGCATCCAGTGTTGCAAACCAGTCTGCAGACAGTGACCAAGAGGAACCTGCAGTCTCCCTAGTGTCTTCTGACGGGTAAATATGTGTCACAATACTCCCTGTCTTCTGATGGGTAAATATATGTCACAGAATGTCCCTGGTGTGGTCTGATGGGTAAATATGCGTCACAATATCTCCCTGTCTCCTGATGGGTAAATATGTGTCTCAATATCTCCCTGTCGTCTGATGGGTAAATATGTGTCACAATATCTCCCTAGTGTCTTCTGATGGGTAAATATGTGTCACGATATCTCCCTGTCTTCTGATGGGTAAATATATGTCACAATATCTCTCTAGTGTCGTCTGATGGGTAGTATCACCTTCAGTCCACACTTGTGACCACCGACTGTATACAATATTCTAGTTTGCACAAAGAGATCTTCATGCTTATTCTTCTTGCAGATTTGGTAATCAGTTAATGAGCGACCCAATCGGACATCTTCCGAGAATTCAACATACTGCTGTTCTGAAGTGCAAGGAGGAGGTAATCATTGGTTGAATAATTAGAGGTTATTACATGACAGTTTTCCTTTCGTCGGTCATATCAACCCGAGACAGCCATATCAGCCCGAGGGCCGAAGGCCAGAGGGCTGATATGGCGGTCGAGGGTTGATGTGACCGGCGAAAGGAAAACTGTCATATCATAACATTTTTATCATATACTACATCTATAACTGTTTAAAAGAGATGAAAAACATGAAAAAATGCCTACAAATTATTTTGTATCCGTTTCATTTCCCCGGTCCCGCCATGACCTTATTTTCTTAACTTTTCCAAATCAAATTCCCGGCAACACATTCATTTTCTCTTATCCCAATAATAATTGTCATCAAACGACAAAAAAAGAAAAAAATGCTATAAACATGAAGTGGGCTCTGTATTTCGATGTGTTTGGGAGCATGCATGAATTGATCGCATAACTTGCCTACTAGCCGGGCAATACGGCTGATATGGATTTTTGGCCCTAGGGCTGATATGGCTGATATGGATTTGCGGCCCGGGTGGGCAATATGGGCGGAAGTTGGTGACAAGTATCGTATGTGCAAAGTGCTTCATATTATAGATAGGTATATGATAAGAACCTTTATAATTATAATACATATGTTATTGAATATGCAAAATGACTTGTATTTTTTGTCTAAGCTTGTATCTTAAAGATATGACACTCTCCATATGAGGGTTCTTTTGAAATGAGAAGTCAGAAAAGGTTAAATTTCTCTACTGGCATGATTTAAATGGGGATATGGTATTCAGCTTGGACATTTGTCATATGTATGCTCCATTCGTGTTAATGTGATGTTTTCATGAACCACTGCACATGGAGATTTCAAATTTGGTTCCAGTAATCAAGTTGGTATTGATTTAAAGGACCTTAACCTCATTGTCATTGTCCGTATGAGACTTCAAGCAGTTTTGTAGATGTTGATAGTGTGAAAAAAATAGTGCTGCAACCATTGTCATCAATTTTCTATCAGAATTCAATTGAGGAGTATAACTTTACACCTGTTAATTTGGATGGTCAACTAATTTAGCTCATTTCTTGATTACAGCAGGGGAAATATTTAAATTGTTGTTTTGTAAGCAACTTGTTATGATATTATTTTTATTTTCCAGATTGAATGGTTGCTGTCTGATGAGATCACGTCATGTCTTCGGAACATCCACCCAATCAATGCAGATGCTCTCAAGTTTGTCACCGAGCACATTCAGATGTCAGCTGAAGCAGGGAAGCCAGCTTGTATCCATGAGAGGGTGGAGCTAATGTTTGTGTATGGACCAGAGCAGAGTCTTAGCAGATTCACTGAGGTGTGATAATTGTTTTAAGTTGTAGTGATAATTGCCTGCTATGTTATTATCTTAAACACATAAATGTTGGCTAGAATTTTGAGAGTGCAGTTAAAAATTCAAATCAATTTACATCCAGGAAATCATTTTGCATGTTTGCAACAGGCAGTTCACCTTTGTGCTTTTGTATTGGAACTATTTTCCTGACATAACTCTTAAAATAGTTGCAAAAGTGTCATTATTCGTTGACATTTGTTTCAGGAGTTTGAAAGAATGAGACTACCAGGCTACCTCTGGACGAAGGAAGGTGACTTTTATTTTGTGATCCTAGACCGCAGGGCTCTGTCTGCTACCACCGGTCTCCACTTCAGACAGCATGCTCGAGACCTGAAGAACGCCCTGGCAGACCTGGAGTCTGAGCACGTGCCCGGACCACCAGGTTGGAGGCACAACCCTGTGGGCAGACTGTTCCCCTCCATGGACGAGCGCAGCAACAGTCTGCCAAGTGTCCTCCATCCCGTGGATCAGCTGATAGCAAAGAATGCAAGTTCACCTGAAGCAGTGGAACAACAAGGAGAGGACTTCAGACAGAGAAGCTTCTCTGATGTCAAGTTCCTGCCCAGACCGGAGACAGAGGAGGTGGATTCTGCTTCAGCATCAGGATCAGCATCTGCATCTGCATCAGCATCAACAATAGCATCAGCATCAGTGGACACCAAGGCTCCAAGTCCTCGTCAAGAGAACCTAGACTCTCCTTCTCCAACTACTGATGTCAAAGTTCCAGTGTCAGACCCTCTGCCTGTACCAGAATCTGCATCTAATGTCCTCAGCATTCCAAGAGCTGAAAGGGACCCTGTGGAAAGTGGAGAAGGGTCTTTGAAGAAGTCATCCAGTTTTGCTGGTTTCCAGGCAGATGTTCACCTCGGGACGACCCCTGAGCCTTCCTCAGGAGCCCATGCTACTAAACCCTCAGTTGCTCATGTTCGAGGTCGGCACTTCTCTGCCCCATCAGGTCAAGGAACTCCACACAGCAGGTCCTCCACTCTCCCTCACACTCCCTCCATCTTCTCCTCACGGGGCAGCTACACAGAGGATGGTTTGTACCTATTTACCATTTTCCCATTCTCTCTCAAAGGTATTCTCCTAATGACTGAAATATTGTCCAAGCGGGGTAAAACAATAAATCACTCACTCTCTCTCAAAGGTGTAATGATTGATTAATAAATCATACATGTAGGCAAATATGAGCATACCCTTTTCTCAATATTTTCTCTTTTCTCACTTGTAAGGTAAAGTTTTAAAGTTCTGAAAGGAAATAATGTTCACCAACCTGCAGATGTTGCTGTTTCTTTGAATTATTAAAGGATACCTTCTGAAATTTATTTACAAACTAAATTTTCATTGCAGCTAGGTAATGAAGGACATGTATTCTAACTTGTCTAATCAGATTTCAATAGTAGAGGGATATTTGATACCAAATATTATTATCCCCCGCAACAACAAAGTTGCGGGGGGTATTAAAATGGGTACCGTCCGTCCGTCCGTTACACTTTGTGTCCGGCTTATAACTTTCTAACTAATCAACTATTTCAATTCAAATTCGTCGTGGACATGAAGAAACATGTAATAATGTGTCATGAGATACAATTTCCTGAAAATCTACGTAAAATATTAGGATTTTGGAGAAAAAGTGGTAAATTTTGTAAGAAATCTGTTACAAGTCCCGTCCGGTTCACAACTTCTAAACTAATCATCACATATTGATAAAATTTGATATGATGATACATAATCATCTGAAGGTGTGTCATGAAGAACAATTTTGAAAATATTTTTATAAAATTTTGCCTTTTTTTGGCAAAAAATGAGGACTCTGTTGGTAAACTGTTACAAGTCCTGTCCGGCTCATAACTTCTAAACTAATCATCGCATATTGATAAAATTTGATATGAAGATACATTATCATATGAAGGTGTGTCATGAAGAACAATTTTGAAAATATTTTTATAAAATTTTTCCTTTTTTTGGCAAAAAATGAGGACTCTGTTGGTAAACTGTTACAAGTCCTGTCCGGCTCATAACTTCTAAACTAATCCTCACATATTGATCAAATTTGATATGATGATACATAATCATTTGATATGAAGATACATTATCATATGAAGGTGTGTCATGAAGAACAATTTTGAAAATATTTTTATAAAATTTTGCCTTTTTTTGCAAAAAATGAGGACTCTGTTGGAAAACTGTTACAAGTCCTGTCCGGCTCATAACTTCTAAACTAATCCTCACATATTGATAAAATTTGATATGGAGATACATAATCATATGAAGGTGTGTCATGGAGAACATTTTTGAATTTTTTAAAATAAAATTTTGCCTTTTTTCGCAAAAAATGAGGACTCTGTTGGATATCTGTTACAAGTCCTGTCTATCTCACAACTAAACTAATCATCAAATTTAATCAAATTTGTTATGGAGATACAAAATCATATGAAGGTGTGTCATGAAGAACAGTTTTGAAAATATGTTAGTTTAAATATGATCAAATTGATCTTGGAGATCCAAATACATAATACATAAATTCATTCGTTTGATTTTAATTTTGTCAGTTAACTCGAATTATGCCCAACAGTGAACATAAAGTTGGTATGATTTAGTTTTTTTATTAGAATAGTTTCTTTCATATCCTGGAAAAATTGTGTTATTTTGTGTGACAAAATTTAATCAGCAGTATGATAAGGAAAACCTATACATTTTGTGCAATTTGCGGGGGATATAGCTCGACCATGTCAGCTGCTTGTTATATAATATTCTGATACAGGTTATGATGGAGACTCAAGTGAGGGAGACCTAGACGACACAGCGTCCACCAGCGACAGTGTTCCTCCCCACCCATGTCTCCCCAACTTCTGGCTCATCCTGCAGATCAGTCAGGACTACACAGACATCTTCTTTCATGCAAGGTGGGGAATCAACTTTTATTGACCATGACCTTGAAAGTGTTGGACGTTATTGTCGTATATTGGTGTTAATTTTATCAGTGTTGTAAGGATAACGTTGTCGTCTTCTTTCAACCGGAAAGAAATAACTTTTGATTTTATTTTTGCTTCCAAACAAGTACATAACCAACTTTTATGGTCCTGTTTGATAGAATCTAGTAGCAATTTTTATCTAGGGTTAAGTTTATAAAAATCTCTTGTATACCAAGCAACATTGAATAAGAATTGATAATTTCGGGCAACAACTATTTTGTTATATTTTACAAATATAAACTTTTTTCATTTTTATATGCATTACATTTTTAGCGGTGTCTTCTTTAATGTCATTTTAGAATAGCTTTCTTTATGACATATTTTCTGTTAACTACCTAGGTGGTGTTTGATATTGATAAATTGTTATATCTTGATAGGCAAATGTCATGATAGATGACAAGTTATATACCACAAGACAAAAATTAAGAATCAATGGAGGATGTAAGGACCTATTTTTTAGCTGTCGACCTTTTTCATTCTGTATAAACTTAAACACTGTAACCCTGATGTAAGGAAGGCTTAAACTTTTCAATTGGTCAAAATAATGAAACAAGGAGGTTTTAATGGCGTAAAAAAATTGTGTTTATTGGCATGACTTGGAATTTGTCAGTTATGTTTCATGATGCACATGTTAATTAAGATCCATTAATTTCAAATGCTTGAGCATGCATAAATCAGCTCTCAAATGCCCGCTGATGCTACAATTTTAAAGTATCATTTGCGAATGAGTTTAAACTTTTGTTGCGTACTATATGAAATATTATATATCAATGTACATATAAACTGATATGATTGGTTCCCAGAGAGACAGGTCACGAGGAAGGAGAGGAGACCGTGAGACACAAGGCACTGCAGGAACACATACACACCTCCATCAACAACATCTGTGTTAAAGTCAACCAGGTCAGTTTATAGAAAGATCTCATTAACCCATACCTACGAGGTTAGACAGTTTGGGACAAAATAGGGGTTGGGGTTTGGAATTGTATTTGCAGAAGTTCTAGCAATGATAGATCTATTTTAAATTGAATGTTTTTCTTTTAGCTATTGACTGCGGGACTAGATATATGAAATATTTTTAGTTAGCTGGGAAAAGGAAACCTTTGTATTTTGAGTGGAGTTTTTACCAACAATCTAAATGCCAACTTCTTGTCGATGATGGTGATCTCTTACATAACTGCACCTAGTTTTTTAACAAGTCACATTTATAAATATCTACCATTTATTCTATTGCCTCCAAATTGAATGCTACTGGAAGATACGAAAAAGACTTTGCTATTGATTTATGAGCAACAAGAGGTACTTCAGATGTCATGTTTTTTCATGAAATGAGTTCTCAACAGGCTCATCTTAACACCTGCTTCACTGCTCAAATATTCCTTTTGATCTGTTGCCTAGCAACTGTTGCTGGAGGACATGTACCAGTCCCACACATGCAACAACCTGCTGGTGCCTGAAGCTGATGAGGACATTTCTTGGGCAGACAAGCGGACTCTGTCTGGCCGGTCAGCACATGATGGTGAGTACATGCATACTTTATATAGTTACATTCATAGAATAGTCCATGCAGGAGGCTGATTTAACACATATCTTGGGCAATCAAGGGGACTCTCTCTTGCTGGTCAGACATGATGAAACTTGCAAACTTTTAAGAGCTTCATTCATAGTATTAGTGAAATAGTGTCTTTTTGCAGCAGACGTGTCCACACAAATTGTTAAAAGTAATAGCCAAGTAAACTGTTTCGTTCAGTCAGGAGGCTGATGAAGACATCACATGGGCAGACAAATGAATGTCTGTCAATATATGGAATATCTGTTAATTCTTGTCAAATAACTTTTATTTCATAGATTGAGGTAGAAATGTTATGCAACGCTTGTGAAACTAGGTTCATGTATTTCAATACTTAAAGGCGACAGGCCTATATTACAAAAGATAAATTTACAATGAAGCGTGCATCTATACATGTACATTTACCTCCTTCGCAGGGATCATATTATGGTGATAATTATAATTTCAAACATATCACATCTAGTGAAATACTATACTATAACATAAACAATTTCTCAAAATGGAAACTGTGTGAAACTATAAAGTTACTGATTCACAGGTTCAGAACAGGAGGAAGAAGACAGTGAAGATAAAGGCAACAACTACCTCTTTGCATCCCTCAAACTCAAACCAGGCTACTACGCATGTGACCGGGTCTGGACCAAGAACTTTATTCTACATCCTCGAGTCAAAACAACAACCGGGAGAGCTAATGCCTCCAGAGGTAAAGATTTCAAATTTTTATCTTATGAGATTTCTGTTCTGCAAGGTGATTAATATTTTCACACCTGAAGGCCAGACCAGGAATCGGGCTTAAAATCAAAACATATATCTATAACCCCTGTACGAAGAAAGCAGGGTTATATAGCAGTCATTTAGTCCGTCCTTCCGCCCAGTCAATTATCTAATAACTGTTAGGTCTAGATCAACCAAACCTTTACACTTGTTAACCACAACACTGTCTTGAGATTTAAGTTCCCTTGAATTGAATTTTTGCTCATAGCAATGGAAACATCACTTTTGGGACTTAGTTATATGGTGACAAATAGTTCATCAGAAACTATTTCATCTTGGTGGGTGAAATTTTGGTTATGGGTACACCTGATTCAGGGATCACTTAATTTGGACAGGGATTCTTAGATATTTACCCGTTGATGTATCAAGATATCCCATTATCCATACTAATGAGGGGAGAAAGTCTCATTGCAAAACTCAAAACTATCATTTTTCATATGAAACATCCCTGAAATTCCCATTTTATTACTCTCCCGTTGAAGATATTGCTGTTTAATAAATCAACCATGTTATTACACTATGTGTCATAACATCGCGCGTTGTGACTTTGAGTAAAGTATAGTTTATAATGGCAGACATAAAGTTATAAACAATTCTTGATAATCAAACATTGTCATTTATTTTCATAGTAACTTTAAAATATTATGATTAAATAATATTGCAATTTTCCATTTATTTTACATGTTAGTATTATTTATTAGATAATTATTCATGTTCGTAGACTCTTATGTTTGTGTAACCTGATATTCCTTAATTTCCTTGTCATCCAATGCGCATGTCAATTTTCTTAAAATAACTATTCTGCGCATGTCCAATTAAGGAAATGCTGTATTGCGCATGCGTTTAACTGCCTCTTTGTTTTGTTGCCATTGTTTCTGCAAGTCGTGATCGAATTTTATCGAAGAAAAACTTCCTCCTAAGTCGATTTTCACGAGCAAGTTGATCGGAACTCATGGTTTCTTATCGACAGTTCTGGTAACAGTTCTTTCCTAACAATGACGTCTGCCACAAGTTAGCACAATGTCTGCTAGATCCACTCGATCGAATCGTCGTTCAAGACAAAGAAGCGAGTCCAGCGAGGAAGAACCATCGGCCCGTGTGCAACAGGCCAGAGAGACGTATTCCAATACCAATCCAGGACTTACTGACGATCCACGCAATTGGTACGTCTCCCAACTACGCAATAGGATCGCAAAAGACATTGGAATCGTAAACCTGCCAGTTTCGCTCACGAAAGCACAACTTCTGCACATTTATCAACGAAACGCCACTGGATCATCTACCGGAAGTAGGCCACCTCGTTCATCCAGCCAACCATCAGCCACTGTTACATCGGCGGACATTGACACTTCCATACCAGCAGTAGTGGGCGATAGTGACACAATCGACGTGCAGGAGCTTTCTAGGACAGTTAAATCACTGCAGGACACATTAGCAACCCTCACTCAAGTGATATTACCAAACAACGTTCACAGCCAGCCTACTACTACTCCGGTTCACAACATTGAAGAAAACCCTCGCCTAACGACTGGATTTGTAAACAATTCCGTGCCATACGGTAGAGACCCCAACACAGTTGGACCTATCGACACTGTCCCACACAACCTCCGCCAGCAAATACAAGCAGGTAAAGATGTAAATTTAGCCCTGTTGCTCATACCAGATGACCTCAGTACTGACAAGCCTACAATTGAAGTGAATAATTCACAGTTTTTGGTTAAATCCACCCCCGATCACAGACTACACAAAGCTTTGACCATTGGTGAATTCCTCCGTGCCTTTGGCAAATACAAGCGTGTTATTCTTGAGAAACAGCCCCAACGTTCCCATGAACTAGACATTTACCAAGAATTAATCGTAAACCTGACAGCCAAAACAAATGATTCTGCTTGGTACTCTTACCACAAACTGTTCTCAGCTAAGGCAGCAGCCTCACTCATACAATACCAAGAACCTCTCTACTGGGGAATACTTGACAAAGATATATACCTGCAAGTGTACAATTCAAGATCAGTCAACATCTGTGACATTTGCCAGGAGGTCAACCATACCCAAGAATTTTGTCCTTTGGGAGGCAATCAGGTGCGAAGTAAACTCCACTCTACTAGACCATTGTTTCACTACAACCAGGCCCCTAGGAGGGACTTCACCGATGCCAGAGGCCGGCCAGTAGTGTACCACCAAGGCCAGGCGTTGTGCAACAACTACAATGAGGACAGATGTGTACATCAACATTGCAGATTTCTTCATGTCTGTTCCCTGTGCAAAGCGGAGCATCCCAAACACAAGTGTATGAGAGAGAAAGCACCTGACCCATTCTCAAGGAAAGAAAAGAGGAAGTGACTACTTAAGAACCATGACATTATTCCCTCACCTGTTAATACGGACGTCCTGCAAGCCCTTTTGTTACAACATCCGGATCAACTATGTGTAACAAATCTTCTTCATGGATTTACACATGGTTTCTTGACAGGTATTGACAACCCACCCACAACATCAAAAATCTGTAAAAATCTTCTCTCAACTAGGGGCAAGAACAGTGCAATTGTTACAGGCTTGATTAATACCGAGGTACAAAAAGGTTTTTTGGCCGGCCCATTCAACGAACCGGTTTTTGACACTCACAGGATCAATCCGATTGGTTTGGTTCAAGGCAAGTACTCCAAGAAGTACCGACTTATAGTGGACTTGTCAGCACCACATGATGATGACAGTCATGTAAGCCTTAACTCTCTCATAAATAAGGACAAGTTTTCTCTTTCCTATGTGAAAATTGACGATGCAGTTTCTATCATCAAAAGACTGGGAAAGGGTTGTTTTATGTGTAAAACAGATATTCAGGACGCTTTTAAACTCATACCGATACATCCCTCAATGTGGCATTTACACGGCGTAAAATGGCAAAACAAGTACTATTATTACACAAGGTTGGTGTTTGGTTCTAGGTCAAGCCCGAAGATTTTTGACAATTTCTCCAGTGCAATCTGCTGGATTGCCAAACATTGCTTTCACATTGACAATATTTTGCATCTGTTGGATGACTTCATATGTTTTGATCGCAAAGAAGCCCAGGGTCATCAGTCTATGTCCAATCTAAAAGCAATGTTTGGTCAGCTTGGAGTACCACTATCAGCCCATAAAACAGTTGGGCCAACTACTTGCCTCGAGTACCTTGGCATCACCATAGACTCTATCAAGTTGCAAACAAGCCTACCTATGGAAAAGATACAACGTATTGTGTCCATGATAACATCCTTTCTAGCCAAGAAACAAGTTACAAAGAGAGATATGTTAGTCATCCTAGGTCATATGAATTTCGCAATGCAAGTGATACGGCCAGGCAGATCTTTTGTCAGCTATCTACTGCAACTTGCTCACTCCACACCCCATTTACAGGACAAGGTGTTTATCACTAATGACTGTAGGTTGGATTTCTGCATGTGGAAAAAATTCTTGGAATCTTGGAATGGGGTCTCTATGTTTATCCAAGAAACCCTGGACGCTCCTGAGTTTCAATTGTTCACTGATGCAGCAGGTTCGATTGGATATGGTGGTTGTTTCAGAGACAAATGGTTCGCAATGGCATGGCCAACAGAGATGTACGAAGGCCAACCAGACAGTGCAGGCCCACTTTCTATAGCATGGATGGAATTGTATCCTATTGTCACTGCTGCAGTAGTCTGGGGTCAGGAGTGGTGCAATAAATCTATCAGATTCTATTGTGATAATGTTGCTACGGTACAAATCGTAAACAAAGGTAGATCCAGATGGCAGTTCATCATGTGTCTCATGCGCAAACTTACTTTGACAGCAGTTAAATATAACTTTGTGTTCAGTGCTAAACATGTTCCTGGTAAACTTAACTGTTTGAGTGATGCATTGTCTCGTTTGCAGATCGCCAGGTTCAGAACCCTAGCACCGATGGCTCAGCAAGATATGACCCCCTGCCCAACATTCGATCAGATGATGACACTACCAACCGTCTAGGATATGTGGAGAAACAACTGAATGACCTCTGGTCGGCAGCTATTACTAAGAGGACTGCTCAAGTGTACCAATCAGGATATCAGGCTTATACTTCCTTTGTGTCTCAACATAATTTAGGTTGGGTATCGACTCTACCTCATATATCAGAGTACTACCTGATGCTGTTCGTTGCCTACTGTGTGAGAAATCTCAAGCTGAATGTGTCTACCATCAAGTCCTATTTGTGTGGTATAAGGTTCACCTACATGAGATATGGTGTTGATAATCCGTGGATTCATGGTTCATTAAGTCGACTGCATACCATTGTTCAGGCTGTTAAGAGAATACAAGGTGTTCCGAAAATGTGTCGCTTACCTATTACCAAAGGTGTGCTTACAGCCCTATGTGTAGCTCTAGCTAAAGGTGTGTTTCAGCATAAGTTGTCAATGCTTATGAAGGCAGTGTGTTGCCTTGCATACTTCGGTTTTTTGAGATGTGGGGAGTTTACATGCGATAACTTCCAGCCACAATTCCACCTCTCTGTGAATTCTGTTAAGTTTTCAGACGATTTGTCCTACTTCACTTTGTGCCTGAAAACATCAAAAACTGATCCCTTTCGGAGAGGTGTTACGTTAACAATCAACAAAGTGAGTTCGCCAATCTGCCCAGTCACCAGCATGCTTGCTTACCTCTCTCTTAGACAAAGGGAACAGTGTCAGCCTCGAGACCCTTTGTTTGTAACACCTGAGGGACAAGCGCTGCGAAGAGCTTTCTTTATCAAATACCTAAAGCTTCTACTGGACCACTGTGGCTACGATCAGTCTAAGTACAATGGCCACTCATTCCGAATTGGCGCCGCCACCTCGGCAGCAGAGGCGCACATCCCAGACCACATGATCCAAACTCTGGGTCGATGGTCCTCGAACTGTTACACCCGGTACATTCGTTCATCTCAGGTGGATATTGCTCAGGCTCAGGCAGCTATGGCTACCTAAATTGACTTTAGGCTACTGCAGATTGTGAGTTTCGCCTCTATGTGTTTCATTTGTGCAATTTTGACTCTTACTCATGTTGTTTGCCCTCAACTTTGATGTAAATGTTTTCTTGGTAACTTTTTATATTTTACAATTTCTAGTCATTTATCTTATGGGGATTCTCAGATTCAATATTAATCTCATCTTTTCATTTGGGCTTTCATCCACTAAAGTGTATTTTCCATAATATAAATTTCATTTTCCCTGGCGCTCAGGGTGTGTATTGGGGTGCGCTACTCCATTTACGTCTCATTTCCATTTCAAAGTAACCACTGGGTCACTCTGGCGCTCAGAGGTGTTTATGCGGTGCGCTACCAAATTACACAGACCCAGTGGGTGTTTTTTCATATAAGCTAATTCCTGCCGTGCAGGGTAAGTCTAGGTGCGCAACCTAGCTTACATCAATCAGGTAGCATTGAGAATCCCCAACTCCAAACCTGTAAATAAAAATTTCATGTTATTAAATTTTTTATTGGTAATTCATCTGTCTGTTGTCTGTTCATTATAAATTGTGACTTTGAGTAAAGTATAGTTTATAATGGCAGACATAAAGTTATAAACAATTCTTGATAATCAAACATTGTCATTTATTTTCATAGTAACTTTAAAATATTATGATTAAATAATATTGCAATTTTCCATTTATTTTACATGTTAGTATTATTTATTAGATAATTATTCATGTTCGTAGACTCTTATGTTTGTGTAACCTGATATTCCTTAATTTCCTTGTCATCCAATGCGCATGTCAATTTTCTTAAAATAACTATTCTGCGCATGTCCAATTAAGGAAATGCTGTATTGCGCATGCGTTTAACTGCCTCTTTGTTTTGTTGCCATTGTTTCTGCAAGTCGTGATCGAATCCCACCACCAACCCCAACTCCGCCATTTATATCATGCATCATTCAATAGGGGATTCTCATTGCTATCCTGGCTTTCATCCACTAAAGTGTATTTTCCATAATATAAATTTCATTTTCCCTGGCGCTCAGGGTGTGTATTGGGGTGCGCTACTCCATTTACGTCTCATTTCCATTTCAAAGTAACCACTGGGTCACTCTGGCGCTCAGAGGTGTTTATGCGGTGCGCTACCAAATTACACAGACCCAGTGGGTGTTTTTTCATATAAGCTAATTCCTGCCGTGCAGGGTAAGTCTAGGTGCGCAACCTAGCTTACATCAATCAGGTAGCATTGAGAATCCCCAACTCCAAACCTGTAAATAAAAATTTCATGTTATTAAATTTTTTATTGGTAATTCATCTGTCTGTTGTCTGTTCATTATAAACTGACCGAATGACGTGACGTAATGATGACGTCACAATTGTTAAGTATGATGTCATAATGTCAGCGGGCCGGCCGCGACAGTCATGCTGGCGACTTTCTTTGTATTTTTACGATGTTATTAAGCAAGTAATAAATAAAATACTAAACTCGGTTCCGTTTCATAACATTTCGCTTTCGCTCGTTAAATACCAACCCATTCACTTGTTTCATAAATATGTTATGAAACGGGACGTCGTTTAGTATTCTCTATATATTAGGCCAAGGGAAGATTTTTCTCCCTTTCATACTTAGAACCAGGGCAATCTCTGATTATGCTCTTAATTGAGTTGGAAAGCCATATTCAAATATTATTTTTGACTGAGTTATGGCCCTTGAATGTGAAAGTGGACTAAAAGGTCTGATGTATCAATGGGGACATGCTTTCTCAAACAGTCTTACACCTTGGTGAATGAAATTTTGGTTCTGGATACATCTGATACTTGTGATCGAGTTCAAATGCCATTTTTGTAAATCAGCAGAGCTTCCTCAATAACCTGATATTTTTCAGGCCGTATGCCTTAATGACTTTCAGCTGGTTTTCCATGGCTTTGAAATATTTTGTTTTGTTCAGCTGATGAAAATGTAATATCTTTGACACAACAGACTTGTTATTCAAGCAGTGCTTGATGGGATTTATTTCATTGGCTGGTTATATACAGTTGTAACTCTAAAAGGTTCTTAAATAGAATAGCTGATACGTAATGACTCATTGTAGGTGCTGTCATTACTTTTGTAACAGATTTGATGTTGGAGATGTCAGATTACAACGTTATAGGTGAACCTAGGTCAAAAGATTGTTTGTCATATGACATCACAATGAACAAGTGATACGTTGCCTTAGGGCATCATATGAAAAATATGAACCCCAATATGTTTGCCCTCATAGGTAATAATGAACATTATTTTCTTGCAGGTTTCCTAGCACTCAGAAGTGTTCTCAACAAGTTCTCTGTGACCAACAGACGGAATATGTTTGTCATAAAGGAAACAGAGACTTTATCAAGAAATGTCTTCTATCTCAGGTTTGTGTTTTTATTAATATTCAATATAGTTCACACATGCTCAAATTTTGTTATTTTTTCAGTCCTTTCTTTTTGCAATTTAGCAAAATTAACAAGAATGACAAATGCAACATTTATTCTGTTCAGGACATAAAATCATTATCATTTGAAGTAAGATTGTTTTGAAAATTTACCTCAACAGAATGTCTAAGCTTTGTCTCTTGGAAATTAATTCTGATTGGTAAAATGAAAAGAATAAATGTGTCTGTGTTTCTGTATATATTAAACATTTAATGTCAAAGCACACATTTGACATGCTGATTAGACATGAGGTCTGAATATTTAAAAAAACAAATTTAAATATTGTAACAATTACAATTGTTTTGATTGCCAGGTTGAAGGAGCTGAGAGGTCCAGCTGTGTTAGATGACATGTCATCGCCTTTAGAAGGTGAGTATTTTGGAAATCATTGACCATCCTCAGTAACCCAAGGCAGAATACTATAGCACATACCAACCCAAGGACTTTTCATCAAGAAAATCTGTACTGAAATTACTCTCTGAACAAAGATGTGTTTGTATTGTGTTTAAATTTCAACTTGTTTATTATCAGAGAGATTCACTAATCAAGGGCAGAATACTATACTGTATATCAACCCAAGGACTTTTCATCAAGAAAATCTGTAATGAAATTACTCTCTGAACAAAGATGTGTTTGTATTGTGTTTAAATTTCAACTTGTTTATTATCAGAGAGATACACTAATCAAGGGCAGAATACTATACTGTATATCAACCCAAGGACTTTTCATCAAGAAAATCTGTAATGAAATTACTCTCTGAACAAAGATGTGTTTTTATTGTGTTTAAATTTCAACTGGTTTATTATCAGAGAGATACACTAATCAAGGGCAGAATACTATGCTGTATATCAACCCAAGGACTTTTCATCAAGAAAATTTGTACTGATCTGAACAATGTGTTTTTTTGTTTGTGTTTATATATTTAATTTACATTATTCTCAGAGAGCCTTGGGGCCGTGTCTCTATCTGGTTTGAAGAGGGATGCTGCAGGAGAGAATGTAAGTTTTGATTCATTTCTCATTAATGGTTGACAATTAATGTCTAACGTTTTAAGTTTTAGAACAGGTTTTCATGGAACAGGGGGCACCATTGTAAATCATAATATACTTGACATAGATAATGCCAATAGAGACAGAAATCAAAACATCCAACAAAAGGGCAATATGATCTAAGGGACATCACATTCCTTTGATATCTCATCTCCATGATGCTTGTCTCGCTATCATTAGATTTTGAAAAAAATATACAACTTAGAACTCATTTAACTTATGTATGGCATTGTGTACTGCAGGAGACAACAGAACCCGATAGTGTATCTATGGGATCTGGTATTAGTCGACTCCTGTCAAAGGAAGAAGATCTCGTTCAGATTCAAGTCTATGGCATTGAAGAAACTGGTGAGTTCTCATAACTTTCATTGATACCTCGGCCTAAACGGCAAGATGGGCTTTTGACAGAGGCTGTCAGCTCAGCTGTTGTCTATTTACTTTTGGCATTTTCACTATTTCCTGTCGTACCCGCCAAAGATAGATTTTAGTTGGGAGAAATCCTGCACATAAACGGTCAAATTGTGAATTTTAATCAACTTTGAAGACCATTAAACTTTTCTCCAAAACCTGAAAGCTATAATTTTGTAAGGAAGTCTTAACCTTTGTTTGTGTTTTTATTTAACCCAGGGTTCAAAATTGGCAATGGCAAATAGCCCATGACTTGTGAAAAAGAAGAAGGGCCAGTCAATTGTAATTTGAATGTTGTCAAAAGGACTAGTTAAAGTTCTGGTTGATTTGATTATGTAGATGCATTTGGGTTATACTAGTAGTTTTATGGCTAATGCATTGATATAGTTTAATGAAACCCTCTTCCTATACAATGAAGATTCACGCTACAAAGTTTAACTCTATCTAGTTAATCAGATTAAAGCTTTTTCATTGAATGATGGTATCATCTTTCACAGGTTCTGAGATCCGAGAGGAGTTGATGCGTCTGCTGCAGAAGAAGCTAGATGAAGCTGTGCTTGAAGTCATTTCTGTAGCTCTTATCCGCAACCCCAAGTGTAAACTCAAACCTGAGGATGTCCTGGTGAGGTTCTGATTAGAATAACCCTTTTGAAACTAAGGTTACAAAACAGTGAACATGAGAATCAAAAGACTAATAGAATTGTTATCGGTTATCGGCTCATCACCAGATGGCCCTAGTTACTATAACACTGAGGCTTTAGTGACAGGACTCGTTGTTTCATGTCACCTCATTTCACAAGTGCAGTAAGGCATAGGTAAAGCATGGGTGCAATACCACACTGAATTTCAGTGCAGTACCACCCATAGCCACAAATAGTGTTGTTGACTTTCTCCCTAGCATCAAAATAGCAGCCATGATATAAGTTGCATACTCTTAAAGGCAGCATTAAACCCCAAACCACCTAACCTCAGCTCGTTCCACAAGCCATTAAAAGATTGGAATTGTTTAATCATTTTCTTGTCGCTTAGCATTATGAGAATTAGACAACACCTCAACTTGTATTGCAATTTGTCTACCCTTGTATAGAGTTTCAAACAAATTACTTGTAATAAGGTGTTTTTATGATATTTTCACACTTCTATGTCTGATTCCAGTTCATCCAGCGGCCTGACCAGGAGCCTGTAGAGATTCTCCGCCTGACGATCCCGGGTCATGCCGCTAGTTACCTGGGCGCCCTCCTCTTCTACCTGCGTCAGAACATGCTGCAGTTCCTCCACACACCCAACTACGAGTTCTCCAACCAGGAGTATCACTTCCAGGTGAGTTTTAACTAAATTATGACTGAAATATTGCCAAAGTGGTGCAAAACAATAACTCTGAAAATATTCCAAATTTTGTTTCATTCAATCAGGGTAATATTGATTGAGCATATAATTTGTTATCAGGACCGGACAGGAGACAAGACAGAAGCGATACCCCACGAGAACGCCTTTCTCTATCTTCGACCTCAAGCAGCTGGAGGGAAAGGTATGTTTACATGAAATGTTCCTTTTGTGGCAGATTCAGAAATTTTTAAATGAGAGGGGGGTGGGGAGTGTTCATTTTTTAAAAGCGAGGGGGGGGGTCACCCTCAAGGTTTAACTGTCTTGCAGACGCTTTGAAACAAAATCTCCTGGAGGGGACCATTTTCCGTGTTTTAGTATTTGTGACAACAAAAAAAAAAAATTTAATGTGACCTAATTCAAGTAGCTGGTTTGATTAAACAAATGTCTTCTTGCGATAAATCTTTGAAATAAGATAAAGGATATTAGAATTCAACGAACAAATTTAATATTTCACACTTTTCATTCCAGGTATCGCGTGCATCAGCCTCTCCCTGGTTGAAGAAACAGGAACTCCAGTAGAGCTGCTTGGTTGTCCGAAACCTCAGAGGAATTCTGCCTCAAAGATTCAGAGTGCCGAGGAGTTTGATAGTCTGGTTCACACCTCGGTGTATCAGGCCAACCCATCACCCTCCAGACCAGGTAATATGGAATATCTCATTTAATTGTATGTACTCAATAGAAGCAAAAGGTCAAACCTATTTTTCACGGAGGAGTTTGATAGCCTTGTTCACTCTTCGGTTTACCAGGCCAACCCATTACCCTCAAGACCAGATAAAATGCAACATCTCAATTGTATACTACAAATATGAAGTGAAGGGTCAAACCAATTCTTCTGCTTTGCCATGTTCTCTGCTTGGAATAAATACCAACTTACAATCTATTAGCAGAAATTCTGTTATATTTAGTTTAGTATATCCTTAGATTAAAATGTAAAAAGCAAGTGCCATATTCAAACAGAATGGGTACAACAGTCTCCTTAGAGATCAAAAATGTCAAGCTAAAATCTATGGGTTCAGAATCTGTTTTAACACCCAAATGCAATTTGTTCTGACCTTAATCAGTTGGTTATGTCCTTACACCTTCAATAAGTGTTTTTTGTGAACAATTTGAGCACAAACATACCAACCATGATCTTGCTGCTCTCAATTCAAAATTGTCACTGTCAGACATTCTGACACGGTCAACCTATTTTCTGTTAAACAGTGCAGAGAAAATGATAAGTATTGTTTTCTTATGCTCGCTTTGCCTTTGAAAAACAAGCTAATTTGATTTAATAGAATATTTGTCTTTAAAACCCTTTAACAATTTCAGGCCACACATCGCTAATCCAACTGAAGATCTGGGAGAACGGAATCTCTGACCTGAAGACTATCTGTGAGAAGCTGATGAGCGCCATGCATCACTCTCTGTGTGATGTGGTCATGGAGTACACCATGCTGACTGCTCCCATCTGTCACATCCCTCGACATCTTCAAGAGGGCTTCCCTCTCCCTCTGTGCTCCGTGCCTAACTCTCCTACCAGTCCTAAAGGTAAGTCACATCCCTCGACATCTTCAGGAGGGCTTCCCTCTCCCTCTCTGCTCTGTGCCTAACTCTCCTACCAGTCCTAAAGGTAAGTCACATCCCTCGACATCTTCAGGAGGGCTTCCCTCTCCCTCTCTGCTCTGTGCCTAACTCTCCTACCAGTCCTAAAGGTAAGTCACATCCCTCGACATCTTCAGGAGGGCTTCCCTCTCCCTCTCTGCTCTGTGCCTAACTCTCCTACCAGTCCTAAAGGTAAGTCACATCCCTCGACATCTTCAGGAGGGCTTCCCTCTCCCTCTCTGCTCTGTGCCTAACTCTCCTACCAGTCCTAAAGGTAAGTCACATCCCTCGACATCTTCAGGAGGGCTTCCCTCTCCCTCTCTGCTCTGTGCCTAACTCTCCTACCAGTCCTAAAGGTAAGTCACATCCCTCGACATCTTCAGGAGGGCTTCCTTCTCCCTCTCTGCTCTGTGCCTAACTCTCCTACCAGTCCTAAAGGTAAGTCACATCCCTCGACATCTTCAGGAGGGCTTCCCTCTCCCTCTCTGCTCTGTGCCTAACTCTCCTACCAGTCCTAAAGGTAAGTCACATCCCTCGACATCTTCAGGAGGGCTTCCCTCTCCCTCTCTGCTCTGTGCCTAACTCTCCTACCAGTCCTAAAGGTAAGTCACATCCCTCGACATCTTCAGGAGGGCTTCCCTCTCCCTCTGTGCTCTGAACCTAACTCTCCTACCAGTCCTAAAGGTAAGTCACATCCCTCGACATCTTCAGGAGGGCTTCCCTCTCCCTCTCTGCTCTGTGCCTAACTCTCCTACCAGTCCTAAAGGTAAGTCACATCCCTCGACATCTTCAGGAGGGCTTCCCTCTCCCTCTCTGCTCTGTGCCTAACTCTCCTACCAGTCCTAAAGGTAAGTCACACCCCTCGACATCTTAGGGAGGGCTTCCCTCTCCCTCTGTGCTCTGTACCTAACTCTCCTACCAGTCCTAAAGGTAAGTCACATCCCTCGACATCTTCAGGAGGGCTTCCCTCTCCCTCTCTGCTCTGTGCCTAACTCTCCTACCAGTCCTAAAGGTAAGTCACATCCCTCGACATCTTCAGGAGGGCTTCCCTCTCCCTCTCTGCTCTGTTGCCTAACTCTCCTACCAGTCCTAAAGGTAAGTCACACCCCTCGAGTATTCCCTCCTTGCCTTCTTCTTCCACTGGTCCAAAAGTTAAATCACATGCCCACTGCTCGTTTGCCTTTCTCTCCTAAAAGCCCCAAAGTTAAGTGTCTGAATTTTTCACTGATAAAGTACACAATGTTGACCAACCTCAAGAATCTGTCACTTGACATCTTCAGGATGAATTGGCTGTCCCTCTGTGCCTAACTCTCCCACTAGTCCAGAAGGTAAGTCATATCCCCCAGACATTTTCAGCAAGGATCTCCTCTCCCCTTCAAAAGCCTGTGTATATCCCTGAAGGTGAATAACTTTACCATTGTCAGACATCCTCACAAGGCATTCTTTCATCCTCTCTCCCTCTCTGCCCCTCTCTACCCCTCCCCTCTCCCTCTCTCTCTCCCCCCTCCCTCTCCCCCTCTCTCTCCCCCTCCCTCCCTCTCCCCCACCTTTCTCTCTCTCCCCCTCTCTCAATAAACTCACTGATAAGAACACCATGCTAACTTCTCCCTTCTGTCAAATCCCTCAACTCTTCCAACAAATGAGTCACATCCCAAGATATTTTTAGCAGGGTCTTCCTCTCCCCTATGACAGCTCTCTGTGATCAATTGCAGATCCACCCTCTGACTCGCGTGATCGGCGCCACTCCATCATAAGTCGACGCCCCTCCGACTCCATCAAGGTCAACGCGACCGGTCTGCCAACTGTCCAGCAGTCAGCTTCCCCCTACATGTCCCTGAAAGGAATCACGCCCAAGGCTGACAAGGTTGGCATCATATCCCCTGAAGTCAGTGAGGTAAAGCCGATGTGGAATACTCAATCTTCCCGTCTGGCATGAGGTGTTGTGGTTTGTGAGTTGTGTTGATGTGGTTCTAACTTCTATTCAGGCCATATTGGCATGAGGTGTTGTGGTCCAAGTTTGTGTGTTGTGCTGATGTGACTTTGAACGTCTATTCAGGCCATATTGGCATGATATAATGTGGTCCAAGATTTTGAGTTGTGTTATGTGACTTTCAACCTCTATTCAGGCCATATTGGCATGAGATGTTGTGGTCCAAGTTTGTGAGTTGTGTTGATGTGATATTAAACTCCTGTTTGAGAACATTTTGGCATGAGATGTTGCGTCCAAATTGTTTAGTTGTATAGAGATGAAGGTTGTTATTGTTATTAAGCATGAGAACTTGAGTTTCAATTGAAGAATGTTCTTTTTAGTATGAGATTTGAAGTTTGTCCTTTGAAATTTGAAAAAAGTTTTGGCATGAGATAGTGTGGTCCTAGTTTGTGAGTTGTTGTCAAGTTGCTTCCAATATATGGCATGAGATCTTATGGTTGAAGTTTATTAGTTGTGTCCAGTTGTTTCAGATGTTTATTTTGATATGATATGGCAAGTTGATGTCCAATTAAAGCATGGATTTTGAAGAACATTTTGTCATGAGATCTTTTTGTCCAAGTTAGTGAGTTTTGTTGATAGTTGTTTCAGATATTTATTTAGATATGGTATGGGGAGTTGATGTCCAATTGTATGTATGTTTTTTGAAGAACATTTTGCAAGATATATTGTTGTTCAAGTTTATGAGTTATGTTGATAGGAATGTCAAGTTGTTTCAGGCATTTATCATAACATAGTATGAGGAGTTGATGTCGAATTAAATTATGGTCTTTGAACAATATTTTGCCATGTGATATTTGTGTCCAAGTTTGTGAGTTGTGTTGATGGAATTTAGCATGTAGTGTTGTTGGAAAGAGTCCAAGGAGCGTGTTTCCAACTGGTTTTTCATTCGTGTAATTCTCAACAAATCATGCAAGGTCTTCTCAAAACCTCTAAGCCCTTTCACTGCTGAGCTATGTAGTGATAAGCAGCAATTAGCCTTTCACCCTACAAACCCGAAATCAGACTCAGAAAAGCTATTTGTAACTGACTTCTTAGGGGTTATAGTGTTAATTTCTGGGAGAAAGAAATCTGTGCCAAAGTTCAAAAAGTAGCAACTAAAACAGCAAATGAAATACAGTAGAACACGGATATAGCGAACACGGATATAGCGAACACTCGGATATAGCGAACAAATTGTCAAGTCCTGTCCCTATAAAATATCATTAAAATTATATGCGTATAGCGAACACCGGATATAGCGAACTAAATTCTTTGGTCCCTTGGAGTTTCGTTATCCGAGTTCTACTGTAGTTATAAAATCATGAATCAACATATCAACCTTGTTCACAGGCTTTTGACTGGTCGCAGTCTGCGGTACAGTCCCTGACCCAGCCCAACACTCCGGCTGCTGGATTCGGGATGTCGTCCTCCCCATTGGTGACGGATATGAGGGTGAAGGACCTTGTGACCAAATATGAGGACGGGGAGCGGGGGACACTCAACTCTGTCTTTACTGACCTCATGGAACCCTGGTTCAAGTTCTGTACAAGACTCGGTATGTTGCAGTTTGATGATGAGGGTGTTGGTTGTAGAATGGGGGAAGGGATTTGAGAGCTCGAGTGAATGACCTGGTCACTTAATATATGCAGAGGAGGACGCTCAACTCTGTCTTTACCGACCTCATGGAACCCTGGTTCAAGTTCTTTACAGGACTCGGTATGTGGCAGTTTGATGATGAGGGAGGGGGTTGTTGGTTGTGGGATGGTGAAATGAATATGAAAGTGAATGATCTTGTCACTTACTCTATACAAAGAAGGATGCTCAACTCTGTATTTACTGACCTCGTGGAACCCTGGTTCAAGTAATGTACAGGACTTGGTATGTTGTTGATGGGGGAGAGGGTTGTTGGTTGTGGAATGGTGAAATGGTTGTGAGAGTGAATGACCTGGTCATGTAATATATACAGAGGCTCTGACCTCATTAAACCTCATTCAATCAAGTTTTGTACAGGACTTGGTATGTGGGTTGTCGCTGATGAAAGGGGTTGTTAGTTGTAGGATGGGGGAAGGGATGTGAGAATGAGGAACCAGGTCACTAAATAAAGGAAAGGGGGAAGCTCAAATCTGTCCAATGGTCAGATTGGCCACGGTAAATAATTGTTCCGGCTCATGAGTTATGTTATCGAGGGCCCAAACACCAATGACATTTGGAAACTTTTCATTACTGTGTATACCCATTAAAGCATTACTATGAAAAGCAATGGGTTGAACTTTTAAGACTTTTCAGACATTTGAAAGCATGTTAGTCATTGGTAATGTCAACTTTTGTTGAACATGAATTGTGATTCCATCAGATGTAAGACGAGTGACAATTAACCCAATATATGCTTAAGGAACAAATCAATGTTGAATCAGGTTGTTCAACCTCCGATACGGCATTCATTTTGTAATGACTGTTACAGGTGTACCATCAGTGTTCAAGTGCCATCTGAAGTTGACGTCTCGGTACTCTGTGGACTATGTGATGTACGAGATACAAAGCATCATCAAAGACCTTTCCTCAAGCATCGTGCCCCGAACATTCAAGGTGGTCAAAACTCCATCTCAAGACACTCAACTGGAGGGCTTCCCTTATCAACCCTGTCGCCTACCAGTTCAAGTATGACGTGTTTTAGATAGAGATTATTACCTGAGTATGTCATATGACTTGTATGACACAAGTGTGACTTTTTGTATTGCCCGAGCAAGCGAGGGTTATACACAAATTTGTACAAGTTTCGTAAAACTCATAAGACACATTTCTGAGGGTAATAATTTATTTCTAACTGATTCAATCCCTTGTTATTCTCTAAGAAAAATCCAGATAACAGGCTTCCCTTGTTGCGTCTGGCTAAAGTGATGTCACAGGCGATAAAATACGGGAACAAACGCTACAACAATCGTTGCTAGGCAAAGGTGATATGTGCACATGTGCTCATATTGAACATGACATGACTTATTTTCAACACTATGGGAAAAACCTTAAATTACTCCAATTAAAGGATGCTTAGTGTCTGATGTTATCAGTACCAGGTACACTTTCTTCATGATAAATGACTTATCACAAAGCTTAGGTCACAAATATGATACAAGTTCAAGTTCAAGTCATATTATTCATAGGTAAAGTGCATAATAAAACAAATAAAAATATTCAGCAATTGTAAACAAGGCTAATTGTCTATTTGTCTCCCAATTCTGTTTTCAGATGATGTCATCACTAGAGACATCCCTGGATGTGAATGTGGCGCGGGAGAGGTCGATGGACTTCATCATGATTGGTAGAGATATTGACCAATGGAAAAACTTTGTGGAGGATGGCTCTATGGGACAGCCAGCTCTTACTTCCACTCCAGTTCCAAAATGTACGTCTTTCAACTAACCCTTTCTAACCCCTATAATTCAGAAATCTGAGCCCAGATCTTCCAAGCTCTCTTAGAGCTACTATCTTATAGCTAAGAGATCTTAGAAAATCCAGTTCCAAACTCATAAAAACTCCACATTAGTTTCAAAATGTATGTCTTTCAATTAACCCTTTCTTACCCCTACAATCCACAAATCAGGGTTCAGATTTTCAAAGGTCTCTTAGCTAAGAGATCTGAGAAAATCCGGCCAAGCTCAAAAACTTTTGTAACATGTTTTTTGGGGGTGAAAGGTTTACGGAAAGTATCTTTAGTTGACCAATTAGTTTATATGCTAAAATGATATAAGTGCATTGCCAGGCCTTGTTCGAATTTATTATATTAATTTATTTTACTATTTAGTGTTATCAGATATTGGTTGATTTGTGTTATATTTGACAATTTGATACCTGCCGAATGCAGAGCTATTCACAAATTTCCAGATAATGACCCTTAGCTGTATCTGACACTTATATAAGGTCTTGTGTTTCAAACTGGTTTAATCTTTAAGATACCTTGAAAATGGACAGGATTTGTTGAATAAACCTAGATATATATGTCACAAATAAAGCATCAGAATGAGGATGCCTCCTAGATCCTTGTCAAGATTTGTATCAGGGATTCAGAAATAAAATATTGATTTATGATACATAAAAAGCAAAGAACAGGAGAAGAGGATCAACTTAAGTCTTTGTAGGTTTTATTCAAAGACTTATAGGTTTTGCAGGCTTTCCTCCTGCAGTAACTTTTGCCATTTCTCTTTAGCCTACCAGTCTGTGCAGAAGTTTCAACCTCAAGTATCTGTTGACGGATCGAAGAGTCAGGAAGTCGGCAGATTTACCCTCTCGTTTGAAAAACCTTTTGTACCTAGACAGAGACTTCTCACAATCTTCATCACAGACAGACAGGTCAGTGACATTTGGAAGTTGAAAGAGGAGCTCATTCATATGTTAATCAAAGAGAAGCTTTCTCAATATTTTGGAAGGTGACCAGTTTGTTCAAAATCAAGAGCTGATGATATAAGTTTTATCATTCAGACGTAGGGGGGGTGGGGATATATCGGCCTCTTGCTTGGTGTTATGCGACAAGTCGGTATCCCCCGTGTCTGAACGGTATAACAACTTTATCTTACCGAATGTTTAAAGAAAACTCATATAATATGAAAATAAAAAGATTTGATGAAAAACTGCATAAGCGCTTTGAATATAGTTCGTTCACAGCTACATATCAGTATATCAAAAATAACCGTGATGTATTCAAGGTAACACACATTGTACATTTCAAGATGCTCAATCTGCACGCTTTTTGCATGATTTTTGTGGCGGCATATAATAATAATTAATCACCCCGCTCAAAAGGGTGATATCAGTATCTTTCAAGGGACACGTAGACAAATTAGAGATGGAGATTCTTACATGAGATAAGATAAATATTTTTATATTGCAGCTGTCAGTGTACACATATAACTGGGCAGGAGATGTCACAACCCAGCTGGAGGAGCGACTGTCCAAGCTGGTCAAGTGGAACAACGATCGGTCAGCCGTCCTCAGCAGCATCATCAGTCAGAAGCTGGGCCTCTTCCATCATAGCTCCTTCTCAGATACTCATGGAGTTCAGGTACGTAATAACCATGACTTTGTTCAGCTCCTTCTCCGATACAGGTACATGATCACTATCACATTGCATAGGATGACGTATTTCAGCTCCTTCTCAGATACATATGAAGTCAGGTACATAATCATGCTCAAAGGTCATCAGTTAGGCTGTTTATGATATTATCATATATCAGTCAGAAACTGGGTCTCGTCCATCATAGCTCCTTTTCAGATACTCATGGAGTTCAGGTACATCATTTTATTAACCGCTCTTATAGGATAGAATGGATTGGATATTGGGTAATAAGTTTGTATCAGCCAGAATGATTGACTCTTCCATCAAAGCTCAAATAAAACTCAGGGATGTAGTCACACTCCAAGGTTGATCTGTTATGCACTTCTGGGGAGATATCGTGTGTGAAGTGCTTATTGTTTCAATCAATTGATTTGAAACTCACAGGAGAACTTCCATTTGTTACCTTTTTGTTAGGTGTATCAATAGCACAGGCTTGCCCCAAGCAAATCTTTAAAACTCTGCAATTACGTTACTATTTTCCATGAGGCATGAATAACAAACTATATCAAACTGTGATATGTCATTTCTGGATACTTGTTATGAAACATACCTTTCTCCAGGAGATGGCGCAAGACTTGGATGGACTTATCAAGTTCCAAGCGCCACCAGTCAGAGAGACCCAGCGGAGACACAGCAGCACATCGCTACGAGACCGGGACATATCTCGAGTGTTGAGCATCTTCCACCCGTTCGACCAGACCTACAAGAACCTGCAGCCCCGCAGGCCCCTGCAGCAGAACTCAACCCTGTCAGCCCTGCGGGACCCTGTGACGGTACACGGCATGCAGGCGCAGGAGATTCGCAGTCAGTGCCGGAGAGGTGAGCTCAATATCTTAGTATGTGTCAAATGAGCTGGTTTGTTTTTGTGTTATGTTAGTGCAGAGGATATAATTTTTTATTCTCCCCTTATGTACTTACCTCATATCTACAATCATTACAAATTTCACATTCAGGCCATTTTTGCAAGTTTGCCACTCAGAGTTTTAGTTTCAGGATTCACTGAAAGTGCCATAATTATTGCGTGAACATGACCTGTGGATTGAATTTGACTATATATCTTAACGGCAGGAGAGATGACATACCTCTGAAAATACTATGATTCAAAGGAGCTTAGGGTAGAAGGATATGACTTAAGCCACCTCTATGGATAGGAGTAAAAAATGAATGTGCATGTGTTAATCACAGTATTGAGGTTTTTCAAATGATACTTTTTCCAGACAGCTACCGTCCTGGCAAACTGCGTCAACTTTACGCTGGCTGGTTCCAGAAGAATGTTGCAAACCCTCCAGTTTCAGTAAGTTTCATCTCAAATATTGATTCATCAACTAGTTACCAAATATTTTATCATTCATTCATATATTATGTTGATAGTTGAACAATTTCACGACTAGTTTTGGTTAATTTCATGACTGGGTTGCGTCGATGGCCAAGCTGTAAAAATTGGTACTTGAACAAATAAAATAAATGTTCACGAATGTCATCATCATCCATCGTCAATATTATCATCATCATCATGATCATTATCATGATCATCATCAACATCATTAACATCAGCTTTCATCACCATCCCCCTCATCATCATGATTATAAAATCTCATCACCAATGTTTCCCCTGCAGGAGGACTACCTGCAGCTACTTAAGCAGTCCTCCAGGATGTTCCACTACTGTGCCACACCCCTTCTCTTCCACCCCCAGTGGCGCCAGAGGGTGGTGGAGAAACAACCCACCTTCACGAGGCAGGAGTCGGCTCCCACCCTCAGTCCTCCGGTGATGGAGCGTACCGAGGGATCAAAATCGGTGAGTTGTTGATTGAAGAAGTCATCAAGCTTTTCACAGACACTTGAAGGTGTTGAATGGTTGAAATCTTCCTGATATCTTCCTGAACAAGCTCAAGCATGCATTCAATCCAAGAAGTGTTTTCATTGGCTTAGATTTAACAAGTTTGTGTTGAAATTATTGAACTGAAAAAAACCTACATAGAGGTAATCAATTGGGATAGAATGCAAAGATGTAACATATATGAAAAATATACAAATGATAGGTATTATCAATAAGTTCCCACTAATGCCAAGTTTATTTAAAAAATATTTTGAAATGTTAAATTGCTCACAAGTACACATGAAGTGAAAGTTTTTATCAGATAACATGTTTTATATATTGCCATCTTCATTTTGCATATAAGTATCTATTGCTGACATAAATGATGTAATGACCAAGGATCAAGAAAAATCTTAACTCTTTTGCCAAGTTCTTCTTGTAACAGTTTATGTGATCCACTGCCAAGAAAATTTAGACCTTTCCTATTTAAATTGATATGATAACAAATAACAATGTACCTCAATTACCCATGATTTTATTCCCGAATCGGCCCATTATATTTCAGTGTAGTCCAAGTTTTGGGCTTCATGTCCCAATACTCCAGTACTTTGGGGAAGTAAGTCCCTGTTGTGTAGATTGCCGCCAATCATGTGTTCATTTCAAAGCATCGTGATCTTCTCTTAACAGAAAAATTAATTACTCCTTTATTTATTCCTTTTTCCACTGTCTCTATCTTGAACATTTGAGTTTTTATACAAGACGGAATGAGTTTTTTGAAGGCTGTATTCTATAGGGTGTGTAGAAAAGTTGAAAATGTTTCTCTCTGATAAGTTTTACCAGATTCTTTAATTTTTCAATTGTTGTAACCTTTTTAGAAGCGGAATGTTATTATTGTTACTGAAATGATCAATTTATACTGAAGTGAAGGCATGTAACATTCGTTGTGATCATTTATTTTTTTGCATGAAGTTTTTACTTCATCAGATAGACAAATAAGATGAAGTATGCGGAATTATTTCAAAATATGTTTTCCTTTCTTAGATGTCTGCATGAATTTAATGGTAAAAAATTGAGTTCCAAAATTTGAAATGATTGTTGTGATTAAAAATACACAGGGGTATAGCATCTTATTTTAGATTTAAGAAAGGAACATTAAATTAATATTTCAAGATCTAATTAAAAAAACACTACAGGGGATAATTCTTAACTTTATCTGTTATTTCCAATATCATTATGTACAAGTTTATACAATATGAAGAAAGTCCTTTTATTTCATCCATCATCATTTATATTAGTTATCATAATCAGGCTTATCATAGTTTTAAGAATATACCTTTGTATTCAGATACATTCAATAAAAGAAAACAAGTGGCGAGACATGTCAACATATATTCTATGAATTATCTTCAAACATTATTATGTCCTGGTTGTTGATTGATTGAACACATTAATCCATTAGACTTCTTTACATCTCTGATTTGAAATGTCTGTACAAATATTTGTAAGAAAATTTCGTATATATACATTCATTGATTAAGAAAATTCAAATTATGAATGCCATGATAAAAAATATATTTCTCATTGTGCATCAAGCGTTCCCGACACAGCTCAGGAGCATCTGTCACCAGTCTGAGATCGAAACACACTGATACCCAGGAGGGCAGTTCTCGGAAGAAGGTGTCAACGCCCACCGATTCTCCGGAGGTGTGTCCCCGCCCACAAGAACCCCCTGCAGAGGAGAAGTGGCACGTGGAGCTGCGGCAGAGCTTCATCAAGCAATACATGAGTTATCTGCAGGACCTGGGTTTTGTCTGCATCAACGTGCAGCACGCACCGCGCAAAAGGTAAGATTTGGGGATGGTGATTTGTGGTGAATACTTGAAATCATACAAGAGGTACTTGAGCTAACTGTAAGAGCTGGGTTTTGTCTGTATAAAAATCCAGCATGCACCGCCAAAGGTAAAATTTGGGGTTGGTGATTTGTGGTGAACACTTGAAATCATACAAGAGGTACATGCGCTAACTGTAAGAGCTTGGTTTTGTCTGCATCAACGTGCAGCATGCACCGCACAAAAGGTAAAATTTGGGGTTGGTGATTTGTGGTGAACACTTGAAATCATACAAGAGGTACATGATCTAACTGTAAGACCTGGGTTTTGTCTGTATAAACATCCAGCATGCACCACGCAAAAGGTAAATTTTGGGATTTGGAGAGGGAATAGGTAATGGTTGCCTGATTTGTATTGTTAATACCGGAAATCCTGAAAGAGGTACTTGAGTTATCTGCAGGATCTGGGTGTTGTCTGCACAAAAGGTCAAAATTTAGGGTTGGGGAGAGGTGATAGCCGATGGTTGCCTGATTTGTATGGTGAATACTGCAAATCTTTCAAGAATATGAGCTAACTCTAAGACCAGTTGACTGTATAAACATGCACTGTGCAAAAGGTATAATTCGGGGGTTGGGAGAGGTGATACTCTGGCTTGTTTCATCAGGTACATTTGCTAAATGTAGGGTGTTAGCTTTGTCTGCATCACAAAAAAGTACAATTTGCAAACTCATGTAAAAGTACAACATGGTGGTTGAGTAGATAACTGTTTTCCTGAAAAGGAAAAATAATTTGTACTATTCCAGATAGAGTGATGTCAGTGCTAACAATGTTTCAGGTACAGTAAAGTTGTCCCCCCTGACGGGCGTGCTACAGCGAGTGATGAGGACAGGAAGTGGGACAAAGTGCACAGTCTACAGAAGACGCTCCAGTCAGGAATCATGATGATGGAGATCGGCTTCCGGGAAGCTTACTTCTGTGTCAAGATGTTTGTCATGGATGCTCAAGTGATCGGAGTGTTCGTCAACCAGCAGGTGGGTTCCATCTTGAAATTAAATAACAATAATATTTGATGGCATTCATGAAAAGAAATATCTGTACTTAATGTACATAACCTGTTCATCCCTATAATCCAGAATCAGGCTTAAAATGTATTTGCTTTCTAAGGAGTAAATGTGTTAATCACTCACAACTCGATCCTTAATCTGAAATAACATGTTTGTCACCTTTAACACAAGCTTCACCAGGTATCCATATATATCACTAGGTGTACAGAGGAATATTTGAATAAAGTAACTTTCAATATTGCCTGTATTAACTCTTCAAACTCACAATTTATCAAACAAATCTGTCACCCATCAGGTAGGTTGGTTGGTAGAATAACTCTGGGAATCACATGTCAAGAACTTCCATTTTTTGCTTCCTGACAAACCTTTCTAAGCAATATGTTAGAGCATTAGTTTGTGAGTCCATAGATCAATTCCTAAACTCACTTTTCAATCAAATGTATTTCTCCAGATGTTTCAAGTTATTCATTATATTTCATACCAGATGCGGCTGTTGTTTGTGGACGAGTGTGAGAACTGCAAGGATCTGATCCACGTGCACTCCTTCGCCCACGACTTCCACCTGCGCTGGATCCAGACCTATCTCAGCGGGGACGGCAGAGTTCTCAAACCTGGATTCCATCTAACCAGCTTCCTGGAGGACTTCATCCGTATCTACCCCTACCCTCCCAGCTTCTCCAGGAACCTCCTGAGACAGGGTCAGTCTCTCTCAGTCTCTGTTGTCTGTCATAATGTCTCTCTGTTTGTCTGTGTGTTTGTCTGTCTAGAGGACTTCCCCTACCCTCCCAGCTTCTCCAGGAACCTCCTGAGACAGGGTCAGTCTCTCTCAGTCTCTGTTGTCTGTCATAATGTCTCTCTGTTTGTCTGTGTGTTTGTCTGTCTAGAGGACTTCCCCTACCCTCCCAGCTTCTCCAGGAACCTCCTGAGACAGGGTCAGTCTCTGTCAGTCTCTGTTGTCTGTATGTCTCTCTGTTTGTCTGTGTGTTTGTCTGTCTATAGGACTTCCCCAACCCTCCCAGCTTCTCCAGGAACCTCCTGAGACAGGGTCAGTCTCTCTCAGTCTCTGTTGTCTGTATGTTTGTCTCTTTAGAGGACTTCATCCGTATCTACCCCTACCCTCCCAGCTTCTCCAGGAACCTCCTGAGACAGGGTCAGTCTCTCTCAGTCTCTGTTGTCTGTATGTCTCTCTGTTTGTCTGTGTGTTTGTCTGTCTAGAGAACTTCATCCATATCTACCCCTACCCTCCCAGCTTCTCCAGGAACCTCCTCAGACAGGGTCAGTCTCTCTCTCTTTCTATGAGTTCTCTAACATGAGTTTCTGATTCTATCTCTTAATCTGACTCTCTTTTTATCTCCCCTCAGAAAGTAGTTAGGCTGAGGGCTACGTCTGTCAGTGTGTCAATCTGTGTATTCATCCGACTGAATTAAAGGGCATAATTTTCCTCAAAACTTTGCCTTTGGGGTATCAGTGGCGTACGTATCAATGCCTTGATTGGGTTTCAAAATAAGCATGCAAATATTTATTTTTACAGTTATTGCCCTTATACCGTTTTTTTTTTTTTTTTTACTCTTGGTAAATGTTGAGAGCTAATTTGATGGGGGATGTTGATGATTATGTCTTCTTCTTCTTCACTATTTCCCATTCTGCTATTCTGCATGACTGCCTGCCTGTTTCTCTATCATTCTTATTTCTTATCTATCTGTCTTTATCTCTATCTTTATTTATCTGCCTGCTCCTCTGGTTCTCTTTGTGTTTATCTGTTGAATATGTTCAATCAAAATTTGTCTGTTTAAAGGGGCAGTAGCACGTTTTTAGGGGGAATATAAGGTGATGTCAGGAAAATGAAAATTAATGGTTCCAATTGAAAGACAATGTATCTAAACTAAAAGAAGCAGTAGTAATTCAAATATATAATGTAAAGTTTAGCCATGCGATTCCATTTTCTTACACAAAATGAATTAAAGGTGTTCACACAAAAATGGCCGCCAATGAATTTTAGGTGAATCTTCATACTTTGTTCCCTGACTATGGAAGGTTGGCTTGTGTAATGAGATTTTTGACACTTTCAAAAGATTACATTTAGCGTTAACGTACAATTATCAGTGAAAAATTTGAAATATAAAATTATCAAAAAACGTGCTACTGCCCCTTTAAGTAGGAAACTTGGACCTTATATATTGTAGAGTCAGCAGTGCTACCGGACCTGCCGTGCCCGAGTCCGCGACTGTTTGAGTACATGTTGACCCAGATGAAGCAGCACCAGATGAGAGTCTTCAAGATGGTCCCCACTGTCGATGCTGATTTAGACCCTGTATGTATCTACTCTTGTAGTCTGATAGGATTTCCTTCTTGGAGTTTTTAACAAATTATGATCAAATTTATTAACTTTTTTGCATGGTCCATAGAAAGTGAAATAGTGACTTGTAAAAATAAGATTAGTTGCGCTCAGAAATATTTACCTATTGTTTTTAAAAAATAATTAGATATTTCTAAATGGTAAATTCTCAACTTTATTGCACGATTTATAGAAAGTGAACTAGTGACTAGAAAATAATAAATAAGTTTATCATGAAATATGTACCTATTTCAAGAAGGATCAAGTACTTTAAGATATAACATCAGAGCATTGTATTTCATCAGTGAATTCCTATCACATTTTCACTTGTGACTTAAACACAATAACTTTCATTTATGTTTTCACTGGAAATAACAAACTAAACAAAAATATATAATTGTTGTTAAAACTATACCTCTGGATTGAGTTGCCAATATCTTGACAGGAGAGATCCAACAGAGATTGAGAGAGAGAAAAGTTATTAGTGGTGTGCGTGTTGTTTCGTCCCCTAATTATCTCCCTTTCCAGAGTTATCTCCCAACAATGGTTTTCATTGATATATTCACTAAACAAAACATGTAACAGAAATATTTTTTAAATGATTGACAGTGAGATAATCTGTTTTATCAGCGAAATAAGCCCTCTATATGGCTACTTCCCATATGTACCTTTCCAGGACTACATCTTCGTGAAGGCAGACGAGTTCGCACTGGTCCGCCACATGAAGCTGAAGCGAGACATGACGGATATAACGGGCAGCGAGGCATCAGATGAGTATGATGTCGGGCTGGTCATCATTCACGACAATCCGAAGGGTCTGCTCCAATCAGAGACAGAGTTGATGGTCCTGAAGCTCAAGTTCTTTGTCGTCCTCACTCGCAGGAAGGACTGTTTCCCCATGAGAACGCTGGATAAAAAGCTCGGAGAATTCAGGTCTGCCGCCACCAAAACAGTCTCAACTGGTAAGTGTTGATTGAAGAATATAGTAAGAATGATGAAGACAAGAATAATTCTATGGATGAACAACTTCTTTATTTTACAGTAGCGAGGTAGAATTACTCATGTCTTCCTTATACTATCAACTTCTAGAATGCCACTCAAACAGCTCAAGTAAGAATGATGACAAATAAAGGGATGATAATTTTTTTTTTCATGATATGCAACATCCGCGATATGCGGATTCTTGTGACAAGACAAGTAGACGTCGATATAGCTGTCTCCATTCTAGTCATTTCAAAATATCTCTCAAAGAATTAACGTTGTCTAAAGCTTCATGTTATTGTAATCAAGAACAGTTCTGTCCTGTACTATTACATTCAAAGCATAAAGTCAAAACATTTTATACACTTGGTTTTCCCTGTCATGTTGATATTAACTCAATTTCATATAAATTTCAACCTTAGAATCTGATGAGTGTTGATTTAATCAAATAACATTGACTTTTTAATGAAAACCTTCCAAGTGCTTCATGAATCATGGTTTTGTGATGTCATTCAGTATGTTCTGATATGCTCTTTTGTACCAATGCATATTGTTTAGCCAAAAGTCATCCAAAGCCGGCTCTGGAAATCTTTGCAAGTCTGTGACAAAGTCTTTGAACTATTCCATGGCAATTATGATAGGATTGATAGAGCATGCTGATATTGATGCAGGTAACTTTGAGAGCATGTCATCCTCCACAAGTGATGAAGCGAGTCGTCCAGTTGCGGTCAAGCAACATCTGAGTGTCCGACAAGAGAGGGTCAACTACCTCGGACCGTCAAGTGTCCATCAACCGCTGTTCAGCTTGCTGGCTGAAGAGGTTCAAGCTGGACGGTCAGTTTGCTTATGTATACACCTTGTCACCACACATGCACATTTTATCACCGGCATAAATGGATTTTTCAGCGGACAATAAATTTTTCAATATTTTTCACTTAGTGAAACTCTATTGTCAAGTTCATCAAAATGGTGTAGTAAAACACATTTAAATGCTAAGATAATCTCATGCGAAAGGGGAACTTGGAAATTTATCAAACAAGATTAAAATTTAACGTTTATATGTCTCAAAGAGACATTAACCAGGTCATCCTCCATTGATATTAACACTAGAAGATCCATAAAACTGGCTTACTCAGCATTCGTCATAGCCCCCATCCTACTACATCAGCGTATATGTCTCCGCTAATGCTACAACCTATCCCCTGATATCCTCCTATGGTCTTCTGCCGTATGGCTATATATAGCAAGCCAATCAATTGATGCCCTTTCAGCGATAGCGGCAAACTAGTTTCTTGGCTTCGTTCCGTGTGCTCACCTCGTGATTCAAGTTAACCAATAGGAGTGCTATTAGATAATAAATCTTATTCTCGTTGCAGTCTCCCGCTAAGCTCCAAATCACGCGCTCTTAGATTTCCACGTGCGACATCACTAGACAACAGTGTATGGAGTTCGGAATAGTTTGACTGAAAACAGACAGGCTATAAATAGCGCCCAGCAACCACCCGTCAGCGATACGACAGAAGACCATAGGAGGATATCAGGGGATAGGTTGTAGCATTAGCGGAGACATATACGCTGATGTAGCAGAATGCATAGCCCCTTTGCAGTTGGATAACATTTTCTGCTACTGTCTCATTCAGACCACTAAATGAAATTCTGTTTTCGTGCTGGTTTGAATATTCGATTAAATATTTTTGATAAAATTGATTACGATTGTTGTAGGAGCATGCAAGAACTAGATTTGAGGCTAGATTAATTAGCATGAAAAAATGTTAATGTTTTAGAGACAAGATTGCTGAGATGGTAGAACTGTCAAAAGTAAAATGTCGGCGCGACTATCTGTGGCACCGGATGATGGTAGTCGAGGAAGATAGTAAAAGGAAGAAAAGAAGTGAAACAGAAGAGAGTCGTGATCCAGTGAGTGTTATAACCTTGTTCAAATGTATATTGGTATGAGTTCTGAAATTTAGTACAAAAGTGGAGTGCCTTCATAAAAGTCACTTGAAAGCAAGGTTTCTTGTGTTATCCAAAGTTAAGAGGTTTGACTGTTTACACATATGCACAGTGTCTGTAAAACACATATTTGAGATGGAGAGGGCAAATGATCATTTCACTCAAGTAAGATAACAGCTGGGTCCTACGATTTCATGCCATGATGCTTTGTAGCCATTAGTCCTACATTAATATTTGGGCATTATATCGGAACATAAATTTATTAATCATTTGCCTTGGATCCTAGCATGTTCTAGATATCCTCTATGGAAGGGATTGCTTCAGGGTTTGTTTCCAATTATATAAATTGTGTCTCAATCCAATCAAGAGTTAAACAGGACTGAGCCTAAAGGAATACCTAGAGCTGCAGAAGATGGTGATCAGAGTCCCTCTAGAGGAGGTGGATCCTCAATTCCTCATTTTCCACCATATGCCTCTCTTTAACCAAAATGTGTTATATCTGTCTCTAATGTTCATATTTGCCCTTCAATTCCAATGCAGAGCACAACAAGACTAAGCCTGGAGGAATACCTTCAGCTCCAGAAGATGGTGATCAGAGTCACACAAGCAGGAGGGATTAAAACTCCTCACCTTTGATAACAATCATCTTTCTTATTAATTGAAATTTATACACTTGTCTCAAATATTCACCCTTGCCCTTCAATTCCAATCCAGAGCACAACAAGACTGAGTCTGGAGGAATACCTGGAGCTGCAGAAGATGGTGATCAGAGTCCCTCTAGAGGAGGTGGACCCACAGCTCCTCACCTTCCACAACATGCCTCTCTCCTGGTACACTCAGCTCTTCGACGTCATCGTCAACAAATACCCAGAGACTCACCGCAACTTTGTCAGTCAAGACGGCATGCAGAAACATATTGTGAGTGTTTTCATTACATGTCACCAGTGTATGAAATAAGCCTGAAAAGATACCAGTCCAAAACTGTATTAAATTTTGGGGTAAAATTTAAGGAAATCAACCAAATAGTTACCAGCTCTGCCTAATTTCATGCCATGTACTCTCCAGAACCTATTGCAATTTCATCAGTCATAATGAATGGAGTTTTTTTACTCCAAATATTTCATCCATTTACATCATCAGTTATTAGAACTAAAAGAGCAGAAGTAGCAAAGCACTGGCATGACTATAAAACAGATTGCTTAAGCATAGACATAAATGTAGACTTCAACTGTTATAATGTTCATCCCGACTGGTTACTGGTACATATCATGAGTACATTGTGAAACATGTATGACAAGTTGCCTAGAAAATCAATTGATAATATTAGTTTCATGTTTCACTTTACAGCTGATACTGAATCCGAACAACCTGGACATGTACATCACAATGTCTGTTGACTACAGAAGCAACCGAACAGTGAGTATAGTCACTATCTATCTACCTTTTATTGTCCCCTGCCAGTGTGAAGACTTTGTCCAGTTTTTGTTGTGATATCTTATGAACAATTGTGCCAAGAGTCAGAATAAGACTTCAATGGATGACTAACCAGACACCAGTTGATTTGGACGACCTTCACCTCATCCTCAAGATCACTTCAAGTCTTGAAATTTAGTAAAAACCTTCACTGACCTCTTTTTCTAGGTCCATAATTCTAGCTGATGTCTTGATTGTTCAATCTTTATTCGGTACTTAAAAGGCCTCAGGCCTATAGTACATTCAGTATATACATATTAGCGTATTTACACATTCATTTGATATATAAAGACAATACATAGCATTTAGTTTGGTAGTACATTTTTGCGATACAACATTGCATAATAAATAAACATAGACAGGTTTTGAATAACAAAACGATTTTTACTATTTAACAAGGATGATAATTTTGACTCGTTTGGATGGACATAATAAAATTCATTAATGTATTTAGAGCGAATGCTATTATACATGGGGCATATAAGAAGAAAGTGGTATTCGTTTTCAATTACATTTAGGTTACAGAGCTTACATAGTCTAAATTCTCTTTTGGTGTTGGTATATCTACCTTGTTCGATTTCTAAATCATGGGATGAACAACGAAATCTTGCTAAACATATTCTAAACTTTTTTACATTTAAACAAGACAAATAAAATTCGGTATTAAAATAAGTCTTAAACAATATATAGGAGTCACATTTTCGTGATAGATTGGTTTTTTCTTTCCATGTCTGCAAATATATATCTTTGAGTCTTTGGGCGAATTGATGAATAAAATATGTATGAATACCAGTATCTTGGTTGAACCAAACATTTCCGAATCCAGTAGAAAATAAAATATTCTTTACATCTGTAACCCAGTTTTTTTGTCCATTTCTATCATATAAAAGCATCATGTTGTAACATTTCCTTGGTAACCGAGAAGATGGCATGTATACTAATTTAATCCAATATTTAATAACCTTAACATATGTGTAGGGGGATATGGTCACATTTATTTTGAATAGACATTCTGTTTCTTGTACTCTTATGATTTGTATTGAGCTTCAGAAAAATCACATAACAAAATGCCTTCACTGTAGTTATGTAAAAAAATGTAAAACTATCCAATGAATATGCATACCATTTAAATGTTAGTGTTGCTGTATTTAGGAGTGCTGTTTTTCCTCTGGGGTTTGTGGTGGTTGAACTGCCAGAACTCCGAATCCACAAGAGGTTTAAGGACCCAAGATGCGAGCTCTCCTAAAACTGTTATATCTATAATAAGATTTTAAAGTGAGTTCATGTATTACAGGAGTTGTGTGCTGTACACCTGGAACCCCAGCAAGATCAGGAGCATACTCTGAACTCTCCCAACCTACCGGTGTACACCACCCAGTCTCACATAGAGGACATCGTCAACACTCTCATGTACCACACGTGGACCTACATCCTGCAGTAGACTTAACTCTCCTACATCCTGCAGTAGACTCAAGTCTCCTTCATCCTGCAGTAGACTCCACTCTCCTTCATCCTGCAGTAGACTCGACTCTCCTTCATCCTGCAGCAGACTCCACTCTCCTACATCCTGCAGTAGACTCAACTCTCCTACATCCTGCAATAGACTCTCCTACATCCTGCGTTAGACTCTCCTACTTACTGCAGTGGACTCAACTCTCCTACATCCTGCAGTAGACTCCACTCTCCTACATCCTACAGTAGACTCGACTCTCCTACTTACTGCAGTGGACTCAACTCTCCTACATCCTGCAGTAGACTCCACTCTCCTACATCCTACAGTAGACTCGACTCTCCTACTTACTGCAGTAGACTCGACTCTCCTTCATCCTGCAGCAGACTCCACTCTCCTACATCCTGCAGTAGACTCAACTCTCCTACATCCTGCAATAGACTCTCCTACATCCTGCGTTAGACTCTCCTACTTACTGCAGTGGACTCAACTCTCCTACATCCTGCAGTAGACTCCACTCTCCTACATCCTACAGTAGACTCGACTCTCCTACTTACTGCAGTAGACTCAACTCTCCTACTTACTGCAGTAGACTCCACTGTCCTACATCCTGCAATAGACTCTCATACATCCTACAGTAGACTCGACTCTCCTTCTTACTGCAGTAGACTCAACTCTCCTACATCCTGCAGTAGACTGTCTAACATCCTGCAGTAGACTCTCCTACTTACTGCAGTGGACTCGACTCTCCTACATCCTTCAGTAGACTCGACTCTCCTACATCCTTCAGTAGACTCCACTCTCCTACATCCTACAGTAGACTCGACTCTCCTACTTACTGCAGTAGACTCAACTCTCCTACTTACTGCAGTAGACTCCACTGTCCTACATCCTGCAATAGACTCTCATACATCCTACAGTAGACTCGACTCTCCTTCTTACTGCAGTAGACTCAACTCTCCTACATCCTGCAGTAGACTGTCTAACATCCTGCAGTAGACTCTTCTACTTACTGCAGTGGACTCAACTCTCCTACATCCTGCAGTAGACTCCGCTCTCCTTCATCCTACAGTAGACTCAACTCTCCTACTTACTGCAGTAAACTCAACTCTCCTACATCCTGCAGTAGACTCTCCTACTTACTGCAGTGGACTCAACTCTCCTACATCCTGCAGTGGACTCATCATCTCCTACATCCTGCAGTAGACTCCACTCTTCTACATCCTGCAGTAGACTCTCCTACTTACTGCAGTGGACTCAACTCTCCTACATCATGCAGTGGACTCTCCTACATCCTGCAGAAGACTCCACTCTCCTACATCCTGCAGAAGACTCCACTCTCCTACTTACTGCAGTGGACTCAACTCTCCTACATCATGCAGTGGACTCTCCTACATCCTGCAGAAGACTCCACTCTCCTACATCCTGCAGAAGACTCCACTCTCCTACTTACTGCAGTGGACTCAACTCTCCTACATCATGCAGTGGACTCTCCTACATCCTGCAGAAGACTCCACTCTCCTACATCCTGCTGTAGACCCGACTCTCCTTCATTCAATAGTAGATGTAATGAGTATCAAAATCACCATAAGTCTTAGTATTTACCAAAAGCGGATGTGTAAGGAGCTCACATGCGTGTTTAATGTGTGTCATAAGAATAACGATACGTATCAATGATGTTAAATAACAATATGATTTGATACATGTTAAGATACACTATTTTATTTAACAATGTCTGATAATATATCTTTTATGAATTTTGAAGGGCAAAATGTCTTTATCAAACTATTCTCAATCTGTTAGGGAGTACAACGGCAAGAATTGAAATCACCCAAAATAAGACTGCATCATTTGAAAACTGAACCATCTCGCATCATGTGAAATTATTGCATAAACATTACCACTAGACTAATGTTGACATTATTCTCGACGGCAGTAGAGAAAGTACAGAGAGAAGAGAAAGAAAAATATATAGTGGTCTGCGTGTTGTTTCTTACCAAGTTATCTCCCTTACCTCCCCTGAATTCAAATCTGAAACTGTTCCTCTTTTCTCTGTACGCTGAGAGTGCAGATCGTTATGAGTTGAGAGAGTTTTGCCTCACCCTCTTTGGATTTTGGACTTCTGTTTTTCATTCATTGGATTACCATCATTGAAATCACACAAAACATCACTGCATCATTTTAAAGCTGAACCTTCTCGCATCATGTAATTTTGATTATTAACCCTCCAATGTTTCTGACATGAAAGCTTAATACAAGTACTGGATTGCTTTCAGTATTTGATTCAATTATGTCGGTTATATTGAAAATGTTCATTTTATACAAATTTCAATATATGATTAAGACGATAACAATTTTAGGACAATTTACAAATGAAATTAATTTCTTTTGAGTAGTCTAAATTCAAAATGTATGTCCTCTCAGTCAATTGAATATGTTTCCAAAAGACATTTGATTTATCAATTTCTATATTGCTCATGATATATCTACATCGATATTAATTAACAACAAATCAAACTGATGTTGAGATAGTCAATCCCTCCAGTATTACTGAGTCTGGAACCCCCAGCTGTGCTATGTTGAATGTCAAAGAGTATTACAAGATTTTATTGTGCAATATGTATATACATGAATGCTTCCAATATGAATATGTAATTCAATATGTCTGTATGTTTATCAAATTTGGTATATACCTGTTGTTTGTCCATTCTTTGTATGAAATTATAATTCTGTTCAACAAACTGATTCTGTGTACAAAAACAATGCTCATAATAGAAGCCAGTATGATGAAAGCAAAACAAGTTCTGTAAGAAATCAAATTTTTGTAGTAAAGATGCAATAATTAGGCATGGGTATGTCAAAATTTCCTGACTGTATACCCTTACCCATATGGACTTACCCGAATATCCTTACCCCTATTTCCCTGCAAAAACCCACACCTTGTAACTGTACACTACCAAATAACCTACCATACGTTATACCCTACCACAATACCCCTTCCCTTATTACCCTGCCAACTTCAATCCTTTTGATCGAAACTACCCAATACCCTACCCTACCTGTTTACCCTACAACAGTACCCCTTTATTATCCCTTATTACCCTGCAAAAATAAACCCTTACACACTGCCGCAATGCCCATCCCCTTTTAGCTTGTCAATACTGTACCCCTTACTATTCTACAGAACCCAAATACCCTACCCTTAATTTTTTCCCTACCACACTACCCAAAATATCCTGCAAATTAAACCACACTTCCCAAATACCCTACCATAACTTATTACCTGACCACACTACCCCATCCCAAATTACCCTGCCAATTACCAAACACTTCCCAAATATCCTGCAATAACTCATAACCTGACCCCATTATCCCATCCCAAATTACCATGCCAATTAACAAGCACCTCCCAAATACCATACCATACCTTATTACCTGACCCCACTATACCCATCCATATATTACCCTGCAAATATACAAATACCCTACCATAACTTATAGCCTACCACCACTACGTATCCATATATTACCCTGCAAATATACAAATACCCTACCATAACATATAGCCTACCAATCCCTATATTACCCTGCTAATACCCCATTCTTTAAGACCCTGCCTTGTTATCTATAATGCTGAATACGTTCCAATGCTAAGTGAAAAGTATTTTTTCTTGAAATTTAGTGATGTATATAATATTTTAAGTCAAATGAATTCATCTTTTTTGTTTTTATTGATGTTCATGTATTTGTTGTTTTTTGTTTCATTTTTCATATTTTATATAAAGATCATGCTCAATTCAAATTGTGATGATTTGCAGTAGCAGAATTTCAAGATTTCATAAACCAAATGATAGAATCTATGAATATATAGTTTGTAGTTCTTGAAAGAAACTTTGACAAAACATTTAAATTTACATTCGTTTGTCTTTGTACTTAATTTCAATTAATACACAAGTAAGTGTATCAAACAGTTCACAATACTTGACAAAGTGTTAGAAGTCACTTTCAATTGTATTCAATGCATAAGCAAATTTATACTTTAAATAAATAACTGGGTAATTGATTTCCCTCAGATAATACAAAAGTTGAAATGTTGCCTTAGAAATAATTATCACAAAATACTTGCCAGCAGGAATGGCTAAGCTGTAATGAAAGTTTAAGTATTTTTTAGGATGTTTTTAAGAAAATAATTAATTGCCATCGTCTTTCATGGTTTGATTAACCAAATATGATATGAAAAAGTCATCATTTATGTGCTATATGTGTAAGAAATGTGTATCTGTCTGTGTTAAGTGGTGTGTGAAATTGTTCATAAACTGTTTTGTGAGAGAATAAAATTATGAAGTTTTTTTATGAAACTCTTTTATTTTGTTGATGATAATTTGTGTAATTGCAAGAAAAGTGTGTGAATTAAATCTCACAATATTACATTATTACAGTAGAGTGTTCGAGTTCAATTATATATTTTGTATAATAAAAGTAAAAAAGTTTTCATGAGAGGTAACACACATCGATGCAGAAATGATAGTTTTAATATAATAGCAATACTAGAAATGTTTCTGTTATAAAGATATTTATTTCTATTAGATATATACTCAAAATATATTTTTTCAGTATATTATCAGTCAACTTTGTACAATCATGTATTAAAGCTATTGGACAAGTGTTTGAGTGAGAGAGACAAGGTAAAAATACTTGTTGATGATTTTTTGTATATATGCATGAAAAGTATAAAAAATATAATATATCTACTGGATTATACAGTATAAACTCATGGTCAACTCTAGAATGGTATACATGTTGTACTAAATTGTTGTATGAATGTTTCATGAGAAAGTTTGTGTTACCAATTATGAGGAAAATTGTTGATAATTATTTGCAATATTGTATAACATAAAGAACATTATTCTCATAATATGATAATAGGTTAATAGCAGAGGTCAACTTTTTACAGTGATGTATTTTGTACTGAACTTGTATGAATGTTCGCATGATCGACTCGGTTTGTGTTTTGGATGGTGTTTGTGTTCCTTGTCTAGTTGTGTACGTAAGGGGAACTTTTTCATGAATGATTTGATAAGCAAAATATCTTTTATGATATCCTCTAAACAAAATGTAAAACTTTTGACAAATGTAATTTTTGTCTTTTATGCAATAAGATTTAGTATGAAGAATTGATTTGATAATTGTTTTGCTTCATATGAGTTTTATTTTATCAAAATGTCAGACAGAAACAATGCGTAATAAATTCAAGATATTGTCAACTTCAATCTTGTTTTCTTGTTATTCATCCTGCGATATGACCATCCTCATGATTCTGAGCGCCAAGTGAGGAAACAACATCTTCCATCTTTTAACATTGTTTGATATGACAATGCCTTGATTATAGCTGAAGGCTGTTTTTCATAGCTATGATAAGCATTTTTTTATCCAAAAAAAATGTTGATATACAAGGAGAATGACATCAAAACTAGCAACAACTCCCATCTTTTAACGTCTTTAGGTATGACATGACCGGGAATAGATCCCAAGTCTTGCAGGTGACAAGTCGACACTCTACCCACTGAGCTGTTTGAATATGCAGGGAGATTCATGTCAAGAATTAGAACTCAACAGCCTTTCATCCATGGTAAATTCAGAAATTCTCTTTATGCCCCTGGCACCACACAGCCACGGATGTTCTGTCCTTACTGCTGGGCCCCAACCAAGTAACCAAAGTCTCCCATCTTTTAATGTCTTGTGAAATGTTAGGCCGCGAATGGAATCTTAGCCTCTCGCTTTTCCAACTAAGCTACTTTCAGGACTCACACTGGTAGTTGAGCCTAAATTTAATTCTCAACACCTTTGTTCACCTGTAATGACTATATATTGCCCAATCCGTACTGAACAACAACTCGCTCTCAGCAACAAGTATAATGGCATTTTGCCAGCTGCTTTAGTAACCAACTTACATTTTAATGGGTCTTTGTATGTCTTAGCTATACTTCATGACAGTCTGTCAACTCATTATCAAAGTGAAAATGACATGGGTTACTAAAAATAGAAACAATGACGTCAAAGCTATGTTTCATGACGTCATATAATATATGCTATTGTTATCATGACGGCATTGGTCCGTTCTTGCACACAATCAAACTGAAATGTCGCTTATTGCTGTATATTCTCTTTTCGTTTTTAAACGGAGACATAATAAAACAATTATGGACTGGTGAATTCTGTCAATACCTGTTTTTAGAGACCCCAGGAAAACTATTGACCTTGGACTTGGTCCTCGGTCAATATTGTTTTCCCCGGGTCTATAAAAACAGGTATTGACCTCATTGCCAGTCTATAATTGTATAATATAACAACCACCTTGATTTTGAATATATTATTTATTGCTTGAGACATACGGATGAATATTTGTGGGAAATATATGACATCCATTTCTGAGTAACAGTCAAAAGTTACAAATAAACATTGTTATATTGACAATAATATCTGGGTATTAGTAAATAACACATTGCACAGTCATATATATGTATGACAATATATGTATATATACAATCTAAGGTAAGGCACTCTAACTTGACTACATTGCATGTCTATATCAATGAATTTGTTCCCGTTTTCAGTTCATTTTTTAAAGTGAAATTTGAAATTTTGAAATTAAAATGCAAATTATTTGGCAACAGAATTCTTGACATGCTAGATGATCATAGATGATATGATATCAATTAAAACTTTTGAAATTGAAATTGAGTTTTGTGAAATGCATATTCATGGGGAAATACATAACTTTATTTGCTAATGCATATATTTTCTTCAAAGTAGTGTTTTCTCAATCAATTGTTTTTCTGTCTGATATTTATGTTGTATGTATGAGACTATCAGACGTAACTGAAGTCATAATTATCATCACAGATTTTTTTAAACTGTTTGTCAACTCTCAAAAAAATAAAATCTTAGAGAAAAAATTAAGGCATCATAGTTTAGATGCATAGATATTATTTTAGTGTAATGGGTAGGTATGATTTGTGACTCAATATCTTGCAATAATTATAACAAACAACTACAAACATCATAATGAATATATATGTATAAATGCGATATTCTGTGAAACTTAGTCTTAACAAACACAATGTGAATTTTCCATAAAAACACCTTCCTAAAAACATGGGTAAAAAAATTCAAGCAAAATATTGAGAATGAGGAGTAGAAAGAACCTTTTAAGCATGTAGCAAGATATTACTATTTATCTATTGTTTTTTATTACAATCTATTAGATTAATAGTAAAACGAAATGAAAACGTCACTTCTATTGACATAACATATTAGATTATGCATAATGTGGAAAGACTAAATGTAGCTATAGCAAAAGATTGCAAGCTAATTTGATATATCAAAACCTCGGTTACTTGTAAAGTATATAATATATTGTACCAAAATAATACCATTTTATACAATTATTACCAGTTTTCATTTAGGAAAAAGATTTGTAGGGGTTCTAAAGAATATGACGTAAAAAATCATACCAAACGGTATCATCCAAAGAGATGAAATTGTTAATTATCGTATAACTCATTTTATGAAAATCATTTTATACTCAACTTTTACACAATATCTTCACCCATAATGAATATCTTTCATCTAGTATATACATATAAACTGCATATATTATAAATCATTCTGTACAAAGTATTTAATTTGATTTATCTACATGAAATTTACACTTGTTCATTTCGCCTATGTACAACTGAAAAATGTCAGTTTTGATTGACAGTGCACCAACATGCCTGCATATAAGTAAACATACATGTCTTATCTAAATACATACTCGTAAATTTAAGCATACAAGAAACTGGAGCAATAGGAATTTAAGATATGTCAGATTGACCTAAGATTGAACATTGTTTTAACCATTATTTGAATTTTCACTTTTCTTGGTAATGATTTAAAAGTTTTTACTCATGGATATATTATCTTAATTCTAACCTCAGTTAAAATATGAAATTTTTGCCTCAGGTGTTCATATGGTCATAAAGCAAACAATTATGTAATTCAGGTTTAATTATGAAATTTTAAATCAGATTATCATTTTTAGTGTTGAATTTTTAACTGAGACTTGGTGCTTCTATCAGACGGTAGATTTGTGAATTTTACCTGAGGTTAATTCACTACATAAGTTAATCACCAGCCTGAACATCATACAGACATTTGTTAAGCAAGCAAAAATTCTAATAACAGAATCGTTTGAATAGCTGTAGAAGCAAATTTAATGTAAAGAATACACTTTTTTTAAATTCCTGAATATAATTAGCATATTGAGGTTCTGTTTTTCCATTAGATCTGTAAATACTTTTGTTCATGGTCTGTACATCTCAGATCACTTCTTCCAACCGCAAGGTTCCCCTATATGTCCTATTCTTTTCTGAATACACACAGAAGAAACAAAAAAACTCTTAATTGGTTCAAATTTCTGTTCCATTTTAATTATTATTTATGTACATCTATTCATTACTAAACTAAAACCTCTAAAGCATGCCAGTAGCACCATTGATTAGAATATGTTACTACAAAATTGAAAAAATATCCAAACAAAATTGCTTCCGAGTTGTAGAAAGTTGTCATGTTAGATATATAATTTTCCTGTTTAAAAAATTCTACAGTTATTGAATGTTATTAGCAAAACCAAGTGCATTGTATTTTTAAATATCATAAGACTGTAGTTCTATAACCTCTATCTGTGAATTCATTTCTTGTATGTACTCTACAATTACACGAGGCTCTCTTCAGCTGTTTGCACTTCACGTCATTGTGAATCATTTTGAAAATGTTCTTCAAGGGTTCATAGGCTTCCATTTGCTGTTTCTTCCTGCTTTTGGGTACCAACTTCTATTCTTGATCGTTGTTTCCTGGAGCGAAAAAAAAAAATTTAATCAAGGTATTTAAAAAAAAAAAAGCCTGTTACAGAATAAGACATCTCTAAAATGTAGGTTAAATTTGGGTACTCTATAATGCACAAAAACAACCAAAGATGATGACATACATAACATAAAACTGGTCAGTGATTGAACTTGTTCACAATTACAAGTAGGTTTACAATTCTTTCAAGAGACAAAGAGTATGTTGATAGTGTCACATATGTCAAATTTTGAAATCGATGTTATTACATCGGGAACCACTAACTGTTACTGAAAATAACAAGTTAAAGGTCAATCAGTACATTAGAGTGAAAATCAACCATTCAAAGTCAGGATTTTGATCGAAAACCGGACAATGTGGCTCGAGTGGCGCTCGCAAATTCGCCAAACGTAATTTTGAAACCTTGTCATAAGCTGACAGGAAGATATAGTCGATTCGATAGTGTTTGTTAGGTATTGTAACTAAAAGGTAGATTAATTGGATGCATAATTTTGAATATTAAACATATTTGAGATGTTTTCTTGATTTTCCATAAAATCAAGCATTTTAGAGATATTATGCATAAATGGATATATTTGCAAGCCCAGTGATGAGATACGAACTTCAACCAGCATATTAGATATTTTAATTTGTAGCTTATCAAAACCAAATACAATTTAAAGAAAGATACTCTGTGTCACTTTAACTTCAAAACGATAAAATGAAAGAAAAACAGAGCCCGATGAAGAATGACACATTGATTGACCTATCAATTATTGTTTCATTCCATGACATTACAAACTAAAGGGAAAACATGAATATCAACCCTCAAACTTACTTGAGTTCTTCCTCTCTCTCCCTCATCTCTCGCAACTCTCGTTCAATCTTCGACTCGGCTGTGTTTCGACTCTCCTTGTATGAAAACCCAGCACCACCTGACGTAACGGCTTTCCTATTTTTCAAAAGTTCAGATTTTGGAGTGGTATTGGCAACAGGACTCTCAGTAACAGGTGGCCCATCCACTTCATCAATCGGCTTGGCAGGCGAGAAAGCACCAGACATTCTCCTTGTCACAAAGTTCTTTTTCACTGCAGCGTTTGTTGTCTCTTGTCCTGTCACTGCCACATATTTCAAGGGTTCGATGTGTTCTTGTGAAGTCGTGATTATCTTTCCTTCATTTCTAAGGGCAAGTTCTCTCTGATTTTGCTTGATGATTTCCTGTTGAAGTCGATTTGAGGAATATTTCTTCATTGAGTTGCTACTGTCTCCTCCGTAAGATCTCATGTATCGTGGAGTGTCATTGGATGTCACTGGGGTTGTTGGAGGTCCAGTGCGTTCAACTTTGGGCTCGGGAATTTCAGGAAGACCTTTGGATCTGCGAAGTTCATTCTCACGTTCTTGTGCAAGTCGGATCTCACGCTCTATTGGAGTTTCAGATTTTGGTTTGTATTCTATAAAGTCATCTTCCTCCTGGTTTGGTGTTGCCGCATCTGACGGTGTTTGTCCTGTACTGTGACTTGAGGCGAGAGAGTCAACAGATCCGCTTCGTTTTGACTTCTGGAGGAATGGACTCACATCTTTCTGCCATGTTCCTCGTACAGGGGTCATGTTTACTCTCGGGGCAGACTTTGAATTGGTTGGCGTCTGCGTCTGAGGCTGAGGCTGTGTCTGTTGCTCAGGAGCAGACGGCGAGGAGATGCTGACCTGGTTGAGTCTCTCTCTCTGTTTCTGCAACTCCTCTTCTCTCTCCCTCGCCTCTCGCAACTCTCTTGCGATCAAACTCTCTCCTTCATGATGGAAGCTGGATATGGCTGTCTCGTATGACACAGATTTAGTTTGATTGTGGTTGATGTCATTTTGTGCTTCTGGTATGCTTCTGGACTCTTCTGGTGCTGCTTCTGGTTGTGGTTTTGCTTCAGCTTGTGAGCCTCTTCCACTGGTCCTCTGCTTCAGCAACTCTGACTCGCGTTCTCTCTGGATGCGGATCTCCTTCTCAATGATACTCTCGGTTGTCTCCTCGGAAACTCCGTTGCTCTGTGGCTCCTGAAGTAGAAATAGACAGTTTTCACTCATAGGAAACATGGCATCCTGACTGATAACTTATATTTGAAATATTATACTTGATTTATATTTGAAAATGGTTACCAGCTAGTAAATATAAATTGTTTTATTTGGAATCATACTATCAGCACAAGTAAATCTTGTAAATTTTTCAATTTAATCCCATGAAAGTTCTAACCTACACCCTTGGAATCAGGCAGCAACTAGATTAGCGTTTGCGGGATACCGCAAAAGCAGAGCAGCCCCGGAACTTTGGGTTTCGCCTTACCCTGTTCCGCCTTTTACAGGCCTCACCAAATTGGGAATTTTCTCGTGACCTTGACCTTTGACACTCAAGGTCACACAATCAATGAACACATTTCATTGAGTATAACATTATTGTAATGAAATAAAGTGTTAAAAATACAATTAATCCATTTTCTCCATATATGTTGACCTTGCTGTGACCTTGACCTTCGACAGTTAGTACCCAAAACTTTTTGAAAATGTTGAACTTCTCAAGAGATAATATATACAAAATCTAAACTTCATAGCACAAAAACTTTTCAAGTTATTGTGTTTAGAAGGAATTGCAATAACTCATATCTCATGACCTTGACCTTTGACCTTCAAGGTCACACAATAATTGAACACTTTTTATTGAGTATAACAATCATGTATTGATTAAAAGTGATCATAGTTAAAATTAAGCATTTTCGCTAAATCATGCTTAAGTCATGACCTTGCTGTGACCTTGACCTTTGACAGATTGTAGCCGAAACCTTTTCAAAATTTTTTACTTTTCCAAGGATGATATATACCAAGTTAGAGCTTCATAGCACAAAAACTTTTCAAGTTACCGTGTTTACAAAGAATTTTGTGGTGATTTTATAACTCGTGACCTTGACCTTTGAACTTGAAAGTGAACATGTCATAATGATTCCCTGGAAGTATTAACATTTAGACATGTTCATGAGTTCTGAAAAGCTAAATGGGATAAAGTTATACCCCAATTTAGTGCATTTTGTAATAACTCATATCTCATGACCTTGACCTTTGACCTTCAAGGTCACACAATCATTGAACACTTTTTTTTTAGTATAACAATCATGTATTGATTAAAAGTGTTCATAGTTAAAATAAAGCATTTTCGCTAAAACATGCTTACGTCATGACCTTGCTGTGACCTTGACCTTTGACGGATTGTAGCCAAAACCTTTTCAAATTTTTTTACTTTTCCAAGGATGATATATACCAAGTTAGAGCTTCATAGCACAAAAACTTTTCAAGTTATCGCGTTTACAAGGAATTCTTAGTGTGAATACATAGCTCGTGACCTTGACCTTTGACCTTGAAAGTGAACATGTCAAAATCGTTCCCCCGAGGTATGAGGAGTAAGGTATGAATAAGAGTTCTGGAAAGCTTAGGGGAAAAAAGTTATAGCTAGTAGTACAAGCACGGCGGCGGCGGCGGCGGCGGACGCGGCGGCGGCGGCGGCGGCGGCGGCGATGGAAACTTCACAAAAACTGATAGCAGCCCCGTCCTTAGACGGGGCTGCTAATTATCAGTGCTAGGTTAGATGTTAGATTATTATAATGTAGGCTTGAATCTCATAAGGTATTCAACCCTAAAAGTACAAGAATTTGTGCTATCAAAAAAAAAATGTTGACAGTATAATTCTTATGTAAACCTCATTAACAACAGTTTCTGTTAACTTTCAAAGTCAAGTCATATTTACTGTTAAGAAGCCTTAATTGTCAAAAATTAAAACATTAATAATCTTAAATGGATCGCCCTTTGGGATCATGTGTACTACCGAAATCAATCAATCTATCACAAAAATTGCAAAGGAATGTAAATCGGAGGAGTTTTCGACATTCAGTGTAAAAAAGTACGATATCTTGCTGTCAAATATAGACCAAATAATTCACACAGTATCTATAGTACAAGTTTAACATGTGACAACTAGTCTAATGCAGTAACACACATATTACAGTGGAGAGCTTTTGTATTCATAGTCACCCCACTTCTATGAATAGAATGGCTGACAGAGAAGTTATTACAGAATAATGTGCTCAAAAGAACTTCTACAGATCTAGCTTGATAAAATAGTTGTTTGGGCCTGTTTATGAAATCTAGGTGCTGATCAACAAAGATTACTGATCAAACATTTGAATGTTAAGACTCTTTAAATGAAGTATTGTATAATTATGATATATTTATAAATATAATATATTTTATATATGAAAATTTTGTACAACATAACAAGGTTGAACAACATTTAATTTGAAAAAAGTTTAAAGATTGAATAAAGGTTGCATAACGCTAAAACATGATTGTAATGTTAAAAAATATCTTCAACTTGAAATTGATCCTAAAACTTAAAAGCAAATAAAATCCATATAAAAAATGAAACAAAATGAAATAAAATCAATTCTGAACAATGGAAAACTTGATTTACAAATACCAAAAACATAAAATGAAATCCATACCGAACTGTAAATAAACATATTTCCTTGTGACTCGTCAAGGTGAAGGTATGAGTTATGTACGTATCCAGCAACTCATTTTAAACACAACACAAATATACACAAATATATATATTGGTCTTTGATCTTCATGACTTTTTCCAATCAACCATATCCATAATCAGCGTAAAGATCGTTCCTAACCGAATTTCAAACCACAATCAAAATGTCAGCTACATGAATTATTCCACTCATGAGATATGATCAACTCTAGGTGTATCGACAGTGTATTGACCAGTGTGTCGCTATCAAACCGGTTAGTCATGATAAAAATGATCTCGGTTTATAAATTGTAAGATTAACATGGTCGCCTTGTTTGAAATTCCTTGGCTGCCTGGACACAAAGGAGATATAACTGACGCGTGTGTCAACGCATATGTCTGATAGATTGCACCGTAACCATGGATGTGCCCTATCACTCCCAGCAATAAACGCATGTACATTTCACACACATGCACGCACATAGATATCTGTCCCACCAAATCTCATTGAGAAACAAATGGGTGGGTATTTGAATAAGGTGTAAGGGCAGTGATAGTTGAAACGCTATACCCTGTTGTCAAACTAGTGGATTGACTTTACCATTGAGGCAAAAGTGCATAATTTTCCAATAAATTATTATCAATATCATATAAGAAGTGGGCACTTTTGATAAAGATGTAACTGCAGGGATAGTTGAATCACTATATCCTGTTGTGGAACTTGTGGGTTGACGTATCCATTGAGGTGCAAGTGCAATAATTTTCCATTAAATATTATTGTGAAACAACTGGGGACTTTATGATAAAGTTGCTGTGATAGTTGAATCACTATATCCTGTTGTGGAACTTGTGGGTTGACATATCCATTGAGGCGCAATTGCATAATTTTCCCATCAAATTTTTGTATGAAACAAATGGGTGACTATTTGAATAAGATGTAAGGGCAGTGATAGTTGAATCACCTATTGTGAAAGTAGTGGGTTGACTTTACCATTAAGGTGCAAGTGCATAATTTTTCAATAAAATATTATTATTATTATAAAACAAGTGGCACTTATTGATAAAGTTGAAAGGGCAGGGATAGATGTTACAGGGAATCCCATTGTTGAACTAGTGGGTTGACTTTATCTTTGAGGTGCAAGTGCATAATTTTCCAATCAAATCTCACTGTGAAAGAACAGACTTTTTGAAAGAAGTGTAAGGGCACGGATAGTTGTTGCACAAAATCCTGTTGTGATGCAAATGAGTTTGCTTGAACCTGATGTGCAAGTGAATAATTTTCAATCAAATCGTATTGTGAAACAATTGGGGACTATTTTATAAAGGTGCAAGGGCATGGATAGTTGTTGCACCAAATCCTGTTGTGATACAAGTTGGTTGGCTTGAACGTTGAGATGCAAGTGCCTCAGTATACCATAAAATCTAATTGTGAAATAAGCGGGTGGATATTTTCATTTAGGGGCACAATGCATACATACTTGTGTAACCAAATCCTATTGTTCTACAACCATACATAGCTATCTCGTAAAAATCCTATTGTTCTACAAAGCTTGTCCAATCATTTTCTTGTCACCAAATCCTCCAACAAGGAAAATGTTCTATCTAGCAAATATAAAGCCTTTATCCAGACAATGAATTTAGAATTCCAAATTTCAAAGCATTTGTAAGACTTGAGCAAAGATAAAAGTTAACCTAACTTCAACGTTTTTTTAAAAATAGAAAACATGACTAACTTGTGAAACTGTTAAAGCCCTAAATCAATTGAAGATAAAAGACACCACATGACTTACCACATTCTGACTGACGTGACTGCCATAGTTCTTCCTGAGTGCCTTCTCCTTCTCTTCCTGTTCTCTAAGTTCCTGTTGTATAATTGTCTCCCTTTTCCACAACTCCGATCCACGGTCTGCTTCAGTCAGTTCATGAAAACTCTGCTTAACTTCTTCTTTTGGCACATTTTCGTACATAGTTGTGTTAACTTTTCCTTTCTGTCGTTCAATTAATTTCTGCCTTTCTTCTTGTTCCTTTCTCAGATTTACCTCCCTTTCCATATTCATCCGAATTTCCCGCTCGATGGCGCTTTCGGTCGAAACATCTGTGTCGGCCATTTCTTTATCCTGACCGTCAATGTCCACTCGTTCAATATCTATGCTTACAGGACGCTTCTTATTTGGGAAATTCACCTCCCAATGTCGAACCGACCCTGATGGTTGCTTTTTATCACCTTCCTGTTTGTTAACCAGTGGAGTGAGAATGGTCTCCCACTGTTGTCTAGTGGATGAAAGGTCTCGTATTGACTCCCGGTCTACCACCTCCGTGGTCTCCTGTTCTTGAAGAACGTTCTCGCTATACAGATTTACGGAGTTTGGTCGTCCACCCCATGCAGCTTCTGGGCTGGGGTTTGAGTTACCTTCTAGCACCCAGTGTTGCTTCTCGGTCTCCGTCGGGACTGTCGACTCTGAAAATCAAAGAAGGCTTATTAAAATTGAGTGATTGAGTGAAAAAGATTAAGGTTTTCTTAATGAAGGTCTTCTTACAAGAGGTCTGAAAGGATCTGAAAGAAGAAAACAGCAAAATTCTTTCCAAAAGAAAAAGAGAAATGAGAAATAGCACAGTGGCTAGTGCCCAACAGTCATCTGCAAGGCCAGGTTTGAATCCAGTGAGTGTCATACCAAAGTCACAAATGTATCAGAAACAGTGCTCTTTCCCTTGACAATCTCCATAAAACAAGATCTTTGCAAGAAAAGTAACTCAGTGATACAAACAGATCACATTCAAAGTCAAGTTTGAAACCTGTTTGAACTACACCCAATGATACAAATAAACATGAGTTGTTTCTATCCTATTTGGCAAAATGCATAAAAGCTAAATGTAGAACAGCAAAGAGGCAAGTACCCATGGCCTGCAAAGTCACAATGAATCCTGTCCAAGTTATTCCAAAAACACAAGAAGATAAGAATCCTTTTTATCTTCATTAGCACATTCAATGAAAATGGCTGCTGCTTGACTGTATGGTGTTGCACTGTAGAACAGGTGTCTAAACCAAATTATGATTTCCTTGTATTTGGACAGTAAATAATTATCATCATTACCAATCTGCCATAAAACAATGTATCGGTTCATATCTCACTGTTGCTAAACTCTGGGAAACCGCAAATCAAGCGGTCATATGGGTTTTGTCGAACAATTGATTTGATAACCCAAAAGTCAACACGTGGGACTTCAATCAATCTAATGGCTTGCAATAACGTGAATATGCCTTAGCAGATGGCATATCAATTTCTATAAATTATTGACCTTCCTATTCAGATATGATTATGCATATATGCATCCCATTTGTCTTAGTACATCCTTGTGTGCAGAATTTTCCTGTCAGCTATTTTTAAAACAAACATTTTAGCCAAATTTGGGGAAATCATAGTTACAAAGGATGTTCTTTAAATTACAAATTTCATACTTTTAATTTTTGAAATATACCAATACTGTAAATGTGATATCAAACTTACATTAATAAAACTATAATAGGGAATAAAAAGTGAAAAAATCAATAATTACAATTGATTACTTAATATTCACCAAATTATTTCTAATATAATACATATACATAATTATATATCTTTATGATTTTTTCAAAACTTGGTAAACTGCAAAGACTAACTTTCTTCTACAAAAGAAAAAGTTCAAAGACATGAAAGTTCATAAGATCAAGAAATTGTAAGACTTGCCAATAATAGTTCCAAGTAATTCAAAGCTCACTAATCATAACTGTACTCAATCACTATATAAGAAAAAATCATTTATATGCTAGATGACAAAAATAGTTTTATAGACTCATATATTGCGTGTATAAGTAAAGTATACTTAGGTAAAGGTGACCATAAGGATCTACCTATATATAGATGTATAGATAACCCACAGAAGGCACCTTGCCTACCTTTTAAGGTAAGGCGCCTTTCAAACATTCCTTTTATGTACCATGACTATACAAACAGCATGAAGTGTCTATGAGTTATTGACACAAATATCAAGATGAGGAAAAAATATCAAACTTGTAAACCAATTATGAGTTTGAAATTGACAATTTTATGACACATGAGATGTTAAATAACTTGAACAAATTTTGAACAAGGCAAATATACTTTTTTATATTTTCAAAGTTCATTACTTGTTGTAAAACAAATTAATGTTTTCACATATTTGCTTTGTAAATCAATTATGAGATTGACAATATTCTGACACATATTATGTTAAATAACATCTTAAGCAACTTTTGAAAAAGAAAAATATACGTTTACATATTTTTTAATTAATAAATAATTGCAATTACCAAAACATAATTTCAATTATTTCCTTTATTAAAATAAAATACTCATTAATGTCAACATAAACTCAAAAAAAGATGTAAGATATTATCCAAGGAGGTCAGAAAAGTACAGTAAAATGTGATATAATACTCCCAAACTCTCTGGACCTTTAAACACTAGATCTTTATCCAACATCTTGGTATAGGCTTTTCTTTGTCTACAGTACAATTGCTTTTATGAGAAGGCTTAAGCTGTCAGATATCTGTTACACAAAATGAACGGTTACTTCCCATGTTTGAAGGAAATATACAGGAAAATGAAATCACATGTTGTAAAAGTCTGTTTTCAATCCCTGGAGACAATATTTCCTTGTCCCTACAACCAAAATTGGCCATCTTATTTTTGTGAAATAAAAATAGGGAAATATCCTATTATTACACATGTGATAAATACATGATTATAAAAAAGAGTACAAAAATGAGGTTTATATTTTTGTTAATTTAACAAATTGACAAATTTTGAATTTTTAGAAAATCTTTGAATCAGTGAATTTTCAGTGTCAGCCTCTTCACTGCTTTAACTATTATAGTTCAGGGCAAAACTATACTTTTTGTCAAATAACATGATGGTTAAGCCTACTCTTTACTTATCTAGTATATCGATTTAAAATCATTTAAGGTATTTCTACTCCAACATAAAGATTTATTTTGTAAATTACATTCAGCCGCAAATTTAAAAAAATTACCAGCACCATAGCTAGTGACGTCATAAGTGATTGCTATTGATGATGTTCATCATTGTTTTGTGACATCACTCAAAACTATACTTTATTGCGGAATAAAGGGTGGGCGTTGCCTTTGATCTTTGCAGAAACAATACTAGAATTTCCAATAATGTATGAATTTAGCCCTAGACACATAGATTTCACTGCAATGACATTGCTATCCCTGCAGTATCACTTACCCTTGAAAATCATGAAGTTTATTCTTGAAACCTCAAATCACTTTACCTTTACCCCTCTGATCAATTCCACTATCTTATCAGTAAATCCTATAAAAGGACTTTGGGTTTAAGCGTTGAGAGGTGGTCAAGTGGTCTAATGGTCAAGCGGTTGAATCTGAAGAGTGACTTATTGGACAGTATGTTTCATTTAATTTTTTATTTTAATTCAATGTTTAAAGTCATTTAATTCAGGTTATATTCCAAATCTTTAACTTCATTGCAGAGCTTGTTAAATGTCTTAAAATGGGGTACAATCTTTAAATCCCGAAATAGAGTAATGAGAGTCTAATATCAGTCAATAACTGTCTCAGTAGTTTAGTCTTCCTCACATTTGCGACAAGCTGAAATTTACAACCTGGAAATTTACAACCACTAACACTTCAAAGACTTTAATTAATGCTATATACAACTCACATGGGACGTGTGCTATGTACATTGACGCTTACATCTCCTGTACAGGTATTTCTCGAAAATTGCATTATCCGAGAAAGTAGGTCAGCTGCACCAACACACCTGGGGTCAAAGGTCACCTATATTACCTGTAGGCGAGACTGACTCAACCACCCGTTCGTGCAATGAATAAGAATCTGAGTTCTCTTAACGACATATGTGACGTAAATTACTCATCCGTTAATCTCAATGTTATGTCATTCATAGCACAACACCTTCTGATGATAAGAGCTGTACACGCCTTGTATGGTAACATTATATATATATATCATCTGACTCACTCTAAACTTGAAACATCTTAAATACTTTCCTTTTCCTCAATTCAATTATTGGTGATAACAATAAAATTGGAATTTTGAAAATTTTAGATGAAATTATTTGTTCATCTAAAATTGTTCTAGAACTTTAAAATATTTTAGATTAACAAATTATTTCATCTGATTATAGCAATAAATGCGACACAGTATGCTGCAGATTTCTAGTATTTCATTTCATTTAAGTATTGCACGTCATATCATATATTTCATTTTCACAGAAGTGACATAATATATCAATATCTCATGAGTTACAGCCACAAAGATCGGTATAAGAGGTAAATGTATTGTAATTTTATCATTTCTTTTCATATATAACCTTACATTTCCATAAAGATGACATATCTCATAAGTAATTATTTAATATCTAAGTTATAAAGAATTAGATTGTAGTGGTATAAAAAGCAATATATTTTACCAAGGTGTCATCTACAAACTATCATTTTAAGACAATATAAATACTTTTATTTCATATTAAATCATACATAATATTACATTTCCTGTACAGGTAACATATTTAAATGATTTATGGTTAAAATCACAATAATTGGGATTGTATCAAGGTGGAAATACATTAGACCAATGCAGGTGTCATCTATATACAATGATTCAAGTCTTACATCAATACAGAAACAAATAATAATAAATGTCTTACCAAACATGTTAAATATATCCAATGATTTTATGTTTAACTCACACTGGATGAGTATGATGTACATAGAAGATATGGGCTCACCCAAAGAAATTAAATCGTTTCTCAAGATTAATGTTTTAATCTCAATGGGGAGGGAATGGACACTCCCCAAGGATATTACACCTATGAAAACAGGATTTATATCAAGCCAGATTAAGAAGGGAACAGCCTTTCCTGTGACTCACTGTGACACAGAATCTATATCTGTTTTCTGGCAACATATGGGTTTTTATTTTGTGAATATTATTGTTGATGTCTAGAAATATATATATCAAAACATAGATAAAATGAAATAAGTTAAAAACCACCCTGATTTATATTTTGATATTAAATATCTATGATCAATGTGATATAATTATCAAATATTCCATTGGTTCCTTACATATTTGTCAGAGTAAATGTTATCCACGAAATATATGAAATAGAAAATGTATTTTCATTTTGTGTATTGAAGGAATAAATTTTTTTTAAAATACATCTGTATGTGTTTGTTATAATGTCATTAATTTCATGAAACAGTGTTATTTAGAACAATAATTCAAAAAATTATGACTGATGTCAGGTAATATTTATCACAATAACACTATAAAGTAAAATTCCCTCAGGCATCTGATAATTCTTCTTATCATAAAGTTCAAGAGTATTAGGTGCAAGTCAGCAATGTATATGTTTTGTCAGTTTTGACATCTGATATGAATGGTTGCATACCTAGATAATCAATATCAACTACATACCAACTATACAGATAAATGTAGATATGAAGGTGCAATGGCATCATAACATTGTCATTGCTTTCAGTCAATATTTTGAGTGTAACAAAACCTCTGATACATTGGTAACACCCTTTAGTATATAACAGAATTGTTATATAGATGATAATAATAGACCCTTTAATAAACTTACATATGTATTGATATAAATAAGATCTATGTAATCTATTGCAACAAATTTATCCCATAAAACTCTTCTTTGATAACAATTATGTTTAAGAATTACAAATGACGCAATTATTATTGTAATGACCAAATTATTATTGTAATGGCAATCAATATAGACATAATTACCATGAAATATATTTAACAAATGTATCACCAAAACATGAGAAACCTATAAACAATAGTTTCAGTAAAAAATCCTTGTCATTAAAATGAGACCCTCAACATCCAACTAGATACCATAAAATCCTATGTCTTTCCCTTCATAAACATCCTACACGAAATAGAAGAGAATCTAGACCAAAAATAACAGTATCAGGAAATATTACAAATACCACATAGAATACTTAATTATTCATAAACACTTTAAAGACATTGAACTTACAATGTATAGACACACTATAAAATCCATGATATGAAATCATCACTTACATCACTCACGTATATCTTGCCCGAAATAGAACACATGTAAGCTATACACCAGTGAGAACAAGGTAAAGATATCGATGAATATTCATGATTTCTAAAATTATAATGTATCATCAATAGCAGCAAAATCATAAAACATCCAACAAATACACCCTATAAAACCATGTCATAGGACTGAAAACCGTCGAACAAGTTGACGTCAAAATCATTACCAACATCTCCCCTCTTCTATCCATCCTTCCTTATCTACAGTATCGTCACCAAAATTACATGATAAACATACATACAATATATGAAAAACATGAAATTACACACTAACATATGAAAAACATGAAACTTACAAGGTAGCAGCACACACACCTGTCGAGACGAGTTTACCTGCCGAACTGAACAGGTAGATCAGCTGATCTTTAACGACCACACCTGTTTGACAAGAAGTACCGGCCCGAGGGTCACCGGCCGCCAGTAGGTGCAGTCAGACAGCCAGTTCACTTGTTCCAAATGGCTGATTGATTAGGCTGCCCTTCCAGGGCTATTGACTAACATAAAGGCTATTGTTTTGCCCCAGGGCCCTGACATGCTATCGACAAGCACAAGGTTGTCTCTTTCACTACTAGGTTCCCATATTGGACCTAGACTGACATCAAGTCTGGGAAAGTTTGTTTATATAAGGAAATTGATAAACACACCTCACATAAATGTTCCCATATGGGACCTTTTGAGGATAATTGCCTAGACTATTGTTTTATATAGAGGAAACTGACATGCTATCGACAAGCACAATGTTGTCTATTTCACTACCATGTTCCCATATTGGACCTAGACTGATATTCAGTCTTGGAAAGGTTGTTTATATAGGGAAATTGAATTAAAATAGCCTACTTAAATATTCCCATATGGGGCATGTGGAGGATAATGCCTAGGCTATTGTTTTATATGGAAGAAATTTAAATGCTATAGACAAACACAAGGTGGTCTCTTTCACTACCATGTTCCCATATTGGACCTAGACTGACATTTAGTCTGGGAAAGGTTGTTTATATAAGGAAATTATATACACATCTCACTTCATATATGGGACCTTTTGAGGATAATTGCTTAGGGTATTGTTTTATATGGAGGAAATTGACATGCTATCGACAAGCATGAGGTTTCTTTCACTACTATCTTCCTATATTGGATCTAGACTGACATTTAGTCTGGGAAAGTTTGTTTATATAGGGAAATGAATTAACAAACTTGACTTGATAAATAGTACTACAAGGTCTTAACAGAATGATTTGTATGGTTATTTAATGACCAGAAATTGACATGCTATTTACAATCAGCAAGGTTGTCTCTTGTACTACTATGTGCCCATATTGGACTTAGCTTAACAGTAGGTCACTGAGGGTGTTTGTCTATATATGGGAATGGATTAGCACAGCTCACTAAGATGTACCAATATAAGACTTTCCTTAGCAGAATCCTTAAGTATTGCATATCCTTAAATGAAACTGACATGCTATTGACAAGCAGTAAGGTTGTCTCTTTCAATACCATGTTCCCATATTGGATCAGCTTGGATCAGATTATAAGTCCCTGAGGATGTTTGTTTATATAGGGAATGGATTAGCACAGCTCATTAAGATGTACTAATATAAAACTTTTCTAAGGCGAGAATCCTTAAATGCATATCCCTAAATGAAACTGACATGCTATTGACAATCAGCAAGGGTGTCTATTTCATTACTTTGTTCTCATAGTGGATCATGATTTTAATTCTGAGAAACGACTTAAAGTCCGGAAAACTTTATTTATATATAGAAATGACTTAACAATGTGAATTTACAAATTTTACTTGTTAATAGAACTAAGTGTTCACATATTGGACAGACTTTCACACCATTGTACACAGATGTGTTAATAAATTAAGAACTTAACTTAAGAAGTTACTCGTAAAGTGAAAATTCAGAAAGTTTTGTTTTGTTTTGAGAGAGGCGATAATGACTTGATAGAGAAATATTATTTGGGAGACTGCGACAGTCTAATAAGTTCACAAATCATCTTAGAGCAAACATGATATACATATGGTGGGAAAGATTTCTGACCTGTTACTTACATAGTAGATAAAGCCTTATATAAACACAACCTAGTTATGATATTTAACCTGAATATATATACACATCATTACTGTTCACCTCAGTAAATACTACAATAGAGTTGAGTAGCACAAAGAACATCTTAACTGCACAGAATGACCTTATGCTTTTAATAAAACACAATTTATTTGACACTTATGACTTTTGATATATATTTATTTACATATATAGCTTATCAAATGATGAACAAATAGGAATATGAGATATCTTTAAAATACTAAAGGTTAAAAACTTGTATGTCAAATTAAATTTCTCAATGTACATAGATTCTTTAACCCTCTACAATTATAACAATAACATTAAATTGCTATTGTCAGTAAATTTCATAAGCTTTTTGAAATATTTAAAAAAAAAAATTTTTTTTCAATGTAAAATTTTATCAGATATTTTAATTTTGCAGAATGTTATAAATTAATAATTGTGAGTAAATTTTTGCAATTTTGGTTTTCAGTGTATCTATTAATTATTTTATTTAAAAAAAGTTTTAAAATCATAATTCTAAATAATTTTCATCCAACTTTATAATAAATAAATAATTATAATTTCCGGTTTCAAGTTTCTCCTTTGAGAATACTATCTAACAGTAAACCCCAAACGGTAGAGGAAATGTCAAGTTGACCTCCTATAAATTTCACCTTGCCTACATCAATTAAATACCTCAAAAGCCATTAATACGACAATGTGACCCTCCCAGAGTCAATTCTGTAGAGCAGCGCTTCCCTTGGATATAGACTGTGCAGGATCTTCTTTAGAATTAAAAATTGTTTAACACTTAACCTACTGAACTAATTAGTACATGTATCAAATAATTCTAAATGACCAATAATAGAAACAAAACAAAAGTAGTCCAAGAGTTATGTTTGTTATGGCTATAGGCTGTGTTTGGTCTTATTGATAATTGTTGTTTAATTTTGAATTTTCCTTCTTTAACATAAAACCTGCTGATTTTATTAGTATCAAATGATTTTGAATGACCAGTTAACAGAAATTTTGTAAAAGTTGTCCAAAAGTTAAATTTTCTTACGGCTATAGACTGTGCTTGGTCTTCTTGATAGTTTTAATTTTCTTAAATTTTCCTTATTTTACACTTAACCCACTCTACTGATTTCACTAGTATCAAACATTTCTGAATGATTGATTTACAGGTATATGCAACAAATGAGGTTATTACCACAATTGCAGCTTAAAAGAGGTCAACGTGCATTTATTTCTCACCCTTTGAAGATATGGCTGTTTAATTAATCTACAAAGTTATATTTCACATTGTGTAATTAATAACATCACATGCTGACAGATTGACATATCATAATGACATCATTAACAATAAACATGATGTCACAATGTCAGAAGGAATTCCAAAATGTCAAATATCTTTAATTTTTATACTTGTTACTCAAGTTGTGTTTTAATAACAAAAATTATGAAACTGATATGGTATGGGTATTTAACTCGCTTTTGCTCATGAAATACCAAACCCAACAATTACATAAATGTGTAATTAAACAGGAAATTGTTTAGTATTTATATATATGAAATATTGCGATATATGGTTTTGAATGGGATCTTTGATCTGAGAGAAGGTATACCTAAGATAAACCAATGTGCAAATAATGGTGAATATTTATTTTAAGAATTTTAAAATTTACACGATAGTTAATAAAAGACTTAAACGAGGTCTATTTGTCAACCTGCCCCCTGAAGACTGGCTCGTTGTCAACAAACATTGTATGGATCTGTATCGAGATGTTTTGGATTCTGTTCAACAGAGCAAAATGCCACGGATTGCCTCTTAACCAAGTTAGTGTGTGCACAAACAGAAAACATTTTTTTAAATCTGATATTTTTTTAGCTCAAAGGAGGGAAATGCAACGTTTGACTTTTGGACTCTGCCTGTTAGAAAAATTAACCCATACGTTGAGAAATTAACCCTTGGCCTTGATATGCAGGTTTTGAAGAAGTACATGTGTAATATTTCATCCTTGATTTTGAGATTTCCCTTGGAATTTATCATCTCAATGAACCCACTTTTTCAACAGATAATACCCCCATGCTCTTCAAAATTCAAGAATCTGTCACTCGCAATTCAATAGATTTGGATAGACTTTTTCCTGAAACCTTTATTGCTTTATTTCAAATTTGCCTTTCAGATTGGCTTAGCACTAGTAAATTCAGCTGTTGTAATGGTAACATGATATGGATTTTTGTGAAGAAAAATCTCAAAAATGATCATAAGGATTTTATCAATTCCAAATTTAAGAATTGAAAAAAAAACTTCTTAATAAATTATCAACTCAACATTACTTTTCTTGAATAAAAAAGGAAATCATTGCATGTTTTTAGCTCTATGACACCAAAATTGTCACATTTCATTCAAAACTTTATCATTTCCAAATTTCAGATTTGAAAAACTTCTCAAAATATCAATCACACAATATAACCTTTATTTTATGAAAATAAATAACAAAATCAAAATCATGTTTTTTCACCTGCGAAAAAATACAGACTAAAAACTGAACTTGTGTAAATAGTAAAGTTGAGAGGGAAAATTAAGAGTCAACATGTCAAGATTTTCTTGGATTGTCGAATAAACATAAAGTAATCCTTGGAAAGTGCTCAGGGGCAGGTTTTGACCCCTTAGACCTAAACTGTTACTTTCCTCTTCAATCATTTCAAAACTTTGTTTCCTTCTTGAGAGTCTGTCAGAACTGGTTTCAGAGACAATGTGACAATGAATTACATTACAAAATAAGAAGTAAACACAATGCATGAAAAGAGCATTATTTATTGGATATAACCACTTCTTTATTTTGTAAAGTATGATTCTACCCCTTCAAAGGATATGGGAATTTCAAAATTTCAGATATTCCAGATATTTAACTAATATTTTTAAAAAGTGCCAAATGAGTGGTTGAAAGAAAAAAATGGTTCAACCATATGCATTTTCTGAAAATCTTATAGGGTCAAATTAGTAAAAAATTACATATAACATCTTATATCATTATGTAAAACATTGAAAAAATTAAGGAACTTAAACGTTGGATTTCATGAAATGGACTGAAGGTTTAGAATGGTTAAATTGTCATGAAATCAGTTAGTTAAGGCTCTGACCCTAATATGGTAACAGCTAGTTAAACTACGAATTTTCATAACAACCATTTGGCCATTTTTAGATAACTGTTAACAGTGAGCCATGCAACCAAAATCCTCACAAATTAAGTCATAATGTCACCCCCTAAATAATGTTCATATTATAAAGCGACTCAATCACAGAAGATACAATACTTGTTGAAATCTTTTTATCATTCTTGTTCAAGGAAGGGTCTTATCATCTTCAAGGGATCCCCTTTTTGCTCATCACAAATTTAGTTTCTCCAAAATATACCCTGATAGAACCAGTGTATGAAATAAGCCTGAGAAGTTACCAGCCCGAAAGAATGATTTTACTTAATTTCATGGTCAAATTCAACAAAAACATTAAAAAGTTACCAGCCCAGACCAGAAGTTACCCGTTTCGGGCTGTCGGACGGGTCTTATTTCATACACTGATAGAACCTTCCCTTTAAATTTCCCTTTAAAGACAAAGTCCATATAAAACTTCAAGAACACTTCATCTTAACATAAATCACCTTGTAAAACCTTTGAAACTGACAATCCCCTCCATATAAAAATTTATTAAAAATCATGTTTCTTTCTATCTAAAGTATGTTTGCCTAGCTTGCTGATAAACCATAAACGCCCTTTTTGATGAGATTGGGCAACTTGAGTTGGATAATAAAATTCATGTTATCTCCATGGGATAAAACCTTTTCAGGATGTGTGGAAGATTGTGTGGATAAAAAAACATGACACCTTTAGACAAACGATGACATTAAGTTGCATTAGATGTAAAAATTTCAATAAACTTTGTCATTTAAAAGCATTATAACATAAGTAATTTCTTTAAAAACAAAAGCATTCTGCAAAATACCTTTATCTCCTAGAGATTCAAATATTTGATATATATTCATTTGAAGTATTTTAACTTTTAGAAGTGTAACACTATATCAAATCAAGATTTAGTCATTTAATCTGACGATTAAAGAATAATGATATGAACTCTGCATCTTGAAATGTATCATTGATTTTAAATTGTTTTAGCCAAAAACTCAAAGTATTTTTAAAACGTAAATGTTTTTTTTTATTAAAGGGACTATTCGAGCGGGGTATTTTTTGTTGAAACGAAGTTCAGGAGGACTGTCCTGTTTATAATTATATATGATTTTTACATGATACTTTCACACTTAATTTCATATATGCTTGTGAAATAAGCATCTTAGTTGTTAAAGACTTGACAATTTGACAAAAAATAAAGTGTATTGCTCAAAAAAACAAAACAACGTGAAATGAAGCCATTCATCGAAGCTACGATCGTGGAATGAATTACTACGACAAAATGCTGTTGCAACTGATAACTTTTATTATGAATTATTTGTAAATATGCTCCTCTTTTACCAATCAAGTAGTTATTACTTAATTTTGTTAATGAATAAGCATATTACAGCACATTTATTTTCTCGCAATGCTAAGCTTTCAAAATGGCGGACGAAAGCCGCTCGAGTGGTGACTTTAAACACTGAAATTGGATACCTTGGAAAAAAAGGAGGTGGACTTTTGCCCGCGAGGATAGAGTATCCTTATAGGTATTGAACAAATCATTCTGAAAAGAGACATCGTGACACATTTCACATCATGAAATGTCTCATAACTCTACTAACTGTTGTCCATATGAACTTTTTTAATATCTAGACCAATGGATATTTTTGAAATGTGAATTTTCTGTAAAGCTAAGCCTCAAATTCCTTTAAAGTCCCTTACATAAGAATGTTACACTATAGCAAACGAAGCAAGAAAACTAATTGCAATATGTTATAACATCTCACCTATAGGAATGTGTATCATTATTTCCTTCTTAGCCTTAGGGCTGTATATATAACAGTGTGCTTATCATACTTCATAGATTAGAATAACATTAACATGAACCTTGAATTTTAATGATAAATACCTATAGTTCATGTTTGCCACATACCTATTTCATAATTCTCTCTTTGAGGGTTATATCAGATCTCATTAAAAGTACATAATGAACAGGGTTGTCTTTGTGGCAACTTTTAAAGATATTCTGATATTTAAAAACCTTTTGAACTGATTTTATTTATAATAACAACCTTTGACTAACTTTGAAACAGGCAAAAAAAGTAACATTTTAGACCATCACAGTAAGGAATTCAAAATCTTGATGAATTTTGTTAAAACATCAAAGATTGTTTTCCTTTGAATCTCAACAAGTTTTAGTTTCTGAAGACAGATTTTTCAGTTGACAACTGAATTTTATTCTACTCTTGTTCCTGGGTTATTAAGAGAAGTATCATGTGTCAAAAAATCTCTCCATTGTTTAAAATAAAACACAAAAGAATAACATTTCCACAAAAACAAAATCAAAGGAAAAATACTTTTTTAATGAAACTATTTCAGAAAGTAGGATGACATTTTTTAAACGGAGGTGACAACACTTGTCCATGTTGGATGACAAATTGTTAAACAAAACCCACTCTGATGCAATTTGTATTTGAGAAGTAAATACGAAACGCCAACATAACAAAATAAATATTTCTCAACAGTTATTTGTTTGAACCAGGAGCTAGGTTTGCAACTAGAGAATTCAAACTCAAACAGTTTTGACATTTCTGAGGAGTAGTTGATTTTCTTTCAATCAATTCTGTCATTCTTGTGCAAGTAACTTCTAAAATGCAGAATATATAAGCATATATAAAATTGTATCAAAATATACCTTACTACTTGTTGTTGATTTTCTTTCAATCAATGTTGTAATTTTTGTCGAATACACTTCTTAAATGTTTCAGATAAAAGCATTTATATAGTTGATATCAAAATATACTCCACAACTTGTTGATTTATATGTCTTAGAAGGAGTTGATTTTCTTTCAATCAATTCTGTCATTCTTGTGAAATAAACTTGCATAAAATTTTAATACATATACAAAGTTTATATCAAGTTATACTTTTGACAACTTCAGTTTTTATATGTCTAAGGGGTAGTTGATTTTCTTTCAATTAATGCTGCCATTCTTTTGGAAGTAACTGCTTAAATGCTCAAATTTTAATACATATACATAATTGATATCAAGTTATATTTTTGACAACTTCAGTTTTGATATGTCTACGGGGTAGTTGATTTTCTTTAAGTCAATTCTGTCTTTTATAATTTTACTGCTTTAACAGTCTTCTTTGATGGGCATTCTAGAAGTTGCAGTAATGAAGAAAATGAAGGCAATATTATGGAAATACAACTTCTTTGTTAAATTTTGAGATGTTTCGACATAGATACTCATGTCATTCTGAAGCAAGTGATGATCAAGTAATTATATTTGTGAGATAAATGATTATTCATTTCTTTGCTTAAGACTCACATTTCATTTTCTATTATCATATAGCTACTGTGAAATAGTAAAATGAAACACAATGACAAGAGCCTATGGAAAATGTTAACACATTTACTTATAACATTAACCTGATACAAGGACGAAACAGCTAGGTATTTGAATAGGTACAACATTTTCATACTCTAAAATGTCTTTCAATGGTTCTGAATGGCTACTGACTATGTATTAAATATTCGGTATCAGGTTCGTAGATTGCGACATGCATGACTGATAACTCACAAACACAGACATCGAGAGAAGTCATACATGACAAGCTGGCATTCTTGTCATGTAGATTTCACAGAAAAGCGTGATTCTCATGAAATTGACTGTAAATCTCATATATATGTTAGTTATAGATAGTACATTCTAACGGAAAAAAGAATATCATATGTTATGATATCTAATTTTCATTGACTAACATACAAATTTGAATTTCCTATATAGATTTATTTTAAAAATATTTGAATTTAAATAGCATCTTATGGTAATTTTTTTTTAAGCAACTTACAAAAATAAACATTTAGTGCTAAAACACTAAGCTTTTATAATTGTTAAAAATAATTGAAATACACATGTCATTTTAGTTAAAAACCACAATGAATTTGAAAATAAACTGAATTCTATTCCGACTGACTGAAAGAAAGGTACTTACAAGTGAACAATGTGTCTGGTACTAATTAGAGCTCAGTATTACATCGAGTAGACAAGAACCTAACAGATAGGCTTTAAATGTTTAGTTAAAATGGGAAGAATTCGGGACCCAATTAATTTCCAAATACAGGTAAATCTCGTCTCTTTACTAAACCCCTTAATCAAACTGTAATCTTGTGACTCACCGTGGACTGAAGAGGACACTGGTTTGAGTATCAACACAGCTTCTGAAGAGTATGTCTGCATCATCTTGGTGAAATCCACAAGTGAAATATACAACCAACAACGAAATGTACAACCACCAGAGATAATGTTCAACAATTGAGATGATGTTCAACAATTGAAGATTATGTACAACAATTGATTGAAAGTGATACAGTGTCTACAACAAAACACTAAGTGACTTAAATAACTGAATGCAAGTTGTCCATTCAGTGAAATCAACATCAACTTGGTGTAATCAACATCCTGTGAATGAAATCTACAATCCTTTAGCGAAATTGACATCAAATGTGAAATCAACGTCCACTTGATGAAATCTACATCCAAATGGTCAATCACTGAGAGAAATCCATGTCAGTATGAAATAAACATCCACAGTGCGAAATCCACATCCAGAGAGAGAAATGTACAACAATGTGACACCTGCCTGCCATGGGAGGCTACTGTTTCTAAACGCTATCTACAAGTTTTCTTCTCCCAAAGACGTGTGGTCCCACACCAGTGAGCAGGCATCAGGTGCCTTGCCAATCAGGAGGGGGCAAAGTTATAGCAACTCTCACTGGGGGCAAGAATGTCAATTTAAGGTGCTCCCCTGTCTTTGTACTTGGGATGTCTTGTTGTTAATTCTTAATGTTAAAATAAAGAGGGAATGAATGTTTAAAAGGGCTCTCCCTCATTGTACTTTTGCACAGTTGTTAAGGTTCTTCTTATGCACAAATAAGGAAGGGATAAATAAATTTGGAATGAGGAATGCACCTTGCCACAGTCCAGTTGTTGATTGTTAATGTTAAGATAAAGAGGGGAAATAAAGAGAGAATGAAATGCTCCAGTTTCTTGTAATTATGCAAGATTGTTAATTGTTAAGGTTCTTTTTATGCACAAATAAGGAAGGGATAAGGTGCTCAACTTGTCACTGTTCAGTTGTTGGTTGTAAAATGTGGATGCAAAAAAAGGGGGACAAATAAGGTTTGAATGAAATGTTTTTATGGGCTCTTTTCTTTTACAAATTAGGATTAAATAAATTATAATGGAATGATGTGTTTCCCTTGATATTTGATACCCATTTGAACATAAAGGACAAATGAAGTGGAATTGAAATGTCCCCCTTGTCTATGTTCTTTTAAATGCACATGTGTACAGTTGTCATAAATATTCCTTTTTATGTGAAATAAAAGGATATTCATGTTTATATGAGGTGTTCATCTTGTCACACCAGTACTTCTTAATGTTTCTATTAATGCCAAAAAAGGCTGAGTTTGAAATATTTAAAAGGTTCCCTGTATTAGATATACCCATGTTAATTGATCAATGAGTTTATTCTGAACGTCAAATAATGAAAGTATAAATAATGAGGGTCTCAGGTGTTCACCTTGCTACATCATTATCTAGTAAAGCCAAAAGTAAAGTTAATGATAAGTAAGAAGGTAACTGGCAACAAAGGTAGGTACAAGTGCTTGTAAAAGAATGAGGGAAAGTTTAGGAGATAATTAAGTTACTATAGTTGGAATAAATTGTTATTGGGGTCTTGATGGTTTATGTCCCTGTTTATGGTAGAATAATTGCGAAAGATGTGCTCGGTTATAGAGATTGGAATGATAAGAATGTATGTAAAGCTATCATTGAATTAGGATTCTACCTCATATATAAGTTTGTTAAAAACATTAAATGAGACTCAACTTTAGAGCACAATTGAAGAGGCACAACAATTTTGGTATAATGTGCTTTGCGTATTATATCACAAATTGTTATTTTCAAAACTTTTCTAATAAAAAAAATAAACAACTTAATCTCACAAAAGACAAATAACCATAACATAATCAAGAGTGCAGAGTGAAAACACTTCTTTGGCAAAATTAAACATGGTCTCATAAGTAATTGATATGAAAATTGTCTGACCAATGGTAAAATTTCTCATGAACAAGATGCTATTAAACCATAAAGGACAGCGTGTCTTTTCATTCATGCATTGCTAAAAATTAAAACATTTTCTCAGCATATTTTTATTGTCCTTGCTGCTCGACCGTCCGAAATGGATCGGTCAGTGTAAACAGGGACCGAATAAAAAGACAAACAAGGTGCTCTCTGACTGAACAATGTGTTTTGATCAAATAATCTTAAATTGAGACAAACTTTTGAAAAGTGTGGTCTTGAATTCAGTGTGAAAATTCTGAATTCTATTCAAAACATCAATGATTAAATTATGCCTCAGAAACATTTATTTGAGTAAATTTACTTCATATATACTAATTATTTTTCTTTAAAAATTTCCATATTTTCTATATCTATATGAATTCTGAATTATAGTAAAAACATCAATGATTGAATTGTGACTCTGAAACATTTATTTGATCAATTTACTTCATATATCCTAATTATTTTTCTTAAAAAATCTAAATATTTTCCATATCTATATGAAATTATTGATAACTACAAAGTTTATATCATTCATTTAGGATATACTGGTACTAAATATTATTCGTTATGTTGCCACACCCTCAATTCAATCAATCCCCGGTATAAGATGATAAGCTTTTTATACATGCTAGGTTTTCCTCCTATAAACATGCCATTATACATGACTTTTATTGAAAAATATGTATTCCATTTTGTAAGTATTTCCAACGATATCATATATTCAATTTATCTAATAAATCCTACAATCACAAATCACACAATTACCATAATTTCCTCATAGGTTAAACATGCTCTATCATGAAATATTCAACCCCTTCAAAATTATAATTTACGATAAAAAATATGAATATTTTCATTGATCAACTGTCAAAATAAGCAATCATAACTTAATCATGGGTTGAATATACATTTTATCATAACATACTGAGCTCCTTCAAACAAAATTTATGTTTAAAAATGTAAATATTTTCATGGATTAACTTTCAAAATAAGACTATCATAACTGAATAAACATTTAATCATAAAATATTAACCCCTTAACAAAATTATGACAAAAAAATATAAATATTTTCATAGATCAACTATCAAAACAAGGGTATCATCCTTGATGACTAACCTTCGTACCAATGACACGCTACTAACTTCACGCATGGTAAACTACATAATCCCTAACCTGATTGCTAATACATAAAACCCTTATAATCTTTTCATTTGTATTGAAGAATCTATCTAACTATCAGTGGTATTGTTGCTCTTCTATAACCATGAAACTTGACTCTTGTGCCTGTGACCTGGTAAGAATTGACAATAATACCTTTTATTCTGCACACTTGCTTGACAAGCAAATTATTTGGGACTTATGTCTAATTTATCATTCGTGTGTCACTGGGAGCGAGTCGCATAACTCCTACATTAGTCATAGAGGGTGGAATGACATTTTTATATCGTCATTAAAATGTTTAGAGATTAAGAATTTGAATTGGAATGTTAAGATATTTAGCTTTATGGTCAACGGCATTGACTTCAAATATCTGTAAAAATTACTTAACATGATTGGAACTTCTTGAATTTAAGATGATTCAGAAGGAAAAATCAAATGATAATCGTCTATATATATCAATATTTAATAAAATAACCTAAGCGATAACCAAGTAAATGCATTTTTCCTTTGAAATTCAGTATCACAAACTTCAGATATCTTCATTCATTATAAAATGAATCATCTTTTAAACTCAAAATTCCCAATTTGATCAAAACAAACAAAAATCAGAAATATCCATATATCACCACACCCATTTAAACCTATATAAACAGTCATATTGAAATAAACCATATATTCATAGGAAACCCTTTGCCTACCATAAACTACACCCTATTGAAACGTCCCGAGTTACTTTCATTGATGTAGGTCACCCGAATATAGAGAGAAAGGGGTAGAGATGGTTACAGGGAACCTATAGACGATGTTTTCTATAGGAGACGAGCAAGTCTGAGGATAATGAGGTAGAATGATGAATAAGGATGGTTCATTTCTATAGGGGTGTCACAAGGTTGGGTTACTCTGACAAATATTAGGACTAGATTTGAGTTCACACATAGACCCACCATTGTTATGTCATACTTTATATATGAACAAGTTTTCTTTATTTGCTTTAACATAAGAAAGAAAATAAGAGCTGTCTTATAGCAATATAGGTGGTTACATTATGTCTGGGTAGGACAATTTGACATTATAGCTTACAAAATTACACTTTCAAATTTTCCTTTTTTTGTGGTCTGATGAAACTTTTACATAAGATAGATGTCTAACAGCAATATAGGTGGTTACATTTTGTCTGGGTAGGACTATTTGATATTATAGCTAGCAATATTACACTTTCAGATTTTATTTCATTTTCGTCTGATGAAACCTGTAAGACCCATATGAGAGACATAATGGTATCAAAGTTTTTGGCTTTATGAATTTTATTTGATTGTCGAAGTTTCACCCTCCCGTCTTCTTTACAACTTTTCTTAAAACAGTATATATACCGTATATGACCGGGTATAAGCCGAGAATTTGACACCAGAAACTAGGGGGTCAAAGAGGGGGGTCGGCCTATACCTGAGATATATGATGCAGATGAAAAAATCAAGAGACCAAGCACAAGTATCGGTCAGCCCAGCGAGTTAGAGAGTCGATGTTAGGCTTTCAGTTTCAATGCAACTGGCATCATATCGACTTACAGTCAGCAATATAGAGCTGCGAGGAGGGGGGTCAGTCTATACATGAGATACTAGGTTTTGACTGGAATTTAGGGGGTTGAGAAAGGGGGTCGGCTTATATGCGGGGTCAGCTAATACCCGGTCATTTACGGTAATAGAGCCATCTAGCATCTTTAAAGGTTGTGTTTTAATACGAGTTAGGAAATTTTGACATCAATTAACACCATTAACCTTACAAGCTTATTCTATTTGTTTTCTTGAAGATCTTGAACATGGAGAAAAAATAAAAAAGAATTTTCCTTATCACTTATATAGAAAACCTTGTCAACTCAATTGTAAAACTATGAATCTCTAGGAATATGATTTTTACAAAGGACAATAATTTTTTCCTGGTTTCTCATTCCATAGAACTACCCTCCATTAATTCATGAATATCATACTGATATTGTTAAAGGACAACAAATTATATGTAATCAATATAGACTTAGTGCAATGTGTAGTATATAAGTTAATCCTCTTAGTGGGAAGAATCAATCAACACAGCACAGAGAGAGGTAAACAAAATGAACATCAATGTTGATTTAGACTCTTTAAAGGAATGTTGTTATACTCTTGATTTTTTATTAAATTGGTTCACTCTAAACACCAAATGAGATAGGAAAGCAGGGAATAAATAACTGGTTTAACCAAACCAGGCTAACGTTAGTTTTCCTAGTGGAAGATAGGAAAGGAATCTCCATTGCAAGTGAAGTAATATCAAAAAAGGTTTAGAATCGTATCAAGACATCAAACAATTCAGTTTGCTATGAATTACAAATTCTCGACTACAAGTGAAGTAATATAAAAAAAGGTTTAGAATCATATCAAGACATCAAACAACACAGTTTGGTATTTATTACTTATTCTCAACTAAAATTTACAATAATAACAAGTGTTGTATAAATCACTAATATTTTTAATGTCAATATAAACTTCATAAACCACAGAAAGAAGGCATCTTCTATGTCCCAACTTTCTTAACTATGCAATATAGATATCTTTCATTGTCCAAAACCCTCAACACCTGCATTAATTGCATCAAAAAGTAGATTTTTAACTATTCACAAATTCATACATTTCATATTTGAAAACAACAAACTTTGAAGGCTACCCAAATATGAGATACATAATCCTCAATTAAAAGCCAAAACTCGGACATACCTGAGCGCCACATGATAGCAGTAAATGTAATCCCAGCCGCTACCTTTGATTCATCGACACATCTGCGTCAGTCGAATCTACCTGTACAGTTGCTGCACACCTTTACGTATTATCCTCGAGTGTTTGTCAACTCCTTGAATACACCCATACCTTCCAAATCCTGTTACGTACTCAACACTTTCTCCAGGTACCCCAATCTTACTCATGAAGGTATGCAAGCTATCCTCGCTGATAACAAATATAGAGTTGTAAATTTCAGTTGGATCGTGACAGGGCTTGTCCATATCGCTTGGTGACAGATCACCCATATTAATATCGGGATTTGCTCAGTGAAGCTATAACTATGCTTTATTGTCCTACAGCACTTGCTTTGTGTGGTTATTCAATATGGAACCGTTTGATATGATGTTTATATCGTTGGTCCTCTCAGTAATAATATTTCATGAAAGGTAACAGTAAAGTTGAATTTTCAAATATTTGATTTATTCTATCCTTACATGTTATCCTTTTCCCTTTACATAGATTCTTGTTAAACTGCATCCCATAAATGCATCCCTTAAAATTGACACAACAGGTCTCTCCTAACCAAAAGCAGATCTCTCACAAATTATTTTCTAGGAATATTTCACTCAACAGAGATTCCCCATGAATGTTTCACTTTTCAAATTATCTCAAACTGTGTTTCTTAAGGAAGCCCATTGATACTCTATACCCATAATATATCCTCTATGGATAATTCACTCGAAATCTCTTATTCTTTTCTTAAATGTTAACCCTTTTTTCAAGTTAATAAGGGATCTACCCAATGAATGTATCATATTCTAAAATTGGCCAAAACAGATATTTTCAAGAAATGATATCCCTTCATCCACAATAGTCATGAATATATCTTCCTGGAAAACTTAAAACTTACAACTTAAGTGATCCTTTATATAATATGAATGTATCACCTTTCCCCTCACTAGAAGGAAATGCAGTATATAGGAATAAATGTATCCTCTGTGGATAATTCACTTAAAAGCTCCTTAATCCATCCCAAAATGTTATCCCTTTTCACTTAACCATAACAAGATCTCTCACAATTTAACCTCTAGGAAAATTTCACTTAACAGAGATTTCTGAATGTAATGCTCCCCAAGAATGTACAACCTTTTGAATTAGGCTCAAATTGTGTCTCTTCTCAAAAGGTAGATCCATTAATACACTTGGTCAATAAATATATCCTCTGTTGATATTTCATTTAACACCTTCTAAAAATAATAACCGTTTTCACTAACCAGCATTCAATTAACGAAATGCACCTCATGAATGTTTCCTCTTGTAAGATTTGTCCAAATTGTCTGTTTTCACTAAAATGAAATCCCTTAATCCAAAATAGTCATAAAAATACGTTCAAGGTACATTAAAACTTAACAGATATCCTTTACTTACATGTACCCTGTCAATGTATCACTTACCTAAAAGAAATGCAGTATAAAAATAAATGTATCCTCTATGGATAATCCACTTAAAAGCTCCTTAATCCTCACCACAATGTTATCCCTTTTCATTAATCCAGGAATCCATTACTGAAATGCATCCCATGAATGTAATAATTCTCAAATTTGCCCAAACTGTCTCCTTTCACCAAAAGGATAACCCTTAATACACAATGGTCATGAAGATCATCTTCTTAAAATGGCCCATAGGGATCTTTTCACCAAAAGAAAATCCCTTAATCTATACTGGTCATGCGTATATCCTTTATTTTTATTGATAGCTCAACCAAAATCTGTAAATCCAATGGACGCCATGAATGTACTATATCTCAACAGATATCTATAATTCCAATGCACCCCATGAATGTACCATCTCCCGAAATTGGCCCAAATGGTCTCACCAACTAAAGGAGATCCATTAATTCACTTTACCTATATATTTATATCCTCGATTGATATTTCACTTAACTTCCCCTCAATTTGTTCCCAGCATGTTTGGTTTCAATGGTTGTTATCCATATCCCCTAGTAGATTGACAATGAGGCGTGACAGAAACGTTATAGCTTGTCAATTATCAAGAGTCTGGGTGAAATCCTACCCCATCTTATCATGGCCCTTAAATAGACCAGGTCATTAAAGGGACAGCACACTGCTTATGGCTGAAATATTGCCCAAGTAGACCTCAACTCACTCACTGAAGGGACTTAGGTTCAACAAGAATTTGATAAACAATTCAAGGGGATTTGACCTTTGTAATGCTTATGTCTGAAATATTGTCCAGGTGGACCTCAACTCACTTCAGGGAAGATCAAAAAAGATTTTGATATTGGAAAACAATTCAAGGGGATGTGACCCCTATAATGCATTTATGCTATAGTGGCAGTGTGCGGGATTAGGCTTTGCTTGTGGGGTATCCCTTTGGCTGAATTGGTAGAGTGTCTGTCATTCACTTAGCGGTCCTGGGTGAATCTATCTGGTTGTTGAATTTTTGTTATTTACTCTGATTCACTATTTTTATTCATCTGAAATCCTCCTTAGAAATGTGTCTCTAGAAAGTGATGATAAACTTGTTCACCTGTTTTGTGCAAACTATTTGTTGCAATGTATATTTCACCTGATAGTGTTATTCTGGTATCATGGGTTAACCCATTCAGGGAGAGGGGTAACAGGTCATAGGTTACAGCGGGGAGTCGATAAGGAGATAAAAATATACCTCTTATGGTTGCTCCTGAAAATTCAAATTTGAATTCAAATTTTGAAATCTCATGTTGACTTGATAAGTTAATTTACATCTAATTGATTTGGTTAAGGAATAATATTAACAAAAAATTTCTTCTTTGAGTATTAAACAGATATCTGATGCACAGAAAGATTAGAGAAAGTTGCTGTTTTGTACATGTATTTGAATTAACAGATAGTCAAAGAGGGTTAGAGTTTTGTACAACCAAATCTAAACATCCTTTTCAATGGATCATGCTTCAGGATAGAATGAATTTCTGAAAAATATCATGAACAACAGTCTTTGGGTTAGACTACCGAAGGACAAGGATATTTTTATACAGAAATTACCACGATTGTACAGTTATTACACTTCTACAATGGTAGCAAGACATGTGGCATATATATCTTGGATCGTCATTTATACAAAATCTATACGAAAGTTGAGGATGTGATCTAAAAAAAAAAGCTGAATACTTCCATCAAACACAAGTCGCACATGTTTAAACAATCAGGCCAGTTGATTTGGTATATTGATCACATCCAGTGTCAATCAATGGACGACAGCTTGTACATATCGAGTGCATTGAAATGTACGAGTCCTTGTCTTTAGAAACGTGACTCACATGTAAATTACAGTCCTAGGAAATCAAAACCTATCTGATTTCAAATATTTTCCTTTCGGTTTAGAGTTTTGTATCTCCCATTTGTTGTAGTAATTGTTGAATGATTAAATTTGCAGTTTATCAAGATGGTAATTTTACAAATCTGAACTTTGAATAAATATTTTTTCTAACTTTTAAATTGATGAACAGGTTTAATGCACATTATTTTCACATTCATTTCATAACAAAATACCAAATTTATAACTTAATAAATATAACATTTCTGAACTATGGAATCCTATATTTAAAGTCTCAAGATAATATGTCATCAACATCAACATAATGAATTTTATCAAAATGGAACTCAACTTTTAACAGTTTTTTTTCTCAAACTGTATTATTCAGAATATTGTTCAGTATCCTCTTATTCACATACCAAGCATGTAATGTTTTAATGTCAGTCTCAGTAATTTTATCAAATTAAAATGGATGTCAATTTCTGAAAGTATCTATTTTGAAATGATACTCTACTGAATCTTGTTTAGAGTTTCCATAAGTTCATATACAATACACATCCATCAAGATAATGTCACCAAATTAAAAATATTGATTTTTTTAAAAAATGATCTCCATTTAATCTTACAGTATTATATTTCAATGTAGTGTGATTTGAATGCATCCTCGTCAATATCATCCATTGTTATAGCTGACAGGCTTACTTACAGGTTAATTAGCATTCAACCCACATGATCGTACACAGATTAATTTCACAAACAATTCTATGCATCTCACATTTCAATCTTACATGCATCTTCATATTGACCTTTCAACAATTAAAAATATTTTTGATGCAACTTGATATTTGCTTAATAAACTCATGTCCAAAAGAAACGATACCAAGTTTTCAACGTCATCCGAAACTAAATTCTCATACCTGACAGAGTCGAATTTATGTGTGTCTAACAGGCATATGTCTTGTAAAGAAGTGTGCACATTTTCAAACTGCAGGAAAAAAACACTTTTGATTTTGTGTCACTTCAAATGCACATGGGGTGCATAAATCGAAATTTCAAATTGTTTTATGCACAGAACTCTTTTCATTTTACTTTAAAATTGATGAAGTATTGAATGTAGGTAAGAATACAATCTTGTTGATATTATGTACTTTATTTGACATAAATTCGTTGACGCGTCATTGCACTAGAATGGTTTAAAACAAGCGTAAGTGTCCAATTTCTCCCTGCTATCTCGCCTAGTTAAGGAGATTCCAGATCGATGATTTTTTAAAAATGCACGTTTCTCGCAAACATGAAACGATAATGTTTCAAAATTTTGCATAGAAGTTAGTTGACTACTGAGGAAATGATAAAACTACGTTTTAGTCGTATCAATATAAAGTGGATTGAGTTATTTTGCGATTTGTATGGTATCGTTTCTTTTGGACATGAGTTTATTAAATAATTTCCAAAATACGATTATCTTAAAATTAACTTACAAATGAAAAATGTATTAGTAATTTTAAAACTTCAATATGTCAGAAATTGCACTTAATGACATATGGTATCCATTTTTAACAAACTATACCAGAGAGGCAACTATGAGAAAAACAACATTAACACTTAACGACTTACTTCAAATAGAAATAATGACATCTAAGAATAGCAAACAGTTAAATAGAACTTGTCTGTTTCCAAAGGAAAATCATGTTTCTATTCCACAACAAGTTAAACTTGTTTATAGGTATTCAGCCCACGTGGAAAAATACTTGTAACACATGTGACACACCTCTATGAATCATAAAGCATTATTACGAATACAAAGGTAATATCAATAACCATATTAAAAATTCATTTACAGGTGTTCATAAATAATTGTTCATTTATTTGGATGCTGTAATCAACAACAAATTAAATTTTGAATCCCCCCCCCCCCATCACAAATACATCTCAAGACCCCATCACCAACTCCAAATCCAAATTAGGTATGCATAAATCACATACCTAATAAGATAGATATAGATAGATATTGTAACCTACAAATCTAGGTGTACAGATGGATGTCCTAATTAATGTTTCTAGGTGAATATCACGTGCCCAATCAATAAGGTATATAAATAGTATGGATAATTGAAATATTTATAGGAATTTACCTCTTATCAGAGTTATGTGTGCAGAATTAATAAACATGAATAAAGCCAAAACTGGTTACACAAATACACAAATGAAAATGATGGCTAAGAACAATTTTATTTACCCTAGAGTTTTTAAATTTTAAGTTAGTCCTTTATGGTAGTAAGCTATTGACCCTTTCCGAAAGTTAAGAAGTTTCAACTGCGGACAAAAAGAATTGTTGACACTATTTCATCATCACTTTAAGTGTTAATGGGAGAATATTTGATACCAATGTACATAGAATAAATCAATGGCAAAACTTAGCAAGAGATGCTTGTTTTTGTTACAGGTAATATTTATCACCCTTTTACAGAATACTTATAAGCTTACTGACTTGCAAATGTATTCAAATAATTCATTTATTTATCATCAGGTGTTAAAAGGTACTTATACAATCTTATATTAAAACTGATATTAAAATTTAATTCTAATTCTTTTTATCATTCATTTCACCACTCTGCCATTTTTTCCTTAACCTGGTGACCAGAAAAGTTACATAAATACATCTTTTTTCAACAATTGCACCACACTGAAATCTTCATCAAGTATGTTTAGCTCTACATCAATATTAATCATGAAAGAAAATAATCTGATTTCTGAGGATTATTTTATCGACTGTTTATAACAAAAACCTGTGTTACACAAAACAGAATTTCTATAAAATCTTTCAAGTAAATAAAGACCATTTGTAATCAATTCAGTCAACACCTTGATCTTAATGCACACACAGAGTCGAAAAATCTAAGAGCCCAATTGAAAGCGGTATTACTCTTTGGAGAAATAAGTTTCATTGGCTTTATGAAGAAAACATGAAATTCAATAGTCGCTCGAGCTTAACCTTTTTGATGCAGAAATAATTTATTTGATTTTTATCAAGCTTTAGAATTCAAGAAGAAAGATGTTTCAAAATGTTTCAATGGTGAAACCTGAAAATATCTTAACTGGTACTTCACTATATGATTGACATCCATTTATTCATCAATTAATTCAGTTTTTCGAATCAACGGGAAAATATTTATTTCAATATGATAAATACTTAGAGGATAAACAATTACTTTAAAACATTTATTAATGTAGTTTCATCCCATGTACGATTGTTTTACTTCAAACAAAATCGAAATTCGTTTTTTTGTTTAAATTCAAAATTCTTTCATTATCCAAATCACGATCAAGGACCTTGATAGTTGTGTTCAAATTATTGACATCAATGCCATTCATGAGGAAATCCAATCTTACTCTAGGTAAATCATGAATTTCTAATCAACAGTACACAATAAATTACCTTTACCTTACTTACAAATCACTGAAATGCACGCTCAAGCCATGTGAAAAGGTGATTCAGAAATTACCTACCATTACCTACACTGTACCTGGTCAGTCTATTATAGTGATCAATATCAGCCCTTTATCAATAAGTAATATACCTAACAGCCTTTTCACGCTACGTCAACTTTTGTTCAATTAACGAGATGTAATTTAAGCTTTCACTAAAGGTATCGTGTTCAAGGTTGTACATGAACAGTGATTTTTTTCGAAATTTACAAGCTGACAACTGAAATTTACAACAATTTCATCCGAAATTAACGTCACCTATTTCCTGTTTTGAAATATACACAATATTCACTCACCATCTTTTGTACTTGTGCGCCTAACCCAGCGAGGCATTTCCCAAGATGCACCGCTCCGTGCGTCTCGCGCAGACTAATCAATAAAATATCCCAGGTACGCTTTCACCAGGTATCCGCAGGTAACTCTCCAGCAGCTGTTATCAACTAGTTCATTGTCGACCAATAATTGATCACTTCAAATTCGAACACATTTCAATAGGTCGACCACTAGCTTGAGTAAAAGCAAGGCAAAGCGTCAGAGAGAGCAAAGTCAGTCGCACTTCAGTGCTAAAGTAGTCACAGGTCGAACACTTCTTTGTTTGTTTCAAATATTGATCAGTAATACAGTGTCAACAACAGGATTGTTGAGATTCAAATCCGGCAACATTTCATGTCCTGTAACCGTTTTGCCTTTTGTCGCCCCGGCCTCCAATTATATTCGAGTTGTTGATTACGAGCGTCCTAACGCTCATTATCGCTTCTATAATTAGTGGAGAAATGAAGAGTAATCTATATCACTGGAGCATATCTACTGTGACCTATAATTGGATGTGACACATCACTGATAAGGGATGTTGGTAGGCGTTCGTTCTTTCAAACCAGTGTCGTAGATTAAAACATGCATTCAACACAGCATGTCCTCTGCATTCAAAATTCTTTGCTCTGCATATGACATGTCTTCTTGTGCATCACAAATCACGAACCCTATTATTCAACATAAGAAATTGACTTTTCACAGCAAGACTCTTATGAAATAATAATCACTATTTCCTTATAGTTACAGTTTATGCCTTCACAAATCTTCTGTTGAGCAAGATGCGCATCTGATAAAAAATATATTCAACACAATGAGTCTTCTAGAAAATAAAATCACTATTTCCAGAAATATTATACAGTATTTTCTCCAACCTCACAAATCCTCAGTTCTGATGAAAGGCAAACACTATTCCTATAGCATGTTGATTAAAAGATCTACTCCAACCTTTGATGAAATGTTCAGTCTTATAACAATCAATTCAAGCAGTCTTCTAAGAGAAAATACGCACTATTTCCCGGTACTATCTGATATAAGATTTAAGATAAGATTTCTCAGATGAGATAAGGACAGGCGCTAACTACAGCATTCCTTCAACTTTGCAAATCCTAACCTACGATAAGAAAAATGTATATGACAGAGCCCTGCATATTACACAGGTATGGTATTATCACCATGGCGCACCTGTGATATTACATCACTAATCACTTCCCATCAGTGTGGTTTCCCCTCTTAGAGAATGTAAGTTGAGCTGATTATACAGGTAATCTATTACCTGTATAAACGAGATATTGCAGGTACTTATTGTGATTTATTGATAGGTATCATAGAACTTCCTTGTTAAATATTCTGAATTATTTGTTGAATAATAAGTATTTTATTATTTTTTTCTTTTGATTATATGGCTAGGAATGGTGGTTTGTGTTGTTAGTAAATGCCTTAAACATTTACGGAATATATGAATTGCATAAATTTGAAAAATGATATTAGATATTTCAAAAATGTTAATTTCTCTTTTATTTGAAGAATTGTTAGTCTTTATATTCTGTTAAAAGCTATTTTATGTTGATTAAGCTGATTATTTAAGTCGACATCACCCGTATAAGTAAGATATTCAATCGTTTAAGATATTGCCAGCATGTATTGTGATTGAGGGAACTTCCTTCAACATTAAATTTGATTGATGAATTATGAGCATTATCATAAATATATAGTTATTCAAATAAAATATTTTCAAAATTGCAAGAATTTGTTACTATTGGTATCAGTGTTTAAATCTAAACATAGTACAACAATGTTGTCATTAATGCATTGTTCACATAGCAACCTTGGCTATAACTAAAATATTAATTATTTATTCATTAAGTTCATGAACAATATTACTATGGTTATGAGAAAACAGCCACATGTTATGTCTCATATTTTTGTTTGATGGTTTTGTATGCTTGACCTAGCTTGGATCAAAGGAAAATTGATTATTAAACTTACACCTTTTTAAAATGTCAGAAAATTTGATTATTAGAATAATGCCTTTGCATAATGCATTTACAAATTATTGTATCACAAATTTTGTGCATGGTGGGTTTTACAAATTGTGAGTGGCAACATTTTAAAATTAAATATCTTTTCTTACAAATAAACAAACAAACTAATCGCCTAAAGTTAATGAAAAAAACAATTTGCATATTCATTTATACATCACATTTCAATTATAAATTAATTAAATATAAGAGTTTTATATAAGTTTTGGTTTGCAAAATGCTATTTGTTTCATCAACATATAGGGTAACCTATTCAATAAATAAATTGTGTATGATAATATTATTTGGAAAGCTATAGGTTTTACAAAATATACCTTTCAAAATATGTACCATACTAACATCACTGCATATTTCAAAGCTGACAACTAAAATACAGCTTGTTAGCAGATTAAACTTAATCAAGCAAATTGAAAATACTAATTTCATAAACTGAAACTCACCATATTGAAAATGCAGAACTGTATCATGCATGATGAAACAATCCCCTAAATCCGTAACTATCCACAAAGTTTGAAAATATCCGTTTGACGACAAATTCCCAAAAATTCAAAATCCCGATTTTTATCCCGATTTTTATCCAAGATTCCCACTGTGTACAAGTACAAGTTATACAGGTATATTTTAGATTCTAATGCTTCGTTGATTTCCTTAACAATGACTCAGTCATTCGAATGACTAGCCACAAAATAATCGACGTGAATATTTTATTACTTATCTACCTGTCAAGCATAATATTTGACATAACCCATTCATCTTTTGACATGTAAATTTCTCTCATTATCCAGTTTTTATTTCAACTGTAAAATTTGCCCTTAATCACACACACTTCTACTTAACTCCCTATGTTTTACAATGGTAAGACTGCGGGCAACAAAAACATAAGCATTTTGATTGAAAAGGTGTGATGACAAGTCCAGTTTGGTCCATTCATTACTAAGAAAACGAGGTCCGAAAATTGCCTTAGGGAAGGATTATAATGTGTGAAAGAGACACAAAAGTCCAGTTCCTTTGACTTCCTGTAACAGTGTCTAAACCATTGTAAGTGACAAAATATTCCTATATGTAATTGGTAATTGATGTAAATGGTAATTCATGAATAGACATTAAATCTTATGTAACCTGTTGTTAAAGACAAATATTATTTAGACACGTTATGTCTGGTATATATCATTTTTCTGAGTTGAATTATCCAATAAAGCATGAAATGATAGGAGATACCCACCAGAAATTGCAACAGAAATAATTTTAATTGTTTTGTGAACTGCAAACCCTCCTTAATAACATATAAAACATGTGTGATGAAACATTTTTAAAATTTATGAATTTAAACAATAGAATGAAAACGATCTTAACTTGTAAATAGAAAATCACTTGAAACTTGATAGACATGAAACGGTGTGATAATATTACTCTTACTAGGGACCTGCTATAAATGTTAATTTTTATCATATACAACGTTTACTGTATATGTATATGCTATGATATAAACAAATATTTGCTACAAACATTATAGTTTGGTATTTTGACAAAGAAAAGCATTTTTTCTTTATTCATTTCATTGAAACATTTTTTTATTTTCTGAAATTTGTTAATTTATGAAATAACAAAAAAGGTACTTATTCAATAAGAAAAGGCTAATCAAAGTTAGAGTTTGATAAAGTTTGAAAAAAATAATTATCAGATTTTGATTAGCAATAGTCGAACTTAAAACAAGGCAAAGTTTTTGAAAAATAGTTTGTCCTTAGTCATTTCAGTTTAAATAAAATCCCCATACCTATTCAACAAATGATTTTCTTAAAATATTCTCAAGCTTCAAAATCCTTACAAACCACAACAATTCACAATGCTCAGAGAGCGTATACAACTCAGAACGACATGACAAGGGAGCTAACTGCGTCAGTTCAACAAATCAAGGACTGATTGGATAAAATCATTTCGATACCTTAAGCACGGCGAAATGATAGTGGTAAAATTGACAAAAGCACAGCAATCTTATAGTGATAATATTGACAGAGAACAGACTACTGACACTTCGTAAAATGCAAATTGATGGTTAAGATAAACTTCAGAAGAAGATAAATAGGAACTTATATGATTATATACTCTATGATTTCTTCTCCCATTGAAGGTCAAACTGATCTTAACTAACAACACAGTGGTTGCATGAAGTTACATTTTCATAAAACAGCTACATTACAGTTAACATAAAACCCTTTACATACCTTTTATAACAGATGATGAATATCTGGTAGCACACTTCAGAAGATCCAAAAACCTCAACTGAATCAGATCTTCATTCAAGATCAAATGATCTCAAATTAAGAATTTGTGGTTTTAAAAATAAATCTTCTTTCAACAAGAAACCAGATGATCTAATGTTATTTCACAATTTTGAACTCGTTAAAACATGACATATTCAACAAACCCGTTATTCCAGTTACATATTGGCAGAACTTTGAATAATCGCTCCCCACTACCCGTAGCTCTCTTCCTTATTCTATACAGCAACATTGAACACTGGCAAACATCAGCACAAAAGGTTATTCTGTCCTTATGCTATGTTATTATGGATCTGAATTTGCTGGGACTTGATCCTAATAGAATATGTGTTATGTATGTGTTCTAGATCATAAGGTTACTGTTGGAAGGACTCAATTCTTAAAATTGTTGAATTCTATGCTTTTGCAACCTTGTTTACATGTGTATAAATGTTCTGACTGTTTTGTTAATTGCTGTTGAAACAGTCCTAATGATATTTGAAAGATTTAATAGGCATTAATTTCTATTTTTGAATATTATTTTAATTTTTTTGTTTTACCATTAATGGTTTCATTATTTACCAGGTATCATTTTATTATCACTGAAGTAAAAACTCTTTTGATAGATGAACATGGAATGCCAGAGCCAAATTGATACCTTTACATAGTTTGCCAAATTTCTTAGGTTGTATTATGAATATTAATTGTTGTTAACGTTAAATATGAATACAAATTAAACCAAACAATAAACACAATCTCAAAACAATTTGTTGGCAAGTTAGATTCTTGATGAATTATGAAAGAAGAGTGATTGTGAAATAAATGAAAATTACTTTTAATTTATTCTTTATTTCTAATATCTTCTTATCTAAAAAGGAAGTACACAAACAGACACACAAAGTACATTTCAAAATGTTAATATAGAAAACCTTGTTAAATTTCATTTGCATTTTTTGGGGGAAAAGGATAGAAGTGCCACTTGTATGCTTTACAGTAAAAGGAGATCTTGAAAATGTCATACATCTGAAGTTCATTTCCCAGAAATGCCCAATTAGATGATAGAACAAGAAAAAGATGCAAGTTCAACTCAACCAGTGCAAACATAACACACCTATAGCAAACTTCACAGAGCAAATATAATACAGACATGAAAATGCAGTGTTCATGCAAAATATTGACAAAAGACTAACCAGTTATACAAGATTTTAAAGTTATTTTTTTAAACACATATCACTTTTCTTGAGAGACGGGGTGTCACCAATGCAAAGAAAAGGAGAAAATAACCAAAAGGGCTTTTTAATCAAATACAAATCTTCATTTTCAGTTTTAAAAATCCTTTTTGTCTGAATGGTTCAAAAGGAGTTCTGGATATTTCAAGAAAACAAAAACTATATGCCACCATTTAGGTCTCTACATCCTGTTTTCAGGTATCCATTTTAACATTGGGTGGACTGAATGCAAAGTGGATGAAGTTCCTTGTGAAAGACACAACCTGTATGAGGCAAATTAATGGTGTATCAACCAGGATTCAAACTCGGGCCTAAGGTGTGAGAAGCCAGCATGATAACCACATTGCTTAAAGACATCAGTCAAATTGTGGAGAAAAACCTGTACAGATCAAATTCCATATTTTTACAAAAGCAACCCTTCAAAATAAAAACTCTGTCGTCTCAACCAGGATTCGAACTCAGGCCGTTGCCTTGAGAAGCTAGCATGATAACCACTGTGCTCAAAGAAATCAATCAAATTGTGAAGGAAAAAACCCACAGTACAGATTCAATATTTTCACAAAAACAACCGTCAAAAATAAAAACTCAGTATCCAAAGAATTCAATAAATTTCCAATATACTCACAGTACCTTAAAACTGCCTTCTCTAGATGCTATCCAAAGGGAAATAAATACAATTATGAATGGAGCCAGGTAAGGGCACCTGACACCTGTATGAACAGAGGGGTATTGTTTGATGACAGGTAGATGTTATCAATAAGAGTCAACAATGAAGGAACACAGGTAACAAGACCAGGTAGATCAAGGTGTACATCAAAGCATGGAGCTACTCTTTACCTTGTCACTGACACCAATCAACAGGTAACCTCAAACACCTGTCTGCATTGTTCTCACCTGCATGTTAGTGTGATCGGAAAAGTCAGGTAAAAAAGTCGAAGAACTTAAAGGGGCAGTAGCGTGTTTACACAGCTTCGTAATAATAAGTTAGAGGCTGAAACCTGAAAAATATACATTGACAAACATAATCACTTTTGGCAATGATCTAATACCATAATCACTTTTGGAAGTGATCAAAGACCATTATCTATAAGTACACCTTTAGAATAAAACCAAGTGACGTAAAAACAGCAACATCATAAGATTTAACATATAGCAACTGACCAAAAAATTTTCTCTTGCGATACATTCAAAAAGTTTGATGAAGAAAGATTTTCAATATTATCACAATGTTGTAAAAGACAAGTATGGAAATACAATTCTTTCTAAATATCATCATGTAAAGATCTGTCATGCACACATTCATGTAAGATGTTATTTAGAGTAATTCATCATACATGAATGTTATGGAGTCGATGTAAATTGATATACTATGTATTGTAGATCTTATCTTGATATACACTGGTTTCCCAAGTATATCTTATCAGTCAATGAATGACTGGATAACTTTCAACAGATAAACAGGAGAGGTCAAGATGTCCTTAAGTAAATAACCATATCTCCTTATCTAGCCAACAGAAATGGGACAATTTCTAACTTTTAACACTGTATCTATTTCAAAATATTTCATAATGATGAACAGTCAAAAAAATTGTATAATTAACTAACAAAATATTTTTTGGGATGACATGATAGAAAATAAGGTGAATGAATTTCTAAAAAGGAATAATTTCCTTGCAACCAGTGACATTCTTTGAAAAGTTCTTAGACATCTTTTTCTACATAGTAGTGATATATAAAAAGAAAATTGCAAAAGCACAAATGTCAAAAACTTTATTCTATGTTTGAAATATTTAGCTTAAAGTTAATTTGTTACTAAACATACTTGTGACCATAAGTGTATATCAAGACATATCATTACCATATTTCCTGGCATCTATTTTTTCAGACCCCCTTTACCCCCGCGTGTATTCGAGTCCCGGCGTTTATTTATTTTCTAGTAGGATATAGATGTGTATAGATGGTGTAGAGGGAGAATCCATTAATTGCATTCAACTATAAGAGCATCAATTAATCAACATATCACCCAGCGTCTATTCGAGACCCGGCGTGTATTTACTTAAAACAGCCATACCCCCAGCCTCTATTCGAGACCCAGCATCTATTTGAGGCACGGCGTCTTTTTGAGGAAATATGTTAATTCTTGAACTAGTCCTAGTAAAGCTGCTTTCTTATGGAACCATCCTTCTATCAAGCAGGTTGGTTCCATTATTTAATCATCTATAATCCAGTTAACATTACAAACAAGTAAGGCCCAATCAATGTCAATATCATTGAAAATATTTATCAAAACTCATACCTTAGCTCAAGGAACTTTCTGTCACACCTCTTTCAATCCTTAACGATGATAATCTACCTGTCTGTGTCTTAATTACCTATATATAACACCATCCATCTATCAAGCAGGTTGGTTATATTATTAAATCATCTATAATCCATTGAAGATTACAAACAATTATGGCACAATCAATGCCAATATTAAAGAAAATATTTATCAAAACTCATACCTTAGCTCTAGGAGCTCTCTGTCACACCTGTCTCAATCCTTAACGAAGAAATCTACCTGTCTGTGTCTTAATTACCTGGATCAACCACTATGCTATTATTGTTGTGGTGACATGATTAATTCATCACAAAGAGGCCATGACTATAGCTTATACACAATCAATGAAGGCAATTAACTCTTAAAGGTGGATCATGCAAGGATGTGTTCTGGGTCATTGATGATTTGTGCTTTTCTCTGGAGACTTACAGAAAGTGAAAACTTGATGAGTTTGGAAATATCAGATATCAGAAGACAAATATGTAAGACTTAATCAGTTTTGATGATATCAGAAGTAATATATTAATCATCTAAAGTCATTTCTTGGCAAATTTCACTAGAATTATATACTTCTCTAAAAACAGATTTTAAGTTGATGACATCATTACATAAGGGCCCCATGCATAATATTTTATCGAAATAATATTTACGAGAAGATTTTGATTGATCTCTTATCTCACATGGTATATCCTGTTCAAGCCTTACTGATAGATAATACATGACCTATGGAGGATCTATAGAATGAAATAATGCGTCTTTGGCAATAACATTCTCATTTCATTTAAAAGAATGCGCAAGACACAATGACTTCAAAATTTGAGAAAATATAATCAGAATTAGCATAACAACATGTGTTCCTACTCTCATAATTAAATAACATATGTTTTACTTACTTTACTTAGACTGAGTTGTTAGGTATCTGTAGGACAAATTTGTAACACCGCTTACAGCATGCATTCAACAAGTCTACTGTAGACTATTCAAGTTGAATATGGAAATAAGCCACCAGATGCACAGACCATTTACTTTCAAAAGCTTTTACATTTGCAACATAATGGTTAAATAATTGATCTTTTATCATACATTGTCATAATAGTTTGTTTTACAATTGCTGTGACCCAGATTTTGTATACTTAGTAACAGATGGGTGGACAATGTTGGTCGCAAACATTTATCTGGTACTGAGCTAAGAGAAAAAAGTTAGTTTTCGGAAAATATTAAACCAAAATTAAACCAGGAATGTAATATTTTCTTTATGAATCTTAAAAATGTCTAAGAAATATATATATCATTAGCACAGGTATATTTATATGAATAGAGAAATGTGTATGCTTAATTCAATAAGAATTGATATAAGTATAAGTTTATGGATATTTTTACCATAATATATCTAAATGTTTATGCACATAATTATTTATGTCGTATATATACATATACTGCTGTTTAGTAGCTAAAAGAAAATCTTTAGCTAAAATACGACCAGTACAGGCAGTGAGGTTCACAAAGCATAAGCTTTAATTATGTTTGAAGGCAGCTTGTAAGAGTCCTTTCATCAGATAACCCCCTCTCAACTTTTTAAACTTATAATTATAAACACCATATCATTATCTCAATTTCTTACAAAATAAATATTTGAAAAGTTTGTCTAAAATTTCTATGGTTACATCCATAGCTTCAAGTAAAACCAGTGCAATATAAAAGTTGAATATCCATTTCCTTAATACAATTGTCTCTTTTTGAAAACGACAATGTAAAGCTTTAACAACGACTATTTTACCATTAGTATCTACATCATTATATAAAGCCAGAGAACAAATTATTATCAATAAACCAGGTTTTCTTTTATCTCATACCTTGTTGCATAACAAATATTTGACAACATTTAATGATTTTTATATGTCGTTACCAGAAAAACAGAAAGCCAACATTTTCTTGATAACAACTTCTTTATAGTGAAAATATTTTTTTTATCAATAAATTTGTATGGTCCTTATGAATACCACTTCTAAATGCCCTCCAAAGAATGGACGTAAAATACAAAAATAAGTTTAATATCCATAATCTTGTATTTCCTTAACAACTCTTAATGATCCTTATTTTCCTCTCAATACCTTTCTGCAAAATGATTATTAACCAATATGACAACAATTAATTATGATTTATGATTCTGATATATACAGGTAAACAGGAGCACAGAACCAAACTATTACATACCTGCACAGGTAAACAGTAGCACAAACCACTGTGTAACGACCTATAACGCTTATACCATGACCAGGTAAACCATCTCTGTTCTGCAATCTACGCACCTTTCAATTATTGATCAACACACATCTCTGCAATCAGCTGTTTGCTGCATGCCTCGGGCGTCAATAGCAACTACGTCAACATGATCTAAACACACACATTTTTCGCCAATAATGTAGATTTATATCAACTGAGGCTGTTATGAAGGAAAGCATAACCCGATTGCTTCCGACTGACGTTCATTTCGCCCGAAATTGACGCCTTTGTAAATTATCTGAATTTGACAAATCACCTGTCAGTTGTGAATAAAGACTTCAAAGTAATAAACAACTAATATTTGAGATTAATAGGTAGGTCAACGTGATCTTTATCGAAGATTAATATTGTTGAACAATGGAGAAAAGTGTTTAGGTCATACGTGTATTAGCAAGCAATGCTAATAGAAAATGAATATATTCTGAAACTGATTCAATCAAATTTTCACTTAATTAATTTAATGGATCTAAATCATTGTGAAGTTTAAAGTTATTTAAAAAAAAATAATTTGTTTATTTTCAATTAATTAAAACCAATTTTTTCAGATGTTGTAATGCGCATGATAATCTTCCTATATTTAATAATCTCATTTTAAGTTTTCTTAAGCATGTAGATAGGAAAAAGAATACATCTTGTCATTTATAGACATTTACTTGCTTCTCACAAGAGAATATTGAAATTAGGGTTTATGTCATTATATGGAAATGTCATTTAAACAAATCCAATTAAATCATATTCTTAAACATTGTAAAAGCCAAGCATTGAGACAAAAGCACAGCGTTGAGACAATTTGAAGCACAGCAGATTTGATGAACTTGAGATCTTAAAACCAATAAAGATGACTGTACGCACAGTCAATTGTCAACCCAGTGTTGTAAAATCTTTCCAAAATGGTTTGAGAAAGGATTTTTGTTTGTCGGGGAAACAAGCCCTGTTGTTATCATTGTCATAAAACCAAAAGCAAACTTGTCAAGCGCTGCATGTAGTATATTTGGACTTTGGGAAAACTAATGAAACAATAGGATAAATCTATCATCTTATGTTGATCATTTGCATATTTAATGTTAAGATATACAACACAAAAGAATTGAAGGAACGGTAGTAATATTGTTGGTAGCAACTTCAAAAATTTGCAATTTTTTGTTTGAAATTTAGCAAATGCCCATATGCATTCTGACATGGTGCTAACATTCTCAAACATTTAAGAATTTAAAAACAATTGATACATATATATATATATATATATATATATTTGATGATGATTATGATGATAAATAATTTGAATTTATATTGCATACCACACTTTTCACTTCCAATAGAATCAAATCACCAAAGACAATACTGAATATTTTTTAACGCAAAACATTAAGTGATTTTATTTCAACGCCTGCTTTGTTTCTCACATCGAAGATCAATTCTGAAACTCTATTGATTTCAGCTTTGAAAAATATGTCAGCAAGTATGTTCCTTTTGATATTTAAATAAACCTTGCATATATAATAGTATTTTTAGGACAACATACAAATGTTCCTATAATTTTATTGAGTATATGATAATTTTTTGTTCATTAAAAAATCAAACTTACCCTCATAGAATGGCGGGAGGCTTTCGTCTGTTGGACTTGAAACTCCGAACTTCTTGCGTACAGTTGACTGAGAGATGACAGCACGTCTCTGCAGTTCAAGTTCTTGAAGTCTGTCCTGGTCAAAGTCGTCCTCATTGGAAGTTTCTCTCTTCGCGACAAAATTTGGTTTTTGGACAATTTCTGCAAATTGACGGGCTTTATCAACCAGAATGGTTGGATCTTGAACTTTGCTTCTAGGGGAGAGAACTCCTGATTCATATTGATGTTGGTTATCTCCCCTGGTGTCAAGGTCATATGGTGATGTGGTTTCATCATAGGCAGAGTCATAGCTGGAAGTGATGTCAAAGTTACCTCCCTTCTTTTTGTTTTGGTAGGAAATCAGATTGACAGATCTTCCATCAGTTTCATCGGGAGATGTTGGCAGACTCGAAACTAGAATTCCACTGTCACCTGTGAATATATTCATGCAATTCTTCCTTATCAAAAAAGCTTAATTATTGCATTTGATATTTTTTAAGTTTTATTGACTTTATTTATCACATATTAAATAAAGAAAGAAAACCTCATACCAAGATGCAATACATACAGAGTTAATGTAATTGAAATTAAAAATGTGAACTTTTACTATTCATCATTTATATTCAATTTGTTTTATCTGAAAATTCAATGTTGGTTGATACATCTTTTATAATTTTGAAATAAAACATCAAAGGTCTTTATCTTTTATTGTGTATTATAACATGCCTACAAAAGGTATTGATATCTTTGTAACTGTCAAAAGTTTTTAAAAAAAACACTGCAATGATATTTTCAACTTTTATCTTTTAAACAGTATGAAAACTTTTATCAAATTATTTACTTATTAATTTTTTTACATAGCTACATTACAAAACATTCTTATGCCCATCAAATGGAATAATGCTAATTGGAAATCATGAAAACTTAAATCCTTACTTATCAAGTATACATAATTTGTACCAATTGAAAGAATGAAAGAACTTATTTTACATTGAAATGGACTCCACAAAAGCAAAGATTTGATCAACAGGAAAGCCTTAGGGTCAACACTGACAAATACACACAAGTTAGTGAAAGCAACACACATAAAATCACTATCATTCACTGTGAATAGGAGAGAAAGAAAAAATGCAAACCTCTCTGAATTTCCTTATCCAGAACACAATTTACACAATGTTGTAGAAATATGAAAGATAGCATATTCATTGTAGTCAGAAACAGCATTCATTTTCACAATTAAGAAGTAAAATTGTTTAAAGAGAAATCTTGTTTTGCTTATGAAGCTTCTTGTAAATGCTCCTCAAAGACTTGAATTTGTCTTTGGTTTAGACCTAGTGAAGAATATATTCAAACTTTTCTATTTAACCAATAAATATCAATTTCAAATTCTGAAATAGGATTTGTGGTCCATATGAAAAATATGAAATAATTCTATGAAAATAAAAATAGAAGATTTGTATGAACTTGATTTGATACCCAAATTGTGATTAACATCAATCCAAATTTTTAGATCTGTCATTAAGTTGTTATCATTGATTTCATGAATAGAGTTTGACTTTGCCTACAACCACATATTGTGCTTGAGTTAAGAAGAATATTTTCAAAATGTGATCGACTTGATTGTTAAAGAATGAAATGAATGTAGCAATGAACTGATACAGGTTAAAACAATTGAATGTTCTTATTAACAAAATATATATCCAATATAATCCTCAATCATTTAAAAAAACAAATGATTAAAATAACAAATTTTCATTACACAATGAGCCTGTTAAACAATTTCTTAAAAATGATGATAATTTGCACAAACATTTATGAAAGTGATGCTTATCATAAGGTGATGACTGGTTAATCCTTCACATTAATCATTTGCCACAATTGATTTAGTTTATCTGTTCAAGACACAATTTGAAATAAAATAATTTGCAATATTGACATTTTATAATAGTTGATTTCAGCAATAAATTAATGCCAAACATTGTTTAAGGGCCACATTAAAACTAATTTACATCATTTGTTTTACAGAAGTCCTCTCCCAAAAGTGAAATGTGAATAAGTGATGATAATGTTAATAAATACAGTTTTTGAGCTTATCAAAAATACTTTAATTCTAATCGAGAATATAAATTCCCCAAGTGAAATGTGATGACTATGTGATGATACTTATTTGTCATTTGATTATAGAAATATAAACTCTCCAAGTGAAATGTGATGACTATGTGATGATAATAATTTGTCATTTGGTTTAAAAAATATCAATTTCCCAAGTGAAATGTGATGACTATGTGATGATTATAATTTGTCATTTGGTTTAAGAAATATCAATTCCCCACGTTAGACGCGATGAGTATGTGAGAATATTTAAATGTGATGATTAGAGAGAATCCGTCATGAATCGCTCCAAATTGTTTCTTTAAGTAATCATGATTATTTATCAATTTTGTTATATGGTAAAAATTCCCAAGATATGATGTGACAGCACAGTGATGATGATACAATGTGATGATGGCATGAAGTGATGACAACCACTGCCGCACATTAATCATATGCCACACCACTTGCGTTAGTATGTAGACATGTTACTTTAGGGAAATGCTAATAAAACACTCTGCTGACAATGGAATGCTGAATTTAAAGAACACAGAAGACTGATTATTGTATCACCCAGACTTTGCATGAGAAATCTGTCAAAAGAAAAAAGAAAAACCTAAATGCTATACCAGTAATATATCTAGATAATTGAAATTGATAAATTGTAACTTGTCAATATTTCAAATATGACATGCAAGAAGTTGGTGTTAAAGAAATGGAAGAGAAGATAATATTTTATACATAAATTTAAATTATTTATAAATTAGGTATTAATGATTTTAAAATTTGTTATAAGGATCTATAACATAAAGGGTTAATTAAAAAAAAATATTTGAAAAAATGAAAAAATATTCTTACCTGGTGAAAAGGTAGCACTGAATCCACTCTCTTCATCTGATCCATCAGAGAGCTGTTTGCCGCCGTCTAATTTGCGCATCTCCGAAAAATATGCTTCTAATCCTGAGTTAGATGTTTCAACTTCATCGAACTCCAGGCGAGATGGCTTAAGACCAAAAAAGTCTGCTCTCATTTGAGCAGTTGTCTTTCCTTGGCTACCTTCACCAGATGACTCAAGAGATTTCTGGTTATCTAAGTCAATGAGTGAGTCCATGTCTGCAGATTGTGTGGCACTAATGTTACCAGTGGATGATTGTGTGTCATCCATGTTACCAATAGATGAAAATATTCTTCCACTGATATCTACTAAAGGATCCTTATTACCAACAAATGAGGATACTTCTTCATCAGTGTCCATATCAAGGGTGGGCAAACTATCATCAACCAAAGGATCCATTTTACCAATAATTGGTCTGGGGCTATGTTCACTTGACAAAGTCACAACTCTATCTAAAGACGAGGCTATATCGTGGTTATCTAGATCAAGGAGGGAGTCCAAGTTACCTGCTGAAGACTGGCTAGTGAGGCTGTGAGTCTTGAACTCTAGTTCAACCACTTCTTCTCCACTGACTCCTGGAGGACCTTCTGCAGGAAGAGCAGGGGGAGCTGAGTCCGGGAGGGGAGGGGGGACAGAGCTGGCATCTGAAGCGTCGGACTCATACCCAGGGGCTGCTCCCCCAGACAGGTAGTCCGGGATTGACGAGCGTTTGGACTTGTCCTTGACCCTCACCGACGGAGGGGTTGAACTCGGTGAGGCCTCAATCTTTGATGTTGTGCTGACCTGGTTGGAAGGAACAGGAGGTGCTGGAGCTTTCCGTTTTGGACTCTTTGATTTCTCCAGGTTTGTTTTTTCCTCCAGTTTTGTACTTTGTCTTTTCTCTTGAATACTACTTTCTTCAGTTTTGTTTCCTTTAGGTTCAATGGCTTGGGAGAAAACTGTTTTCTTGGAGCTGATGACTTGCGACTGGTATCTTGGGTCTGATGTGTCTAAAATTGGATTTCCTGCCTCATCCAATTTTGTTTTTATTTCAATTACTTCCTCAATAATTGTCTCAATTTCTTCTTCTTCTGGTTCTTCAACTCTCTGTTCTCTTGTTATCTTTGACCTTTGGGTTGTTCTTTCTGGAAGTTCTTGTTTTATAGGTTCTCTGACTTTAGGTCTTGCACCTCCATGAGAATTGACAACAATTGAATCTACATCAAAAGGTTCTGATCTTTGAGTAACTCCGTCAGTCCTAACTGATGATTTCGTTCCTGTAGGTTGAGATGAACTTTCTGTATATTTCTGAGAAACAACAACTTCTGTGGAAGGGGAGGTAACTCTTTTCTGATCAACTTTAGAGCTCTTCTCAGTTACAAAGGAGGTAGTTACAGTTTCAAAACTGGAAGATTCTGAAGGAAAAGATTCTGAGTTGTTGAATAGCTTTGATCCTTTAAGAGCACCAAATATTTCCGATTCCAATGAATCAGACAGAATCACTGGCTTTTCCTTGGACACTTCAAAGCTAGAATCAGTTGTTCTTGGAGATGTTCCTGGCCTATTGGGAGAATCTTCTAAAGTTGAGTTAAAGGAGGTTGAACCTACAGTCAAAATTTCAGAATTTCTAGGGCTCTTGACTTCCTCTTTTCTTGGTGTTGACTCAGGACTACTGACAGTTTGTCCAGAACTTGATTTTACTGAACCCTTCTTCTTTCTTCGAGGAGGTGCCACTGGTGCTGCGTTGTTGGCTACAGGAGTTGTCACAGAGGCTGAGCTAGTTTTTGATACAGTGGCCTTTTGAGCTGTAGGCTTAACTTCTTGTTTAACTTCAACTGATGGTTCAACTGCTGCTGGTGAAGTTATGGCAACTTCAGTACTGTTTCTGATTTCAAATGTGACAGATTCAGCTGATTTTGAAACTTGAGTAGATTCTTGGAACTTGAACTGAGATTCTGAGGCCTGGGGAGATGTAGGACTTGTGGCACCGGAACAGGGAGGGGGAGGAGCTCTTGTCTTCTTTCCTGAACTCTTCGGTGGACTCTTGGTTGGTGAGTCTGGTTCGGAACTTTCTGGAGATTTCGAAAGAGGAGATTTTTGGGTTGAAATAACTTCAACCTTGGCCTGAACTGTTTCTTGAAAATTATTTTCTTTCAGGGCTCTTTCAGGAGATTTCAAACTTTCAGTTTGAGTGTCATTTTCATTATCCAAAGATGAGAAGTCTAGCTTTTGTACAACAGATTTCTTTGGGGTATCCTCTGAGATTTTTTCCTCATCAACAGAACTCTTTGATTCTGTAGAGAATCGTTTTCCTCTTGATGGTCTTGAAGGTGAAATTTCAACAGAACGACGTAATGGTAGTGGACTTTCTCTATTCGGGTCAGGTTTTCCTCCCTCTAGGTTGAGTGACCTTCTCTTTATGCGGTACTCGCGAGCTGCTTGTGTAGCTTCATCAGGTTTTGAAGTTAGCGTGTGGCGTTTCACGTTCTCTTTGCCATTGGCGCCACGCCGCTGGTGACGCAATCTCTCGCTTCTCTCCTCCTCTTCTCTGGCACGTTTCCTGGCAGTGTAGTCCTCAGGGTTCCTCTGAAAAATAAGTAAAAAACAATTAATTTTTCTTTTAAATAAATCTCTTATCAACTTTCAACTTTGCATGAACTTTTATATAATTTTTTTTTCTCGAAATTCCTTACTTTAGCCTAACCAAATTTATAACTTTTTACTCATTTTGCTCCTACAATTCAGAAATCAGGCTAAAATGTTTTCGTTTCTGGTTTCCTAAGGCTGGATGGGTAAAGGGAAAAGCAAGTTTTGAGGTCTTATCACCATTTAATTGTTATTTAGAGCTTTTCCTGCTTAGGAGTTGACTGAAAGACTGAGAGTATAGCTTCACTAATAATTGTCTTGTAAAAAAAATTATTTACATCCTAGATATATTATATATTCTTATATATATACCACATTATATAAACAAAAACTTTTACATATTATCCAACATGAGTAAATATGTTTAAAATGAAATGAACATGGAATGAAATATATCAACAAACATTAACCACATGTTACAAATCAATAACTTAATCAATAAGAATTTAAACCCCACACAATAAGTCTCTTGTATCTGTAAATGCACATTTGAAATTGTTTGTCATAGCTCCCTAGACTAAGTTAATCTTAACTCAATATCTGAACTATGGGCTTACGGCTGTTCTCAGAAGGGCTTTGTGTAAGTGGCACCTTACTATTGATCTCATTGAACAACACATGTACATATCATGTCAATATCAACAACTCATGTAGATGTCATGTCAATATCAATGTGTCAATTGCAATACCAGACTAAGGGAGTGGTGAAGATCAAAATGCTCCACCTTATGCTTTAGTTGATATAAAGTGGCTTTAAGTGAATGTAACTGATTTTCATGTTGATGGGGCAGGCTTAGACTAAAATTTAGTCTATGAAATATTTTAAATAATAATCGTACCTACATTTATGTTATTTTATTTCTTGAGGCTTTTTATTTCATATCAGCCAATCTAGACTTGCAGAAATAGGATATAGACTATATAAAAGGCTCCTATTTAATACACAGTCATGAAGCAGGACTAGGGCAGGCTCTACATGTTTATAGTCCCTATTTCCCTGTGAAAAAAAATATTTTCACCTTTTAAACATATGAAAGTATCATATATTGACAAGAAAAATGTATACATTTTTCATTGAAATTTTACTTGCATGTGTAACTGGTACTATATGGCACAGCAATATTTTTCAATGTTGCAATTACAATATCTTACTAAAAAGAGTATCGCAGCTGACTATTGGACTGAAATGGACATTAACATTGTTAACACTGTGAGGTATCGACAACTTTGGACAACATACGTATATATCATGTATATTTCAGAATGTTATTTGAAATACAAGACTCAATGAGAGTGAGTAGTCAGAGCTACTGAACCCTATGACATATTCATTGAAATGCACATTTCATATGTATAACTGCCTTATTTGACATATTTGCACTGTCAGATATTGACAACCTTGAGTAACACATGTACATTTCATGGCTTTGTCAATTGTATTACAAGACTCGAGAGAGTGGGCAGTTTTGGATGCTGCACCTTATTTTATATCTTCAATGAAATGTACAATTCATGGGTAACTGACAGCTGTACTAGAAGATATTGATCATCTACATCATCACATATTTCATCATTTCTCCATTGTTTTGCATTATTTCCTGTAATTTAACTTCAAGGATGGTTTTAATAAAATAGTAACCATTCCCTATGTTTAAAGTGTTTTCTTTCCCCAAATAAGGAAAAAACTCTTCAAAATATGTTATTGATAAAACTATGGTCATTTCTGACCCCAAAAGGACAACGTCTTACGAACTGACAAGTACGGCAAACTAATATTGTTAAAAATCAAGTAAAATCAAGTGTTACATCTTTATCATACACTTACTTAAAAAAATAATTAAACTAACTTACTTAACAAATTTGAATGTAACTACCGGGAACTTATTATAATAACAAAATTCTGTTTCCAAAGAATAGAATACAGATAAAACAGTATGATCTTCAATACTATATTCAAACAAATCATACTGAAATAAATTGTAGAGTGGCATGTTCTTTTTAGAAAGACTATATCATGGAGATATATGCACTGCCTTGAACATTTATAGTTTAAACAGGGACAGCACAGTTGCCAAAAATATATTTATAGTGGAAAAATGGAAATATTGATTACACTACATTTAAAAATATACTACAATTACATGAAATTGATCACAATACAGGTGTTTTCTCTTTGATATTGACAAGGCACAGTGAAATAGACATTGTGACATCATAAGCAACAGCTGATAGGTTTATCATAAAAATCATTATCAGGCATAGTGATGCATACAAATGAACAGCAATATGTATAGTGTACAAGGTTTATACATAGAATAAATTTTTAAAATGCATTCTTTCCCTTAGTTCATCACTCCGTGTGAAACGCATGTGGACAACAATTTGTTACATACAATTGGTATTTGGGTGAAGGAATTTCAGATATGTATTGTTGCATTGAAAGATTCTAGGTCATGACCAAACGTAATACAGAGGGGTCAATAATTTTTTATGTAGAGCAGGTATACAAATTAATGAATTTCAAATTCTTACATTGTCATTAGGTTAAACAGAGGGGCCAATAATTAATAATGTACAAATTCTTTGAAGTCAATCAATTTCACAAATGTAATTTTAAAGTCATGAATATACATAGAACTGAATGGTCAATCATTTGTAAAGTACAAAGTGTTTACAAATAAATTAATTTCTAAAAAGTATTTTAACATTGAGAGAAAGTTTTGTCACAAGTTGAACAAAATACAGCATACAGTCTGAAAATGTTATTCTTTGTATGGTCATGACATCACATGAAACCAAGTGGTTTATCATTGAAAGCATATATACAAGCAAATGAGTGAATGAGTGAGTTGTGTTAAATGACAATTGGGCAACAATTTAGGCTTTAGAAGTGTGTAAACAAATAAACACAATTTCAAAGATGTATTTCTCCATTGACAAAACTAAGTCAAACCAAAGGTAAAAGTGATAGGATGAACACTTAAAGAATTTGTACACAAATGAATGAATTTCAAAAATGCATTTTAACATTGACAGAACCTAGGTCATGACCCAACTTAAAACAGAGTCAAGAACATGATCCTATGAAAATAAGGACACTGGCTTCACTCCAGAGATACCAGTCTGGAATCCATCCAAATTCAGCCCCAATCTTAAAATTCCAGGCATAAACTCATTATATTCTTAAAGGCTTAAAGTGATTATTTGTTTTTAATGATTTTTTCCAGGAAATTAAACTTTGAAAATAACCCAAAAGAAAATCTATCTCTGGTCGAAGTTAACTCTCTTTACGTCTCATTGAAGATACAGGGGGATAATTGAGTTCAGCTGTTTCGGGAGAGAGTACATGTATCTTATCTAATATTTTTTTATAATTAAGCTAACAATAACTATCTACTTATATCTTGCACAAGAACTTAATTTGAAATTTCAATCACTCACCTCATTATGCTTCAATGTTCACAAATAATCCAAATAAGGTAATAACCAATTTTAACATCTAGGATGTCATTTGTAAATCCATAAGATATCAAGTAAATTTTTTAAGCAAAGGATCTTATATACAAGAATTAATTTTGATATTTCAAACACTCACCTCATGTCGCTTCAGTAATATCAAATAATCCAAATTAGGTCATTTCCAATTTCAACATCTAGTACATCACATTATTCACTTCCAATAAATCCAAAAGCTATGAACTGTTATCAAGAAAGTAGGACAATCCTGTGAACTTGCTAGCTGTAGACTCTTCAAATAATTTCCTGTGAAAGTGTAGCTGTTACATTATTCACTTCTAACAATTCCAAAAAGTATGCCCATCATATAAGAAGGTGTGACAATCCTCTGAACATGCTAGCTGTGTTCACATGTGGACTCCCTCTAGAAATAATTTCCTGTGAAGGTGTAACTGTTACATTATTCACTTCTAATAATTCCAAAAGGTATGCCCATCATATAAGAATTAAGGTATGACAATTCTCTGAACTTGCTAGGTGTGTTCACATGTGGACTCCCTCTAGAAATAATTTCCTGTGAAAGTCTAGCTGTTACAGCCTATATAACTAGATCAATTGTTAGATCAATATCTCTTTATACATCGAGTGTAATACAAAGCAGGTATAATATAACATAGAACATATTACTATTAACCTTGACATTGCATTTGTTTTGATGAAATGTAGTAGTTTTTTCATAAGAAATGTTCCACTTTCAAGTCTTTAATTTCACCTTCAAAATTAATGTTCCAATTTTAAGTATTTTAACTTATTTTCAAAATTAATGGATATTATTTTGAGCACTGACACAGTTTCAAATAAACTTATGTTACATCATATGCAAATTTAATCAATAAAAATAATGAAACAGACACTTATTGATACAATAATTCATAACTTAGTCATTTCCTATCACAAGATACAAGTGAGAGTGTAAGGTTTACTGTATTTTTTGGATAGCCATTTAATATAAAGCCATATTTCATTATCCCTTTAAGAAATACTTTGACTTCCATTATGTACATAATGGGAAATATTATAAATCTAATACTTCGACTTCTATTACCCGGTATGTACATGATGGGAAATACTTTTTGAAATTTAATACAGCTGTACTATGAAATATGAATAACATGCACCTTTTTCTAAAGACATTTTTTATCATTTGTAATTTTGATAAACAAATATCTTGATGAAAAAATTGAGATTCTGATCGAAAAATACACTCTTAAAAATTAAACCAAGTACATGGACCAACTCTCCAAAACAAATAAAATTTCTTAAAAGTAACTCCTCTAAGAATTGTTTTTATCATTTTCAAAGGCATTTCGTGACCTCTCTGTTTTGTAGGCCAATAAGGAAACTTCTTTCTCTCAATAACAACTCTTTGAAACAAATAAACTTTCTTCAAATTTATTCCTCAATTTAAATCTTTTCATTTTCAAAGACATTAAGTGACCTCGTTGTTTTGTAGGCCAATAAGGGAACTTATTCCTCTCAATACCAACTCTTCGAAACAAATAAATTCATTAAAATTTATTCCTCAATTTAAATCCTATCATTTCAAAGACATGAAGTCACCTCTCTGTTCTGTAGGCCAATAACAGAACTCCTTTTTTTTCAATTCCACATTAAACAAAGATTATCGGTCATTCTGGGAGGGTTAGGGTCAATATCTCACAAACTTGTCTTTGTAGTGACAAAACCAACAACATTTCCTTTGATATATGTCTGTCTCCTGATTGTGATGTTGACAAGTACACAAGACTATGATTCATGAAACAGTTTGACCATGTTAAGCTTAAATAGGCCAAGGGCTATAAAAGACCTAAAAGGGACAGTCCTATCAGAAACAAAATTCAAGAGTACTTCCCTGTTTATACTTATAACATGATTATTTCACAATTATTTTCAAATATGTTAGCAAGAGTTATATTGCAGTTGTTCTAGATTTAACAATTTGACAAAAAATCAAATGCACACTGGCCCCGGTTGAATTTTGTTTCCAGAAAGAATACCCATATAGGATTGTTCCATCAAGCTTAAATAGACCTTAAAGACACTGTAACATAGTTTTATGGGAAAATAAAAGGACTTACAAAATATGAAATAATATTACCAATTTCAAGAAAATCTTTCCTAATTCTAAGGATAAAAGGACTTATGAAAAGATAACAAATATCAGTAATTGCAAGACAATCTTTTGTAATAAATTCTCCAATGAACTTAGAAAGTTTTGTTAAGCTAAGTACTTAAATTTTTTCTTTATTTGTAAAAGGTGTTCACACTTAAAAGGCTGCATGCATTTTGCTTGACATGAGACACCTTTCTTTTGTTTACAAAGTACAAACGTTATTTCAATTTTTTTTATTCCTAACACATTTCTTCTCTGTAGGAAATTCTAAAATTACTTCAAAAATTTCATTCAAAACTAGACAATTTGCAATGGATCTGATTAAAATGAGAAGTATTTTGTAAAGGTTTATGTGTTGTTGATAATAAATTGAAATAAATTATTGAACTTATACCCCTATACTTTTTATCATCTGCATTCCTATACAAAATATGTCTTCTCAATATTTGCATTTTTTTTGTTGACACAGCACTTTCAACTTTCTCATGAAATAGCCAGAGGTTATGTAAGATTATGAAAATGAGTAGAATATCAATTCAAAAGAAAGTTTTATGATAAAGTTGGCAAAACAGGTTGACATATATGTCAAAAGCTAACCCAAAAACTGATTTTTCGATGCTTAAAATTGACACATATGAAGCTTTTTAATCATAACGCATAACAACACAGAATAAATCTCCATTTATACTCATATATTTCAACATCAATAAGTTTGGAAACATTTAAAATATAGCAGGATTCTTAGTAGTATTTCATTTCAAGATAATGAAATGTTGACACTATCAAAGAATTTATACTTTTAAAGTTAAATGTTAGTTTGAGAACATATCAACATCAATAATGCCATTTGTTACCGCAACAAGTGTCCTTGATAATTTATAAGGTCATTATATGTAAAAAAAAAAATGCAATGTACATCTGCCTGTTAAATTAATGCATATGTATGCAAAAACCGAATTTTAGACCTAGAAAAAAGAAAGAATATAAATCAATTACATATGTGGGTGTGTTGACAGTTATGTCACAAAACTATCTGAATATATGTACAGGTACATTAACGATACAGTGACCACACACCTGAACAACAGGTAAAGTTGTTAAAGGTGAACGCTGATCACCAGGTGATTATTTTGATGATAAAAAGTCAACAGGAGCTCTGCTTAAGACAATACAAAGAATCGTAAAACTGCAATAATATTTTTAAGGAGCAGTTACTTTTAAAGGTTAAACTTAATGTGAAAAGGATATATATAGGAATGCAGAAAATATTAAAACTTTTTGTACTGAGATACATTGAATAACTTTTCTCTCAAAGAGAAGGAAAGGGTTTGAATAAAAAAATAAATTGTCCAAAAAGGCTTCAACTTTAGCAATTTTTTAAGAAAGATGCTTATAGTTAAACAATTCAAATTTTACCTTGGGATAAAATTACAGTATGTCATTTTGAAACATATACATATGTTTGTATCATTGTATAAATAAAAACATGCATCTATCATAGACATAATTCAAAGGTTATGCAATAATGTTAAATAAATTTTTTTTTTATTTATATAGGATACATATGAACATCATGTTGACATATTTTTTATCAACATACAAATCTGCAGAATAGAGTGAAATCAAAGCTAAAAGATCTTATTTGAATGATGAAAGAAAACATTATCAAAGCCTCAAAATAATGCTTTACCTGGAGTCAAGAAAAACAAATGATCCTATGAAATCAGTAGATCCTGATTGAAGCCGAGGAGTATGTAAGTAAACGAAGACAATATTTGTCAATATCATTATCAACCAGTAACTGACAGCTGCCAATCATATGCCAATTCTGTATTTCCTTGTTACTCTTGAATAATATATATATTGATATATGTGTTGAGTTCTGTGTGACCTTTACAAAAACTGAATTATGAAACAATGATTTAAGAGAAATATTTCTATTACAAATTATGATGGTATATGTTAACGGTGTTGAAAATAGTCTTAAATCCTCAATGACATTATACTTTGAAATATATTCCTTGAAATCCTATTTGAAACAACTACTGCAAAACAAATTATTTTAGTTTCACTTTCATTTTGACTTATGTATTATGCTACTTTTCTCAAAAGACTTTCAATAAATAAATTGACATGTTCTCATAATAGACAAGTTGATAAATCAACATTTATCTCATAAAAAACTGTTTTAAATACTATCAACTATGAAAAATATGCAAGGTCCAGATTCACACCATGTACAGCATATACACCGAATCATGTAACAAAAAGTTTTTAGATTGATAAATTAAATTGAATATTCCCTTTCTTTGAATTATCAAATATGAAAAATATGCAAGTTCCATATCAGTCTCAAACAATGTACAGCAACTACACAAAATCATATAATAAAAATCTTTCTTTTTTTTTAATTAAGAAGGAAAATTGAAGATTCAGTCTTAAACCTTGTCCAGCAAACATACAAAATCATGAAATAATAAGCTGTTTTTAAATCTCTTTTATCAAAATTATCAATTATGAAAAATATGCGAGGTCCATGTCAGTTTCAAACTATATAGGGCAACAACACCAAATCATGCAATGAAATATTTTTTTTAATCAATAAAGAAAATTGAAGATTCCCTCTCTTTTATCAAAATTATCAAATATGAAAAATATACAAGGTCCACGTCAGTTTCAAACTGTCCAGCAAATCATGTAACACAACCATGATACAATCAATTTAAACATACAAACCTCAACATGAAATGGACAACCGTCAATTTCACTCGTCTATTAGGTAACTAAGGTAAACACCATAGAGAAGAACACCCGAGGCCTTGTCTATTACATGTATTACATGAAACTGAACCAGGCAATGTTTGCTGATAACCAGGTCTAATAAGGAACATGTATAGAAGAGAGGAGGTCAGAGTATCTTGTAGATGTCACTGATATCATAGTTATGTACCAAGTTGTAAATCCGCGAGTCTATGGAATGACATACTTCAGATCTTGTTGAAAAGGTCGTACTCTTGATGGAAAGATATACTCAACTTATATCTGATAAAAGTTGAAGTACAAAATGGAAATTAAAATGGTTGACAAATGAATATTGTATGAAATTTTTTATGATAAAAATATAAAATATTAACAATGGTTTTAAATGTGATAATGGCATATGAATTCGGCTTTAAGCATCAAATACTTGGGCTGTATTATATTAAGTTTAAGAACTTGAAAATACACAGGTCATAATTTTTGAACTTATTTCATGTACAGATCGAAAAATATCAATATGTAATATCACATACCTTTTAGCTAATATTTAAAATATGATATGGAACAAATATATACTTATATATCTAAACAAACAATGGTGAAACTTGCAAATGAAAAAAAAAATGCTTGTTCTGAACTAGAATTGTTAAAAGAAATACAATTACGCTGAAGGCCTCTGTTACATAAAGGTCTAACGTCTGCATCTTTATCACTTTTTTACAATATTTCTATATTTATAAAAATTAAATTGAAGATAAATATATGGATAAGTACTTTATTCAACAAGGTCATATCTTGAATATTAATGAATATTTATGTTAGAACTAGACAACAAAACATATATCCTTATCGTAATACTAGCAATTACGTCTTTCTAAATTGTTTTCCACTGTTAATGTGAGTAATTTAGACCCTGGCCAGGACATGATGTACCCAATACCATGATCTTGCATTAAGTCTCTCAGCAATAGCAGTTTTTACCTGAATTACCCTATTCATTGCACACAAATTACCTTATTTCCTGTTATAAGCAATGGTGGTCACTGAATGGAAGTATAAATCACAACTCAATTTCCGAGAAGGAAAACAATAACAATTTCGCTGAAATTAACAAGCTGTCCTTTACTAGATGTCAATTTCAGAAAGTAGAACTACAATATTAAAATTTTTACTGCAGTGAAACAATCATTTTCTGTGAAGGTCAATTCAAAAAGTAACAAAAAAAACTAACAGCTTAAGCATCCAAATTAAATTACACAGTTTCTAGTTACCGGTAAGTTCCTTATGTTCTTTTATACAAAAAAATACTACATTTAAGAGTACAATATGACATTATTTGATTTGAATAATCTAATGGTTTAGTACTTGAGTTAGTTAAGCCAAAGAGTTCAATTGTTTAACTTTGACCTAACGGAAGCTTGAATAAATTTCCAAAGTGTTTTTCTCTTTTAAGTAAATCTAAAATAAAGAATATGTAGAAGATAGAATAACTTCTAATATATCTAAGAATTAAATCTACAATCAACTTATTTATACTTATGAAATTGACAATTTTTTTCATAACAATTTCCTTGAGTCGATCTAACTTAATCTCGTCAAATAGATTTAACAAGTGTCCTACCATCTGATGTCAATTTCCTAAAGAATCTGTGTCAATCTTATTGGAAGAAAACAATGTTTTCTCTGTTTGAAGTCATTGGCAAGTACCTGTTGAAGCGAAATATACACCTTTCTTTTATTGACAGGTGAGAATATTGAGCCACTGGTCAAACTGGCTCGGAAGCTCTGTACACACAGAGTGACCCCATTCTTCAGGTTATTTATTAATTTTACCTGACAATGCTGTTTATAATGAACTCAGGTGAGAACCAATCTTGCTATTTACTCTACTTTGACATGTCTTAGTATTACCTAGGTCACCTGAAATGTTTATTTTCTGGTGACCACAAATTCTTCTTTAACCATATAGATAAAAAACACTGGAGATACCAATTTTGAAATTTGGTTGAAAAGAAATTCCTCGCATTTGATAAAAGATTTAAAAGTTAATTGCTTTTTTACTTTGAATTTAAATAAAATATTTGAAAACCTGTGTTTCTGATAAAAACTTTGTAAAATAAAGTTTTAAAAATAAGTGATGTTGTCGTTTGACAAATCTTTTCCCCCATGCAAAACAGTAATAATGCCATGAAGTAATTTTGAAACATGGCTGCTTAAGAAAGCTGGGTAATGTTATGCCAAAGGCATAATTTTTAAATCCTGATATTAAAGGTTTAACATTAAGATTAAAAAATCTTGTAATATTGGAAAATCTAATGAAACAAGAAATACATAAAAGTTAAATTTTTCATTGCAGCAATCTTGTTGTTTATCACAAAATACATTAATAAAACTCATTTTTGAACTGCATACATTCAGTACAGTTCACTTGTAATATGGCTAACAATAACTACTCATTGTATGAACTTAAGACAAGAACAAATATTTCAGTCATAAATTGGTACTTTAAATTTGAATGGCATTGTTATTAGGTGCATTATAACAAAGAAATACCTTATAATCTTTCAAAAGAGTTTTAATGGCTATACACACCATTGTTCTGAGATTATAGCAAAGCATTTTATTTACATAGTTGAACTCTCGCTGTCAGGGAATCATAAAACTATGACGAATTTAATCTAAACATGAGACATTCAACAAATATTTACAATGTCAGAGATGACAGGGTTCAGAATTATGTCAAATGGATTACTCACTGGATGTAAACCCTGTTTATAATATACTGGCCTAACAATTATATGATAGATATGAATTCAATGACATTTCAACCACAGAACAACAGAGAAACCATTTATTCACTTACAAAGATCCTGACAATCATTTATATTCCAAAAAGCAAACAATTACATGTATTGTTAGTAATTATTAGTAAACTTACCTCTGGAATAACCTTTGCCCTCTCTCTTCGTTCTCTGAACGTACCTGCAGAAGTCTAGATAAAATATAGAGAAAAAACTAAGTCATAATTACCATTAGTGGTATGCCTCTCTCCTCCTCTTCCCTGGAGTTAGCTCCCTTTGCTCGCATGTGGTCTGACAGCCTCATATTCTCTTCCAGCTGAACATCACCTGGAACAAGTGCGGGGAGGAATTAGTTTACTCTGGGCGGGTGTTCACCGCTTATTCCAGAGGTAAGTTTACTAATAATTACTAACAATACATGTAATTGTTTGCTAATTATTGGCGTAAATTAACCTCTGGAATAACCTTTGCCCGAATTCCACATAATGGTGGCGGGTATCCAGGGGATGTTTACTTAACATTAGACGCCAATAATTATACTTATTAGATTAACATTACATGATATGTTCTTTACTTGAATATCACTTCTTTTACTATTTCGTAGATAAGTGAATCAAACAATAACAGAACCATTTCTTCATGCTCTTTCCCTTCAATTTATTCAACCTTTCAACTGAACAATATGTTATATCTCACAGGCATACCACTTGGTTAATATGTTAGTTTTCCCTCGTCTGACTATGATGTAATCTTTCATTTGACTTTATTTATACATATTATGACGTCACTTCCGGTTCTTATGACGTCACTTCCGGTCAAATTATTCCCTTAAATATGCAACGAACATCATAGTCAGATAGTCATTAGTTGTGATAGAGTTTAGGTGGATATACCAGTCCACAACAAGTGCTAAACGAATAACAACATTAAACCTTCTTCCGAAACCATCACCATAACACAAGTCATAGTTTGGCCTCACCTTCTTAGGAGAATGGTGAACTTGGTAGAGGAGTCCCCGTCGAACTTTTCCCTCGACGACCCCGACCCCCCCCCCTTCTTTTCCTCCAAGAAGGGTTAAGCTGTGGAGATTCGTTGAGCCGCCACCAGCGGACCCAACTGAGCAATTCCATCCAGCGAAGGTGCAATATCCCGTAAGTATGAGGAGATGAAAGTATTCGTGCCCTTCCACTGGCAAGTCGAAACAAGATCCTGGATGGAGACTGATTTCCATGCTGAAACCGATGAAGCTAACGCTCTGATCTCGTGAGGCGAGAATTTCATGTTTACTGTATCTTGGTCTGTGTTTTGATAAGCTAGAGATATAGTTTTCCTTAACCACGAAGATATAGTATTTTTGGAAATTTCTGAGTCCATCGCAGTTTTGCAGGAAAGAAATAACCTCCTTCTCTTGCGTCTGAATGGTGCTGTTCTCTCGAGATACCATCTCAACGCTCTTACAGGACACAAGAGTCTTTCTCTGTCTGAACGAGAATTCGAAGACGGTAACGCTGGAATTCTGTAAGTCCTTGCTCCTAGAGGCCCTGAGGCCGCAGATTGATTTTTTGCTAAAAATTCGGGTAGAGCTCTGCAAGTAACGTCCTTATAACCGTCCGAAAATCTAACAGATCCATTGTCGATAGCGTGTAACTCTGACACCCTAGCCGCCGAGGCGAAGGCAAGCAAAAAAGCGGTCTTGAAGGATAGGAATTTCAGTGAAGTAGAGTTAAGAGGTTCATAAGGAGCTTTCAAGAGCGACTGAAGTACTAAACAGAGATCCCACTTCGGGAAGATAGATGGAGATGTCATGTCCTTTATCTGAAACGATCTGAGAAGTCTATGCAGAGATTGGTCTGTGCCTATCGAAAGTCCTTGCAGATCACAAACGGAAGCAATAGCTGACTTGTATCCCTCAATGGTCCCATGTTTCAGTTTCTTGCTTTTCCTCAGAAAAAGTAAAAAATCGGCGATCATAGGGATCGTAATGTCATGAGCTAAAAGATCGTTCCGCTCTCTCCAAGAAGTGAAGATTCTCCACTTGGCATCGTAGAGTCTGGAAGTAGATGGCCTGATAGACTGGACAATAGCTCTTGATGATTCATGGCCAAACCCTTGCTTCTTAAGGGATTGCTCGATAGCCTCCAAACGTGCAGATTCAACGTGGTGATATTGCCGTGAGTTCTCTTCGAGAGTGGTTGAGTGAGGAGATCTGTCCAGTGAGGTAGCTGGAGGGGAACGTCCGTCAACAGATCTATTAGGTTTGGAAACCACGTCCTGGTTGGCCAAGCTGGAGCTACCAGATACACTACACAATCCTGAATTGCGATCTTTGCTAGAACGTCTGGGATAATCTTGATCGGAGGAAACGCGTAGGCTATCATGCCTTCCCACGATATCGATAACGCGTCTACTGCCCAGGCTTGAGGGTCTGGGATGGGACTCACGTAGGTGGGAATGCGAAAGTTCTGAGCTGTGGCAAACAAGTCTATTGATGGATACTCCCATCTGTCGATCAATAGCTGGAAGGCTTCCCTGTGGAGAGTCCATTCCGTTGGAATTACTTGGCCTTTCCTGGACAAGGAGTCCGCGAGAACATTCAGTCTTCCCGGAATGTGTCTTGCTCTGAGAACTATCTTGAACTGATCCACCATGGCAAACAGACGGCGAGTTAACTCCATGAGACTTGTTGATCTTGTTCCGCCTTGTTTGTTTATGTAGGACACCACCGTAGCATTGTCCGTAGCGATCATGACGCTCGACTTGTAGAGGGGGCGCCACCAGATACTGACTGCCTTGATTACCGCTAGCAACTCCAGAGCGTTTATGTGTAGTGAGGTCTCCTGAGTTGACCATGTCCCCTGTGCTTGATATCTGTCCAGGTGCGCTCCCCATCCCTCGCGGGAGGCGTCTGTGAAGATCGTGAACTTGGGGGGAGGATCCGTCATACGAGTCCCCGAGAGCACATTGAATTCCCGAGTCCACCATTGTAGCTCTTGACAAACGTGGGGAGGACAAACTATCACGGAATCCAAGTCTAGAACTCTGTTGGCATTTATCCAAACTTGAGTGTGGCGAAGATTCAACCTGCCTCTGAAGGTGAACGATTGGATTGAAGTTAGAAACCCCAGCAGAGACATCCATTTCCTTAATGAAGCTGTTCGTGAGTCCAGAAGGGAAATTATAAGATTCTGAGTTAGTCGCCATCGGTCCTCCACTGGAAAGATATGGTAACTCCTCGCATCCAGAATCGCTCCTAGAAACTTGATCCTGGAAGTAGGTGTAAGTTCCGACTTGTCTGGGTGCACTAACCAACCTAGATGGGTGAACACATGGATTACAAAGTCTCTTTGTTTGATAAGAAGAGCTGTGGACGTATGTCTTGCCAGAAAATCGTCTAAGTATCCGTGAATAGCGATGTTCCTTAGATGGAGGAAATGAAGCACTGGTTTCATCACCATCGTAAAAAGCCATGGGGCTATGGAAACGCCGAAAGGAAGAACGCGGAATTGAAACCTTCTTCCGTTGATTCCGAACCTGAGATACTTCCGCGAGTGAGGATGGATTGGGACGTGGAGATAGGCATCCTTGAGGTCTAGGCTGACAAATTGGCTGTTGGGTAGCACTAGTTTCCTGACATTTTTTAGTGATTCCATGGTAAACTTGGGCGGGCTGCACAAGAAGTCCTTGTTGAGAATCTTTAGGTCTATGATCATTCTCATCTCTCCCGAGTCCCGCTTGGGGACTAAAAACACTGGAGAGTAAAACCCCCGAGAGAGATCGTGAGGGGGAAGCTCGGTAATTGCCTCCTTCAGCAATAACTGGTCTACTGCAAGTAGAGCTGCCTCCAGACGGGCCTCCTGTAAGGTGAATCTTTTTCCTATCGGGTGAGAAGCTAGGGGCGGCCGCGTCTGGAATTGTAACTGATACCCGTCGGTGACTACGGAGCGAATCCAGTTGTCTTGGGTGATCTGTGTCCAGTTCCGAGAATACTGTTGCAGACGTCCCCCGACAGGCGAGGGAACGACTGGTGTCACAAAATCGAAGTCCAAATCGAAGTCCATGGGCATAGCGAGATCGTAAGGTTTTGGAGTAGTGTTGGGAACCGAGTCAACGGCGACCGTACGAGCCTCTGGCTCCGCGACCTCCTCTGGCACGAAAATTCCCTCTGGGCTGGGAATCCCGGGAATCTCTGGGGGTACCATTCTGAGAGTCGTTGGGACGAGACTTCCTGAACTGAGGGTTGGCTCGGTCGAAAGCTGAACGGTGGAGGGGGGGTCGGGGTGAAGGAAAGGAGCCTCTCTTGTTAGTGACATTTCCTCCTCTGAAAGAGTTACGTTGCCTAGTCTGGGCTAGGAGAGCCGCCGCAAGTTGCTGGTTGAGCATCCTGTTGGACTGAGCGTCCTGGGTAGCAATGGCTTGTGAGCATTGACCGTTGAAGATCGATTCGGAGTTAACCGGCTGTTGGAAGAGATCCTCCTTCGAATCTTGAGGGAGATTCCTGACTGATCCAAGCAGTTGTGTTCTTTCTATAGCCGTTAACCGTCCAACGGTGGCAATCTGTGCCTGAGTAGCATCTCCAACGGCGTGATAGATTACGTCAAGAAACGAATGGGCGAGAGCAACCTCCTCCGCGTTCATAACTGTAAGAGTTTGCGGCTTGATACCCTTGTAGTCCTGGAAGGTGGGGGGAAGAAGCTGACGGACTCCCGCCGCAAACCAGTTAATATAAGACAAAATGTCCACCGAGTTCCTTGCCGTTAGATCAATCTCCTTGATGTCCTTACGGGATAAGGAAATCTTGTCACCCTGGGATCGTAACAGGGGCCTGGAGTTCAGCCGTGAAAAATCCCGGTCGATGTCTGGCGCCGAAGCGGGGAAGGCACGGTCATGGATGACATAAGCTTGCTTAAGAGCCATTCTAGGCAGAGAGGAAGCGTCCTTAGCCTTGGTTAAGTTTGAGTTAACGGAGTCCAACGCTGCCTTGACAACTGTTGAATGAGGAAGAGTCCGTTTGGGTGCCCTCTTAGGCGGCAAATTTCCCGTGGAACCGAGTTCCTCTGGTATGGGCTGTACCTCCTCCTGCTCGAGCGAAGTAGGAAGCGTACACGGCTTGAGTTTATACAAAAAGTCAATCTTGTCCACGAAGGACCACTCAGGGACTAAGTCCGGTTCCGAGCCGTCAGCCGACGGAATAATCAAAATGCCTTCATGGGAATCCAGTTTTACATCCGCTGAAAGCTTGTTGTCTGTCTCCGTATCGGTGATAATCGGAATTATCGGCGGGTTAGACGTATCCACGAAGTCAGCCGGTTTGAACTTGTTATCGCCGTAAGCCGTTCCAACGGCTGTCGGATCAATCAAGTGGTCCGTGCCGCCCGGGGTAAGCCGAGTCGGCAGCTGGTCTAGGGCCAAATCACCCGTGCCGGCCGTGTCAACGGTGTCCTGGTTGGACTTGGTCACCGTGGCACTAGAGCCATTAACGGACTTGCCGTTCTGCACGAGTGACCCGGCCTGAACCAACCCATGGGTGGGAGGGAACAGGTTGACGGCGTCAACAACGTGAACCTCATCCCGACCTGTGACAGATGAGCCGCCAGGAAGGGGGAGAGATTTTACGGGGTCACCACGACCCGCTAACACCGGCAAGCCCTTAGAAGGTAAACATTGCCTTTTAGCCGTATCACCCGCCGTGACACCCGACCCATCACTCAAAGAGTCGGCGACCCGCTTAGACTTAACTTTGCCCCGTTTGGCATCAGAGTTAGAAGAGGACTTGCGAGAGGAATCATCTTTAACTGAACTTGAGTGAGATAGGGACTTGAAAGATTTCTTAAGATTGGAAATTTTTTCGTTATTGCGCCGATCCATATCCTTGAGAGAAGATTGGAGGGTGTTAAACATGTCTTGCTTAAAAGATGAGAGAAAAGCCGTGAGATCGAGTGTTTGATTGGAAGAATCAGCGACCGTGCCCGAAGGAGGAATTTGAGAAGGTAGGGATTGCTCATTATCCAAGGTAACAACGGGAGAAACGGGAGTATTAGATTCTTTACGTTTCTTGCCACGCATCTCACATAATTTTGACCACGTTTCATCGTCTAAATCTCTACAGAGAAGGCAACGCGAGTCGGGGAAACAAATAGGTTTAACATCACAGTTAGCACAAGATGAGTGAGGATCCTTATCAGACATGAAACGTTGACACGACACACATTTACGTTGGGACATGATGGAAACACAGTTACTTCACAAACGCCGACAGTCACAGAAAAAAATTTTCAAGTCACACAAAAACACAAAAAATTCACACAAAAAACGAATGCGATTGTCTGATAACAGACCCAATGTCGATACCACGTACCACAATTCAAGAACTGCACTGGAAAAACAAGGGAAACTTGAGAAGATTCCTAGACTTCTGAGGTGACCTTGTTCATAGTACGAGCGCAGAAGAGAATATGAGGCTGTCAGACCACATGCGAGCAAAGGGAGCTAACTCCAGGGAAGAGGAGGAGAGAGGCATACCACTAATGGTAATTATGACTTAGTTTTTTCTCTATATTTTATCTAGACTTCTGCAGGTACGTTCAGAGAACGAAGAGAGAGGGCAAAGGTTATTCCAGAGGTTAATTTACGCCAATAATTAGTAAAAACATCAACAAATTATTTGTGTGACATTTTCTAAATATATATCTAAACTAAACTATGTGAACACATAGAATGTCAAAATGTAAAAATAACAAAATAATATGAAATCTTATTCATATTTGAGGATATAAGCTGGAGAAACATACCCGGTAGATACAATTTATCTTATTAATGGGAATATCCAAACTTTCAGAATGTCAAAATGTCAGGAGTCGTAAGAGCGTGCTGACCACAGTCAGGTAAAAATATCATCATCATTTTATTCACTTTTAAGGATATATACTAGAGAAATATAGATACTATGGTAGAGGGTGCTGGCCACTGCCAGGTATAAATTATCAACATTTAATTCATATTTGAGGATATACTCAAGGGAAACGATATTCAGTTATCTCTTCAAGTGGAACATCAGAACTAAAAGAATGGCAAAATGTCAGAAATCGACAGACAGTGCCGACCAAAGCCAGGTAAAATATCATCGAACATCTCATTATCTTATTCACATTTGAGGACATATGCTAGAGAAACATAGATACAGTCTATGTCCTGAAAGGAACATCCGAGCCTATAGAATGTCAAAATGTCAGGAATCGCCAGACGGTGCTGGCCACCCCCAGGTATAAAACTGTCTAACATCCCGTTATTCACATTTGATGATATATGCTAAAGAAACATTGATGCAGTCTACCCCCCGAGAGGAACATCCGAGCCCATAGAATGTCAAAATGTCAGGAGTCGTGAGACGGTGCTGGCCACCGCCAGGTAACAATAAAACACCTGTTTATTTGTTTTAGGCCATTTGCTTAACTTGAACTTCAAAGTGACATCAAATACCTGGGATACCTCTCAGGACCTTTGACAAAAACTTAACTACAGTTTTGTCCTGAAATTCTTATTGTGGCAAAGTGGCATTAAAAGTGTTTAAATGCCTGAGGCAGTGTTTGAAAATGAGAATAATAAATATGCTGTCTTTTCAGATTTTTTAAGAGTAGTAAAGCCCACAGCAATATTTCAAGAAAATAAACACAAAAAACTTCATGAAACTGGTTAGCTTAACAGTTTCTTCCCACTCAGAAATAATGTTCAATAATTATAGCAAGAACCCTATGATTCAATATCTTTAAATTGTTGTAATTTGACCACACTGAAAAGCTTGACACCAATTAGTTTTAAATAATAGGTATTTCCCTAGGAAATCCAAGCACCTTGCCTTCATGAAACAGAGTAGTCTAAAAGTATGAATGGAACTGATGTAGAACATCTAATAAATTGTAGGTGTCAACAAATTTCTAATGAACAACAAGAGACTCACATTTGTAGGTAAAATTCCCTTTAAAAATGTCATTCCCTACACCATACTTGTGACTATTTGAAATTCAGATCTAGAGTTTATAAGGTTACTGATCTTGTTAAAATAATGTGTCAAAAAAGCTATATATAAAAACAAGAAACTGTGTTTTACAGGTAAAATTCCCCTCAAAAACAACATTTCTTATATCATGAAAAAAATCCAATACAGTGACAATAAGACAATACAAATTTAAGAGGAGTTCATAAGATTTAGGTTTATGCTAACATTCAGGTCCACATATGTTTGCCTTGGAGTTTGTTATGAAAGCATACGGTATATCAAAAACATACCAAAGACATAAAAACTCACCTTCACAGGTAAAAGCCCCCTCAGAAACGACATTTCTCAGATCATGAGAATAATTTAATACACTGAAACTTAGATAATCCACTTTAAGAATCAAAATGTTTAACAGATCCAGGTTTTTGTAAAGTTCCAGTAATTTGTTAGGAAAGCATGAATACAGTGACACTAAGAAAATGTTAATCACAGATAATCCAACACAGCAACACGAAGAAAATCCAAATTCCAGGAGTTTATAAGATCCAGATTTTGTGAGAATCCAGGTTTTTGCTAACATCCATGATCTTTTAAGATCTTGAATTTTGTAAAGTTCCAGGAGTTATTAAGATCCAGGTTTTTGTGAAAATCCAGAAGTTTACATCCACAAATTTATAAGATCCAGGAATTTTGAGATCCAGAAGTTTTAAGATCCAGATTTTTTGTAAAGATCCAGGAGTTTGTTAAAAAAGCATGTGTCCCCACGGATACCCGAAACGAAATGTGTTTGTTGACGGCTCCGGGAGGGGATGGAGGATGTAAGTATGTCACTGTCAGATCACCTTACACCTGACCAGCCAACATACCTGGCCACGGAATGCTTACCTGGGAGAATACCTGTCTATTGTAGTCTACTGCAGGTCTCTTTTACCTGTCTCATTTCACTATTGAATAGGGTAATAATTATCCTCAATATTGAATTTCTTGTGTTAATAAATTCAATTAGCATATTGGATTACATTTATTACTTTTTAAATGGAATATATGCCAAGAGTAGAATTAATCTTCATCAAAGCATAATCTTTTTGAAGTTGTATATATGTTTATGTAATTACTTATTTCTGTTGTCATAAGTATCTCCAATATTAAGTTACTTGAAATGCAATATGGAATTACTTATTTAAAAAGAAAAAAGTTTTAAAAGTTAAATTAATGTCATCTAAGCATATGCTTTTTGGAAAAGTGCACAAGATTAAATATAGGACAATAGACACATAAATACAAGACTATTGCAGCCCAAATACAAGAATGTTGCTGCCCAAAAAAAGTCTGTTGCTACACAAACATAAGACTGTTGCAGCCTTAATACAAGACTATTGCACTTCAAATACAAGATTATCGCAGCCCAAATACAAGACTATTGCAGTCAAAATACAAGACTATTTGAAGCACAAATATAATACTGTTGCATACCAAATATAAGACTATTGGTGCCCAAATAAAATACTGTTGCAACCGAACTACAGAATATACCAGCCCAAATACAGAATATTGATGTCCAAATACAACATACAGGGGTTAGCTGATTGAGGAAAATTACATGAAAACTTAAAATGAATGTTTAAGGACATCTACTGCAGTCTTTCCATTATCTGCAAACACCATTTAATTACTTCACTTTTAGAGTACAGATTACAGTTAATGAAATCAGATGATAAGGAAAATATCATTTGGTGTCTCAGAACATATACCACAAGCATATCATTGCCCCAGCAGTGCAGAACACTAGTTGGACATAGGGATGAATGTCTTCTTGCATCCTCTTTCCAATCCACCAATCAACATTTCTCATATAAGGGTTTCAAATTATCATTTGCCAACATTTCATATCAGGTTACCACAAAACTCCTCTTAACTTTGCCTCAGGAAACAAATCATTGAATTTATAAATGTTTAGAATTATGTATATAAAAAAATATTATGTAAATAATACATGAAATATTCCTATTGGCAGGTATAAAACATTTAATGCAACTGAACTTCCAAAATGATTTCAAAGTATATATTCATCGATCAAAATCTCAATGAATATTCAAAACCTTTCTTAAATTTTCATTTCGCTATTGACAACATTTTAAAGATAGTTTCAATCAAAACTGCAAAAAACTTTGAAAGTGAGCCATGTTTCATCAATATCTACTGATACAATACTAAAGTCACTGGTGGGTGTATCGCCCCGAAGATGACCTCTACGAATAAATATATAATTTCGACAGCCTGATATATACAAGGAAGCCCCCTGTCCATTTCTATTTCACTTGTCTCTCATAACCATATAATCATTTCAATATGGATGCCTTTGAAGATGCAGAAATGTTGAAAGATTTCACACGTGATACGAGCCAAAGCAGCAGGGGTCACAAGGTCGTCCCTTCACGGTTCAGCGACTCTTTGTGTGATGGGTGACCCCACCTATCCCTTGAGCTTTTATGCATGACCTACCTAAGTACTATCTTGTCCCATTGTCTTTACAGAGTTCAATGGAGTTTGATATAATATAGAGCTTATGTGTCTTATGTTTTATAAGTATATAGTTCACCATTCATTAAGCAAGTATGCATGATGGATCAAATATTTATTTTCTAAAATACATTTACTATATAATATGGATTATAGTGTCTTGCGTTTTATTTGTATATAGTTCACCCTTCATTAAGCAAGTATGTGATGATGGATCATATTCTTATTTTCCAAATACATTTACTATATAATATGGAATATGGAGTCTAATGTTTTATAAGTAAATCGTTCACCCTTCATTAAGCAAGTATGCATGATGCATAAAATTTTCATTATCAAAAATCATTTATTGTGATTGTACAATAATATCAATAGTGAATTATTTTTTATTTTTTTATAAGAAAACAGATTCTCTCATCAGTTCTGACAGGAGTTTATTTTACTATAAGTAATAAATGTTATCCTTTTTTTTGTTCAAAGTCAGTGATGACAATATTCACAACACTTGAACTAAGCCTTGTCTATAGAAGTTTTGTCTACTTATTGATAAGACAATGAAAAATCCTGACTTTCTATGAATAAGATTTTACCAATTCATGCAATCTTGCATGACAAATGTTATTCTCAAAAGCTTTTAGCACATGACTGTGAAATTGTAGATGAACCATAAGTATATTCTTGATTAACCAAGAATGTCAACTTAAAAAAAACTTGCATGGCGATATCAAAACTAAATGCAATCCCTGTAAAATATAAATATAAAAATATTTGTATTCTAAATAGAAATTATATGCCGATGTTTTTTAACTTTTGACTCACTACATAACTTATTAATCCCTTAAAATTGATGTTTGTATGGTAACTAAAATGATGCTATCAGAAGTCTTCTAAAAAGAGGTCAAAATACCTTCACTAAGTAAAAAACTTCAAAATATGGATAGCATGTTTGGAACATTCAATTATATATAATTATCTGATTGTTGATACAATTCATTTAACCACTCAAAATTCTTGATTTTATCACTACAACCATTTGAGTTGATGATTTTTTCCATTGACAGTCAAAATTCATTGAACCATTCAAAAATGTTTGATTTAATCTTCATAACGATTTGAGTTGATACCATTGACAGGACATACATGCTACTCTTATCTTATTATCATGTGGCAAAACAAAACCAGTCTATTACATATCATAGCTGCACATGTGTACATTACTTGTTTTGTCTAACAGGCACTGCCTTTGCATGAGTTTCCAAAAATGTATTGTCTACTTTGTTTATTAATTGTCAAAACTACATTTCTACATTTCTTAAAAAGTTTCTGAGGGCATATGTGTGTTCATGTTTGCTAAAATATATTTACATACCAAGGTTGTTATCATATCTATAGCACTTAAAATAAGATTAGATTAACACTTTTGAAATCATCAAGATTTTCTGGATAACAACATTTTGAATGTCAAATTCATGATGTTCATTCTTAGTTTATTCAGTATTTTAGACAATGTTGGTGTTCTTATTGTATATCACTTCTAAATGACCTTCATAGATGTACACTTTTGGCATTAAAAGATTCATTATTTCATTAAAAAGGTACATTTTCTAAGAAAACTAATTTAGGAAATACATTGTGTTTTCATGCCAATTTGATTAACTTTACAACTCTTCTTTGATTGGCATTCTAGAAGTTGGTGTGATGATCAACAAGGAAGATTATTTTATGGATAATCAACTTCTTTATTCTTTGAAAACGACGTTTCGACATAGATCCTAAGCATCACTTGCTTGAAAACGACATTAGGATCTATGTCGAAATGTCACTTTCAAAGAATAAAGAAGTTGATTATCCATAAAATAATCTTCCTTGTTGATAACTTTCAAGAATTATTCACAAATATAGTTGGTCATAAGTTATTACATATATATGTTTTGTACCTAATGAATTATAAAGCTATTGCAATATGTCTAACCTCACAAACATATTTACGTCAAATAGTTTGGTCGGAAGCACCTAGGCCCGGATCTAAGACAAAGGTTGCGGTGAAGAAACTATATCTATATACACAGGGGGTTTAGACTTCTGTACATATCAGATATCTTGAAGTAGTTTGTTTGTTACTCTTAGGGGTAAACAGTGAAATCTACAACACGAAATCAACACCATAACCTACTTTGATAACAAACAAGGCTGGATACTAATGCAAAAGACAACAGGTAAAGAAGGTCACGTGGAATGCTATACACATATATAGGTAGTTTGGTAAAAACAGAATGCATCTTATTAAAATTACTAACATTAGGAACACTTTTATTAGATGGTAACATATCAGTCGATGAAGTTTAAGTTTCACTTATTTTATATAACTAATTTTAATATTGATATTTTTGAAAACTTGTGGTGAATGTATTCATATATTTTCTTGAAATTTACCAAGATACCCAAACCATTACACCAACAAATCAAATGAAAACTGATTTAAAGAGAATGTCTTAAGATCAGACCATCCCTTTGCAGAAATTCAGCCAAATTTGTTCTTTTCAAAAAATAAGACTTACTGCCATGAGATTAATACTTTACAAGTTGAATTTGTTCATAAGTTATTGCATTATTTTAAAACAATAGTGTTTCTGTATGGTCAAACAAGTTTATTGAGTAAAGAAAAATGTTTTATTATATACTTTTTTAATGTATTAAATTATAAAATTCACACACGGCCGTTTGAACCCAATTTACGAGAAATTGGAATATATTCTTCACTATTTGAATTAGCATAACTTTTTATCTTTATGTTCTATGAGGGTTAACATGCAAGACTTATCACTAAACAATAACCTCAATAAGTCATTTAACAATAAAATTCATAGAAAAAAAGTAAAAGCAAAAACTACCAAAGGAAAGTTTTGGGTTCATTAAAAATGCTACATAAGATATGTTATAATCCAAGAATTTTAGAATGCCTATAAAGTGTCTTAATCAGTGTATATAATTATTAAGAACATATTATAATAATTTCTAAGCTATGCATGATAATCAAAGTACATTATATTGTCAATGAACTCATTACTAATTTCATTGTATTGACAAATATGATGACAACAGTTTTTTGTAAAAATGAATTTTACAGCAGTTTGAGATTCTGAGAGAAATGAATAATTTATCGAGGCAAACTAGAAATTTGAGGAATTTTTAATCAAGAATATATCTTGGATGATCAAGTTCTTTATTTCACAAAAGCAAGGATCCATTTGCAAGCTTAAAAATCGATACCTAAACATTGTCAAATAAAAAATTAAATCATCATCAAAATTTTAAAAAATTGTTCTTATCAATGATTATCACATAGGATAAAAACCTTTGTAAAAAAAGACCAAGAATTTATTCTGTCATATCTTTGTCAATTTCACTCAGATATGACAACGACCTCATCGTCCTGTCACGCCAGAATGTCACGTACGAACCCTGGGGGAAAGATTCCAGAATAACCCTTTGTTCAGGTGATAACCCCCTATGAATATTTGGCCTCCCACACATATGATAATAATATTCAGAATTCTCTTTCTTTGTAATATTGAGAGATTTTGTCTAGGAAATCAGGGAGAACAAAACCTAACATTAAAGGGACATTAGCATTTTTTTATACTTTTAATTTCTTTTCATATTTTTTGCAAAAAATTAATTAATGTCAAATGAATTATCTTCAGTAGGATTATTGAATCAAAAGTTAAACAGAAAATAGCTATTTTGAGAGCTGTTTTTTTTAATTTGAAAACATCATAATGCAATGCTAAAATGTTTAATTTTCACATGATGCCCTTTTTATGGAGGAGCTAACAACTGCCCCTTTGATAGTGACAAACATCATGAATCCAATAACAAAAAAACAATATATTTAACATCATCCATCTTAAACTTATTTGTTCCTAAAATATCATGAAGATAATCATAACCTCACTGTTTTTAGTTGAAATTGTAAACTGAAAAGTTTCAAAAGTTAAAGTAATTTTTATGTTTATGAAACTTCTATATCAAGTTCCATGGCACTATTTGAACACAGATTTTAATCTTAAACAAATTGGAAATATATGTTTATGTAATTGTGAAGTTTTTTAATGTAACCTCTAAATGACTACATTTTTTTCTGCCATCATAAAAAAAAATCATCTCACCTAACTTGATATTTATGAAAATGGCATATGACATGATTGAACATAAATCACATACTGCAGCTATATCAAATGCACTCAATAACCACTTGAAACTATAAGAAGTCATAAGTAGATATATAGACGTGTAACGTTTCATAAGAAGTAAATGAGTGAATGAGGACTTTTTTTTTTTAGATTTTAAAATTTATATTACATATGACGTGATTGTAAATAAATCACATACTGCAGCTATATAAAATGCACTCAAGAACTACTTGATGAAACTATAAGAGCTCATATGTAGATATATAGATGTGTGAAGTTTCATACATAAGTACTCAATATAGAATAAGTATGTCCAATATTCAGAACATAATATTTGTGGTTGCAGGATTGAGATAAACACTATTAAAAGATATCATTTTCAAGAAAATACAGAATAACATATAATTTTTCTTAAACTGATCAATCATTTTTAATAAAAATCATTTATTTTCACAATTTTTAGATCTTGAAATGTTATGACAATTTTCATACTGAACATTTCATATACTGAGGATTGATTTTTTGGGCAATACTGAAAATAACAAAATGGGCTTTTGTAAACCTTTTTGTGCTCAATGATTTCTTAAATTGTCCCTTAAACTTAGGGTATGGAAAAATCTATTACCTTATTCATTCATACAAATTCATAATTAACACAAGAAATAATTTTAAAATATCCATTAAAACATAGAGAAAGAAAAGGGAAATATATTTAATTATCATTGTTCTATTTCATTTAATGATAATATCATAAATGTTTCACATTAATAATTCATAATAAAAAGAAAAACTTACATTACTTAAAGTCTCCAAGAAATGACACAAAGATGAGATACGAACTTTCCTGAACCAGCGAACCAAGAATTATCAGAATAATAAAGTTTGTCCCTCATATCATTCCTCGGCTGGGCCAATAACACACAACCAAACACTGACAGCATGGTTTATGACATAGTTAAGTGCATTTATCTATAAGTTAGGGGTGGCCTAGAAAAACTATCTGGGGGGTCAAGAATTCACTGCAAATATTGAGTTTTTAGTGCCCATATATAATGATTAAAGAGGGAACCTTTGTTTCAAGAAATTTGTATCAGTTGAAGAAGTGAATGTTAAGCTTTTATCACTTACAATACACAAATTGCATGTAATTTGTTCAAACATTCAGATGTACTGAGTAACAACATCTATTTATTTATGGATAAATATAATTGAAGACTTGTTCACATAAATACACCTGTTTACATATCTAACTGATAACCTTATAATCTGATATAACCTGATAATACAGATCAATTCATGTTCACATACAAAACTTATCCCAATAATACCATTACACATTCATAGACCCATACACATTCATTTACAGATTCACATTTATGTTGCAATACACATCCATTTACCAAAACTCATTCTTTTACTAATACTCACTCATTTACAGATTCACATTTATGTTGCAATACACATCCATTTACCAAAACTCATTCTTTTACTAATACTCACTCATTTACAGATTCACATTTATGTTGCAATACACATCCATTTACCAAAACTCATTCTTTTACTAATACTCACTCATTTACAGATTCACATTTATGTTGCAATACACATCCATTTACCAAAACTCATTCTTTTACTAATACTCACTCATTTACAGATTCACATTTATGTTGCAATACACATCCATTTACCAAAACTCATTCTTTTACTAATACTCACTCATTTACAGATTCACATTTATGTTGCAATACACATCCATTTACCAAAACTCATTCTTTTACTAATACTCACTCATTTACAGATTCACATTTATGTTGCAATACACAATCAATTTCCAATACACATTCCCTTACTTATACCGGTACACATTCATTTACCAATACACATTCACATACCAATACACATTCATGTTCCACTACACATTATTTTACCAATACATTTCACATACCAATATATATATTCACATACCAAAACACTTTAATTTAGCAAAACAGATTCACATACAATTACACATAATTAACCAAATGCATATTCATATACCAACACATATTCGTGTTCCAATGCACATTGACATACTTATACACATTCATGTTCCAATACACTTCATTTACCAATACACATTCAATTCCAATGCACATTGAAATACTAATACACATTCTTGTACAAATACACACTCATTTGTAAATTTATCTTTTCATTTGCCATAAGACATGTTCATTGTCTCTTAATATTTGCAAAATCACACAACAATTAATATTTAGCAAATTACACAGTCAAATCTTAAAACATTGCCCAATCTAAAAATATCTGCGTTTATTGCAAAATTACAAAATAATAAATAAACATCAAATTACCTTTTTTGGTAAACTAAAAGAAAAATACTCCAGCAAAGAATCTTTCTCTTAACTTTCTTGCCTTCTTGACAAAAACTGAGTTTGGTGACAAGAAAATCCTCCAATACTCCTGCCTTCATATATTATTCAAAGTTAGAGAAACATAAATCCATTGTGGCTGTCATGCAATATTGGTGTTATTTGATACCATTGGAAATTGGAGACTAGTGTATGATTAATTGATATGCGAATTATAACCATATCAATATAAATGCTTCAAGATAGGGATCTTGCTTGTGAAGTGTGAATGTCAATGATCAACATGATATATTGCCGTTGACATTGCTGAAGTAGTTGTAGAAGAATATGGAAAACTTATGTGTGACTTGTTTAATCGGACAATTTCTTAAACAATTTCACAATAGAAAATCACTTTTTACCTACATATCCTCATATCAAGCAGGTATACCAGTTTAATATCCACACACAATTTTTAAAAAAAATATTCAATATAATCAGCAACAATCAAAATTAACATAACAACAAAATCAGCAACAATTAGAAGATAAATAGTTGCGTTTGTAAAATTTCCGGGATTCATTGTTATTCAACACCCGCAAATTTAGTTTAAAACCGACGGCGTTAGCCGGAGGTTTTAAACGCTTGAATTTGCGGGTGTTGAATAACAATGAATCCCGGAAATTTTACAAACGCAACTATTTATCGATATTGTAACATGACCGTTAGTTATAAGCTTTTTAATAGCGAACTCTATTTTTGCGTAGGGAACTCTGAGTTGAAAGGATCTAACGACCGATCCATTATTGTTATAGGTGTTCGCAGCTATAAAGAAGAAGGAATTCCCAGTGTTATAGACATTAAAATAGTGTTCTAATATTGCAAACCAGTTGCACTCATAACGGTGAGATCATATAGTTTTCACTGTGAAATTTACGATAGAGAAAACAGTTATATAATTCATGAACCAACAGGAACAAACCCGACTGAACAAATATCTTAAACTAGCCCAGACTATTGTGACGGTGACGCGATCATTATGACGTCATAACCGTTGGCCTTTGTGACGTCGTGCCATGGGAACGGCATTCGAAAGAAACCGGCCGCATGGCTCAAGGCGGCAAATTAGGAGAAACTTAGCCAATTAAGAAAGTTTGGTTACATAAAACTAAAGCAAATAGAAAAGGATTTTTGGCATCTACGGGAATGCGCAAGTTAGAAAATGACAGCAACAACAGTAAAATGTGAATCGGTCACGAATATTGGGAGAATCAGAACATTTTAATGTTGAGGTGGACCAAATAATGTATCCTTTCGCGGTGATTCGCCTCAGCCAATTTGCGGGTGTTCATTGCCATTTAACACTGGCAAATTCTTCAAATCAACCAATCAGAAACGAGTATTTACCGAAGTCATGTTACAATCAAAATTAACATAAAAACAATCCTTAACTTCTCAAACAATTTCACAATAGAAATCACTTTACCTACATATCCTAATATCAAGCAGATAGACCAGTTAAATATCCCTACCAGTGAAAATATTTATTTTCAGTAAAATCAGCAACATAAAAAAATAACAAAAACAAATCCTGAATTTCTCATAACATGTTGTCGGAAAATCATCTTTTACCTTCATGTCCTCAAACCAGTTTACAAGCAAAATATCCCAAACAATTTTGAATATTTTTGTTCCTTCAACAAATCAGCAACAATCAAAATTAACATAAAATACAATCCTGAATTTCAAGACTTAATAGAAAATCACATTTTACCTACATATCCTCATATCAAGCAGGTGTACCAGCTAAATATCCATACACCATTTTAAAAAAATCTCAGCAAAATATCCAAACACCATTCTTAAAAAAAATTGTTCTTAAAAAAAAATAAGCAACAATCAAAATTAACATAAAATCCAGTCTTGAATCTTACAATGTTAATAGAAAATCACATTTTACCTACATATCCTCAAGCAGGTTGACCAGCTAAATATCCACACACCATCCTTCAAAATGACCTGAGAAACAAGTGAAGAGCCGAGAAAATCCTGCTTATCACAACACTGTTTCCACTTTGGTTATTGATGACATTTGAAAAAGCCGGACAAACAGACAGCCAAAACACTGCATGTGTGCCCAGCCAATCCAAACACAGTCTATCTAAACGGTAAACCGGCGCTTGCTTTTCTGCCAGGAATCAATAGAAGGGGATTGATCCACTGAGCGAGATGCCCCCCGGCCCACCTGATGAGAACTGTAAATGGAGGTTATTGTCAGAAATGTACCTGTTCAAATACCTTCCATATCAAAGACATTCAAGCTGGTATGAGGACAATGCAAAATATTTCTTGTGTATGAAATGAAGTCCGTCTGCCAGCCTGGTTCTTCGTAACTTTTGGTCTAGGCTGGAAACTTTTAAACTTTTCTTCAATTTTACAATAAAATCTACAAAATATTTTTGGACTGGCTACTTCCAGGGTTGTTTGATACAATGGTATTATGCTAAAGTCAAGAACTGTTTCAAGGAGGTTGTGGTTGTGGGGGATCTACTTTCATCAAGCACCTGTTGAATACAAAGAGTCAACAAACAGGCGAGGAATTAGACACTTTGTCTACATACAGCACTGGGGGGGTGTTAGCATGGTGCTGGTGTTAACCCTTAATCTGCCAATACAGATATGTTTCCTGGAATCTTGGTAGATTTTTGCGATTGAAGATAATACCTTCCTTTTGTAGCAGGGTGAGATATCAGCTTTGACTAAGGGGATATATCTTTAGGTGAATTGGTAGAGTGTTTGACTCTCAACCTGGAAGCCCTAGGTTCGAATCCTGCTGAAGGTGATCTTCCTTTCAATTCTGTTGCATCTTTAAAGAATGTATCAAGATTTTGAAAACAAATAGGATTCTGTTTAAATCTGTTGCTAATGCGAACTCGTTCCTTTTGAAATCTTGCTTGCTTTTGATACTTGTCCTACAAAAAATATTTCCTGTAATAGATTAATTCAAGAAACAAAATTGCCGTTTCATTGTTTCAAAGTCAAAATATTCTTGAAGTTTATGAATTTTTTGGACGATGCCATTTTCTACTAACATTAATGATCTTTTAACAAAGTGCTCTCAAAAAGTTTTTTATGTCTGTTTCAATGACAAGTAATCCAATCAATTTCTCTATCTATATGTCATTCAAATATTCAACATCTACAACTCCTTACAGAATTCAAACACAGGTCCATACTAATAACTCTCTTAATAAAAGTCAAATATATATATATCACCTAAGCACTCATATGTTTCAATCATTTGATGATTTATATATTTGTTAATAAAAAGGCTTGATTTTTGTCCTTTAAAGTCAACAATGAAAGCAAATATAACTGTCGATACAAAGCTTAAGTTTTTCCTTTCATGTTAGGGTTGTCTTAGCTGTGGTATACAAACACTTTCTAGCAGAAACATAATATGTTTAAACAAGCTTATAAGAATTCAACGCAGGTGCCTGTTTTAGAATACATCTAGATCCATAGTTTCAAATATGAAGTTTTTCTTGACCTACTTTTTAAGTTTTCTATCTTTTAAGTTGGTGTTGAATTTTTCTATGGTTCTATGTTGTTTTACACTTACATTTTCGATATTTTTACCTAGATTTTCAATTTTCAAATTGTTTGATATTTTTCTAACAACATCATGCCTGTTGTTTGTTTGTGACCTTTGCTTTGAAGGTGTTGCTTTGGAATATCATTGATAAATTGTTTGACAAGTATTATTTTAAAAGATAAAATATATTTATTTATTTTTCAATGTCAGAACTAAAAATTAAATATACATTAGCGGAACTGAGAAAGGAGCAGTAAAAATTTAACTTTTGAAATTTTATTTTTAAAATGCTGATCAAAAAATTAAACCCTCCTATTCAACAAATGAAAATCTCTCAGCTCCTTCTTAATTCTTCGATTCTGCACTGACATCCAACGTAAAGGCATGAAATTAAATTGAATAACTGTAACTTTTTCCTAAATGAAAAACATAAATATTATCATTTAATTAGCAAATATTGAAATAATTCAATTCAAAATAAATATGAATCAGAACAAATGAAATAGCATCACATAGCAAAATATTAGTTTTCTAGAAAATATTTTGTAACTGTGAGGGTTCTTTTGTCTGGTATTGTTCCATATGTGTGTTTTTCTGAAGGGCACTTTTTTATTTCTAAATATAGCCCAAACTCCTTAATAATGTACTGAAAATATCCCAAAATAAAGATTTTTTCACATCAGCTGGTCCTTATAGAATCTCATGTTTTCATAACGTTTTCATTAAATCTTTTGATTGAAAATTTTTTTCCAAACTTTCATAAATACAGTTTTACCCTTTGTCCCTAAGAAACCAGTAACAAAAATGTTGTTAGAGTGAAAGTTAACTATGCAGTATTGCCATCATTCAGGAATGGGATGGAAGTGTAAATGATTTTGAAAGTAAAGGGTAATATGTTTTATATTTCTTATAAACATATTAGTTAAATCTAGTAAAGTAGGCAAAATAGTGAATAAAACAAAAAAAAAAAGCATACAAAAAAACTATAAAAATTACATCAATCATTATATTTACAGTAGAACTCGGATATAACGAACTCCAAGGGACCAAAGAATTTAGTTCGCTATATCAGGTGTTCGCTATACGCATATGATTTAAATGATATTATATAGGGACGGGACTTGAAAATTTGTTCGCTATATCCGATTGTTCGCTATATCCGTGTTCTACTGTACATAGATCTAGATTATTTAATTTCCTATGATTTAATAAGAATGGGAACAAAAAAGGTCAAAGCATACATAATTTTTTGCAAATTGTTCAACTTTAACTAAACATCAGTAGTTAAGTTTGCTTAAACAAATAATCATAAATCACTATAATTAATTCATGGATGTAATTTTAGTTTCAACAAGAAAAGAACTAAGAAGTAATTAAAAGCATGCAAGTAAACAACAAACAACTAACATTGTTCAAGGGTAAAGCATTTTGAATAAAAAAATAAAGAATAAATCACCAAAATTAATTCAAGGATGTAATTTTAGTTTAAACAAGAAAAGAAGGGACACCTAAAATTGTTCAAGGGTAAAGCACTTGAAATTGCAATATACGTTTTGGAAACTGTTCACCTTTGACTAACCTTCAAGCACTAAAAATTCTTCATGAAATGATCTATTTCCAATTGACCTACAAGGGGTTCAATAGCACCCTCTAAACTTGTCATATATCCTTCATCCATGCAATCTAATGCCTTCACACAGGCCTGTAAAAGGCAATCAGTGATTGAAAGTGGGCCATATAGGTATAGTATACTTTATTGCATGATCTTGTCTACAATATATCTAACTATATTTGTTCAGGGTGTTATTGAAGTAGGTAAATTTGTCCACTGATTTTTTAAGCCAATGTTTAAAGGTAGACTTTGACTGTAGCCGAAAATGTGTGAATGGCTTTACAAAATTTTTCTTTATGTCAAAACATAGAATAATTTAACTACAAACTTTGAAGAAAATTGTAAATTTATATGTAATAAGTTTGATATTTTTCTACTTTACTATAGAATAATTTAACTACAAACTTTGAAGAAAATTGTAAATTTATATGTAATAAGTTTGATATTTTTCTACTTTACTATAGAATAATTTAACTACAAACTTTGAAGAAAATTGTAAATTTATATGTAATAAGTTTGATATTTTTCTACTTTACATACTGTATCTTTCTTTAATCAATTCCACCTACAGCCTTGCAAGAGGTAAGCATGATGTTCTGTATAAAACAACCAATTTACTGTTTACTTATGTATTCCACTTTAATTCTGATATAAATTATAATCCTCGCAATCAGTCTTTGCCAATCCTAAAAGATGTATGATTTACCATCTTCATAAACTCCATTGGCAATTACTTACATAAGGTCTCATTCAAGTAAAGTATATATATACTTAACAAAACTAATTAGGGATATATGAAATTTTTGAAACTTACCGTATATTACATTCTAAAAGGCAAGTTTTTTATACCAGAAATTAGGGGGTCAAAATAAGGGGGTCGCTTATACACAAGGTCTATGTTTCAGACAAAATAACAGAGGCCAAGTGAGGGGTATCTGCCAGTCCAACGAGTCAAGCAAGTCAATGTTTACACCGATTTCATTTCAAAGTTTAATTTTGTGAAATAAAATACACTTGTCTTATTGCTCTTTTTTAATTATCATTTGTGTTGACAAATGGAGTTTGTACAATGGACTAACCTTTATTCGTTTTTAATCATTCTAGTAATCCTTTTTCGTAACTTCACCAATTCCCTTTTTCAATCACTGTGCGCATAACATACATCATGTAAACATCCCTTTGTTCTCAGTGCTTATATCTTTTTCGTACGTCCTAAACATCATTGCTTCTTTTTAATTAAAATAAAGAGAGAAATATGAATGAAAATTCAAAATAACTAATCAATAAAAATTATCCATGTACCGGACTAAAACGAAATATTCAACACGTGTTTGCTGGCTGAGAAAGGGAGTCGCCTTAAGCACGAGGACACTCAAATTGAAACATACGGTAAATAAAATGTGCAAAATAACCTGAAAAAAAAGCAATCATGATAACCCTAACTTTCGTCCAGTATATAATTGCAAGACCCCAATCTACTATAGATAAAGCTAGAACTACTGGTAAGTGGCCTAGTTCTTGAAGCACCAGTGTCATATACGTCCTATCAACTGGCCAATCAATCACACTTCAAATAAACTTGTGCCAATATTGTGTCACATTCCTTCATCATACAAGACATAAACGTCTCATTCTCGGAATATCTTCACCTATTGTACTTTCATGGTTATGGAAATATTACTATAATATACTCATGATTTAGAAAATATATAAAATGTTAATAAGGAATACTCTCTGAATATATATTGCCCTGTTTAATATCATATTCCCAGATATTTCACTACAATTATTAATTAGGGAAAATGTAGTTATAGTTCTTATTTTATGGTTATGGAAATATTACAAACAGTGACCTCATGATTAAGAAAACAAATAAAAATTTAATAAGGAATACCCTCTGAATACATTGCCTTGTTTAATATCATATTCCGGATATTTCATTTCAATTAATAAGTAGGTAAAATGTAGTTAAAGTTCTTTTTTTAAGGTTATGGAAGTACTACTAACTGTACACATGATTTAGAAAACAAATAAAATATTAATAAAGGCACTCCCTCTGAAGAGGTTGCCCTGCAATATTCCCAGATATATCACTTTGACATAAGTTCTAAGTATTGAAAAATGAAAACATAGTTAGTCGCAAGGTCCTTTTGAGGGTAAGGAACTGTTATTGATAATATACATGATTTAGAAAACAAATAAAATATTAATAGGCCACAGATTCTCAATGCATTGCCTTGATTTATATCATATTCAGAGACATATCTTTTCTCGAAAAATGTAGTAAGTAATATTATGGTCAAAGAAAGTTTACTCAGTCAGTGAGCTGATGATTCATAAAACAAAATGACAAAAGTGCTCATCCTCTGAATTTGTCGCCTTGTTTCAAATCAAATTCCAAGATTAATCACTTTAATTAATAATTGACAAACTCATATTTGACTAACATTGCATATGCATATCATACGATTATTTTCCCAGAAATCAGATCTTTATCTCACACTCTTTGCAAAAGTAACTCCAAACACATTAAATTCTCTGAATATTTCCCAGTACTTGGAAATTAGATCTATAGTGTCCTGAAAAGTGATACTTTGAGTAAATACAAATGTCACATAAATATTGTTTCTATTGTGCTATCAATTCTCCAGCAATAGAATTTAGTTAAGGAGGGATACCTTGGTGAGCTTGGCCAAGTATAAAGCTTATACGAATATCTTTTTTCTACAAAAAACTTTCGTCTTGTTAGCAAAACAAAATCCTAATTGTTGTATTTAAAAACATCATATCCTTATAATCAACCATGTTAAAATCCTTCTAATTAACCATGTTAAATTCAACATCTTGTACTGCACTATGTAAAAAAAATAATGTGGATATTTATATGGCGCCTCTCCACGTCCTAAGACATGCTCAAAACGCAAAATGTTACCTGCATCAGACACTAGAATGTTTATACATGTACATGCCATTTGAGACCTTGATCTATAGCAAACTAAGAAACACTTTTCTTGACTAATTTACCTGTAGTGGAGATATATGTTTCAGATATTGAACAAATCTAACATTGTTATATTTGGGATCACACTATCTGCAATAGTACATATTCTTGCACCTTTGTGGGGCTTCCATGCAGGATTCGAACCCTCAACTCTCAGAGTCAGGTAACACAGGTAGCATTGACTTTACCAGCAGCTAACAGACTCTCCTATTTCACCTGTACTTGTAGTATTGAAGACAATGTGATCTCTAATATAACAATGTTAACTTACCTGACAAATTAGAAATGCAATTAACTAATTAAAACAAATTTGAATCTTTATTTTTCATTAATATTTTTTATATATTATTAGCTTTTGAGGTCAATTTTCAGAAACCTGTAAATAATCACCGGTGGTGTAAAGTATATAGAGAGCTGTTACTATGAAGTGACATGCATGCTTGGCTTGAGTGATTTTATGTAGCTTCAATCGGTATCATCATAGTAAGGTAAGTACTGTATTTGTTACCGACAGTTCCAAAATGTAAAAGTCAAATGAACAGAGATCAAAATGATGATACTTTTTTGTTTAAAGATTTCAATTTCCAGTGATGCTCATCATTATGAAGCTCTGTAATTGACATAGATGACGGAAAAATGAGGGAATTGTCACGTTATCAAAGATCTGAATTGTCCTTCTAGAACAGTGTATAATAGCTTTCCTATACCATGCACATATCTATGACATGCATGCTCAAAGTGCCATGATGTGTATTATTACCCTGGAGAGATTGTATGTTTGGTTCCGCCTTTTAGAAGTACCCCTGCACATCTGTTTGATCTTGGAAAGACAAAACCAATTGAACAGTGGATATTTACTGGAGTTGTAAATAATGTGATTGTCATGGACTACAAACCAATCATAAAATTCAACACAAACAATCTGTCTTAACCCTTTCACTTTTAAGAAACCAGTAATAAATACATTTTTTAGCCTGATTTCTGAGTTACAAAGGGTTGAAGGGCTGATAAAAGAAGAAATACTTGTACTCACAAAGACGAGTCTATCCCCCTCCATGTTAAGTTTCTGGATCTCATTCTTGAGGTCGACCAGTTTCCTCTGCAGATCTGCGAAGTTCTTGCTGTCATCACCGACCAGCGAGTCACCAGACAGGTGTAGTCGGAACCAGCTGTCGTCTTCTAGTGCAGAGGCTGAAAGACAAGGGTCAAGAAGGTGAAAGAATGAGAAAAATTTTCAGAGGGTTTAGGCAGAGTTGGTCACAGAGTGGTCTGTGGAAGATTTGATAATGAATGATTACACAAAACAATTCCTTATCTTTAACCAGTGAATGAAATAATCTTGAAAAGTACCGTTAATCAGCCAAAAAGTTGTGTTTTGTAGATTTTAATGACACAATTGCAGAAAAACATCAAAAAGTTACCAATCTGTACATAAAAATACATTACATGCTGGACTCGACCATTATTTCATACACTGTTTCAACGTTTGACCAACTAAAGTCAGTTTTCTTATTAAGGAGTAACATGCACTGATTTTGGTATAAGTAACCTCAAGATTTGCTTATTTGTGTGAATGAGCATTCTCAGAGTCTATTGGCACAGTCTGCCTGTATTGGCCCAGTTGCCTAATCGTAACGTCTAGGTGATATAAATTGTATTGGTTCCATTTCATTACTAGTTAATAGATAACAAAATCTATAACTCATCAAGACAACTTACGTTTTGCCTGTTTAAAGACAGTCTCCTCTTCCTCTGTATTGTTCATCTTCTGAGTCGATGACGTCCCCCAGATGTCCGTAAAACTGTCGTCAATGTTTTTGAAACTGATAGCAACTTTCTCTGGAATCTCACTGTTGAGTTTATGGTTGTTGTTTGCCCTATCACAGTTCACAAATATATGTTCTCCCGATGTCAATTTCTGCGATGTATTTTTCTTATCGAAAGGGTCAAAGGTGAAGGGCATGTAAATTTCTTCCACATCAACATCAGCAACTGTCAATTTCTTCTCTGCAAAAATTACATTTATTATTTTAGTTGATATCATTTTTATGATTTAATTTTTTCATCTCTACTCCTAGATTATATGAATGATGTATCTGGTATGTACAAATTTGAGCTTTAAAAATTGCTTGTAACATGAGAAAAAAATAATTAATGTTTTGGTATTACTCTTGTATAGTCAGAAATTAGGGGACTATATATTTCACATTTTGAATATCATAAGTTTGAATATGATTCTTATGTAACAATTTTGCAATTTTTTTAAAATTCATAATTTTGTGTGTTTTTTCAAATACTTTTCTTGTTAAAACAATCCTTATGGATGTATAGGATATAAGGATATCAGGAAAAAGTATTATGCAAACCTTTGATTTGTTCGTAAAGTTGGTGAAAAGGATCTGGGTCTTTTGTTGCTTTTGTATGTATTGCTCGTAGTTTCTGAAAAGGAATTACCTCATAAAACAAATGTTCCTAAACAACATAAACATTCACATAACAATTTCCAAGGAGAATATGTAACTCTAGTCACAGCAATACTGAGTTTTCTCTTGGACATTTTTTAATATTCTTTTTATCATAAAATACTTAATTAAAACCTTAAAATTAGTAAACAAATTAAAATTTGGTCTTCATTAACAACTATTTTATTTGAATTTCTATCAAGAATAGATGCATATATTTTTATTTTAAAAATTGAATTGAACTTGAGAAAATGTCATAAACCACATGTAGATGTTTTGGGCAGGATTATATTCCACCTCAATGGACTTATGAGACATTTCAAAGGTGGATCTATTTTTTATGCATATTTTAAACAGATGGATGAAATTGATAAATGAGAATCCTTTTTTTTTTTAAACCATGACTGTAGTCAGTTTGTAGAGTGTCCACTCTTCACCTGTGATGTCAGCTAGGGTTCGATTTCCTGGTTGCATCATACCAAAATAAATTAAAAGATGGGAATTACTGCTGCCTTTCTTTACACTCAGCATTATAGTCCAGAACAAAGCACTGTGGCTGCTAGGTGCAAAACGCACAAAACAAATTTCTGATATACAATGTATTATGGACAATAAAGAATTATCATTATTAATATCAAATATCTATAATTAAAATATCACCTTATTCAACTCATCAGTCCCCCGTTTGAGCAGACGAATGTCATCGTTGAGTTTCTGTTCCTCTAGGATAATTTTCACAGTGTTTTGTCTCACTTTTTCATGTTCCTTCTTTAACCTGAAAAAGATTATTCCCAATTTCCAAATATTTGTTATCAATCAAACCTATGGAATTTTTATTATTGATTATTTATACAAAATATTGTTATCAAAAATGTGAAAACATCAAGAGAAATTCTAGTCTTGACCATCAGATATTGGAAATTACCTTAAAGCCTATCAATAAAATCCTTTACAAAATTAAATTATATTGAATATTATTCAATCGAAGAATGCTAATTTTGATATCATAATTCATTTGCTAAGAGTAATGAAATGTACTTTCAACATCTGATTTATTATGCATAAATAATTGAAAACAATACCCAAAATCAATATGAAAGTTTTAAATTTAAATAAATTTGTTAATAAAGACATTCATGTTACACATTTAAGATCTTTATTTGACCAAAGGCATGACATTTAACAAGAAAATGATATAACCATATCAACAAAAATAATTCAGTTCTGAATTAAGAAAAGATCTTTAGTTTACCTGTATACTATTTCCTCTTGTTTTGTTATCTCAGCATTTTCTGATGCAACTTTTGACTTGAATTCCTCTGCACTCACTGTAGACTTTCCTGCTTTCCTTAGACAATGGTACTGGAAAAAAGTTTACAAATGAACTATGATTTTTGTGTTTCTTGCAAGAAATTAACAGCTTTCCAAGATTTAACTTAAAGTATCATACAACTTTAATAAATTTGATAACTTCAATGAGTTTGTAGAATTTCATAATCATTTGGACATGAACAAGTTACTTCTTTACACAAAAGAACCATGAAATCTACCAAAATATACCTATGTGACTACAATATACTCATATACAATATATTCTTAAATAGCTTTTACAAGGACTCAAATCTCACAATTGGATTCCCGAAATTACAATTATCAATTCTACGTACCAAATCTCTACAAATCTTGAGTTTTTCTTCAGCTAGCTCCAATCTTTTAGCTTCTCTGTTGACATCTTGTTTCCGTTTTTCCTGAAACATAAGAAAACACCTTTTGGATACAAACAAAACAATATTTAAATTTTTGGGATAAATGTTTGAAATGTCTTAAACGCATACTTTCCAAATTGGTGTTTTGACCCATGATAAAACAAAATACTATTAATCTGACAGAGTGTCCAGTTAAGCATAAATACCTAAATAACAATAACAATCCTAGTGCCTATTTCTAGTTGCCAAAGTCAAATTAGTCCAGTTATGCATTAACTCTTGTATGTATGCTAGAGATTCATTGGGTTATTACCTGTATTTGGTTTCAGCCTAGGTCAACTAATGAAAGAAGTTTTTGTAACTTTATACAACTGTACATATCTGATTTATTGATAAAATACATAAAAATTCCTAACAAAATATATGAAAGGTGTCACATTTTCATGCCTTATAAATAAACATATTTAACATCAACTTTTTCATACAAAAATTATTTTTGATAAACCTACACTTGAAATAATTGCATTACTAAACATGCAAAAAGAAGATTTGCAAAAAACTTTTAAAACTCATTTGTTTCATAATAATCATTATAATGGAATTCTTTTCAGAGCAAGTTCATGTATCAATAGTCCAGTCTACAGTCAGTCAGTTTTATGGTCAGTTCTACTGTCAGTCAATCTTACAGTCAGTTCTAGTCACTCAATTTTACAGTCAGTTCCACAGTCAGTCGATTTTACAGTCAGTCGATTTTACAGTCAGTCAATTATTCAGTCAGTCAATTATTCAGTCAGTTCTACAGTTAGTTAATTTTACAGATAATTCTTCAGTCAGTCAATTTTACAGTCAGTTCTACTGTCAGTCCATTTTACAGTCAGTTCTTCAGTCACTCAATCTTACAGTCAGTTCTAGTCACTCAATTTTACAGTCAGTTCTACAGTCAGTCAATTTTACAGTCAGTCAATTTTACAGACAATTCTACAGTCAGTCAATTTTACAGTCAGTTCTACTGTCACTCAATCTTACAGTCAGTTCTAGTCACTCAATGTTACAGTCAATTCTACAGTCAGTCAATTTTACAGTCAGTTCTACTGTCACTCAATCTTACAGTCAGTCAATTTTACAGACAATTCTACAGTCAGTCAATTTTACAGTCAGTCAACTTTACAGACAATTCTACAGTCAGTCAATTCTACAGTCAGTTCTACTGTCACTCAATCTTACAGTCAGTTCTAGTCACTCAATTTTACAGTCAATTCTACAGTCAGTCAATTTTACAGTCAGTCAATTTTACAGACAATTCTACAGTCAGTCAATTTTACAGTCAGTTCTACTGTCACTCAATTTTACAGTCAGTTCTACTGTCACTCAATCTTACAGTCAGTTCTACTGTCAATTCTGCATCCACTTCTACAGTCAGTTCCATGGCATGGGCAAGTAAATGTATCAGTAAATTCTGAAAAAGAATCTGACACTTACATATTTGCTGTTCCAACATATCTTTATCTTTCTAAAGCTCACGTCTTTAAACTTTTATCAATATTTATCTCCTCTGTAACATAGCTTAGTCTAAATCACCTTTTTATCCCTTAGATCAATAAAACATTATCTTGAATAAATAAGTCTTTATTTATTGGGAATTTCGATTGAAAAAAGATTTTCAAATTTGCATATTAGAAACAATGTTGGTGTCAAAACATACATGATAAAGTAAAATGCTGCAATACAAAGAAATATACAATGAGTAGAGGGAATAAATAGTCAACTTGGGAGAGAAATATTCAATCATCTTTTGAGAGCTGTAGGAATATTAAAGGTTAAATAACTATGATCACAACTTGCAGCTTTAATTGGAATTGATTACTCACTTTCTCTTTATTCATAACACACATTTAACATGTTTTAATTTCAGGAACAAACTATTATCATTACCTACTACTGGATCTAAATAATGTTTTGTAGTATTCAATTAGAACCTAAGTCTTTTCAAAATGTTGCACTTCAAAATCTTATTAAATTTTGTTAAGATTTATATTTGATAATTTGTATATAACAATCAACATTTACAATCAAAAGGTAAGCATAAATGTGATTTTTAAATGATCAGAAATCAATACAGAGACACTTATTGAGATTGTTGACTAATGACCTGTCAAGCATTGCTGTCACATTAAGAGTTACCTGGTCACAGAGAAGTGTTCTCACATATAGAGGTTTATCTGAACTCTAAACAAGCATTGAAGACACCTTAACCCTTTCACTGCTACACCAAATGTTTGATAAAGGAATTTTGAATCATAAATGACCTTCCATTTAATAGTGAGAAATCAATAAAGTTCATTTGTTTGTATTACCACACCAACTTCTAAATGCCTTTGAAGAATTTCTTCCATTTAATACTATTTTTATCAAACAAGATATAATTATGTATAAAAAGAGAGAAAATAATTTTGATACCAAATCATTCACAAATTTTATATAAATGGTATTAAATAGATGAAAGTTTGGTATTCTGTTTATTACTTGCCCACATAAATCAAACATATTTATCAATAGTGTGCTTAAATTAAGATTCTTGCAAGTTGCCGGCCAATGTGACGGCAGTACTAACATAATGACATCACGACTACACATTTTTGTGATGACATTTGTACAGCGCTATCACACTAGTGTACTTTGCAATACAAATATCACACTGCAGTATCTTACACAGATGAGATATAAAGAGTAATAAAAAACAACTTACCTTTAAGGCCATAAGCCTCTGTTTCTTTAATTCATATTCATCCACTCTGAAACAAATGAAATTTATCTTTCAAACAATGAATCATCATATTATAAGAAATGAAACAGTTTGGTCATTTAATGGAATATCTGAATCCATCTCTTTGTTTTCAAGACTTGTAGTTGACTGTTCAATGTGATCAAACTTGTTTATATAAACATTTACCTTTTATGGCATAATAGGGGCTAATGGTTGATTGTGTATAACTTTGGCCAAAACCATAATTAAAATGCAATCCATGTGTAAATTAAAATCAGGAAATTTCATTTAAAAATATTTCCTTTCATAAAGAATTACATCATATACACATTAAATTTATATTTCAATAGCAATCAACTTAAAAAATTTAAAATGCAACACTGCCAACATCACAGATACACATGGTTCCCTGAATGTTTCAAAATTTGGCAATGGTATTGGACAGACTTCTACAAAACATATTGTATCTGGAGACTATATATAATAACCCTAGCATTGACTCAAGCAGATATAACATGATAATGGTCATGTTAATTATGGGTCATGTCCATCACTCATGACAGCAGGACAGGTCAACATTGTTTATTCTAGGGATTTATTAATCAATGATTGCTTGGTTTGAAAGGAATCTCAGACATTATGTTACCTGAAAATTTGAAACAATATAAAGTTGAATTCAATATCAGAATATCAATATGATTTACACATGCACAATTTTAGTTAAAATAATATTCAATGCCACTGAAGAAAATGCATTTTGCTTAATGATTAGGTAGAGTCACTAAAACATACAATTAACTAAATTATTAAGCTACCTCTCCAGGATCATAAAACGCATATGATCACGTACCAAAATTCTAAGAAACCTTGACTTAAAAATCACCATCAAAATGCATATTTTAAAAGAAGAAACATTCATATAAAGTCCAAGAAATTACAACTAATTTGGCATGTTAACATAGTTTTAACAAAATCATTTTAGCAAAATCTAAAAAAACTCACCTTAAAATTCCTAATCAAGTTATATCAACTTCTTACAAATACCTTAAAAGCAGAACCTGAGGCACTAAGTGAAATCAACGAGTGCTGTCACTTGTATATTTCACAGCTGTGTGATAACTATCATACTTCACCCCCCACAGACCAGCAATAACATTGAAATATACCATGGCAGAGAGTCAATAACGCGTAGAGTATGTACACACAGTGAAAAGGCTACCAGATACAATCTCAAGGGTATGCCATAGGTTCTCTGGGTGATAAAATGTACATGAAAGACCTTTATGTTTACATTTCAGTGCCTCGAGTGTCATAATCACTACATGATTGACTTATAGCCATTGATATTGACGTGTTATAAGTTGTATCACATATTTGGTGATATGAACAATGATATTGACTTGTTGTAAGTTGTATCACATATGGGGTGATATGAACATTGATATTGACATGTCATAAGTTGTATCACATACAAGGTGAACTGATCATCGATAATTACATGTGACACAAGAGTATTACATGTTTCTCTTTTTGTAAAAGTAGCTGTAGTGTTGCGGCACAAATGACATAAATGAATGATATAAAATTACCCAGGTATATGTCATAAGCTCTATCAATTATAGTAGAACATTCATACAAATTTTGAATTTAAAGTAAAACAATATAAACAATGATAAAACATTGTTAATAGTGTGTAATATGTTACATCACAATGATATGAAACTTCACATCAGTGTGTCATAATTCGTATATTATTCATATTTTGACAAAATAGGGAATATTTTCCAATGCAAATTTACATGTTCCAGTTCATTGCTTGTGTCACATGTAATAAAGTTCTAACACAATGCATTTATTACTTTACTTGCAGCCTTTAACCATTAACTCATTATTAACCGATCATTCTGCTCTTAAATCTTATCTAAGCTAGCTGGTGTTGTAATGTAATGGGGATATGTATGTCAAGAGCTTATTTCAAAAGGGCCTCATGTCATTTATTCATTTTCATTAATGAGATTTTTTATTATTAGCTATAGTTCAGTTATTGATTTCTTATGAAAGGATAACAGTTTTTTTTCATTTATATTTTGAAAAGCATGAATCTAATTGGTCATAAGAAGAAAGGATCTTTGCTAACCAGAATCCATCTTTTTTAAGACTTCTTTAGAATTTTTGTTTGTGATTTGTAAAAGTTGCTGTAAAAGTGAAATGGCACACTTTTAAGTGCAACAATTCTTTATAACTGACCTAAATCCTTTTGAATTTACATAACCAAAGAATGACTTTCTCTCATTTTATGTCAACAAACAAAAACAAAAGAACAGAAATGATAACTTCACTGAAACAATGGATGCAATGCAAAAATAACATGTGCACATATGAATAATATGACTGCTGCCAACCTACCTCACTAAATTTTTGACGTCACTTTTGGACAATTATGATGTCAATTTGATGTCATGTCATTCTGTCAGAACACAATGTTATTTCACAATGTGTAATAACTTTGTAAATTTATTAGACAGTGATATCTTTAACGAGGGGGTCACAAACAATGATAACTCACCTTTGTTTCCTAGCTTGTAGAGAGTTGGGGGCAACTCTGTCTGGTAGGTAGGAATAGACGTTGACGGGACAGTTCAGAGATTGACCTGAAATTGACATGCGTACATTTCAACCACAACAATGGGAGATCAAGCACCATAGGACTAAATACATGGGGATTTGATTTGGGTCTTGTAACAATACAAAATCAATACTTGTCTGTAAACAAAATCTATAGTGGTTCAATAAAGCTGCGAACAACAATAGTGATTACTTACCTGGTTTGATATATTTCTGTCAACAAAATGTACATCTGGTTTAATACAAGGCTCATACAATAGGACTAAATAGAAAACTGGTTCATACTTGGCTAAGCAATAATGGAAAAGTTTAAAGAACATTGTCACAAACCAAGGATCTAGATTCTAGAAGTTATCAAAATTAACGTTTGGCCTGAGCTTATTGATTGACATTTTACAATAACTGTCTAAAGAATAAACTAAGTTAAAGTCAATGGCAATTAAAAGAGATTTGAACTTGTCAACTTACAGATAAAGCTTATTGATTGATATTTTACCATCGTATTCATATGTACATAAAATACAGTAAAAATCAACAACTACTGGCTAAAATATAAACCCTCATATTCGTCCAGGGATCATGCAGAATATACAAAACTTAGCCAAAGGCCAATTCGGAATTATGCCTTCAATTATGAAATGTGCTTCCTGTAAATTTGCAACCCAGCAAAAGCAGTGAAAGCACTCAGGGTATTGTAGGATCCTTGCAGATGACACTACTCTGAATTAAACAAAAGAAGTGAAGTACATTCAGTGCCATCAGGGTTTATAATCCACAAGTCTTCAAACTCCTGATTGTTTTCAATACATTTCTCTATGTAGACAATGATTACTATACACTATAAGCAGTACCTGGATAAGAGTAACGGTCAGCATCTTCACACTATCATTAGCTAGATTAACCAGCAATAAGAGAAAAATAGAGCCATTGGCTCTGTAGCTCATCAGGCATCATATCAAGTTTGCTTTATACAGGCAAGATGAGCTAAAAATGAAACTGATGTTACCTATTGCAAGAAAACCTATACAAAAATTACAAAACAAATGTATTATTATTCAACACTTTCTAGATCGCCAATATCAGACAGTGAAAGAAGTCCACACTAAAATATCCAAGGAGAAATAAATTTGCCATAGACTGTCATCTAATGGAGAAAAATAGGTTTTAAGATTGTGACCCCTGTGACCCTATTTGGGGTCATGGGGTCACAAAACCTACAGTTTAGAATCCCAATTGGCCAAGGAGTCTACATGCAGTCTTTCAGCTCAATAGACCTTTAGGAGCTAAAGATGATGATGAAAATAAGTTTTTAAGGTTGTGACCCCTGTGACCCTATTTGAGGTCATGGGGTCACAAAATCTACAATTTAGAATCCCCATTGGCCAAGGAGTCTGCACATATAATTTCAGCTCTCTAGACCTTTTGGAACTTGAGAAGAAGATGAAAATAGTTTTTTAAGGTTGTGACCCCTGTGACCCTATTTGGGGTCACAGGGTCAACAAAGTTACAAATTAGAATCCCCATTGTCCAAGGAGTCTGCACATATCAATATTAACTCTCTAGACCTTTTGGAACTGGAGAAGAAGATGAGAATTGGTTTTTAAGGTTGTGACCCATGTGACCCTATTTGGGGTCATGGGGTCACAAAATCTACAATTTAGAATCCCCATTGGCCAAGGAGTCTGCACATATAATTTCAGCTCTCTAGACCTTTTGGAACTTGAGAAGAAGATGAAAATAGTTTTTTAAGGTTGTGACCCCTGTGACCCTATTTGGGGTCACAGGGTCAACAAAGTTACAAATTAGAATCCCCATTGTCCAAGGAGTCTGCACATATCAATATTAACTCTCTAGACCTTTTAGAACTGGAGAAGAAGATGAGAATTGGTTTTTAAGGTTGTGACCCCTGTGACCCTATTTGGGGTCATGGGGTCACAAAATCTACAATTTAGAATCCCCATTGGCCAAGGAGTCTGCACATATAATTTCAGCTCTCTAGACCTTTTGGAACTTGAGAAGAAGATGAAAATAGTTTTTTAAGGTTGTGACCCCTGTGACCCTATTTGGGGTCACAGGGTCAACAAAGTTACAAATTAGAATCCCCATTGTCCAAGGAGTCTGCACATATCAATATTAACTCTCTAGACCTTTTGGAACTGGAGAAGAAGATGAGAATTGGTTTTTAAGGTTGTGACCCCTGTGACCCTATTTGGGATCACAGGGTCACAAAATCTACAATTTAGAATCCCTATTGGCCAAGGAGTATGCACATATCGTTTTTAACTCTCTAGTCATTTTAGAACTGGAGAAGAAGATGAAAATAGGTTTTTAAGGTTGTGACCCCTGTGACCCTATTTGGGGTCACAGGGTCACCAAAGTTACAAATTAGAATCTCCATTGTCTAAGGAGTCTGCACATATCATTTTTAACTCTCTACTCCTTTTGGAACTGGAGAAGAAGATGAAAATAGGTATTTAAGGTTGTGACCCCTGTGACCCTATTTGGGGTCACAGGGTCACCAAAGTTACAAATTAGAATCCCCATTGGCCAAGGAGTCTGCACATATCATTTTTAACTCTCTAGTCCTTCTGGAACTGGAGAAGAAGATGAAAATAGGTTTTTAAAGTTGTGACCCCTGTGACCCTATTTGGGGTCACAGGGTCACCAAAGTTACAAATTAGAATCTCCATATGCTAAGGTACTTGTACACAAAATTTCAGCTCTCTAATGTGTATGGTTCATGAGGAGAAGTCGAAAGTGTCAAAAGTTTACGGACGGACGACGGACGACGGACGACGGACGACGGACGGACGCCGGACGACGGGCCATGCCATAAGCCCATCTGGACTTTCAGTCCTGATGAGCTAAAAATCAAATAAGGTGCAGATGAAAGTACTTTAGATGAAGCAGAAACGTTGAAAAACATCTGGTGCCATCAGTCTTTATCATTCAGGAGTCTCCTTCAAACTCCTGATTGTTTACAACACATTTCTCCATATTGACCATAATTACTATCCCGGGTAAGAGGTTAACCCTATCAATAGCTAGAGTAAACAGCAATATGAGCAAAATCAGATTTGACAATCTGGGGATGTTTTGAGCCTAGCAGATAAAAGTACTCTAGATGAAACAGAATAGGTTAGGTTCATCCATTGCCATCAGGGTTTATTATCCACAAATCTCCTTCAATCTCCTGATTGTTTTCACTGGATTACCTTCATAAATAAATAGCCAGTGATGACAATACTAGAAATAAATGTCTTCATGGCATAGATATTTATAAACAATAAAGGATATGAGGGAAATCCAGTGAATGCCATCAGGGGATTGTAGGAACCTTGGAGATAAATGTATACAGAGTGACCTGGATAATATAAGGAAGGTGATAGAAATCAGAGGATTGAAGGAGTCTAAAGTTTAAACCAGAAAGGTGGAGTTGTTTCAATAAATATTGACCTTTCTTGACAGTCCTGATGAGATGACATGCCACCATCCATTCTTCTGGGTCAAGACTTCCGTCTCGGTTGAGGTCTGCAATGTCCCAGATCTGAGCTAGCTGATCCGCCGGGAGTCCTGATAAGTTGAACACATCGTGGGCCATCTCAGCTGTGGGAGACAGGAGTTTTTTATATAATTAATATTCATTATAAAAAACTGTGCTTCATCAGAGTATTGCTTTTGTGAAACCCTTTGGAAATATTCTTTGGACACTTTTCTTGCATCATGTCTCTACATCATCAAGTATAACATCATAGACAAGATGACATCATAATCTTCTTGTTTTCCCTGTAAACGAGAAAAAAACTAGCTGATTGGGGTAGTCCTGATAAGTTGAACACATCGTGGGCCATCTCAGCTGTGGGACGGAAGAGGATTTTGTGTGATGAATATTCATTGTGCAGAACATTTTTTACAGATTATTGCTTATGTGAGATAAAACAATGTGTCACTTGGGGTATTGTTTTGACATCTTTTTTGAAATAAGGCCTTGCTAATGTCAACAACATGATATCACAATGCTATATAACATCACATGTGTGACATCAAAATATTAAATACTAATGCTCTGAAATCACCAAAGTTTTATGTCAAATGGCAGTATTGCGTCAAAATGGATGATCTCTACAATCTCCTCTTGTCTTCTGATATGAAATCATGTATCAACACTTATCAATAAAAGAAAATCTTTTGTAACTCAATTAACAAAAGTTCATCATCGTTATCAAAGTAAATTTAAGAGATTTTTTATTGTTAACAAAAAGTCATTCATGCATTCCGTTTTTTCAACTCACATGTTATTTATTTGAACAAACTTTGCTTTAAATAGTTATCAAAGAACTTTCAAAAGTAAGATGATATCTTATATCTAGTATGTATAAGAAGGGATTTTTTCTTTTTGAAAGAAAAAAGTTGTGCACTTATTCTTTACTTATATTTCTAAATTTTTAGTATATAAACTTAAAGACACAAAAGTTATCTCCCTTACAATGTGATGTGAATAAACTTCACTTGAAGATGGTTGTGTATTAACTAAGTGTTTTGACAAATAGACACTCGATTACCTTATTAAACATCTGTTGAACAATTTATTTCAAGGAGGTTCATGTAAAATAATGTATTGCTCTTCATACATTTATACCAAATCATAAATTTCTATCTACAGGTACTTGACTATATGAAAAGCTCCACTTGACATTTTGTGGGTTGCACAGACTACAATACAGCAAGAGTTATGTCCCTTCTTGATCACAAACAACTTGGAAGAGAAAAATGAAAACCTATCGATTTCAGGGTAATGATTTATTGATTTGTGGATTGAATTTCAATCAACATGACAGATGTCATTATTCAGTGTCAACAACATAGAAGTAGGCGTTAATTGCTTTTATAGCACAATACAAGTATGCTAAATTTATGATATCAACAATACTAAAGAAAGTTCAAATTTTAGGCCATACAATATTCAAATATTGTTTGTGGATGCTGATCATAAGTATGACTGTTGTATTACATAATGAATATGTTTCCATTTGAATGAGTTATATTTTTGATTCTTAAAAAAGTGTATATATTCTAAATGCACATGTAATATTCAAGGGACTTCATTGGTCTTAAATTACCAAATCTAGTTAATAGAATGATGGTTTCAGTAAACTCTTGCATTTTTTTGCAGGAATTCTTTAAATGCTTTCATTTTCCTTTAAAAAGAGTTCCTATTTCTATTATTTAAAATGCAAATTATTTATTTTATATGTTCACATTATTATCTTGGTTTTTTGTTGTAGCTATAAATATTGAGTTTATAAATGGTCATTGCATAAACTACTGATTGAACATCCTACATTTCATATACTTATTTGTTTGAACTGAAGCTGAAGTTGATAATTGAAAGTGATGAATACTTCATTCCCATTGGTTCTTCGTAATAATCCAAAGTAGTAAATTATTGATTAAATGTCCTACATACATATTTGTATACTAGTAAGCTGAAGCTGATAAAGTTGATCATTGATGTGTGAAAGTCAAATTGACATTGTGTAAATGCATTAGAGTAAGTTTCTAATTAACTGAAAGCATAAATAAGTCTCGCCCATGGAGAAACAAAAGCAAATTCCGCTTATACGTTCTGGTGTTTCTCTATCAAGCAGAGTGTTATAGCATGGTTCAATGAACACAGATAAAGGCTTGCACGTGTTTAAACTTGAAACGTAATATTGTAAAACAAAACTCTTCTTGTGATTTATTGATTTATTGATTTATTACTGTGAAAGTTAATATGGTCTATCAACCCTAATGTACCTCAACAATTGGATGGGATCTGCAGAAATTCTGCATGCTATGACTTGCACAAGATCATATAGTACTAGTCTATAGTAGTAGAATTAGTTGAATAACATTTTGCTACCAGTTTATTTGCAACCAACATATCTAATCCTTTATCTATACCTTTGCAAATCGAAACTAAAATTACACATTTCTGGTTATTATTTTAAAATATATTTTTGTGTTGAGGTAAGTTCATCTTAAATTAACATCCCCTTAGTACAATTGCCAAAAAGATCCATAGCATTTGTTATAAAAACTTTGAATTTGCCAGATTAAATTAGGGGTAATGTAGGGTTGATTAAATAAGGAAAATTTAATGGTTCTGTAAAAAGTAATATTTGAAATAGATTTTGATTTTTTGTCCAAAAAAAAAAAATTAAAATGAGAAAATTTTTTGAAACAAATTTCTAACACCAACTTCAAAACTGCAAAGAAGAAGTCACAGAAAGCTTCAAACAAGACATAGAAAAGGTTTTTCATACCTTCAATGAATCCTGAGTTTGATTTGTCGAGAAGCTTGAATATCTTCTTGTAGGCATCTTTCTCCGTTTCCTGGAGGGGGGAGTTGAGCATGTCGGAGGTAGGGGGGGTGAGGTTGCGGGGGAGGGGGATGGGGGGCTTCAGACCTTGTATCACCCCCAGGGTCATGTGCATGGCCAGCACAAACTCATGGACGTTCAGCAGGTTGTCGTTGCTCACATCGGCTAGGTTCCTGCAAACATAATTGGTAATGATGAGGATGATGGTAGTAAGATGATAATGGCAACAAAACTGAAAAGGAAGATGCTGTTTTTTGGCTAGGCTATGATTATAATTATGATGGTGATGATGATGATTGATGGTTTTTATGTGGCTGTTCATATATTGTTATTCTGTTATGATCATTGATGATGTTGATGATGATGATGATGATCATCATCATTATCATTATCATTATCATCATAATGATGAAAATGATAGTAATGATAATAATAATATATTTATCATCATCATCAAAATGAAACTTATGAAAATTATAATAATGATCTTAATGATATTGATGAAATTGTCTTAATGATCATGGTAATAATGACAGAACTTATAATGATAATAAAGGAATGATTATGATTATGTACATTATGTTCATCATCTTGGTACAGCAAAGGGCATTGATGATAATTATCCCATAATATTAAAAACTTTTTAATGATAATGAAAATATACTTTGGAGGTGGAAAGGGGGGATGTTGAGGGGTTTGTGGGTGCAATTATACCTTTAAAGGATTTTCAAGGAAACAACTATTTGAAGAGATGGGACTATTTTATAAATACATCCTGCAGCATGACGTAACTTACATAGCTTAACTAAAACAAAGTGTACCAGTCAAAGTATATGAGAATCGTTAAACAATGCATCCTGAATTTAAAAAGAAATATAAAACATTACTGTTTTCAAACCATAACATATTGATGCTTTTACAATTTGTCTTAACCATGTTTCATAAAACTTTGTTTTTTTTTCATTCAGTTGAATAATTGTTCCGATATACTGTTACCATATAAAATGCTATAACAGAAAAACTAATCCAGAGAAACAAAAACCTACAATAAAGTTATGATATCAAAAATGTTTTGATATAAAAACTCCAAAGTACAGTATATAGTCTTCAAATTTCTGATATTAATCCATGTACCAACAATCAGGGCAACTGGGGACCCTAAACATGTATTTTGTAACCATTTCAACAAAGGGGTAGATTGTCTACATTGTAATTATATATTCAAGGTAAGTGTCGGGATGTTAAATTGCCCATAAAGCATATCACAATATAAGTCAGTGAGTGTTAGTCTGGAATGTCCCATACATCTGGTATTTTACTCACTTGTAGACTTTATATAAGTATATGAGAAATATGTTGGATAAATTCAAATATTACAATATGTTGTTGAATGATTTTATACTGGAATAAAAAAAGGTTTTATTGATATTATTTAATCAATACTGATCTTAAATTTCATTTCCCTCATTGCAACTTAAAATGTAAAATATTGTTATAAACTTATTTGTGCAATAACATATCATTTCAAAATTGCCCGAGAAAAATGATAATTTTATGAATATATTATATGAATAATTATTAAAAACAACTTGTTTACTTTAAAATCTCAACCTGAGAATAACCCTTTAAGTTCTTATATATGAAAACTTTTAGTTTTTTTTTTTCAATTTGTGATAAGTAACATATTTTGATATCAAGTTTTGGAACACCATTTCAATGGGCTTTTTTCAATGATCACCACTAAGTATTCATAGATACATCTTCAGAAATGATAATATTTTTGATTTCATCAATTTCAAAATGAAAATCAATCATAATATTGATGCTTTATTAATGAATCTAGATATTTTCTAACAGGAACCATGGAGCAAAACTTAAATTCATTAAAGTATAAATCGAAAACTAGATTAAAAGACTGTTAGACAGTCTAGCTCCTGTGTTTAGCAACCCAATATTTATCATCAGGCCTCCAGGTTCATCTGACAATGCTTTGATTGTACTCACCAACATGAAAGGGTGTATTATTCCGAAGAAAACTTAAAATCTTTTGAAGATTTGACAATAACATATAAATGAACTTTCTTTCAAATACACAATGATGTAATTTATTTCTAACTTTTAGAAAGATTCATACGAAGTTCATTGTCCCATTAATTTATTTCCACTTAAAGAGTATCCTAGGTGCAGATACAGAAAAGAATCATGCTCTGTACTTTTCTTACAAGAGGAGTCTGTTATCTCACAACTGACAATCATAAGGCCAAGAAAAGTATATAAAATGTTTGTGGTCTTTACAAACAGACAAAAGTAATTGGATATAATGTAATTATGAAGATAGATTTATAGAAACAAATTTAAACATCATATCTCTTAAAAAAAAACATCTTTGAAATTCTACATGAATACAAATGAGTTATATCATAACTGACAATCATAAAGCCAACAAAAGTATATAAAATGTTTGTGGTCCTTACAGACAGACAAAAGTAATGCGATGTAATGTTATTTTGAAGATAGGTTTATAGGAAAAAATCTAAACGCTATATCTCTTTATTGCTGCAAAAAAGCATCTTTGAAATTGTACATGAACAGAAATGAGTTGCATTTCAAGTCAACGTTTCTAGGCTATGTAAATAAAACTCAAAAACACCTGGGGAAAAGGCTTGATGCTTAGGTTTGAAACTGACACGACAGAAACCAGAACCCATTAAACTTTCTTCATAGCCTAACATGTTCTCATAAAATGTTAATAGAAAGAGAACACAAATAAATGATGCAAAAACAAGGAACTTAAAAACATGAAAACATTATCAAGTTTTTGAAGGACATTAAAAAGTTACCTACATTAGAACAACAAGATCAGATTGTTTGGATAGCAACTTCTCCTATTGAAAACACAACAAGGTTTGAAGTTTATCAGGTGGAATGTTGAGTTTAACAATGAATTACTTTGTTTCTATCCTACTAATTGTTATCCTTAACTTTTAACCTGAAATATAAGTAAACTAAAACATCCATGTAAAGTAAGTTGATATCAAGAAAAGGGTTGCCATGTTTCCAATGTTAGTGGAGATTTCATGGATGTAAAACAAAATAAATTTTCTGGAAAACAACTTATTTATAGTGAACAGAAACAACTTTTTTAAGAATGTTGAAATTTCCGTATTTAATATCCACTTGATACAACAATCAAAATCAATGACCGCAGAAGGGATTTATTTGTATCCATCTCTTAATCCACACTGACAACTACAAATGTAAATTATGCTTTGTAAAAGATAACAATCAGACAATCAATCATAACTTGATAATCGTTACAAGTCATACAATACCTGACATGTCTTCCTATATCATCCAGTAAAGAAACATATATTCTCTGACTCTATGAGGCATTATGACATGTATCATTGTAAGTATATGAACACATAAGCTACTGCTCAATTGCCCAATCATGTTTCCTGATAACCTCTGAAATATGATATCGATACAAAACCAGCATTTGCCATGTTACTTAAGAACTTAGTAACTTAGTAAGACATACATCAAGTAGGCTCTTTTAGAGAAGTATACACCTCTATATTACTAAGACTTATGGCTTAAGTGACTTAAGCAAATGAACAACTATACAGATCCTAACAATGACCAATGGAACGATGTATAAGTCATTTCTATCTACTGGATTTATGTGACTGTTGAGATAATCCTCTTGTATGTTTATCAATCTCTTCATGTGCATAGCTTTGCTTACAGATCGAAATATTCAAACACATGCATTTTATTAAACATATCAACAGAGTATTATGCCAATTTCTAACCTCTTTGTTATTATAACTTTTTAATTCACAAACATATGAAATATGAATATGACCATCATCTGTAATTATTCTTCAGTTAACATAATTAGGAAATGGCAAAAAAGCTATCGACATGTACTGAACAACAAAAAAATCTTGTTTTTGCTTATTTAAATTCAACTACCCCGTAATATGAAAATATGCTAAGAAAAAAATGCCAATGACACATTTTATTTTCATTCATAACAAAATATCTGCAATAAATATCTTCTGATAAGGTTGTTGTAACACATGAGTAATTTAATATTTCTGGCTGAGGTGTAGAACATTTTATCACTTAGCCCCGGGCAAGGAAAATATAACAGTAACATTGAGACAGACAGGGATGATACTATGGAGAGTGTCACCTTAACATGGTATAATGTAGGTGTTTTACACTTGGTAATTGGTTTATGATGTAGAAAGGACTTACATATTTCCTTTTATTATAGTTCAAAGTATTGATAAGTTGTTGATCAGTGAATGGAATGGATGGATGGATGGATGGATGGATGGATGGATGGATGGATGGAATGGATGGATGGATGGATGGATGGATGGAATGGATGGAATGGATGGAATGGATGGAATGGATGGAATGGATGGACTGGAGTGACTGGAGTGACTTTAGTGACTGGAGTGACTGGAGTGACTGAAGTGACTGGATGGAATGGATGGAATGGATGGATGGATGAATCGGTGGATGGATTGATGGTTGTATGGATGGATGGATTATTTAATGAATTTGTAAAATGGAAGAGCTGGTGTTAGAATGGAAGATTGTTGAATGAATGAATGAATGATCCAGGATCAGATGGTAAAGGGTTAAAATCTACGATCTAGAGAAAATGGTTAATAAAACATGCTAATGTATTCACTGTCTTGTCATTGAATGAAATGCACTAATGCACCTTGAGAATGAAGGTGAACTTTTCCTTTGACAATATTTTGCATGAAAGATTTTTAAAATGCAAAAGCAACACCAAACTTAAAACAAAGGTAACATAAAAAGATAATTAGTATCAAAAAACTTATTTTTAACTTAATGACACCATCATCATAATCTTTGTATCTTTTTTATCATGAACCTGAATTTTTAACATCATATTAAACTCTTTTCTTGTAAGATATATCAAACAATCATTGACAGCTCATCAATGGCATTCCTCTCTGTTCATCAAAATAGGTGTTCTGTTCATGATTTGACCCAAGTGACCCAGTGCGTGTCCTGCAGAGAACGTTGATATTGACGTGAGATTCACATCACCTACATGCAATACACACAAATCAATGCCTGTTGTCTGTCTAGTGGCCGTATTACTCAAAGCCAGAGCAAGTCTATCAAAATTTAAAATATTTGCTTGTTTGATTATATTTGTGAATGAAAAAAGGTTCTTTAGCCAGCCAGCAACCTTGGTGTACCCATGTCACTAGATGTAATAAACTTGGTATATGGTATTTAACCTCATTAATTATTATTTTATTGTATAAAATTGAACATAATTTAACTTTAAGAAGCAAATTACCCCTCATTTCTTCACATGCTGAAAGTAAAGCTGGCACCTGACCAGTTATGATATCATTTTATATCATATACCATCACTTGTCACAGTGAAAATATAAGATATTGTAACTGTTATTTCTGATAGACCACTTATTTCACTAATAAATCCCTGTTTTTCACAACTGATGGATATGTTAAAATCATTTGACATTATTTCTGAAACCATCTGCATAAGTTTGCCTTTACTTAGTAATATGGTAGTACAACAATATGATAAAATGACAAGAGATTTATAAACATGATAACATTTTGGTCTTGAAGTTTCACCAGAAAAGGTCTGAATAAAACAATACTGTTAAACCTTCCTTACACATAGATATTTATTTTGATGGCAGCAAAAATTCAGATTGTAAAATGGGTACATTTTAGACTTCAATATCACGAAATCTAACAAAGGATTTCCTCTTGATTTGCTTGGATTAGAAGCTCTTCAATCATGCCATACAACATATGTGACATGAAATCCATACTTGAGGAAAGATCCTTCATACTAAAGCTTCTTGCCCAGTTTATCTGTTTATATTATTCAGTTTATCCACAGTTTGATAAAATCTAAAATATTAAAAGATTCACTCAATGGAGATCCTTAACATCTCTAAACATACTTTTTATTTAATTTCTTCATATATACTTGATCATGGTCAGAAATTGTGCATAATCCACATCATATTTAGCAGATACATGCAAATAATGGAAATCGTCAGCTTCATCAAATATTCATTGGATTGACGGTAATATATTTAGTATAAACAACAAAACTTTTTAACATCTACACCAAATTTATCCTTCCCTTTTTATGAAGACTAACAGCTTTGAAAACTTTATATAATATTAAACAAATCCACAAAATACATATAACAAGTTTGAATAACTTATATCAAAATGCACTTAATGGATAAATATACCTTTGCAAAACTGACATCACATGGACTTTATGACAATGCACAGATACTTTAATCTACATTACATACTCAGTAGACAGGGAAATCCAGAACAGTGTGAAATATACTTTACTTATATATAAAGGGATATAAGGTAGATTTAGCAGCCATGTTATGCTTACCTGTATATGTGTATTTACCTTTTTGAATTGCCATACATCATAAATATAAATGATAAATATATCACATATATCCAACCTATTATAGGTTAATACATAATATTGTCACCTTTTAAAATTTTGAAACATTTTGTCAAATGTCTGACCTATTTTTTCTTTGACAAGTCAAGGGTTGCACATGTGCATGCATATGGACAATATGAGATTGGTTTGTTTTACAACATGAGTGACAATTACATGTTATGATACAAGTTCTAAAAGGTAATATCTGTTAGATAAATGTCAACCCATCATGTACAAATGAATGATATGAAATAGGCCATGTTTAACTTATGCTAATAAACGGGATGATTATAATTAAGGAAATTTGTCAAATGAATTTAACAAAATAAGTGTTAATTTCTTTATTACCAGAGAATTAAAAAAGGTTATGCACAAATTTTCATTAAGTGCTCATTAATCATTTTTCTATTACCTATTTTATTCCATTTTATTGGCCTTAATCCAGAAAATGGCCTTATCCCATACAGTGACGTTACCCCTACGATTTTAAAAAATCACCCACAACTTATATTGTAACTCAGGCTGAAAACAAAACTTAAAATGCACTTGTGCACATATTGAAAATATGTCACCACTTATATCTAACCCTAGCTGTAATAAATACTGATAAAATTGCCATTAGTTGAAGGTACTATCTGTAAGACTTGGGCTGATCCTGATATACTGCTAGTTAAGTGAGGGACACAGACCTTCCTTATACATACTCTGCTTGTATAGAGCTCTAAAAATATTTGTCCAGGTCAATAAATCATATGTTGACCCCCATGCCTTGTGTATTACAAGTATACATGACTTGGAGCCTACAGTAGGAATCATGGGGAGAAATCTATGCCTATTTGAAAAAAAAATTAGAGCCATTGACTATTTTTCCAAAAAATAAAAAGATAAAAACATCACACTATATCTTTGAGGGGAATCAGAAATATGTTCATATAAATATAAGATGTTACTTAACATCAAATTTGTAATATTGAAATAATATATTGTTTATCCTATTGAATGTTTTTGAATGAAATTTTGACAAAAAGAAACATGTTGTATTACATCTATAAAAAGTTATGTTATTGTTCTTTAAAAGGATTATTGTAAATAATGGGTATTTCATCCTTAAAAGGATGAAATAATCTTTATTGAAAAGAATAAATTTATCTTAGTTTTGAAAAAGAAGTCATCATTGTATTATCAGGGTAAATATTTGTCAATCAAATATATATTCATATGTTGTGTAAACATACTGATGGTAAATAATCTTAATAATCTTAATAAGAGATTTCACAAATTCCTAACATTTTAATAAACATTATATTATATATACTAACCAAGCTATTTCTCTCCCTGGTTCATTGGACAGAACAACAAACAAGGTAAGTAGATAGTAATTTATATCTGTTTGGTTCAGTAAATCTGAAGAGAGTTTACCTTTGGACATGGTACCAACAAAGACTGTAAGTTCATTATATACCTACATGGCTGGTTCGGTAAGTAACAATAAATCTAAGAGGGAGAGTTTACCTATTGTGAGATCAAGCTCTAATGTCAACATGTCAATGACAATCGCGAAATAGATTCTACCTGGTTGATTTCAGTTGTATATTTCAGTACAAGCGTGACATGCCCCCTAATAAGGCAACAACAGGATCAATGGAAAGCCATCAAGATACAATAGATGGAAAACCTATCAGATTTGGTGAGGAGTGATCAATTTCATTGCCGTGAAATGTATCAGTAAACACATCTATGTACATTTCAGTCGTCGATATCTGTCGTCATGTTCGTCTTTGTGACAAGCTCAGATTTGGCTAAAGATACACCAGGCCTAGTCAGCGATTCAGGAGATAAACAAGTTGAAATCTATTACACAGACGAAATAGACACGAAATAGGTGTCATCAATATATAGAGGTGGGGCTATAGACATTCAAGTGTGGGAAAATACCTTTGCCTATCCCTTCCTTTTGTCAACATTCACCCCATACAGGAGTGTATACATGACCTACATGAAATGAATTACATTCTTGAAATGTAAACAAAACTTGTTTATATATATATATTCTATTTATTGTCAGTCACATCTATACATTCTTTAACAGTTGATAAATTTCATGATTTTCTGTCAGCTTAGCTTTAATTCTTAAGAGTGAACATAGCTTGCATGTATGAATATGTACATATACATTTATACTTTTTATCAGAGGCTTACTATAAATTCTTCAAATTCTTAATAAACACAAAGATACAAATTAAGTGAGCTTAGCATACTCTTAAAGATTTTAACATTCAAACACATACGGAAAAGTTTTAACTAAGTTGGATAACTTGTACCCAAGTTTTCCTTTGAATAAATATTTTAAAATAAAATGTAAATAACATACAAGAAATATATATGTGTGTTTTTATTTAGATTGATTTAAAGGACCTCTCTCTCGTACAAATTATAGTCAAAGATTGGTATAAAATTTGTTAATTTCTAATGATATCATGCAAAACAAAAATATTGAAAATGAATTTTAAAACCTAAGAGAGATTTAAATAATGATCATAACCAATAATTCCACTTATTTACCAAAAACGGTTTGACTGCATTATACTAAACATCATTGCCTCGGACATTCAAATGTCCAGGATAAGTTGTTAAGTTCAAAGCACTTGAGCTAAGGGTCGTCAATATCAACCTTTCATCTTTATCAGGGATATAGATATACTATACCCCTCAATCTCTCTTGGGCCTTTCACTCATGTCTAAGGCTGATAGAGGACATTTAATGAGTATCTACGTCATACTATGCTTAAAATACATCCACAACTAACTAACACACTGAAAATGAGAATTTATTACCTACGAGAGCAGTGATATCGAGGTTCATATTTTTCATATGTGACGTCACATTATAAACAATGCCTTGACGTCACGGTTCACCTATGATGTCACAATCTATATGGGCCGGCAGCGGCGAGTCCGCCTGTGCTGAGCAGAAGGTTGTGAGCATTTTCTTTGAGACTACGGTAATAAACAGAATATTATATTCGTGCCAATGACATACTATGTTTACGACACTCATGCCTAAATATCAGTATATCCCTAGCTTGGGAAATACTAATATTTAGTCACTCGTGTCAAAAACATAGTATGTAATAGACACTCATATAATCCTCTATACCGTATTTCCTCTAATAAGCGCCCGGGCGCTTATTTTTTCAGCACCCCTTTACCCCCCGGCGCTTATTAGAGGCCCGGCGCTTATTGGAGACCCGGCGCTTATTTCTTTCAAAGAGAATTGAACTTTGTTTTAAGTCGTCTTTTACAATGCATATCTGTGAAATGTTTACTGAGTGAGCATTCATCTAATGGTTAGGGCCCGGCGGTTATTAGAGACCCGGCGCTTATAAGAGGCCCGGCGCTTATTTTCTCAACTACCTATGACCCCCCGGCGCTTATTAGAGGCCCGGCCCTTATTGGAGACCCGGCGCTTATTAGAGGAAATACGATATATGTAATTTTTTAAAAAAATATGCTTTCAACGATAGAATGGCTATTAGTTCAGAATTTGATTTTTCAAAATATTGTCTTGAAAAAACAAGAGTCATCAGAAGATGACATATCCCACCGGTTCAACATGATCGTAAGATGTAAACCTTTGAAAGATAATTGTAAATTTTTCAAGCAAGGTTCATAATAGTATAAGCTAATATATATAAAACAAAACCTTTCATGAACAGAGTTCAAATAAGAGCCGTTTCCATAGAAATGTGAAAATATCAAAAGGCACCACTTCAGTAGGTGGGCAATACACATGTAAAGTTTCAGAAAGATATGTTGACCGGTTTTATATATATGAAATGAAACCTTTAATTCATGAACAGAGTCCAAATAAGAGCCGTTTCCATGGAAATAATAAAAAATAAAATTTTCAGAAATGTGAAAATACCAAAAGGCACCACTTCAGTAGGTGGGCAATACACATGTAAAGTTAAAGAAAGATATGTGGACCGGTTTTTGAGTTCTGCTCCGGAAACGAAATGATTACGGACGGACGGACGGATGGACGGACATACAGACGGACAGGGTGATGACTATATCCCACGGTATTACATACCGGTGGGATAAAAAGGATATTTACTCAAGTTTGAGAAATCAAAAAGGGTAAAAAACAAGTATGTCTCAAAACAATTTAGTGCTGAGTAATGTTTACTGATGAGTTTGAATGCATACAGCTTGAAATAACTTAGATAGAAATTACACATTTTTGATCCAATATTATAGAATGTAATTGTGAATCATCAACATATCATTACATATTTGTTTTTAAGAAATCCAATATCTGTAAACAGCTGGGGACAAGACAGGATAAACATTAAAATCAATAAACATGTGTTGCTATCTCAAAAAGCATTTAACGCTTTGGTATTTGGATGATAATATGCATAGACAACTGTTCATTTGAGAATTAAGAGCTGATTTGTACAGAGAGTTATATCTATACATATGATTTTATTTCTTATTTTCATAATCAAGTACATTGTGTCAAGTGTCATTGCTGTCTATATTCTTTGATTCATTCCAAATAGTTCTACTTCATATATGTTTACTCTTTTTCATAAACAACCTATACGCTTCTTTGAGAGGCATTTAGAAGCTGTTTGATGAAGTTGAACAAGTTCTTATGGATAGTCAACTTTTTTATGGCATGAAATAAAACGTTTTGGTGTTGATAGTAGCATCGTGATGAAGCAGGTGATCGATTTTTTCTTGACTATATCCATAAGAACTTGTTCTTCTTAATCTATATGCCAACAAAAGCCTACATCCATAGGGCCTTACATACCTTTTACATTCACCTTTTCATCATTATCATATAATTTTATAAGAAATTATGTTTATTACCAAACATTTTTATGACATTCACCCATCCCCTTTTTAAATTCCAATGTCCATTTCCTGATTATTTGAAAACTTCTTCAAAGCAGCAATGCAGACACAAAGGAAAAACGTACAATCAATCACAAAACAACGAACAAAATCACCAAATATTAAAACCTACATCACAACATCAGCAACAAACTTTCAACTTTTTAAAACAATGCCACTGCACATGTGCAAGTGATCACCTGCATGTAACACAAACATCAAACTTTCAACTTTTTCTAACTGGTAACCCCAAGATTTAACATCCTCGCCTACAACAAGAGCATCTTTTCTCCTAATTGGAGATGCAAACACTGGAAATCTCTCGGGATAAGACGAACGTTCGCCACTCCTTTAAAGATCTACACCTGACGAGTGCAAATCCTCGTCAACACTTGAATGTTTGCCCAGGTAAAAGCTAAACACCGCAGAGTGTACACAGAGGGGCCTGAAAACAAACAGCAACACCTTGGGGCGACTCGCTATCATAACGCAACTGTCTCTTTATGTTTTATAACATTAACATGTCTTGGAAAAAAATTTTGATTAGGATTTTTTAATTATGAAATTTGAGTGTCTACATGTCCAATGTTCTTTGTTAAATTTGATGTGTAATATCACACTTGTACTTCTGATAATGGTGCTTTTATTTTGAATTAGAAAGTATGATATATATAACTATTCATTATTTTTATATTCTTATAAATTATTAACATATTCATATATTTTCAAGGATAAACAAAATTAACGATTTTTCCACATCAGCAATTCTTGCAAAATCTCTGCAAGACAAGGGTAAAATGTTTGTAGTAGGAAATTCATAACATCCACTATTATACAAAAAATCATCCAAAATACAATATGACATGAATTTCTCTCAAACGTATACATCAAAGTTGAAAAATTCAATATCCTTCAAATTATGAAGAAAACCTCTAGATATTCATGTCAACAAACTTGGAGAACCACCCACACAAACAATAACACTTTGAATGAATGGGTGAATAAGAAGCATCTGTTTATTCTGCACAAAACAGGAAACCACCCACCCAACCCCTCACAATCACACACAGCAGGCGTCACGATCCAGTTTACATGAGAAACATATAACTAGCAAAAGTTTAGAAAACCTCACAATAAGTGCTTTCCATCCATCCGTACAAGTAATTACGAGTTCACATTCCACATTCCTCAAAGGATCCATTCATACATAAATACAAGCTTTCAACACATCTTGTACCCTTCAAACAGAGCTATTGGCTTGAGTGGGCAAGGGATAGGGCTGGACAATCACAATGAGAGTCTGGTTTGGTTGAACAATTGGGCAGAGTTTGAGGTCCTTCATGTGGAACTGGCTGTTGATGGTGTCTGTCTTTCTAGTGAAGTATACTGTGTATGCCTGTTCTAATAATTAGGTTGAACAATTGGGCAGAATTTTAGTTCCTTCATGTAGAACTGGCTGTTGATGTGCATACCAGGATGTCTGTACGTCTGTACATCTGTTCAGTGGATTATGCAGTATTTGCCTATTCTTACAATTAGGTTGAACAATTGGACAGAGTCTGAGATCCTTCATGTGGTACTGGCAGTTGGAGGTGTCTGTCTGTGGGTTATACAGTGTATGCCTGTTCTAATAATCAGGTTGAACAATTTGTCGGAGTTATGTAGAGGTTCTTCATGTGGCAATAGATGTACATGTCAGGGTGTCTATCTGTCCAATGGATTATACACTATATGTAAATTTTGAGGTCTTTATGTCGAACTGGATGTTGATACATACAACTGTTTGTGAGTCTAATTGATAATAAAGAATATGCCTGTCCAATTAGGTTGAACAATTGGACAGAGTTTGTGCTCCTTCATGTACAATTTGTTGGAAATATGCACCAATGTGGTCTGTCCAATGGATTATTATATTCATAAAGTATATGCCTGTTGTTACATTTAGTTGAGTGATTGGACAGATTTGTAGGTCCTTCTTCTGACTGTTGATGTTCATACAAGGGTTTCTGTCTCTCTGTCCAGTAAGTTATACAGTGCATGCCTGTCCCTACAATCAGGTTTAACAATTGGACAGAGTTTGAGGTTTTTCATGTGAAACTGGTTGTTGACATGCATACCAAAGAGTCTGATGATCTTTCTGTCAAATAGATTGTAGAGTATATCCCTTTTCTTATAATCAAGTTGAACAGAGTTTGTTGTCCTTCATTTTGGAATTGACTGGTAATGTGCGACAAGGTCGTCTGTCCAGAAGACTATACAGTAGATTGCTGTTCTTACATTGGTTGAATGATTGAACAGAGTTTGTTGTCCTTCTTGTGTGTAACTTGATGTTGATGGTACAGGGTATCTGTTTGTCTGGTTGACACTGAAGTGTCTACCTTGTGTTGATATGCTATGTTAAATTGTGTCTGTTTATAAGATTGGTTTAAATATGGCACATTGGAATTTGGCTAGACTAACATTTAGTCTCAGAAGTATTTTTTTTCAATATTGACAGCATTTTAGACAATTCATGTATAATAAAAAAATGGAGTCCAGAAGAAGCTTTAACTTCAGACTAAAGCTGAGCGATCTAGACTTGCTATACTTTTCTAGACTGGGTTGGTCATCAATTAATTATTTTTGCTTTAGTGTCTGAATGACAGACTAGAATTTGGCTGATGTGATGGGGTATATGTTCATAATATATCATAAAGAGCAGATAAATGGTTGTCAGCCTCTCCTTGGTTCAATGCATCTCTTTTCCTTAGGTATAGCTGAAGGTCTTTCAGGTGCAGCAAGCTATCAATGAACTTTGAAAGGATCTTTCAACTGGTATCTTAAAGAGGCAGTAGCACGGTTTTTTGATGATATTATATTTTAAATTGTTCACTCATAATTGTAAGGTAATGCTAAAGGTATTATTTTGACAGTGTCAAAAATCTACTTACACAAGCCAATCATCCATAGTCAGAGGACAAAGTATGAAGATTAACATAAAATCCATTGGCTGCAATTTTTGTGTGAACACCTTTAATTCATTTTGTGTAAGGAAAAGCTATCGCATGGCTAAACTTTACGTTATTTATTTGAATTATTACTGCTCCATTAAGTATAAATACATTATCTTTCAATTGGAACCATTAATTTTAATTTTCCTGACATCACCCTAAATTCCCCCTAAAAACGTGCTACTGAACCTTTAAAGTGATGATATTTGGCTTTCTGGTTCTACAATAAGGTTTTCAAGCAGAATCAGAGGCTGATCATATAGGAATACATAAAAGCACATACATGTATCTTCATAATGTAAGAAAAATTCAATTCCAAATCTGTGTTTATCTGAAACCATTTTTGTGAATTCTCTCTACCTTATGTCCATTCAATTACAACAAATATTAATTCTCGGCAATCAAACAAAATCTCAATTAAAGAAGTAAACCTCTTCAACTTTAACGTAATATTGATTACACACATAATCAAAGACCCAAAGAGTTGTGCAACCCATATTGCCCAAAGACATGCAAAAAATCAATCAAATCTGTTGATTTGTTCATAACTTGATTGATGGGTTTACATTATCAAATTTCAATCATAAATCATCCAAATGGCAATAAACAAAATCAAAACTATACAAAGCTCATGAAATATACAATCTTCAATATCCACATTCAATAGAACTTCTTTCCCCTTTTCATTACAAAGAAAGGGGTATTATTTATTGACATTATTAAACCTTTAATCATGAAAATATTTGCCTGTCAGCAGTTTCTCTGAAACTGACATGCAATAGACGCCTTTGCTTCAATTGGAAACTGTCATTAAGAGAAGTACAATTGGCACTTAAGATGAATGGACGAGTTATGAAACCCACTGTATTTAGTTAGGGCTATTTCTAGACGCCTCAAATCAATTTCTATAGTGTAATTACCTGTGAAAGGTTAGGGAGTTCAAGTTTTTACTATACAGAGTTTAACACTTTAAGAAACACAAGAGTTTTAGCATTCCCATGGAATGACCTATTGACATTGTTCCTAACAGAATAAGGTCATTTAATCCTTTTTATGTCATTAGACAATGGAAAATAACCTTGATGACAATAGCAGAAAAAAGTTGTATGAACAGTATAACACATAAGCTGAACTTCATTTTACCAAATTCATTCTTTCTGTTTGACTATATTCTGGAATCATGTAATATCTAAATATAGTATGACAAAAGTGTTAATTGAAGTTCTTACATTAGCATATACTTATGCTGATAGAAGATCATTGTGATTTGTGAAAATCATGTTATTTTAATTTACTTTTAGTTATTGCGAACTTGATTTAATATCTTAAGAAACTTAGATAGTGTGGTATTAGTGGTAATTGATATTGGAATGGAAAATATACAAATTACACAAACTGAATACCAAATTTGCTACAGACATTTAACTTAAACTGTAAACCAAATGTAGCCTAGATGTTTATGTAGGTATTAAAATGCAAAAGGGACTTAGCAAATTAATTTTTCAAGAACTGAACACCATTTCAGTTGCAAAATTGTACATGCACTAGCTCTTATGCCTCTAGTAATTGGTCCAAAAAGGATATCTTGCAATAGATAAGATTTGTTTTCCATAAAATTACTCTATATACATCATCATATTTCAGAGAAATACCTATTTGAGGAACTGAGCACCATGTTAGTTACAGGTAGTTTACATGCACTCTGCCTCTTTTCACATTGGTCAAATGGTTGTCTTTCAATAACATTTTATTTTATTCTTTTTGTCTAGCTCACTTTGTGTATGTGATCATATCTCAGAGACCTTCAAAATACCAATTTCAGGAACTGAGCACCATGTTAGTTACAGGTAGTTTACATGCACTCTGCCGCCCCTCGTTCAGGTATTACCAGCCAGGTGTTACAGGTCTAGGTCAGGTGTGTGCTTTCTCACTTGACCATCAGCTGACCGGCGGTCAACTACCACTTGACTTCCATCTGGCCAACTAAGCAATCCTTCCACCATACAACGATGGGCCAAAATTCTATAGAATCACTTTGACACACTTTTTTTTCTTTGTAGAGAGTGTTTTTGAATTCTTGGTTCATACAAACTCATATTTGTTCAATCTAGACTTGGACATGATGATACAGAGCTTCAGATTCTGTTTTGAAGTGATGGGTCCTGCAGACCCAATTGCCATGATTTAAAGATGTATGCTCCTAACTTTTTAAAATTATGTGTCTACATATATCATATGTAAAGAAAAATTTAGGTATTTATGGATGTTTATTTACCATTTTTTTATAATGCAACACATCTTAGTAATTTTAATTCATCTAAGTAACCAGGAAAATTCATGCATTTTCCTTTGGCCCCAGCAAAAAGAAATTAACCCCTTAAATGACTAAGTGAGGGGACCCTGTGACCCACAGGAATTTTACAAAATCTGATATAGAGTGCAAGAATTTCAAAGAAACAGAATTTCTGAATTCTTTGCAGATGCACAATTGACATACAAACTAATAATAGCTCGTTTATGACTTGGACAAAGCAAACAAGACCACAATTTGGCGTTCCAGAAGTCCATAGAACCAAGTGAAGTTTTGCAGTAATGTGCAAGAATTCTCAAGAAACACTTTGAAACAGTTGTTACTCTGCACCAATGACATACTAACTCATATCTGTTACTAATTCACTTGGACATATTCATATGGTCATGCCAGATTCTAATGAAACAGTTTGTAATAGTTATTCTTCTGCAAAAAGTGTTTCTTTGTTTCTTTGTAAACAATAATATACAAAACTCATTCTTGACTTGAACATGACAAACTAAGTAATGATGAGCTAGAATTCCAAGGAATTTGGATGTCATCCAGAAAATTTTGCTGTTCTCATGATCAAGAATTATAGTTATTTGACAGTTATTTGAGAAAATGTTCTATCTTATTACATGCTCTACTGTCTGGGATATAATTATGGTATAAAATGGTCAGTAAGTGGCATTTCAAACAGGTCATGACCCTAACATACTATTGTTATTTCTACACCATGATTTGTTTACACTTGTAAGTAATCCATACTTACTGACCATAATCTGACAAGAATCTAGACCACGATATCAGTAAATGTGCTTTTAGATATGTTATGGACATTTGCTGTTTCTAAATATATCCTTCAACTAGAAAGGCTATCTTGGTAACAATATCTTGGTCAATTAGCTCAGTTAATTAATACTTAATTAGTACATGTTCTCGAGCGACTAGCAGATACATGCATTCAGTACAAGGATCTTTTTCACCTGCAGATTAACCATGCCAAAAACACTTCAGAGATTTTGAGGAAAAAGTTTTGTTGATAAATATTTGGTAAATGCTTTGTTCCTGTCATATAAGATGATATGAAGGTTAAGATGATCAAGAAAGTGAAGAAACTTACCATATTTGGCTGAGAACTTGCAGTGGTAATCCTGATTTGAGAAACACATCCCTTGCTTTTTCACCTGAATAAAGATTTAGAGTGTTTATATCAATAAAATTATTGCACAAAAAATCACATTTCATCTCAGTTAACTGATGTTGGTAAATTTTGTCCTTATAAAAATATGACCTTTTCTCTATACAAAGTTACTCTCCTTAATCCATACCACATATTAACAAAATCAAAATATGAAATTTAAATGTCCACATATGCCAATTATGTAAATAAAGTTCAACCCTGAAAATGTATGTACTTGAGTCAATAGGCAAATCAAACATGAAGTATAAGGTTTGGGTCAACTAGATTAGCGTTTGCGGGATACCGCAAAAGCAGAGCAGCCCCCGAACTTGGAGTTTCGCCTTACCCTGTTCCACCTTTTACAGGCCTCACCAAATTGGGAATTTTCTCGTGACCTTGACCTTTGACACTCAAGGTCACACAATCAATTAACACATTTCATTGAGTATAACATTATTGTAATGAAATAAAGTGTTAAAAATTAAATCAATCCATTTTTTCCATATATGTTGACCTTGCTGTGACCTTGACCTTCGACAGTTCGTACCAAAAACTTTTTGAAAATTTTGTACTTCTCAAGAGATAATATATACAAAATCAAGTTATTTTCAAGTTATTGTGTTTACAAGGAATTGCAATAACTCATATCTCATGACCTTGACCTTTGACCTTCAAGGTCACACAATAATTGAACACTTTTTATTGAGTATAACAATCATGTATTGATTAAAAGTGATCATAGTTAAAATTAAGCATTTTCGCTAAACCATGCTTCAGTCATGACCTTGCTATGACCTTGACCTTTGACGGATTGTAGCCGAAACCTTTTCAAATTTTTTTACTTTTCCAAGGATGATATATACCAAGTTAGAGCTTCATAGCACAAAAACTTTTCAAGTTACCATGTTTACAAAGAATTTTGCGGTGATTTTATAACTCGTGACCTTGACCTTTGAACTTGAAAGTGAACATGTCATAATGATTCCCTGGAAGTATTAACATTTAGACATGTTCATGAGTTCTGAAAAGCTAAATGGGATAAAGCTATACCTAAATTTAGTGCATTTTGTAATAACTCATATCTGATGACCTTGACCTTTGACCTTCAAGGTCACACAATCATTGAACACTTTTTATTGAGTATAACAATCATGTATTGATTAAAAGTGTTCATAGTTAAAATAAATCATTTTCGCTAAAAAACATGCTTACGTCATGACCTTGCTGTGACCTTGACCTTTGACGGATTGTAGCCAAAACCTTTTCAAAATTTTTCACTTTTCCAAGGATGATGTATACCAAGTTAGAGCTTCATAGCACAAAAACTTTTCAAGTTATCGCGTTTACAAGGAATTCTTAGAGTGAATACATATCTCGTGACCTTGACCTCTGACCTTGAAAGTGAACATGTCAAAATCGTTCCCCCGAGGTATGAGTAGTAAGGTATGAATAAGAGTTCTGGAAAGCTTAGTGGAAAAAAGTTATAGCTAGTAGTACGAGTGCGGCGGTGGCAGCGGCGGCGATGGAAACTTCACAAAAACTGATAGCAGCCCCGTCTAAGGCTAAATATGACCAACTTGGTTGATGTCATTTTTCAAGACTTGAGAAAAATCACAATCACTACTTCAATGTGCCATTTTTTTAAAAACAAAACTTTGTCGTAATTGATATGTAGGTAACGTTCTATGGAAGTGAATTTAAATCATTTTCTTTAATTAGGCTACTTCCATAATAAACAGAGTATTATATGCCCATGACATACTATACTTATGACACTCGAGTCTTAATATCAGAATATCCCTCGCTCTCGCTCAGGACATGCTAATATCTAGGCACTCATGTCTTAAACATAGTATGCCATGGATGCTCACATAATATACTCAATAGAGTATATACATAGTAAAAAGTAAAAAACAACTTAGCTTTAAAAGGGACAGTCCTATCAACAAAATTCAAGAAGATACAGTGGTGCATTCTGTTCTTTGTCAAATTGTAAAATCTAAAATAACTAAAATGTTACCCTCACTAACATATTTGAAAATAAATGTGAAATAATCCTCTTATTATCATATATAAGTATAAACAGGGAAGTACTCTAAAATTTTGTTACCAAAAAAATATACCGATAGGACTGTCAAACTTGACTATTTACCTGTGAGGAATCCATCCAGTGGTCCCTGGCTGTAGAACAATGTCTCATGCTGGATACGTTCTTCCGGCGTGATTTTTGGCCACTCTGCAAGAACAGATCACCAGGAACATTAATCACATGAAGTATAAACTTACTGGTAATCCAAGAATAACAACCAATTTGTTGAACAGCTAAATGCCATCCTTCCAAGCTGTAGTATTTAGCTTGATTTAAGTCATTGAGGGGTATAGGGTCATTTAAAGGTAGTATGAACATAGTAGCAAGATATACTCAGTCATTCACGGTTATTTCTTTGTTGTGAAAATATACATCATTTCAAATTACATTCTTTTTCCTTGTGGACAGTGGAGTAAAAAAGTGGGATAATTGCTATTACAAACAAAATCTGATGAAGACAAAGAAGAAACAAATTACAGAAAAATTTCACATTAAAGGAGATGTTATCCAGAAAATCATGATGTTTTTTAACAGGAATTGGGGAAACAAATGTGAAACTGACCACAGGACTACAGGAAATATGGAATCTTACAGGATATTCAGTAATGTCTAATTCCCTTTATTGACATCAACAATTTTGCTTCTGACAATATCTATTACATTATCAACCTCAACAGTTTTGCCATAGAGAATGCATATTCTGATATTGACATCACCAATTTTGCTGTTGAAAATGTCTATTTCACTATTGACAAGCCCTTATAGCACCTGTTTTAATGTTCACTTTGGGAGGATGAAACCTAACATTCATAGATAAGAAAGCACAGTCAGTTTCACAAGCAAGCATGTATTTCAATCTATAACTTTATGGGTCATGTTTGTTTTGAGGATGGCAGTCTCCCTTCATATGGTTCAACAAAAGATATCTTTGAATAAGTCCTCAAAGCAATGCTCAATGAAAACCTTATTGCGTATATGAAAGTTTTTTAAGAATCTCCAAGTGAGTATATTCAAAAGAGATTGAATGTCATATGGTTTGGAGGAACATGGTTATGTTGAAATTGACGACCTTTTCATTGTCAATACGTGATGGGAGTAGCGTTCCATTTCAAAGGTTGTAAAGTTTCATTTAAATATTTTTACTTATGTGAATATATATTGCATTGGACAAGTTTCAATTTGTTTAACAGTGGATGTTAGATGGCAATGAAAAGTTTTTTGCATACATTTGTTGATAAAATACATTTTTCAGATAGAATACAAACTTTTTTTTGATTTTCAGCATAATCCTATAAACAGCTCCTTATCAAATTTCAATAATGACAACATTGAACGCCCATAAGAAAGGTCTTGAATTCTTTAAAATGTTCTGGGATATGTTGCAAATTGGGATGGTTATATTGGGAGATATATTAAATGAATAAATTAATTATAAATCCATGCACATTATCTTGCAAATGTACTTTTAGTCAGTCTGGTGAATTATGAATATCTAGGATTGAATTTACAACAAATGTATGACCAAGATTTTACAGAATTACACAATTATACTACCGGTTTTAAAGGGGCAGTAGCAAGTTTTTTGATAATTTTATATTTTTAATATTTCACTGATAATTGTAAGTTAATGCTAAATGTATTAATTTGACAGCATCAAAAATCACATTACACAAGCCAATCATCCATAGTCAGAGGACAAAGTATTGAGATTCACATAAATTCCACTGGCGGCCATTTTGTGTGAACACTTTTAATTCATTTTGTGTAAGAAAAAGGAATCCCATGGCTAAACTTTACGTTATGTATTTGAATTATTACTGCTCCATTTAGTTGAAATACATTGTCTTTCAATTGGAACCATTAATTTTCATTTTCCTGACATCACCTTATTCTCCCCATGAAAACGTGCTACTGCCCCTTTAAAAAACAAAACATATGGCAATGTACTATCTCACCCTGAACAAATAGTTTAAATTCTATCTGCTGAGACCATATCTTCAAATAAAACCAATTAAATATGAATCAAATGTTTTATAATGTCACTCATTTTGAGAATATGAAACAAGAAAAAATGTCACAAATGCTTACATGCCATTCACAAGCATTCCTATCTACTTGATGAAGATCTAAATGCTAAAAATATTCAAAAATAATTCAAATGAAAATAACTTCAAAATGATGTCATGCAACAAGTGTTGAAGGGACAGTAGCACATTTTTAGAGGCATATAAGGTGATGAAAGGAAAATAAAAACAAATGGTTCCAATTAAAGGACAAAGTATTTGAATCAAATGAAACATTATTAAATCAAATATATAATGTAGTCAGCCATGCGATTTCTTGTTCTTACACAAAATGAATTAAAGGTGTTCACACAAAAATGACAACCAATGGACTTTATGTGAATCTTAATCATTTGTTCTCTGACTATGGATGATTTGTTTGAGGAACTTTTGACACTATCAAAAGAATACATTTAGCATTAACTTACAATTATCAGTGAAATGTCTTAAATAATTTGCTTTAAAAAATCGTGATACTGCCCCTTTAAAGTTTTTTTTAAAGGGGTTTAATTCTAATATTAAATTTTAAAAATCATAATTATTATAAATATTCATAATTTTTGTGAATAATCAAACTGAGCACTGAAATATATCTAAAATTTCTCTGATAAAATAGTACACAAAAATGATACCAGCCTTTAGATGATAAAACTGTTGATAGGTTTCCAAGTGAAATATGATACATTCTGACTAAAAGATAATAAAGTTCATATCTACACCGCAAACTGTGACTAACACTCATAAAAACACAAAGTTCTTTGTCACTATGAATAATGTTCTAAAAGGTCGTCCCATGTCAGAGAATCTCACAACACACAAAGCTGGTGCTAAAGACATCTTTAAACCTTTGACATTGCTTTACTGCCTATAGCTAGACAAATGTATTTTGACACTCCTGAAAGGATTGTTGTTTTATGAGTATAAAAGGTTAAATCAATAGTAACAATAAAAAACTTCAACATAATTTTTGATAAATTCAAACTTACTCTTTGAAAAGCGTCAAGAACTGGTATACATAAGAGAACTTGTTCATTGCTAACAGAAAAAAGTTTTCAATGAATTGCAATTGGAAAAAAAAAGGTACTAAGAAATATGATAATGTAATTTTTAAGATTGTAAAATAGATTTCAAATTTGAGAAAACATATCAACTCTTTTAAAACTTTATCCCTTTTCCATTAAATTTCAAGAGTACAGGCAGACACTTGAGAAATTTAGCCATATTTCTTTTACTAATAACCATATCAATATTAATGTAGACTCCGCTTACTTCCCTACAAATAAAATGCTTAAGTGCCTTCAATACCTATTATCTTTTATCATATGTACATATGCATAATCAAAGTGGTTTATGAGGTGATTTGGTGTTTATCGCCACTTTCAAGAATATTTCACTTATATCACGGATGCTAGTATTGCTGCAAGGAGAAAGCCTGCAACACTATTGTGGCTATGCATTTTGGTGAAACCTGTGAATAGCGGCTGGAACTAATAAACCATGGGTAGAACTGAGCTGAATTCAATGTAGCATTGCACCAAAACATCCTGCATTTCGAACAGTTCTCTTCTGCAGACAAAGTAATAATAATAATAACACTTTATTATCCTCAATACATGTAAATATTGGAAATTCGATTTGTGCCCATGGCACCCGGCAGCCATGGTGCAGCGCCAGTTAATGCGTTGTTCTGCCTTTACAATGCTGAGTGTCAAGCAAGACAGCAACAACTCCCAACTTTTAACGTCTTTTGGTATGACGCGACCGGGAATCGAACCCCGATCTTCCGGGTGACGAGCGGACACTCTACCACTGAGCTACGCCCTCGGTTGCCAAGCCCCTGGTGGGATTTGAACACCAGACCTCTTGATCCTAAGTCAAACACGGTCACCACTGAGCTATCACGCCCCAAGTCCAAGAAGAAATCATCATCATTCTTGGTCAATCTCTGCAGGTATCAAGTCTCCACATAAACAGCCATAAACACCCTCTTATTGGTTTAGCTATGATTTCAAAAGGAAGATCTTGTTTATACTCTTTTTATGGTTCATCTGATTAACATATCTAGAAACATGCATGAATGGGTCTTTTCTCCTCTACCAGATTGTTTACTTGGTGTAGACTTACACACAGTCTCTGATAAATAAATCCTTTAAAGGCGCAGTAGCATATTTTTATAAAATTTTCAATTTTTCACCAATAATTGTACGTTAATGCTAAATTTATTATTTTGATAGTGTCAAAAATCTCATTACACCAATCAATCATCCATAGTCAGAGGACAAAGTATGAAGATTCACATTAAATCCATTGGCTGCCATTTTTATGTGAACACCTCTAATTCAGGTATTGCATGGCTGAACTTTACATTATATATTTGATATACTGATTCATTTAGTTTAAATACATTGTCTTTCAATTGGAACCATTTATTTACATTCTCATGACATCATCGATATTCCCCTAAAAACGTGCTACTGCCACTTTAAAGGGACACTCCTTGAGTTGTTGTAATGTTATCAATTGTGTCATCATTATCAAGAAGTACCAAAAATTATTTTAATCATTTATCTCCAATAATTTCACCACAATATTTTAAAACTTCATCATGTTTTGATATTTTCAACATTCTAACAATGGTTAGTAAATAATGTGACATAGTCCTAATGGAATTTCTTTTTCTTTTTTCAAATATAAATGTTCAACATTAAACCAGACATTTTAACATTATGCACTTCCTTGTGACTCATACTACATTGTAGTACAAAATTAAAAACTTTATGTGACACTTTTGCCATAAAATATAATTACAACTGAGGTAATTGACTATAAATATTGTTGATGGAATATAGAAATAAAAACATACCATTTGACAATGAATTGTTTGCTCCGAGTTCATAGAAAATTAGAAATTAAATTACACTTTTCTTATTTGAAAATAATCATCATTTTGTCATTGTGGATTCAGCATTTTCTATTAAATATGTTATCAAATGGATCCCTAATAAAGCATGATAACTGGTTTTTGTTTTAGAAAACTGATTAGATTCTTATGAGGACAATATTTATGGATGACAACTTCTTTATTCATAGGGTGTGACATTTCGATACAGATTCTTGTATCATTTTCAAGAGTCTGTATCGAAACGTCGCACCCTATGAATAAAGAAGTTGTCATCCATAAATATTGTCCTTATTTGACCTTCAACTTCTAAAATGCCACTCAAAGAAGTCAAGATTCTTATGATCAACAAGGAAGATTATTTTATGGATAAGAAGATTCTTATGGTTTGTTTGCACACATCTTATGAAATAAACACACAAATTAATCTCAGTGAAAAAACTGTGATTCAATCACTTTTTCCCTTATGATATTATAAGATCATGCCCAAGGAATCTTTTACCTCACATAAATCAGTGTGCACTTTATAAAGGAAAAGGAAATTTTTATTTATTTTCACATTTCCACTTGCTAAATATGTTAAAAGGTATGTTTGAAAAACAGAAACATTCAAAATCAATATCCCAAACAAACCAATTAATATTGTCCACAGAAGTTTGTTTATTATAGATACCTATTTCAAATTTCCGACCCTGATCATTAGACGATATGTCTACGGCTTGTTTACAAACCAGACATCGGAAAACATCCAAATCGGCTACAAATGAAAATATTTCAATAAGCAAACATTTGCACAGACAACGTCAAGTTATTTAGCGGATATAAAATCTTCTATCTCTGTTGATCCCCTTAAGTTTGACATAAGTTAGGAGACACTGATAGCGTCCCTGTGTCAATAATAACATTGGAATCTGTTGACTAAGGTCTTATTACATTTCATAAAGCATAGTCCGTGTCATAAACATTGTTGTTGCACTGAAGCAAACATAAGATTTGGATGGCTTACATTTTAGGAATTATACCTTACATTAATATTTCACATTATAGGTTACAATACCCTTAAAGAGGCAGTAGCACGTTTTTTTGATAATTTCAAAATTGAAATTTGTCACTGATAATTGTAAGTTAATGTTAAATATATTATTTTGACAGTGTCAAAAATCTCATTACACAAACCAATCATCCATAGTCAGAGGACAAAGTTTGAAGATTCACATAAAATCCATTGGCGGCTTTATATATCACAGTGTCTGGTTCCTAAACCCATTTGACCCTTCACACAAAAATCAGGCCAAAATATGTTTATGTAACTGCTTTTGAGGTATTTTATCTCCTGTTTATAAAGGGCCTTTAAGGCAGTGTTTGAAATAAGCATTAAAAAAACTTGCTCATAAGCACCTACACATAAGAAAAACCGTGTCCGACCCTGAACTTACAGTATCATCATTCCATACTGAATTGACTTATATATGTAGGATACGGAACAGTGAGGAACAGTCAACAGGAGAACTTTGGATACAGCGAACTCGGATATAGCAAACAATTTGATATAGTGAAAAAAATTAAAGTCCGGTCAAAAGCCCTGTGCAAGGCAGCTAAACTTGAGCGGCGAACACCGGATATAGCGAACTAAATTCTTTGGTCCCTAGGAGTTATTATTATACATTGTTTTACTGTATATTGCTTCAAAACATAGAATCGTGAATGTAAGAACCTGAAGATACAGTAGAACACCGATATAATGAACTCCAAGGGACCAAAGAATTTTGTTCGCTATATGCAGTGTTCGCTATACGCATATCATTTTAATGATATTATATAGGGACGGGACTTGAGAATTTGTTCACTATATCTGATTGTTCGCTATATCCGAGTTCGTTATATCCGTTTTCTACTGTATTATGCTTATTATGCTTATTATGCTTGTAGGGATAACAGCATCCACTGAAGAAGGCATGAGCAATAGAAACTATATTTGTTACTGGTTTTAAAGGATAAAAGGTTACGGGCAAATGGATTGTGACTACTGCTGTAATGGATGAATTAGAAATGTTGGAAAATAGTGTTTATTAGCTAATGAAAGTAATTTCAAAGTATGTAACAAGTAACTGAGGTATTGTCACATTATGTATGTAACATTATCTAAGTGATATAATTGTGCATACTGGAACCTATTAGCATGTGGGTATCATGTATAACATTAAAATAACACTATAACAGCAGAATGTAACATTATGACATTACAATGTAACATTATAACAACCAATGTAACATTATCAAATAGTAGGTTTATTGTATAAAGTTTGTAAGAATATGAGAAGTGTCACTTAACCATCTGTTCATTTCATATACAAAAAGAACTGAATAAAGACTATGTTTCAACAAATTAGGAGTGTAAAAATGGACAGACCTTTATTTCTGAGACACATGACTTGTTAGTAACATTTGAATAAATCATCATGTAAGAATCTCTTAAGAGAGTTTTAGATACAGAACTTGCTAAGGGTGTTCACAAATCATTGAATATGAAATTGAAAAAAATGGCAAGAATGGTTCTTTCTGGTTGAACTTTTATGAATTGAACAGAACAAAGTACTTATGCATGATGGGATTGATAAAACGGGGTAAAATGTTTTCTGCGCCCATACAGGCAATTGTTAGCAACCTCCAGTTACTTTCTGATTGGACCATTGTTTTTTCTCAAAGTAAGCACAGCAAGCACAGAAAACACAAGGTCGGCAGCAAGGCATAAAACTGATAGTTTGGCAACTGGTAATGGCTTTGCTTTTGCAGATGAGAACACGGTATCACATATCAAACAAACCTGCATGTAGCCTTTTTTTGTGTGAACATAGCCTGAGAAAATGTATGTGTATACCATGTAAGTGTTAAACTGTAGTTATGAAGATTAATACGTACATTCAACAAGTGCACTGGACCTTGAAGAGAAAGGTCCTGAGTTCAAATCCCAGCATGGTTTGTTTTTCATCTCCATGGAAGAAATAACCCGGTTTCTTAATGAATGAATAAATTGACTCCAATATTGATTCCCAAGATATGACTTATTAAGGATAAATGGAGACGATTCGAAAATGGTAAAATCCTAGTGGAAAGTTACTTTTTAAACATCTTTTCATACATGTTTTTTTAAATATTTTTCAATCATCTTCCCTTTCATTACAATTACTAAAACTTCAAACAAACATATGTTTACAAGTATTTCAAATGAATGAAAAACTTAACAATTACAACTTGATCAAGATGAGTTTTTTTTAACATTGAAAATATATTTTAAAGTTTAGATTTTTTTTCCAAAACACACATTATTAACAGTAATATTCTACCCTAATCTTGATATCTTGACATAAATGGTTTGAAAATAATAAATACAGCTTTAAAAAAATTGATTATGAGATCACTTGAAATGGCAATTTCAAATTTCTATGAACAAGAATGTCAACAATGCAGTTATAACCCTTTTATCAATTTTGTTATTAACGCAATCATAATATGGCTCAATAAAAACCAAAGTTGTGTCATTTAAAATGAATGTTTGTATGTGGAGACACTCAAGCCTGGTGACTCAACAACAGCATAACATTGATGTCTGTCATACCGATAACAATTTGTTGACAAACATTCGCTCATTGTAGAATTTTCCATCAACACTAAACGTCTTTTGTTGTAATCTTTGCTATTAAAGAGACAGTTCTACAGGGTAGGAGGGTCCACCATTTTAAATCATTATTTGATAAAATAGAGACATATGCTCTGCAGTTCATCAGGTTTTATATTTTATGTTTTATATATTGATGAGCTAATAACAAATCTGCATAGAAAGAAATGTCTTTCGGAATTAGTACACTACTATATCTTGATAATACAGTCCTATAAGGTCTTTACCCTTTTGTGTTGAGTACAGTTGAATATGGATATAACAAACTCCAAGGGACCAATGAATTTAGTTCGCAGTATCCGGTGTTCGCGTTTAGCCATCATACATAGGGCTTTTGATGGGACTTAAACATTTGTCCACTATATCCGATTGTTCACTATATGCAAGTTTGCTATATCCATGTTCAATTGTATATTGTCCAAAAGTATCGAGAAGTCTTTACTTTTTTAGACTAGTCTGCTTTTACAATACTTGGCTGATAATATCATGGGAAAACCTTTACCTGTGCATTAAAGTATATTAAATATACCTGAAAAGTTGCCAGTCTGAAGGTCGTATTTTATTATTCCAAAGGTGAATTTGAATAAAAACCTCAAAATGTTACCAGCCAAGACCAAAAGTAACCAGGTTCCAGGCTTATGAACAGGGCTTATTTTTTACACTGTCTTTACCATCACAAATATGTGTATAAGGTTTCTTTGTCAGATTACATTCAAATACGTCAATGTAAGGAAATACCCTCATCTACCGGTAAATACCCCATATATACTCAAATGATGCTTCTCATGAATTTGCACTGTATCTAGCCCAGGTTGAATTGCCTCATTTTGGTGGTGTTATCTTTACAAGAATATATGAAATGTTACTGTATTGCTTTAGGCTTTGAAGTCATTGTAAACTGTATTCATATGAATTGTTTTGAAATATATTTTATGAAAAATCATCACATTGTTTGAGAATTGTCATCATTGAAAATTAATTTCCCTTTTGGAATAAACAGATTATCTTATCAACATCTTCAAAACCACTTAATTATCAACTTATTGAATATTACCTTCAACATTAAAGTCTCCTTAAATGTTTGACATGCAATAAATGAATTTTCAAATAATTTCATCATTACTCTACAAACTTTATTTTCCCCTATTTCATGTTTATACCTTTTTGACGAGTTTAACTGAAAATTACATCATAAATAGTTTATTTGAGTTTCAGGTTTCAAGTGTGTAGCATGGGATGGAATTACAATGAATAAGAACAATATTTGGATAAAACTTTAAAATCTAAATAAGATCTTTGTTTTTGGTAAAGATCCTAATATTTATACATGGCCTACAGTCATCAATCTCTCACACACGCTCTAAAACCTTACCATCAGGCTTAGTTTGTTCACGAATAACAATCTTGGTTCACTTAAATAAAGCCTTATTTTGAATTCTTTTTATTAATATATCTTTGTAGAAATTCAAAGATTTGATGTTCACCAGATCAAATGTTTGATTGTCTAACATTGGTCTCAGTATTTGCATGAATAACAATCTGACTTTTAAATCAAAGGATTCAAAATTAATGTTCTTCAATATTTCTTTTAGTTTCTGGTTGTTCATGAATAACTATCTTCTCTACTTCAAAGGATGCACTTCAATATTTAGTCTGGCCACCAGCCCCTAAATAGAGGATACTAAACGACCTTCCATTTAATACTATTTTTATTAAACGAGTTAATGATTTTGTATAAAACGAGCGAAAGTGAGTTTGATACCAAATCATTCACAAGTTTAATAAAAATAGTATTAAACGGAAGGAAGTTTAGTATTCTGTTTATTATTTGCCCTAAAAATCACGCAAACTTGCCGAAAATGTGCTGAAACTAACAGTTCCGCGACTCGGCACCCATTGTGACGAAGCGCTAACATTGTGACGTCACAACAGCTCACTTCTGTGACGTCATACATGCATTGTGATATTACACTAGTTTAATTTTGCCGTATAAATATTACACTGCGGTATCTTACACGGGCGTGTAATAAAACAAAATATCAATATACAGCCCCATGCAAGTCTCATGAGAAGATGTCAAGAGACAGAGCTCAAAATTATATCTCACTTCAACTTTGTGATGAGTGTTATAACAGGTAGGATAACTTTTTGTTAAAATTCCTATTCCCAATGAGATATATGTTCCAAGTAATGTCATTTTCATAAATTCTTTAAAATCTCATGAGGTATGATATTTTAAAAGCATATTTCGAGTGGTCACTATAAAGAAACGACTTTGATACCACCCCACTCCCTCCCCCTTTAAAAGGTCAACAATGGCCTGAGGCGCGAGTGTCAAACCGACCCCTACATAAACATGATGCTGTCACTTCCATCTTGTACAGGCAGACAGTGATAACAGAAACCTTTTATTGAAACTGCTTTCTTTGGAGCAAAAACACTTACTGGTCACTCTGTAAGTGGACACTGGTCTTAAAGTCACTGACCATATACCATAGATGGATGTTTGGACATTATTAGATTTATTGTATAGAAAAAGTGACTTTGGGGAGTTTCCGAAAGAGATATGGTATAAGGTGAACAAGCGCAGTATATGGTAAAGAATCTCCCCATGACAAAAAAAAGACAGTTTTGTGACATCAATGAAACAATTTTATTGTAAATTAAACAATACATTGTACCTGTATGTTAAAAAAGTGAAAAATAAATATGACGGATCAAAGAAAAGAGTTTCTTCAATCCTTTCACCCCTACAAGCCACACTGACAGCTTATTCAGATTCAAAAACCTATTTACTGGTTTCCTAGGGGTTAAGGAGTTTAAGAAAAGACACTCAATACTAACATATATGTAGGAGTCAACATGTTTGGAAAAGTGCTGATGACTTCATAAGGAAGAGAAAGGAACAACAGTTTAGACTTTTAAACAATTCATACATCATAATTCTACATTGCAAATTGACTTCCGATACATTACCTAGAAATTCTATCTTTTCTCAAAGAATTCATTGTTACAAGTAAAACAGGACATTAGATTTGATTTCTTTGATACAAGAGAACCAGATTGAAAAATCTTGTCCTCGATAAGAAGTGAAATTGACAAGTGTTGTACATTTCTTATCTTCAGAAATCTACATCAAGAGATCATTCACAAAAGTGTTTTTATATCATCCACCCAGTGTGTGACCTAGTTCGTTTCAGTGAGATTTGAGTGCTTGATGACAATGTAAACTATGGACGCGTTTGCCCTCTCTATATAAAGCCCGAGATTTAAAGGAGTTTAATTTTCTTCTCCAACTCCTAACTTCATTGAAGGGCACAGAAGTATGTCAAACATGTCTACTGTTGCATGTCCATTGCGCTATGTACTTGAATACCAGTACATAATCTGAAAGTGAATCAGTGTCGTCATTGTAATCAACACATGTTAGTAACAACGTCAATTTCATAAGTTAGATAATGAATGCAATTAGCAAATTAAGTTGAACCTATCCGACGTTACAGAAATTAAAATGTTAGTAACAATGTCAATTTCATAAGTAACATAATGAATGCAATCAGTGAGTTATGTACAACCTGTCTAATGTTACATAAGTTGTCTAATTTTTCCAAGCTTTTAATTTTTTTAGCTTTTTTTCTGTAATTGGCCATGTGAATTCAAGTTTGAGGTTTTTGCAGGCTTGTTTTAGCAAATATTCACTAGTGGTAACAGTGGTCAAATTTCAACCATGTCTTCTATATAGCAAACAACAATGACATATTGTATATAATCTAGAGAGAAAACAATGTTGTTTCTGTGAAGGGCAGACTTAACGATCTAATGTTGGGAATCTCCCTTTAAATACATAATCAATTAAAGAGGCAATCCTTTGATTCATTATAGATAATAGATACATTGTAGGTAAGAAATTTAAAAAAAAATCCAAATTTGGTATGGCTTAAATTTATTCTACAGAACCTTTTCAAATTGAGAACATTAAGAATGAACAAGGAATGTACATGGAAGATGACTGTTAATCATGTTCTTCAACCAAGAAGTTTTCATCAATGATTATATGATATTAATGACATATATAATGGAGCCATTGGCTCTGTGGTTCATGAGGCTGCAAAGTAATACCATAAAGGGCCACAGAGTTGTCTTATCTAGAGTCCAAAGGATCAGCAAACGCATAAATTTTAATCTCCAGAAGCTGAAGTGTGGTTTAACAATTAATTATTCTGAATTATTATTCCATGCACATCTCCCTATGAACATTAAGAGCCCATTACCATATATCATACCTTTGTATTTAACAGGTAAACTTGTATATTTGTAATTTACATCATATTTCACCTGAAATTTCAACCCAGGACATGTCATAATGACCATACTAGAGATTTATTATTAGATATGCAAATTAGGTTAGGACTTTTAACAAGTCTTTGTCACTTAAAGTTAATTTCTACTTAAGGCAATATTATTTATTGCACTACTTTAATATTCCTTTCACAGTTATACATGACCAACTCATTACCTCATTACCTTATCTTTCCTCCATGTACACTAACAAATATCATTTCTCATAAGTGAAGTCAACTTTCTCAAGGACATGTTGTCATTCAGTTATATAATATATAATTTATGTGAATTATAGGTATCTATCTTATTCATCCTGTATCCTTACACATCCTTAAGTACTAACTTCATATAAAACCATTCATGATGAGAATACCATATATGAACACAATATGACTTGTATTTCCTTAATTTCATTTTGCTTACTCTAAGAATCCTTTAAATATAAAAAAATGATTCATGTCACATTAAAATCTAAATACCCTTGTCAAATTGAATTTTTTCAATCTAGAAATTCAAAATCAAAAATGAGTTTTTTGTTTCTTTTATATTTCACATAATGTCCATCATTTACACTACTAGTAGTATTTAACAATCTCTTATAAAAAATTTCTCCAAGCAATACCATATTTCATCTTTAATTTCACTTAAAGAGAAAGTAATGACCATTTGTCATTAAATATGCTAATGAGGCCATGACATATCTCACCTGTCAACTCAGGTGTAACTTACAGGTGCTTGACAGGGGTGGAGTAAGTCTATTATTACATAGGTAGATGTTATGCATATCAAACACCTTGAGGTATCATTATACCTGGTGGCAGATAAGCCTATGTAGATAAATGAACTGTGAGATGTTTAGCCCCTGGCAGTGAGTAGATCTATAAGATCAACATACCTTATCTACCTGGTGTTGAAGGCAAGACCTTCATACAAATTGAAATACCTGAACATGTGTATCTGATCTTTTAGTTAAAGTAATGCTCATGTCAAGTTAGACAATCTAGTAATTTACATTTGTTGAAAACTAACAGCTACCTTCATGTTGAAATCGACATTAGATGGACAACTTCATAATTGACTGCTACTGTTGCTGCTGCTACTACTACTACTACGACTGCTGCTGCTACTGCCATTACTACTATTACTTCCACTATTTCTAATAATTCTACTTCTACCGCTGCTACTATGTCTTCTGCTTCCGCTGATGTTACTACTACTACTACTACATGTACTTCTACTTCTACTATTGCTTCTCCTGTTGCTGCTAACACTTCTGCTGCTGTTGCTGCTACTTCTACTTCTACAACTACCACTATTACTAATACTACTACTTCTACTACTGCTACTACGTCTTTCGTACTGCTTCTGCTAATGTAACCACAACAACTACTATTACATCTACTACTTCTACTACATGTACTTCTACTACTTCTGTTGCTTCTGGTGTTGCTGGTAACACTACTGTTGCTGTTGCTTCTACTTCTTCTTCTTCAACTACCACTACTACACAACTACAACTACAACTACTTCTACTACTTCCACAACTACAACTTTAGCCACATTACTATGAGTTTAGTGACTTTTGATAAGATTTTAACTCATTGGCACATGTTGTTCTTGAGAAGAAGTTGAACATCCAAAAGGTCTATAAATGGACAAACAGAAGGCTCACCAAACATCAAACAGGTCTCACTTGCTTGGTGATCCCTAATCTCAATATTGACTGAAATGAACATTCCTGTGAGGATATTACATAATTAATCACAAACATAAATCACACAGCTAAACACAGATTATTGGTAGCCTTAGGCTTCTTTTCAATCACATATATTACCGACATTGTTATAGTCCGACCATATCATTCATCATAACAAAACACATATATTCTCATTAGTGCTTTTACTGTTATGGATTGAACAAATAATATTTAAGCACACTTTTTTTCTCATTTTCAATTTTATTATATTATATACTATATATGTGATATTCAGCCACTGATCATCATAAGCTTTTAAAGCACACTTATTGCTTATGATCAATTTCTTACGCTGTTATAACCTTAGCACATCTTCATTTGGAACATGTTTTGTGAAGTTTCTATTTGTTGAATTATATTTCAACTTAATAAAGATCCCTGCACACCTGAAAAAAACCCCAACAACAATGAGATGTAAAACCATTCATTAGCGCCTTGCTTCGGCAACACAACTGTGCACAGAAAGTAAATAGGACAGGTTCTTTAAAGGTACCAATCGAGCGGGGTATTTTTTTGTTAAAACAAAATTCAGGAGGACTTCCTGTTTACAATTATATAATTATGATTTTACATGATCATTTCATACTTAATTTCAAATATGTGTGTGAGGTTAGCATTTCAGTTGTTCAAGATTTAACAATTTGACAAAGAATAAAGTGGATCACTCAAAAAAATAAAAACATTTTGAAATGAAGCCAATCATCAAAGCTACGATCGTGGAAAGCATTACTATGACAAAATGCTGTCGTAACTGATAAATTTTATTATGAATTACTTGTTAATATGCTCCTCTTTTTTCAATCAAGTAGTTATTTCTTAGTTTTGTTAATTAATTAGCATAATACAGCACAGTTGTTTTCTCGCAATGCTAACATCTAAAAATGGCGGATGAAACCAGTTCGAGTGGTTCCTTTAAAGACTAAGCAACAACTTCATCACTGAGCTCATATTTTTTCACAAGATCACTCATACTGTTTAAGTCCAAGCACTCATAATAACACTGTCAAGTGGATATATAATGTTCATCACTGCTTTAAATCATTATCCTTTTATATACACTTCATTCATAATAACAATAAAGCATTACTATCTCTCCTTATAGGATCATAAAGTAAATAAAGCACCTCATTAATCATCATGACATGATCTTATTATTGCTTATATATTATCATAGACTATGTGTCTCATTTAACATAATAAAAAATTAAAGCAGAAACACTTCATCAATCACAATCACTAAGCCCACTTAATTTCTCTCTATTGCATATACTGTATGTATGTATAATGATTAACAAAAAGGAACCAAATAAATCTCTAATTTCAAGAAGTCAAGAGACTGTATAAGACTTAACAAGTTCTTTAAAACTCTGCCCAAGATGACAGACTAACGAAGTGCCTCATTTATCATAGCACTTATTATACATATTTCTCATTATTGATATGTCGTTAGGTGATGAAATTGATTGCTCTGTCAGCATATGATAATCACCTTACATCTAAGATATAGTGTCAGGAAATTGATATATGAGATAAAGCCTTGTGAACTACAATAATGCTGTGCTTTAGTTTGGTAATGTCTATTGATTAATGACTGACATTCTTCCTATTTATTTTTTATTTTTTTGTTAGAAATTTTTACTGTGATTGTAAACCATAAGATATGAAAATAAAATGGAAAGCATGATTCAAACTTTTTAAAGAAGATTCTGTCATGTCAACATTTGACTTAGTTATACTATTAAGGTTACCATAAAGAAATACCCCTTGATACTAATTAGGTTACCATAAAGAAATATCCCTTGATATTCCTCAAAAAGTCATGCAGTAAAATATAAATATGTGAATACATATACTAAAGAAATCATACTTCTAAATGAAAAGAAAATGTAAAGAAAACAAATCACCCAAAATATAAATTCAACCAGATTCATAAAAAAAACCCCATAAATTCCATGCAAAATAGAACAAATATACACATATCCTCATATATCCTCTCTCTATGAATCACATAATGAAAATAATCTCCAAGATAGAAATATCTCTAAATACATATTCACTTACATACCATTATTGAAAGAAGAAAAGAATGTTAAAAATGTAAAATAGATAAAAAAACACCCAAAATACAAACATCCCTGTACATACGGTTCTCTTTTAATGAGAGCAAAGTGTACCAGTTAAACTTGTTCTACATCTAAGATTAGCGGATTAAGCAGATGTCAAGAAGTGCCCCGCTGTGTTGATATGTAAAGCTTGGTTGATGAATACTTGAGCACAGTAGGTATATTTGAACACAAAAAGTCAAACAAAACACATAGAATTATATGGTTTTGTGCTGGGTTGAAGCACTGAAGCCTTGGTTTTATTCAAACATACTTGATGCAGAATGCACTCAATTCATCTTTATTGCTAACAAAGACTGACATACTTAAAGAATTTGTTGATACTTAATCCATAAACGCTAGAACATTTAAAAAATTTGGTAAGCAATAAGTTAGTTATGATGCAGGGTGGACTTAATTCATCTAATTGTTAACTAAAAGTGACATACTTAGAGGATTTGTTGATGTTTTATATATAAAACTCTATAAAATTTTCGAAATTTGGTAAGCAATAAGCTAGTAGTTCTTTCTTTGTATTATACTTGAGGGAGGTTAAATGTTTTCTGTTGAAAGAATATCTTTGTATCAACCCTCAATATATCCTTTGAAATCTTTTTTATAGTGTTTAAAGTGTTACTGGTAGGTAAAGAGGAATCACCATGATATATTTACCAGTTTTGATACATGTTACAAAGAAAGCTTATACATGTATCAGTCATGAAGAAAAACTTAAATAAATGTCTAAACACTTTACAATATACAAATGTAGGTCAATTGACATCTGCAAGAACATGTTTCCAATAAAATACTTATCTAGATATACATGACACCATTTAATAGACATATCTCAAAGTAGATCAATATACATAATATGGAAGTGGACATTCATGATATGTACGATATGAATGCATTGTGAAGTCTGGTAGTCATATATTCGACAATAGATATAGGCTCCACGCTGCTGAAAGATATTTACTAAAGTTGAATGTTTCATCTGAAGTATACAAATAAAAAGACATCTTGATATTTGAATTGTTTAACTTCATCATTTTTTTATATAAAAGTATTGATATAGGAACTTAGCAATGTTAAAACTTAGTCCTATTGCCTCATATTTCTGCATACAATGAAGTTCTAGTTTTGACAACAGAATCAATCTATCATTACAAGATAAATGAATAAGTGAATATTCTAATGAAAAAAAGTAATCACAACAGTTACCGTATACAATAAATGATCCCATTAATGCTAGAAAGGTAAAAACCATTTAACGAAGAAACTCTGATTTCACAAGTTGAATGAATGTTACTAAAAAATAAAACACTAATTTCTGGAATAAGAAACTAGTATACAACAAACTTCAATATATTAATAACAATTTTGACTTCAAACAATATATCCATAAATTCATTAAAACATTTATCATTTAGGGAGTGCCAAAAGGCATGCACCATCCTACGTGCCAAGAGATCAACTCAGGTGTTTAAGTGACACTTATTTCAAAGAGGAGAAATCTATTTCATATAAGTACCGCTTATTGATATGTCTGTCTGATCTATAGTCAATAAACAAGTCATGGAAACTTCTTGTCACGTAGTAATGTTAAGGAGAACAGCAACCTTGCAATATCTCGAGATATAAAGGAGATCATTGATCGAAGCCTGGGGAGATAAAGGACATTTTTATATCCACCCCCATCTTTATCTTTTCAATAGATAAAATGATTACACATATCGCAATACCTGTCTTCTGACGTACATTAACATCTGCTTGACTATGAAATAATTCTTTTCAATATTGCCATTCCCACATTTCACATGTGCAAGATATGATAATTATGTACCAGTCTATTTGAAAACTTAGTGACGCAATAGATAAACATCTACTTGACGATCAAATTATTCTTTTCAATATCGCATTCCCATGGTCAATATCTGTGAGATATGATTTTTATGATCAGTCAAATATATTACCCTCATTTTTTTATGTAATGGATCATTTCTATCCTAATACAATGAACCTTGTGATGTGATAGACCTTTCTTTGTTATATAAGTCTCTATTTATTCTTATAAAAAAACACAGAATAAAGGTTGCATTGTTAGATTCTTAACAAAACAGCTTAAAGGGGCAGTAGCACGTTTTTAGGGGCAATATAAGTTGATGTCAGGAAATTGAAAATAAATTATTCTAATTGAAAGGTAAAGTTATCAAACTAAACGACGCAATAATATATCCAATATAAAGTGTAAAATTAAACCATGCGATTCCTTTTTCTTATAAAAACGAATAAAAGGTGTTCACACAAAAATGGCGGCCAATGGACTTTATGTCAATCTTTATATTTCGTTCTCTGACTATGGATGATTGGTTTGTATTATGAGATTTTTGACGCTATTAAAGTAATACATTTATCATTTACTTACAATTATCAGTGAACAATTTAAAAAATAAAATTCTAAAAAAACGTGCTACTGCCCCTTTAAGGACTATCCCTGTTTTTAATATTATTAGATTTTGAATACAAAATACATATAATCAGATATTCAATAGTTCACTTAATGAAACATATGATACATTTCATGATCTATATATTATTAAAAAATTTAGTCCTTAACTTTTTTTCAAGTATATCACTGTAAAAAGGCAGCATGAAAATATATCTGTCAATTACAAAAGCAAAGTAACATGTTTTAAAAGTCTACATAAGATTTATAGGTTCTTAACCATGAACTTTTACCTGGATTCAAACTAGGACTCTCTGAGACTGGCACAAATTTAACCTATCCACTTGGCCACTTACAGCAATGTTCATTGTCTATTCTTTTTACAGCATATTCCAAATTTCTAACATCTATAGCATATCCCCAACCCCATTAATGTAAAAGACAGGTATTTTTTTCACCATTCTTGTGCCCATCTAATTCTTGAACCTAATGTACATCTTTGTATATCATGGGCAAAGGATCTATAAACGTCTACTTGAATACCAAATGAAGTTTTTCATGAATAATGTAAATATCTTTTAACACACCTTGTGTTATGTAAATACTTCTTGCATTTTATGAGGCATTCTACATTCTTTCATATCCTATCATATGTCCACCAGGTAATAAAGATGTTGCCTGTAAATGAATTAATTCATTTATTGTTGTAAAAAGGATTTAAATGTTATAAACCTATTGTTTAAATGTCATTTGTGGTGATAAATATGATGTATCAACCAAACCACATCAATATTAATTGATCATAGCTTTGAAAATGAAATCAAAGTAAGTAAAATGAGAATTTGAAAAATTGTTATTGGCTTGTTAAAGGGGCAGTAGCATGTTTTTTGATAATTTTATAATTTGAATTTCTCACTGATAATTGTAAGTGAATGCTAAATGTATTATTTTGACAGTGTCAAAAATCTCATTACACAAGTCAATCATCCATAGTCAGAGGACAAAGAATGAAAATTCACATAAAATCTATTGGCGGCCATATTTTTTGTGAACACCTTTAATTAATTTTTTGTAAGAAAAGGAATCGCATGGCTAAACTTAACGTTATATATTGGAATTATTACTGCTCCATTTAGTTTAAATACATTGTCTTGCAATTAAAATCATTGATTTTCATTTTCCTTACATCACCCTATATTCCCCCTAAAAACGTGCTACTGCCCCTTTAAGACATTGACAGCTTGTTCTTCCAATAAGCATTTAGAAGATGTTCTTCAAATGACAGTAAATGGTGATTAATATCCCGTCTCAACTAAACCATGTCTAGAAACATTGATGAATGCTTTGAAATTCAAGTGAAAAGATAAATGTAAATACCCTAATTGTTTTTTAAAACATTAACAAGTTATGGTCTATCTCATGCTTTACCAATTATGACCCTAAGTAAAGAAAGCAAACGGGACATTAACATAACTAAAATGTCTGAAAAAAAGACAGACATTATAAATAGCTATTAAAAATATCTAACAGATCAATGTATTTAAGGTCAAAACAAACAACATAAATGACAGAAAAATCCTTAATGGATTCAAATCAACTAAGAACAACTTCAAAATGACCGGAAAAGAAACAAAAATGATGTTGATCTTTTCTTCATCACTCACTCATACAATGTCATCTCAATTGCATATGTTATCTTTAAAGGGGCAGTAGCACGTTTTTTGATAATTTAATATTTTAAAATTTTCACCGATAATTGAATGTTAATGCTAAATGTATTATTTTGTTGGTGTCAAAAATCCTATTACACAAGCCAATATTCCATAGTCAGAGAACAAAGTATGAAGATTCACCTAAAATCCATTGGCGGTCATTTTATGTGAACACCTTTATAATTCATTTTGTGTAAGAAAAAGAAATCGCATGGCTAAACTTTACATTATATATCTGAATTATTACTTCTCCATTTAGTTTGAATACATTGTCTTTCAATTGGAACCATTAATTTTCATTTTCATGACATCACCTTATATTCCACCTAAAAACGTGCTACTGCCCCTTTAAAATGAATGTAAATCACAACAAATGTAAAAGAACAAACCTGACGTCGATCTTGTCCTCATGATTCTCACAGAAAACTAATTCCGAAAAATGTACCAAGTCATGTCAATTGCACGCTGATGACAGACTGATCAGTAGAGATCTGTAATTTACTGATTCACCTATCAAACATTCGTCAATATACCTGTCCAAACGACCTGACCTGCTCCACTGATCCAGGTGAACACAATCATCAACATACCTGGTAAATCAGGTGTGACTTATTACCTGATGACAATAGTGATCCGGGCAATCAAGGTGATTCGTTCAACCGTCGTAAAGTGATCAACGTCTATAAACGTCTCACGATGTGAGCATGAGAGTGTAATTGGCTCGTAAATTTCTTTACTTGATTTTATACAATATTGCATCATTTTACATGAAAATTGTTGTAACATGAGTAGAAGAAGAAAAATTACACATAATTTACATATTAAAATTGTGTCATTTAACATCTCAAGATGTGAAGATGATAGTATAATTGGCTTGAAAATGTTCTTTACATAATTCTATACAAACCTGCATAGTTTTACAATGAATTGTTGTTAATGAATATTATTCAAAATGATCTTTCATGAACAATGTGTTGCAATGACAAGAGGTAGGGTTTGTAACATGCCATATACACAAAGGTTTCATAAATACTGACACAGTATTAATATTACACTAGAAGACTAAATAAATAAATATTGACAAATAATCTGAAAATTTGCAATTTACAAAAAAAAACATATATCTTTGGCAAGCATTGTGTTTATTAATTTTGAAATCAGAAGATCATTGTTATCATTCTCTATATGTCAAAACTATTATCAAGGATTTAGTGTACCTTATATATGATATATGAATCGTAGAATAAGAATGAAGAATGAAACACTCTGCAACCTTATGTTAAAGTGGGACATGATGTTTGCAGTCGAATATACTGAACAGTAAGCATTAACACAGTAAATTTTAGCACCAGCAAACATTTCTTCATAAAATAACACCATTGAACATTTTTGACATATCTGACACCATCACATACTTTGTTGTTGAGACATTTCCAAGTGAAACCCCTGCAAACCATTGTAAATGGCTGTGAATGAAGGGTATGGTGTGTGGACACAATAGCATACCAAACCGTCCAGTCTGTTGACTCCTACACATTGTTCAGAAACTGGTTGATTAGGTCAAGAGGTCAGAAGCAGGTGTAAATGGTTTTAGTCCGTAAGAAGGATATTTGCTTGCAAGGTCTGTGGTTCATAGGTAACCCTTGTACAATGTTGATAAACAAAATGCACTGAATATGTTTCGGGTTGAAATATTAGGGCAAGTCAAAACAGCCATATTGCATTAAAAGGCCATTTCGGGCCAGAATTGAAAGCAAAGAACACTATTTGCTTGATCCACATGAAGTTTTTGGACACATATTTTTTACTCATATCAAAATTTTTGTCATTTTTTATTTAAAACATTTTAGTTGAATGTGCTCTTAACAAAATATACATATGGAAATAGAAAAAAATCACAATTTTAAAAAAGAATTTGTTGTACATGTGTATACAGTAGAAAACAGATTTAGTAAACAATCGGATATAGTGAACCAATTTTAAGTCCTGTCAAAAGCCCTATGTGTGGCGGCCAAACGCAAGTAGCGAACACAGGATATAGAGGACTAAATTCTTTGGTCCCTTGGAGTTCATTATATCTGTGTTCTACTGTATGTTATTTCTTGCAAAAGTGAAATGATGCTCACAAGTAATTTGATATTGTTGAGTGCAAAAGAGTTATTGTCTTGTTTATGGCATTTTATGAGGCCCTTATTTAAATTATCTCAGTTAGCAAATGATAAGATGTATAAGGTGAGAAGAAGTCAACAATATTACCATTGTCATTGCATACCAACCATCTACCATGAACATGATGGTTCAAAATATGATATGTACAAAGTTGTGACATTCCTATCATTTGACCTAGGCAAGGCACTTCAGACACATTGCACTCAGTCTACCAAACTGTATAAATGGTAACTTGAACATGGAAATGTATGAACATGTATAGTTAAGCAAATCTTTTAATAGTTGCATTAGGCCAAAAAAAATAAAAAAATGTCTCTGGTCTTTACATTCAGGCAAAAATGATGCGATGTGCAGATTTTTATTATATTTTCAAAATATTTTTTTTCACTGACCATGAAGAAAAAAGAAATAATTATAACTTTTGATGACTTATCTCTGTGTCTTTTAAGGCACTCACAGACTGAAACAAGAACATTTTAAGAGCCTGCAGCTCAATAATTTTTCTAGGCCACGAGACTAAATTTTCATTTTTCCCTAGTCAACATTTGAAAAAAGGCCTGACTCGGGCAGAAACCAAGAGACAAATTACTTTTAATTCTAGGCATTACCCCGGTAAATATAACATTTATTCAGGATAATGATAGAATCTGTTCGCTTTGAATCTGCCTTGCATGAAGATAGTGTATTACAAATGGACTATTATTTAACATTACATAATAACCTTCTTTATAACAGTGATATTAATGGACTTCTCTTCTTCATCTTGTGTTGTTCTCATTTATTTATTCACATTTTTACCATGAATTTGTCATTTCACTTCAAATTAAATGTTGTTTCTGGATTGCAACGTTGACAATCGTATTTAGTAAGACCTCAAAATTGAAATTAAATGTATCATATAAATGTTTAATGTACTACATTTATATTTGAATTGATGTTTATTTAGTACATCTTGATTTTATATGGACTTTAAATGTATTGTCCTTTTTATTCTGTGATTTAAATTTGCTTGCATTATCTTAAAACAATGAGTCATTCTTACTCCTATTTCATTTTTTTTAGTGGCTCTTGTACTTTCAATTCAAAATTCAATTATTTATACATATGATGTTGAGAATGATTAAAAACAAGAAAATTTGTGTCCATGGGACACAGATGCCCCGGCTTACAAAAAAGCGCTCAATGTTTTTAACCATAGAATTTATAACAAAATAAGAGATGCGCACACCTTTAGTTTCATTTAAGTTCAAACATCCATTAAAATGTAGAAAATTAAAAAATCCCAAAACAAAATATCAGATGCACACCTTTACGATACCTATAAGGCATGTTTGAAAGATCAGCTAGGGTAATCCAATATGCCCCTGCCATATATGGTAGGGGCATAAAAATCTGTCTGTCTGTCCAAATGTTTTGGAGGGGGTCATTCTTCAAGACATCTATCATCTTTTCATAATTTTTAAGGGGTGTTAAAACATCCTGACAAACAAACTCAAATAATAGGCCACTCTTTACAGCATCATATCACCATGATTTAAGAATAACACTACCATTAAAAATTTGTGAACATGTTTCTGCATTTTCACAACAATTAATGCAACACATATCTAATCCTTTTACCGGTAGATAATAAATTTTAATAGCTCTTGTTGGAATGCTGCAACATGAAAATACATACACATGCAACAAATAGTTAATCCTTAAAGATGGTAACTTTTAATAGCTCTTTCTGGAATGTAACTACATGAAAACACTTGAGAACTTCCTTGTTCTCTATGATTACATATGCTCCATCACAACCTTTGTCAGGTTTAAATACTGTATCACAATTTAAAGGAGCAGTTGCAATTTCTTTTAAATTTTTTTAATTTCAATTTTTCTCTGATAATTGTATGTTAATGATAATTGGATTATTTGGATATTGTCAAAAATTGCATTACACAAACCAATCATCCCTACTCAGAAAACAAATTAAAAGGATTCACAAAAAGTCCATTGACAGCCATTTTTGTGTGAACACCTTTAATTCAGTTTGTGTTAAAAAAAGGAATCTCATTGGTTCACTTATTTTCATTCAAGAGGCTTACTCATTATATTTATTACATCATTTGAAGAAGAGCTTTTGTTGGAATGCAACTACCCTAGAAAAATGCCTTGTACACTATAATATATGCTCCATCGTATTAAACTTTTCTCAGGTGTAAATCTCATATTACCATTTAAAGTATTAAAGTCATCATTCATTACCTAGTCATTACCTAATTAATTCATGATGTTAAAGTAAGAGACCATAAAACTGGACAAAATTTATTAATCTTCTTTCACAAAAGTAACAAATTATGTTGGTTCACTTATTTTTAATCAAGTGATAACTAATTATGTCTAAGTTTTTACATCATTTGAAGAAGAGCTCTTGTTGGAATGCAACTACCCTAGAAAAATGCCTTGTACACTATAATATATGCTCCATCGTATTAAACTTTTCTCAGGTGTAAATCTCATATTACCATGTAAAGTATTATAGTCATCATTCATTACCTAGTCATTACCTAACTAATTCATGATGTTAAAGTAAGAGACCATAAAACTGGACAAAATTTATTAATCTTCTTTCACAATAGTTACAAATTATTTTGGTTCACTTATTTTTAATCAAGAGGCTTACTCATTATCAAGTTTTTACATCATTTGAAGAAGAGCTCTTGTTTGAATGCAACTACTCTAGAAAACAGCCTTGTACACTATAATATTAGTCTTATGCACAGACCCTTGAGCATATAATTCACCCCATGGAAGCAAGTCTAGATCTGAAATCTCCATTTGTCTGAGGCTCCTTTTAAAAATTTAATAAAATAAGATTTTTACTAAAAAAAATTCAGAGACTAAATATAAGTCTAACTATAATATATGCCCCATCGTATTTAACTTTTCTCAGGTGTAAATCTCACATGCCATGTAAAGTAATAGTCATCATTTATTACCTAACTATTTCATGATGTTAAGGTAAGAGACCATAAGTAGACAACAATTATTTAGCTTCTTTCACAATAGTTGAAAACCATTTTGGTTCACTTATTTTCAGTTAAAATGCTCACTCATTATCTTAGTTCTAACATAATTTGAAGAAGAGCTCTAGAAATAATATCCTAGAAAACTGCCTTGTACACTATAACATCTGCTCCATTGAACGTTTGTCAGGAGTAAATTACCCATTAAAACTACCAGGTACTTATCCTTATTCATTACCTAATGAATTCATGATTTTAAAGTAAGAAACCATAAAACTTGACAAAATTTATTAATTTTCTTTCACAATAGTTACAAATTATTTTGGTTTACTTATTTTTAATCAAGAGGATAACTTATTATGTCTAAGTTTTTACATAATTTGAAGAATAGCCCTTGTTGGAATGTAACTACACTTGATAATCTCATATTGCCATGTAAAGTAATAGTCATCATTCATGATGTTAAAGTAAGAGACACTAAAACTAAACTAAATTTATAGAATTTCCTTTACATTAGTTTAAAAACGTTATTTTTGGTTCACATATTTTTATTCTAGAGACTCATTCATTATCTGTCTTAGTTTTTACATAATATGAAGAATAGCTCTTGTTGGAATGCAACTACACTTGATAACTTCCTTGTACACTGCTATAACATATGCTCGATCATAACCCATGTCGGGTGTATTTTTAACTACATATCTCACTTTTTAAAGGGGCAGTAGCACATTTTTTTATAATTTTATATTTTAGAATTTTCACTGATAATTGTATGTTAATGTTAAATGTATTATTATGTCATAAATCTCATTACAAAAGCCAATCAGCCATAGTCAGAAGACAAAGTATGAAGTTTCACATAAAATCCATTGGCGGCCATTTTGTGTGAACCAATTTTTTATTTATTTTGTGTAAGAAAATGAATCTCATGGCTGAGCTTTATGTGATATATTTGAATTATTACTGCTTCATTTAGTTTGAATACATTGTCTTTCAATTGGAACTATTTATTTTCATTTTCCTGACATCACCTTATATTCCCCCTAAAAACGTGCTACTTTAAAGCACTGGTCCTCATTCAAATATGTTATGTTAAGTAAGAGATTATTAAAATGTTATATCAGATTGAATGAGTTCCTTTCAAAACAATTTAAAACATTCCATAGCAGTATAGCTTTGAAGTTAAGCATTCAATCGACAGAGTTATGGATAATCAGTTATAACACTTTAAAATATATCTATATAAGTTTTGATGAATTAAAGACAAATGCACATACTAAATTTTTTATAATTTTGAATAAAGTTTCATTAATTATATTAACAAATCTTGTACTACAGTATTATAGCACAAGACTTCTCAACTTCTCAGATTACAGATTCAAAAAAGTATTTTTACATAATCAGACAAAGTATCCAGTTAACTTCAAGGTTGACCAAAACTGAACTTGCTCTTACAATGTCTATCAATAAATCATAACTTATCCCAAAAAGGTTCTAAACTGGTTGAATGTTTCCTGAAATGAAGCATTTACTCATCAAATAAAAAGCAAATTTTAAACACTTTTAAATATATCAATATTCATTTTGAAAAAAAGTTTCTTGAACTATGTTGGCAAATCTTTGTACAGCAGTATTTATGCATATGGCCTCTCTTCAGACTAAAATTGCATATATATTACATTACAAGATTCAAAAAAGTATTTTCACTTAAACAGAAATGTTTCAACTTAAATTCTTAACTTTTTTACCTGAGCCCAAACTGAACTTGATCCGACAATGCCTATTAACAAATCATAACTTTTCCTAACAAAGTTCTTATATAAAGAAAACGTTAATTGGTTGAATGTTTTCTGAATTGACGGTCAAAGCAACAGACACGTACATGGCACAAGCAAGACAAATTCTGCATTTACTTATCAAATGAAAAGCAAATTGAAGGTCACAATTGTCATAAAACCTAGAGAACTAGTTTCTTTCAACAGTATGCGGACATCCAAATGTGACCACGCCTATGGCATGAACTGTAATTCTTGATACAACAAACTTTGTATGTCAATGAATGGACTTTTGATCCACAGTTGAAACCTTTTGAGAATTTTTGTGCAACTGCCATTTATATTCAAAACATTTTCGGTTTAATGATTTACAAGCCAATTTACTTACGTTTAACATTTTCTATGCGTTACGAATCGGACATGCGATGTAAACGAATTATTACGTCACACCCGCACGAGTTTTATGGCCCCTGACCCAGGTGGGTTTCACAGCCGATAATTACGCGGTCTTAATACAACTTCATGTTGAAGTTATGTACGATGATATCGCACCCATAGGTAAAGGATGTTAACGGTGAAAGTCAACATTCATCGTGCAGTGTCTGACTATCTCTCATTCCATTATATCTAACCTTATTTTCATAATAAAGTTTTTTTGCCATATTATATTTCTTCAAACTCAAACACACATTAGGGCATACGATATCATGTTTGACGTCACCTGAATGTCTGTTCTTCTTTATCGTGTTATCTGTCTCATCTCGAGATATTTAATATCACACAAAAAATAATTACGTCATTCAACCTGTGTCTTCGAGAGCAAGATGACTCTACATGTCACGTGACTATCCGACTTAATTGGGAACGTCACGTGACCAAATGGTAACGCACGTTCCACCGATAAACTCGAGTCTAACATTTTATATCTTTAAATGTAAAATTAACTTAAGGAGTGTATTTTGAACGATTAAAATTTATGCTATATTGTAGTTTAAGTTCTTATAACGACTAAGGTCCTGAAAGAAACATTCCTTTAGATATGGCTGGAATTTTCGTTAACATTTAACTTTTACTGTTAATTTATCAATAAACGTCACATTAAATTATATCACAAGCTAAGATTTTTTTTTTCTTAAATTCATTTGAAAAGTTCGTGGTATAAATCAACCTTGCTTCGTTTCCTTCTATTTCTCTGTTAAGTGTAATGTTAGAAAAGTGACACTTACATGTAATATAAACCAGCGGTGCATGACGAATATCTTGGGAGGGAACTCTAATTCATATCTTACTTTCTTCACGCATGTCTAAAGTTTCGACCAATATACCCACATCACATCTGTATTTTATTAGTCCATAAAAAAACGAATCCATTATCCTAAAACAAGATGTCAATTTCAAACATTTGCTTAAGTAACTCGGTGGTCAATGATATTGTATGCCATGTGAAACAATCATTTACAAAATAAATCAAATTAACAAATCAAGAATCGTTTCGGCCCATCCCGACTGATACCAATAAAGGATATTACGACCCCACTTTTGAATTATACGTACGCGCCTGTTTAAACATCTGAAATAAAATTATCTTAGAAGGTGACGTCCATATAAGTAAAAAACCTTTACTGCGAAAGTGCCTGTCAAATCATACGATATCAAAGATGAAAGTATCAATTACCTAAGATCATAGGCTCTACTTTCGGTTTTCCTCAAGAAGGTACACCATTTATCATCCTTCACATGTGATACTCCCACATATCTACTTTTAGTTAACATAAAAATAAAACCAATACGAATCTATATGTAGAGGAAATTTCAACAGCAATCTATTTCTGTTATATAGAACTATTCAATCGTAACATGTTGGCATGTATAACACCAATCAAAATATACTTTCAGTTTTATTCAAACTGATCCAAGGCCCTCATCCACACCAAATATGAACATTTCTGATTCTATTGTCATGTGACTGTCAAATTCTACATTCACAAACATTCAGACATAAACAGGGTACGATACACACAAAATATGTTACATCACGGTACATGTTACTAAAGAGGTAATTTTACACCTCATCTTTTGCACATACAGCATGTCTTGAACCTTTTTGATCGCCCTTTCATTCAATAGTTTTTTATCTAAATATCCAATATTCAAAAACATGTAAACGTGCATATGTTCCATCACGGTTAGTGAAACTAAAGAGGTAATCATGCAGACAGTATATCATTTTACATTAACCATGTCTTGAACCCTTTTATACGACATTTAATTCTGTAGCTATATGTAGATCTATCTGACAAATTCTGTGTACACATGTTACGAAACAAAAAAAGATGTTCCATTAAGGTACATGTCGAAAAAGAGGTTATAATAAAGGCAGTATTACGCCTCTTGAACACATTACCCAGAGTCTTGAACCTTTCTGATCGACATTCAATCCTATAGCTATGTGACAGACAAATTCTATATCTACAAACATTCAGACAACACGTTACGACACAAAAAGGTATGTTCCAATGCAATACATGTTTCTCATAAGAGATAATGATAAAGCAGTGTTTCACCTCTAGTACCAAGCTTACGACACTGCGGGGTAGAAGTGACTTTCATTTCAATAGCTACGTATCTAACCAATTCTATGTCTACATGAATGAAGACACACACAGGTTACGGAAGAAAAATGTTTACCATTCACCCGGTACATACAACTATAGAGAGAGAATAATTAAGGGAGTATTACACATCTTCCTTTCACATATAACCTATACACCATTTCACTTGAACCTTGCTTATTAGCAAACCAAAGACGTACACCGGTGTAAACCAGTACATTCAACATATTTAAGCAGAGGTGCGATGTTACCGCTAACCCTCCCATATCACCCCTTGTCCCTTTAAAGGCCTTTGAAGAGGGCACACAATAACCCCATAACACGATAGTGAACCCACAAAACTTCTACTGTTAACTCAAAAAGATTTACTCCAGCTATGTTGTAAATGGAGGTCAAATTTAATAGATATTGCATTTCTACCGCCCTTGAGAAAAGGGAGCGAGTTTGTCTAGGGTTGACCGTCCCCTAGGGCTATCTCTGTTTGAGCTCCCCATAAACGGGATCTCTGAAATACATTTTGCCTTCAGCATTCAAGGGACTTTAGAGAGTAAATGCATCACCGCGTCTTCTATTTGTGGTTGGATATATTAAAAATGCATGTACAAACGCTTGTGGGAAACATAACAGTTACACGAATCCATTATCATTGATTTGTTTGTTCTTAAAGATTCTCATAATAAACATGAACATATATACCTATTAAATGGTAATCGCATGATAGACATAGAATTCTACTGGGATATTCAACTATTTGTCCCTGAGAGATAAGCGTAAAGTATATCACGGACCGAGATCATCCACTGGGAAATATCTCTGTAAGCAGAAGACAGACACTAGCAGACGACTCGTGCGTGTCCATCAGGCAGACGACACTACACCTGTCGTCTGCCACAGAATATACATGCAAATTTCTTACACCTACCTTGCTTGCTATCGGCCATTGTAAATTTCCAACGAAAAATTATAATCCAAACGAAAGTCACACAGGTATATCCACGAAAACCAGCCTCGGATGTCACTGTCACATTCTCTGTTCAACGGAGTATGTCATTCCACGTTAAAAACTCAAAACAAGTTGTACGGCCGAGAAGGGTTTCCCAGCCGACCGCGCCACCTATCGGCCACCTTTAAATACACCCCGAAACCAGCAGGGCAGGTGAGGATCCGGGGATAGATATCTACTGGCTCTATCAAATATCCTTACTAGTTTCATACCATTGTGTTGCCCACTGTATCAAACCTCGTCCTATACCATTAGGATATTGGATCGTTAGTAATCTAGGCCGTTGCGGGGCCGAGGACAAATAAAAAGCTGAGATGGTCGAGGTCTTTTAAACTCTGAAGATTCCCCCCTGGATTACCAGCATACATGTCAACATTGTTCTGTGGCTCTCGTTGATGCGAGAGAAGAGAAAATAGCTCTCCCCACCAGCACAGCACGTTCCTGTGTATTGTGGAACTGCTGGGCCTGTGAAGTATATGTCATTGTAGTAGAACTTTAAACCTGTTACAGAATCCATACACTCGCACACGTTCCTCGCTTAGAGCCTTTACCCGGGTTTCTTTAATATACTGGACGCTGATGTTTGTATTTGCCTAAAATCTTTTCAAAGATATTCTGTCATATAGATGGTGTAGAAACAATAATGAGTGGTGACTTTTAACAAAATAATGATACAACCTCTTTAAGCTTTTCATCCTTACTTTCATTTCATCTACTTTTCATATCTGATAATAGCTATTTTATTGAATGTTTATTTCTAGACGTTTACGCAGATATCTGATTAAGATTTTCCCACTTAAATAACAGGGTACATATCATACAGCATATTTAATACACATTTCTTAAACAAAAATTCAATAAAACAACAACATATATGCCAACCACACAAATAAGAGGTAAACACGTGTTGTATTTTCTGCAAACAAAAATCAAAGTTCAGTGTATCCAACAAATTACTACACGATTATCAATAAATCGTGAAATACTATTTCACGTACGATAAGATATCGATGTGTCACATCAGCATGTTACACCGAACATCGATCAGCGCATTTCAAGTGTTTTGTACAGTACTGTACGGCTGCATGTAAATCTAAGTGATTCTGTATTGAATTATGTCAAACCTCAGCGCCATATATGTCACTACCGTATGTTCACATACACTTGGCATGTAGTTCTGCATATGTCTTTATCATCGACTGCTTTGAATGGCATTTTAGAAGTTGATATAATGTCAATGCACGATGAGCTAAGTGATTCTGTATTGAATTATGTCAAACCACAGCGCCATATATGTCACTACCGCATGTACACATACACTTGGCATGTAGTTTTGCATATGTCTCTATCATCGACTTCTTTGAATGGCATTTAAAATTTGAACCAATACAAAATGACGAAATTTAATGTACAACTTCTTGATTCTTTGAAAGTGACGTTTCGACATAGATTCCAATGTAGTTATCAATCATGCACTATCCATAAAGTATCATTGCTTGAGAACGACATTAGAATCTATGTCGTGAGGTTACTATTACAGAATGAAGAATTTATACCATACAGAATATAGATATTTATGTTAGTTGCATGTCCGTAAAAAATCGTCTTCTCTATCATTGGCCTAAAAACATTTGAACCAATGCGTTAATGAGTTTTATACATATACAATATCAATCAACACGAGGAAGGTTTGGAAAAAATACTTGTAGATTAACACACGAAGTTTAGCGTTTGGTGCGATAAATTCCAAAACAATGATCATTAATATAAAATGAATATTTATATAGCGTGCATATCCATCTACTCGGGGTTGCTCAAGGCGCCTACATGATGGTCAGTAGAAGTTGTACAGAAATGGTTTGAGAGGCAATCATGACACATCAGTAATCTGTGAATAAAAAAGTAGAATATCTTTTTAAGATAGATCTTGTACTTCAATAAAAAATAAAAAAGATGGGTCACAAGATCAATGTTTGACCTCAACGGAACCCAACATGACGAGATTCCTGTGTGTTTTAGTATCTGCGAAGAATAGTTAGCTTCATATTGATTCAATACACTTTTTGAATTCCAACACATATGATTAAAAAATAAACTGCACAACACTGATATTTGATATGAGTTATGTGATGCGCTGTTAATAACTCTAATTATGTAACCCCGCCTACTCCTGCAACATATTGCTGTAATCCGTATGATGCAGCGTATATACCAAAGCACGACAAAGTTATTGAATGCATGTAATTTAGTGCATGGTTGCATTTTGTTTTCAAATTATTAAATTCCTATCAGAAGAAAGAATACAATCATGACCATAATAACTATGATACATGTGCATGCAGAATGAACTGTAGGCATTTGTACTGAATTGCACGATTCAGATTCAGGATAGTTTGTAAGAAAAATGCACTGAACTTATATCGCAAATGGTATCACGTTGTCAACTAGTCCTGCCCGTTGCCTCTCTATAACATGTTAGCCTTGTATAAAGTCTTGGTCCTCATTCAGTAAAACGTAAGTTGCTAAATATATTTTCAAGATTTCAAGATTTTTTAGAATGGTGGTTATTTATTAACTGTATCTTCATGCACAAAAGTACAATATGTACAATGATGTACTAAACGTCAGGTGGCCTTGAATTCTTGTAATATAGCTATCACCATTGTTTGCGATTTCAATGTAGAAACCACACGATGCATATACCTACAATATCAGGATTTAGCTTTCATTATGCCGAAACATTTTGCATTGGTATACAAACGATACAAAGAATGAAGAATATTCTACACCTAAACGTGTATGCAGTTTCAATATATGGACCACACGTTGCATAGAGCCTAGGTAAACTATACCTGCAATATGGTACAGCTCATAACGTTGGAAAATGTTAAATTCATAGACGATTCTACAATGGTATGCAGTTTTAACAGCACACGATTCATATGTCTCCAGTAACGGGCTTGTATATTCCATATGGTGCAGCGTATTGAGACCAATCTGACAGTAGGTCGATATAGAGAATAAGTTTCAATCTTCCGTGCTGACATGTTAAGACAATAATCACAAAGAGTATAAATTACAATTGTGAGAAGTGATAATACGTGTTGTATTATACATTTCCACACTAGAGTTTTTTGCTGGATATTACTACCATGTATGTCATGTTTGAAGGTTATAACTTTTAGGGTCTAACCTTTTTTACCTATTCCTAAAATTCAAAAGAAATTCATGCGCTAAATCCTCTAGACAAAAACGATTGCTAAATATGTAGACATTGATTCTTTATAGAGATAGACGTTGGGAAAAACTTCTAGTGTCCTCTTTGGTCGTTTTTGAACATAACATTAAGGGACAGTGTAGCCTTGAGAGTTTTCGTGGACATAAAATTCCTGTTGATCCTACCGTTTGTAAAGATGTGTCCTTAATTTATAATTAATACTGTGAATTTAACCATATTATTTACGATGGTATGAACATTAACCAGATGAAAAAAACCCGATCTATTTCACTCGAACCTAATCTACAAAAATATACAGCGATCATACATCAGCAACAACGACATTGAATGTTATCCAGAAGTTCAACCTAGTTCTTGTTGGAAATTTTTCATATTTTCACAAAATTGAACAATAAAACAATTCTTGGGTATCGAATAAATACCCTATCGACACAATCCCGTCTGATTATAAACGATATGTGAAATGAAGAATAACATTTACACGATTTGAAAACTTATTTCGTTAATCTGGAAACGATCCTAAAGATTGTATCCGGAAGTTTAAAGAAATTCTGGAGTTTCCCTTACTTCGGATTATCCTAATATGCTTTTTAAATTTCAACAAATCAGGTGCCTTTATACGTAGATATGATAAACATAATTCCAGAATTTCACAGCAAAAGTATCAAACGTAAATCTGTTGTGTTTTGGGGTAAAATATATTGTAGTTTGGAAATGATACTAAAGATTGTGCATGAAAATCAAAAATCCTGGAGATTCATATACTCCATACAATGCTTACGTGCTTACACAATTATTCAATTTAAATAAATCAAATACCATATCAACAATTGAATAAGTTTGTTTTAAGATCTAAAGTATTATCTTTTATTAATATATCTAGTTGATTCCTTCAGTACTGAATCTAAGTGACATATAAATCCCAAAATCATTTTATTTTTTTTCAGCAAATCTTCCACACATATATAATACTATATTTTTTAGGGGTCCTTGTACATTATCTTAAAGATAAATGTAATCGATACATGAAATATTGGTATATTCTTTTCAAATAAAAGATCAACTGTATGTTAAACTCAGTTGGTGTCTTCGTTCTGAAGACTTATATTCATTAAGTTTTGTAAGCAATTTCTGTTGACTAATACCGCCCATAGTCTTTAATGGCAAGCAAATCTCCGATGATGGACAGACAGGTTGTTAATGACTAAGAAACACGGAAGTCCCAGACCATAAGAAGTTTTATGGTCCAAACGAATTGATAACATTACGATGACCATTGAATAGAATGTGTCTTAAACATCTGATTATAAAGTATACGAAACATTGGAAAGTAATGCAAAGTGGTTTTAAAAAGAGATTTATTGTAAATGATGAGCGACTGTAATTGTGATGTAGACGATGGTGATGGCCATGGCTATGACCTTGTCGATGACGATGACGATGACGATGACGTTGATGTTGTTGTTGATGACGTTGTCGATGATGATGTCGATAACGATGACGATGGCTTTTATGGTTCGTTTATCATATACAGGTTTTGCCTTTATCAACACCCCTGGTGTTTTAGAGATTTAATAATTTATATATAGAAATGATTTGGTTGGAAATAATGTATTATTATCTATTTTAATATTTTTCGAAAAAAAAAAGATTCAAGTGGACAATGGGATAATATTTCAAAGATATGGGGACATCAGTGAGCTTCCGAGTCCCGGCCAAGTCATACCAACACGTTAGACACATTTATCGTTTAAAAGGTATAAGATGTGCATCCAAACATCGACGATCTTTGGCTTCGAGTCCCTGCAAAAACATACCTTATCACTGAGATATAAATGTCTTGTTTGGTATCAGCATTGTTTCTTACTCTTACTTTGAAGCCTTTGAAAGTGTTGCAAGCCAACTTTACGAATTCAGCGCTATGGTGAGGAATTCGTGTGAATGTCAGCATAAATAATGAGATAAGTTACCTCAGTTTGTAAACAAAATCCTCAAGCTTTACTGCAAGTACAAGACACGCGAGCAAATCCCTTTCAGACAGTGTCATGCAAATCCTTTAGGAAGTGCTCAGTGCATCTACGCAACGATGGCATTTTTGGTTAATCATTCATTCAAGTTTAAAATAGAGCTTTTGTTATGGACAATTGCTCAATGAATGATTTAATATTTTCCAATCGGATGATGAAGCACCCATGCAAGTGTAATAATTTGACAATTTGTATTGTAAGATTAATATTCTGTTAAAGTTAAAAACAAATAAATCGCCATTACGTCCTATCAGAGCAATTTTAATATTCTATCATTGTAGTTAAATTCATATTTTACTATTCATGTATATATCATGATGTTAAAGGTATCTAATCCATTTACCTTGTGTGTCAATACTAGACTAGAAACGTAAATTTAGAAATGATATATTGTTGTTTCTTGATGTTTAATTCTTTTCTTTTTCATATCGTTTCTTCTGCCCACAAATGTTCATTTCAGAAAAGAGGGGTCAGTATTTATTGTTCACAATATATGTCGGAAAATATCGAATCAAAAGCTAAGGGAAAATGAGCAAACTGAAACATATCAGAACTTTTGCCAACAAATGAAGAATTTTGCCTTTATAAGTCTTCATCAACAACACCTTCAGAACGCTCATAAAACAAGTTTGTCAACAAATGTGCATTTTCGAAATCAGGTCGTCAGAATAAACGAGTAGTACATGTTGGACTGAATCTAGTGTAAGACTTCTTGAAAGAAGACATTTCTCAGAGGAACATCGCTATCATATTTTCATATTGAGAGTGGATATGTGTGTATGGAGATTTATATAAAACAATCTATGTCTTACGTTTTATGTTCCTTTTTTCAGGTATGCATACAGAGTAATATACAAAATGACATACAAGGATATATACAATTATATATATATTTAAACAAAGTCAAAATATGAACAATGTTCACTTGAAACAAATGTTTTAAATTTTATAAAAATTGCTTGTGAATAAGATATGTATAAAAGACCACAGTTTCAAGAAATGTGGTCTTGGTAAATGTAAACATATTTTGTGATTTTATGATAATGTTTTATTTGTATTTTGATACAAAAATATTGGGGTATACCATTTCTAACTGCAATTGAATGTTATGTTCTTTACTAGTAGTACTGCCATATCTTTGAGGACAAAGATTCCTCCTGGCCTTATGTCGGAACCTTACACGGGATTCAGAAATGAAATATTAATAAAATAAAGAATTTCATATTGACACAATTTTAAACGTCAGTTAAGAAATTAAGCGTTTGTCTGATGCTCTGAAGTGGAAATGATCGTGAAGAATCAGGCAGAACTGCACCGTATCAGATACAAGGCTATAGTCGCTCGATGTCTGAGGCTTGAGACAACCACGGATACCTGGGATCATTGACACTTCATACCTCACACGTTTCAATTACATTCCTCATTCCGGCTGCATGTCTAAATTTAAAACAAAAAATCTTGAGAATTTTGCCTGAGTGGCAAAAACGCCTAATAAAAACAGAGGAACTGGTCGTTTTTTCGCCGTATTGGCCTTTTTTTGGTTAGTAATATTTGTTCACAGTCATCTTTTTAAAGTGGTTATTCACTAAAAATAGAACACATTTGCTCTCTCCGAAGTCGTCATTGTTAAAAAGTAACGTTCACTTCGAGTTTAAATTCAAATGAACTGAATTCAAAGAATCTGCAGCGAAGGCCAATTTCTGTGAATAAAATGGATTATTTTTAACGAGACAGTCAGGTTAAGCATACATTTCTGAGGTTTTAATTTGACCCAATTGATTAGATAGAAACACTTTAAAAGTTTAAAAAGTTATTTTTGGATAACAATGTAATAAATAGAAAACTAATGAATCTTAAGAAACGATACGTTTAAGGTATTCTTTCTCACATGACCCTTTTAAAATGACATTCTACTTTGTACATTGTTCATCTATTTTTTGATACATGATGAACAGACTAAATCGGTAAGGATGTGGTTTGGTGAAAATTAATTAGCATAGATATATTAATAGACATATCAACTTTGAAGATTCAGTGCCATAAGATAGAATTGATTTTCTGTCCTATGGGAATTCTGTCTTCTTTTATCTAGGTTGTTCCATTATCCATTATTTTAAAGGGTAGAGGCCATGTTACACATCATTTGTCAACCATGAAAAGTGTTGTTTTAAGCATTCTGTCTTTTGGGAATTCTGTCTTTTGAGACGATACCACTTTGATTTACGTTCCAAAGAAATCCCTTGCCGTGCTGTTACATAACTGCATGGAATTATATTGCATTACATCACACAATTACAGGCACACTCGCATAAGTTACTTTAAATTCATTTGGATTATAAATTGTACGTTTCAAAGTAATATCCACAATAAATTATTTACAACGATATATATGGAGCAGTTTTCTGCAGACCAGAAACGCGAATAGAACACGGGAGATCTATAACTTTTGTTCTGATTTAAATAAAATTGCATTAGATACATAATAACGATGATTTTAAGTGAGTCCGATCTCCTTTAAAGAGAGAGTCCTATCGGGGTATTTTTTGTGGAAAAGAAATTAAAGAGGACGCAGTGATGCATTATATCTGTTGTCAACTTGTTAAATCTAGAATGTAAAATGTGACCCTCATGAAAATACTTGAAAGTAAGTGTGAAATAATCATTTAATAATCATATATAAGTATAATAAGGGAAGTACTCTTGATTCCCCCCCCCCCCTTTCCTAAATACCCTGATAGGACTTTCCCTTTAACGAAATCTAGGATATTTGTACCAAGTTTGTGCTGCATCCTGCTATCAAATCAACAGTGACCCACCCCATCAAACGTTTTAATAAAGCAACTGATTTTGTTGATAAAGCATTTCCATCGGCCAATCTCGAACGGCATGATTTATTTAAGGAGTACCACGTCAGATCTGGTTCAATGACGGGACGCCAATGAGGTTGTGAAGATTGTACACCTGAACCCCGGCTTTCTTAATCAATCATATCGAGCAGCTGATTTCCGTTTTCGATGGTCCGAAATAGACAAGAAATCGATGATCTCAATCTACGCCATATTGACACAGTCATTGAGCATAAGGTCATCGATGTATGATATTGACAGTGTTATTATCATGGTATTGATTACTATTTCCATTATGACTTTGAACTTAAAGTTTCAATTTAATGACCAATACGTGATTAAAATGGAATGCTATAGGAAAACAAGAAATCACTATTATATATCATTTTTACGAATCTTTTGCAAAAAATAGTAAAAGACTCGCTTCCGCTCTGGTATTACGCTCTAGTTTCGGTAATACAATAATTCGAAAACTCTAATTACACATAATCTCACTACTTTGTCTCATGACGACTTGTGCATTCATACCTACTAAAAAAGCGATCAAATCGAAAATATCAATTCATTGTTTATTTTGGATTTTAGAATAACGAATGTCAGCTGGAGCTTAAGTATAATTCAATTGAATGTCAACACTCAATACAAAACGGATAACAAAGGTGCTTTATGTACGCTTCAAATGCAATCGACGACATCCAACAACAAGAGTGTAAATTACTTTCCGACCTTAATCGTACAGTGCACTGGTTGGGACCAAAGAAATATCTATTAAAATCAAATTTTACATTGTTAACTGAAAGCACAAACAGGTATCAGTGCTAAGGCGAAGGAGGGTAGTTATACTTGTCCAAATTTCCTCATATTTGTATCAGATTCTTGATAGAAACCCTAGCTCAAAGTCTAAGTAATATTGTTCAAGTAGATAAAAAAAAAAAAAATAAACCTTTTTGTTGTTAAAAATCAATATTAATAACATGAAAATGTACAATGATGAAATTTGAAAACTTAACAGAATAAAATATGGAATCGAACATGCACCAATGCATCCATATTATTACTATTTCTCACGAGAACAATAAATAAGAGTTATCGTTCTTGTTTGCGACACGAGATGGCGTACCAAATTCGAAAATGGCGGCATTAGGAGTGAAGGCATGACTATTTTTGTCAATTAGGTTTTAACTTGACATCATCATTGGGATAGTTTGAAAATACCTGTGAATTTAAATAACCAGGTATGTGAGTTATTACGTTGATTGTTGATTAAATTAAAGTGCGTTTTGATGTTTTTCTTCGCTCGTGAATATTTGTTTCTTGAATTGTTCAGTTTTCGATCAGTAAACTGTTGACAAGAAAAAGACCATCATTTGCATTTAGGCATTCAAACTTTCAATTTATATGATAGTTTTGCATTAAGAATGATGTTTTGTTCCAAAATAGTTTACGATCTTAACTTCTTATCTTATAACTGGCCAAGAAACAACCTGTAATGAGCAAATGAATATCTTTTTCTTCTGTTTTCATGAAAGTGAAAGTAAAGTCTTTTTGGGCTAGAGTAATGTTCAAAATGGCTGGTTACATGAAGTCTTAGAAAGACTGAATGCATTTCATCAAACAATTTGATATACAGCGTTCACATAAAGCATATAAAATCTTGAAGTATTTAGCAAGAAAGTTTTGTTCAGTTACTTTGAATTCTTTGAGTTAAACTTTTAAATGTATGATATCATCCTCTTTAAATTTTAGAGATCCATCTGCTGTATTTCCCAGTTTCCCAAAGTACAAATGCTTCTTTTTGACTTGACATTGACTATTGAACTTTTGATATTAAAGTGTGATACAATATGTCATGAAAAAAAGGAAGGGTCAACATTTTGGTTATTACTAGCTATTTCAGGCTAGACTATTTCAGAGATTCCTAGCCCATAATATGATTATGAACTAGCCAAATATATCTGCACAACCAAATCCTTTTAAAATCTGATTTTCGTCATGAAAAAAGCGTTTCTCATTACATTTTACAAGCCACTGGTTTTAGGATATGTGTTTTGTCTAACACCGACTATCTTAATAATTGTTTTGCAGATATTAGTTTAGTGTTTAAAGATGGTGTCGATGATGGGCGGAGGGATGGCTCCTCTCACACTACAGGATGTCCTGGAAAATACAGGGCGGCTGATAGACAAACATCTTCTCGAGGACAGGAACTATCTCGACCTCTCCGAGCTACTCAAAATCCCTTCACATGGTATTTATAAATTAGTTAAAACTATTTAGCTATATCTCCTCCATCTGAAAGCTAAATACTCACCTCTCTTTATCTTTAAATCTCATGTTTGTACATTATTACCACATTTCTGCACTTTAACCCTTTATTTTCCTGCAATAATTTGTCTGAGGAAGGGGAGCAAACGGTCCCTGAAACGTAACATTAAACCTTTTGATGCATCCACTTGTTTTCCATTGGTTTTGGCATGGTACATACCCCCCTGTAATTCAACCAAAATCTATATCATTAAGAAGAGATGTTAGATTTAGATTTTCTTTGTTGAAAATATTGAACTGTGAGACTATTGAATGTGTGTATTGCAGCCCAGCCGACTCTGAGTGGTCTAATGGACCTGGACTACCCCAGTCTACTGGAGGCGGGGGTGGGGCTGGAGGGTCTGGCCGAGATGAACAGTGTCAAAAGGGTCCCCTTACCCCCGGAGCTGGTAGAACAGTTTGGACGTATCCTATATAAAAAAAACAGCAATTGAAACCAAGTACAGGAATCGGGGAGGACATCTTTGACAAATGGCCAATTTAGGGTTTTTAGTAAAATTCTGAATTTGAAATGGGCCATTGCTCTTATATCATAAGTTAACTTCAAAATTTTAATGGGCCTCTATTTCAAACAATCCCCGAAGCCTTAGTTTTTAATTTTCTATGTTGTTTTGAACCAATATATTACATATTTGATTTTGGGTTGGTTCTAGAGGCGATTACACCGCTAATGGCTGAAATATTGCCCAAGCGGTATAAAACAATAACTCACTCCTGAGGGAATTCGTAAGAAATGTAGCTACATTTCTCATTGTCACCATTTTGAGTTAGGGGGTCCTTTAAATGGTAAAACTGATCATATCTGTTTGGAATGTGTTGAAATGTTTATGCAGTATGTAGGAATGATTTTTGACTGGTTATTGAGTCAACTTTGTCCCCTTGACTCAAATAAACAGGCATGCAGTGCAATTGCATGATGGGACTGTTTCCTGATATTGAGAGGGCGTGGCTGAGCATTGACAGCGACATATTTGTATGGAAGTATGAAGATGGGTAAGTTAACAGTTTAACATTTGAATGCTGCATTTTTGCAACCTCAAGCAATATGGTTAATGGCAAATACAAAGACAATATGTAAACATTGGGAATAATTTTGATTAATGATGTATGACTTTGAAGAGAGAGACTATCTTTCAAAACTAATTGAATAAAAATTAATATCTTTGAAAACACATCTTACATGTCTGTGACTATGAAAACAGAAACATTGAGCTCAACTTAGGATCAATCATCTAAACTATGGTCTTACATAGGTTTATAATAATAAATTAATAGCCATTTTCTAGCAATAACAATGATTTATGATAAATCTGTTTTCAGAACTGATTTGGCCTATTTTGATGGCCTCAACGACACAATTCTCTGTGCTGCTCTTGTTAAACCGAAACAAGGTAAAAGTTTTCCTTCTATTAGCATTTTTCATTAAATATATATAACAACTTTTTAAATATTTCTTTTTTTCAATTAAAAATGTTTTGGTTATGAAATAGTATTTGAAAAAAATGAAAAAAATATGTATTTGCAGGTTTAGTCTAAAAGATTAATTTCTTAATTATTCTGATAATGATCTGCTGAATCAGTTTTGTTGAAATTTGGTTACACAAGCTTTTTGTTATTATATGTCTCTGTATTCGTATCATTCACATAAGTTGATGTATTTGCAGGTATATTCCAGCCACACATACAGTACCTCCTGTGTCTTGCAACAATAGTGGACATTGTTCTACTTGGTGTGAGCTTTGCAAGGCCTTGTGAAGGTTGGTACAAATTTGATGAGGGAACATACATATGCATTTACTGGATCAAATATATCAATGGATTGTCATCAAATTATGAAGCAACATTTTTTTGTTGTTGACACGCCTCAAGAAGAAGATCTCTTTTAACTATAAAATACCTTGATATGTCATCTAATGATTATTATAAAGTCATAGAGCAAGATGAATTGTTTTGTATTGATAAGTCACAAGAATATGATATCTTTTGACTTGTCGGTATACATGTACATTTATATGCACAGGTTGACATAAGTCCCTTTACATTAGTAGCAATTCAGACTAGTGGATTTCTAAAATTATAAGGTCCAAAGGCAATTCCAGCTTGCTCAAAAGATTGAAATGATTTGTTATCCTGAATTGTTCGGTTTACCAATTAATACATTTTAGTTGCCCAGCAAGTTTTCTTCTAGCCATGGGCTACTGACAAACCCTTATAAACTAGTGTATCCAATTTGACCACCAGGTGGCAGCAGCGAGCCGAGCCAGGGAGAAATGCACTTGCTGCCGGACCCTCTCTTCTCCATCCCTACAGACAACACCGGCATCAGCAGCATCGTGGGGGCCAGCAATGGACGCATCTTCATGGCTGGCAAGGATGGGTGTCTGTATGAGCTTGCTTACCAGGTAATAGAGGTCTTCATAGTTGATGGTTACTTTGTAAACTCAAAATCTGCCTGTCATGAAACTCTTTGTCCAAAGAAACAAGATGTTACATCGATTCACAATCTGTAAATCATGAACTTTCATTTCACCCTAATAGTCTAGGTTCACTATCTTAAACTCTGATCTAACATTTAAATGAAAGATATGTCTACCTCACTTGATGTCTGATGTTTTGTGATATGATATATAATATAATATGCATCTCTTATATTTGAGAAAACTTCATGTTCCAGGCAGAAGACGGCTGGTTCAGTAGGAAATGTCGCAAGATCAACCACTCAACCAGCAAACTCTCATTCCTCGTACCCTCTATATTCAACTTCAGCGAAGATGGTCAGTATTGGGTTGAAAAGAAAACTGTAAATGAATAAGCACTTGTGTAATCCTCTCCTGCTGAAATAAAAAAATTGAGAGACCTGCATAGCTCAATCACAAATTTCTTTCCTTAAGATCATCCACAATCTTGTATATTGCAACATAGGAAACAAGATATGTTTTAGAAGTATCTGAGTATGACATGATGTTAGCAATAAAAAAATAAGCTTTGCTAGTGTCTGTATTAAATATGAATGACAACTTGAAAATCAGAGATCTGTTTGGAACCAGTTTGCAGAGGTAAAAGGAATCAAGATTTTAGTATTACCTTGAAATTGATTTGTTCATGACAACTTCTGATTTCAGATCCTCTAGAACAAATCTGCATAGATAACTCCAGGAACATCCTCTACACACGATCAGAGCGAGGAACCATACAGGTTAGTGAGGAAGAATAGCTTGATGATATTAGAGGAATCAGTAGAGTCTTTATTTCAGTATTAGAGGCCCAGAGTATAAAGTTCATAATAATTTTAGCAGTGTATAAAATAGAAACCCAGCCTGACCTGAAAATTAATTTGTCATTCCTTTGGGGAAAATAAAGACATTTTTTGGAAAGTTACCAGTCTTGACCAAAAAGTTACCAGTCCTGGCAAAAAGTAGCCAGTTAAAGGACTGGCAGACGGGCTATATTCTAAACACTGATTTTAGTTTTGCAGAGCTTTTACATATAGCTCTAAAATTTTATGAAGGGTACTTGTCTGTTGCATACAGAAATAGGTGACTTGGTTTACATACAGATTTCTAAAAATAAAATGCCCATCCTTTCAATACCTTTGATGATGACACGAGTCTGGGAAAGGATACTGTTGGAAGAACTCTACTGAAATAAATTTATTTCTGCTGTAATTAGTAACGAATAGTGTCATCGCTTTGAAAGAGGTTGTAACAAATACATTGTTCAGCATATCTGGCTTGTAGCAAATGAAAAGAGTGTCTCGGTTAATCACTTGATGCACCTTTAGCTTTTGTAATTGTTAGAAAGAGTATTTGAAAAATGAGGAAAATGTCCTGAAGTTTTTGAGTTAGCATTCGACTCTCACAAAGGTTAAACAAATCACATTTTTCTACCTATCCTGTATTACAAGTTCGAAATACTGCGTTTATGCCACTAGCGGTGAAAACTTTTCATGTAAATCAAATTCTGTATTTTGAGTATTCACCAGTTGTGACAGAGGTTACTAGGGTATGAATTGAGTCACATCTTTTTGAAGATAAAATGTTGGTAAGGAGAACTTGCAATTTTTGTGACTGAAAAAAATCCAACAAAACCACAAAAACATCCAAGAAAAGCTTCTGGTGACATTTGCAGGTGTTTGACCTTGGGGAGAAAGGAGACAGTATGGGGAAGATTGCTGCTCTTTCACACAGCACCATCTCTCAACAAGCCTCTTTCATAGCCAAGTGAGTATAGATTCTTTTTCAGAAGGGTATCCTCCTTGGGGTACTTACTGCATAAAATCTGTATTTTTGCTATATGACAGGTTGTGACTATTTTTTACAATTAAAAAATACCAAAACATCGATAAAAACGTGTTCTGTTATCTGTTGTTACCACCCTGCATCCAGCCCTAGCCCTAGTGGCGTCCCTAGCGACAGGGGCAGATAACTCTAAACCAGCCTCTTATCAATCTGTCATTCATCACGAACAGACGTTCTGTTTTTCATTGAAGTTATTTTGACAAGTTGAAGCTAAGAAAATGTCCGAGGACAAAGACAAAGCAAATGTATGGTGACCTTTAATCATTATAGATTAGAATAGGCCGCATTTTCTCGCATTTCTTCGCGTTGTGACTTAGAATTTTTCAAAACCGTGCGCACCTCGTGTTGCGTAATGGCGGAGAAAAATGACGAACATGGCGGTTTCTCGAAAGTCCTTTTCCGACTAGAGGATAAGTTCTTCTTTCGTATGGATTCCGCTATTGTTTGGCACTTGCTAGTAATAAATAAGCTCCCTAGACTTTGAGATTTTTTCTTCACCTTCGTGAATTTACTGGGTGTTGTAAATTTCTCTAGGTCGGCAAGACATGTTGTTTACATGTTCTTTTTATTACAGGCTTTTGTTATGAGCTTGCTTTGGGAAGCCTTTATACATAACTTATATGCCTTAGAGTAGGATTATTATTATTCTCTCTCTTTTGTTGTCATGCACACATGTATCTTTCTATCTACATAACGCATGCACGGTTGTAACTTTTCTTTGTTTTGATTGCTTGCAGTCATTTAAGAAATGTTCCAACTGTGGGAATAGAATTCCCGAGTCAGACTCACACGATCAGTGTATCATCTGCCTCGCCCTTGAGGACCACGACGACTCTGCCTGCTCATCGTGTTCGAACTTTTCCGTGAGGACCAAGAAGCGCAGATCACTGGACCTGACCTTCTTCAAGAGGCTCCACGCTGCGGGGGAGGATGTCAGAAGTGCTACCCCTCCCAGTAAACAAAACAAAAAGCGTCAGGTAATCTCGCCCCCCATCCCGTCGGGCTCTCAGAGTTCTGACTCGGATGCGGGGGTGAGGGTGGTTTCTGTCAGAGACAAGCAATCCTCTCTCACACCTACTGATGTAAATACACTAATCAAGGGGCAAATGAAGGGTTTGTTGGGGGAACTGATGCAGGAAGTCCGTAAGGAAATCCGCGCGTCTCTTCCCCCTTCACGCCCCGATGCCCCGACGCCCGGTACCTCTGGCACCGTGGACGTCGTCGGTTCCGGTGCTGGCTCGGGCAGGGGCCCGGGCGGTGCACCGGGAACGATAAGTCGAAAGCACCGGAAGGCCGGTGCTCCCTCGGCGACGATCACACGACCTACTTCCCCTACGCCTGGTACGTCCGGGTCAGGGGGTACGGTCGGCGACCCCAAGAGTATTGTCCCCGGTGCTTCGGCGCAGGGGACGGCACCTGGGCTCGGCACTCGACCACCTGTTGTGGAACAGGATGGGTCGACTGCGTCGGGATTTCGTATTCCTCTCCTGCCTCCCGGTCAGACTGTGGGCGCTCACGACGACAGCGAGTCGGATTCAGACTCGACGTTGTTGTCGGAGCGTTCGGAGTCTGACATGGAGGTTGAGAGTGATGCGGAGTCTGAGGCGGTCGACCTGTCAATTAACTCTGCTTTGCGGGAGATTCGTGGCAAGATTGCCAAGGCTTTCCCGCATTGCGCTGTTCCCCAACAGGAGGCCGACTCTGCTGAGTTCCGGCTTCCCGGTGGGGCTTTCGCTTCGCGGAAGTCCCCACAGGTGCGACTCCGCATTCTCGAGCATGTGATGGACGATTCGGTCACTCCTCTCCTTTTGGGTACCCGCAAGCGCTTCGACCTTCCGGAGCTTCACAAGCGGTACCCATTGGGAGAGGAGGGATTGTTTGAAGTGCCGTTATGTGACGACGATGTGTTGGCCTCCGTCAGCCTGGAGTCTCTTGGACTCCAGGGCCGGTGCGTGCCCCCCTTCCGTGCCGGTGACGCGCTCTTGAAGCAGCTGTTCAGGACGTTTGAAGGAACGTTCCGGGGCAGCTGCCAACAGATGCGTGTCGCCGTGCATTCGGCCTACCTGGCTTCTCTCCAGGCAGAGTCCTTGAAGGAAGGGAAGGGGAAGAGCTCCCAAGCTCTTCTCCAAAGGCAACTGACGGACGCAAATGGTTATCTGGCTCGCGACTCTATCCGGAGCTCCGCGGGTCAGATAATGGGCGCAGTGATGGGGCTGCGCCGGGTGTGGCTGAATTATTCAACATTGCCACAGCCCACCAAGAAAAGACTAATGGCTCTCCCGTTTGAACTCGGTAAAACCTTGTTCCCGGGAGCGACCAAAGTCATTAAGGACACCGCTGACCAGCTTTCACGTATCAAGGACGTAAAGGGCGCCCTTGGTAACGCTGGCTTCAAGCGAAAGTCCCCCCTGGTTGATCCTCCTTTTGGACCACCGGCCAAGACCTACTCCGAGTGGAACTCTTCTATCCCACGAGGGGTAGGTCGGGGTCAGCCAGGGAAGCGGGGCAAGAAGCAGAAAGGGCAGCAGCGCTCCAAGGGGCAGCAGCAGCCTTTTCGGGGGAAAGGGGGCGCCTACAAGGGTCCCTAACTCCCCCACCGCTTCAGTCTGTGTTCCATCGAGAGGTTGTCGAACCTTCGATGGCAGTCTTTGCCTCGACGAGCCGTCAGGGGGCCCTAGGGCCGCCGGTGTCGGCAGACAGTGTCTTGGTGAACCGCCAGGGGGCCGGAGTGCCGCCGGTTGCGGGGATCCGTTGTCTGGTACCGAGTCTTCCAGTAGGAGGCCGCCTGTCTCATTTCCTTTCGGAATGGGAGAAGGCCACGTCCAATGCCTGGGTCCTGTCCACGCTCAGGGACGGACTTTTGCCTCTTTGGAAGCATGGGCCACCTTCTTCTACAGGAGTCAGGAGCACCCCGGTGCCATCCTCTCTGGAGAAGGCGGAAATTCTTCGAGCCGAGGTCGCAGCGTTGCTCGACAAGGCAGCTATCGAAGTGGTCCCGAAGGGACAGGAAGAGATCGGTTATTACTCGACGTACTTCCTAGTCACCAAGAAGGACGGAGGCTTCCGGCCAATTCTGAATTTGAAGCACCTCAACAAGATGTTGCAAGTGCCTTCTTTCAAGATGGAGACCTTGAGGTCAGTGATAGCGTCCGTGGAGACAGGGGATTGGCTCTCGTCAATCGATCTCAAGGACGCCTATCTTCACGTTCCAATGCACCCCCAGTTCAAGAAGTTTCTTCGCTTCGCCTTCGACGGGGTGTGCTACCAGTTTCGTGTGCTCCCCTTCGGCATCTCGACGGCGCCAAGGGTGTTTACCAAACTGATGCTGATTCCGGCACAGGTTGCCAGATCGCAGGGCAGGTGCTGTCACCCGTACCTGGACGACTGGTTAATCAGGGCTTTGTCCCAGCTGTGGAATCAGGAGGCCACCCAGAGCATTTTGAACATTCTGTTGCGCTTGGGTTGGATAGTGAATTTGAAGAAGTCAGACCTCGAACCCTCCCAGGACCTTGTTTTCCTTGGGGCCCGGTTCCAGACGGCGACGGGGCTAGTGTCCCTAGCGCCAGACCGGGTGGTCAAGGTCTCTCAGACCGCAGGTCGTTTCCTACAGAGTCCCGCGCATCCCGCACGCATGTGGCTTCGGCTGCTGGGAAACATGGCGGCGACAGTGGATGTTGTCTGGCGAGCTCGCCTGCGCATGAGACCGGTTCAACAGGCGTTAGCCCAGCTGTGGTCACACGCAGGCAGCCTGGAACAGTCAGTAGCTGTCCCCGAGTGGCTGTTGGGCCATCTCGAGTGGTGGACAGAGGAGGACAATTTGAACAGAGGTATTCCCTTGGACAATCCTCAGACGACAGTCACGGTTCAGACGGACGCTTCCCTCTCAGGCTGGGGGGGAGTCCTCGGAAACCACTCAGCTTCGGGCCTGTGGTCTCTGGACGAGTCCAAGAGGCACATCAACGTGCTGGAGTTACGTGCTGTCAGGAGAGTCTTCAGTCAGTTCCTCCAGTTGCTGACAGGCCAAGTGGTTCGTCTAGAAATGGACAACCAGACGGCCTTGACCTACATCCTCAAGCAGGGCGGAACGGTATCCCCAGCGCTCCTTCAGGAGGCGTGGGAGTTCCTGCTCTGGTGCGATCGGTACAACATTCGGGTCTTTCCAGTGTACCTTCCGGGGGTGGACAATGTCCGGGCGGACGCCTTGTCGCGTCGAATCCTGGCACCTCACGAATGGCTGCTCCACCGGGGGACATTCGAGGTTATCTCCCAGTTGTACGGGTCATTCCAGGTGGATCTGTTTGCGTCCGGGAGGACGCACCAGACACCTGTCTTCTGCTCCAGAATTCCAGACCCTCACGCTCTGGCGGCCGACGCCTTCGCGATCGACTGGACCGGCAAGGTTCTGTGGGCGTTCCCACCAGTTCCCTTGATTCCCAGAGTTCTGTCACAGTTGGCCGACCAGCCTGCACAGTTACTGGTGCTGCTGGCGCCGCTTTGGACGGCCCAGACGTGGTTTCCGTTGGTCCTCAGGTTTCTTGTACGGCCTCCTGTACTGTTACCCTGTCGACCGGGTCTGCTGACGCAGGAAGGGGCGCCACACCCGAATCCCAACATTCAGTGGGTGGCTTGGCCTCTGTCAGGAGTCGCCTCCAGGAGAGCGGAATTCCTGCACGAGTTGCAGATACAATTCTGGCTTCGAGGAGGGATTCCACGAACATTCAGTACGAGGATAGATGGGCCTGCTATGCGCGCTGGAGTAGAAATAGAGGGCTTCTCGATCCCTTTTCTGCGGGTCTGATCCCTGTGCTGGAGTTTCTGCAGTCCAGGCTCGATGAGGGTCTGGCTGCTTCGACCGTTCGAGGTTATTCGACGGCAATCTCCGCATTCCACGTTCCGGTGGACGGCACCGTGCTCGGTAGCCATCCCATGGTCCAGCGTTTCCTAGCGGGCGTGGACAGGATCCGTCCGCCTTTGCGGCGGGTCAGCCCGACTTGGGATCTATCATATGTACTGGATTGGTTGTCAGGTCCGTCTTTTAGGGACCTGGACAAAATATCACTTCAGCTGCTGACATGGAAGGCAGCCTTCTTGGTGGCGGTCACGTCCGGCAGGCGGGTAGGGGATATCCACGCGATGTCTTCCGATCCCGAGCTGACTGTCTTTCATAAAGACAGAGTCAGCATTAGACTGCCGGACTCGTACCGTCCGAAGGTGGCGCATTCGTTTCACGTAACGGCGCCCATTGAACTTCCAGCTCTGCTCCAGCCGGCTACGTCGGGAGCAAGGGCTTCAGTGCCGCATGTCTTGGACGTGCGTAGGACACTGAAGAAATATGTCCTAAGAACGAGGGATATCCGCAAAAGCAACCAGTTGTTCTGCTGCTACGGCAGGGGAAAGGCGGGTGATCCCGCCTCCAAACAGACTATTTCCAGGTGGATAGTCTCGACTATCTGCCTGAGTTATGCCCACAAGGGTCATCAACCTCCTGAGGGTTTGAAAGCTCACTCGGTTAGGGCGGTAGCGACCTCTAAGGCTTATGCTGCGTCCCTGCCTATTGAAGAGATCTGTTCGGCCGCTATTTGGAGCCGGCCGAGCACGTTCATTAAACATTACCAACTTGACATGCACTCCAGCGAGCGTGCTCGGTTTGGCAAGTCGGTTCTCTCCAGTGGGCAGGGGCGTGTACCCTCTAGCTGATTGAGCTTTCGGTATATGTTATATAGGAAATTTTGTGGTTTCCTTAGTGCCGTTGTTTTAGTGTCGAAGTTAGCGGGTACTTGTCGTACTAACCACTAACCACTAACCATTTGCACAGTTATTTCTTGAACTCTGGCAGAAATCACCCTCGGGTGTTTTTCTTTGGGGTTAACGTTACCTTTTCTAGAAGTCCCCTAGTAGCTTCTTTCAAAAGAAGGGGGGGGGGAGGGACGTTTGATCTAAACTCTTACTTTTGCCGAGTTTATCGGTGTAAAGCCATTATTACCCAGGGGTAGCCCTCCACGGTCATTGCAGTGGCAAGGTCACGTGACTTGGTGAGTGTGCTTTAATTCCTTGTGTTTTATTTTAATTATTGCAGACAGAATTCCACTTCCGAAGATTAGTCTCTGGGAGTCTTCTTATGCAGTAAGTACCCCAAGGAGGATACCCTTCTGAAAAAGAATCGAACAAACCTGCAGAGGTTTCAGATTCTTTGAAGGGGATCCTCCTTGGGGTACGGCCACCCACCTCCCCTTATTCTGTCTGGCTTTGGCTAAGATTGATAAGAGGCTGGTTTAGAGTTATCTGCCCCTGTCGCTAGGGACGCCACTAGGGCTAGGGCTGGATGCAGGGTGGTAACAACAGATAACAGAACACGTTTTTATCGATGTTTTGGTATTTTTTAATTGTAAAAAATAGTCACAACCTGTCATATAGCAAAAATACAGATTTTATGCAGTAAGTACCCCAAGGAGGATCCCCTTCAAAGAATCTGAAACCTCTGCAGGTTTGTTCGAATCTTCTTTGTGTTTGAAAAAATATAGGTAAATTCAGTCTTGACTGTGAAGAGAAGGGAATGAATGAAGGGAACCCTGTCTTCATATGAAATTTTCCAGCAGAAGTGCAGAATTCTTTAATTACTTATCTTGGGTGATAAACTTTAAATAAATAAGCCCATTTTATGGCAATTGCTTCTTCAAAACTTGGTTTCCTACTCAAGTTGTTTAAAAGATCACAAAGACAAAGTAGAGCATTGTTGTTATAGTGATACCAGATTTGTTTTTGTTATTTTTTTAATGCATTTGTAGCAGTAAACAAATGTTTGACAGAAAATACGAAGATCTTATCATCTGTTTAATTCTTTGAAATGTATATGGAATTTCAGATCTCAAATTGATTTGAAAATGGATAGAGAATTAGTCTGATATCAACTTATTATGTTGTTTGCAGAACAGTAGAGAGGTCCAACTTCAAACAGATTGTCCACTTGGCGGTTATCACGAGATCGGAGTCCGTCAACCTTCATCTCGTAGCAGTCACCCAGTCAGGTCAGTTTGATTTGAATGACTTGTTCAACTTAAAAGAAAATCAGATTTGGAAATCTGTTAAAATCAAATTTACAATATCATTTCTTCACTTAAGACATATAACATATAATTTATTAATAAGACTTGTGTTTTAACATGCCCTTATACTTATGTAATATTCAATTCTTCATTAACAATTAACATGCACCATTGTCATATGCAATGCTGATATTGAAGTTTGAAAAAATGTTTTACCTGCAAACACCCTTGATTAAACTCCAAGAAGAAAAACATAAACTTGTACAACACTTGTGTTTCGATTCTGAGAAATGTTGATTGTCATTTTGGATATATAACCATAAGAAGAAAAAGTTACTTGTGCTGCAATAACTTATGCTACTGAAATGTTGACGGTGGTTTGGCATTGGTACAAATGCAGAGAAGAAAAGAAAACACAACTTGTGGGGTAATAAAATATGCCAAGAAATGTAGACAGGATTTGATTATCCATGGAATTATGAAGATTATTAACTTCTGAAACAATTTGTCTTTCTGTTCCCAGGTGTGCGGCTGTACTTCACAACGAGTCAGTTTGGTGGAGGGATGGGACCGAAGCGCCCATGCATGTTGACGTTGGTCCATGTACGTCTCCCTCCCGGCTTCTCGGCTTCCTCCACGACCCACCGGCCCAGCAACATACACATGGCCTACCATCATAGAGGTCTGCAACTCTTTCTTAGCATCATTAGAATTTGATATGTCATGCTTTGTCAGGGTTTTTGTTTCTGACCAGCTCCAAACATACCCTGATATCTACACAGCAAAAGGTCGGAGGTTGTTATCCATGACTATAGGTGTTCTGTGTTTGTTTTCAACCAGTGAAATATTTTTTGAAGAACCTTAAGCAAAATACCCTTATCTCTGAAATTTTTCACCTACTTTTGTTGATCAAAGTCTCTTCATTATGCTGGTTATGAAAAGAGTAAAAAAGGTATTTGCCTGGAAAGAAAAAAATTCATTAGGATAAGCACTGAATTTTAGATTTGGCATAAGAATGTTCAATTTAAAATTTTTTGAGAACAAGGTTTCGGGTGAGATCTTATATTTACCAATAAGGTAGAATACAATTAATCTCCTGATTGTTGATGTGATAATTTTAATGCCCTGTTTCTAGCAAAAGCTTCACAACTTTCAGATTCTTTATTTCATATTCATAATGCACTGAAGCACAAAGTTTGCATTTTGTGTGTGAATGACATGGCGTTATCTCCATATTTGTAAGCTGGGTTGTATTGTTTTGCAGACACGCTGCTACTGGTATCGCCACAGTCGGACGACAACGATATAATGTGGTCTATCAGCAGCGACTCCTTCCCCTTCCACAACCAGCTGATGGAGACCCAGGTACTGTACGCTTTCTTCATCTATAGTGCAGAGAATCATAGGTACCTCCTGTCCACTGTTCTAACAAGTTTATTCATAGAACTCATTCCAGGATAACAGGAGGTCATTTTCTAGTGTAGTTTGTAGTGTGAGGCTTGTAATACTTTTGTATAAGGGATTAACATTGTTGTAACAATTTTGTATTTTGGATCAACAATCATCTAGTAGTAAATATATAACTTTCAAATGATTGGATGATTATGGCCATTGGGCTCGATTTGAACATATTTTATAGAAAATTATTTCAGCAAATTTGATATTTTATGACTCATTTTCATTATGTGACTGTTAAAGTTGATTTGAATCTTATAGTCCTTAAACTTTTCTGTAGTCTTATATAGGCTGGTTGATGAGATATGCACGGACCAGTGATGTGAACACATCATGGCTTGACTAATCTTTTATCTAAGCAAGCCTAGATTGATAAACAATGAATTGCTATGTATACCATGTCATGTTTCAGATGACAATCCCTGTGGACGGGAAGACATGGGCAATAAGTGAGGCGTCGGTGACCACTCCTCAGCTGGAGGTCAGGCGGAACCAGCGTGCTGATCCTCCCTCAGTAGTCACTCAGCACCTCCAGCCACCTCGCAGGTTCATCATACTCAATGCACAGGTACAGAACATTCAACACAGTGTCCCACAAGTGATACTTTATTACCCATATGGTTTAGCTAAAGTAATGAGATTTTTTATAAGGACACATGTGAAATGGAAGGCAGTAAGGCTTCAGTTTAGTTTATGTGCAAAATTTGGCAGGACTTCAGAACTTGCACCAAATCACGTTACAAGCTACCCAGTTCCTGATGGATGAACAGAGATAAATTTTTGAGTAAAATCACTTGCCAACATCTATAGTGTAAGTCTCTCAACTTGTGTCTTAGGGTTGGCCAGGAATAAACTTTCAGTTTATCCAGCAATGATCCTGTTAACCAACCCATCCAGTGAGCAAAGTCTGATGTTGCTGACTTAAAGATTGTTCAACAGACTATGTAGGTGACCACGTGCCACCATGAGTGTAATGGCGTTGCAGGTCTTCGTGTAATGTAGCCTTAATGAAGTTGACAAAAGTCGATATATTTCAGGGCAGTCATATCCTCCAGAAACTGCGGCCGATGGAACAACTCCAGCAGCTGCTGATTGAGTGTCAAGGACCAGACGCAGACGAGGTCAAGGGATTCTTCCGCTTACACAAGGTCAGGCTTGTTTATATATGCTCTCTAACCCAGTACTTGCAACTCTCGTGATAATCTATAATGTGTCTCGTTCTCAGGGTTAAGATTGTCATTGAATCCATACATTAACTTTGCCTTTCCAATGACTATCTTAGAGCTAAGATAGCATGATAATCTACTTTGATGTGATTCCTGTATCTTGTGACACTGTTCAATTTAGCTTTTGATTCCTTTCCAAAGTTATAGCAATAAGACTATGGAACACCAATGTCTAGTTAGCTGCTGCTGTGAAAAAAAAAGAGTTGTTAATGAAAGAAAATATTGTTACAAACTATTTATATAAATTCTCATGATAAGTTGTGTTTCTCTCTACAGATTGACTTGGCCTGTGCGACGTGTCTCGTGATAGCTTGCTCGCGGTCAGCGGCTGATCAACAAGTAAGTACCATTAAATGCAGTGTATGAAATAAGGCCTGTCTCCCGGACTGCAGCCTCATTATGAATTGACCATCAAAATATTGAAGCTGCCGACAATCTATTGTGTTCAATCAGGGAGCTACCCCTCTGCAAGATCTGCATGTATCTCAACTATCTTGTTACTAGTTCGATCACATTATCACATTTGAAAAGCTAGATTTGCAGCAATCATGTATAAGAATGTCACACCCGAGTTCCCGCCCTCTAGCTCTTGATATTGAAAGTTTTTGCTGTTATCCTTGCCATCAACTAGATCGCAATGCGACAAAGTGGGGCCATTTCAGCTTATTTCATACACTTGTCTATGTTTCACCAACTAAGATAGTTTTAACTTTATTCAAGCAATTAGTATGAGACCAAGTCTTGAGCCTATGAGTATGAGCCTTGTCCAAGGAGTAAAGAAGACATCTTATCTCTTGGAATATTACTCTGTAAGTCATTGAGGTCATTCTCTGACATTAATTGAAAATTAACCTACATCTTTTAATGGAATTTTCAGCCAATTTGATATTTGATATTTTCACAATTTTGTATTGAGGGCAGATTGGGCAATGATGGCACTCTTCATTTGAAATAAAGATACTTTTCAAAATAATTTTGCTAATGCTTTTAATCAAATTATAAATGTGAATATTAAATGATTTTACCATTATGTCTTGAGGTCGGAGACTGGGCGCGTATGGCGTTCTTCATGTATGGCGGAGAGGCCCAGTATAACTTGAGTGCTCCCTCTTTTGCCGGGGGTCACATGCAGACCACCAATATTGTACCTTCGTCTTTCTCGGGTAGGTTTCGTCTCTTCCCATATCTCTCTCACACTCTGTTTCCTGCTAGCAACTCCTCCCAACCGCTGATTGTGTCTATAACTTAAAATCTTTGAAACCCGCTCATGTAGTGTTTGAAATGTGTTTTAGTCCCTACAATCAAGCCAGGCTTGTGGTTTAAAACGTCAATCAGTCATCCTAATAACTTTTACTAAGTTACTTTTGGGTAAAATAATAGATATGCTATTGCCACACATAACAGAAAGTGAATTCAGTTTATCTGGGGTCTTTTTCTCGAGCATTTGTTTTTATCAATCAATATGCAGTATTGCTGAATGTCTGTCATGAGTACATTTTGAGATAATTATGGCAGAGTATAATGTAGATAGAGTATAATGATGGAATACTTTCACTTGTGATATTCATTCAATTTCTATGTAATCTGAATGGATGAATTAATCAAATAATGTTTATTGTGGTGCATGATGTGTGTAGCTCACGAAACTGTTACTCATGCTGACATACTTTGTGTGTTTCCACTCACTTGTTAAGAACATCTTGTACACAGTGTGAATTTATCATTAGGGTGTGTAGTCTTCATGTAACATTTTCTGTCCTGCATGAGAACGTGTGTAATGTCTCAACACTGAATGTGGTGACGCACTTCATCCTAAATATAATAATTCTACAATTTTTTTTAACAGTCATGTCAACATTTTTTTGATGTTCATACCTTGCCTGTTTGAGTTTGTATATTCATGAACAAAAAAGAAATACAATAATAAAAAGAAACAACACTGCCTAGAAATGTTAGCTAGAACTAACCGCACTGCCCGCAGCCTGTTTGTGTGTATGTATATGTGAGTGGGTCCATGTGTTGCCAGGTCCCATGGGGCCCATGCCTGCATCCCTTAGTAACACAGTAATCTACAGTCCCGCTGCCCACGGGACCAGCTTCGCTCCTTTTGCTACCCCCATGCCAGGTGAGCCAAGAGTTGTCTCCCTTTGGAAGCTAGTTACCTCCCTTTCAATTTTCTAACTACACCTGTTTCATTGTTGGCTATGCTTGATTGGTTGACCTGATTCTCTATCCTGTGCAAGCTGGCAAAAACGACCGCACTTTATATCCGGTATGCCCAACGTGTGTGCTGGATATGACATTTTGAAAAGACATATTTGTTGATAGACAAATTTCCTTGGATAATGGAAAAATATCAAATTAATTCATATAAAATTAAACATGAATCATTGAATAAGAACAGAACCAACATAAGCCGGTCACATGTCTGGGATATAAGCTGTTCAAATGAATCAAGCATAGCCGATGTCTTCCTTTAGAAGCCAGTTTCATTTTCTAACCTCCTCCTTTTCATATAGATCTGTGTTGCACCTTTTTTGGAAATGCAAGTTTTGATTTTCTCTTGGCTAGGGACGATATTTCACATTAAATTGGGTTAGAATATATTTCTCAACCTTTTGATGAAATAGTTTACTTTTGTGTTGGAGATTAATAAAGATGGATATGTTACAAGTGTGGATGGCCTGGAGTGGAATTAAACATGAATAAATTTGTGTGCTTAAATAAATATTTCCTTTCTTGTTTCTCTTTAGAATTTCAAAAGTAACAGTAGGTTTTATTCTTTTATTCTAAAAAAAAAGTTTGTATTTTCAAATCTGGTCACAACTGTGTTTCTCTTCTGACTTGCATGTTTTCCTAGAAAATTTTGTTTTAGCAGTACTATGTTATGCAAAATCAATACATGTATATTAATTTGGGTTTGTGTCTCGCCATTCTTATGACTTGTGTTTTGGAAATAGGTTTGCCTGCTTTTGGAATGTGTTTTCACTCTGTATTTGTAGTTTGTTTTTTTGAGTTGATTATAAAAATATTCTCACGATCTTAGGTGCTTAGTGAAAAAGAAACTTAGAAGTTGGAGTATCAAGAAGACAAGGAGTTTTATGGATTATCAACTTCTTTATTGTAGAATGTAGCAACGTTTTGGTATAGATTCTATATTGTCTTCTTGGTGTTATATGTTTGTATTAAGTAACAAGCAATTTAAGTATCATTCATAAATAGTATAGAGTCCTCCTGAACAACCAACATTTATTTGATGTACAGCACATTGTTTAGTAGCACTCTTCAATTTCCCTACCTTATTATGACATCTTGTTATTTTACTTTCGAGTGAGTGAGTTATTGTTTTACGCCGCTGGCAATATTGCAGCCTTTAGCAGCGTTTTACTTTCGAAGATATATTGAACCAATTTGATGAAAGTATTAAATGATGATAACTAACATCTCTACAAGGTATGCAGCCAGTACATTCATCGACACCATCCAGAGGTGGCTTTCAGCAACCTTTTTACCAACCTGGAGTTACCTCCCTTGCCAGCCACACTCAGGAGGTCATTTTCTCCGGGAAGCACAATGGAATCTGTATATACCTTGGCCGAATTCTCAGGTAGGTTCTACTGCTCCTCTACTGTTTGTTGGTAGGGTTCGCTAAAGCCAGGAACAAGCCAAGTATTAAAGCGACCATTTGAGCGGGGTATTTTTTGTGGAAACAAAATTCAGGAGGACTTTCCTGTTTACAATTATGTATCATTTTAACATAATAATTTCACACTTAATTTCAAATATGATTTTAACAAAATAAATTCACACTTAATTTCAAATATGTTTGTGAGGTTAGCATTTCAGTTGTTCAAAATTTAACAATTTGACAACGAAAAAGTGTATCGCTAAAAAAATGAAAACATCGTGAAATGAAGCCAATCATCATTTGTAAATATATCTCTTCTATCAATAAAGTAGTTATTTTTTAATTTGTTAATGAATTAGCATTATACAGAACATGTGCTTTCTCGCAATGCTTAGATTTCAAGATGGTGGATGAAAGTCGATCGATTTGTGCCTTTTAGGCACTTGGGCCTATAAAAGCCTTTAAAATGACCAATGAGTCTTGAAAAATCCCTAAGTTTAACCATCAATATATGTAATTAATTAACTTTACAAGTGGTTTATGCAACACAAATTTGGAGTGACTTTTCTTTTAAAAGTACTTTAGAAATCATTTTTGATTCTGATATTTCAAAATGTCGAGAGGTCTATTATGTATGCTGTCATAGTCATGGTAAGCATTATTTATCGAGGTGTTTTTACATGACATGAAAAGAAATCATTATACAAAATGTACATCATTCACTTACAGACCCTTCTGGGATACCACAGTTACAACAGAGTTTCCATGTCAAACACCAAATGGTGTCATCACATATGTGAGTATCATTTTTTGGCTTATTTGTTAAAGGATGCACTTACCAATGATATTTAAGGCGAAAACCAAAATATGTTGTTATTCAGGTAACCCTACCAATCCATAATTTTATGTGCAACTCAAAGGTTTTATCAGGAAGTTTTCAAGGCAACTTGTATCATTGCTTCATGTTTAACTTTCATGGGATCCTAAACTTTTATGGCTTTTGACCTGAAACATGACATATTTATTTTGGCCTTATGAATATCTTCCCATCAGTAACTACCGGTATAAAAGACAAAGGCCATCAGGGAATGATTATGGTTAAGCATGTTAAGGGTTAAAATTTACCCATTATTATCCCCCGCCACAAAGTGGAAGGGGGATATAGGTTTGAGCTCCGTCCGTGCGTCCGTGCGTCCGTGCGTCCGAGTTAAAGGAGCCATTTTTTCTCAGAAACCGTTTAAGGTAGGATTATCAAATTTTGTGTGTTCCATTTAGGGTATCAATACCTTGATGGAGTTCGAAAATCAGAACCGCGCAAATATTTTTTCCGGAGTTATTGCCCTTGTTACGTTTTTTGGGACTCTGTTCGAGGTGTCTTCAAAGGAGCCAATTTTTCTCAGAAACCGTTAAAGGTAGTATTATCAAATTTTGTGTGTGCCCTCAGGGTATCAATACCTTGATGAGGTTCGAAAATCAGAACCGCGCAAATATTTTTTCCAGAGTTATTGCCCTTGTTATGTTTTTGGGACTCTGTTCGAGGTGTCTTCAAAGGAGCAAATTTTTCTCAGTAACCGTTTAAGACAGGATCATCAAATTTTGTCTGTGCCTTCAGGGTATCAATACCTTGATGGAGTTTGAAAATCAGAACCGCGCAAATATTTTTTCCGGAGTTATTGCCCTTGTTACGTTTTTTGGGACTCTGTTCGAGGTGTCTTCAAAGGAGCCAATTTTTCTCAGAAACTGTTACAGATAGGATCATCAAATTTGATGTGTGCCTTCAGGGTATCAATACCTTGATGATATTTTTGAGTACACTCCAGTATTTAGGAGAAGGTTCTAACTTAATTTAAAATAAGAACAAATCTTGCGGGGGATGTTGATGACTATGTCTTCTTGTTGAAAATTGGCCTAGCTCATAAATGACTGATCTTCTTCGACATATGCCATCATGTCTGTCTGTCAACTGTGTAATCATTTCTCCCATGCTCTCTAATCACATTCCAGGAAGTGGTTCCACACATTCGATATGATCATGATGATGCTGTTTGTACTTTTCAGCTGACGAGCAGCTACACCAACGAGAACATCATCGCCACCCTGGAGCTCGTCCGAGATCTTCTTGACTTCATGGACTTCAACTCACGCTTTGACTCGGGAGGTCCGGTTGACAGGTGGAGATACTTTGTGTGGTTGTAGCTCATTGGGCGTTTAAGGAACAAAGGAATTTTAATTCAAAATTGGGCTTTTGTGAGAAGTGATTTTTTTCTCTGATAAATTATGCATGTGCTTCAGAGGCAAATGCGGTCACTATGAGCTATGTGTTATTTCTGTCTTAGAACAGCAAGGTCTTGGATATTCTGATTTTGTGTGGACATACCTCATTAAATAAGGACTATGAGTTGTAAATTTGTTGACTGTCAAAACCTTGTTTTAGACATGATTAGTTAATGCCTTAATTATCTTAAATGCAATGGCCTAATTATTTATAATGACGGAAAATACACACAATACAAGATGAGTTGTATAGCCATTGGCTTTATTTTTTGTCTTCTTTCAGATCAGAGGAATCGTATATCCATGAAATATAAGCTTTTGTAGTGAGTTAAATTGAGAGTTGGTTTCTCAAGCATTCTTTGTAAGTGAAGTCACGAAGATAGAAAAGGCTGGTTTCGAGAATTAGAATAATCATTATTTGTTTTGATTGTTTAGCAAGTGACACAGAGTATGTTGATGGGATCACATATGTCAAATTTTGAGATTTTGTTGTTATTACATCAGGTACCACTAACTGTTACTGAAAATTACAAGTTCAAGGTCAATCGGTACATTTGAACAAAAATACGACCATTCAAAGTCACGATATTGAATGAAAACCGAACATTGCATTGTATTTATTGTTGACAGTATGATGCCGATGATACCCTTCCAGTCCCGTATGGTGGGACCGATGGATGAACAGACAAAGAAGAAACTTATAGGTGAGATTTTTCATTTACTTTGTTCTTATACAGTTCATTAAACATCTGCCTCTGGTCATTCACAAGTACTTGCAATGTGACAGATAGACATAGATAGCCTTAATTGGCAGCAGGTACATACTTCCACTGGGGTGAATGAAAAGGTAGAGAAATATGTCCCTTACACAAGGATGTGTGTAGCTATTGAGCATGCCCCTTTGTGGTGTGGATTCAGCACATTATATATATATTTCCTCATTATGAAAATAATAATTCTTTATTGTCCTAGATGAAAGGTCAATTGAAACTTTGTTTTGTACCCATGGCACCCAGCTGCCACGGTCACGATAATTATTTTGACTCCTGCGTGTTTCACTCATCAAATACAGCATAAGTTAAAACAATGTTCTGCCCCCATAATGCTAAGTTTCAAGCAAAGTGGCAAATTTTCAAATCATTAAAATTGTTTTGGTATGACACTGGTTGGAATTGAACCCTGACCTTTTAGGTGATGAGCAAACACTACCAACTTCGGTACATCCCCAGTTATTATCCCCCGCCACGAAGTGGAAGGGGGATATAGGTTTGAGCTCCGTCCGTCCGTCCGTGCGTCCGTGTGTCCGTGCGTCCGTCCGTCCGAGTTAAAGGAGCCAATTTTTCTCAGAAACCGTTAACGGTAGGATTATCAAATTTTGTGTGTGCCTTCAGGGTATCAATACCTTGATGGAGTTCGAAAATCAGAACCGCGCAAATATTTTTTCCGGAGTTATTGCCCTTGTTACGTTTTTTGGGACTCTGTTCGAGGTGTCTTCAAAGGAGCCAATTTTTCTCAGAAACTGTTACAGATAGGATCATCAAATTTGATGTTTGCCTTCAGGGTATCATTACCTTGATGGAGTTCGAAAATCAGAACCGCGCAAATATTTTTCTGGAGTTTGGTGTCATGATATTTTTGAGTACACTCGAGTATATAGGAGAAGGTTCTGACTTAATTTAAAATAAGAACACATCTGGCGGGGGATGTTGATGACTATGTCTTCTTGTTATCATTATCCCTATGTGTGCAGGTGAAGCTCAAAGGATGGAGAAGATCTCGCTGCAGCACATCCAGGACCTGCTGAGGAGGGTGGAGGAGGTCCTAGGGCTGTGGAAGGTTCTCTTTGACCATCAGTTCCATGTCATAGCAGCAGCTCTCACTAAGGTAGGATTCAATTGAACCAGCTCACACCCTTCCACTGAGTTATATGATGTTGAGATTTCTCATGTCTCAACCTTTCATTCTCTTTCGACCATCAGTTCCATGTCATAGCAGCAGCTCTCACCTCCAAATACTTTTGGGTTTTCTCAGATCCCACAAACATTATGAAATATTTCTCATGTTATCAAAAATTATATTTGATACTATTATGAAAGATTTTGTAAATAAAAAATCCAGACTTTCTTCTACCGCATTTTTTTATCACAATGGAGTCACAAAAGGTCCTGACTTACTCATAACTTTTTAACGTTTATGTAAGTTTCATGTGAGATATTTATGTATTTCAGGATCAACAGAATCAACTGCGATCAATGACGTTCAAACAACTTGTCATCAACGGGAGAGGGGTAAGTTACGCAACTTTCACTGTAAACTATTTTTTTATTTATTTATTTTTTTTTATTTTTTTTTTTTAGGCTAGAATTTTAAACTATTTTCATATCGGTCTGAATGTCTAAAGTAAAAAGCATACAAATTGAATAATCCACAATTGGTTTTTGACACTTATGCAGAATAATCTAAACTTCTCAGTTTTGGTATTTGATTAAATGCTTATACAGAATAATCTTATGTCTCAACCTTTCACTTACCGGTAACATTGATACAAAATAATTAAAACCCTCAGGTTTAAATCTTTTTAGACATTTCAACGGATAAGAATTCCTGCTGAAATGCAAATTAACGTCTCAAGTTTCATCAGTGCCATTTATTGTCATCCCTCTTGAAAGATAATTCTCATAAAAAAATGACTCAAAGTGAAATACAACTTCTTATAAATGGATATCTATAAGTTGGTGGAGATATTGTATGAATACAACACCCAATCATTCAACACCAAAACCAGATGTACACGCAGATTTGGAATACCAGAAATTGATTCTGGGCTGAATTTCTTGGTTTCAGATTTGCAATTCTCTGATCACGTGTCTGATCGACCGCTACCTAGACGACAATGCAACGATAGACGCCATCAGCCACAAGCTGAGAGAAGTCTGTCCCTCCCTGTACAGTGCTGATGATGCCATCTGCTCTAAGGTAGAGAAACAATTAACTTTCTCAATCAAAAAACAAAAACCCCCAAAAATCCAGAAAAAAACAAAATGTTTGCCATATTATGTCTGATATCAGTTATCCTACCTCATATAAGAATATCGATCTCTGATTTGTCCACATGTTCCTGGATGAATACTGATATCACCCTTTTAAACGGACTGATGAATGTTTTTACCACACCATGAAATTTTTTTCACTATTCTATTGATTATTAGCAGCCCTTCAGATTTCAGTGTTTGTGAAGTTTCCGCCGCCGCCGCGCTCATACTAATGGCTATAACTTTTTTCTACTAAGCTTTCCAGAACTTGTATTCATAACTTAGTGCCTATACCTCAGGGGAACGATTTTGACATGTTCACTTTCAAGGTCAAAGGTCAAGGTCACAAGCTATTAAATCACTAAAAAATTCCTTGTAAACGCGATAACTTGAATAGTTTTTGTGCTATGAAGCTCTAACTTGGTATGTATCATTCTTGGAAGAGTAAACAATTTTGAAAAGGTTTTCGCTATAATCTGTCCAAGGTCAAGGTCACTACTTTAGCATGGTTTTGCGAAAATGCTTTATTTTAACAATGAACACTTTTAATCAATAGATGATTGTTATTCTCAATGAAAAGTGTTCATTGATTGTGTATCCTTGAAGGTCAAAGGTCAAGGTCACAAGAAAAAGCCCAATATGCTGAGGCGGAACAGGGTAAGGCGAAACCCAAAGTTTCGGGGCTGCTCTGCTTTTGCGGTATCCCGCAAACACTAATCTAGTTTTGATTATCTGTTCACCTATCAATTTATGTTCCCTTAATTTCAATGAAAATGTTGTTGTTGATAGGCTAATGAGTTGCTGCAGGCTGCACGGACCAATCAGAATCAAATGGAGAAGAAGAAGCAGTTGTACGAGGCTCTCAGGGTATGTAATCTTTACTGGCTCTTTATGATAACTAACTTTGATGACTTTGTGTTGTTCTAGTATAAAGTATATTCAAGAATTTGTTTTATGTTTTCGACAATATTTATAGCAATGCTGTTACAGGTGATGTAAATAACACAGAACACTAAGTAGAATTGTCATTTTTGATTTCCCATATTATATATATATATATCACCTATGTTATGGAGCTGCTGTAATGTAGTAGTGCTGTAATGTAAAGTGATAAATATTGTGATTCATGATGGTGGTGGTGTCAAGAAGTTATTTGCATCAACCTTTATTGAAAGACACCTACTAGCATCATAGAAACATGGATGATTTAAGCAATTATTGTAAGTTTTTTTCCCACAGATTTTTGTTATGCCCCCGAATCGGAGATTCCGGGGTATATTGTTTTTCACCTGTCCGTCTGTCTGTTTGTCCACAAAAACTTTAACCTTGGTCATAACTTTTGATTGGTCAGAGCTAGGTCTTTGATACTTGACATATGGATCCCTTTCAGATGACACCATGACATTTGACCTTGTGACCTTGACCTTGACACAGCGAGCAGGATGCATCCGGGGGCATTCGTGTTTCACAAACACATCTTGTTTTGGCTGATAATGGTTATCTGCCCTGTAGACTGAAGAAGGGTTCTTTTTGAGAATTATAATTGTCAAATGTGAAAAATCTCTGTTCTGTATGTGAAAATTCAGTACTTGTTAACTACATGAATAACTAAATAATACCCAATGAACCCTCACCACAGTTTTACAAGGAAGTGAACAGCCCACTCCAGCTACCTGCGGTTTGCAACACGTTTGCGAGTGTCAACTTCTACGAGGGTATCGTGGAGATGTGTCTGTCGGAGGCGCGGAAACTTGACCCCCAGGACCTGGCCCTCCACTTCCATCAGCACGGGGAGCCGCACGAGGATACTCAGGGCATGCAGGCCTACTTCTCTAGGTAAGGTCTAGGATACTCAGGGCATGCAGGCCTACTTCTCTAGGTAAGGTCTAGGATACTCAGGGCATGCAGGCCTACTTCTCTAGGTAAGGTCTAGGATACTCAGGGCATGCAGGCCTACTTCTCTAGGTAAGGTCTAGGATACTCAGGGCATGCAGGCCTACTTCTCCAGGTAAGGTCTAGGATACTCAGGGCATGCAGGCCTACTTCTCTAGGTAAGGTCTAGGATACTCAGGGCATGCAGGCCTACTTCTCCAGGTAAGGTCTAGGGTACTCAGGGCATGCAGGCCTACTTCTCCAGGTAAGGTCTAGGGTACTCGGGGCATGCAGGCCTACTTCTCCAGGTAAGGTCTAGGATACTCGGGGCATGCAGGCCTATACTTCTCCAGGTAAGGTCTAGGATACTCGGGGCATGCAGGCCTACTTCTCCAGGTAAGGTCTAGGATACTCAGGGCATGCAGGCCTACTTCTCTAGGTAAGGTCTAGGATACTCAGGGCACGCAGGCCTACTTCTCCAGGTAAGGTCTAGGATACTCAGGGCATGCAGGCCTACTTCTCCAGGTAAGGTCTAGGATACTCGGGGCATGCAGGCCTGCTTCTCTAGGTAAGGTCCCCAGGCCTACTTCTCTAGGTAAGGTCTAGGATACTCGGGGCATGAAGGCCTACTTCTCTAGGTAAGGTCTTGGATACTCAGGGCATGCAGGCCTACTTCTCTAGGTAAGGTCTAGGATACTCAGGGCATGCAGGCCTACTTCTCTAGGTAAGGTCTAGGATACTCAGGGCATGCAGGCCTACTTCTCCAGGTAAGGTCTAGGGTACTCAGGGCATGCAGCCCTACTTCTCTAGGTAAGGTCTAGGGTACTCAGGGCATGCAGGCCTACTTCTACAGGTAAGGTCTAGGGTACTCAGGGCATGCAGGCCTACTTCTCTAGGTACTTAGTTGATGTGTTATATATTACCAAATGTTTAAATACAATGTCTAAAATATGAAATTATGAGTAAGAAAAATAGGTAAACAATCTAAGATCGTTCAAGGGTAAGATATCACATCAAAAGTCAGCTCTCATTTTGAATAATCTTATAAATAAAAGTAATTTGTTTCTGGATTCCAACTGTATCAGTTTCAAACCCACATATCAAATCTTTTTTTCCAAAATTGAACGTTATGAAAAAAAAAGCCAATCTTAAATATAAATTTAAATAGGAACACTATTTTGAGTTAAAACATGTTATTTTAAAAAAAATTGTCAAAATACAAATACTTATGCTTTTAGCTTTTATTCATTTACATTATTGCCATATTGAAGACATATTCTATATATGTTATGACTTGAACAGATCCAGAAATATATGTGAATTAGTCTTATAGAGTCAATTGAATTCATTCTCCCAGGATGGAGTGCTACAAGTGTATCACGGAGATCCTGGGGTATCTGTGGTCGGCCAGTGTCTCCCACCCCCAGGCCCCGAGCGTCCCCAAGTCTCCCGGACCCCCTCCAGGACTTGACCCCAGCAGGGTCGCCGCACCCCAGGCTGATCAATATGTATGTACCTTTCATGTACCATTGTAGCTTTATAAAATTGATGTAATCTTTTGCAAAATTTCTCAATGGTTGATCAGTAATCTCATCTTTGCATAATTTCAATATGTTATTGATGATATTTGCAAAAGCATTCAAAACTTTGTATTGAAATACCTAACAATTACAAATATCTGCAGGTTCAAGATATTTTTTTACCCATGGTTCTTCTTTCCTTGATGATAAACTTGCTATATTATTGATAATGGTGACATGTGTATATTCATTGATCATAAGATCCTCGAAATACATTGGCAATCCTATCTTATTTATGGGTTATGCATTTTACAAATCTTTCAGAATGGTGTTGCTCTGTATTTCATTTTGAACCTAAGGTAAAGGAGCCAAAGTAAAATACCCTCTATCTATTCACATGACATTGCGATGATACTTCCACCCTGCTCCAACTCTTAACTCACTCAGTCACTCATACTTCCAGAAAACTGATATCCTGCGTCTGGCCCTCAAGTCTGAAGACTCCTTGTTCCACACAGCTCTGTACGACTGGTTCTTCATCACCAACAACTCAGAGAAACTCCTGGAGGTAAGTCTGACACTTACGGTAACTCTGAGAGACTCCTGGAGGTAAGTCTGACACTTACGGTAACTCAGAGAAACTCCTGGAGGTAAGTCTGACACTTACGGTAACTCTGAGAGACTCCTGGAGGTAAGTCTGACACTTACGGTAACTCTGAGAAACTCCTGGAGGTAAGTCTGACACTAACACTCTCCCCGAAGGTAGCTTAGTTGTAAAATTCTGATTTTGATACTTGACAGTCCAGTATTTCAGTATGTTCACTTCCAAACCAAGCCTTGAATCTTTGGCTTTGATGGGGTAGTTGAGCTAATAGTGCAGTATACTTAGCAAGGTTTCATACAGAAAAATTGTTGTGATTATAAGACTTTTCATCTAACACAGGAAATTGAGAAAAATTCCAAAAATATTTTTAGTGATATGTATGTGTCTTTTCCTTCCAAGAATTACCTCCCTTGAAATGATAGTTATATCTTCCTCTGTATGACTTGGGCATGTTTCAGTCAGAGAGAAAAACTAACAATAATTGCTATTGTTCAGATATGAATGAAGTAAATTTACATTTGATGATTTCCAGATCCAGACCCCATATGTAGAGGCTTACTTGAAGCACAAGACGCAGGTCCAGTCGGGGAATGTGGAGGCTCTGGACATGTTGTGGAAGTACTACGAGATGATCCAGAACTTCCCTGCAGCAGCCAAGATACTCTCCCAGCTGGCCGAGAGACACAGGTACTCAATGGATGAATATTTTGTGTCACACATGTCCTAAATCAATACTTGTGGTTAATGTGGTGAAGTAATGATAGGAGCTATAGGTTTGGATCAGATGACCAATAAGTCTAGTGAATTGCAAATAGTCTCCAGTGTATCTTTAGGCTAGAAAGTCTTGTCCAGCAATATGGTCTGTAAATGAAAAAAGGTTCATATCGGTCATTGAAGCCTGGAGAGTCATGGAAAAATCAAAATTATGATTGGAAATTGGCATACATTTATAAACCCTGTAAAAAGTAATTAAATTTTTTTCAAATTCAATATTATTTGATTTTGTGTGTGTGTGTGTGTGGGTTCAGTGCTCTAGCCAGAAAGATGTTCTTTTCTTATGCATAAAAAAAGACCAGCCAAATCCTAATCAATGTATAGATCTAATGGCATTGTTGCCTTATATTTGAAACAAGTTATATTCACTGATTCATCCTCAAAGGGTTTATGATAGGTAGGAGTAGATCTGAAATGTTTCTGCGTGGCATGTTAAGATTGATATCTCTGTCCCCAGTGTGGATGTCCCTCTCCACCAGCGTATAGAGTACCTGTCCCGAGCTATCATGTGTGCCAAGAGTTCCACCTCTCGCATCATGTCCACTGCCGGTGGGGAATTTCTGCATGAGCTGGAAGAAAAGATGGAGGTAAAAACTATGTCGAACTTGTATTTCTCTTTGGGTTGTCCATTGCTCATTAAGACCAATGCTAGTTAGATGTGTCAATGTCACATGATTCTGAACAACTATAACAACTTTAATGGCCAAATTTTACTGACATCTTGTTTTTAGATAACAGATTTATCATGATAACATTATAATATGAAATGCAAGAAGTCGCTCTTTAAGTTATTTGTAAACCATGCAATTCTTTGGTTTATTCATTTCATGGATCATAATTAATAATGACAGGCAATATATCTGTATACTGGTTGTCAAGTTTATGATTATATCTTACGATACATCAAGCCAAATTGTTATCCTGATAGTAAGATAGTCAGAGTGAAAACCTTGGACAAAATTTTAACCAATGGTCTCGTTTAGTTACAATATAAATTGAACTTGCCGAACCAATTGTTTGTTACAGGTTGCACGACTGCAGCTGCAAGTGCAGAATTCTATAGCCAAGAACCTGGGTACAAGTTTACAACACATGGATATCCGAGGCACGCTAGCTAGACTGGACTCTGAGCTCCTGGATATCACCACTGTGAGTAGATGGATATCAATGGTTACCGACAGGCTTTGATTTATGTCATATTCGTACAACACATTGATTTTAATAGGGATGGGTATTGTTCCTCATATATCTGTTGCAATATACTAAGACGCAGAAGTGCAAATTGTGATATGTAATGTAATATATTGGTACTTTTCAAAGTAAAGATTTTGTATGTTCTGTGAACTTAATGATAATAACAGCAATCAGTGCTCAGTTGTCTGATTTTCAGCAAAAGAATATTTTGCAATGACTTGGCAAGATCTTATTTATTCTATTTTAAGGACATGTGTATGCAATGTGAATGTGAATTCATATTTTATTGGTTATGATTTCTGCAATTTTAAGGTTGAAATTGTTAAGTCAATTCTAAATGTGTGTCATGTTTTTAGCTGTACGAGGATTATGCTGACCGGTTTGACCTGTCCGAGTGCAAGCTGGCCATTGTCCACTGTGCTGGGTTATACGACAGTGCCCTTGTTGACAGTATGTGGCAGAGTATCATAGACAAAGGTACGTCAATTCACTCAATAAGCATGCCAAGTTGTAATCTGCTCTATATTTCTGGTCTTCAGATATCATTAAATTAATATGCAAATTTATTATTAATTTATTCAAAAGTCTCTGTGTATGCTTGACTACAAGTCTATAAGAGATAACATACTGAATGCTTATTACATTAGTCTATCTGCCCAGAGGTATGTTAAGGAAATATGATTGTTACTAAATGCTCGAAATAACGGCAAAGGCCATCCAACGTACATTGGCAGAGGTCATATCATTTTCATCAGGACTTTTCAAAAAGGTTTTTGTCCAAGTGTTGGAGCTTGTGTACATTAGCCAAGATTTGTCTAGCAAAGATAAATTTTAATCTTTAGGTCAGTTACAGTTTTATTTGATAATATCCAACTTGACATTTTATTTCTAGAAATTGCAAACACAGCGACGACAGCTCCCCAAGTACGAGTGACCAATATCAGCAACCATCTCATCTCTGTGGCCAAAATTTATGTCAACACCGAGAGATACTTCCCCCTTGGTAAGTCAAGAACTTCATTTTCTAAGTGTCTATCGTTCACACACAGGTGAAAAAATGAGTAACATGGTTTATGAATATCCAAAAATGATTTTGACTATTTGGAAAAATATGTTAGCCAAAATCACTCTGAATAATAAATTACCTCAGTTTACTAGGGACGAGGGAAATTTGGATATTAAAAAGTTTTCTATTTCTTTTCTTGCATACCTGAGATATTTCAGGCATTTTAACAATCTGTAAATTATTAATTTTGTCTTGCTTTGTGAATCATAAACATTTTATTTTATAGAAACTTTATTGTTCTAATAATATTTTTTATTAAAAAATTATCAGAAAAATGTTAAGATACTCAACAAGAATGGAAATTGTTTTGGAATTATAGTAGATTGGATTGTTAGTCAAATTAAAATACCTAAGATATATCTTCCAGTGACAGATATTAAATTGAAAAATAAGAACACTATGTCAGTGATTATTTTCAAATTATATATTTCATGAAATTGAATATATTTTTCAGCATTCATCATTCGACACTTGGAACAAAAAAGCTGTGAGCTGAACTTTGACCCGAAGTGGGTGTTCCGGGCGATGCTTGATATCGGCGTCAGTCCTCTCAAACTACTGGAGATCTATGATAGGATGTTCAAGTCAAGGGTGAGACAACTCTTACAGAAAAACTAGGAATTTTGTTTTTTGTTCCAGTCATTTATGATTTTGTTGGAATAATTTTCTCTTGTGACAGAAAAATAGTAAGGTATTGTCTCAGTTCTCTTCTGAATCACCAAAGGAGAATTAAGGTGATTATTATCATAGTTTGTAATTTGATAAATGCATATTATATGCACAAGGCATGTTTTTCATTATAACACTGGTTTTGTCTTTGACAAAAATGTAAATGTTTGTGTGTATCTACCAATAAAAGAGCTTTTACCCTCAAAACAACTTCATGTGTAAATGATAGTTATATCATCATATATGTAATCTTCGAGACCATACTTGAGCAAAAGACCACCAACCCGACCCATCGTCCCCCCCCCTTTTTTTCAGGGTTGAGCAAGTTTGAGTAATTCTTGATTTAAAGATATATTTTGACAAAATCTGACAAAATCTAGAGTCTAAGTGAGTATTTGTCAGACGACTGAGTTGATGTTTACACCGGAAGCAAAATGCATTAACATCAATGTCATGTCAGTATTGAAATTGTAAAATAAAACCACCTTTGTCTTGTTGTTTTTAATGAATATATATATTATGAAAAAGATAAGTATAAAATGTAAGTTATTTTGATTTGAAACTATGTTTGACTACAAGATTTAAAGGTTTCCCTCGTCCCATGTTGCAGGACCCGTACTGGCAGACGAGACAGAAGCCACTCCACCTGCTGATTGTACTGCTCAGCTTCCTCTCACACTTCCCGGACAACCCAACCCTCATCCCCGTACACGAGAGGTAACCTTTCTCTTTGTCTCTCAAGTTTTATATATTCTTTTGCAATGAACTAAAGAGGATCCCTCTGTGTCTACAATTTCATTGTCAAGTTGGCATGCTCTAGGTACATTCATAAGTTCTGGGTATTTGTCAACTCAAAATGAATTCTTCCACAAAGGAAATGAACATGATATTGAAATATTTTTGTCAATGACAAGATTGCCATGACCTTGTGGTCAAGTTGTCTGTTTACCAAAGGGTCTTGATTTAACCTGTATCCGCATGCAAATTATGTACAACTATGTACTTTGGGCCAGATGGCCTTGAATTCACGAAATAAAGCTATTCTATTCTTGATTTAAGTCCTTACAAGGCATTCTACCCCAAAAAGAACCATTAAGATTACTTATGAAGATTGTGTGAATCCAAAATGTAGGCTTAAGCTTAAATCAAACAGATAATGCAATAATATCATAAATTAATATTTTAAAATAATTTCCCACCTGAATTGGGTTGTTTTTTTGTGAATACATTTCATTCTTTCAAAGACTATCAAACTCCAAATATTGAAAATTTTGTATGTTTCCTTTGATTCAACCCAAACTGTCAAACCCCCAACATTTTTTCTGTATCTTAAAATGGACTGTTATGTTTCAGACGTCGGTTCTCCACCTTATGCCTAGACGCAGTGTCCAGTTACCTTGTAGAACTGCAAGCAATGAGTAGCAGTGACCAGACTGTCCGCAGACTCGCCTACAACTTCAAGGGTCTCCAGTCCAAACTCGAGCGCTTCCAATAATACCCAGGAAGAGCATCAACCAGTGGAACGCTTACTTTTACTAACTCAAATGTGCTTGAAAAAAAGTTGAGAAACTTGTGTATGATTTCGAGGAGTGCTTCCAGTGATATGTCAACTGCATTCATTTGACTGAGTTATCGAGATGTCTTGAAGATATATTATGACTTGTGAATAACAAAAAGGGTTTCCAGCCTATACTTTAGTATGCATTGATGTTCAGTTATTCAAGAGTGCATTCATTTGACTCAGTCATCAAGATGTCTTGAAAATATATTATGACTTGTAAATAACAAAATGAATTTCAAGCCTTAACTTAATGCTGCATTGATATTCAGTTATTCAAGAGTGCATTCATTTGACTCGGTCATCAGGATGTCTTGAAATATATTATGATTTGTGAACAACTGAATTCGTGTGACTAATTTATCATGATGTCTTTTGAAAGATATCTGAAATTGGTTTGCATTAACTTTTGTACAACTTTAAAGGTATAAAGACAAGGTTAAGATGCACTGTTATCCAAGCAAATCAGTTGAGTGATTAATTTGACTAACTTGTCGTGAAAAATGAACAAAATTGTTTGACTTTGAGTCTTTTTACTGAAATATTAAGTCTCGTAATATGTGTGAGATGTCAAGATTCAGATGTAAGTGAACCAACAGGGTTTACATGAGAATATTCCAAATATGCACTACAGCTATTGATGGGACAAGAAAAAAATAAACTCAAGAAATTAATTTAATGTTTGATAGTCTGAAACATCTGAAAAAAGTAAACATGCTTCTGTTAAGACATACAGCAGATTCAAAACTTAGTGCTACTTAGTTAAATGATCTTTTGGAATTGATATTATTGGAATCAATTCCATGAGTAAGCTTTATGAATCTGTATTATTTTCAGTTATCAGAAAGTGAAATTGTCATTAACATGTACATATTTACCATATAAGAAGATGAAAAACACAAGTTTAACTTGAGTATGTATTTAAAAAAACTTACAAAAGATGAAAATGTGAATATGTGTGTAGGTCCAAGCCGTGCTTGTATATTCAAAAATATTGGACAAAATAGATGAAGGAAATTTGATTTTTTATGTTTAATATTTAATTAGTAACTCAAGTATCAAACAAACCATTTTTCATAATTTCATAAAATATCCCTAACAATGTTTGTCCATTGTATATCAAAGATGATTGGATTATGTTACTGCATGACTGGAGGATTGCTTGGTATGTATGTTGTATGAGAGGCTTTGAATGAAGAAACAGTATTGTAACGTACACAATCTGTTTTGGGTCCAAAGGTATTATCTTTGGTAATATTTTCAAATAGATACATTTTGTAATACTGAGGTTGTTTCATTTTCTACCAGTAACATGAATTCTGTACAAAGTATCATTAACACTATCATAAATATGTATGTTATTTGAATTTGACCTATGCTCAATAAATGCTGTACAAAGACATATAATTTGAATTTGTTTTTCTTTATAAAATTTAGACCAGTCTCATCTGTTCAAAAATATTTCAAGGTCAGGTGAGGTGAGGTTTATCGCTGCTTTCAAGTGTATTTCACTTATATCACGGCTGCTAGTATTATTGCAGGGAGAAAGCTTGCAACACTAATGTAGTTATATATTGTGGTGAAACCTGCGAGCATTGGCTGGAACTGGCGAACCATGGATGGTACTAAGCTGAAATTCAGTGTATCATTACATCCAAACCTGCGTGTAGAACAGTTCTCTACTGCAGACAAAGTTGCCGAGCCCCTGGCGGGATTCGAACCATGGACCTGACCCGAAGCCCAACACCCTAAACTGCTTACCACTGCGCTATCCAATCTCCCCCTCCCCCCCTCCAATATTTCCAAGTTACAGTATGACGATGATTCTTCTTGTGTTAAAGTCATTGCCTTATTAATGAATCAAATGTGTGTTTTTAGCTGGAAAAAAAAGGTTGCATGTCTTATTGAAGAAGATATATCATGCAAGTAAAATTTTGCTCAGCGATGCCATGCCATTATAGTTCAGTAGGTACAACACAATAATTTCTCATTAATGCTGACCATAAATTTAGACACATCGTTCTGCCCAAGAGAATAGAGAATAATATATCTGTTATTTAGACCGTATGCCAGGACTGTCAAATACACAACACAATCGAGCAATTGGTTTGATTGAAGGAGGGGACTCGACAAGAAATTGCCAGACATGTCAATTGTCACTAAAACATTGTCGCAGCTCTTAGATCACTGAACAAATGATCTAAATAACTAGCCTTACAATGTGTCCATGTCACCATCGCCGCTCAGGATGGGTGAATGAGACTGAAACACTTATATCCTGTAAAATCCGGTAAAAACAGCCAGAACCCTTCCAAAATTTAGAAGAATTCACCATAAGACTGACATTTTTAGCTCCCAAGAACATTGACCTGCAAGTCCACCAATTACTGAATGTCATACTAATCACCTGCAGTGATCCTCTTCGGATTAGCACCATGCTCTATGCCAAATTTGTTCTAGTATGAATATGAGTTTCATATTTAAATATCTGATGGAAATATGATTTTACTTCATATACACTAAATTTGATCAGTTTGGGCAGAATTTAGCTCGTATAAGTGGAATTTGAGTGAAACATTAATCATTTGATAGTTTTTGCATGTTATGAAATAAAGTTTTTTTAAGCAACTGTACTTGTCCGAGGCAATCTTACTGGTGTTGAATACTGTAACCAAATTGTTGTTCCTACAGGGGTGAATACAGGATTTTCGTTTTGGTGGTATGAGCCCTATAGGTGTACGAAGTATAACAATATTACTCGCCACTTTGGATCAAAGAATATGTTTTTACAAATTTACTGACGTTCAGTTCCCTGCTCTACATGATGTTTGGACACTTTTATTGATGCGTTTACTTAATTTTGAACTCGATTGGGAATGATGCTCACTTTCTGCCATGGCCTGCTAATCAACCTGATATTTCTCCCATTGAGCACGTTTGGGATGCTTTGGAGTGGAAATAATATCGCCAGCTATTGGTATGGTAGCTAGTGCATATTTAGAGGAAAAAGAGCGATCCCAGGGAGTTCCGTTAAAAGATAACTCCCTGCCTTTGGGATCAGCCAAGGGGGAAGGCGTTAGCATATGATATTTTCGTACAACTGCACAGAATAATCTGTGTGCTGTGTGTTTCTGCATTCAGATAAAACTGAAACTATATTGAATACTCTCTAGCTCAGTTTCATTAACACAGACTGCTTAATGTGTGAAGCAATTTTGCCATGGATAGCACATTAAAGCACTCTATGACTAAATCCAATATTACCATGATTAGGGTGGATCGACACAGATGGTATTTTCGTCAAACATAATCTTGGTGTTGATAGAATGTTGAACTCTTTCGACATACACCATGTTTTGGATCCACAGATATTACTACCATACTCATGATCAATCAATTACAGTTCAGCATGGCATCTGAGAATTTATAAGGATTTGAAAGCGTTTAAATTCTGACTGTTTGTGACATTCATCGGTGTTTTAATTCTCATTGTACGAGTAAGAGCAGTGTATCAGTAAATTTGCTGATAGTAACTTTAATTTAAATATCTGAAGTTGAAATGTTAATTGTCTTTAAATAAGACACTTTGACCGTAAGGAATCTGCAATGTGAAAATGTTTTAAACTGAACTCATTTCTAGATAAATTGATTTTGTTTGAGTTTGACTTTAAAATACCAAAAAAAGAGGAAAAAGAAAACGATGTTATTTCTGCAAATTTCTAAAAAAAATATTTTCGCCAAATCTTATTGATTCATATACAAATTGAAAAGGCCTCCTGGATGTTGCCTGTAGCCTTGTTTTCAATCTGCTATTTCAGCTGGTGTAATACTCCTGATGCATAGATTGCATTATGTGCTGTAACACTCGTGATCTATAAATGAATAAATGAATGAATAATCTTTATTTCCTCCATGGTTATGAAGAGTACAATATGCTTATGCAAATAAAATAAAGCAAGTATCTCTAACTAGTTACATTCACGGGCCCTTAGATAAAAAAAAAAAAAAAAAAAAATCGAATTTTTTTTAAGGACACCTCTGAATCGAATCGTACCTCTATTTTTGTTAATGAGGGGCATGTGGTTACATTTGGACAAATACACAACAGAAATATGAGGATATATATAATTCACATATGGAACCATTAAAGATAAATGATAGATTGCAGGTTCCAGGAGCTTATCTCTCGTGCATTAATTGTCATAAACATAATCCATGTCTTCAGATCCATATCACTCACCAGACCAGTTATACCACCCAGCATTGTCACTAGAATCATTTCTTTATCATCACAAATCTCTATGTCCATATACTTTGCTATTCTCAGCTTATCAAATAGTCTTTCGTACAACTCATCTAGTTTTGTCTAATTGTTCACATTGTATTATTTGGTGAAAAACAATATCACTACAGGTTTCTTTGTCAATATACTTTGCTATGCTCAGCTTATCAAACAGTCTTTCGTACAAGTCATCACGTTTTGTCTAAGTGTTCACATTGTATTATTTGGTGAAAATAAAAATCATTACAGGTCTCTATGTCCATATACTTTGCTATGCTCAGCTTATCAAATAGTCTTTCATACAAGTCATCACGTTTTGTCTAATTGTTCACATTGTATTATTTGGTGAAAAACAAAATCATCACATTCACAGTTACACAACAAGCACAAACCCGATACAACGGGTAATATACCAAGTTTTACCAAGGCATAAATTGGTTTACAGTCAACCTCACGCCAGTTAAACAATTGCAAAAGTCTATGAGCACTGTGCGTAAACCGATGACCGTAACTTTAGTTACGATCATCCCAACATGGCGGCAGGTCATACGCTTCGGAACTTTTCACGCGATATTCTAGTTGTTCAGATACATTCAGATAAATTCAATAATGCGCTTAGATGCAGGTTGACAAGGAGACGAGATTCTAGTAATCTTTCCCTTTGTAAATGCATATTAATGAAGATATTCAAGTTTTAAAAATCGGGCATGATGACGGTAACTGAAACATGATGATGACAGTAACTGAAATGTTCGTAATAGCTAGGATGTCGGTAACTGAGCATTTCCAAGATCAGTACGAGTAACTTTTAATGAAAACACTCGTTAAAGGACATCATTTTGAGTAATTTAAAACGAAGGTTGATGGTATATTTTTGTATAAAATTAACAGGAGAATGAGTTTTCTTATACTGGTGCCCATTTGAAGCCACATAACTTATTTCATTCCTATTCATTTCACTCAACAACAGCACATAAAAACGTCCAATTTATGAAAAACAATTCTGGACGAAATTGCTGGCATATTTGTTTTGAAAACGACTCATTTCCGAATTAAACTGTAAAGTTACCGAATAACAAGAACATATTTCACTACGAAAATTAAAATGTATAATTGAATTCAACAAACATTTAAAATAAAGAATATAGTTGTCAAATCTATAAATAAGTATTCTATCTTAAAATGTTCACCCTGAATCAAATTAGAAACCATTTCGCTGAACCATATAGTTTTAGAAAAACTTATATTTTACGGCAAGCATCCACTGTCCTGGATTTTGTAGCCAAAGTATAATAATCGCATTGTGATATGTAGTCTGGTTAACATGAAGACACTGAAAAGCATAAAACTCTAAAACGGTCTCATTCACAAGATTTGACTCAATACTTTAGAGTTTACAAAGTCTATGTTAAAGAGGAATCAAATGCGACTCATAAATCACAGATGAGAATGGTCAAATTACATTTGCACCCCAGGATACCGGAACAAATAAAAAGCTAGATGATTCATATACTAGTCTGATAGTAACCAATAAAGTAACGTTTTGTTAAGTTTCAAACTGCATAGCTTCCTGATAGTAACCGGCTCATTGTATTTTACTGCACACGTGAACTTCATAGACTACTGAGACAAAAGCATATGTTATAACTATTCGTATATACGCGTCGTCCTTTTGTATAGATACCAAATATATTTCCTTATATATATCACCGTTTGTAAGTATCATGTCATCTGATTGTTGTCATTGACTACTCGTATAATTGTTTTCATTGTATTCATATCATTTCACAAGGGCAATAGCAAGCACAAATCAGAATGCGTGCCATAAAAAACACTTGGATAACTGGCTGAAATATAACATTAAAATGGTTATTACTATGAAATCTGTGTATTGCTCGAGTTTGCCTTCCAGTATCAGTAAGAAGGTCATCATAAATCATTCTACATTACAATGTGTAAGATTAAATCACTTAAGTTATTCAATCGATTGCTATGTATTTTCCCCTCTAAAAAACAAAATTATTGTGTTCTGTGAAATGGCTATTCCCAGCGGTTGATAATTAATAAAATTTCTATAACAACTTTGAAACTTAAAGGGACAGTAGAACGTTTTGTTGAAAATTTCATATTTCAATTTTTTCACTGATGATTGCAAGTTAATGCTTAATGTATTATGTTGATAGTGTCAAAATTCCCATAAGACAAACCAATCATCCATAGTCAGGGAACAAATTATAAGGTTCATTGGGCCATTTTTGTGTGAACACATTTAATTCACTTTGTGTAAGAAACGGGAATCGCAAAGGCCATATGCTTAACTTTACATCATATATTTGATTTATTATGGCCTTATTTAGTTTAAATACATTGCCTTTGGAACCATTTATTTTCGTTTTCCGGACTTCACCTTATATTACCCCTAAAATCGTGCTACTGCCCCTTGAAATTAAATGTTCATAAAATACAAATATCCTTATAGTATAGTCATATTTCGTTTTTAAGCCCAGGGCTTAAAATCGTTTTTCATGTTTCTCAATCAAACAGGTAAAACCCGTTATTAGACAGTGGGCTTAAATAAGTGCAACCCCGGTTGGGTCGCGGTCATATTACTGTTGATATGGAATCTTATTGGTTTCCTTTATTTGTCAAAATATCAACACCTACTAGTGATAAAATGGACTTCCATGGATTTCCTGAAATACCTGAAACATTATTTTCAGGAAGTATTCTTTAAAAATTGTTAACGTTTTCTAAATGATTCAAAAATGAATTTTCTAAAATTCAACAATCAACAAACAGGGACAATGTTTTGCTAACGGCTGTAAATATAAAATCAAATTGAAACACATCATAAGAAAATAAAACCGCATAATGTTTAAATAAAATTCATAACAAAATGATAACAGACTGAGTGTATTATATATCTTTAAAAAGATACCTGCATTGCGTTGTCCAGAACGTTGTTTAGTGCTTCTAAAATACAAAAAAAACCCTACAATACAAATCATTACTCAGGTTATCAGATGATCAGCTGGTGATACCGACTTCAACCACCCTCTGTGACCTCTTCAATGGTGAATATTTGCTATTTCCTACACGCTAATACACATTTATTACTTTCCTGTATGCAGTTACCGTCATCCATACTTTTCAGTTACCGTCATCATGCTCATTTATGATTTTCCAGTGACCGTCATCATGCCCGATTTTTAGAACTTGAATATTTGCATTAATATGTATTTATAAAAGGTAATATTTTTAGAATCTCTTCTCCACGTCAACCTGCATCTAAGCACATTATTGAATGTATCTGAATGTATCTGAACAACTAGAATATCGCGTGAAAAGTTCCGAAGCGTATGACCTGCCGCCATGTTGGGATGATCGTAACTAAAGTTACGGTCATCGGTTTACGCACAGTGATGAGGGAGAAGCCTCTCATGTATTGAATGGAATCTGTTCAGATCTGGTCTCGTAGATAGAGTCTCACACCATTTTGTATTTTCAAAATTAGAGACAGTCTTTTATACAATTCTATTCAATTGGGGTTTTTGAAGGTAGAGTAAAAAAATGCAAAAAGGTCATTTTTTCTTACAGTCTGAGTTGGTAACGCCACTAAAGGCCAAAATATTGGCCAAGCGGTGTAAAACTCACTCACTCTCGAAGTTGGTAGTATGAGGAAGTCAAGGGAAATTATATGAACAACTTCTTCATTTTGATTGTAGCTTTACCCTCAGTTTCCCCCATATGCTTGAAAACGGTATGAGGATCTATACCGAAATGTTGCTTTCATACCTTATCCAGAGTCACGAGGACTAAACGGAGTTCGAGATTTTTACATGAGGTAGGATAAGTCAATATATCACATTGTCAAACAGAAGATGCAAGTAGGAGCAAAACAGTTTTGGCACACATAATTCTAAAGATGGTATAGACGACAAATTAGGAATTGTCTTATTTAGCACTTTGAACTTTATCAATGGATTCTCAACATGTAGACCTCCAGTTTTTACTACATAAAGAAAATGGTGCCTTTTCATTTCTGTAACAGTTTTTAAGAGTCAATATCAGTATAATTCCTGAATAAACTAAATAAAGGGAAAAGTGCTTTCCTGGTTTGTAGAGCACTCGTCTCACAAGCACGTGACAATAACTACCTAGAAGTGAATATTACACCATGGAATATGTATTGAGTATTTACTGTCATGTGCATACCTCTAAAACATATTTTCATTGTCACACGGCCAGCTTTTATGACACAAAACAGAAGGTGAATCTAACAGCAAAACAGTTTTGGTAGACGTAATTTTAACGTGGCAGTGGCACTTCAATTTTTCACTGATTATTGTACGTTATTGCTAAATGTATTAATTTGATAATGTCAAAAATCCCATTACACATACCAATCATCCATAGTCAGAGACCAACTAATAAAGATTCACATCAAGTCCATTGGCCGCCATTATTTGTGAACACATTTAATTCATTGTGTGTAAGAAAAACATCGTTTGCTAAACTTTACAATATATATTTGGTTTATTACTGCTACGTTTAGATAACATTTTCTTTCAAATGGTACCATTTATTTTCTTTTCCTGACAGCACAGTATATTCCCCCTAAAACGTGCTGCTGTCCCTTTAAAGAGGATTGGCGGCTAATAAGGAATTGTGACCTAAGTGAACTTGTAGGTGAAAAGATGTAGTTTCAACAGGAAACATGGCTGAATGAATTACATGAATAAGAGATCAACATAACTTGCGAAGCCACAGATAACACTTTTCATCAATAGTTTCTTACTCAAAAATAATGTAGTTCAATGCAAGATGTTTTTCGAAATCAATAACATTTCCCTTAATTACAAGAGAATTTCGTGGGGATAAGTCAAATATTATATTTCAGTATTAAAGGCCTAATGGCCCAGAGCACAAACTGTATAAACAATTTACTTTGCGGCTTTATACATAAAACTAATTTATAAAAGTTATAATAATAGTTAGATAATTTATGAAGGGTATTTAAGTCGAACACCAATTTTATATCCGGTTCTACTAAACACAATATATACGAAATATGTGACCTATAATATGTAGATTTCTTTTCAAATACAAGTCTAGTCCTTTCAATACATTCACATCTGTTGATGACAAAAACTTGCTGTACATCTGCTGGGGTAGTATACTTTGGTGCAAATACTTTGGAATAAATTTATTTCTGCTTGAAGTATAGTACTGACAATTAAATTTACGCATTCAATGACATGTTTTACACTATCGTGGGACATTCAAAAGCAGTTATCAGTTCCTATGTTTTCTATGTTGATTATCAAAACACAACAACTAATGATGTTGAAAACACTCGAGTCTTTCATCTAGACCTTTAAGCAAAAATATTCAATTGACGACCAACCAAGTCTACTGCAGAATAGCAAGTCTAGATCACTCACCTTTATGAGTTTAAAGCATCTTCTGGGCTCCATTTTGTTATAATACATGAATTGTTTAAAAATATTGTCAATATTGAAAAAAATATTCCGAAACAAAATGTTAGTCTAAAACACTTTCGTTTGAGCATAAACTCTTTTTTAGAAAGAATATGCCAGAAGAACCGGTTACGTTTGAATTTCATTTTTTGATAAATTAACATTCATAATTTGCTAACGCAACAAACAAGCGCTAAGAATATTATGATCAGTAATATAAAATGTTAAACTTTAACAAAGTTAACAATATGTCGAACATCCCAAGATGAAGCGATCAAGCAGATTAGAGGATGTATACATGATCAGATAGTAACCTGACTTGCAAAACTTTGTTTTAATGCGTTCCTTATGAATAATTAAAGAAGAAGAAAATCAATCGTGAACATTGAGTAGCTTATATGGATCAATCTCAGCTGAATAGATGTTTGAATGCCGTAAAAAGCGAAGTCAGAGTCAATATAAGAATTATTTTTGAAATACGTATCCTGAAATTTTAGCTCATATCTTTTTTCATTTAAGCAAACAAATATTGAATTTTAGCTATTTTTTTAAATTTTTACCTTAATTTCTAGAAATTTCGACTTATTTTCTTATATTTCAACTTACTGTCTTGGAAGTGGTATGATATGATATGATATATACTCATATCACCCTCTTCAGCGAGGTGATAAATTATCTATCCTGCCAAAGAAGCATAAAAAACGTGATGATTGCGCGTCTTGAAATGTACAAGGTTTGTAACCTCGAACACATCAAGGTTACTTCTGATCACTCGATACCTAGCTGTGGATAAACTATAGTCAAGGCCCTTACACAGGTGTTTTACTCTTTTTATTTACAAATGTTATGCGTTTTTAAAACAAATTCGGTAAGATAAATTCGTAATATACCATTCAACGGCGGGGGATTTGGGGATAAACAAGCCTTTAGCTTGATGTTATGCAACCCGCCTTCGGCTCGTCGCATAACACACATAACACCAAGAGAGAGGCTGATATATTCCCAAATCCCCAGCCTCTGAATTGTATAACTTAAAAAAAACCCTATTTGTATACATTTCGTCTTCCTTGAGCAACATGACTCTCGAACTTCGCAATTACATAGATATTTTACTGCAAGGAATTCTTTCAAACATCCCACTCATATAAATCTGTTTTGAGCATGTAATGACTTCTATAATTGGTGAGGATATGTCACACCACTAAAAGTAAAATAGCGTTTATTGTTCTTAAGGTTTCTTGCCTCTGTTCATTGATATAAACAAAATTTACTTATACAAGATGAAACATTTAATTTATATTAGGGTTAACAGATATGTTATGCGTTTGATTATCGTATGATCACAATAACATATTTTTTTCAGTAGTTTGAACGAATTTTGTAGTGTCTTGTCTCTGTTTTATTAAAATATTCTTTTTTTCAGAAAGAAAGCATAAACGTCGATTTTTACTCAAACAAAACATCACTTTTTCATAAAAAGACAATTTTGTAAAATTAATAGAAATCCATTCATTGACTGATGCTTAATCTTCTGCTCTTGTCGCGTTTCGAGTACAACGTCAGGAACTTTGTGTATTTGAATTTGAAAATCATAATTTTATTAAACCAAGAAAGGTGTACATTTTCTTTTGTGCCTCAGAGTAAGTGAAACAAGCAGCTGACAACGAGTCAATATTTTATAGATTTTTCATATCTTATCAAGGAAAGGTTTTTCTTAAACTGTATTAACGTTTCATTTTATCATGTAGCTGATTTGTATGTCAGACCCCAAAACAATTTTCAACGAATATGACGAAGAAAACTGTTTTAATAAAAAGCAAACTACTATCAACATATGTCGACAATTGGACTTAATTTGTGCGAACTGACACAACTCAAAGGGTAAATATATGAAAAATTAGGCCATTCAACAGGTAATTTTGAGTATAATTATGCAAATATAAAAACATATGAACCAGTTTTCCAACAAATATTTAAGAAATCGTTTGAATTTCATAGGATTGATAAAAATAAACCTCTATCTCAAAGACACCGAAATGATTTTCTGATTTGGGATTGTTTCTGAAATACATAAATGAGTTGTTGACTACCAAATATTACGTTTGAAACTTTTACATCCCTTTAGTAAGAATTGGAATCCTTTCCCCCCTTATATCAGTTGTTATGCGCTCAGGTTCTCTGAACGATATATCTTTATTTTAAACTATGATAATGTTCTCTGCTCGTGATCATGAAGTTGATTACTTGTTTGACAATTTAGAGTTTTTCTTGTTATGGATGATCAACTTTTTCTGAAAAATGGATTTGTTGATCTAGCAACTTCAAGGTTTGTAATTACGAATTCCTATGACGTTGATGTCAATCGATAAAAACAAAGAAATACTTTCTCAGCTATCTTTAGCAATATTTACATTTGTCAATATCATAATGTTTTCGAAATCAGTAGACTATAGCATGCTAATTGGAGGTTGTGAGGATATATGTAAATAAATGATGAAGAAATATAGAAACGTATAGTATTTCCCCAACGTGTACCAGATTACACATCTTAAATTGTCATCTGCTATCCTACTCAGTTATTGAACAGAAGCTGTTTTCTAGTCTTTAAAGAAAGATGTTTGTTGCTGTTTGTTTGCTGATTGCAGTGTCTACTCCAGAAATCACAGGTAGTCTCTCATTTAATTGCTTTCTTTTATTGCAAATAGTGTGATATCAATAGAAGAATAAAAAAATCTTTACTCGCAATACCAAAATTACCCTTGACCATGTGGCCAAGAAGGCCCGATAAGTTTCTGGCATGGCATGGCGTCAGATGTCCGTCCACCAGTCCATCCGTTCACTAATATTCCCACTATTTTGACATTGAAATAAAAATATTAACTTTATTTAATGTTAGTGTAAAGTTTAAGTTTTGAATAAATTCTATCAGAATTTTATACTTTAAACTCTTTGGACATACTTTTTTTCAGATGGAATTATTTTTAAATGAAATGTTTTTATACATTTTTTTAATTTGTAAATCTAATGAATTTTGACTTTGGTGTTAAGTTGAAAATACATTAACTTTGGAATGTTTTGTTTTACTCTGGAATGATATTTTTTGATGACATGTTAATTTTGACATCTATATTTTTTTCATAAAATTTGGATTTGATTAATTAAGATTATTGTGAAATGTTGACTTTGAAAAATAGATGTCTGGTGAATGAAAATGTATATCACTATGTATAAACTTATTTGGGACTAATAAAAATATGTTAATTTTTAAAGATATTTTGATGCTGTAAAATGTTGACTTTGAAAATTTATGAGTTTAGCAAATATTCACTTTTACAAATATATTGACTTTGAAGTAAGGTTAATTTGTGAAATTAGGATTTCGGTAAAACGTTGACTTTGACAGTTATAGCTTTAGGAAAATCTTGACTCATAAAAAGGTTGGATTTGGTGAACATTTTTTGAATTTCAGCTACATGTTGGTGTAATATTGACTTTAGAGGTATTTTGATGTAGTGAAATGTTGTCTGCAAATTTATGGGTTTGCGAAATGTGAACTTGGGAAGATACATTGATGTTATGTTTTTTTAAACCTATGATTTTGTTGAAATGTTGATTTTGAAAATATGTTTTGTGTCATAGAAAAGGGGTATTTAAAGGAAATTTGGACTTTTGATGTTGGGCAATTTTGGTAAAATATTGATATTGAAAATATTTTGCTTTGCTGTAAAACTACTTTAAATCAATTTTGGACTTAAATTAAATGTTGAATTAAAATAATATGAATAGTTTGATATTGTTGAAAGGTTGACTTTAAAAGATGCAGTTGAGTAACCCAACTTATTAATTGAGAAAAAATTCCTTGGTAATATCATCATTTTCGGCAGTTTTGAATAGAAGTCTTGTATATATCATTAATATTGTATATCAAAACTTTTAAATGATTATTTTATTCATGTTTTCAACACTTTCCTGGTTGCAATAAAAATATTGAACTTTGAGATATTGCCCAGAAACAAAAGCATTTAGGAAGCATTGAACCAGAGCACACTATGTCTCCGCAAATCTTCAAGGGGGATATACAAAGAATAAACAGTGGATACAATATTCAAAATGATTTTTTGGGGATATTTCATCAATACAGACCCTTAAGCCATGCATTCCTGACAAATAATAACACTTCTGAGGATAAACATAGTTTAAACTGATAATTAATGGTAGTAAATCCTGTGAAAATTTACAAGTTTAATTGGATGAAAAAAGAAAAGAAAATCTAGTCGTGCGCGAAAAAGACGGCTTTCAAGCTATATTTAGGAACCGAAATTGTGAAATTGCCGCCCTTGATTCGCCGTTTCTGTCATTTTGTTTACTGTATCTTGATCCGATCTACTCATGGTTGGTCGCATAATATTGCTTAAAAAAACAATGAATATAGTAAAAATACTTTTAAAAGAATTGCAGTTTGAATATGGGTTTTTAATTTGGCAACTCTATCACACAATTCAACAAATTTCAGGATTATCCCCCTTGGCAATAAATCCTATCTGTAGACCACGTTATCATTCTACACAGAAAATGTAATTATAGAAATAAAAGTAAGAATGGAGCCAGTTTTCTAGTTGAAATGTTCAAAATATGAACTCTTACAGATCCAAAGGAACAAAATTCGCTTTACTGGCCCGTGAGAGCTCAGTTTGACAGTTTGACAGTAAATGTACATGAATTATATTTTTGTTATACTATAAAACAAAAATAGAACCAGTCACGACACTTATTTTGAAATAAAAAAGTTTTCATTTTAAACAATAAGGTAGAAAAATACTTTAGGAAAAGTAAATATGTGTATATAAACAGCTATGGCGACAAAGTGTCCGTAAAAAATGGAATTTTGGGTAAATTGATATCTGCCAAATCGGGTGTGTTAGTGGGAGGAGATTTAGAACTATTTTAATGTATAATTGTGTTGTAACAAATAAAATTATTGAAGCAACCGACAAAAAAGTTTGGCAAATTATAAAGAAATACATACTTCCTAGAACCTCTTTGATTGACATTCTAGAAGTTGAAAAATAAGGACAATTCTTATGGATGAACAACTTTTCTATTCTGTGTAAGCGACGTTTTGACATAGATTCTAAACACAGAATAAAGAATTTGTTCATCCATAAGAATTGTCCGTATTGTATACCACCTAGAAGTTAATTATAAAACCAATTCAATTTCAAACAGGAACAAAATATTCAAAACAATATTTAAAAAATATATCTACAATCTATAGTACTTCTTTGCTTGACATTCTAGAAGTTGGTGTGATGAACAATAAGGACAATTCTTATGGATGAACAACTTCTCTATTCTGTGTAAGCGACGTTTTGACATAGATTCTAAACACAGAATAAAGAAGTTGTTCATCCATAAGAATTGTCCGTATTGTATACCACCTAGAAGTTAATTATAAAACCAATTCAATTTCAAACAGGAACAAAATATTCAAAACAATATTTAAAAAATATATCTACAATCTATAGTACTTCTTTGCTTGACATTCTAGAAGTTGGTGTGATGAACAATAAGGACAATTCTTATGGATGAACAACTTCTCTATTCTGTGTAAGCGACGTTTGACAAAGATTCTAAACACAGAATAAAGAAGTTGTTCATCCATAAGAATTGTCCGTATTGTATACCTAGTAGTTAATTATATAATCAATTCAATTTCAAACAGGGACAAAATATTCAAAACACTATTTAAAAATATATCTAACATGATAATTTGACTGTTATAATCTTTACAACTGATGGTACTAAAATATCAAACGAAAACGTTTTAAACATGTTAAGTTGTTGTTATTTTATTATCACAATAGAATACGTAGGATAGGATAAATGTTATTGATTGTCTCACGATATTGTCATTAAGGGAAAATGTTATTGATTGATTTTGTCAAACAACTTGCTTTGTTCGTTATAGGGTTTGGGTAGGAAACTATTGATATAAAGTGTTCCGTGGTGCTTTGCAAAGTCTGTTCATCTCTTATTCATCATTCATTGAGCCAGGTTTCATATTCAGACTACATATTTTGTCCTAAAATTGCTAATAAGCACAATTTGTGGCACATCCTTTCTAAAATTATGTCAACCAAAACCATTTTCGATTTTCATTTTCGTTTCATTCTCTCCCAACAGAGGCAGATCAAGTCATGAAATGTTGATACAGCCTCTGTTATATTACGACGAAATCCGTGGGTTCCGGCAGTTTCCCCTTGTGTCACAATCGCTTTGAATTTCTTTATCAAATAACAACGCTTCTCGCATGGAAAGAGTGGTTCATATCACAATGCTTTTGTCAAGATTCAGTAGCCCAAATGAGGATTTTGGAACAGCGTTGCTGATTGCACAACTAACATTGATCGCGTCCAATGAGGCATCTCCCATTCTGTCCCACAAAGTCGGCGTAGTAGAACAGAGGCTGTATCAACATTTCATGACTTGATCTGCCTCTGTGAGGAGAGGATGTTTTCGTTTGTGCATCCTTAAACTTGACCTAGTGACAAATGGAAAAAAAACCCAACATATCTGACAATCTAACGTCCAAATTCACAAACGTATTTACCTTTAATCTTTCCACCTATCTTTTTAGGGCTTTCAAATCTAATCTCATGTCTGAAAGTTTCATCAGAGGAAGCAGCTATTTGAATTTAATCTGTTACTATAAGTCATCATGCATGGATATTAATTTTATTGTTCTATATTCTACGCTTAAGATCATTTATAGTAATGCTGGACCTGTCAAACACAAACTCTGTCGATAATTAAGATATAGCAAATACATAATGAGATTCTACAAGATTCTTTATTATAGTTCTACATTTACAGTAATGTCGTATCTCCAAGCATTCCAGTCTTGTCCCTTGCACTCGCATCGATCCATGACGAATCAATTTCATAAACTGAACTTTCTTCTTAACACTATATGATGTTCAAAAATAAAAGTAGGATCAATTTTATCAAAACAAGCAGCAAGTGAGCTAGGATCACTCATAACCCAAAGCATACATTCTCTACCAACTAAATTACTGTTATTTAGACTCCAAGATCATCAGCAGAAGTTCCTTTCACAGCGATTGACCTAAAACAAGATTTGGAATGAATAGAATTAATAATTTGATCGGACAAAGTAAGATCATATCAATGAATTTGTACAATATGTAACCAGTTTATCAAAGAAATCATGACAATCATCTTGTAACTCAGCATTGAACCTCTCCCAAAATATTTAGAGTAATGTATAAAATTCAAAAACATTAAAATATTTTTCATAATTGGTAGAAAACCAAAAAATGACTAAGATATTTGGAAGAAAAAATATAAAAACACTCGTTATTTAGCACTGTTAATCCTAAATGAAGACCTGTACTTAGTATAAGGATTGAATATACTTGAAAAATACTTAAATCATAAAATCTTGTTTTATTGTTGACTGCAACACTACTTATGAGGTATAAGAAAATGTGCAAAATTTGAAAAGAATATGCAAATGTTTCCTTGGACAGATATATCGTTTGAATTATTTTTTATTCTTGTGCATTGGATGAGGGTATAATAGTGAAATTTATTCATTTATTAAGTAAAACTTAGTTTAAAAGATGATGTTCTCTATTCATAAAACATTTATTAATTCCTTAAGAAAACAAAAAAAGATGAAAATTGGATGTGTTACTCTGCATACATTCAATGGCTTTGTAGTTCCATTTCCTGTTACTTCAATCAATGCAAACATTGATATAAATTTTTCACCAGTGTTTAACCATCATTTACATTTTGTAAGAATTAAAATGTTTCAGAACCAGTCAACGTTAGCATGCTAATTGGAGGTTGTGATGGCGATGTTGTAAATAAATGATGTATACATATAGAAACGTACAGTATTTGTACCAGATAACACAATCGAAAACTGAAAACCTTGTAGCAGATTCCTTAGTTTATGGGAAAAGGTAACTAAAAGATTTGGTGACCTGAAATATATTTGGAATCTTATTTATAAAAGCAAAAAGTTAAGAAAGATGAAAGATGTTTTTTAGATCAACTTCTTCAATGTTGACTACAGAAATGTTGAAAACTGTTTAACTCATTGAAATGTATCTATAATCTGTAGGAATACTATTTTTGAAATAAGTCATTTGTCAAGGTGTTGATTGTTTGTTGAGTGAGAATGCCGTTAATTTACAAATTAATATGAGAATATGAATACCTAAGTTATCAGAAATGAATAGAAAAACATCTTTGACGAGGAAGTTAATGGTTCACTGAAGATTCAACATGGTATTTACATTTTGTTTGCATTGATATCCAACTGTTTTGACAGCAACATGTGTCAAGATTAACTTAGGTACAAAAGAAACGTTTCACCTTATTGTTTTAGTCATACAGTAAAATAACAAAACAATTTGATATGATAGAACCCTGGGTAGGGGTGGGTGGGGGGTTGCTGGCCAAGGTAAATCACTTACGTTGTTCTAGGCAAGGAAATCTATGGTCAATCTGACAGTATAGGATGCGGCGTTATCTTGCTTACACATAGTCCCCTGAACCTGTTGTTCAAGGAATGGCAGCACTATGGGAGTCCGTACTTGATCTTGCTACGCCTGAGCAGCAATATTTCCCTGTGTGGTAACCAGAGGTGTCTTCTGATCCCCACAAATGTCTCCACAGACCATAACTCCATCGCCACCAAGGGGATGACCTCTTGTACACAACCCTTTGCATGTCGCTCTCGGACTCTACCTTCGGTATGGTACATATTAAACCGACTCGTCAGTAAAGAGTACCTGTAGCCAAGTCCGCTGTTTCCAACGTCGCACAGTTCTTGTCTCTCGCAGACGATTCAGCCAATGTTGATGGGTCAATGGCATCCTAGGTAGAGGTCGGTAGGCGTGGATACCTGCAGCAAGTAATCGTCTTATGACGTGTTCCTGTGATTGTGTTTTCCGAGTGCCGTTGCTGCCTTGGCCATCATTGTCAGGAACTTGTTGCAAAGGTGAAGAACCTGGATGTAGCGGTCTTCTAGGGGCCTTGTAACTCTTGGTCTGCCACTCCTGGGACGATCAACAGTCATGCCAGTCTTGGAGTCGCCTGAACAGGTTTGTCGGCTGCACCCTAGAGGTCTTGCGATACGGCTGTTTTTCGCTCCCACCTGGGACAAACCGACGGCTCGCTCTCGTGGCTCTGGTGTTAATCTTGCATTCCTTTCGTGTGCTTTTCGTTGCAAAAGTGCCAGTTCATCATGCTGGTCATCTTTTATATTGTTTGTGCCAGAATTCCACGTGCAGTCGCCAAAAATCATGTTTCTCGAGAAACAGTCATCAGAAGCAAGTTGAAGTTGGTGTGTTTGGGAGCGTGTGGTGGAAATGAACCTAAAGAAAGATTTGAGAGGCAGTATTGATTGTTTAGAATGCTCAATTGTATATACTTTAAGTGAATTAATGAAATTTCTGAGGTGTTAACTAGGAGAGCAAATCATTCTGAAGACACATATGTCTTTATTGAATTTTTGGAGAAATAAGTTTTGACACGCCAACATTATTTGGATTCCAGGCGGGAGAAAGTTGTTGCAAAACTTTGCTCACTTGTTCGCACCTAGGTTTGGCACCTAGGTCAAACCGGTTACTTTCATTATCAGTGCGCAAACGCTAAACTTACCCTTTTGTTTGGGCGAATACTTCACTCGCCGCGTGTTTGGTATATCAAACTGACCAAGGATTTCAATTTTACCCTGAATATTTTCAAAATATTTACTAAATTAATGGTGTAAATTTTCTTTTGTAACTCATTTTATATGGCGATCAAGAATAATCAATCCCATAAAGAGGTCTGAAATGGATTGGTGTCGACCCTGGACGCCTTAAATATCCATTTTGGATGTTCCGCAAAGCATAATTTTTACTTTGAGAAAAGTACTACTTAGTCTTAACATTGTGGATAACGGATATACATTATCAAAACAGAACTGACGAAGGGAGAGTAATAAAGAAATCAATTAGGAAGATGCATTTCATTAGGAAAACACATTATGCAGAAACGTTTCTGCTACCAGCAAACCTTTTACATGCTTATCATATATTGAAGATCTTTGAGTGCTGTTTATGATGAATCAAAACTACTCTAATCATGTATATATTTAATGTTCAAACTACAAATATTTCTTATTCTGTATTGACATTCTTTCATAACAAATTGGTTTACTTACAGCAGTTTCGTTTTATTTTTTGATAATTCTTGTATTTCTATTTTTAGTAATCTCCATATCACTTCTGAGCATGCGCAATGTATCTGAGCATGCGCAAATGTATCTTTTATAAACAAAGACAATTCCTTGTTCAAAATTTTGTCACTTAGTCAGTACGTACTTTGAGCCAGTGACAAAACTTCAGATTTGGGGGTCAAGCTTTTGGTCGATCATTGAAGAACCCGTCGAACCCGTCGAACCCGTCGAACCCGTCAATCATGCATCAGTCTCGATGATGAATCAAGTAGCATAGAAGACCAACCAGACACCAATGCTGCCTTGAGTACAGATGAAGCGCGAGCTCGTTACCAGTCCCACAACCCAAGTGTATATGACAATAATCCCAGGAACTGGTACACAGCTCAGCTACGCCGTAAACTTGCGTCCGAGTTTGGTATTGTGGTACCAGTATCCTTAACTAAGGCCCAACTGGTACACATCTACATGAATAACCAACGCAACACCATCAGTACCCGGGAACCTGACGGAAGTTCGACCAGCCAATCGCAGTCGTTCTCGGCCGCCATAACGAGTGATGCCACCCCCTCGGCTAGCGGTGTATCGCTGCAGGGGCCTTGCAGATTCGGTGAAAAGCCTTGCATCCATCGTGACAGCAATGAAAGAGCAAATGGCAACCCCTTCAGCGACAGTGACCAACACCAGCAGTGTTTCCGAGCCATCAAGGACAAGTTTCACGTTGGGCACAGCAATGCAACAGAACGCACATGGAACGAACCCCAACAGCGTGCCCCGATTGGCCAGTACGTCTACGAATCTACGCCACCAGATCGGTACAAGCGGCTAATGTTAACACGTTGGCCAAACAGACAGGATGAGCTCATCAGGCACTTGGAACTGATAATCCAGTTGAGCAATGAAGGGGGACACCTCTTCTACTCATACCACAAGTTGTTTAGTGCTAAATCAGCGATGGCCCTTCAGCAACTGAACATCAAGGACGACTGGAGTCGCCTTGATCAGGAACTGTTCCTAACTGTGTACAATTCCTCTAGCAACAGATGCCACCGCCAGGTCAGGAACTGACACACACGACCGAGTTTTGCCCACTGTCTACAGATGGGAGCAGATTGGACAAGCATGACAGACGCCAAGGAAAGGATTGAGTAGATACAACCATCAAGTTCGTCAGAGGGATAGTGATTCTCTTGGAAGGAAACTTCTCTACCACCAAGGCCGTCCGCTGTGTAACAATCACAATGATTGGGATGTTCACATGACCTTTGCAGATTCCTCCATGTGTGCGCCGAGTGTAAAGGAGAGCATCCCATCAATCGCTGTTCAAAACTGTCTAACAAGAATAAGAAACACAAGTGACTGACATTAGGGGCAGTACCGTCTCCTATCAAGGTTGATAAACTCCAAGAGTTACTACTTCTTCACCCAGATCGACAATTTGTGAATGAACTAGTGACAGGATTATCTGTGGGATATCTTTCTGGTATTGAAAATCCACCACTGCTGTCTTATGATTGTAAGAACCTATACCAGAGGGGCAAATGTACAGGCGGCGGATGCATTATTTGAGAAGGAGAAAACTAAGGGTTACTTCATAGGATTGATGATGAAATTGACATTATAAAACGCAGGGGCAAAGGTACCTTGATGTGTAAGACTGACGTTACAGACGCGTTCAAACTCATTCCCCTACATCCTTCGATATGGCATCTGCATAGTATTCAATGGAAGAAAACACTCTTTGATTACACCAGATTGGTATTTGGGTGTCGATCAAGCCCCAAGATATTTGACAAGCTATCCATTGCAGTTTGTTGGATTGCACAACAGTGTTTCGGGATTCAAGACATCTTACATTTATTGGATGATTTAATATGTTTTGAGAATGGTATAGAGCAAGCAAACCATACGATGTCACAACTTCTCCAAGTGTTTAAGTTTTTTCAATACCTCTGTCTGCTCACAAGACAACAGGTCCATCAGTCTGTATGGAATACCTTGGTGTTATTTTAGATTCAGAGAAAATGGAAGCAAGATTGCCGGAAAACAAAATTGATAGGATTGTAGCCACTATAGAGAACTTGAAGCAGAGATCACGTGTGACTAAGAGAGAACTTCTAGTGGTGCTGGGTCATATGAACTTTGCTATGATTATTATCCGTCCTGGTCGTAGTTTCATAGCCTATCTACTGAGAGTGGCACACTCTGTGCCAAAGCTAAAATATACTCTTTGTCTGTGGGGTATCATCAAGTCGTTCACATTAATTTGCAGTGGCGTAGGAACGGTTTGAGGGGTGGGGGGGCCCAATTTTTTTTTGTGAGAGCGGGGGGTGGCCTCTCAAGGAAATCAAACAATGATATAAATGGATTGTTGAGTGGGGGGGCCCAAATTTTCTTTTGTGAGAGCCGGGGGGGGGGGATATCAAACAATGATATATATGGATTGCTGAGTTGGGGGGGCCCAAACTTTTTTTTGTGAGAGCGGGGGTTGCCTTTCCAAAAAATATAAAAATGTTTTATATGGATTCCTGTGTGGGGACCCAAATTTGGTTTAATGATATGTGGATTTTATGGACAAAAGATTATTTAAGTGTTGAATGATTGATGATTTAATGTTGAATGATTGATGATTTTAATGTTGAATGATTGATGGCTTTTAAAGTGTTGAATGATTGATGGTTTTTAAGTGTTGAATGATTGATTGTTTTAGTTTTGAATGATTGATTGTTTAGTGTTGAATTGTTGATTGTTTAGTGTTGAATTATTGATCGTTTAGTGTTGAATTATTTACAATGATTGATGAATAATTGATTTATGATTGATAGGTTATTGATTGATGATTGGTGAATGATTGTTACGGGCCCGTTCGTTTAAGTGTTGAAAGATTGATAAATGATAATCTTTAAGTGTTGAATGGTTGATTATAGAAGATAATGATTGTTTTAGTGTTTGATAATTGGTAATTGTTTGATTGATCATGAATTGATAACGAATGATTGATAATTGCTGATTAATGCTTGATGAATTAATGATTTATGACTCATAGTCGTAGATGGATGATTGATGGATTTCATGATGGAAGTAATTCATGGATGATTTATGACTCATAGAGTGATTAATGATAACTGATGATAATGATAATTTTGTTGTTGGTATCGATAATATAATAATAATTGACCTTATAACCTTGAAATAAATAGGAAGCATTCTCCAAATTCTGTAAGTTTATCTCCATCATTTCTTCTTGTTTTTCATTAACTCCTTTGGTCTCAGAAACTTAAATAAGCTCAAATGTCAAGTTTACTCTGTGAATAGGTCAAAAATGTTTTAATAGTTTAAATATTCATAACAGCTTTGACATACTCAGATATTTTCAGTCACGTGAAAAGATCAAAATTACTATGAGTAAACGTTATAGGAATTCTTAAGGGGGAACTTTGTTACATAGTCTTTGTTCTCATCATATTAATGGTTTTGAGTTTTTAAATTTGGCCTAAATATCACACTTAAAAACGTGAATGATGAACGTGAAACAAAAAGCTAAAATGGTCAAATACGTCTTCCAGGTAAGAATAGAAAAGTATAGCCTTAACTCTGTACCTCATCTGGCTTTTTGCAGCTATTTTCTAGCCTTTATAGGTTAAAGACAACAGGGTCACAATATCTTTGAAAATAATGTTTCTTGCAAAATGGAATTCACTTCAAAGGATCGCATTTTGTTCTGAAAATGGATATAATAAAGGTTTAAAGCTCCGAAGGGCATTGTCCTTATTAGGGGCAACAAATTCACCACACATTCTAATCATATTTTTTAAAGTAGTCTGTATACAACAAATCAGTTTTTTATGCCTTTTAAATAATATGGAAATAAATTTAGATTTTAAGGGCGTGGCCCCAGTGAAAAGATCTCACTTATTCACATCAGCAGGTAGTTAAAACTTTTGCAAGATAAATTATCTATGAATGTGTAATTAAAAGGAAGAAAAAATAATTCCTTTAAAACGATTAAAAAAAACTAATTCATGGGGGTAATTCACGTGCATGTATGTTTCCAATTTTATGTTTCACATTATATCAGACATATTAAATACAGACAAACTGACAGGCACGCAGACAAACCGATACATTTTGGTATTTGCCATATATAGTTCAAAGTCTCTTTCTTACAAAGATGAAACACACATCTTTCAATGATGTTTAAGATCAAATGTTTTTTAGGAAAAGTGTTTAAAGTATTAAAGGGACATTCCTGCCCATATATGTCCGTTTCAGTGGTGATGGGGTAGACCCTTCTGCTTTCCCTGACCCCTGAGCTGGGAAGGTTGGGGTAATATCTAAATATCCTCGCATTTTCGAGGTAAAAAGAATCTGAACCCTTTCCCATTTACAATTCTAAATACAGGGTAGATCCCTAAAAAGGATAAAATGTTGGGGAAGGGGGATTCCCTTTTTCTCCCATCCCAATCCAAATCCTCTCGCTCTCCCTCTCCCACACCCCCTCCCCCCTTTTCTTTAAAAAAATTGTCAACCGAAAATCTTACTGTTCAGGGAGGGGGGCCCGGCCCCCCCACTTTCAAAGGTGGGGGGGCCCGTTCATCTCATTTTTCCTTCCCCCTAAAATACAGAGTTAAAGTGACTTTTTCTATAAAAAAAATTCTTGAAAGGTGCCCCCCCTGTTCCTACGCCTATGATTTGATAAGAATCGGTTATTGACTGTATGAGTGAAAGATAGTCTTATTTGGAAATGGAAGAAGTTAAAACCATATCAATTCAGACAAGATAAAACTTATTTTAACATACATAACTCTATACAGTAGCATGTTGCTTTTATAAAGACAATCATTTAAAAAAAAATCAATATTTTATTTCTGAATCCATGTTACAAGTCAGGGGGATTCCTTGTCTTCAGATTCAATAAAGTTGACAGAAGAATGGATTCGTGTTTTTCACACACCCACAAAAAACATACTTAACACAACTTTCACACACACATGCACGCAAAGTCAATGTGATGAATATATGATGAACAGGCAATCATTATTAACAAAGTTTATTTTTCATAACCAGGGGAAAATATCATGCTGAACAAGCCAAGTATTCAATCTTCAACATATCAATCGTACAACTCGACCCTAGCTAACGACGGAGACCTTTCAGCATGTAGTACTACTGGTTCGTCCTACTGGCAGGGAGACCTCGAGCAGAGCTATCAGCTCCAACGTGTTGCTGTGACTTCCCATCAAAATTGGCGTGAGTGCATTGTTGTCAAAATCAAAGAGTTTATTGTTTTTTGGGTGAGGTGAGGTGAGGTGATATTGGGTTTAGCGCCGCTTTCAAGAGTATTTCACTTATATCGCGGCTGCTAGTATGATTGCAGGGAGAGGGAAGATGTTATTCCTTTAAAAGAAGCACAGAATCTTAATTAGGTCTTTAAATTGCTTAATCATATTTCAATTTTCCCCAAACTTTAAATGTCTTTAGTGAAACATTGATCAGCACTAAAACTTCACGATTTTTTATCAACACTGAGAACATGACTATAATGTTTTAGCTCATGAACTGAAAAACGCGTACATTGGAGTATCTACGTATGACGTGAGCACCAATCCGAATGGATCGGTCACTGTATGTGGCCAGTGGCCAGCTGTGGACATTACGGCAACAATAATCTTTACCTGTGATCCCCCGGAACCAGTGAGGTATGTCAGAATCTGGATGGCGGATGAAGAGGATTTTCTGACCATTGCTGAGGTTGAGGTATACGACACAACAACGCAAGATGTGAAAGGTAAAGGGTCGGTTTTGATCATTCCAATAATCCCAATGAGCATTAATTAAATTTAACAAACTTAAGACATTTAAAGAAATTCTCAATCACCCATTTTAGAATATATTTCTACCAAAGGCAAAGATGTATGGACAGTAAATCTATATTAAATTTAATAAATTCAACTTATCTCTCTAAATTTTACTTTATGGCACTGTGTTAGGCTTTTATTGCACTAGTTAGATGTAAGGATACTTCTCACTTGAAATGTGTTTTTTATCAAATTAACAAGGTCTTCCCCATAAATCTGTTACGGTTGTAAGAACATTATGAAACTTACATCAAATATGGTTTAACGCAAAGGGAAATGTACTGGCTTTATATTTGTGATATTTGCTACTGCAGGACAATAAGCTAACAACCTATTGAAATTGCATTGTCAATCATGGAGCATTGCATTGAATCTGTTTATTTTGATATAAATAATGTCAACATGTACTCGAATGCGTGTATCTTCTATTTCAAAAACATAATTCTCTGAATGTGTTTATGCTCTGAATTTGTTTTTATTCAGAATTCAACCTCATGTCAAACAAGCCGAGCAAACAGTCAAATACCCGCAATAATCAGCATCCAGGGTTAGCCATCGATGGAAACCCTCTGACCGTCTCTGTGACTTACCATCAGAACGACCCCTACTGGCAGGGCGATCTCAAGGGCTACTATTTCATCCACAGTATTGCGGTCACCTTGTCGAGTGAGTAGCCACATGAAATAGAATAATCGATCCTCTACATACATAACCTTTTTTACTCACCCATTGATAGTATCAGGGTTCAATATATCTAAAAAATTGTAACACATTGTGTAATAATTACAAAATGGATTTGTTACACTAATTTCCGCGATTCTGATTGGACGAGAGCGCTAAAACACCTGCTGCCATTTCTCGATGAATGCAGAAAAATGTGCAACCATACCATGTGCATTCATTCCTTGTGACGTCACAATCACCTGACGCAATAGTCCGGTTTTGACAGTTGCGAGTTAAGTTCTGTTGCAAAGACAAATATAACATATCCTATCACTTCCCAGCTGCGTTTGTAACAAGTAAATACATTCCTCTCCCTAACACAATCCATACATTCACCGGAAAGACTGCATTTTAATAACTACAAGTCCTCAAGCTTCTTCGCTCCGAGCGTCTCGCAAACGGCGGACATTTTGAACGTTGAGTGATATGCTAATAAGGGTTATTCCGAAAATGCGGATTCAGGTTAAGACGAATTGTGATTGCATTGGTGTCAATGGTTGCAAAAACGAAATTAAATCTTCGGCCGTTTTAGTTGATGGAGTTCTCAATTTCGACTCAACTTTGTATTGTTTCGTGTAACAAACCACAATCTCACGACATTGATGACAGATTTTTTGAAAATAATTAGGAAAAACTTTGTTAAAATGTTGATTTTGTAATTATAAGGATTGTTTTACATGTTTTGTGCCTCTATCGATGTATAACAGCAAATTTTTTTGTATAAAATCGCTACGCTACGCTACGCGATTTTATACAATTTGTTGCTGTTATACATCGATAGGCACAAAACATGTAAAACAATCCTTAAATAACATCGCGTGCTGACGTCAAACGGACGTCAAAATCGTTAAGTATGACGTCATAAAATAAGCGGGTCGGTTGCGGTTACTAACCTAGTAATAAATACAATACAAAAGTCGGACTCGTTAAGTAGCATTTTTACACGTCCTGTTTGTTCTACTCAAAAGAAGTATCAAACCTGCATTCCATTATGGCATGTTCATTGAAGTACATACTGCATGTTGGTTTCGACCAGAGGAAGTTTCACACAGAATTGATTGCAATCTAAATATCAAACTTCCTCAGTGTGGATTGACCCTGCCGTCACACAATGATTTCATTTCACTCAAAGAAGAATGATTTGCGGATTTTTTTTAACCCAGACGAAACTTTGATTACTAACAGCAATACGAAATATTGCCTGGGGATTTCATTGACCTTAGCAACTCCAATATTTCGGTTATTCCCTTTAAACACAATTTTTTTTACAGCTTTTGTATGCTTATATCATATGTTAAAAAGTCCAAGATAACTAATAATGAAGATTCTTCTGTTAAATAAGAATTCAGTTCAAATCTAAAAAAATACGTTGACAATTGCAAAACTTTTGATATGTATCTTTAAATGCTGTATGTTTTTTTGTTACTATGCAGGATTATAAGTCGGTCTGTTCTAAAATGCTTTTCTACAATCAATTAAACAACCCTACAATTATGCTTAATTTCTCATTATATTAGTCAGAACACATATACAGTCAAGCTTGTGCTTATTATCGTTGAATTATGCGCACCCGTTCAATTGAAATCGATCAAATCTAATTGGGAAAAATTAAATGCAAAGTAAATAAACGGCTTTGTTTATGCAAAAACATCATTTAACTACACTTCAATATATGCAGGTGATCTTTTTTCAATTAGATTAAGTTCTCTGTATTTTGAAAATTTATACTGTCATTAGGCGAAACCGGGGACATAAGAAGAGATATCTTCTCTATGCCATTTGAATGCAGTAATTGTGCTTGTATGATTGTAATGTCTACGAAAAGCACCAAGTACCAATAAAGGCAGGTTTGATGTCGAAAAACGTTGTTCTATTAAAATAAGAGATGTTGTTAAGACCTTCTAAAAAACTCCAGCTTGTATCTAATTTGTCTTTCTCCTCATGGACCCTGCTTTCAGAGATCCCTTTTGTATACTTATTGACAGGGTAATTCACCCCGGTATTGTCGATCTCAAATTTCAAATAAAGGTTCAACAAGAATCGATTGAACATGTATCCTAAGATACTCCGCCGATAATCTTACCTTCAGATTTTTTCGCGAAGCAAGTTTGGTTACATTTACTTTACCCGGAAGCAGCCGACCAGGCTCGACCAGTCGATCAGGCAACACATTCATGAATTCTAATTGGCTGAAGTTACATCATACCGGACGCTTAACAAATGAGTTTCGAGAAGCGACTTTGGTGCAGTCATGTCGCCAACCATTGTAAACTTTCGCAAGTACGCAAGTTATCTGCTCTCTAGTCATTTGTTTTTGAAAAAAAAAAATGAAAATAGTTTTTGAGGAGGTTGCAAATGTGTTGCTCTTTTAGGGAGTCACCAAGTAACTTAATCTATCAATAATAATCAAATCAGTCAAGGTGTCTGTACACAACTTATCAGATTTCTAGGCCTTTTGCATCTGTAGAGGTGTACAGATAGCGAAAGGTTAACAAATGGCCCGACGCTGGATACCAAGAAGCTCATCGTGTCTCTCGATTGGTATCATTGCAGATGTTAAGAAATAACATGATGGCTTAATTCGAGGTTAATGGAAAAGTTGGAGTTATCATCAGTTAGCACCAAAAGTTTGGTCCACCTTGAGTGTTGTTCAGTTTCCCCCTTTTGCAATCACTTTACAGATGACTTCCCACATCTAAAAAACGCATATATCGACATCTCTGTCCATGAATGGGGGCAACCTGGAAACATTGCATGTGGTCAATGGCCCGACATGGCTCTAGATGCGACTCTGCTGTTCCGATGTGATCACTCTAAAGCTGTGCGCTACATACAGATCTGGAGGCATGGCTATTACCCATTGGCGCTTGCAGAAGTACTTGTACAGGGAAAACCTGCAGGACCTCTTTCAGGTAAAGCAAATAGACTCTACTCAGTATTATCTTATGTTATGTATATACTGAACAAAAGAAAAAAATGGCACTTTATACTTGGTCAGTTTCATGCAGAAGAAGTTTTGCCTTACCCTTTGACAAATACAGTGTTGCTCATATTGCTGGTACCAAAGACTGAGGTTTTGAAAACCGAATCGATCATCCAGGTAATCAGTGTATCATATTCTGATTAGCTCCTACAAATACTCTGGATCTTGATTTTCGAAGCCTTCTTATTGCTAAGATAGTCGTTAGCACCATACTATAACATTGGCTTACGACTATCTTAGCACTAAGAGAGCTTCGAAAATATAGGCCCAGATCTCTATCAAGTTAAATGCCTCGTTTCCAGAACAGGTGATTAAGCAAAACTTTAAGTTGCATATTCTTGTTTTCAACAACTAAAATGTCATTCGATGAGCATGAGGGACATCATCTAGAGCTCTGCATTCTCCATCAAGAAACGATGCCTCGATAGTTATTAGGGTATGGCTGTAATCCGAGAGGAAGCATATACGCTGCATGATACGCCTTTCATAACTTCGGTGAGATTAATCCGTTTACCAAATCGGGTGATCATGACTCTATCCTCCCTCATCCTGTTGACAGATGTAAAAAAAGAAATCCATAGGTTATTTCGAGAATTTTGGAATTTTGTATCAACGAATACAACAATACAACTATGATGTTTCTTACCTGGACGTAATTGTATGATTACAAACAGCTTCAGCTTAAAAAGGGAAATTCTAGACATTCCGCTCAAATTGCGTTATTAAGATATCATATAATATTGTTATATTATTTATGTATTGATTATCTTACTTGTCATCGTCTTGTCAAAGCCAAAGATATACAGATCCATGTCTAAGGGGAAAACGACCAAACGTCAGGAAGCCTTTTGCCTGAAGTTGATAATCAACCATGCGAGTTATCGGCCCTCTTTTGATAGTCCTTTAATAGCCAAATCGTCTTCAATGGCGTTTAAAACAAGAGTAACCAGACGATTTCGCCGATCCCCAAGATTTAATAAAACTGCCAAAATAAACTTAAAAGAAGGCGAAATCCTCAAAAAGCGCATCAACAAATAATTATTAAAATAACAGGTTTTAGATAGATGTTAGATCTGCTCTTGAAACGGAATACTAATTTACGCTTCAATGGAAACAGCCAAAAACTATAATCTGAGGAATTTGAAAATCCCATAAAGTAAATCCTCATATGCTATCCTATTTAAATACCAAATTTCATTGAGTTCGGTCTATTAGCTTTTGATTTTTTTTACGGAAACAAAATGCATGATTACGTGTGGACGGATAGGCTGACGGACTAATGGACGGGGCGATAACTATATCCCACGGTATTGCATATGCATATTTTGTAAATGTTCCTATTGTTTTTAACAACATATGACACAAAATATATTCTTCTTCTTCATATCGGTTGGACAAAAACAGAAGTAAAAACTTCTTATCGTTAGGAAAAACTCGTTTGTTTATGAATCACAATTTTATGCAAAACAACGGGTTGAAAAACAAAGTTTCTCAGTTTTTGAATCCCGATTTAACTTAGCCTTTAATTATTTTATTATAGATGTTACAGATTCGTTTGACACAATAATATGTTGAAATGAAATAATTTTCCCAGTCATTGCCCAAAAAATGTCAATTCTAAAAAAAAAAGTCAATAATTTGTTTCTTTTTTGTTGTTGAAACGTTTATGCGAAATCTATCCATTTTATAAATCTTATATAACTGAAATTTACATTTATTGATTTAAAATTTCAAGAAATGATTAAACAAATAACAACTTTAGAAAGTTATTTTTACTGTTTCAGGAATGAAGATGAGTGAAGCGTCTTCTCCATCGAGAAGGGTCTCCACAACTTCAAAATCACTCCAGGTCAACACTACTGCAGAATGCGCAAACGCCTGCTTCAGGAAACCTCTTTGTGTTGGGTTCAGCTTCAACATGCAAACTGTTCCAAGCTGTCTCCTCACAAACGAAAATGGCTATAATACAGTCCAAAACTGGGTCACTTATTGGGTCAATAAACAGGACCTGTCCTTCTGTCCTTGAACTTAATGTCCATCAGCTGATCAATCAGGACAACAGGATTGGTCCTGTTGGAGGACTTATCCTTCTGTGGATGGGTCCTGTGGGAGGACTTATCCTTCTGTCCTGAACTTGATGTCCATCAGCTGATTAGTCAGGACAACAGGATGGGTCCTGTGGAAGGATTTACACTCTGTCCGTGAACTTGATGTCCATCACCAGATCAATCAGGATAACAGGATGGGTCCTTTGGCAGGACTTGACTTTCTTTCTTTGCACTAGATGTCCATCAGCTGATCCATCAGGACAACATGATAGGTCCTGTAGGAGGACTTATCCTTCTGTCCGTGAACTTGATGTCAACAGGACAACAGAATTTGGCCTTAGGGAGAACTTATGTATATTTACTTGGAACTTTGTTGGCACCAAGATCCTGAGAGAGGAGTTGTTGTTTTATCCGGAATCTTTACTTCTATTACCGGATCTATGATGACAACATGATGTGTTCAGGGGAAGACTTATCTGTCTGTCTTTAAATTTTACATTAATCAGTTGAAACATGATGACAACAGGGTGGGTCCTTAAGGAGAACTTCTCTTTCTGTCCTTGTACTTTACATAAATTAGCCGATCCAAGAGGACAACAGGGGTTTGGGTCCGTTTGGGTGAGTTTACTTTCCGTACTTTAATTTTACATTATTTAGCGGATCCAAGAACACTTCTCTTTCTGTCCTTGAACTTTTTATAATAAGCTAATCAAAGAAGGCCTCGGGGGGTCAGTGGACCGTAAATTGGTCAGTGGAACTTTGAGAACAACAGGGTGTCTCGTAAACAACCAGTCACATTAATTTATCTGTCAATCGCTTTGTTAGCCACTGATGAGGGAGAAATATTTGACTGAGTATTCTAATCACTCTCCGGGTCAAGCAACATCGAGATAGGCAGATAAGCGAGTTGCTTTCTGGTACGGTCACTGCTGGCACTGTTGCTTAACTCTGTTGATGTATGTTGATGAATGAATGTACAAGCATGGAACAATTTAAGAAGTCAGATTAAGATTTTAAGATCTGGTTAAAGAATTGATTATTCTACCCTGGGAGACACAGGTAAAATGATTATGAAACTAATACTAATTATTGAATGTGTAGGTAAACAAGTCATAATTCCTGGTGTTCCGACAACCACGAGTAGGCCTTTTGGCAACAATATATGACATAAGACCCGATATTCTTACCATGAAAAGCAAATGTAAATCTCGATGATTAAGTCATGTCATATCTAAAGATGTTTTTCTTGGAAGTTTCTATGCTAAAGGTTATATTATTTAATTTTAATTATTGTTCATTTATTAAAATATGTCATACCTATTCCTATGTGTAGGTTTCGTTATGACGTACATTTGAAAGAAATGACGCAAGTTTTTTTACTTGAGATTTCAGTATTTTTAAGAGAGATGAATAAATTATTGGTTATTGTTTGGTACTCAAGCTTCATATAGGATAAATGATGCGATGCTTAAAGAGCCACTACCTGATTTTGATGACATACATGAATGGTTTTGAAACAAACCAAATTGCCATATGTGATGATAAAACATTCAAAATAACTTTAATATCCATCCCCGTGTGACGTAAAATGATATTTACGGGGTTTCCATGAAAACCTTAAATTGACCACATTTACCTACAGATATCCTGCTACGTCAGTGTTTTTGTTTCCGACTAGCTCAAACTGTACCGTGATATGTATCTAGACACACTCCTTTTCAAGGTCTTTATTCAAGCAGCCAATGAAATGTCTCGCAATCAGCAGTAACTTGCTTGATAGATATCAGGGTATTGTTTGATCTACGCAGATACAAATATGCTGATTTAGCGGGACGATAAAATGCAATCATTCATAAACGAAGTGGCTTTTACATAATAGTTAATAGATTATATGTTTGATGTTGTGAGTTTTATATATTGTGAAAAGAAGAAGATACATATTGTTATTTTGAGTCATTTCATTTAGAAGATAAATAGTTGCGTTTGTAAAATTTCCGGGATTCATTGTTATTCAACACCCGCAAATTTAGTTTAAAACCGAGGGAAATTTTACAAACGCAACTATTTATCGATATTGTAACATGACCGTTAGTTATAAGCATTTTAAGAGGCGAACTCTATTTTTGCGTAGGGAACTCTGAGTTGAAAGGTTCTAACGACTGATCCATTATTGTTATAGGTGTTCGCAGCTATAAAGAAGAAGGAATTCCCAGTGTTAAAGATACTAAAATAGTGTTCTTATATTGCAAACCAGTTGCACTCATAACGATGAGATCTTATAGTTTTCACTGGGAAATTTATGAGAGAGAAAACAGTTACATAACTCATAAACCAACAGGAACAAACCCGACTGAACAAATATCTTAAACTCGCCCAGACCATTGTGACGGTGACAGTGACGCGATCATTATGGCGTCATAACCGTTGGCCTTTGTGACGTCGTGCCATGGGAACGGCATTCGAAAGAAACCGGTCGCATGGCACAAGGCGCCAAATTAAGAGAAACTTAGCCAATTAAGAAAGTTTAGTTACAATAAACTAAAGCAAAAAGAAAAGTATTTTTGGCATCTACGGGAATGCGCAAGTTAGAAAATGACAACAACAACAGTAAAATGTTAATCGGGCACGAATATTGGGAGAGTCAGAACATTTTAATGTTGAGGCGGACCAAATAATGTATCCTTTCGCGGTGATTCGCCACAGCCAATTTGCGGGTGTTCATTGCCATTTAACACTGGGAAATCCTTCAAATCAACCAATCAGAAACGAGTATTTTCCGAAATCATGTTACAATTTATAATAGCCAATAGAATCCATGTTTGATGTTGTAATTTTTATATATTGTGAAAAGCAGAAGATACATATTGTTATTTTGAGCCATTTCATTTTATAATAGCCAATTTAATCTATGTTTGATGTTGTGATTTTTATATATTGTGAAAAGCAGTAGATACATATTGTTAATTGCGTAATTTATTGAAGATCTTAAAAAAACATTTCAGCAAGAGTTTGTATTTATTGATCAATGACATCATTCATAAACAGGGTGTATTTTTAATTACAGCCACTAGAATATAGAATATTGTGAAAAGAACTAGATACAGATTGTTATTTTGAGTCATTTCATTTTATAGTAGCCAATAAAATCTATGTTTGATGTTGTGAGTCTTATATACTGCGAAAAGGAGAAGATACATATTGTTATTTTCGTAATTTCTTGCAGATCTAACAATCAATTTCAGGAAGAGGTTGTATGTATTGATCAATGACATCATTCATAAACGGGTGTCTTTTTAATTACAATCAATATAATCTATGTTTGATGTTGTGGTTATGGAATATTGTGAAAAGAACTAGATACATATTGCTATTTTGGGTCATTTCTTGCAGGTCCTCAATATCAAACAAACGTTGCATAGATGACCATAAATTATAGAAATTTCCTTCATTTAGAAATTGTAAATGTTTGAATATGACTTTTTTTAAAACTTTGTAAATGTTAGGGTAGTAAGCATTCTTTTAGATTTACAAAATGTTTTGAATCCAATTAAAACTGTTTATAAAAGCTGTTTTTTCATCGAATGATAACTTCAAAAGAGTTTGAGATTTAAAATGCTTAAGGTCGTTTCATTGTACACGTATTGCAATATTGTAATTAAGAGAAAGAATATTCTTCGTTTGAATATTTATTTGTTGTGCATTTTGTCAATCGAAAGTTAATTGTTATAGATTTGAACGATTATTGTTGTTATTTCCTATTTTCATTAAATAAATATGTTCTGCAAAACGTTTATTGTTGTGTATCAATTTTCCCTTGAAACATCTGTTTGTAGGAAAAGAACTTTTACTTCCGAATAGTAAAATATTCCCCTTTTTGTAAATAGCTAAAAGCTATAAACGGCATGCATAATAGATGCAAATATTATATATGTTAAAAATCAAAATTAATATCCTAAAAGGACAGAACGGTGTATGTGCAGAACCTTTTAAGAAATATTCTAGACAAGTTTCGTAGAAATATATATTAAGCAGATCATTTTTGCATTATTTTGAAATATTTTTTTCACGAACTAGAAATGACAAAATGATCTTTGATGATGCAAAAATATTAATTTGTTAGCTTTTACTCATTTTGGTACTACCGAAAAATCAAAATGTTTAAGAGATGAAAGCCTTGACCATATAAGCTCCAGAAAGCTGAACTCAAACACTGTAGGACATATTTACATGAAAATTAATATCTGGAACAGTTATCATGCTTAGATATGCCGTTAATGGGTTTTCATCTTTTTGGTATCTTTCCAGTTTTATTTGAATTCATGATTTATTTGAGACTGGTAGGGTATGTTTTCAACAGTTGATCGTTGTCAACAATAATACATTGAACTAAGAAAGAAACGCGGATCATTTTTTTTGTTTGAAATTTGTATTAGTATCATGATTATAAAGCCATAATTTATTGCATTAACAAAGTGCCATTCCATCAAAACCAAACCACATGACCACGCTGAAGTATGGGCAAACCTCAAGACGAGTGAGAATGTATATCAGGATGTGAGAAGTGTTCTATAGGATCGTGATCTTGAACAAGAGTCACTGAGTAAGATGGTATGATGTCTCAAGAAATTATAATTATAATTGACTATCGAGAATAATTGTTTCTGTTTGGCGTAAGCCAATGAAATATGATAAACGGTAAAGCCATATATTCGATGTCATTCTAAAGATTGTGAACAACAAAAAAAGGGTGCAACTGCCTATTGTTTGACAGGTTGTGTCCCGAAATCTCCCAAACATCTACATGCCAAAACTTCTACACAAAGTCTGTGCACTTACCTATTTGTATAATGGAACAGTCCAAGGGTTGGGCTATAGAAGGAATAGAGGACTACATGTGTCGAGGATAAAAAAATGTTCAGTTTGGTAATGAAAGCCGTTTTTGAAAGCCACTTTTGATGGGCTGCTTAGACTTATCTGGCCACAAACCAGTAGACGAATGACTGGCCACGCCCCCTTTTTGTGACGTCATAAACAAAATCAACTTCGTTATCTATACATCTATCTTAACAATACCACAGAAAAATCCAATGATTAACGATTTTCAGAAAATGTTTTCCACTCACTTAGATAAGTCTGACGATGTAACACTATGTAAAAAGATATCCAAATCAATTGTAATTAAACAATTATTAAGGCGGTATTTGATTGAAATATTTGAACTCTGTATAGTCTGTTTATTACGTCACAGTTCTATGACCCCTTGCCCAGGTGGGTTTTTCACAGCCGATACTTACACTGTCTAACGAGCTTCTCCTTTCGTATCAAGTTTATGTCCCAAGTGAAATAATTTGGCTTTTTCAAGAGCCTTGGCGAGTGACAAAACAAAATTATTTCACGAGGGACACAAACTTGATAGGAAAGGGGATCGAGTTATGTATCATATTTATTACCAACTTGCATTCACACAATTTACTGCTATTTTAAAAAACTGTTTATGTGCCTATATCAAGAGACGGAACGGCGGATGAATATCCAACCACGTCACAGCCTCAAAGATGATCATATTACGACTTTTAATATTCAAATTCTATCCAATGTTAATTCATAACATGTGGTTAAATGTAAATAACGAGCCCTAGTCTTGACCAAACCGTACATCAAAATAAAATCACCCTTACGCGAGAACAGGTCAAACATTTTCTTTCTTTGGTCAACGGCTGCCATTTGCCTGTACCTTTTCGTCAAAATATGTAAAAAAAGCAGTAAAATTAAGTTTCAGATGGTTATCATTGTTGAAACACGCTTCATTTTGGTTAAATATTGTCTTAAGAGTATTCAATTGTATTTTTATCTCATAGAGATAACAAGCAGTGCCTTTCTGTTTCAGTTTGGAGCGACACAGCAACATCACAAGCATATTTGTGCTGATTATTAAAACCTTAGGTTTTTATAAATGATCCTGGCAAAATCAGTTACAGTTCTAAATTGTAATCTTTTTGTCCTCCTATGTATTCCTTATTCATGAAGTAGAAAATATTCATAAGAAGAACTGAGATTTTGAAGTGTGACTCAGATTCACTCAGTGTCATTCAAAATTTGTAATTGAACGTTCGTTTTATAATGTTTTTAGTAGTCCGGACAATGTCAAAGTTCATCGTTAGCCAATCAAAGCACTTAGAGGTGTTTTGACCAATATATGTCGTAACAAATTGTTATGAAACCCTTTTACTAAGTTCCATGTGGGTAATAAAGGTGTTTATTGGACAAATTAAAAAAATTCAAGTCCAGTTTTTGTTGTTGAACGAAAATCGGGAAGTGGTAAAGTCATGGTTAGTGGATGTTTAAATGTTTTCATTTTACTGGCAGATCAAGGCATATCTTTTCAAATAATCTAATACAATTCAGATTCCATTAAAATTCACTCTTTTAGCTTCTTTGTTATTTTAATACCACATGACATATATTTAGAAAATCAAACCATTTTAGTTAATCTTTGAATATCTTCATTATGTTTATTCATCCTGCTTCGTTTGTGTACATACTGTGTTGTACGCAAAGTCAGTTTTGTTTCTGCACCTTTCCTCGGGGCTTATTGATGGCCAGGCCCTTAATTGAGGCCCAGACCTTATTCATAACACATAGTTTAGGGGGTGGGACAATTAAAATATTCAAGTTAAGGTGACTTTACCCCCTGGCTGCTATTAGAGGTCCGGCCCTTATTTGAGATCCGGCCCAAATTAGAGGAAATACGGTAGTTTCTCAGAACTGAGAAACGGGCATGAAAGGTGGAATCCAAAGGATTGAAGTAACTAGTGTCAGTATCGTAACCTGTCAGATTATCATATTCATCAATATTACCAAATAAGTAGTAAACTAATACTAAACAATGAAATAATAACAAAACGCTTACTGGAGTTTTTCATTTGGACATTGTCTTAGACTGAAGGAAATTAGTGACGGAACCCAGGAGGAAGTGGAGTACAGAAGAACACTGATATAATGAACTCCAAGGGACCAAAGAATTTAGGTCGATATAACCGGTGTTCGCTACTCAAATTTGGTCGTCATGCATAAAGCTTCCAACGGGACTTAATAATTTATTCACTGTATCTGATTTTTTGCTATATCTGAGTTCTACTGTGTATAGCATAGCTCCGAGCGCCAAGTAAGGTGAAAAACTAAAGGAGGTTTAAACTCATCTTAGATAACAGAACCTCCTGCAAGCCGCAGATGAAGTCACATTCCGAAATTCACCATGTTGTGGCTTTGGTTGTTTGTTCTAGAATATTTCGTATGCGAATATATATCCTGGCAAATAATTATCAACTGTATATGTAACTTGTATATATTTTATTTTATAATTTTGAACGATTTAGAATGATTTAAATTCTCTGGCTACTTGAATATGTAAGATTAATTTCTCCATAAAAAAAAAATGATATGCTAAGCGTTGAAATACGATACAATAATGGTATGACGTCGCTAGAAAACTCTCGAGTCAGGACCTTTTGAACATAAATTACTACATTTCCGACCACAGAGGCATAAACGGATATCTTTTGTTTGAGTCCAGTGGCAGGCATTTTTGTGTGAACACCTTTAATTCATTTTGTGTAAGAAAAATGAATCGCATGACCAAACTTTACACCATATATTTGATTTATTACTGCTTCATTTAGTTAAAATAAATTGGGTTTCAATTGGAACCAACAATATCATTTTCCTGACATCACTTTATATTCTCCCTAAAAACGTGCTACTGCCCCTTTAAACACATAAATGATTTTGTATCGCTCGTTTTACACAAAATCATTACTTCGTTTAACAAAAACTAGTATTCAATGGAAGGTATCCTCTATTCAAAAGACATCAAGAGAGACCTTCGTTGTATACTATCGATTCCTCTCGGTTGTTTACTTGGCAGAGAATTTTAACGAGTAGGAAGTTCTTTCAGCAGTGTGTGTTGGTGAAAACCAAAGCCTATCCATAAATATTATCATTCAAGTTAGTTCACTGTTTTTAAGTTTAAATGACTTTCCCTCCATATGCAGTCAATATGTTGTTTAATCTGGTGCTAATGCAGAAATAAGGGAATACAAAATAAATCCTATTTTAACTATTTTCTGCAATGACAACATTCAAGATCAACAAATACATCTCTGATTATTTCCATTGACTAAAATGATCCAAAAAAAGTAACGATGTTCATTCCTTTTAACATGTTTATACAGAGATATATTCATTCATGTTAAATCATATGAAAGCACAATCTCATTTCTTATATGAAATACCAAATAATCAGTTACCAGAGGAGTACAATTTTAATAAATTAACTATCAAATTCAACATTACTCAACTGTTACTAAACAGTGAATACCATTATACCATTTGAGTCCAAAAATGATCTGAAGCACTGCCATTCTTTGCCAATTTTGTATATTGGATGATAATCTTTTTAAAATTCCTAAGAAAACAATACATTTCTAAAAATGTGATGTTATACTCTGAGTGAATTCATTGACTGTGATTTCCTATGACGTTGAAGTCAATCGATCCGAATATTGAAAAAGGCTTCTCAGCAGTCTTAAAATATCTTTCACATTGTGTCAATATCAAAATGTATTCAGAACAAGTCGACGATGCCATGCTTAATTGAGGTCGGGATGACGATGTTGTAAATAAATGATGCAGAGAAACGTATAGTATTTACTCAATATGCATCATATTTTACAATCTGAAACTTGACATGACTGGTTACACAGTTTTGGCACAGTAACTGTTTTCGACCCAGCCTCTGAAGAAAGATGTTTGCTGTTTGTCTCCTGATTGCAGTGTCCACTCCAGAAATCACAGGTATTCAAATTAATAGTTACATTGCTATGTCTATTGCAAAGTTTATAATATCAATAAACAAATGAAAATCAACTCATGTGGTCGAGAAAGCCTGATTGGTTTCTGGCAAGGCATGGCATGGCATGGCGTCAGATGTCTATCCACAAAAGGTCGTTCACTACATTTTCACCATTTTGACTTCTCCAGGACCATTGACTGATGAAACAAATCAGTGTAAATAATAAAGTTTGGAATAATTCCTGTCAGAATTTTATACTTTCCCAATGGGTATAATCTTTTTCAGAAAGAATTATTTTCAAATGAAATGTTTTTTTTTTTAGATTTGTGAATTCGACTTTGGTGATAAGTTGAATTTTAAAAGTATATATACATTAACCTTGGATTGTTTTACTTTGAAATGGTATATATTTTCATGATATGTTGATTTGATTTGCATTACTTTCCCTAAATTTTGGTTTGATTAATTTAGATTATTACAAACAAATTTGAAAATGTTTGACAAAATGTTGACAATATTAATGAATATAATATGTATACTAACTTTTTGAATTAATAGAAATATGTTGATTTTGAAAGATATTTTTATGCTGTATCGTGTTGATTTTGAAAATTCATGTGTTAAGCAAATATTCACTTTGATAGATTTATTGACTTTGAAGTAAGGTTCATTTGTGAAGTAGAACTTTGTTAAAACATTGAATTTTACAGTTACAACTTTTGTGATGTGTTGACTTTGAAAGAAAGTTCGATTTGGTGAAATTTTGATTATGATCTTTAAAGTTTCCCATTGGTGTAATATTGATTTGGAATAATAACTATGAGTGAATAATAATATATAAAGATAGATTGACTTTGATGGTATGTTCATTTTTTAGAGTTGTTTTTGTTGACATATTGACTGAAGAGATGCTTTGTATTCTGTTAAAATGTTACTTGAATGCAATGTTTGCTTAAATGAGTGTTGACGCCTGAAAATATATGATGTTGGGAAATGTTTGACTTTGAAATTGTTGCCTCACAGAACTATACTGAGTTTGACGAGATATTGACTTGAAAATTGAAATTAACAATATTTTGCTTTGCTGGCGATCTACTTTAAATGAAATATTGACTAAGATAGAATGTTAAACTGAAACGATATACAATAAGGACAATTCTTATGGATGAACAACTTCTTTATTCTGTGTAAGCGACGTTTCGACATAGATTCTAATGTCGTTGTCAAGCAAGTGATACATGTTCAAGGATGGAGGAATTATATACATGGTTAGGGAAGGGTTGTTTATACAATAAATAAGCTTGATGTACAGTGTTGTGATAAGAAAATGAGCAATGTTGATAGGATGTACAAAAAGGATTAAGTTGATTGGAAGCCAAATAGATGTTTTTACAAGGGAAGAGGTTGATGTACATTGATTGAGTAGGTACCACACCCCACAAGTTGTGTTTATACAATGGATGAGATTGGTATACATGTTGAAAGTAATGAAGAAATGAAGGTGAAATTATGAATTACAATATTCAGGATTTACAAAGATAAATTATTTTAACAAGTCATGGTAGGCCCTTGGGATGAAATATCCTTCATCTCTGTTGAGAGAAGGGTTAATCTTTTTGATGTGAACTGCTTCGAGGAGTTTGCGGATTTTGTAGTCAGGCTGGTTTCTTTCTATGATGCTGATGTTGCTCCAGTTGATGATGTGGCCGGGGTTGACGTTGGCATGATCTGCAATTGCTGATTTTGAGTCGTTCTTTTTCACTGAAGCCTGATGTTCTTTGATCCTCAGGGTGAGTGGTCGTGATGTTTCTCAATTGTCCTTATTGTTCATCACACCAACTTCTAGACACAGAATAAAGAAGTTGTTCATCCATAAGAATTGTCCTTATTGTTCATCACACCAACTTCTAGACACAGAATAAATAAGTTGTTCATCCATAAGAATTGTCCTTATTGCTTTGGGGTCCAGAGACCCCAAAGTTATGTAACATCTGATATTGAAAACTAATGGCAGAAGTTTCGCTCTATATTACTCTTGGAAACTTCAAAGAGAAGTTTCAGCCAATGATATTTGTTTTAAGCATATCCTGGTATTTCAACGACCAATGGACCGTGCTGTAGCAAATTTATACCCACGTGACCATGTGGGTGGTACGAAATAATTGGCAAGCTTTAACTTGGAAACTGATTATAATAATAATGCTATGATGTAAAATATATCGTAAATTTTCCAAAATATATAGATGAGCATTTACACCATTAATAAATATCAATTTTGCATATGCATGTGAGCTGTTTTGTAGTTATTCGGGCTATTTTTTCCATTCCACATTCGGAAACGACATTCCATTTTTGTATAAACTAGGAATTCGGTTCCTCAAATTCTTTTTACTATAACGCGAGCGCTGAATGTCCCGCCTTGTCAATGACTGATCGTTCACTCAATGCATCTCACCGCTTCACGAAAAAAATTATACTGAACAGGCCATTTTCAAATTTCATGTTTCAAAACAAACGTTATGGATGATTTATTTACGATTAAAGGTGTCTTTCGAAGAAAGTATTGACATAGAGCCTAAAGTATGACAACATATTCTTAAATGTCATCCTATAATATAATGAAAATTATGAAATTTTAGCTGAGATCATTTCTAAATTGTTCAGCAACTTTCGGCTGTAATTCGATCAACACTCAATTAAGGAAAATTATTCTTGCAACATGTAATTAACCTGAAAGTCAATAGCACAACTATTTATCTTCTAGCTAATCACTGGTTCTTGTATTAACCTCACCGTCAGCTATCTTTTAAAGCAACATAAATTTGAATAACCGTATTAATGTTTAAAAATGTATATCATAATTGAGATAGGAGACGTATCTATCATTATTGAAATTTAAACGGAACGAAAGAGTCGTTTAACTATGTACATAGTGTACAGATAACTATCAAAACAAAGAGCAAAGAACATGCGTCTCCGATTGGAACAATTTATTCAAGTAAAAGACCCCGTCCCCGTCCTCCCTAACCTAAATCTCCTGGTTCTATATAGTGATACATAACCGGGTGCCCCAAAGCTTGCCTTTTTAAAGGCTTTTCTTGTTGTTCATCACACCAACTTCTAGAATGCCAATCAAAGAAGTAAAACGATATAAATATTTTGATATTGTTGAAATGTTGACTTTGAAAGAAACATTTCATCAACATAAGTTGCTTCATTGGGAAATTCATTTTGGTATTATCATTATTCTCTATTATCGTATATCGTATAATGATTGTGTTATAAATTATCAAATTCATTCCTTCTTGCGACATTGAAAAAAAACATTGAAAAAAATACCAAAGGCATTATAGACATGAACTATGAACTTGTCAAAGTTAAGATGTGCCCTGATGAACAAGCGTTCACTTTGCATGCCAGAATCAACGGTATATATATTTATTTGATGATGCAATGAAATTTGTTGATTTTTAATAATAAATCATAATTTAGTTTTTTCTTAAAATCATAACAATGAATACCCTCTTTTGATAACATTCATTTATGTGTCAAATTTATTACTCAAACCCATTTTAATATTGGAAGTGAATTGTTTCAAAGACTTTGTTGGCTCCATTGCTTACAATATGCCATAACCGTTGTCTTTAGTCTTTTTGGTTATGATACTTTAGTTGAACCAAAAATGCTTCTGAGTTAGAATATCCCATACTTCAGCAGTGATCTCTTAATCACTATCATGAATGGTATAGTTCCTACGAAAAAGTATAAATAATTACATTGACTGCTAAAACCGAAATATGAATAATTATTATTTTTAATAAAAACTATTTTTTTTTACTGACTGGTATCTTTTAATATATATATTAGTCCAAGTACTCAATGGTCCAGTTAAATCCAAACTGTATCAAAATGTAAATCAAATACAGTTTTTTTTACAGAACATAAGATGATAAAAGGCGACACAACAATTGTTTTCTGTTAGCATAATATTTATGTGCAACTGCCTTTCTTTAAATTTGAAAGATGTTTTGATGTCATGTAACATTGCATTTTAGCATTTGGTTTTCTTTGAAAGTTTAACATTTGTAAATTATTGACTTTGAAAATTCATGACGTAGGTAAAATGAAACAATCACTTTTAATATTGATTTCGTTAGATCATTTGTTGTTGTTGAAAGTCAATTCTTTACTGAATTGTATCTATAAATAGATTTTGTTTTACAAAGAAGACTTAAATATGTTTTGGTATTTGTTCTCATTGAAAGTTCAAATTTGGTAAACTATTGACTTAATGCATGACGTAAGTGAAATGAAATGCCTATTTTGAATAAGGATTTCATTAGATTATATATTTTTAAACGTAAACGTGGAATTCTAAAAAGAATTTACTTTTCTTTACAAAAAAAGACTCAATGAATTGTTTTTAGAAGACTCACTACATTAAATTTCTTTATTTACTTTAAGCTGAACAGCTCTTTAATCGTCACATTTTCATAAAGATATAGGTGGACAAGCATCAATTACATTGAAGCAGCGCATATATTTCATATGTGGAATGAACATTATATTCAAATGTAAATTTCTTGTGTTACACATATTTATCAAAATGCATCAATATCATGCAGCTGTTTAAAGCTGTACAGACTATCTAATTGTATTACTTTGAAGTGGATGTTTCTTTTCATGTAAAAGATCTGTCTTTTATCTGCATGCACGAATTAAAACGAAATAATACTTGTCAAATTTCATATTTACAGATTATACCTTTTCTTCTTTTTACAAACACTCACCGAGAGAATAGATGTCCAAATACAATTTTTTCCTTAACTTTTTTTCAAAGTAAATAAGAACGTTTCCAATGAGACAATGAAAGAGTACAATGGATAATTGAATTTGTTACGAGGCAATCAGAGTCTATTGAACATGTTAAAGGGGCAGTAGCACGTTTTCAGGGGGAATATAAGGTGATGTCAGGAAAATGAAAATTAATGGTATCAATTGAAAGACAATGCATTTAAAGTAAATGGAGCAGTAGTTATCCAAATATTTAATGTATAGTTTAGCCATGCGATTCCTTTTTCTTACACAACATGAAAAGAAGGTGTTCACACAAAATGAATGCCCATGGATTTTATGTGAATCTTCATACTTTGTCCTATTACTATGGATAATTGGTTTGTGTTATGAGATTTTTGACACTATAAAAATAATACATTTAGCATTAAAGTACACTTATCAGTGAAATTTTAAAATATAAAATTGTCAAAAAACCTGCTACTGTCCCTTTAACAGGCTAATTTTGTAAAGGAAGATGTTCAACCATGTTACAATAAACAAATCATAACTGATTAAACAGCCTCCTAAGTATCACATATATCTATCCCTGACTTGTGAGGTAACCGTAGTACGATGTTGTATTGACTGGAAAGTTGCCTGATCGAGAGGTATCGACTGTTGCAAGGCGGTATCTTCTTAAAGCTTATAGACGCAGAATAGTGACAATAGAAATGTTTAAAGTCGAGATAAACAGTCCAACTTAATTATTGAATGTTATCGCAAGCATTCAGAATTAAAGTTACAAGTTGATGCCGCCCAATAGGTTTTATAACTAGTATCCATGAAAATTGGAAGTGTAAATTTCCCCTCAGCGAAAAAGTGTCTTTTTTTAGATTTTCATTGAAAACAAACAGTTTTCTTATATTGACATTAACAATAACCAGGTACCCAATTTATTCACTATCCTCTGCAATGGAGTGAATTACTTCCTATATTCAGGCACGGAATTGTACAACTGCAGGAAAACTCATTGAAGAACTTGAAATCAAATTCAATAGCCAATTTCAAGCCACTACATCTTTGATTGGCTAGCCTTCAAGGTAAAAGGCTTTAAAGCTCTACATTAAATTTCAAATAATTCTTTGATAATGTACAACATTAATCCACGAACTTACGAGTGTTGTACCTACGGAATTTGAAATTTCAAGATACAAAGTTGAAGTGCAATAGATCTATTCAAAGTTTAAAGATATTATGTTGAAATATCAAGATGCAAATTTCGAAAATAATTAATATATTGGCCTATTTTGGCTTCCGTTTAAACTTGCTACAGTATTCCAACAGTTGCCTCATATTACTTTTGACCCCGCTCTCCTAAACTTGTGAATATTTGTCAAAATGTATTCAGCTGTGATTGATCCATGTACCTTGTTACCTTGTTCAAGATTGATTTTCGAATCAAATAAGTTTTCTGCTTGTTTTATTGATAAGAACCTCATTAAGATAAGGTTTCACAAGTCAGCTTGTTTCTATCTGATCTTTACCACACTCCTTGATTGCTTCATCTGGATGTGTCTGACATATAACTAAGCTTTGTAAAGCATGATTTCAATGTTGCCTATGTTATTTTTTTGGGTTACTTTAGCAAGTAATGAATTTTCATTTCTGAAAAATTTAAAGCTCAAAACGTTCATATGAAGAGAAAATACATTCCCAGTTGCCCACAAACAAATATAAAACTTTAATTTCATATGGAGCTATGGTTACAGTATGAAACAGGGAGGTTTTTGTAAAACAGCTAATATCAAATATTTTGTTCCTCTTTTCGTAAATACTAAGGTAAAGACAATTATGATAGGGAAAGCAACTGTGTGTTTTAAGAAAGGTCTGGCAACGATGTGTCTACAAAAAAGCTTGGCTTGTCAGCATATATATATAGAAATAATCCAATTTATTGGCTAGTACTTTCAACTCGAGACTGGCTTAAACTTACTTAAACTTACGTAAACTTACCTAAACTGATCTAAGATACAACACAAAATCATCTTAAAATAACCAACACTCTATTTGATATAACAGGAGAAAGCTGGTATTTTGCAGTAAAAATATTACTTTATGACATGAGTTATTATTGTGTTGTAAGAGGTAAGAGTAACGATGTTAACATCAAGTTTTGTTTATCACGAAAAATGTTGGCAAATTATAAAGAAAAATAACCACTTAGAAGTTGATTAAACGAATGAAAATCCAACAGGGGCAGATTATTCTATACACTATTTTCAAAACAAGTGTATTCAACATGAGGATTTAGTTGTTCTAATCGATAGTTGTTGTATTATAATGAGCATAGGATACTTTAATTATAGGAACTGTTGACTGTTATTGACTGTCTCACGATATTGTAATTACTGGAAAATGTTATTGATTTCGTAAATCACCTTGCTTTGTACTTCATAGGGTTTGAGTAAGAAACTATTGATGAAAAGTGTTTCTTGGTGCTTTGCAAAGTATGTTCATGTGTCTGATATATAATTAAGCTTTGTAAAGCCTCACATTCCATTTTGCCTATGTTGTTTGTTACTTTAGCAGGTTATGAATTTTCATTTCTGCAAAATTTAAAGTTCAAAACGTTCAAAATAAGAGAAAATGCATTCCCTGTTACCCAATAACAAATATAAAACTTTAGTTTCATATGTACTTATGGTAAAATTCATTGAAGCAGTATTGAATTTACAACTCATTTCCAGGTTAAAAATGACAATTTTTTGAGTTTGGAATAAATTCCTTTGGAAGTATTCCAATGAAATTTTCCTGTCAGATTTGATTCAAATGGAAATGTTCAAGTAGAATACTTTCTCCAAAGGAATGTTTCCAAGTTTTTTTCAAAAGAGATATCACCTTGCATTTTTAGATTTGCAAATTTTATGCATTTTGACTGTTTTAAGCTGAGGTTAGAATATCAATATGTAAAAATTATATTTTTTGGATATATCTTTTTTTCACAAAATTTAGATTGAAGTAGGTGATAAGTTGAGTTTAACATTTGTAAATCATTACATTTTAAATTATAGATTGCTTTTGATAATAAATTAATGCTTTGCATTTTTTACGGAACTTGATTGATTTGATGAATTTAGATTATAGTGAAATATCAACTTTGAGGTTCATTAGGAATTCAAGTTTTTGGTAAAACGTTGACTATCAGAGCTGTTACTTGTTGACAAATGTTACCATGTATTTGAGGATAAATAGATTTGGGAAATTTGATTTAACTTTCTCCTGGTGTATTGTTGAATATTTGATGTAGTGAACTGATAACTTTTAAATGATGATTTTACGAGTTTAGGAAACATGAGCTTTGAAAGAAACATTGACTTTGATGATGTGTTCATTTTTAGCTCATCTGGCCTGTAAGGCCCGATGGGCTTATGGTATGGCATATTGTCTGGCGTCCGTCCGTCCGTCCGTAAACTTTGTGGAATTTCGACTTCTTCACCAGAACCATAAGGCCTAGAAAGCTGAAACTTTTTGTGCAGACTCATTGGCTAGTGAGGATTATAAATTGTAGCTTTGGTGGCCCTCTGACCCCTAATAAGGGCCAAAGGGGCCACCCCCTAAACACCTATTTTCATCTTCCTCTCCTGAACCATGAGGCCTAGAAAGCTGAAACTTTGTGTACAGACTCCTTGGCTAGTGAGGATTATAAATTGTAGCTTTGGTGGCCCTCTGACCCCTAATAAGGGCCACAGGGGCCACGCCCTAAAAACCTATTTTCATCTTCTTCTCCTGAACCATGAGGCCTAGAAAGCTGAAACTTTGTGTACAGACTCCTTGGCTAGTGAGGATTATAAATTGTAGCTTTGGTGGCCCTCTGACCCCTAATAAGGGCCACAGGGACCACGCCCTAAAAACCTATTTTCATCTTCTTCTCCAGAACCATGAGGCCCAGAAAGCTGAAACTTAGTGTGCAGACTCCTTGGCTAGTGAGGATTATAAATTGTAGCTTTGGTGGCCCTCTGACCCCTAATAAGGGCCACAGAGGCCACGCCCTAAAAACCTATTTTCATCTTCTTCTCCAGAACCATGAGGCTTAGAAAGCTGAAACTTTGTGTGCAGACTCCTTGGCTAGTGAGGAACAAAATTGTAGCTTTGGTGGCCCTGTGACCCCTAATAAAGGCAACAGGAACGTCCTTCAAATCTATTTTCATCTTCTTCTCCTGAAGTATAAGGCCTAGAAAACTAAAACTTGTCGCCTATATACTTAATTTTATGAGTGGTGACCCTGTGGCCTCTACAAAGGGGGAATCACATTGGCCACACTCTACAGCATTATTGATGATGAAGCCTGATGATGAATTCATGCTATATTTTTAATTCGGTTATGTTATGTGTCTCTTCTAACTTCAATGTTTGTCAATAGGTAATGGGCCCACGATAGTACATTTTTTAAGGTTGACACTTGGTTAACTAATGGTGCACCCAAAGAACTGACAGAAACAAATAGTACATAACATACTAATTAGAGCCTCGCACCTCTTGGTGGAATTATCATGACAGTTTGACATCAATTTCTGATGTAGAGTTAAAAGTTGTTGCACATTAACCTATTGCTTTCTCATTACAGTTAGAAAACGCTGATATTACGAAGGCGTATAAACGATTTCAAAGCAAAAAAATCACTGCAAAAAGTTGCTTTATCTTAAAAAGTCCCAGAAAATCACTGTCAAAAATATATAATGAATAAATCTTTTTCATCATGTAACGCAAATGTCAACATAACAATAACCATTGTGACAAATAAGTTATCAAATACAGGTTTGAATCCATTCATGTTCTTAGACTAGTCAAAAACAGAACTGGCAAAAGGACACAAATATTTTATTTAAGCTTTATTCACTTATATACAATACTTATATAAAGAGATTATTTCCCTCGGAGTGTGAGGGTTATTCACAAATTTGCACGAATTTTGTAAACGACATATGACACACTTCCGAGGGTAATAATTTCTATAATACCGATTCAATCCCAGTATATTCTCTAAGAAATATCCAGAAAAAGAACGGCTTCCCTTGCGACTGCTGGCTAAAGTGACGCCAGGAACAATGGTTTTATAATGTCACAGACGAATATATACGGGAATTCGCACTACAACAATCGTTGTTATGCAAAAAGGCAGAAAGTAGACAAAAAGTGATATGTGCACATGTGCTCATATTTAAAATATGTCATTACCTTTAACCCTATTGGTAATAAACGAACTGATCTAGTAAAAAAGTAAAGAAATCATTTACTTGTTGTATTAATTTTTCACAGTAGAGAAGTATATTAAAATCATAATCAAAGTGTTATTATTCAAAGAGTGCACTCTATTGTAATTTTACCTCTTGAGGAAATCTTGACACAGAATTGCAAGTTTTGTTTATGATCTGGACATTTATATGCCAGTTGTCATTGAACATAGGAAGAGAAGAGGTTGAATTGAGATCAATTCAGACAAGATACAAATTCAAATTATCTGAACAGACAACAGCAGGGTGTTGTTTTATGGCAATGATTATTCCTTTTTACACAATTTATTTCTTCACACCCAGGGGAAAATCTCATGCTGAACAAGCCAAGTATTCAGTCTACAACAGCGGGCCTTGATAACATCGCAGGGCTGGCTAATGACGGAGATATTTCAACGTGTAGCAGCACTAGCAGTGGTCTGTACCACTGGCAGGGTGACCTTCAACAGAGCTATCAGTTCCTACGTGTTACTGTGACTTCACACTCATATTACAGTGAGTGCATTGTTTTTATCAACTATATTATGTTTACACTGAGGTATAAATAGAGTTTCTCACCCAAGTAGATGTCACTTGATCTTCACCAAGTGATATCTCCTGTGGAGCACAGTTTGATAAAAGAAAGTTTACATATTGCTTGGTTTTATCATATATAGAAGTTTCAAATCCAAATATCACAAGGTTTGGACGTCATACTCTAAAACTGACGAATACAGAAGATTAAAGATCAGTAAAAGAATGGTTTTAAGGGTTGTTTTAGAAAAAGTTTTTTTTAAAGAATAGTTTTTTAAATTTTTAAATAAACATATGTAAAAAAAAATATTTTGATAAAACATAGATTTTTATATATCATATTATTTTCTATGTTTTATTTTGCAAAAAATTTAATATATCGAACTACTTTTCTAAAAAAATTATAAATAGGCCCCTCTCTTTAAATATCAGCAAACGAAAATTAGTCTCATCCTTAGGTAAGATTAACATACTTCGGGCCTAAATAGTTAAATGTCTGTCCAGTATTTCGAGGATAGGAACAAAGGGGAGGTAAATTTTCTGGTCCAACCAGAAAAGAAGAACACAGGATTGTTCAGACGTGTGCTCAAAATCGTTAAATCATATTTACTATTTCCCCCAATCTTTTAAAGACTTCAGTACGACTATACATCAGCAATAACACTTTGCAACACTGACAACATGAGTATAATGTTTTAGCCTATTTGAAAAACGCTTACATCGGAGTGTCTACGGTTGACGTGAGCATCAATGCGGTTGGAGAGGTCACTGTATGCGGACAGTGGCCATCTGTGGACTTGTTAGCAACCATAATCTTCGCTTGTCATCCTCCTGGACCAGTGAGGTATGTCAGGATCTGGAGGGAAGGAGTTCCAGATTATCTGACGATTGCTGAGGTTGAGGTTTACAACACCACAGGTAAAGGGCGTGTATAATTTCCGAATTGATATGAAGTTTGATCATCAAATAGGATCCCACTGCTCGTTTTTCATTGCAATAATTACCAAATTTAAGACATAATCTCATAACATGAAATGTTTTCCAGATAAACTATGTCTTCACCATGAATCTGTAATCATTGTAAGAAATGATGAAAGGAAAGGTTTCATTAAATATGGCATTTCTCAAACGTTAAGGGTAAGGTAAACAGCAGGTATCAAATATATTTATGTCAAACACTAACGCAGCGTTTCCAATCTTAAGATGGTCAGTGAAAATTATTATTATGTTGCTCCCTAGCAAAAATAAATACATAGTAACTTTGAGTATTATTGAAGCTAATCAAATTTTTAAAAACATGATACAGAGGTTAAAGCTATTGGGTGCCTTGAAGTAACGAATGGTCAAAGTTTAAACTTATATTGCAGTTCTATTGAAAGCTTATTACATTGTGTCCTTAGACAATTTCCAGCAAGAATAGATAGATCTACAGTATGCTAATTAAATCCATGGTTTCTTGTAAGAACAATACCATATTGGTTTACAGTTTTCTATTGCTACAGTTGCTATGTGATTTATGATTTATGATTCAACAAGGCTAAATTGATCTTCATTAAAAGAATTCTTCTTACAAAATTATACATCCATTTCTGGATCCAGTGCCGGATCTTTCTTTTGAACTCACACGTTTAAAGGATTAACTCCATACCATTGACACATGCTTTTGCTGTATGTACGGTGTCTTGGAATCAGGGAATTGTTTTATGAAAATGAATGCATGCATGCATGAAACCCGTTCACTAAATCAGAGAACTTGTTTACTTATTGAATTTGATTTTCTGTCATTACATTTCTCGAAACATCATGGGTGTAACAAAATATCCAAATTAGAATCAGATGTAATCTGTCCACTGCCAGTTTGACTGGCCATTTTGTTTATTTCCATTCAAGAGCTGGCAGTGACGTATGCTGGTTTGCCAAATACTTCTGGAAAGGTCTGCTGCATATTATTGCTAATTGATTACCATATTCGTGTATGATATCGATTTCAGTACCCATATAGTATTTTTTGTCAAGAATTTACATTTGAAAAAGAAATCTAGGAGCAAGTAATTGATCATAGTAATTTTCCTTTGTCAAGGAATGATGGCCATTTTTACCAAATCAAAAGTAATAATTAATTAAGTCGGTTCATTAATTATTAGAATGCATTTTCCATTGTCAATATGTGACTTCAAAACTAGAGATACTGTAGATTTTGGTAATACTTGGGATTTTTCCTGTTTCATTAAATTTTGTCTGTTATGCTGGTGAATTATTTACACTAGTATTTGAGAAAATTAACCCCATCGGCCATGCCCAAGGACCAAATGTGTCCCAAATAGGTATTTTCATAAAACCAAATTTCTCTGTTAATATCAGGTTTTGTAGTACAAAAGTGGTATCAAATTAAATCTAATTTGACAGTGATTCTGAAAATGTGGGTTTCAGTTAGAATTGGTTGAGATATTTTTACCCATGCATTGAAGAGGATTAACCCCTATCGGCCATGGTCATGGACCATATGTGTCCTTATTATTGTATTTTGTTAAAAACTTAATATCTCTGTCAATATCTGGCCAAATAGTGTAAAAGTGGTATCACATTGATGACTTTGTTATGGAGATTATTTAAAAACAGGTGTGAACTTCAACTGATTGATATATTTTTTCATTTGCATTGTAGAAAACTACCCCCAATGGCCATGCCCAGGGACCATATGTGTCTCGATAGAATTATTTAGTGAAAAGCATGATATCTCTGTTAATATTGTGTTTTATATTGCAAACGTGGTACCAAATTGAAGCTATGTTTATATATATTCTAAAAAAATGACTGTCAACTTGAATCGGTGCAGGATTTTTTCAACAGCCCAGGCTGTATATTGGGTTATGGCTAGGGACCATTATGGGAAGTTTGGGGGGAGGGGCACATATATGGTCCTGGGGCACTATTCTCATGAATTTCCGAACATAGATAACGCCTCAGGGACATGTTTTGTCAACGTTGACCAAAATCTCGAGTTAACTCCAAAAGTTAGCGGCACTGCGTGAGCGCATAGCGTAAAAGGCCGGGCACTGTAAACGCAAATTTCCAAAAAAGGTTCACCAAGGATCGATTGAAGATAATCGATCCTAAGATGCTCCGCCGCTAATCTTACCTTCAGATTTTTTCGCGAAGCGAGTTTGGTTACATTTACATTACCCGGAAGCAGTCGACCAGGCTTAACCAGTCGACCAGGCAACACATTCATGAATTCTGATTGGCTGAAGTTACATTATACCGGACGCTTTACAAATGAGTTTCAAGAAGCGACTTTGGTGCAGTCATGTCGCCAACCACTGTAAACTTTCGCAAGTACGCAAGTTATCTGCTCTCTAGTCATTTGTTTTTGAAAAAGAAAAATGAAAATAGTTTTTGAGGTGGTTGCAAGCGTGTGGCCCTTTTAAGGAGTCACCAAGTAAATTTAACTATCAATAATAATCAAATCAGCCAAGGTGTCTGTGCACAATTTATCAGATTTCTAGGCCTTTTGCATCTGTAGGGGTGTACAAAGAGCAAAAGGTTAACAAATGGCCCGACGCCGGATACCCAGAAGCTCATCGTGTCTCTCGATTGGTATCATTGCAGATGTTAAGAAATAACATGATGGCTTAATTCGAGGTTAATGGAAAAGTTGGAGTTATCATCAGTTAGCACCAAAAGTTTGGTCCACCTTGAGTGTTGTTCAGTTTCCCCCTTTTGCAATCACTTTACAGATGACTTCCCACTTCTAAAAAACGCATATATCGACATCTCTGTCCATGAATGGGGGCAACCTGGAGAAGACATTGCATGTGGTCAATGGCCCGACATGGCTCTAGATGCAACTCTGCTGTTCCGATGTGATCACTCTAAAGCTGTGCGCTACATACAGATCTGGAGGCATGGCTATTACCCATTGGCGCTTGCAGAAGTACTTGTACAGGGGAAACCTACAGGACCTCTTTCAGGTAAAGCAAATAGACTCTACTCAGTATTATTTTATGTTATGTATATACTGAACAAAAAGAAAAAAATGGCACTTTATACTTGGTCAGTTTCATGCAGAAGAAGTTTTGCCTTACCCTTTGACAAATACAGTGTTGCTCATATTGCTGGTACCAAAGACTGAGGTTTTGAAAACCGAATCGATCATCCGGGTATATCAGTGTATCTAATTCTGATTAGCTCCTACAAATACTCTGGATCTAGATTTTCGAAGCCTTCTTAGTGCTAAGATAGTCGTTAGCACCATACTATAACATTGGCTTACGACTATCTTAGCACTAAGAGAGCTTCGAAAATATAGGCCCAGATCTCTATCAAGTTAAATGCCTCGTTTCCAGAACAGGTGATTAAGCAAAACTTGAAGTTGCATATTCTTGTTTTCAACAACTTAATGTCATTCAATGAGCATGAGGGACATCATCTAAAGCCCTGCATTCTCCATCAAGAAACGATGCCTCGATACTTATTGCTTTGGGGTCCAGAGACCCCAAAGTTATGTAACATCTGATATTGAAAACTAATGGCAGAAGTTTCTCTCTATATTACTCTTGGAAACTTCAAAGAGAAGTTTCAGCCAATGATATTTGTTTTAAGCATATCCTGGTATTTCAACGACCAATGGACCGTGCTGTAGCAAATTTATACCCACGTGACCATGTGGATGGTACGAAATAATTGGCAAGCTTTAATTTGGACACTGATTATTATAATAATGCTATGATGTAAAATATATCGTAAATTTTCCAAAATATATAGATGAGTGTTTACACCATTAATAAATATCAATTTTGCATATGCATGTGAGCTGTTTTGTAGTTATTCGGGCTATTTTTTGCATTCCACATTCGGAAACGACATTCCATTTTTGTATCAACTAGGAATTCGGTTCCTCCAATTCTTTTTACTAAAACGCGAGCGCTGAATGTCCCGCCTTGCCAATGACTGATCGTTCACTCAATGCATCTCACGTTTCACGGAAAAAATTATACTGAACAGGCAGTTTTCAAATTTCATGTTTCAAAACAAACTTTATGGATGATTTATTTACGATTTAAGGTGTCTTTCGAAGAAAGTATTAATATAGAGCCTTAAGTATGACAAAACATTCTTAAATGTCATCCTATAATATAATGAAAATTATTAACTTGTAGCTGAGATCATTTCTAAATTTGTCAGCAACTTTCGGCTGTAATTCGATCAACACTCAATTAAGGAAAATTATTCTTGCAACATGTAATTAACCTGAAAGTCAATAGCACAACTATTTATCTTCTAGTTAATCACTGGTTCTTGTATTAAACTCAAAACTAAATTTGCATAACCGTATTAATGTTTAAAAATGTATATCATAATTGAGATAGGAGACGTATCTATCATTGTTGAAATTTAAACGGAACGAACGAGTCGTTTAACTATGTACATAACTATCAAAACAAAGAGCAAAGAACATGCGTCTCCGATTGGAACAATTTATTCAAGTAAAAGTCCCCGTCCCTGTCCTCCCCTAAATCTCCTGGTTCTATATAGTGATACATAACCGGGTGCACCAAAGCTTGCCTTTTTAAAGGCTTTTCTTGTTAGGGCATGGCTGTAATCCGAGAGGAAGCAAATACGCGTTATTAAGATAACATATAATATTGTTATATTATTTATGTATTGATTATCTTACTTGTCATCGTCAAAGCCAAAGAGATACTTATCCCTGTCTGAGGGGAAAACGACCAAACGTCAGGAAGCCTTTTGCCTGAAGTTGATAATCAACCATGCGAGTTATCGGCCCTCTTTTGATAGTCCTTTAATAGCCAAATCGTCTTCAATGGCGTTTAAAACAAGAGTAATCAGACGATTTCGCCGATCCCCAAGATTTAATGAAACTGCCAAAATAAACTTAAAAGAAGGCGAAATCCTCAAAAAGTGCATCAACAAATAATTATTAAAATAACAGGTTTTAGATAGATGTTAGATCTGCTCTTGAAACGGAATTTTAATTAACGTTTCAATGGAAACCGCCAGAAATTATAATCTGAGGAATTTGAAAATCCCATAATGTAAATCCTCATATGCTATCCTATTTAAATACCAAATTTCATTGAGTTCGGTCTATTAGCTTTTGATTTTTTTTACGGAAACAAAATGCATGATTACGTGTGGACGGATAGGCTGACGGACTAATGGACGGGGCGATGACTATATCCCACGGTATTGCATATGCATATTTTGTAAATGTTCCTATTGTTTTTAACAACATATGACACAAAATATCTTCTTCTTCTTCATATCGGTTAGACAAAAACAGAAGTAAAAACTTCTTATCGTTAGGAAAAACTCGTTTGTTTATGAATCACAATTTTATGGAAAACGACGGGTTGAAAAACAAAGTTTCTCAGTTTTTGAATCTCGATTTAACGTAGCCTTTAATTATTTTATTATAGATGTTACAGATTCGTTTGACACAATAATATGTTGAAATGAAATAATTTTCCCAGTCATTGCCCAAAAAATGTCAATTCTAAAAAAAAAAGGTCAATAATTTGTTTCTTTTTTGTTATTGAAATCTATCCATTTTATAAATCTTATATAACTGAAATTAACATTTATTGATTTAAAAATTCAAGAAATGATTAAACAAATAACAACCTTAGAAAGTTGATTTTACTGTTTCAGGAATGAAGATGAGTGAAGCGTCTTCTCCATCGAGAAGGGTCTCCACAACTTCAAAATCACTCCAGGTCAACACTACTGCAGAATGTGCAAACGCCTGCTTCAGGAAACCTCTTTGTGTTGGGTTCAGCTTCAACATGCAAACTGTTCCAAGCTGTCTCCTCACAAACGAAAATGGCTATAATACAGTCCAAAACTGGGTCACTTATTGGGTCAATAAACAGGACCTGTCCTTCTGTCCTTGAGCTTAATGTCCATCAGCTGATTAGTCAGGACAACAGGATGGGTCCTGTGGTAGGATTTACACTCTGTCCGTGAACTTGATGTCCATCACCAGATCAATCAGGATAACAGGATGGGTCCTTTGGCAGGACTTGATTTTCTTTCTTTGCACTAGATGTCCATCAGCTGATCCATCAGGACAACAGGATAGGTCCTGTGGGTGGGCTTATCCTTCTGTCCGTGAACTTGATGTCCATCAGCTTATCAATCAGGACAAAGGGATGGGTCCTGTTGGAGGACTTGTCCTTCTGTCCTTGGCTTAATATATATCACCTGATCCATCAGGACAACAGGATAAGTCCTTCTTTCCTTGCACTAGATGTCCATCAGCTGATCAATCAGGACAACAGGATGGGTCCTATGGGAGGACTTGTCCTTCTGTCCTTGAACTTGATGTCCATCAGGACAACTGTATAGGTCCTGTGGGAGGACATGTTCTTATTCCAATGGACGCGATGACTCCTTGGGAAGGACTTACTTTTCAGTCCATAAAATTACCTCTATCATTGTATCCTGCGGGAGGAGTTTCTTTTTGTCCTTGAAATCAACGGCCATCAGTAGATCCACCAGGATAACAGAATTTGGCCTTAGGGAGAACTTATGTATATTTACTAGGAACTTTGTGGGCACCAAAAATGATCCTAAGAGAGGATTTGTTGTTTTATCCGGAAACTTTACTTCTATTACCGGATCTATGATGACAACATGATGTGTTCAGGGGAGGACTTCTCTGTCTGTCTTTAAATTTTACATTAATCAGTTGAAACATGATGACAACAGGGTGGGTCCTTAAGGAGGACTTCTCTTTCTGTCCTTGTACTTTACATAAATTAGCGGATCCAAGAGGACAACAGGAGTTGGGGTCCGTTGGGAAGAGTTTGCTTTCTGTACTTGAATTTTGCATCATTATTTAACTGATCCGAGAGGACTTCTCTTTCAGTCCTTGAACTTTACATAATTAGCTGATCAAAGACGGCCTGAGGGGGGAGGGGTTCCTTTGAGATCACTTTTCTTTCTGTATTTGAACCTTTCATCGGTCAGTGGAACTTTTAGAATGACAGGATGTCTTTTAAACAACCAGTCAGATTATGTAATCCGTCAATCGATTTGTTTTCCCAATACTTTGTGTTAACCATTGATGAGAAAGAAATATATAACTGATTATTCTAATCACTCTTCGAGACAGGCACATTGAGATGGTCAGATACATGTAAGCTAGTTATTTGCTGGTACGGTCATTGCTGTCACTGTCGCTGGTCACTGAGGGTGTGGTTCGAATCCGGCAAGTATCTCGAAGAATTTGTGCTATTTGTGACGATAGTGTGACCTGAATATAACAATGTTACATTTGTCCACTAAACAATCAGTATAAGCCATGTCTGTTGATGATTGACAGGTACAAACATGGAATAATCAGATTAAGATTTTATATTATGATCTGTTTGAAGAATGGATTATGCTATGCGACACAGGTAAAATGATTATGGAACTAATACCAATTATTGAATGTGTAGGTAAACAAGTCAAAATTCATGGTGTTCCGACAACCACAAGTAGACCTTTTGCCTACAATATCAGACATTAAACCCGATATTCTTACCATGAATAGCAAATGTAAATCTGTATGATTAAGACATGTCATATCTAAAGATGTTTTTCTTGGAAGCTTCTATGTTAAACAAAGTTATATTTTTTAATGTTGTAAATTTTTTGGAATATTTCGTACCTATTCCCATGAGCAGGTTACGTTATGACGTACATTTGAAGGAAATGACGCAAGTTTTTTTACTTGAGATTTCAGTATGTTTAAGATAAATAAATAAAGTTTTGTTTTTTGTTTTAGCACTAAAGCTTCATATAGGATAATTGATGCGATGCTTAAGGAGCCACTCCGTGACTTTGATGACATATGTTTTTGAGGAACCTAATTGCCATATGTGGTGATAGAAAATTCAAAATAACTTAATTATCCGTCGTCATGTAACAAAATGATTGATACGGGGTTTCCATGAAAACCTTTATATAACAATATATACTCGGAGATATCCTGCTACGTCAGCTTATTTGTTTCCGAATAGCTCAAACTATACCCTGATATGTATCTAGAAAAATGCCTTTTGAAGGTCTTTATTCAAGCAGCCAATGAAATGTCTCGCAACCAGCAGTAGCGGTTGTCCAGGAAGAAATAATGCAGAGCGTCGAGATTATTTACGTCAGACTCCTCGATAATGACATTTTATTGGCTGGTTTGTGTTGAAATTTAGCTATTGAGAAAAAAACCACATCACTCACTCTGGAAAACTATTTTCATCGAAAGTTTGATACCATATTTTCATGTTTAAATCAACAAAAAAATGCTAAAATGCTAAATTACAGTACCCTCTGCAAAAGTGTAATAGAATTTAACGATCCCGCTTTCATTGACGTCATCATTATGTGTGCAGGATTTACGCCGCGTCTCAGTCACCAAAAGTGCGTCAGATGGGTATCAACTTGGACGGCAACGAGTACCAACTTCTCGTCGTGATCGACAAGTACGGCTTTCAAGCGTATATTTAGGAAACGCAATTGTGTCGACATCTTTCTGTCCTTGTACTTTACATAAATTAGCGGATCCACGAGGACAACAGGAGTTGGGGTCCGTTGGGAAGAGTTTGCTTTCTGTACTTGAATTTTGCATCATTATTTAACTGATCCGAGAGGACTTCTCTTTCAGTCCTTGAACTTTACATAATTAGCTGATCAAAGACGGCCTGAGGGGGGAGGGGTTCCTTTGAGATCACTTTTCTTTCTGTATTTGAACCTTTCATCGGTCAGTGGAACTTTTAGAATGACAGGATGTCTTTTAAACAACCAGTCAGATTATGTAATCCGTCAATCGATTTGTTTTCCCAATACTTTGTGTTAACCATTGATGAGAAAGAAATATATAACTGATTATTCTAATCACTCTTCGAGACAGGCACATTGAGATGGTCAGATACATGTAAGCTAGTTATTTGCTGGTACGGTCATTGCTGTCACTGTCGCTGGACACTGAGGGTGTGGTTCGAATCCGGCAAGTATCTCGAAGAATTTGTGCTATTTGTGACGATAGTGTGACCTGAATATAACAATGTTACATTTGTCCACTAAACAATCAGTATAAGCCATGTCTGTTGATGATTGACAGGTACAAACATGGAATAATCAGATTAAGATTTTATATTATGATCTGTTTGAAGAATGGATTATGCTATGCGACACAGGTAAAATGATTATGGAACTAATACCAATTATTGAATGTGTAGGTAAACAAGTCAAAATTCATGGTGTTCCGACAACCACAAGTAGACCTTTTGCCTACAATATCAGACATTAAACCCGATATTCTTACCATGAATAGCAAATGTAAATCTGTATGATTAAGACATGTCATATCTAAAGATGTTTTTCTTGGAAGCTTCTATGTTAAACAAAGTTATATTGTTTAATGTTGTAAATTTTTTGGAATATTTCGTACCTATTCCCATGAGCAGGTTACGTTATGACGTACATTTGAAGGAAATGACGCAAGTTTTTTTACTTGAGATTTCAGTATGTTTAAGATAAATAAATAAAGTTTTGTTTTTTGTTTTAGCACTAAAGCTTCATATAGGATAATTGATGCGATGCTTAAGGAGCCACTCCGTGACTTTGATGACATATGTTTTTGAGGAACCTAATTGCCATATGTGGTGATAGAAAATTCAAAATAACTTAATTATCCGTCGTCATGTAACAAAATGATTGATACGGGGTTTCCATGAAAACCTTTATATAACAATATATACTCGGAGATATCCTGCTACGTCAGCTTATTTGTTTCCGAATAGCTCAAACTATACCCTGATATGTATCTAGAAAAATGCCTTTTGAAGGTCTTTATTCAAGCAGCCAATGAAATGTCTCGCAACCAGCAGTAGCGGTTGTCCAGGAAGAAATAATGCAGAGCGTCGAGATTATTTACGTCAGACTCCTCGATAATGACATTTTATTGGCTGGTTTGTGTTGAAATTTAGCTATTGAGAAAAAAACCACATCACTCACTCTGGAAAACTATTTTCATCGAAAGTTTGATACCATATTTTCATGTTTAAATCAACAAAAAAATGCTAAAATGCTAAATTACAGTACCCTCTGCAAAAGTGTAATAGAATTTAACGATCCCGCTTTCATTGACGTCATCATTATGTGTGCAGGATTTACGCCGCGTCTCAGTCACCAAAAGTGCGTCAGATGGGTATCAACTTGGACGGCAACGAGTACCAACTTCTCGTCGTGATCGACAAGTACGGCTTTCAAGCGTATATTTAGGAAACGCAATTGTGTCGACATCCCGGGATGCCGTTTCAGTCATTTTTGTAAATTCTCTCCTTTTTTATTAATATTGGTCAAATTTTCTCAAGGTTGTTCGCAAGATATTACTAAAAATACAATGAAAATTGTAAAAATGCTTTGAAAATTTTTGCAATTCCGTACAGCTTGATTACTGATCTTTAAGTCATGAATAACCATCTGTTCGTGATATGATATATCTTGGGGATTGATAGATATCAGGGGATTGTTTGATCTTCGCGGATACAAATACGCTGATGTAGCAGGACGATGTTCGGAATGATAACGTTTCAATTTAGAGGATACTTATTCATTTAATCTATCAAAAACTATAAACATCTAACTATCATTTGAAATGCTTTCGATAAATGCGTCCCGATCCTATACTTTTACAGTGTCATTTGTCAAAATCGTTTAGCTTTAAAAAGCCATTTCAGCAAAAGTTTTCATTTTTTTATCACATCATTCATCAACGGAGTGGCTTTTTAATTACAATCAATAGAATCTATGTTTAATGTTGTGAGTTTTATACATTGTGAAAAGAAGACGATACATTTTGTTATTTTGAGTTTTTTGCAGGTTTTAAAAAGGACATTTCAGCAAGAGTTTATATTTAATGATCAAATGAACTCATTCATACACGGAATGACTTTTTTAGCAAATAGAATATATGCTTGATGTTGTGAGTTTTATATATTGTTAAAAGAAGCAGATACATATTGTTATTTTGAGTCATTTCATTTTATAATAGCCAATAGAATCTATGTTTGATGTTGTGAGTTTTATATATTGTGAATAGGAGAAGATACATATTGTTTATATATTGGTTATGTATTTTTGGTAATTTCTTGCTGATCTTGAACATACATTTCAGCAAGAGTTTGTGTTTATTGATCAATGACATCATTCATAAACGAGCAGTCTTATAAATTACAATCAATAGAATCTATGTTTGATGTTGTGGTTATGGAATATTGTGAAAAGAACTAGATACATATGGCTATGTTTGGTCATTTCTTGCAGGTCCTTAATATCGAACAAACGTTGCTTAGATGAGCATGAATTCTAGAAATTTCGTTCATTTAGAAATTGTAAATGTTCGAATGTGACAATTTATTAATCTTTGTAAATGTTAGGGTAGTAAGCATTCTTTTAGATTTACAAATTGATATATAATGTCATGCTGTTGAATGTAAGACAAAGGATGTAATGTTGTTAATGTTTCACTAAAGGATATTTTTTGTTCCCTTCTGAAATGATTTGAATAGCTGCTAGTGTCGCTTTTAAAATATATCAATATATCATGTGAAATTGAATGTTGTTCAGTAAAAATTTCTAAAGTTGGGATATGTTTACAATGATATTTTTAAAAGAGTAATTGCTTTTTGAATAACCTGTTAATTCACAAACATTAATTCACAAATGTTTTGAATCCACTTAAAACTGTTTATAAAAGCTGTTTTTTCATCGAATGATAACTTCAAAAGAGTTTGAGATTTAAAATGCTTAAAGGGGCAGTAGCACGTTTTTAGGGGGAATATAAGGTGATGTCATGAAAATAAATATTAAAGGTTCCAATTGAAAGACAATGCATTTAAACTAAATGAAGCAGTAATAATTCAAATATATAATGTAAAGTTTAGCCATGCGATTCCTTTCTCTTACACAAAATTAATTAAAGGTGTTCACACAAAATGGCCGCCAATGGATTTTATGTGAATCTTCAAACTTTGTCCTCTGACTATGGATAATTGGTTTGTGTTATGACATTTTTGACACTTTCTAAATAATACATTTGGCATTAACGTACAATTATCAGTGAAAATTTTAAAATATAAAATTATCAAAAAACGTGCTACTGCCCCTTTAAAGCGAGACGCCGTCCCCGTAAATGTGTTGCATCACATTTATTAATTAGTGGCTCGCTACCGTGTGCCGAGTCTCTCCTAAGCTCCGCAGCAGTGTTGATTATTCATCGCTGTACGGAGCTTGACTGCGACAGTGAACCGGTTTACGTCAACTCTTCGGATTCTCTGATTGAGTTGTTTGTTTAATCATATACATTATTTAAACTGCTATAATGCGGCTTTAATTTATGATGATTGATTGAGTTATCTCACTGTGACAGTGAGTTGTTTTGGTTACAAATTAATGCATCTAGAAATTCTGAATAGAATAGCTTTAGCACATGGCATAACATTATTACTAAATCATCATTACAACACATTTTTTTGTATTGGATTACTGTTTTCTTTGGAAATTTCTAAATAATTTCAATTTCAATTACTTAAAAATAAAACAAATAAAATAAAAATGTGTCTTTCAAATATCCTGTAACAATAGACATGCAACCGCAAGACAATATTCTTTGACATATAATTAATAATAAACATTATTATTCAAAAAAATAAATTTAATCTTTTATTTACCATTTCATTTATTAAACGGTGTGCTGTTTCAAACTGCGTAAGAAATATCAGTTATCTATACATAGTTTCCAAAATAGGATAATATTCACGATAATGTGAGGATAATGAAGGGTAGTCAAGCAAAATAAGCGTCTCCTTCGGGTGCGCAGTCACCGCACATATACCGAAGTTTAGATTATCATTATCTAAATGAGGGACAGTCATGTAATTTGAAAAAGCAACGATTAGGATTTGGTTATTTATCATCAATACGTTATCGATAACACATCTTTTAAAGTTGGGATATTTTTTCTATTTAATTTTGTATTCTGTAGATCGTAAATAAGAACCATATTAGAAGTGTTCAATAATGGAAATTTGTTGCGGACGATTAAACGTTCACATACTGGTTTTCATTAGTCAGATATAATATTTTACCGTCTCATTTGGTTTTGAAAGCTAGACATCCTGTCGGGGATTGAAATAACGTTTAATTGGCGGCAATTGTCTTGTATATGTCTTGTATGTGTATCCATTGTCCACTCAACCAGACAGGATGGCGCCATCAAACAGTGACCCGGCAGTTATATGACCTGTTACGACACATGACTAGAGTCACTGGACGACAATAAACTGACACCTCACACCTGTTTTATCTGAAACATCCGGCTACATAATACACAACATCAAATGACAGTTCCCAGTTATATCAAGTGTTATTTCAGGCTGTTCAGTGTATCACACATATTCAAAACGATGTTATTAACCATGAAAAATCACAAAACAAACTTACCTCTCCTACCTATTAGTTGTCTCGGCAGTTATAATGAGCAGCAATGTTTTTTGAAAGTGATTGGTTTAAACATTGTTTTATTTTAAACAATAAACACAAACAATTGGCGAACGGGCTGTACAACGCTTATTTAAGTATTCACTCTTTTTCACGATTCATAAATCTGAACACAAACACAAGAAATTGTGAAAATTCAAAAGCTAAGGGATCCGTTTAAATGTCAACATGTAGGTTTTCAAATGATCATTATTTGGTATGTCTCATTTTGAAGTTGTCTACAGCATCAGCTAGATGAAACCAAATTAATTGAAAAATGATTTAACCAACACTGTTACTCTTCACTACCGTATAGACGCAGGTTTCGCCAATCATTTGTAGCAAATAGTATACGTTGCTTAATAGAAAATTCCCGTGTCCTTTGTTAGTATAAACTATCCAATGAAGTTGAATGGTATTTGAATTTTTGTTTATTTTAATAATTGATTATCTTCATATTTTACACTAGACAGAAATTATTCTTCTATTTTATAACTTTTTAAACAAACTTTTCAAAAACATTTGTATCAAAACTTGTTGATACAATTAAGTGTTTTATAAATTGAACTAAATTGAAACAGGTTTATTTCCTAATTTGAAACTGTTAAACAAACAATAGCTAAATACTAATATTTTGTAAATAAACCATGACATGTTCCTTATCTTGTTTTAGGAGCGGTTTTGACATCAGCTTTAAGCTTGTTTACCAATACAATTCTTATTTGAAATAAATATGTTTTAAACCACAAGCAAAATTCTTATGGTTATACCACTCCGATATAAACAGATATATAACATTTTGTGGTGATTTAAACAAAGAGGACTCTAAATAAACAAGCAAGAATGCGTTCATGATATACAGACAATACTGTTTGTATACAATTTCCTTTTAAAAACACTTTACCGTTGTCATGTAATTCAGACATTAATTGAGATTGTATGAAAATAGCATAATTAAAAAAATACATTTATCAGAATTAGAAAATCCTTAGCATTGTTTCACTGAGTAAGTTTCATGACGCTTTGTCAATATTCCAGTCATTAGGGAAAGTTGAAAACTTACAATGTCTTGGCAAGCGTATTCGTTTGGATATTAAAATTAAAATACTCTTACGAAACTAAGACGTTATATATATGTCAAAAGTAGTGGATGTATTATTAACCAATCAGCGCGCATGATTAACGAGGGGATTCCCCTAAAGAAAAGCGAACCCTAAACCGCTCTCGTCTCCCCATCTCAGCGGTAAAGCGTAGCTCAGCTCATTAATGAGCAGGCTTCTCAGCACGGGCCGAAGGCCATTTGGTTGGGGACGGCGGGTCCCTTTAAGGTCGTTTCATTGTACACGTATTGCAATATTGTAATTTAGAGAAAGAATATTCTTCCTTTGAATATTTGTTTGTTGTGCATTTTGTCAATCGAAAGTTAATTGTTATAGATTTGAACGATTATTGTTGTTATTTTCTATTTTCATTAAATAAATATGTTCTGCAAAATGTTTATTGTTGTGTACCAATTTTTCCTTGAAACATCTGTTAATATCCTAAAAGGACAGAACGGTGTATGTGCAGAACCTTTAAAAAATATTCTAGACAAGTTCCGTAGAAATAAGAAGCAGAACATTTTTGCATCATTTTGAAATATTTTTTTCACGAACTAGAAATGACAAAATGATCTTTGATGATGCAAAATTATTAATTTGTTAGCTTTTACTCATGTTGGTACTACTTTAAAGACTTTAAAGAAAAAAGTAACTTATCAATATTATTTATAATATTAATTGCATTTCAGTACTAGTTAAGAGCATGATTGACTGTGTAAATGACAATGTTTTAGTAAATTACTTTTAAAGAAATCCTGAGTATGTTCAGATAATTAAAATTAGATTCAATCTAAAAAAATACATGACTGAGTGATCATCTGTAGAAGAAAAAGACAAGTGACAAGTAATGATACGTATAGGTCACCTACGGACACATTGCCATATTAAGGCCAGCTAATCGGACTAGTCCATCTAGTGTTCTTGGGGTAAGGGACAGGGAATTAGTGATGCAGCGGACCAAACTTTGTTGTTGTAATATAAATTGTAGAAGTTTTGGGAAGATTCCATTTGAAACTAAGATTGTTTGGGGCGAATTTAGATTTGCCTAATGAATATTGTGAGCCACTTTATCTACACAGTATGCACGGTTGTGTAAATTATCAATGACAAAGTTATAAATCTCTGACGACAGAAATGACAGCTATCAAATAACCAAAATCTTAGTATCCTTATTTAAGGGAAGTAAGAATGTTTAGTTTGGTGATCGATAAACCCTTCATTACAATGTAAAATGTCAGACCGCACTTCGGGCGCTTCATGAGAAAAATATCCTCATATTATGTCTGTTTAGAAAAATAAAGAAGTCAAACAATGACATGGCGTTCAAAACTCGGCGCCAACGAGTGTAAACCTATCTTGGAGAATTCCTTTTTATTAAACGCGGGAGCTTTTTTATTGTAAAATATATAAATAAGCAACAACATGAATATCAATATTTGAAATATCACATTCTGTAATATACCTAGAATTAATTGTGAAATGATAATATATTAATGTCATATGTGTGTTAACAGCTCTTGATCTCAGAAAGAAATACGAATGCTTTTAGCTACTTATAGAGGTGTAACCTCGTCATATATATATGGTAATGCTAAAAGTGTATGTGGGCGTGTTCAAGAAAATGTATGCAGAAATCACATCCCACTTAGACCTCGTCGCCCATGGCAACCATTCATAAAAGTGTCCTGTTCATTATCGATATCGGGAACTCTAAGGCCAAAGACCTTTCCGTTATCCTTTCTTGATCACCTTTCCTACACAAGGTTTAAAACAATTAATCCACAACAGACATGGAAGTGAACTGAAAGTATCAATAATCAAATAAAACAAGCTGGAAAACAATCATAATACTGACACGTTTTGCTTGAATCAAAAGATTAAAATCACCTAATAACACTGTGGACTTTAGTTTGCACTAGAAATAACAAAACCAAGAAATGAACATAAAATAGTTACTTTTTTTATTGGAAAGACAAGGGAAACGTTTCATAAGTCCAAACACTGTCAAAATTTAACTGTCTCTGAGGACTATAAGAACGCGTTTTATACCTTCAAAATCAAAACCGAAATGGACAACCTGTGTAACTTTGTCTTGAAACAGGCTCATATTCATGGAGTGCACGAAGTCTGCAAGCCGTAAAAAACATTTACTTCGTCCCATGCGCTGTGACACGCAAGAAGCACGTGCCTCGCGCTTTGACACCCATGAAGCACGTGATCGTACACCATTCATAGTACTACAAACTGCATTCATAAAACAGTGAAGGGGCCCTTGGTTATCGAAAATTGAAACTGTATTTAAAACTATTAATTTTGTGGTTGGTGTACTCATTCTCTCCCCACAGAGGCAGATCAAGTAATGTTAATTTAGCCTCTGTTCTATTACGCCGAAATCCGTGGGTTCCGGCAGTTTCCCTTGGCGGAAAAAACCCGCATCACAATCCATTTGAATTTCTTTATCAAATGACAACGCTTCTCGCATGGAAAGGGTGGTTCATATCACAATGCTTTTGCCTTGATTCTCGTACTGGCCTCTCGGACAAAGTGTCCCTGCCATTATTCGATGCATGCCATTTACTATGCTAGTAACTATTACTTACATGTCAGTGATTAGCATGTGTTATTATGTAAGCCTGGCGGTAGTTTATGCTGACCATTCTCTCCCCAAAGAGGCAGATCAAGTCATGAAATGTTGATACATCTTCTGTTCTATTACGCCGAAATCCGTAGTTTCCGGCAGTTTCCACTGGCGGAAAAAAAATTGCAGCACAATAAATTTGAATTTCCTTATCAAATAACAACGTTTCTCGCATGGAAAGGATGGTCATATCACAATGCCTTTGCCATGGTTCAGTAGCCAAAATGGTGATTTTAGAACAGCGTCGCTGATTGCACAACTAACTTTGATTGCCTCAAATCAGGTATCTCCAATTCTATCCCACAAAGTCGGCGTAATAGAACAGAGGCTGTATAAATACTTCATGACTTGACCTGCCTCTGTGAGGAGAGAACGATGCTGACTGGCTCTAAAAGAAATGACCATATCCCCGCCGTCCGGACATCCCTACACTGGTTACCCATACAGCACCGAATTTCTTTAAAGACCCTTTCTATAACTTATTCTGCACTTCATGATGATGACTCTCCAGCTTATATCAGGGACCTCATATTCGTGTTCTATTGTATTACCAACAATTTAATATTTTATTTTTTATTTTTCTATAGCCAAGATTAAAGCCGAACATCATCAAATTGTCTTGATATCGGCAACAATTATCACATTGTTTAAACGCTAAAAGTAACATAACCATTCTCTTGGAGAACGATTCACCAAGTTGTTGCTTTGGTTATTTGTCCTAGAATATTTCGTACGCCAATATATGTCAACGGCAAAGAATTATCAAAATATAAATATGACTATATTTCAATGTGATAGAATACGTAATTTTATATATGTATTATAACATGTACAATTAAGGCTGATTTAAATTCTCTGGCTTCTCGCTACAATCCATATAAGGTTATTTTTCCATCATAAATGTGTTTTTTTTTACATCTAATCAAGAAAACAACTAATTTTAATCTAATTTCTTTAATAAACAAATCAATTGACGTCCTGTTTGATAATACGCAGATCAATACTAATTTTAGTTAAACACAATTTAAAAAACCCCATTTGTTTTTATTTATAATTATTAAATTTTTCTCTAAAAATAACCATGGATAAGTCATCTAATATCGGAAACAACTAATTTTAATCTCATTTTTAGCTCATCTGGCCTGAAAGGCCCTATGGGCTTATGGCATGGCATGGTGTCCGGCGTCCGTCCGTCCGTCCGTAAACTTTGTGGAATTTCGACTTCTTCTCCAGAACCATAAGGCCTAGAAAGTTGAAACTTTGTGTACAGACTCCTTGGCTAGTGAGGATTATAAATTGTAGCTTGAGTGGCCCTGTGACCCCTAATAAGGGCCACAGGGGCCACGCCCTAAAAACCTATTTTCATCTTCTTCTCCAGAACCATACGGCCTAGAAAGCTGAAACTTTGTGTACAGACTCCTTGGCTAGTGAGGATTATAAATTGTAGCTTTAGTGGCCCTGTGACCCCTAATAAGGGCCACAGGGGCCACGCCCTAAAAGCCTATTTTCATCTTCTTCTCCAGAACCATGATGCCTAGAAAGCTGAAACTTTGTGTATAGCCTCTTTGAAGAGTGAGGATTATAAATTGTAGCTTTGGTGGCCCTGTGACCCCTAATAAGGGCCACAGGGGCCACACCCTAAAAACCTATTTTCATCTTCTTCTCCAGAACCATATGGCCTAGAAAGCTGATATTTTGTGTACAGACTCCTTGGCTAGTGAGGATTATAAATTGTAGCTTTGGTGGCCCTGTGACCCCTAATAAGGGCCACAGGGGCCACGTCCTAAAAACCTATTTTCATCTTCTTATCCAGTACCATAAGGCCTAGAAAGTTGAAACTTTGTGTACAGACTCCTTGGCTAGTGAGGCAATATAAATTGTAGCTTGAGTGGCCCTGTGACCCCTAATAAGGGCCACAGGGGCCACGCCCTAAAAACCTATTTTCATCTTCTTCTCCAGAACCATACGGCCTAGAAAGCTGAAACTTTGTGTACAGACTCCTTGGCTAGTGAGGATTATAAATTGTAGCTTTAGTGGCCCTGTGACCCCTAATAAGGGCCACAGGGGCCACGTCCTAAAAACCTATTTTCATCTTCTTATCCAGTACCATAAGGCCTAGAAAGTTGAAACTTTGTGTACAGACTCCTTGGCTAGTGAGGCAATATAAATTGTAGCTTGAGTGGCCCTGTGACCCCTAATAAGGGCCACAGGGGCCACGTCCTAAAAACCTATTTTCATCTTCTTCTCCAGAACCATAAGGCCTAGAAAGCTGAAACTTTGTGTACAGACTCCTTGGCTAGTGAGGATTATAAATTGTAGCTTTAGTGGCCCTGTGACCCCTAATAAGGGCCACAGGGGCCACGCCCTAAAAGCCTATTTTCATCTTCTTCTCCAGAACCATGATGCATAGAAAGCTGAAACTTTGTGTATAGCCTCTTTGAAGAGTGAGGATTATAAATTGTAGCTTTGGTGGCCCTGTGACCCCTAATAAGGGCCACAGGGGCCACACCCTAAAAACCTATTTTCATCTTCTTCTCCAGAACCATATGGCCTAGAAAGCTGATATTTTGTGTACAGACTCCTTGGCTAGTGAGGATTATAAATTGTAGCTTTAGTGGCCCTGTGACCCCTAATAAGGGCCACATATTTAAACATTAAAAATGTTAATTACTGTTGTTTTAATTTATAACATTTTCTTATTCTCTACCAAATCTCGTGACATGGGTAAAGCTGATATTTCCCCTGTGGTTGAGCAACTCATGAAATATCAACTTTCCCCATGACATTACATTAAAAACTAATGTTGTTGGCTGATTTTGTATCAAACTCTATTTCTGTCGTTTTATATAAAATCATTACTTCGTTTACTAAAATCAAGAATTAAATAGAAGTTTATTTTACATCCTCTATTTATAAAACTACACGAGCGAAGTTCGTGGTATGCTTTTCAACACTCGATGGGATACTGACACAACCCTTCAATTTGTATTACGTTTCCGGAACAATCATAACTGTCAAACTTTGTATGGTTTGAAATCGAAGTACAAGGAAGATAAAAGAACCACGTTACTGCGTTATAAGTACTTGATAATTGTTCATTTCCGGTAGCGTTCGGCAGTTTCATTGGTAACGATTCGTTGATAAAGCGGTGATGTGTAAATTAGAGTTTGAAACATGACGTATAAACCGTAAATCTTTGAATTAGAGACGGGCCAATAGTAATTTCAAACGTCGATTATTCAAGGAAGATCATTATTTGAGACAGATTTCAGATTCTTGATGTGTTCATTAAAGGCACCACTCGATCGGCTTTCACCAGCCATTTTGAATTGCTAGCATTGCGAGAAAACAAATGTGATGTATTATGCTAATTCATAAACAAAATTAAGAAATTGATTGATCGATAGAAGAGGAGCATATTTACAACCTTAGCTTCGATGATTGGTTTCATTTCACGATGTTTTTTTGTTTTTTTGAGCGATACACTTTATTTTTTGTCAAATTGTCAAATCTTGAACAACTGAAATGATAACCTCACAAACATATTAGAAATTAAAGGGGCAGTAGCACGTTTTTTGATAATTTTATATTTCAATATTCTCACTGATAATTGCAAGCCAATTCCAAAATTATGTATTATTTTGACAGTGTCAAAAATCTCATTACACGAGCCAATCATCCATAGTCAGATGACAAAGTATGAAGATTCACATAAAATTCATTGGTGGCCATTTTATGAGCACATTTAATTCATTTTGTGTAAGAAAAAGGAATCGCATGGCTTAACTTTACGTTATATATTTGAATTATTACTGTTCCTGTTTTTCACTTGGAACCATTAATTTTCATTTTCCAGACATCACCCTATATTCCCCCTAAAAACGTGCTACTGTCCCTTTTAGTGTGAAATTATCATGTAAAATCATATATATTTGTAAACAGGAAAGTCCTCCTGAATTTCGTTTCCACAAAAAAATACCCCGCTCGAATGGTCCCTTTAAGAATGAAATAGTCAGTAAAACCATTACTACTGGACGCTATTTTTCATGATAAAATCGATTTACATAACCACATCTGACTGCCTATATGAAGTATAATATACTAATATTGGCAAGTTAGTTGAGATATTTAAATAAAAACCTAGCGATTAATCAAGGCAGGCGATTATTTATTTCAAAGAGACGATTTTTTTAACGCAGGCGTCTTTTCAAGGCAGGAGATTTTTCAAGGATTTACGGTACATGAAGCCAAACACTGATACTGTCGCAAAGTCAAACACAATCTGAAGTGCCGTATTTCATATTTTTTTAATTTAGAATTCATATCAGGATGTAATGTACTATTGACTTCGTAACTAACATACGTGAGAAGATTCATCAACAGTAAGTATAATAAACGAACAGTGTAAATAGTTAAGCTTAATATTAATAACTTGCTTACATTTTAACATATTTAGGACAAGAATTTCCAAAATTTAAAGGGACAGTAGTACGTTTTTTGACAATATTATATTTTCATTTATTCACTGATAATTGTAAGTTAACGCTAAATGTATTACTTTGACAGCGTCAAAAATCTCATTTCATAAACCAATCATCCATAGTCAGAGAACAAATTATAAAGATTCACGTAAAATCCATTGGCGGCCATGTTTTGTGAACACCTTTAATTCATTTTGTGAAAGAAAAAAGGATCGCATGCCTTGACTTTGCATTATATATTTCATTTATTACTGCTTCATTTAGTTTTAATACATTGTCTAAAGATTGGAATCATTTATTTTCATTTTCCTGACATCCCCTTGTATTCCCCCCAAAAAGTGCTACTGCCCCTTTAACATATTTAGGACAAGTGTACTCCCCGAATTGTATATAAGCTTTTCTATACAATGTATATTCTATAGACAACAAAAGTCTTGAATATCATGAAAGAATCTTCCAATTTATATTTTCAACACATATTTAGTTTTGCTTCGCTAAAAAGTTACTTAAACGAAGTATGTTTTTGTATACTTTTGCCTTTTTAAAATTTTCCTCCCTTTTATGTTTAATCGTCTTTAATTTTTGTCTTATTCGCCCGCTTGTTCCTACCCCCTCTCTTCGTTTTTTTGCTTTCGTCTTCATTTTTAATAGTCTTTTCGTAAATCTTCTTCGTCTTTGTCATGTCAGTGCATTTTATCTCTGGCCCGTCAGTTTATCTTCATTTACCGTCTTCATTCTCAGTCTTCCGTTATTCGTCTTCATCTCATCTTTCGCCTTTTATGTCCCCTGTAGCTTAATGAATGGGATTATGATTTTGATAAGACAAATATTATGTCAGCTCTCCAATGCTTACAATGATTATTTATTTTTGTAAAGCTCATATTAAATGAATTTAAAAAACACTTATATATTCAAATATTCAGTTATATTTTCTCACATTTTTAGTGATTTGAAATTCAGCTTTATATGCATTTATGAAATATTTACTGCATGTGTTTGTAATAGTTTGATAGATAACAATGAGAAATGTTTGACAGAAACATTTATTGATTTTTTCAAAACGTGTTTGACGAAGAGTTTTATTTACTGTCAAGATAGGCACAAACCTTAACATTATTGCCTTTCTGCCATATTTTAGTAGGTTATTAATGAGTTTGAAATTCATTGTGAAATTATTTTTAATTTGATACTTAAAAAAGGTTGAAAACGATGATTCCAAACTTCAAAAGCCACGTAACTGAAAGAATATAAATACATTTATTGCAAAAGATGGCAATTTGTTGACAAAGTGTTCAACCTACTTTAAAAAATGGCTACTAAAAAACTGTGGCAAGACGTTTTTGTATCAGCAATTTCTTTTATAGCTTTAGAAATGTTCTGTTTCATATCCTAATATCAACTCAATTTACGCTTACTATGTAAATACTGATGACTGGGTGATTTTATATCCAGAGAATAATTTATTAATTCTAATTACCTTGAGAATAGGAACACTTCTGTTTGAATACATCACGCGGACAAGAAATTCCCTCTATGTCAAAATCAATATTTACCATAGATAGAAGTTAATGTAACATATGTAGGAAGGATAGAAACATTGGTTAGATTGTAATTATATGAAAATAACTACACATGTGCAACAATAAGACCCACGATAATAGGGACCACCTTCATATATTTTACCTCAAATTCTATATTCAAAAATGATCTGAGCAGCTACAGTATCGTATGTCTTTTATTAAATAATTTTATAATTTATTGACGAAAAAAGTACCTGTTACATAACCCCGCTCTCACTCTGTCGGAAGGGCGGGGGTTACATTACTCCGATGTTTCAAGTGACACCAACACACATCGTGGTTAAAGCGTAATCACACGTACCAGAGCTCACAATGAGAGCGCACTGTACTAACATTGTCACATAGAGACGGAACGTTTTTAATCAGTAAGTCTGTTCCTCAGGCAGCCACATTTACAGTAAGTAAAATGTTAATATTGTGGTTTCTCTATACCTTTGCTTCTCAGTATATTGTCCAGTCTCTAAGTCTCTTGGTCAGTCTGTACCCCCTTCTCTTAGTCTGTTTGTCATCATGTACCTCAGTCTCTAAGTCTCTTGGTCAGTCTGTACCCCCTTCTCTTAGTCTGTTTGTCATCATGTACCTCAGTCTCTAAGTCTCTTGGTCAGTCTGTACCCCCTTCTCTTAGTCTGTTTGTCATCATGTACCTCAGTCTCTAAGTCTCTTGGTCAGTCTGTACCCCCTTCTCTTAGTCTGTTTGTCATCATGTACCTCAGTCTCTAAAACCCTTGGTCAACGTGTAATCTATCTTCTAGTCACTCTATACCCAAGTCTCTACATGTCTTGGTCTCTCTGTCACTCAGTCTCGAAGTCTCTTGGTCAGTCTGTACTTCAACTTTGTAGGTCTCTTCGTCACTCCATATACCAATCTCTAGGAGTCACTTGGTCAGTCTGTACCTTGTCTCTAAGTCTCTTGGTCACTCTGTGCCTCAGTCTCTAAGTCTCTTGGTCACTCTGTGCCTCAGTCTCTAAGTCTCTTGGTCACTCTGTATCTCAGTCTCTAAGTCTCTCGGACTCTCTCAGTCCTTGAGTTCCTTTGTCTTACTTGACAAATCTGAAATCTCTACTCTGTTTCCATCTCAGTCACGCACTCAGTTTTTCACTCAAACATCTTTGTGGTTATTTACTCCGACTTTCCCAGACTCTTACTCAGTTATTCTTCTGTATTATTTTACTCACTAGTGAATGCATTCAACCTCTTGTCAGTCCCTTTACTCAGTCCATAACGGATGAATCTCTTTCGAATTATAATGCTTATAGCTCGGTTGTTAACCAGTCAAATCCAGGTTCTTATCCTATTTCAATCTTTTATCAACATTTCTGATTTATCTTTTATTAAATTTTGTTGCTTATTCATTTTCTAAATATTTACTGTACTCTATTTACTCTCCTACTTCAGTTTCTAACCATTCCGTTCTTTTGAGTCCAAATTATACTGAACACCGAAAGAAACGCGAATCAAGAAGACATATAAATTTAAACAATATCTTTGAACACAACAACTATTTAAATCTAAATATTCACATTTATCTGCAAAATCAACGAGTCGGTTCTCTTGACTCCATACAGATGTTTCGATCAACATGACACCACATGACTATGATGAAGTCAATTGAAGAACGGGCTTACCTTAATACCAGATATAGCTTCTATTGGAAGTAACAATCGTGTCACACCATCTGTGCAATGTTGTTCATGTTTTAGCTTCGGACTCGCCAGATTCAAAACGTCTCTCAAGTGTTCAATAGGGTTGAGATCAGGACAATGCCCCAGCAGTAATATTGTGTTGGTTATGCTGTTGCAAAAGGCTTGTGTAACTCTGTAAGAGTTTGAACGGGCTGTATCCTATTGAAATTTCAAGTAGTCGTATCTTAGAACATTTCAACGTAACTGTGTAATGTTCAGTCGACCGATGAAAGTATAGTTCAGGAACGTTTAAGAAAATCCTAGGGATGACAACTTGACTATTCCTGTATCTTTCTTTTCTTCCCTTGTGAATCCCAGTTGATACGGAGGACTAGACATAAACTACCACCGTCTTGGCCTCTTCTTGCCAGGCGTTCTGGCGCCATGGATATCTTGATGTTTCTCATTTGTTTGGCAACATTACCTGTTTTAACTACCGGTCAAGGTAAGGACTCATTTATATATATATAATTAATTGAACATTGAACATTGTATTTTATTCTATTAATGTATGCAATGATTATAACAAAGGCATGTGTATCTAACAAATATTCGAAATAATGGATTTTGGTATATGTAACCGCTGAGAAGCTTAAGGTTATTTCACTAAATAAATCACTAATATTTGAAAAGCTACAACCATTTACGAGAAAAATAATTCCGTTTATTTCATTTGTGTAAAAATAGACTTTTTGTTACAACGAACATCAAACAAGCGATACACATTTAGGGTGATTGTTTTATTTGGGAAACCGGTCAGGTTCGTCCTGTTTTCATTAAAAACTTACAGTCTAAGTAAACCTAGCCTCAATATTATCCGTTTCACTCCTATACTGAGTCTAGCAACGCTTAGTAGAGGGTCACGTCAGCCGACCTTTCTGCGACCTATTATGCGTTATACGTGCGAAGGCTGACTATTGTGGCTTGGTAAGATTACTTCTGATTGGTAAATTCGATCCGTGGGCTGACGCGACCCTCTACTAAGCCTTTCTAGACTCAGTATAGGAGTGAAACGGATAATATTGTGGATAGGTTTACTTAGACTGTAAAAAATTAGTATTGTGAACAATTATTGTCTATTGGAGTCAATTATCGTCATTTTGAATTTTCGTGTCGGGAAAAGTTGATAAATATTTCAAAATCCATATTTCAGTACAATATCAGAAAATATCAAAATCACTTCAAATCAAATTTAGAAGAAGGAAACAACATCATTACAGAATACTTTGATTTAGAAGTAAGCAAAAAGTTTTCCCAATCCTTATTCTGACTGTCCCTGATGTTGTCGGTTATCTTGTCAATTATTGTATTACTTTATGTTTTCTGCATCAGCAGTGATGCTTGTTGAAGGCGTTTTCTACTTTATGCCTGTCTGGTGCCATGTAATCACGAGTAGATTTCTAGTATCAACAATCCGTAAGAGGATCGTGTAAGAATTCGATGCTTGAGCTGTACCGGAAGTTCATCCATATTGGGCGGATGTCAAATGCTGATCCAACTTCTATTCTCATAAAACCAATTGCCAGGTTTCCGGTAACTTCACCTAGCGGCAAAAAAGTGTATCACAAACAATTTGAAAAATCTCAGCCAATGAAAACACTTCTCTCAGGGAAAGGATGTTTTTGTCATCGAGGCCTTTGTCATGTTTCGATGGTGCTCATTGCACAATTAACTTGGTTGCATCCGATCAGGTTTCTACCATCCTGGCCCGCAAACTAGTCTTAGTCCATAAACTCGACACTTTTAACCTAATATACAACTGACCCTGTGACAAAATGATTGAAATTTATCTACCGATTTTGCAAATTAACGTAAGTTCTTTCCTGGTCACTGCCGATCAGGTGTAGTCCCGAATGACCAGTTGGACTTGGAATTATATTGTTCCTGATCAATAGGAATATCACTTTCCAAGTTTAAGATATCCTCAAAGATTATACTGATAGAAATTTGTTGAATAGTCATAATGATATCGCTGGCGAAATTTTAGGAAATGGCATTTTGATCAAATGAGAAATCATCAATCATGTTTAGAATGCCATTTCAACATTATTATCACAATTCAAAATTTCGAAATAAATGTCGATATCCTACTGTTTAAGCCACCATAAGAACCCATTGTCGTAATTCCTGTAGAAACTTCAAATGCATATCTGTTTTACAGCGACTATAATTAATAATACAATTGATATAACAATAGATGACACAAATCTAAATCGTCGGAGACGCCCCGCATTGCGTCGGACTACGCCTCGCAAAACTAGCACTCGAAAACCGGACCCTTGTGGAAGAGACAACCCCTGTCTAAATGGAGTGTGCACCGCCAGGGGTACATCTGCTGTGTGTACTTGTGACGAAGGGTATACAGGGCAACATTGTGATAAAGGTCAGTTTATTTCGTTTCCTTGTTTGCATTTATAACTGAACTTGAGAATTCATATTGTAATCAACACACGTTTATGCATGCACGCTCAACTCATGTACATATTGCATATTACATATACTGAATTCAAAACAAACAAGCTAAATTCACATAAATATATGCATTTTGCATCAAAGTTACCAAAACCAGTTTATACCCATACTAAAACAAACATAAACATGTGGATTAACAAATACAATTCCAAAATATTGAATCACCAAGTAATGATATTTGTTTTTATTGATTGTAAGGTTTCTTTTCTTTTACATTAACACATGTAAAGTGAAATAGAACGTACAATCAATGATTATGATGACAATTCTAAGTCATTTGTAATTTCTTTTATACAGAGTGTCCAGCCGGCACTTATGGATCCTACTGTGTCAGCAATTGTAGCACAGGATGCAGTGACCTGTGTGACCCAATGTTTGGAGAGTGTGAATGTAAACCTGGGAATACGGGAGACAAGTGTGAAGATCGTAAGCGCCATGTTGTACCTCATTTTTAAGATATCTGCTTCTGAAATAACCAAGATGATATATAGAGAATCTCACCCAAGTGTCTTCTGATATCAAATAATTATATTAACACAAGTTGATAAAAGTAACAAATATCCGAGGCTTGCCGAGGATAATTTACTTTTATCAACGAGTGTTGATATATTTAGTATCAGTAGACACGAGGGTGAGATTCTGTTTATCATCCAGAATAATATTTCATCACATTTGCATGAACATGTACACGTTTTAACACTGCATAGCTCTGAAACTCCTAGTGATGTCATAGCACTGTGACGTCATGCTGTTCATGACGTCAAAGCATTGTGACGTCATTGTGTTTATGACGTCATAGCATTGTGACGTCATTTCTGATGATGCAAAACGTTTGTGAGGTCATGTCCCTTTTGTTGACAGGGCATTGTTCAAAATCTACTGTCAAAGCGATATCTCTGACACAGTTTTGGATGATAAGTTTTATTACACCTGTCACTTTACCTAGTGAAATTTGTGTTGAACAGGTATTTAATTTCAAATTTTCATTCAATTAATCAATAAAGATTTTTTAGCAAGGTAGTTATTTCACGTCAAAGATTAACAATTCATTTGACAGATTAATCATCTCTTAAAATTGAAGACCCTATGCAACACATTATGTTTGTAGAAAGGATGTAATGACCAGATATAGATGTATTCTATAAGTTATACCATTCAGAGGCAGGGTCCATGGGGAGATATCCGCCTCGAGCTAAGTGTTATGCGACGAGAGAGAGGCGGATATCTCCCCAAGAACCCCGCCTCTGAATGGTATAACGAATAAATCTTACCGAATGTTTAAACAAAACGCATATAATATGATTTGATAAAGAGTAAGAACTGCGTAAGTCATTTTACTATAGTTTGTTCAAAGCTACATATCGGTTGATCAAAAGTAACCAGCTTGATCATGTGTTCGAGGTAACATACATTGTACATTTCAAGACGCTCAATCTGCACGCTTTTTTCATGCTTTTGTATGTGCCGAGGTATAAATGATATATTACCCCGCTCAAGAGTGTGATATTAGTACTTATTCAGGGTCACGTGGACAATTCAGAGATCGAGATTCTTACATGTGGTCGGATGAATTAGATTTGCAATCAGATGTATCTTTTGAAATTTCATTTATTTCATATGCATAGTAACATGTTTGGATATATACTTTATTACACGCCCGTGTAAGATACCGCAGTGCAATATTTATTATATGACAAGCGATGAGAGACTGAGTTTTCTCAGTTTTAGAAAAGTGTTCTCGCCAGTGAGTGTGATATCACTTTTTCAAGTTAGTGAAAATATCACAGAGGGGATGACGTCATGTGTACAATGGTTTGACGTCACTTTTACAATCAACGCGACGTCATCGTCGTCGCTAAGTTACGATCAACAATGGTATGACGTCGCCAGAAAACTCTCGAGTCAAAGCCTTTTGGACATAAATTACCACATTTTCGACCACAGAGGCATATAATAAACAGAATATCTTTTGTTTTGAGTGTGATATCACTTATCTCTCATCTCGTGACGGGGCAAAGCCTTTATTTTCACTCGTGGCTGCGCCACTCGTGAAAATACTGGCTCTACCCCGTCACTCGATGAGAGAAAAGTGATATCACACTCAAAACAAAAGATATCCTCTATTTATACGGCAATATTAAACTAGTGTAATATCACAATGCAAGTATGACGTCACAGAAGTGAGCTATTGTGACGTCACAATGTAAGCGCTTCGTCACAATGGGGCCGAGTCGCGGAACTGTAAGTTTCGGAAAGTTTGCGTGATTTTTGGGCAAGTAATAAACAGAATACTAAACTTCCTTCCATTTAATACTATTTTTATTAAACTCGTGAATGATTTGGTATTAAACTCGCTTTCGCTCGTTTTATACAAAATCATTAACTCGTTTAATAAAAATAGTATTAAATGGAAGGTCGTTTAGTATCCTCTATATATACTTGTGGACAAGACAATTTCTCCTACTTCTCAGCCACATAGTTACAAACGAACAGCTTTTCTTGCGATACCGGGACAGAGATTCAAATAAATTAAATACAAAAAATAAATACCTCAATTAAAAAAAGACCTGAACAAAATATCATCAATTGGAGTCAAACGCTGAACAAATAATAAAATAGTAAAATGAATTTCCAATCTAAATTAGGGCAAAAATGTCAATCACTTTCAGCTATCAAATATGTATTTCATTATAGTTTTTGCATATAATTTGGCATTGAGTAGTTTAAAAAAAGATGTCATTAATACATGTACGTGTAACGCAATGTATGATATTTTTTCATTTCAATATTTCCACTCACAATGACATTAAACCTAGATTTCGTGTGGCCACATGGTAATTTTCAACCTTGAAAGCTTACTATAAAGACTACTTTAGAAATAATGTTAAATGGCAATTTTTATTTTTATAAGTCATTCAGCTTGTCTAGACGGCAGTTAGACGTATGTATTTTTTTCTTGCTAACAAGGACGTATCAAGAATTGAAATTTGTGCTCATCCGGAATACTAAAGGAAACTTTATTAATACACATTCAATGTATACAACCACATTTTCCAGAAAATAAAACGTAACAGAAGCCCTGCTCGTGTCAAAAGTTTAATAGAAGATTTCTTATGTTTATCATTTAGGGAAGCCTTCTGTTCTTTTCGATGAAATTATTTACCAAAACGCCAACAATGAAAATATAGCTGCCATTGTAGCATCGATAGTATGGTATAAACACTAGTTTATAATTGAAATTAAGAAATATTCTACTTTTTCTAAAACATTAAATAAACTTGAGCACATTGAATAGGATAAGTCGAGTACATATTCATAGATGATACTAAACGACCTTCCATTTATTAATATTTGCATTAAACGAGTAACAGATTTTGTACAAAACGAGCGAAAGCATGTTTGATACCAAATCACTCACTATTTGATAGTATTAAAAGTATTTAATGGAAGGAAGTTTAGTATTTTGTGTATTACTTGACCTAGAATTCAAGCAAAAAAGCCGATACCTAGGATAATCTATATCCAATTTGAAAATAAGTCGGGGGAAATCAATTTTTGTCCAATTCACATTTGTAGCAGTCGCATAACCTCTATTACATACATTCACATGTAAGTGAAAGTTGTTTTTACTTCATTTGTCCTTCAAATTCACAGCTTGTCCAGAAGGCAACTACGGAGTGAGCTGCAGCGACATTTGTAGCACAGGATGCAGTGACCCGTGTGACCCAGTTGATGGAAGCTGCAGCTGTAAACCTGGGTATATTGGAGACAAATGCCATGAAAGTAAGTACATTTGGATAAAAATCTTAACATTTAAATTCAGAAATTTAAAACAAGTTAAATCAAAACTTACATCCGTTTCCTTTACTTTCAAGTTTTTTAACGTTTTAGAGATAAAGTGTTTTTGTTCAATTCAAAGCTTGTCCTGTCGGAAGTTACGGATCCGACTGTAGCTACAAATGTAGCACAGGATGCAGTGACCCGTGTGACTCAGTTGATGGAAGCTGCAGCTGTAAGCCTGGGTATATTGGAGACACCTGTCAGTACCGTAAGTAAACGTCTTGCAATGAATCTATGACCAAAATATACCATTAGTGCAAGCTTTGAAGTAAATCATAAATAGTATATCAAGTTTCCGAAGTTAAGACATTGATATCCGATGAATTGTTTTGTTATATCTCACAGCAACGTATCCAAATAATTTTTTGCAGGAGTTAAAAGCTTGATTTGCATCTTACACGAATCAAACATTGTCACATGATGACTCTCGGTACAGGAATATTTAAATATATTACAAAGAAAATACATTTCAATGTTTCAATTTCATGATATCAATAACAAATGTAATGTGGAATAAAACGTACAATCAATGATTATGATGACATTTAATTCATTTATTATTCTTTTATACAGAGTGTCCAGCCGGCACTTATGACTCCTACTGTTTTAGCACTTGTAGCACAGGATGCAGTGACCTGTGTGACCCAATGTTTGGAGAGTGTGAATGTAAACCTGGGTTTACTGGAGACAAGTGTGAAGATCGTAAGTGCCATGTTGTACCTCATTTTAAGATCTCTGCTTCTGAAATAACCAAGATGATATTGTTATCACACCTGTCAATTTACTCAATGAAAATTTTAAAGAACAGGTTTTTAAGACATATTTCAAATTTGCATTGGAATGACCTGTGAAGATAGTAAGTATTGCTGTTGTTATTTACCGTAATCAATCATACAACCATCATCTTATTTCAGTAGCACATGTACAGCTTGAATTAATTATTATGTTCTTTATAACGGCAGAGTATAAAAAAACTTAACATTGACATGTGTTTGTTATAAAAGTAAACGCATTTGAAAAAAAGATTTTGTTGATAAGTCAGGGATAGTGGTAATAGTAAAATACTAATTATTCAATGTATATATTAACAAATTTTCCAGAAAATAAAACGTTACAGAAGCCCTGCTCGTGTCAAAAGTTTAATAGAAGATATATTATGTGTATCATTTAGGGAAGTCTTCTGTTCTTCTAAACGAGGTTATTTAACAAAACGTCAACAATGCAAAATATAGCTGCCATTGTAGCATCGATACGTTTATAATTAAAATTAAGAAATATTCTACTTCTCGTTAAACATTTAATAAACTTGAATAGGATGAGCCAAGTACATATTCATAGATGATACTAAACGACTTTCCATTTATTAATATTTGCATTAAACGAGTAACAGATTTTGTACAAAACGAGCGAAAGCATGTTTGATACCAAATCACTCACTATTTGATAGTATTAAAAGTATTTAATGGAAGGAAGTTTAGTATTTTGTGTATTACTTGACCTAGAATTCAAGCAAAAAAGCCGATACCTAGGATAATCTATATCCAATTTGAAAATAAGTCGGGGGAAATCAATTTTTGTCCAATTCACATTTGTAGCAGTCGCATAACCTCTATTACATACATTCACATGTAAGTGAAAGTTGTTTTTACTTCATTTGTCCTTCAAATTCACAGCTTGTCCAGAAGGCAACTACGGAGTGAGCTGCAGCGACATTTGTAGCACAGGATGCAGTGACCCGTGTGACCCAGTTGATGGAAGCTGCAGCTGTAAACCTGGGTATATTGGAGACAAATGCCATGAAAGTAAGTACATTTGGATAAAAATCTTAACATTTAAATTCAGAAATTTAAAACAAGTTAAATCAAAACTTACATCCGTTTCCTTTACTTTCAAGTTTTTTAACGTTTTAGAGATAAAGTGTTTTTGTTCAATTCAAAGCTTGTCCTGTCGGAAGTTACGGATCCGACTGTAGCTACGAATGTAGCACAGGATGCAGTGACCCGTGTGACTCAGTTGATGGAAGCTGCAGCTGTAAGCCTGGGTATATTGGATACACCTGTCAGGACCGTAAGTAAACGTCTTGCAATGAATCTATGACCAAATTTTACCATTAGTGCAAGCTTTGAAGTAAATCATAAATAGTATATCAAGTTTCCGAAGTTAAGGCATTGATATCCAATGAATTGTTTTGTTATATCTCACAGCAACGTATCCAAATAATTGTTTGCAGGAGTTAAAAGCTTGATTTGCATCTCACTCGAATCAAACATTGTCACATGATGCCTCTCGGTACAGGAATATTTAAATATATTACAAAGAAAATACATTTCAATGTTTCAATTTCATGATATCAATAACAAATGTAATGTGGAATAAAACGTACAATCAATGATTATGATGACATTTAATTCATTTATTATTCTTTTATACAGAGTGTCCAGCCGGCACTTACGGGTCCAACTGCAGCAACTATTGTAGCACAGGATGCAGTGGCCCGTGTGACCCAATGTTTGGAGAGTGTGAATGTAAACCTGGGTTTACTGGAGACAAGTGTGAAGATCGTAAGTGCCATGTTGAACCTCATTTTAAGATCTCTGCTTCTAAAATAACCAAGATGATATTTTTATCACACCTGTCAATTTACTCAATGAAAATTGTAAAGAACAGGTTTTTATGACATATTTCAAATTTGCTTTGGAATGACCTGTGAAGATAGTAAGTATTGCTGTTGTTATTTACCGTAATCAATCATACAACCATCATATTATTTCAGTAGCACATGTACAGCTTGAATTAATTATTATGTTCTTTATAACGGCAGAGTATAAAAAAACTTAACATTGACATGTGTTTGTTATAAAAGTAAACGCATTTGAAAAAAAGATTTTGTTGATAAGTCAGGGATAGTGGTAATAGTAAAATAATAATTATTCAATGTATATATTAACAAATTTTCCAGAAAATAAAACGTTACAGAAGCCCTGCTCGTGTCAAAAGTTTAATAGAAGATATATTATGTGTATCATTTAGGGAAGTCTTCTGTTCTTCTAAACGAGGTTATTTAACAAAACGTCAACAATGCAAAATATAGCTGCCATTGTAGCATCGATACGTTTATAAATAAAATTAAGAAATATTCTACTTCTCGTTAAACATTCAATAAACTTGAATAGGATGAGCCAAGTACATATTCATAGATGATACTAAACGACCTACCATTTATTAATATTTGCATTAAACGAGTAACAGATTTTGTACAAAACGAGCGAAAGCATGTTTGATACCAAATCACTCACTATTTGATAGTATTAAAAGTATTTAATGGAAGGAAGTTTAGTATTTTGTGTATTACTTGACCTAGAATTCAAGCAAAAAAGCCGATACCTAGGATAATCTATATCCAATTTGAAAATAAGTCGGGGGAAATCAACTTTTGTCCAATTCACATTTGTAGCAGTCGCATAACCTCTATTACATACATTCACATGTAAGTGAAAGTTGTTTTTACTTCATTTGTCCTTCAAATTCACAGCTTGTCCAGAAGGCAACTACGGAGTGAGCTGCAGCGACATTTGTAGCACAGGATGCAGTGACCCGTGTGACCCAGTTGATGGAAGCTGCAGCTGTAAACCTGGGTATATTGGAGACAAATGCCATGAAAGTAAGTACATTTGGATAAAAATCTTAACATTTAAATTCAGAAATTTAAAACAAGTTAAATCAAAACTTACATCCGTTTCCTTTACTTTCAAGTTTTTTAACGTTTTAGAGATAAAGTGTTTTTGTTCAATTCAAAGCTTGTCCTGTCGGAAGTTACGGATCCGACTGTAGCTACAAATGTAGCACAGGATGCAGTGACCCGTGTGACTCAGTTGATGGAAGCTGCAGCTGTAAGCCTGGGTATATTGGATACACCTGTCAGGACCGTAAGTAAACGTCTTGCAATGAATCTATGACCAAAATACACCATTAGTGCAAGTTTGAAGTAAATCATAAATAGTATATCAAGTTTCGGAAGTTAAGACATTGATATCTGATAATTTTTTTCGTAATATCTCACAGCAACGTATCCAAAGGATTTTTTTGCAGGAGTTCAAACCTTGATTTGTATCTTACACGAATCAAACATTGTCACATGATGACTCTCGGTACAAGAATATTTTAATATATTACAAAGAAAATACATTTCAATGTTTCAATTTCATGATATCAATAACAAGTCTAATGATAAGTTTAAATATAACAAACAATCACAGTTACACTATTGTACAAGCAATACCAATAAGCATTATATACTTGATTTTGATAACTTTAGACTCAAACCCTAATAATGACACATAATGGTATCAACAATAAATAAGAAGTACCATTATAATTTTGTCTATTACGAGCAGTATAAAATTTATCAGAAAGATTCTTTCTGTTCCCTTTTAATAACATACAATATGAATTCTGGCAACGGACCTGAAACATAAGCAAGGATATTATTTCTTAAACGTTTTAGCAGGGTTTTTTCCTAAATGAGGTCAAAGATAAAGCATTGAGGATACGGATATTATTACATGAGTTACAGAACATAGAAATAAGAAAAAATACGTGCCAATTTTTTCTTAATTACGGGCCATAAATATATGTTCAGTGTCATTTCGAAAATAATCATTTTGAACACGGAAAGACATTATGTGTCTCTTGGTATAAATGCACAGGAAGTAATGAGCATACCACAAAATAGCTTCAATAAACATCTTATCTTAATTTACGCCGGGTTACCAATCAAGCAGGGCCTTTGTTTATAAATTGCTTGGCACGCATGTCAGGGACCTGTGATACTAGACAGATTTAGGGCCAATCAAAATCATTCGTATGCCCTGAAAATGTATCAGATGTTATGAACTGTCTTGGTACCGTGCATTGAATGCACGTGGTTTTCGTGAAATGCATGTTGATATTGACGATGTGTCAGGGAATAATATTTGTGAGAAGTTTAGGATCTCAACAAATGCGTGCAAGTAAGAATTTAGATGATAAAAGGAAAATTGGTCATTGAAACTCAGCTGGATTTGTTTATTAGTTAGATGTTCCAACCTTTTCTTGGTGTATTTGTCATGAACCCTCCTTTTATCAAGAATCGAACGCCCCCTTGCCCAAACGGACAAGCGAGCCTCACGATTGTTGACACATGAGGTTTAATGACTTATACATCTTGACAGAGTGGGTACATGGAATACATACCAACTTTTGAAACTCTTATCTGGCGCTTTATATGGGGAGGGGGTGGGATAATGCAGAGATTAGCGCGTTCAGTATTAGTAAGTATTATACCTATTGTATAGATTTGTTCATTTGTAAAGACAAAAAATTTACGATTCACAGCTTGTCCACCAGGAAGTTATGGACCTTATAAACCTTTATTGTTCCTTCAGCTTGTCCTGTCGGAAGTTACGGGGCTTCCTGCAGTAGAAGTTGCAGCACAGGATGCAGTGACTCGTGTGACCCAGTTAACGGAGGCTGTAGCTGTAAACCTGGCTATACTGGAATGACCTGTCAACGTATGTATTTTTTTTTTGCTAAGAAGGACGTATCAAGAATTGAAATTTGTGCTCATCCGGAATACTAAAGGAAACTTTATTAATACACATTCAATGTATACAACCACATTTTCCAGAAAATAAAACGTAACAGAAGCCCTGCTCGTGTCAAAAGTTTAATAGAAGATTTATTATGTTTATCATTCAGGGAAGCCTTCTGTTCTTTTCGATGAAATTATTTAACAAAACGCCAACAATGAAAATATAGCTGCCATTGTAGCATCGATAGTATGGTATAAACACTAGTTTATAATTGAAATTAAGAAATATTCTACTTTTTCTAAAACATTAAATAAACTTGAGCACATTGAATAGGATAAGTCGAGTACATATTCATAGATGATACTAAACGACCTTCCATTTTATAATATTTGCATTAAACGAGTAAAAGATTTTGTACAAAACGAGCGAAAGCATGTATGATACCAAATCACTCACTATTTGATAGTATTAAAAGTATTTAATGGAAGGAAGTTTAGTATTTTGTGTATTACTTGACCTAGAATTCAAGCAAAAAAGCCGATACTTAGGATAATCTATATCCAATTTGAAAATAAGTCGGGGGAAATCAACTTTTGTCCAATTCACATTGTAGCAGTCGCATAACCTCTATTACATCCATTCACATGTAAGTGAAAGTTGTTTTTTAATTCATTTGTCCTTTAAATTCACAGCTTGTCTAGAAGGCAAATATGGAGTGAGCTGCAGTGACATTTGCAGCACAGGATGCAGTGACCCGTGTGACCCAGTTGATGGAAGCTGCAGCTGTAAACCTGGGTATATTGGAGACAAATGCCATGAAAGTAAGTACATTTGGATAAAAATCTTAACATTTAAATTCAGAAATTTAAAACAAGTTAAATCAAAACTTACATCCGTTTCCTTTACTTTCAAGTTTTTTAACGTTTTAGAGATAAAGTGTTTTTGTTCAATTCAAAGCTTGTCCTGTCGGAAGTTACGGATCCGACTGTAGCTACAAATGTAGCACAGGATGCAGTGACCCGTGTGACTCAGTTGATGGAAGCTGCAGCTGTAAGCCTGGGTATATTGGATACACCTGTCAGGACCGTAAGTAAACGTCTTGCAATGAATCTATGACCAAAATATACCATTAGTGCAAGCTTTGAAGTAAATCATAAATAGTATATCAAGTTTCCGAAGTTAAGACATTGATATCCGATGAATTGTTTCGTTATATCTCACAGCAACGTATCCAAAGAATTTTTTGCAGGAGTTAAAAGCTTGATTTGCATCTCACTCGAATCAAACATTGTCACATGATGACTCTCGGTACAGGAATATTTAAATATATTACAAAGAAAATACATTTCAATGTTTCAATTTCATGATATCAATAACAAATGTAATGTGGAATAAAACGTACAATCAATGATTATGATGACATTTAATTCATTTATTATTCTTTTATACAGAGTGTCCAGCCGGCACTTACGGGTCCAACTGCAGCAACTATTGTAGCACAGGATGCAGTGGCCCGTGTGACCCAATGTTTGGAGAGTGTGAATGTGAACCTGGGTTTACTGGAGACAAGTGTGAAGATCGTAAGTGCCATGTTGTACCTCATTTTAAGATCTCTGCTTCTAAAATAACCAAGATGATATTTTTATCACACCTGTCAATTTACTCAATGAAAATTGTAAAGAACAGGTTTTTATGACATATTTCAAATTTGCATTGGAATGACCTGTGAAGATAGTAAGTATTGCTGTTGTTATTTACCGTAATCAATCATACAACCATCATCTTATTTCAGTAGCACATGTACAGCTTGAATTAATTATTATGTTCTTTATAACGGCAGAGTATAAAAAAACTTAACATTGACATGTGTTTGTTATATAGTAAACGCATTTGAAAAAAAGATTTTGTTGATAATTCAGGGATAGTGGTAATAGTAAAATACTAATTATTCAATGTATATTAACAAATTTTCCAGAAAATAAAACGTAACAGAAGCCCTGCTCGTGTCAAAAGTTTAATAGAAGATATATTATGTGTATCATTTAGGGAAGTCTTCTGTTCTTCTAAACGAGGTTATTCAACAAAACGTCAACAATGAAAATATAGCTGCCATTGTAGCATCGATAAGTTTATAATTAAAATTAAGAAATATTCTACTTCTCGTTAAACATTTAATAAACTTGAATAGGGTGAGCCAAGTACATATTTTCTTAGATGATACTAATCGACCTTCCATTTATTAATATTTGCATTAAACGAGTAACAGATTTTGTACAAAACGAGCGAAAGCTTGTTTGATACCAAATCACTCACTATTTGATAGTATTAAAAGTATTAAATGGAAGGAAGTTTAGTATTTTGTGTATTACTTGACCTAGAATTCAAGCAAAAAAGCCGATACTTAGGATAATCTATATCCAATTTGAAAATAAGTCGGGGGAAATCAACTTTTGTCCAATTCACATTTGTAGCAGTCGCATAACCTCTATTACATACATTCACATGTAAGTGAAAGTTGTTTTTACTTCATTTGTCCTTCAAATTCACAGCTTGTCCAGAAGGCAACTACGGAGTGAGCTGCAGCGAAATTTGTAGCACAGGATGCAGTGACCCGTGTGACCCAGTTGATGGAAGCTGCAGCTGTAAACCTGGGTATATTGGAGACAAATGCCATGAAAGTAAGTACATTTGGATAAAAATCTTAACATTTAAATTCAGAAATTTAAAACAAGTTAAATCAAAACTTACATCCGTTTCCTTTACTTTCAAGTTTTTTAACGTTTTAGAGATAAAGTGTTTTTGTTCAATTCAAAGCTTGTCCTGTCGGAAGTTACGGATCCGACTGTAGCTACAAATGTAGCACAGGATGCAGTGACCCGTGTGACTCAGTTGATGGAAGCTGCAGCTGTAAGCCTGGGTATATTGGATACACCTGTCAGGACCGTAAGTAAACGTCTTGCAATGAATCTATGACCAAAATATACCATTAGTGCAAGTTTGAAGTAAATCATAAATAGTATATCAAGTTTCGGAAGTTAAGACATTGATATCCGATAAATTTTTTCGTAATATCTCACAGCAACGTATCCAAAGGATTTTTTTGCAGGTGTTCAAACCTTGATTTGTATCTTACACGAATCAAACATTGTCACATGATGACTCTCGGTACAAGAATATTTTAATATATTACAAAGAAAATACATTTCAATGTTTCAATTTCATGATATCAATAACAAGTCTAATGATAAGTTTAAATATAACAAACAATCACAGTTACACTATTGTACAAGCAATACCAATAAGCATTATATACTTGATTTTGATAACTTTAGACTCAAACCCTAATAATGACACATAATGGTATCAACAATAAATAAGAAGTACCATTATAATTTTGTCTATTACGAGCAGTATAAAATTTATCAGAAAGATTCTTTCTGCTCCCTTTTAATAACATACAATATGAATTCTGGCAACGGAACTGAAACATAAGCAAGGATATTATTTCTTAAACGTTTTAGCAGGGTTTTTTCCTAAATGAGGTCAAAGATAAAGCATTGAGGATACGGATATTATTACATGAGTTACAGAACATAGAAATAAGAAAAAATACGTGCCAATTTTTTCTTAATTACGGGCCATAAATATATGTTCAGTGTCATTTCGAAAATAATCATTTTGAACACGGAAAGACATTATGTGTCTCTTGGTATAAATGCACAGGAAGTAATGAGCATACCACAAAATAGCTTCAATAAACATCTTATCTTAATTTACGCCGGGTTACCAATCAAGCAGGGCCTTTGTTTATAAATTGCTTGGCACGCATGTCAGGGACCTGTGATACTAGACAGATTTAGGGCCAATCAAAATCATTCGTATGCCCTGAAAATGTATCAGATGTTATGAACTGTCTTGGTACCGTGCATTGAATGCACGTGGTTTTCGTGAAATGCATGTTGATATTGACGATGTGTCAGGGAATAATATTTGTGAGAAGTTTAGGATCTCAACAAATGCGTGCAAGTAAGAATTTAGATGATAAAAGAAAAATTGGTCATTGAAACTCAGCTGGATTTGTTTATTAGTTAGATGTTCCAACCTTTTCTTGGTGTATTTGTCATGAACCCTCCTTTTATCAAGAATCGAACGCCCCCTTGCCCAAACGGACAAGCGAGCCTCACGATTGTTGACACATGAGGTTTAATGACTTATACATCTTGACAGAGTGGGTACATGGAATACATACCAACTTTTGAAACTCTTATCTGGCGCTTTATATGGGGAGGGGGTGGGATAATGCAGAGATTAGCGCGTTCAGTATTAGTAAGTATTATACCTATTGTATAGATTTGTTCATTTGTAAAGACAAAAAATTTACGATTCACAGCTTGTCCACCAGGAAGTTATGGAGTCGACTGCAGCAGAAGTTGTAGCACAGGATGCAGTGACCCGTGTGATCCAGTTGTTGGAAGCTGCAGCTGTAAACCTGGGTATACTGGAATGACCTGTGAAGATAGTAAGTATTGCTGTTGTTATTTACCGTAATCAATCATACAACCATCATCTTAACTTATTACCACATGGACAGCTTGATTTAATTATTATGTTCTTTATAGCGGCAGAGTATCTTAAAAACTTATTAATAACATGTGTGCTGGATAAAAGTAAACGATTTCTAAAAAAGTGGTTTTGTTGATAAGTCAGGGATAGTGATAAAAGTAAAATAATGATAATAATGTAACTTTCATAGGCTGTCCACCCGACAGTTACGGAGTCGACTGCAGCTTCTATTGTAGCACAGGATGCAGTGACCCGTGTGACTCAGTTGATGGAACATGCAGCTGTAAACCTGGGTATACTGGAATGACCTGTGAAGATAGTAAGTATTGCTGTTGTTATTTACCGTAATCAATCATACAACCATCATCTTGATTTATTAGCACAGGGACAGTTCGATTTATTTATTATGTTCTTTATAGCGGCAGAGTATCAAAACAACTTACCATTAACATGTGTGCTGGATAAAAGTAAAAATAGTTTTGTTGATAAGTCAGGGAAAGTGAGAAAAGTAAAATGATAATATTAATGTAATTTTTGTAGCCTGTCCTACGGACACTTACGGCCCCGCCTGCAGCAGGAGTTGTAGCACAGGATGCAGTGACCCGTGTGACTCAGTTGATGGAAGCTGCAGCTGTAAATCTGGGTATATCGGATACACGTGTCAGTTTTGTGAGTATACCACCTTCTTGTTGCCTGGACTCTGGATCATAGAACAACTAAGTACAAATTTTGGCAACGACCAAGTTATAGTAAAGAAACAGGTTTTTCTCAGGGTATTTTTTAAAATGAAATTTCTGGGGACGATCTACTTCAACCATGTTGCTGATGGTAATACTATGTTGCTTTAACTTTGACAATAAGAAAATTAATTCGCTCAATGTTTTTAAGAAAAAACACCAATAGTGAAACCATTAATCAGAAATGTTATTTTGAAGGGTCATTTATTGCATGTCAAGGAATTGGAAATTGATAAACTAATTGTTAAATCTGTGTTTATTCTAACAAAAAATATTTAAATCTGATTCAAGCTGTAAATTAGTAAATGCACAGCTTTTTATCTCCTCGCTATATAAAATTGCTTATCAAAATTGCGTACCAGAAATTCTTACAATCTAACAAACTATTTTTCCCAACATCACTAATCTAATACAAATTCAATATTGTCAAAATGTTAATCTAAAGTAATCAAAAATACTAGTCACTTACAATGTCTACCATATAATGCAAAGGGCTACAGGCATTGTTACCTTGGCATAGGGACCAACATCGTTCATTGTTTTAATCGACGCCGTATACCTTTACGATCTCGAGACAATAATTCTCAGTACCTTGTGTACAACCTGTTTACATGTATGATATCTTTAACATAATTACTGTATTTTCATTTATATTATATAATTTTGCACTGACGAGTCAATAAATGAACATGCTGAATAAAATACAGTTTACATGTATGATATATTTAACATAATTACTGTATTTTCATTTATATTATATAGTTTTGCACTGACGAGTCATTGAATGAACATGCAGACTAAAATACAGTTTACATGTATGATATCTTTAACATAATTACTGTATTTTTATTTATATTATATAATTTTGCACTGACGAGTCATTGAATGAACATGCAGACTAAAATACAGTTTACATGTATGATATCTTTAACATAATTACTGTATTTTCATTTATATTATATAATTTTGCACTGACGAGTCATTGGATGTACATGCTGACTAAAAATACAGTTTACATGTATGATATCTTTAACATAATTACTGTATTTTCATTTATATTATATAATTTTGCACTGACGAGTCATTGGATGAACATGCTGACTAAAATACAGTTTACATGTATGATATCTTTATCATAATTACTGTATTTTTATTTATATTATATAATTTTGCACTGACGAGTCATTGAATGAACATGCAGACTAAAATACAGTTTACATGTATGATATCTTTAACATAATTACTGTATTTTTATTTATATTATATAATTCTAAATTCTTTTATTCAATTCAGTCAATCACTGTAAACACCGAAGTTGATGCTTCAAACCATTGTCCTTGCTATCTAAAAACTAATCTTATTGATACGTACGCTTAAGAATAAAAAAACTCTTTTACTTAATTCACAGGAGGTTAATTGATTCGATTGCCATTAATTTAGGACCTTCTTATTGGCTTAGATACAGATCGAGTTCTGATAGGTCCAATACAAGCGTGCTTCGGAACAACATCTAGAAATAAAATATTTTAAGCATGGTTTTGTATAATTATGATCTAAGGATTGTAAAATAATTTTCCATTCATTTTATTTCCAAACATGATATCAATTAAATTTGATAATATATTCTATGGTCATATGAATGCTAGAAATAAATATAAAAAATAATTCAATCGGCCAAATTAGCAATCAATTAAATGCCGTGACTTTCCTGTGAATTATATGAATCATAGTAAGAATAATAATGATAAGATATATTTCCCTGATTTCTTGCTGATATTACAAAGTTTTTCTGAATGCTCCCCCCCCCCCCTTAATATATCTTAATAGTTAAGCTCATATTAATTTTCAATGATGATGAAACAAGCTTAATATCAAATTTCACATTAGCCTTAAAAAACGCGATATTCAGATTTACGCATGCGCCGTAAAGCAGCCTTCGTAATCGAAAAAAACAAATTGACAACTTGACAACAAAAAACGGTTCGATATGATTTTTTCACCTCGCCGTCAATACTGTCTACTGAAACAGAAAAAAGGGATGAACGACTCGACAACTCTTAAGGTGAGACAGAATGTAAAAGCGAAATATCGTCCTCCCCCCACTTCCCATCCACCCCCGATCCAAAAGTCGACCCAAGCCTCTTTGTCACCGAAAGTTACTTTAATACCGACTTCGGTCATTTTCGTGACGGGAAAGAAGTTAACAGGGACTCTCGTTTTGACATTGTTGTCACGTGCCTTATGAATCGAGGTCACAGCAATAACGGCTGGTACTCGCAACAGGTAAGAGGAATTTGCTTTTGCTTCAAATGTTTGCATTCATATTGATCTTGGGAAAAAACGTTTTTTTTAAGATATACGTATTTGGCTTTGCAATGTATGTGACACTATAGCGAAAAACGTCGTCTTGTGTTTGTTATTGTTACATACACTATAAAAGTTATTGTATTCATATAGAATTATGGTATGATATAATAGAAGGAATACCTTGGCAGAGTACTGTAAACATGTCCTTATGATAAAGTAAGTACATTAATCATTTCTATAACATATAGAATTATGGTATGACATTATAAGAACAATACCTTAATAAGACACAATAAACATTTTCTTATGAAAAACGAAATACATTAATCATATCTATAACATCATATACAATCAAGATAAAGTAAGAACATTAATCTGTATGTCTACAACATCATATAGAATTATGGTATGACAGTATATGGAGAATGCATTACCACCACACGATGCTAGCGCTTTGCACGAGCCAAGAACACGTGGTATTAATTCTGTAAATAATGTGTATAAGTGCCTGGTTAATGTTTACAGAATGGCGCTCCTGCTATTGTATGCTCTTGCTACCTTGTGTTCTGTTTCGTACGAGGTTGAGGTAAGAATTCAAATTTAAATGTTACAACTCTGAGTCATGTTTATGATTGGTAAAATGAAATATGAAAATCGGCTGGATATCACGTTTGGCCATAACGATTTTGTTGTGTTGACATGCATTTACGTGTATTGTTTTTGAGAATAGTTTTGGTAACATTCCATTTAATGATGCGTTTGGTAAATGGTAATTACGTTTTTCTATTGCAATTATGTACGTGTATTTTTCTGGCCTTAAAGGGACAGTACGTTTTTAGGGAGATTATAGGGTGATGTCAGGAAAACGGAAATAAATGGTTCCAACTGTAAGTCAATGTATTTAAACTAAATGAAGCAGTAATAAATCAAACATATAATATATAAATATAAAGTTCAGCCATGCGATTCCCTTTTCTTACACAAAATGAATAATGAAGAGATGTTCACACTTTTTCTGACTATAGAAGATTGGTTTGTGTAATAAATTTTTTGACACTGTCAAAATAATTCATTTTGTATCAACTTACCATTATCAGTGAAAATTGGAAAATATAAATTTGCAAAGAAACTGCTACTGTCCCATTAGTGAACAATTTATATAGGGTTGAATTGTCATTCACTCATTATGTGCATCAAATTATAATTTCATAACTTAACACAATGATGTGACTTCACAAACGTCTCTTGTTTTGTTCTTTAATTATTAAGACAATTATGATATTATTGGTGTGTATATTTCATACTGTTGTCCTCTAATAGAAGATGTATACAATCTGTGCATATTTGAAATGGATACCAACTCATTTTGATATGTTTATCTGATACGATTCAAGTCATATTTTTATACTTATATGTTATCTTTGGAACCTGTCGATTGGTAAATTGATAAGTAAATCTTTGTTGTACTCATGATAACCTAATAACATTGTAACGTTTATGGTAATATGGTTCTAATAACGTTTTCACTACTTGATCACAATGTTTAGACTCAACTTTACAAATAGAAAGAACACAAAGAGCATGTATATGAATTATGAATACGTTTTACTTTCATGAAAAAGAACGTCTATAACAAATGGCAGGCATTAAAATAATTGCATTTGCTAGCCTTTTTATAGATTATCAGCTTTATACATTTCCACTGAGAAAATTGTTGGGTATTTACCTTGTTGACTTCATGAAATTGAAACGTATGATTTAGACATTACCTATAATCTCCCTTGCACAAAACATATTTTTTACAGATCTGATGTATATTTACTATAAATCGTCCTATCGTAGCATCAGCCTTATATCACATTACGAGAAATAACAAGGGGATTGTATGACATCTATGGCTCATGATAGAAAATTTGCAAAATTGCTGACACCAATGGCATGCAAAATATGTGTGGCATCCTGAAGATAATTCTAATTACAATACATCGGTCATTAGCGATTGCAATTATTTCTCTCGAAGAGGAATCCCTCGAGAATCTATTATAAACATAAAACTTGTAACTTTGATATTTCGTTCATAAATAATTTTTAACTTGTTTATTCTATCAGTTTGTTGATGACAACATAATATTGATAACTATAGTTTCAAATTTTGAAAATATCCCTGTCTGTTTTGTCCAGTATACATTAAAAAATTGTTTTTCCTTTCAGGATAGGACCTGGATTTTCTCTGTCAGTGGTAATAGACGTCCATACAACTTCATGTACGTTGAACTATATCATATGTCATTAAATCATAATTTATTTGATTAGATTTTAAAATATATCACCTAAATATTTTCAAAATTTTATAATTTACGAAGAATTGATGTTTAAATATCGTAAACATCAAATTAACTTTAAGAAGTTTTATCCGAAATATTATTAAATGATGTAATAACAAACTATGGTAGTGATTATTATCTATACGTCTTGATTTAATATTTATATTGACCACTTTTGAAAGTTGTTCGTGATTTTTAGAATTTTTCCTCCAACCATTAATCTTGATTAACGTATTTCCAGAGATGAAGAAGGAAAATTAAGGGGATTCGACCTTGACCTCGCCCGGAACGGTACGTGTATTTTTTTCTACTAACTTGACCTGGCAGAAAGTGAAGTTGAGAAGAATTTATTCAGTCCGGCTTACGCAAGTAAACCGGTTACTAATGGGAATCTCTGAAAAACAAAGAATGTGAAATATTTTGAGCACTTTGTAAGTTATATAAATGTTTACATTTTTCTAGCTAGCGTCATAAAAACAGTAATTACAAATTATTTAGAGGAATTTCATTATCTTCGATGAAGGTGCATATCCGTTTTTTCCTTTTAGACCTTTAAGCTCGATAAAATTGATTCACACGTCATATTGTTATGACTTATAAGATCAACCCCTATCTCTGACTTAAACGTTTAACCTCTTAGTCTCTGTAGTAAGTTTCCATGACTCTGTAGTGAGTCTCCATGATTTAGAAGTGAGTCTTCCATGACTCAGAAGTTAGTCTCCATGACTCAGAAGTGAGTCCCCATGACTCAGAAGTGAGTCTTCCATGACTCAGAAGTGAGTCTTCCATGATTTAGAAGTGAGTCTTCCATGACTCAGAAGTGAGTCTCCATGACTCAGAAGTGAGTCTCCATGACTCAGAAGTGAGTCTCCATGACTCAGAAGTGAGTCTCCATGACTCAGAAGTGAGTCTCCATGACTCTGTAGTAAATCTCCATGACTCAGAAATGAGTCTCCATGATTTAGAAGTGAGTCTTCCATGACTCAGAAGTGAGTCTCCATGACTCAGAAGTGAGTCTCCATGGCTCTGTAGTAAATCTCCATGACTCAGAAATGAGTCTCCATGATTTAGAAGTGAGTCTTCCATGACTCAGAAGTGAGTCTCCATGACTCAGAAGTGAGTCTCCATGACTCAGAAGTGAGTCTCCATGGCTCTGTAGTAAATCTCCATGACTCAGAAATTAGTCTCAATGACTCAGAAGTGAGTCTTCCATGACTCAGTAATCTTTTCATAAACATTTGAGTCACAAAATAAAGGAAATTGTTGTTCTTCCAAATTTTAACATTCCCTATCAAACGTAAGTGTCTTTTTGACAACTAAAGCAATTCTTCTCATCATGCCTTTTGCTTACATTAAGATTTATGAACGTATGTGTCTTCATGAGAATTAAACGATTACCTCTCTTCATTTCATTATCTTACTTCAAGATTTATGAATCGTATGTGTCTTTTTGACAATCTAAACGATTACCTCTCTTCATTTCATTATCTTATTTTAAGATTTTTGCATCGTTTGGTATATCAGGTTTTTCTTCCATTCAGTGTGTAGTATTGCAGAGAAGAATTGCGCTATTACAGTGCAACCCTTCACCGAATGCATCCAAACTGTAAAGAATCGCTTCTTCCCTGGCAGGGGTGAGTTGAGAAAGTCACTCAAACCGTTAATTTCAAGCTCGATTATAAACTTCAAAGAAGTAACCACAAAGAATAAGCATTCTAATCATTTAAAACTTTAGGGACAGTAACCATGTTATATAATAAGAAAACGTATTTCGATTGTTGTCATAGTTTGGTGTACGATTGTATAACAACTTACGGTCAAAATGTTTCCATACTTTGTATTTTGGCCGTCCTAGATGCTTTGAATGTAATTTTGACGGGTTTCATTGACAACGGGCCATTTTCAGGTATTCTACTATTTTCCTTATCTCATGGGTTTTCGCATACCAATAGTTAATTTTGAAATTTCTGATTTGTTCATTCAATGTGCAAAATGGCCCATGTCCCCTGACTTTCCCAATCTCTGGTTCTCTATATAACAGAACTATTTTGTTTTACTAGGAATAATGTCGGGATGGTTTGACGCCTGTCTTGGGTACACAATCACCCAGGACCGTGTCAACACACTGATGTTCACTCTACCCTATCTGAAGACGTACGCTAAACTGGCTGTGAAACCTGGCAACACCCGAGGAGTCGACCTCAAGACCCTTAGTAACAGAACCATCAGTAGGTTATAGACGGACAGACAGACAGACAGATTATTTTATTAATTGTTAAAAGCTGTTATATCCCCATACGGTGAAATATAAGCGGTTACATAATTACCATACGTGCACATATCCTTTTCCGGGAAATGCTTGCTTCAGCTTCAATTTACATGTATGTATTCTATTGACTGACGTCATGCAAAACTTCATGACGTCACCGTACGCCATCGCAAGGGAAGATTTTTTTTAAATTGCGATTAGAGTGGAATGAAATCATTATTGACTAACATTTTACTATCTTAAATGTGCCTAATGACGTTTATAAATGTTTGTGCTTTTGTTGGTGTTTAAAAAAAATTCAAACTCGTTTCTTATAGATGATGGCTAAAGATATAATAATCTCCATGACCATATAGTTTTAGTAAAACTCGAATATTTATAACCGTTCCATCAGAAGATCATTATTTATTAGATTCATATGATCACATGTATATAACTACATTCAAGAGAAAGTTTTGGGATTTATATTTAGGTTATTTACACTCTTTAGAGACAGACCCATCATAAGCGGTTATATCACCTAGACCGTCAGTTACATAACCACCACTATGCTGTTTCAACGTGTAGATAGAAGAGTTTGCAATCCTTTTAGACGGAGTAATTAATCAGATGTGAATAAAATGAGAATCTTATGTACCACTTCTAGCACTAATTGTAAATAATATATTCCAGCCCACCTAAACGGTGCGTACAACAACAAGCAGTGTTTAGCGCGCCTCAAGCTTGCACTTTTTAAACAAATTTTATTAGGAATGGTAGTTTGTACATATCTTTAGATTATACAGTATAGTTTTATTTCATTATATATGTTATATGATTTAGGGTGAATCTTGTTAAAATGTACACTTTCATAAATCGCTGTGCGATTGGTTGTTTATTTTTTTAATGCATTCGGGGTTTCCGTGTTAGTGCCTTTATCAAAGATATATTACAAGTGAAAGTTTATTCGTATTCAAAGCCTCATGGCCAAAAGTACAAAAACGTATGTACATATAATCAGAGCGCATGGACACGAAGATGGTATATTACATAGGTAGATTAGGTTTGAGAAAAATAGCAAGATTCTTAAGATATTCAATATTTTGTGAAGCCATAAGCAAGTTAAATTTTTCCCTTGTCGGATTTGTATGAAAATGGCTTGGTAACAGCAATTTTCTACTTATTTCATAAAATGGACAAACTAATAAAAAATGAAATTCATCTTGAATAACGCCATAGTTACAACTTGTACATTTGAGTAGGTCAGTATTAACATTTTTATCATATCGGTATTGCTGTATATTAAGTTGGCGACTCATACACCGAGAACGTACCAAGCCTCTATTTGAAATAAGCTTAAAAATGTAAATCTCTGGTTCCAGAATACTCTTGTAAGAGCAATAATTATGCAGATATGATGATGAACACAATTTACTATGCCATAATTGATACTGAATATCGTTGTTTAAAGCATTGCATAAAAGCTGGAATGTCACCACATTCTTGAGATATCCATACATATGAAAAACCAGTTTCCATTAACGATATAACGATTAAAGATATATTGTATATAAGTGAGAGGTCATAAAATATCTTCTTCATCACTCACGTATTAACAATTTGTTCCAGCTCACCTAAACGGAGCGTACACTAACAAGCAGTGTCTGACGCGCCTCAAACTTGGTGTAGGAAACGTTGTTGTCGCTGCTGACTTGCCAGAGGCTAAAGCGTTGGTTCTAAACGGAACGGTAACTAGTGTCGTATTTTCCGAATTTTTCGGTTGTTATCTTATGTTAAGGTTACTTGTTTATATGATTAAATCGTTTTAGTGCAAGTCAGCTAAGCTTTCGATATTTAAGTAATACATATAAATTAAAGGACAGTAGCACGTTTTAAGGGGAATGTGATGTCGGAAAATTAAAAATATATGGCTCGAATTGAAAGACAATGTATGAAAACTTAATGAAGCAGTAATAAATCAAATATATAATGTAAACTTCAGCAAGGATTCCTTTTTTTTACAAAATGAATTAAAGGTGTTCACGTAAAATTGGCAGCCAATGGAAGTTATGGGATTTAATTTGTTTTCTGACTATTGATGATTGGTTTGTGTAATGAGATGTGTGACTCTATCAAAAAAATACTCTTAGCATCAATGTATAATTATCAATGCAAAATTGAAAATATGAAAATATAAAATTTTCAAAAAACGTGCTATAGCCCCTTTTAGGCGTCATTATATCAAAATAAAATTGATATCAGTTAGTTGAATCGTTAATTTCTGAAGTACCTAAGATAAGCTGTGAAGGAAATTAATTTTATGTCCTACTTTGATATCTTTATAGTTCAGCGCTTTTATCATCAAAAGGAGTATGTACCGAATGATTTCTTTAAAACTATCAACCCCAAATATTAATATGAATAACGTAAGAATGAGTAATACAAATAAAACGGCATGTTAAACATTCTAAGGGGGCCAATCTGGATTGATTTTGAATCTTTCCCGAACCATTCACTTGTGGGATTCGAACCAAGAATCAGTCACGAATCTCCAGCACCAACTGTTAAAAATACAAAGCTGGTACTTACTAAACGACTTTATTGCTTAGCAGACACAACATTACACTCGAACGTGACTTGCTTGACTGTCACTTCACACTTGTGGCGGCAACTTCCGGGTCAGGGTTTACATCCGGGTCGACCTCGGAGAGAGCCGAACACTGCCGATTATATGTGAATGTCAGAGTGTTTACGATGTTTACAACAACAACATGTAATAACAATGCTAAATGTTTCTAATAATGACAGGTAGATGCCGTATTTTCGCCAAGAACAAGAATACCTGACCTTCAGACGTTGGACGTGACCTTGCACTGTGACCTTGGAGGCGTTGCTACCATGGTAACCAAGAGCAGCTCGCTTCCTGATTGGTGGAATCCAGCTTTCAAACAGTTTGTAACTTCTGGGCAGTATTCAACCCTATGTGACACATGGATGAAGAAAACTAGTGAGTTATTTTCATTTTAATATGCGAGCCTACAACATGTACCAGGGTATTACAAAGATTGCTTCTAAACGTGACATGTATATATATACAGAACGTCATATATGTACGTGTGCATTTGGGTCGTTTGTATTGAACGAGAAGATGTCATGGACGCGGAGGAACAACGAGTTCGAAGAACGAGTTGTTTCTCCACGTCCATGACAATTTAAGTTAGTTAATCATATGATGAAATTACTCTAAAAGAATTTTTTTCGATATGAAATTTCCAAGTTTACCAATCAATTGTTTAATTTTTCAGAGTACAAAATCAAGTGTTTTCACAACATTGATGAACTCGGGGGAACGAACGCTGGTTCAACCGTTGGCATATCGACGCTTCTGTCATTCTTATGGGCATTGGTCACCCTATGGTCAGGTGGAAGATGACCAGTAGTTATTTGTCTTACTTGATCACGTTGTAAATGTACTGTATGTATGTTACTCTTTAAGGAAATCATATATCAAACTATTATCGTTCATAACCACATTTTGTGTCTCTTTACTGTTTTAGGAGTCATGTGTAGACAAAGTCATTAATGGAAGAAGAAATTTATAATGACAATGAGAAAATAAAGGTCCGTTAAGTTCTTGAGTAACCTACTCGCGATCGCTTGACATCGTAAGATATTTAAATCATTATTATATATCATAATCATCAGCACAGGTTTCTTCATATATAAGATTATTACTCAATCACATTTTTATTCGTTTTTAACAAGACGAGTGTAACATGTCGAAATACCCGAGTATGATTTGCGCAGTCTTTTGAGACAATTGTGAATTTTATAATTTCGTTATTTAATGAGTTATTATCATCATGGGGTATTTCACTGACTAGTTTAGGGAGTGTTTGTTGTACATTTAGGCCGTTCGTGCAGATCGTGCTATCAGTCAAATCTGAGAATGTTCGCGACGTGCACGTGCATCTCGTGCAGATTCAAAGGTTGTGAAATGTACAAGACAAATCGCACGGAAAGCTCATGCATTTGGGTTGTGTTGGGTCGCTCAATACTCAAATCGATAACACGTGTTTCCAGTTCCAGTTATATTCGGTCACTAAGTGTAGCACAATTTTAATGAATTTAGGCCAACAGGTTATTATTTTATGTCATAACCTTATATAAAACCTGTTGATCTAAATTTATACAGATTGAGTATAGCATAAAACTTGTTCGTGCTTTTAATTTCTGTCGAATCCTGTCACATTTGAAGGGAATCTTTCCTGAAGCTAAACCCAATTCTTTCTTGTATTCGTTTTTGTATCTGTAAACGACAATAAATAAATCAAATTATATACTAGTACATATATGTGAAAATGGAAACTTGAAGGAAATATTGTATATTGTACATATATCGAAGAATCTGGTGATATTACTTAAAAAAATATAATTAAATTGAATTATTTCTCTCCACACTGAGATGATATATCATTTCAACCAGCAACGTTTTATCATGATCCAACACGACCCTATTTCATGATTTATTTTTTAATGCTACACAAATTCACTAATTTTACATTTCTATTGACATGATCACCGTCCGAATATAACTGGCACGGGTCTGTAGTTCTGTCTACATAAATGTACGAAACATGACAACAATATTACACTTTTACTATGTAATTTTACTATTTCCGCGATTAATATTGCTTGTAAAGTTGTTTATTAAATTCGTTTTGAATTTGAAGTTATTTTGTAAATGCTGTACGATCTGTGTATAAATAAATAATTATATATATAAATTATGTATTTGGAATAAAATAACAGACCTTATTTGTTTTCATTTATATTTTTTCATTGTACAAGGGATATTTCTGACAAGTTTGAAAACAGTTATCAAGCAAACCTATTTGATTTGTATATGAGAAAGGATTTATGATACTGATTTCTTTGAGAACGATACCAGTAAGGTTAATTGATGAAGCGGTCGTAAAATGTCCACAAATTTCGAAACACAGTAGCACGTTTTTATGGGGAATATATGGTGATGTCAGGAAAATGAAAGATAATGGTTCCAATTGAAAGACAATGTATTAAAACTAAATGAAGCAGTACTAATTTAAATAAATAACGTAAAGTTTAGCCATGCGATTCCCTTTTCTTACACAAAATGAATTAAAGGTGTTCACACAAACTGGCCGCCAATGGATTTTATGTGAATCTCCATACTTTGTCCTCTGACTATGGATGATTGGCTTGTGAAGTGTGATTTTTGACACTGTCAGATAAATACAATAATCATTAACGTACAATTATCAGTGAAATATTTGAAATATACAATTATCAAAAAACGTGCTACTGCCCCTTTAAAGGTTTCGTGTTGTCTTTGTTTCATAAGGGTCTAGTTTCCCCATATCTGAAACTGTACATGTTTATGAAAATATTTACTTATTTGTATTAGTTCATTGTTTTCTTAAATAATTTCTAGTCATTTTATGACAACATTTTTTTGTTTTAAAAACTTCAAAAATCATAGACTGAATACATTCATTTGAATAATGTTGAAGTGTAAAGAATATCACAACGTCTCGGGTTACCCTGTTTCAGCAGGAACAAATATAGGAACAGTAAAGTTAACCTTGTTGTTGCAGTCGCTGTTACATTATGTTATGCACTTATATATGATCAACCTTGTTTGATATAATTTTCGAATTTGAACGAAATCGGTTAAGGAGAAAAGTCCAGTGTTGCACAATGATGTATAGAGGAAACACAAGGGATGGCTACTTTGATTCCAAAACTAATCAGCTCTACACCTATTAATTACAACACGCTGATCATTCAGCCCTATTTCTTTTCAATAAAAATCTCTTTTGGAGCGTTTATACTTATATTACAGTTAGACATAGTAGACCTTACTACCATAAAGTATGGATCATAAAGTACTATAAAGCCAATGGGCCCATTCTCTCCCCACAGAGGCAGATCAAGTCATGAAATGTTGATACAGCCTCTGTTCTATTACGCCGAAATCCGTTGGTTGGCGAAAAAAAATTGCGTCACAATCCATTTGAATTTCTTTACCAAATGACAACGCTTCTCTATCACAATGCTTTTGTCATGATTCAATAGCCAAAATGATGATTTAAGAACAACGTCGCTGATTGCACAACTAACTTGAATGCCTCCAATCAGACATCTCCCATTCTATCTACCAACTCGGCGTAATAAAACAGCTTGTTTCAACATTTCATGACTTGATTTGCCTCTGTGGTGAGAGAATGCACTGGACCAGGAAAACTAGTATTCGTATCAAAACAAAAAATGTATGATAAAACCACGGTGGCTCTTCGAGGTAATGTGAATGTTACCCCCCTCCTTAACCAGCCTTATCCGAATAGAGATAGCTCAAATCATATAATATGTCCGTTGTGAGGGAAATGCAGTATCAAGTGGATTGGAGGGAATAGCAATTCGCGTACACACATTTACTCATAACCAGAGGCACTATAAACTTATATTCTGTATTAAAGGGAATCAACAACCTATTTGACCATCGTTAAATAGAGCGTCCAGATGAGTAAGGGGGGTCTCATGACAGAAATTTGGACCTGGCTGTCAACTGTAAGCGGTTTGTAACAAGCGATTTAGTCCCTACCGAGCATTTGCGACTCTATCGGGGCCCTGCTAATAAACTCTGGAAGTTAAAAATTCAGGTTGCAGACCCCCTTTTAAGTGTCTCTGATATAACTATGTTGATTATTTTTTTGTGGGAAAAATCCCTGAAAACAAAATGGTATTACAGAACTATTGAGGAAATAAATGTTAATTTAACAAATTTCACGTATCCATCCCCAGTTAAAGGATAAATAGTCATTTTTAATGAATATTTTAAAACAGTCATATATATTCGCTGACGCCAAATTCACATTTCCGTTTTACACTTTTATTAGTTATATAGCCTATCAAACAGTAGGCCTAACAACTCGTTTGACTAACATCTTTGAGAGGCAAGTTGGAATGATAATAATGCAGAGGAATATATGGATGTTCATTCATTCTTTTTTAATTGTATGCGACGTTTCGACACATATTCTTGTGTCATTCTCAATGAACAAAGACGTTCTCATCCATATAATTCCTCTGCGTTATTGTAATTTTGACAGCTTTTAATAAATTTCAAATATTACGTTTGACTGATTGACGCACGTCATTGCCCAGTTTTCGACCATAATCCCGACTTCAAACATTCCCTTTGTCACTTTATGTACAACGTCGATAAGCTTTAAAATGATACTTTCCTGCAACAGTCAATATTTCTAGATCAAATGACACAATTGACAATGTAATGCAAATGTTAACCAAACAACACACGGAGAGGCTCTTTAATTCGACTTAAGTGATATAATGTAGCGTACATTTTGAAAGTTAAGCCGTTCAAACTACTAGTTTATATAATTTTAATACCGATCGATCTTCTTCCGTATCTTTAGTGTCCTGGTGGCTACTGTATTTATGATTTGGCTAAACTGCTGGTTATTGGAATCGGGGGAAATACAGTATGTGTATACATGTATTATCCCTTTCGGGATACAATCTTTTTCTTGGTGAGAAGTGTCACGCCTAATCGAATCAGAAACACCTTCGAAATAATTAGATAAATTAAATAACGTTTTCACAATTTACCCATTGTTTGTTATTTTCGCTCCGAAGTTTGGGGATTTTACAACCGCTTGCACTTAGTCGCATGGGGTTCCGCGCTACTTGTGTGATCGAATTTGCCTATACAGAGTTGTTCCCCTTTGATTAGTATCGGCTCAACTATACGTTAAAAACCATACGGCTTTTGTATGTGCTATTTTGAAATAGTTGAGTTGCATGAGTAAATGCATTGATTATTATTACTTTTGTGATGTATTTATCTGTATCGGTTTGTTGAACGGTAGCAGAACAGGATCTTTTGACTTACTTCTAATGTCACCACTGATTGAAATATGCTTACAAAAATTTCTCATCAGTGATTTGGTTAATATTGTATCGAACAGTGTACAACAAAGTACATATGGTAACAAGGTACTAACGTTTCTGATATTAAATATAACTTTGTCAAGACGTGTTTCATTATATTAGATATCAGATGTCCTAATTTTGAAAGAATATGACGCACACTATCAATATTGTTCGCGATGTAAGTAACGATCCATATTTGGGTAATCTATGATAAAAGTTACTTACAACATATGCATGTATTCAGGTCAATTATTTAATTTTAAAATGTCAGAAGCATTTAATGCAATGTAATGTTGCAATAAATCTATGACATTTGCAATATTCAAATTTAACAAAAAGAATTTAAAAAATCATGACGACCAAAAACAGCAGGTTCTTCGTTATAATCAACACTTACGTTTTTAGTAGTATAAAAATAGTGAAATAACAAACATTCTTTAAACTTTCATGCTCAGATTAGATGTTAGGGTATATTAAAAGGCTGCATACATTCCGGGTTCAACCGTTTTCAACAATCTAGCTATTTCATCCATTTTGTACTTATCCGCTCTTTTGATTTTTTGACATCCCTTAAGTCGTCTCAAATTTCCTTATTGATGGTCAAGAAGAAAAAAGTGTCAGTATCTCTTTGCAACAAAATTATAGAAATTCGAGCGCAAAAAAATCATAAAAATTGTTTCTCAAAATTCTCATTTGTCCAGATTTTTGCAATGATGCCATCTTTACCACAAATAAAAGGTAGTTGAAATTGGTTTTTTAATTGCAGTATATACACATACTGTAAAAAACTTAAGTGTGGATGTATGATTGACATTTCATCTGATGACCAATAAGGATATAAACCATTATTTACAATTTACTTGTATCCCTATAACCAACTTACCAATGGTCAAAATCTCAAAACATTGAACTTTTTTTGTTCAAATGTATTAAACTGTATTCTTTGCTACAGCAAAACATAAATATCTTCATTGGCAATAAAGCATGTACAGTGCGATTGAATATGGATATGGCAAAATAGTTTTCAAATTTGTCATATGTAGAGTTTATATCTTTCACTCCTCACAGAGGTAGCTCAAGTTACAAAATTGATAAGTATGTATGTTTAAACAGTTTTTTACTTATATTTAAAGTGTTAATGAAAAAAGATGAAATGAAGAACCAAACATAAATTAAAGAAGTCCAATTTCATGATGTTTTGAAAATATAAATGGAGGAAGGGTCTTGAAAAAGTAAACACTTAAATGGGGAGGGTCACCAAAACAATTTAGGTGGGGAGGGTCATATTTTATGTACAACCCCTACCCCCTCTTCCCAACCTGTAATAAATGACCGGTCCCCTATAATACAAAACATGTATGTTGTCGCTTTACTGCAATTATAAGTTTGACATATTTGAGAACAACATAATACCCCGTAGAACTTAAAGTTTGCTCATATAAACAAGTCGATTTTTTCTTTTTTTCATAATTCTTGAATGGATGATCTTTTAGTATTTCGAATAGAAAGACCTACGATCATTGAATGTATATTTGTACTCAATTTGCATTTTTAGGGTAATTTCAATAAACGTCAAAATATCTCCAAATTGATGATATGAGTAATACAGGTTATCGAAGATTGATGTTATATGATGCAATTTAAGATTACTTAAAAAATAGTTTCGCCAAAGTAATGTACCTATCCTTGTGGAAGAAATTGATACCTCCACTTATAGATTCATATTTTAGCTGATTGAAACATGAAACATCCAAATATAGTCGACATTTCTATTTAGGGAGAGTAAATTTTTCGTAAATGCAAAGGTTAAAAAGGGTTGCTTAATAAAATGTTTATCATTTGATTACATTTCTTAAAGAGGAGAACATTAACTCTCTGCCTTACAATAACGTTCAGATTGTATAACTATATTTAATACAATCAACTCATCAACCTTGGGATTAATACGCGACTAATAACCACAGGAAATTGAGAATAATCAATTTTAAAACAATCAAAATAAAGTCCAAATACGATGCCTATTGTATATGGGGAGGATATATTTTATCCGCATCGTATTTTCACTTGTTGATTATTTTAACATTATACTTGATTATTCTCAATTCCCTGTGCTAATAACGTATAAAAAGTAATCTTAACGCAATATCAATGCACCGGTGTCACCCGGATTTGACACCTGTGACAAAAGGGAACATTAGGCAGTGGCACCTTCTGTTTTAGTGACAAACGCCTCCTAATAGACAGTCACGAGTTTACAACTCCTGTACATCAATAACCGGTAGTGGGGTGAACTAACACTTCATCCATCGACAGCTGCACATTATATAATCTAAATTGAATATGATCATATTGAAGAGGTGACGAAAGTACGCTCAGAGTTGCCTATCTAGAGTGCATCGTCTATTCGATGACGCACTGTGAGCTTGGTACGCCGCAGGAAGAGGGTAAGCATTAAGATGGAATGATACGGTAACAGCTAACGAAACTCTCCCGAAATAAAAAACATCGTTTCCCCAATTCAAATAGACAATAAACTGATTTGCATCCATTTGGTAATGCTTTGGCTTACATATCATCATTCAAAGTATATCTGTATTGAACTTTAAAAAAACCCAGGTAAATATGTAAAAGCTTAATTTTATGTATATATGAGAACATTTATTGCTTTTAGATTACAACAAGATTGCAATGATACTTCAAAAGCAATTCTAAAGGTTTTGTGAGAAATAGAATAAGTGTTCAATAAAGTGCTTTAATAGGTCATCGTTGAAATCTTTTAACTTTGTTGTTAATAACCTTACTGTACTGCCCTGGATTCAGAAACAAGATCTCATTCACACGTTTGTTTAATATCAAATATGTTGAATTTGTTAATCCACATTTGTGGTTTCGTGGATCATGTTCAGTGTCACATAGAAACCCCTATTGTAGTAACCTCTATTTTCTAGTAACCATTCTTTCCCCACAAAGGCAGCTCAGTCATTTCATTCCGATCTAGGCTCTGTTCGAATTTACCACATACACTGGCTAAACATGTAGAAGCCTAATGCAATCAAAGTTAGTTGTGCAGTCATCGACTCCGTTTCAAAAGTGATCATTGGCCGCACCTCGGTCATTGCCGTACACTTCCTCTATGACCTCCAGGATTTTGGCAAATTCGAACAGAGAGTAGAGTGGAGTACAACGAATTACCATTGACTTTGCAAATATATCTTTAAATGCCTGTCATTCTTGTGTTCCTTGTACTACGTGTCTTAAATTATCTGTTTGCTGACTATAAGAGCCCATTAAGATAAAAATACGATTGGTAAAAATGAATGAAAGTTTGTCATGTGACTTTCTACAAAATCCAATCACATGTATGCATTGTGGACTAACTACAAATATTTCGAAACATTTTTAAAAAAGAAATCGTAAAATTTGATGTGATAAATTTTATATATTAAATAAATGAACGTTTTGGTCATAACCACAGGGAAACAATACATTCATCATCCTCATGTATATGTTGGGATTTTGTATAAAGACATTCTCTCAAATAGAATTTCACATATTTCTGTCCTGTAAATAAAATACATGCTCGTGGTTCAAATCATTAGCAAAAGTGCACAAGCAGAATACCCCAAATGAATTTCATGTCATATAAATGCTCATTTGAGTGGCATTCAAAATTTAAAATTTTATACAATTTCTACATTCTAAAGAGCGTAGATTATTGTGAATCATGAATGATATAGAGACTATATGAATACATATGCCAAACGGAAGTTTGTTAAATTACTTTTATACAAAGTTAAACAAACTTTGTTATATGATGTTCGATCAAGTTCGATTCATTCAAACATCTTTTCGCAAAACGTTAAGATTTTGGGAGTAGATGATAAAAAATTACTTAACGTTGAACCACATTTGACAGGGTTTAATGTCAATTAAGCTTAATTAGAAAGGGCACTCACTTTTCTATCTTATAAAGTTTTAATTTATAAAATTGGTAAGGATTATCATATTTTTGTCCAATTTTGACAATTTTGGCTAAAAAATTATCGAAAATACATCCAATTGATTCAAAATAAAATAAAAATTTTACCCCGTGGCTCTATGGGAAATGGAAAAAACTGCATTGCCATATAAACGTCCTTTATGTAAATAGTTTGAATAGGATAACATTGATAAAATAATTTGACAATAAAAAGTATTTTATTAAGAAATGGTAATCAATTAAAAAAATTCAAAAATTGTGATAATTCATTTGAAATCTCGGAGTAAAACAAGCCATTTGTTCAGCAACTATACATGTACACAACATGGTATCTTTTCTCGCTGTGAAGATGGTTATGAAATTTTGCCGTGCATGTACTAATTAGCAGATCTGTGACATGGGCTGTGACATGTTGTTGATCAGGTAAAGACAGGTGTGTCACCTCCCTCCCACCTTCCCTCCCCTCACACATGCCACCCACCCCCTGCAGTTATAATGAGCCATACCCGGATATAATTTCACACATCCTTTTCCCGGATATTTAAACAAAGGTAAATCACCATATCCCAGTTTGATACAACATGTTTGACGAAGGACATAGTAAGGGATAATGTCTCTGCTTATAAAACCCTTAACAATATCCGTGCATCTGAACGCGTGGTCGCCTCTGTACAATTATTCCGGGTCCGAACGTAATCCAATGTTCCGGTTAAACGCTCCGGGTTTAGCTGACCATAAAAACCGGAGAATCAGGAGCAAGGGGCAGGTTTTGAAACCCGATTCTACACAGTTTTAGTTTGCCTTGCCAAATCGAGCGGAAAAATTCAGACAATAGGAATTTTGTCCGATTTGAAATTCATTCACTGGTGAATTGGCCAGGCGAAAGGAAAACATTTTACTTTTGAAAACGTGTTTTAAAAGCTTGAAGTTTCTCTCATCGCCTTCTCAAATATGTGCCAATGCGTCCAACCATCCATAATGATTTGACATTGTCCGTTTGAGAAAAATGATCCTTGAAAACGTTTGTGAATTCCATCACAGATTAAGTGTATGGATACGTTTAACAATGAAATCAGAGTACCAAGCGATGTTGTTAGTTTATGTTTAACATTGTCAACACCTTGTAGTTTATCACCTGTTGTCGATTTCAAAGACGCCTCTTCTTCGTTTCCTGATATTCCACGAATCAGGTTTCACGATTTACCGCAGTGGTTGTTAAACCATGAAATTAGCAAATGATGACAGATACAAAAACATTTTCACATAAAGCTGCCTTTAACTTTTTAATTAGATTGCTTTTAAAGGCGCTTGACATTTGTCTCCCATTTCAATTGTTGCAATGCTATTGTCATGGTTGTCACTTTGAAATCAGTTAAAAGCTCCTCAGTTTTATTCTAATGCTAAGGCGATTTGTTTATCGTGATTAAACACTTTATAAGTAAAATATGGTCTCTTATGTTGTAGACTTACGTGTATGTAAAACTTTCACTCCTATCAAAGAATTTATTTTTGTTGCAACTTACATGTACATAGATACGTATTGCTTTTGTGTTTCTTTTACATCTAATGATTTCAAACTTACCTTAAATACATATATTTTGAAAATCTATTCAAAACGTTGCATATGATAAGTACAACCCTTGGAAACACCAGCCGTTGCTGAGACTGTATCCGGTATAGACGAAACGTTATATTTTACTTTTATGAATACATTAAAGTATCCACACTAACATCTCCTTGTACAATTAATACATCTTACTCTTTATGTCTATTAGTCTGCAAATTTACCTCTTACAAATAAATCATAACTCGTACACATCCCCTTAATACTAATGATGTTATTTATGACGAATACGTTTTAGTTATTACAAATATAAATACTCAAACAATTATTATTAGAAGAAATTTGTACTTAAAGGGGCAGTAGCACGTTTTTTGATAATTTTATATTTTAAATATTTCACTTATAATTGCAAGTTAATGCTAAATGAATTATATTGACAGTGTCAACAATCTTATTACACAAGCCAATCACCCATAGTCAGAGGACAAAGTATGAGGATTCACGTAAAATCCATTGGCGGCCATTTTTTTTGAACACCTTTAATTCATTTTGTCTAAGAAAAAGGAGTCGCATGGCTAAACTTTACGTTATATAGTTGAATTATTACTGCTTCATTTAGTTTAAATACACTGTCTTGCAATTGGAACCATTTATTTTCATTTTCCTGACATGTTCATTTTGATTTAAATTGCAATGATCTAGACTTGCTACAATAACATAAACTTGCATGGGCCTCTATAGATAATTTGTTTCAGAGACTGCGAAAATTAATCTACAGAAATACAGGCGCGTATGATTCAATATGAAATGTATATTGAATTGAAATATGTTTGAAAGTTGCTATTTCTCCCCGTTGCAAGTTTTTATTGATTGAGTTGACGTTGTCAAGTTATGCAGGAATGGTTATTTTCTTAAATGAAAACTTACATAGTATAAATTTATATGTATGTTTATGCTGTAGGTGGAACATACTTCATATTGCTATTTAACTAGAATTGACAAAAAGATTCTATTGGTTTCAGTATTTTACGCCAGTTTAAAAGAAGATCAATGGGGATATTTAGAACTTATATCTTCTCTTACACAATGATTATATATAACAAATAAAGTGGTTGTCCTATATATTGCACCCGGTCCGCCAATTAGTTTTTTTTTTAAATTTATAGAATTAAACAATATTATGTATATAGTGGGATATCAGAACATTTACATATGGTTAATGACAAATTAATTTTCAATTCATTTTAAATACTGTAACTAGGGTTTCACACTCGTGGCGCGAATGAATAGCTTCACATCTAATTGCTGTTTTTATTTAGCGACAGTACGATTTTTTTATCAAATTGTCAAATCTATATCGACAAAAACAAAACTGATTTGATGCAACAAGTTTGTGTTATGATTATTATATATGCGTAAACTGGAATGTCACGTTTCCACAAAAAATACACCGATAGGACTGTCCCTTTTAATAGAACTAAAGATTTAAACTTTAAAGGGGCAGTAGCACGTTTTTTGATAATTTTATATTTCAAATATTTCACTGATAATTGTAAGTTAATGCTAAATGTATTATATTGACAGTGTCAACAATCTCATTACACAAGCCAATCATCCATAGTCAGAGGACAAAATATGAAGATTCACATTAAATCCATTGGCGGCCATTTTTGTGTGAACACCTTTAATTCATTTTGTGTAAGAAAAATGAAACGCATGGCTGAACTTAATGTTATATGTTTTAAATATTACTGCTCAATTTAGTTTCAATAATGGTCTTTCAACTGGAACCATTTATTTTTATTTTCCTGACATCACCATTTATTCCCCCTAAAAACGTGCTACTGCCCCTTTAAGTCCTACATAATGTTTTAGTTAAGAACCTTACAAACTCATTGATGAACAATCACATTCCATACAAACTTACGTTTACTTCTCTTACAAGAGTGTATCAGGACCTTGGTCACGTTTATGTTATGACGTCATTTTGAAACTTCATTAACGTTTACGTCATAGAAGTGTTATTCACAAATTTAAATGATTCAATATTTCAACCATTGAAATAAAGCATTGTCCTTATTTGTCACATTTCACACTTATTGTCATATCTTATCTTAATATCGAAATAAATAGAAAACTAGGCCTGGAAACAATTGCATTAATATTATTAGTAAGTGTGGCTCTTATTTAATAATTTGTTATATAAATGTTGCCAACGGATTTTTTTCTTTAGTTTTATAAAGTTTTTATTTGGAGTCAATTTTCACACACTGAATACTTGAGAAATGATGTACGAAATGACATTTATGAAACCCCTAATTGAAATGGATTTCATAGCGTTTACTGGATACTTTAATAAATGTATGACGTACGATTTTTCATATGTAAATCAAAATTTATGTCTTATAGAACCAGACAAGACGATAGTTCGAAACAAATTGATATAAAAGTTCGACCAATGCATTAATGTTTGAAGCGGATATGGAAAGCTGCAAGAAACGAAAACTCTGAAAGTGATTGATTTCTGCATGCATTTCAAATGCAGGTGCTATTTACATCAAAGGCATTGCGGACATGATTGACAGATCGGTGTTTATTTCACATCTGCTATATACAACGCTACAAAGGCGATTAAAACGTGCACGAAGTCACATCAGTTTATGTACACTCGTTGTTGTGATCGATCACTCCTTGTAGATTTCACAGTATTCTGGAAAGTATAAAAGTGTCGTTTTCTCGCTGAAACGAACAAAGATCAAGTGATTGATGAAGACAAGATAATTCCCTGGCTAAAACCGCTGCATTTGATTGGATTATCGACACGCGTTTATATTTTAGTGTCATGCAATTATGTCAAATTATATTTTGTGATGATTTTGTGATGTTAAATTGTGAACAATGTACGTACATAACATTTCATCGTTGTCATATTTGATTTAATGCAAGTGACATATATTTAAACTAATGTTATGCATAGATACATTGTGTTTAATGGAATATTTGAGGGTATCAAGATCATTCATAAAAATACCCCGCTTTCAAGAATTCTAAACTCAAGTAAATTTATTTTGTATTATGACGAATATTTGTTACCATATGTAGAAGAATTTGTCATATATTTAAAAAAAACCAAGCAAGTTCGTTAAAGGTCATAATTTTTAATTCATTTTCATTATTTATCATAAATGATCTTTTTGATCGTCTGCAATTTTCCCGTGCCAATGGTGAAGATTTTATTGATTAGATTATCTGTGCACTAGAGGATGATTCCCAATTTTGCAAACATAACATATATTAATAATGATAGTTAATAATAATTAAAACGTTACTACAGGAGAGAATATCATACATATACGAATCTATATGTCTATCTATATTCATACATCTAGATATGTATAATACTAATTTAGATTTTTCGAAATATTCATATCTATTGGTTAGTATCACATAAGCCTTACGTATTATGCTTGGGTATCAGAATAGGATCCTAGCAGACATGATTCAATTTTCTAATGCCCTTCAATGCTATATACTCTTATTTGTTAGTGAATCTAACATTTATCTAGTAGTGACTAAAATCATATGTTGATGTTTTAAAAACAGAATCACATTCCAATATACCAGTAAGCTCACTTCAACTTGAAAAGCATGCGGTAAGATTTAATACAATTAAACCAATAATACGTATACAAAAGTTAAGGTACATGATAAAGTAAACGTTAAACCTCAGGGTGTTGTACTAGTGCAATTACGTAAATTAGAACCCTGAATGTTCATAATAAGTGCTTTCAGAATTCCTATTTTCCCAAATTATGTAAACATTTTTAAATAAACAAAAATTTCAGATTTGTTATAAGTTAATTCTTTTAACATTTTGATAAAAAGTTGTTTTCATGTGAGAGCCTGTGCCGTCTTGTTAGTATGTAACATTGTTTTCCTAAAACAACATCAAACTTTTAAAACATGTTAAGAAATGCTGTAGACATTTCACCCTAAGGTGTATGAGATCAGTCTTGATAATGTAGTTATCTTTTAAAGAAACATCGTTAATTTGGACTGACAAGAAAAACAGTTATTTTTTACTGATCAGATGGGTGACTTCAAGACCTTGAAAGATGCTCTGTTTCTGCAGTGTACCCCGAGGTATTTTCACGTTCCCTATTTTGTTTTCCATTATTACGTGTTGTAAAGCTTTCAAGTACCAGCCTATAGCATTCATGTTTAATTTCATTAAAGTCTTCCACGGGGGAAATCCACGCCCATGTAATACAATTAACGGTGAAAAGAGAACCGACAAATAACTTCGGTTAACTCCGGTCTTCCGGGAATTGCCGAAGTAGCACCTTGTGAAGAAAACAGCCAATCAGATGGTTGGGTTATCGTATGACGTAGGCAATAGCTCAAGGTGATCAATGGTGTAGGCCAGATGGTGTGTTCATGAAATAATGGCATCCTTTAAAGACCTACTCACAAGTCCCGCCTTTATCAAGCTATTTAGCATATCTGTGGCTTAAGCGAAAATGACCCGAAGCGGATATGAACTTGAAAACTTTTTGGAGTAAAATATTCAATGCGTTTTTATTCATCAATTTCATTTCTAAATCTAAAAAAGTATAATTTCCACTGAAACACCAGCTAACTTTATATATACTTTAGATATAAGAATTAATTTTGACGTATAAAAAGGTTATATGGAAACTTCTTTTCTAAATGCAAACTGATTTCTCACATGATAAACGTGGAAATACAACGTGCCTATTATGTATGTAATGTTTATGATCACCATTTAATTTTTGGAATACAAATAAAAAAGAATTTTTAAAAATCTGTTTGGTATAATCTTATTTATTGTTAAGATGTACTCATGCTGACGTAAAAAAATTAGAATAATATACTTTGAAGTGTTAAGCTCACGAAAGAAAAGTTCTTTAATCATGTATGACAACGGTTATTATCACCAGATTGTAAAGCAGAGATTACATTAACACATATTCTGACACATGATTTATAAGAAGAAAAAATATATGTCTACTAATTGACCTGAACTACCTGAAGTACAAGGTGACAGACTGTAATAAATCCTTCATGATTATATGACAACTGTATGAGTTATCGATGACAACTTCTCATCATCCCCCATCATTTCCCTTCCCCCACCCATTTTTCTATGCTAGCTATAGTAATCATATTTATCTAATAAGGTGATAAGAAATAGAGGTTATCACCCGTGGAAGTATATATATGTCATATGACTTTTACGCAACGAGTGTGAATTTTTTTATTACCCGAGCGAGAGCGAGGGTTATTCACAAATTTGCACGAGTTTCTTTATTGCCGATTCTATTTGATTTAACTCTCTTAGAAATATCCGATAAACGGACCGCTTCCCTTTCGACGGCCGGCTACAGTGACGTCATGAACAATGTTGTTATGACGTCACAGCCGAGAAAATGTAGGGACTCGCGCTACAACAATCTTTCCTTGAAAATATGTCACTACTTATTTACAACCATATGGGTAATAAATTATGTTATTACTCAAATGAACATGTATGGTTGCAAAGGTCGACATATAAGATTTCTAACCTCTATATAGAATAACCTTTACTGCTTTTTTTGTTGTTGATAGATATGAAAATAGTTGAAGATCTTTTGTCATTTATGAAAATAGTTGTTTCATAAAATGACATAAATATGTATGAAAGCATAATCCGATCTATAATTATTTTGATTTATTTGATTTATCTTATGAACGTTTTATAGTCTTTTGTAAGACAAAATAATACACGTCCATGCCCACGTTTTTTAAGTGTGGAGAAAGCTTTCTTCATAAAAGAAATTTTAGATTTATATCATAAAATGTTCAAACTATAGAACAGTTGTCTTAATGTACCTCATATACAAGCGTACGTAGGGTCATTCATACACAAGACAAGAGAATAAATTAAAGATTCAACGATGATGACAGTTGTATGACAAATCGATGACAAGGGGAACTTCTACCACCCACTCTTTTACCGGTAGAGTTGGTGAATATTTTCATGTACCATTTGGGACCATCGCCCATAGTAACACACCTTCCAATATGCGGAAGTCTAAATAAGTGATTCAATATTTTGAGTTATTCAAAGTCATTTCACCTGAGAGAAAGGCACATCAAAGGATAATGTCTTGTCATCTTCCCACGGTAAATCAGAATGACAGAACTCCAACGTCACGACAAACCGCAAAAAGTATAACTGGTGTTCGCTTTCAAAACAAATCATTTGTCTTTTGCGACGCATGAACAACAGCGTCTGGTTATTTGCATACATAAAGTGTGCATACTGGTGAAAATTGTCCTTGAATGCGTTAAGAAAATTTTACTTCAAACATAATTTCTATTTATAGTTCACCTTCTTTTTTCAACCTTGATTTAATTTTTATCCTAGATGTGTCCAAAGTTAAAACATCAAATACAATACTGACACATGTAACAGGTACAGTTGTACTCAGATAAAGACATTTTCTTACTTGCTTGAAATGTTATCCAATGTAGAATTCAACAATTAGGTAAACTTTCTATTGATTTGTAATGTATACGTCACATTTAACTCGTTATAATTTACAAGATACTAGTATTAGACTTTTTTTTCTAGTTTTTAACAACATTTATCCAACATAAGATCAAAGTATGATGTCAATTAAAGTTTTCAATAAAACGCTACGGAGTTTAGTCTAATATAGCGTCAAAATTAATATTTTTGTGTAATAACTCCTGAACATATGACACATACATGTAATTACTATTAAAAGCAAACTATATTCCATGAGTCAGTACTGCATATTTATAAAAGTGAAAAAATAAAAACTGCTAAATCAACATAATTTCTGCAGTAGACAAATTATATTTACTGAATTCCTTGAAAAGAATTCAATTTTATGCAACTTATGAAATATTGAAACTCGAAATGGATTCAAAGGGTTTTAATTAAATGTTTGTAACAAAGGAACATCAATGTTTCAAATACATTAAGTCTCAGAAATTGAAACTCAGAGGATAAGCTAAATAAACTAAACCCGTTTAACTTCATTTAAGCGAATTCAGAGCTATTTCATAAAGTAAAGATGTCATTATTATTCATAGATATTCTTTTTCGCTAGAAATATATTTTTCGAGATGTGCGTCTATTTCTTGAACTTCCCGATGTCGACGTATGGGTAAAGTTACGAAAAGGAAATTAATTGTGATAACAGAGACAAAATGACATTTCAAATAAAAACGAATATCGTATAATTATGATGCAATGATAAATGATTCAAATTCAAATTCAAACAACTTTTGATTTGATTAAATTTGTCAAAGTTTGAAGTTTTCTGTTACAATCATTACACATTGGAATGTAAGCTCTCGTATTTTACATTTATTTATCATGAACATTATAATCAAGTCGCCTTAAACCAAATAAAATTGTAAGATGTTTTCTTCTGTAAAATTTGCTGATAATGCATTAGGTTACATGTTATATCTTATGTGGTGTATCGTGTAAACTTTATTTTATAATATTTTGTCATTGAAATCACTTAGTAATTTTAGTAGGTAAGAAAGGTGAGATAGCATGAAAAGATATTTAAATTAAAGTTCTAAAATTCAATAAAATCTAATCAAAATTTTAGATGAAAATTAAAAATTACCTAATAAAAATTTTAAAATATAATTCCAATTCAATATATTCAAAAGTTTAGATTAAAATTCAACAGAATTAATCAAACTTTTGAGATTTTTCCCTCACGTACTCCATGACACGAAGAAGAAAAGAGGATGCCTCAGGTGTGAAAAGCCTCCATTGTGTTTTACCTGTCCCTTTGTTCTATACCGCTAACCGCTCACCTGAGCTTGTGACCTGACCTCGCCTATCCACTATAGATAAAACTGATATAGAGCAATTAATTGGTTATTGCTGATAAAGTCGACAGACTGTCTCCACTTTATTGAGATGCCATTTGAGATATTAATCAGCAGAGTTTATAAAGGTGGCAATATTTAAAGGTCTGCATCCTTTAATAACATTTACCTGGGCAATACAATCTATAAATGTAACTTGTAATAACATTTATCTGGGTGAAAACTTTAAAAAGTATATGTATATTATAAATAAAGCTAATCTGGGTGACAACTTTATAAAGTCGTTTGTGTATTCAAGATGAAATTTAACTGGGTGACAAGAATCTAAAGTTCTGTGAATATTGTAGATGGCTAATAAAGTGAAGATTGTTTAAAGGTATGTATATTTCAGATGACGTTTATTTGATTGATAATATCAAAAGATCTTTATATATTCTCGTTGGCGTTAATAAGATGGCAATAGATAAGCGTCTCGTTGTAAAGTCTGTAGATGGCGTTTATCAAGGTGATAAAGGCGTTTGAAAGGTCTGTGTATATACTACATGTTTTTAAAGGTACATGTAATTATATATTCTAGATGGCGTTTATCAAGGTAGCGCCTTTTTGGGATAAACGTCCCGGTGAAAAGGAGTTAAAGTTTGGATTGCCGGTACATATCTGATAATATACAAAGTAAAATATGAAGTTTAAAGTTAACACAATTCATTTCAATGGTCTTAGCTCTTACGGGTAACCGAGCCTCTTCAGGATATACTTAATATATGAATATATCACAGGATTCATCTTTAAAGAAACCAAAGCATGACAGCAAAGTAAGATAGTTTATACGAATAAAAATATTAATCATAAATATAAGATCATCATCGTGTTTACTGATAATGAAACTCAACAATTTCTTTAAAGAGATAGACAGATAATCCTTAATGAAATACAATATTAAAATTATTCAATACATGTTAGCATAAGCCTGAAATATGTTCAGCATTACGTAACCAAACTTGTTTAAATAGAAAATGTATATATTTCTTCGAACATATCAAATTAAGATGATATTGGAACTGTTCTTCAGAAGTCATCCGTTTCCTCCGCATAATGTTAACTTTCTCAAGACAAACGTTTTGAGTTCAAAATCAAATATCTTTATTTATGTACACAAATAAATAGTTCGACAACTTTAATGGAAATCATCAATAATGCCCAATAATACATGAATCTAATGCACAAGAAAATTTAAGAAAATGAAACTAACAATACAAAAATTTATTTCATATCAATTACAATTTTAAAAACGATTATAAACATAAACACTTATAAACTCTTTAGCCCTTAGGCACATTATTGAAAACGAACCCCCTTGATTTGCACTACAAATATTACCCTTATGCACATACATATTTCCCTTAAAATCGAGTATCTAAGAATTCAATATAAAAAATGATAGAATAAAGTCACAATCATAAATACTTTTTTTTCAAACAAACAAAATCGTTCACAGAAGATCAAAACAAATCTCACTGTTTTGTACTAAAAGACACCTACATCTAATTCTAGTGCATAAGAAGGAATTGAAGTGATAACATTAACTCCATGATTTGCGCTACAAATATTATACCTTATGCAAATACACGTTTCCCCTAAAATAGAGTATCTAAGGATAAAATTTAAAATATGAAAGAATAAAATCATTTACGGAAAATCAAAACAAATCTCACTGTTTTGTACTACAAGACACCTACATCTAATTCTAGTGCATAAGAAGGAAGTGATACATTAGAATGGTGTCGTGAGAAGATGTATTTTACTCAAGGGAACCCGGAGGCAGGAGAAAGTGTGAATGAATGTGGTCATGTCCAAACTACACCATATAAGACGAATTTCCAGCCTACGGCATGTTACAACAAATGTACTAGAAAACGCACGGCAAGCTTATCGTAAAATGCATAACCAAATTGTATTTGTGTAAAATAATAGTTTTAGGAAGCTAAAACAATCACGCCGCTAATGGCTGGTAACATTGCCGAAGCGGCGTAAAACAATAACTCACTCACGAAAGAAAACACTTCATGACATCATTCACATTCACGGGAAAACCTTCGTAAAGATTGACATTGCAGTCTGTGTAGAAGAACTTCTGTATCTGTTGTGTTTTCGGTGTTGATACACACCTGAACTTTTATGTACCTTGAATATACCAACGTGTTCGTATACGACAACTAAACTATATGATAAAATGTTGCAAATATAGAGTGAAGTTTGTGAAAGAACTTGGTGTGTGGGAAACTGTAACGGATTGATTTTAAAATACACACAATGTTTTCTTCGTCTTTGGTTTCTGACACTCAACAACAGATGGCAATTCAGTGATTTGCCAAGCGTAATGTCATTGTCTTCACACAAACTGTGCCTTGACGAGCATGTAAGACAATCATGTTTTCGAAGCCTTTTCGTTCCTATACTCAGCTGTAGCACATCAAGAGTAGGGATCTGTCCTTGTCAATTCTGAAATATTAAGTCAAAATGGTTAAGTGCTACTACCAAAACCACTACGACGACTACAACCACCACCACTGTTTTAAGTATACTATTTACTACCACTACCACTCTACCTATCTCTATATCACTTCTACTATTACTACCTTCAGCACTATCACTATTACTACGCCCTGCTATGCTACCATTTCAATAACTCCTACCACTACTATTACTTTAACTACTGCTGCTACCATGACTGCCTCTTCCATTCCTACTGCTACTCCTTGGCATCTTCTTTGTTGCTGCTTCTTTTACTTCTCATTCTTTTGGCTTTGCTATTGAATGTGCTGCAAGGTATGGATATGTTTATAAATTAACATACAAACTTAATAACAGGGCAAAAGCAAAACCTCTGTTATTCAGATACAAGCATTTTGATTATGTTTTGTCATTGATTTTATCGATTACAATCCTCCATCTACATTTTTAGGGACATTTTATATTAATTCTCGGAAGGATTTAACAGCCATAAAAAGATTTATTTCATATTTATTCGTGAAAAAATGCAACGCCAATTTTGATTTTAATTGTATCATGGCGTCGCTATGTGTCTGTGAAGGAAGTTCCTGTCTCTGCTTAGTACGGAGGGTAAATTGATAAATGCAATACCTATAAAATCAATTTCACGGCAGACAGAGATGCGACAAGGCTGTCACCTTTGCCCTTTCTCTTTTCTTAAGTAAGTGAAAGAACGCAGCCACTAAAGCTAAATGTCTTTCTGAACAAAGGGGACGCTTATAGGTGGACCTTTAAGCCATAAAGTCTATGACAATAATTGGTTAGATAATAGGATAGATAGGATAGATTGTGCTTTATTATTTTATTAACACAAAACGTGCAAATCTGTACACGTCGCCGACAGCTACGATTTAAGTTGGGAATCACCAACACTAGTTAAGAAACACTTATCAAACCAAAGCATGTTAGTCAGGTTCGATACAGAGATAAAAACGGGAAATCACATCTGAAATAGGTTTATTTTACTAAACAGCGAGTATCTGTACATAAAATCACGATGACGATGGCGTCTAATTTCGAATTACTTTCTATTACTTTTACATTTTCAAAACTGATTTTTCTGTCAAATAATATAGATACCGGTACGTGAATGCTGAAACGACCATCATTATCATAGTTTTCTACATCATTGCAACAATTATCGCAGCCTTCATCATCGGTAATTTTACACTTATTCTCAAAATGACAAAATGAGGCAATGGCGTGTAAAGGTAAAACAATAATGTATAGGGTAGCAAAGGAAAACAAGGTTTGTATTCTTCTAATCACCAATGCAACAACAAGGTTTACATTGATTTTTCTATTTCGATTTTGTCAATTGAGTCTCTCGCAATATAAAGATTGAAAAAAGATACATCCCCTTAAAGACAGTGTAACGCCAATTACATGACCATCTTATTGAATTAACTAATGTTTTATCATCTGGAGAAAATTTTGAGTTAAGAGTTTGTGAGAAAAGGGGCAATTTTAACTAGTCAAATCATTCTAGATTAAAAACGACACTTTCCTCTTTGATGACATATTGATAAAAGTTTAAAAAATGAATCCAATCTCAGCCGTATACGTTACTATGTACTTACTCTTTGAATTTAAAACAACCAACATCATGAACATACTCCTTAAAATAATCCTCAACAAGTAATTTGCTTGAATATTAGTCACAATGTAGAATGGAATGGTACATACATCATACCGCAGAAATTTGTAATTAGATCTTATCAAATCAAAATCAGGGCAAAGAGACAAAATATTTTTCATAGTTTTTGAATCATGTTATTAGGTTATTGCATTGTTTGTATCTAAATAAAGTGAATAACAATCAGATTTTGTAATATATGTTATCTAAAATCAGTAATAGGACCTTTTTAAGGAAGACATTTTTTCCTAGTCAAAATGATTACTTTTCTTCCCGTACCTTTTTTCCGAGGCATCTTTTTCGAACACTATTAACAAAAAATACGTGTATATTTCACTAGTCTATTTCACAATAATTGATGCAGGAACGTTTCCCGCCAACACGTACCCGCATCGCCATAACGAGATAACGAGCGCAGGGTCATCAATGACGATAATTATCCCGACCCCTAACACCTCGCTTGACACCCTGACATTGGGTCTTTGGGGGGTAGGGGTCGCGGGGTTAAACCGCCCCTCCCATCCGCCCCTCCCATTCTGCTCCCAACCGCAGCCTCGTTCTGACTTCAGGGAAAGATTGCCGCTATCGACCTAATCAACCAATAACTTAATGGCTCGGTGATGACACCTGCAGATTTCATCCGAACTGGTGTCAATATCATGTCGATAGCATGTCAATATCATCCGTCTGTCCCCCTCAGCGGGGCTGACATAAATCAGCTGATTAGTCCTCCACGAAGAAGATCATCTCAACTCCCGCCTTGGGACAATGTCAGTTTAAACCACGTCCAACACGATAAAGGAATTTACATTATTTCTATATTGTCATATCACGGGTGTACATTTCAGAATCTGTAATCGACATCGTTTTGATTAAGTGCACTTGTGACAAATTATATTCATCTAGCGTATATTTGATTCTCGGGGCATTGAGGGTTTGTTTCGGGTGCCAATTTCAAAGTCTATTACAGAAATTACTTGATTGAATTGTGGCAATTTATATTCATTTAGCGTATACGTTGTTCTCAAGGCATTCTGGGTTTGTTTTCAATAACAATATATTAATTCTTTTGTCCATTTTATAGTCGTTATAAAGTAAATGATTAACTTGTTTGTCATTACATTTTATGTTTGTATTGAATCGACATCTTCTATGAAAAGTTTTCAATTTCCCTTTCAAAATTTTAAAAGCAATAATGTCAATATAAAATATTTGATAAGATGAATAAAAGAAATGGTGAAAAAAAAGTTTTTTTGTTTTGATCAATGTTTCACCATTGTTGAATAAACATTGCAAGATCATAATTTCAAACATATCAAAACCATTTATTCCTTGAACTTGCCTTACTTTCGAGCTCTCATAATGTTGTTTTTTAAAAAAAGATTATTTCTTTATTTATTTCATCTAAGAGCAATGTTTTAAGAGGATCAAGCATTTGATAACGCAGCACTCGCACCTCCTGGAGATGAAATTATCATGTTTCATTCGAAAACTAAACGTATAGAAATTGTGAAGCTTATAGCTATTTTTGTAATATGCTTATTAATAAGAACACTAATGGGAACTTTTATCATAACAAGCATTAATTTTCAGTCAAAATAATGATATCTTACAGAACCTTTCTTTCTTTTTATGAAAAGTTCAAGATATAAGGTGACTTTACACATAATATTATGATATTTTAACTGTATAACCGTTGCAATATTTTCATGTATATTTGTGTGTATTGGTATGAACATGATAATTTTATAATGCCTTATACTAAATAAAATCTGTCTGACTCTCTGTCAGTCTGTCTGTCTGTCTGTTCGTTCGAACAATAACCAAAAAATTCATATGGTCAGTTATTCGTAAAGATATAACGTTGTTTGATAAAAAGAATCATCAAGAGTAACACATTAAAAAATCCATGTCAGCATTTGCTGTTTGTATCATGAATTAATCAAAGCAAAGATGTGATTATGTGATGATGTGCACTTTATTATGAAAATTCAAGTAAAAGTAATGAGCAATTTTTAATAAGAAATGAATTTTTATACGATTCTATGTAAACTCTGATGTCAGCAGTTTAAACATATATAGTACTAAGTATTCAATGAAATTCATATTCAAAAGATAAACGATTAAATCTAATATTACATAAATTTCAAAATTCAATTTCAGTACTTAGATTACAAAAAGACTTGCCTTAGTCATATCTGCATATATCACTTTTAACTCAAAATATAGCTTGAGCTATATTCATACTTCAGGTTTTCACAGAAAACTAGTATTCTGGTCACAAAATTGTCATTCAACACAAATGTGTCATCAATTAAGGCAACAGTGCCGATACCGTTACATTTAAGAAAGTATACACCGTAATGCTATAAGAAACAATTAGAACTCTACGAAAAAAATGAAATTTCGAAACCGGCAACACCAGGACCGTATATTGAAAACTGCAATTTATCAAATATTGTTGTAATAATATTGTAATGATATTGAAGCATATATTGATACATTAGATATTTTAATAATATATTTTTTCATGTATTGTTTTAAATGAAAATTAAAATAGTGTCTCGTAGGCCTAATATGGCCGGATGTTACTTTTAAACATGTTTTATATTTGTATGTATTTGGTTCTGTAACATGTGACACTTAAATAAAATAATTTTCTTCTTCTTCTTCTCTTCGTCTTCCCGTATAATTGTTACGGTGATTTTTTAGTATCTCCTACGTATGAGATAGTTTCACCTACGTAGGACATAGTATCTCCTACATGTACGTAGGAGATACTAAGTCCTACGTAGGAGGTACTATCTCCTACGAAGGAGATAATATCTCCTACGTAGCAGATAGTTCTACAGATTTTTTTCACCGTGACACTAATAACTTCCGTATAATGATGCTTTGTAAGCTGTTGTAAAGAAATATGTTTTATTTTACAACCCCAAATTTTGCCAACTGACCTGTTTTAAAATTTCTCAAAACGTATATATTGTCATGAGGCCAACAGTAAAACAAATGTAAAATGTAATAGTCTTACTATTTTCCAAAAAACTGTAAATGTATATCTGCATAATGAATTTATTGTGTTAGATTCGATAAAATTTTGAAGAAAGATAAATATAATTGTATACAGTCTTCATACCCTACTAAAACGCCACAACAAAAACAAGGATATTATTGTACGCGTCTCGAATCAGTCCCCGAGGAAAAGAAGACCAATTCTTATCATCCCACAACCGTCTTCCAGAACGCAATGCCTAAAGACCTGTTTCCTTATCAACCCACAACATTTGTTTTACCTAATCTCGAAGTTTCGTACACAAGGGAGGTAATTAATAATTCAAATTGAATTGCCTGATTGCCCGTTGGTTATAAGTGGAACCGTTGCTGAGGAGAGTTCGTCTGCAGAATGTCTTTGAAGGAGGAAACGACTTTAGTCTCGACCTACCGTCTGCAGACATTTTAGACACCAAAGTTGCCAAGTAAGCTAACTCGTCTATGGACAATTTACTCAGAAAACAAACTGGCTTGTATCTTTTGTTTGGGAGCTTTGTGTACTAAACGATGACTAGTTTGTGGAACGATTGTAATACCTTGTCCAAGGGGCCCGGGGTGCTGTTTTCTCCCCTCTGGGTGAGGATTGTGTTTGTCTGGGGGAGGGAAGAACCCAGTCGCGCCAAGGAGTCGTTATGGAATGGGTGGTCGAGTGGCAAACCTAGGGATCCAAGCGTACTTTCAGGATTGCAAACGACATAAAAGCATACTTGGTAACCTGATACGTAACTACGGCGCTTGCCGGAGGGTAGGCGTGCAAAGCTAGCCACTAGATGTCGTTTCGTATCTGAAACAGGAAGTTGAAATAACTGTACTAGCGGATTGAATGGCGACTTGTTAACAGGAAGGTTATGGAGTCAGAGCAATGATAAACAAACCCGAATAATCTTCAAAAGATTGGATTGTGTCTCGACGGATAATTGCAACATTAGGTAGTGTTAGTTGTAGCGCCTATGCAATAGTTTATTGTGCATGAAAATAGGTCTACGGTGTCCTCTACTTCCGTCTTCGTTTGAAATAGTTCGTAAAGAAGATGGAAATAGGTCGGAGATAAAAGACGACTGGTTCTTGTATGCATATAATATAGCATCATCAAACGACTTGCACATCTTCACGGCGCCATCTCAAGGTGCTTACGAATATCCTGGCTTGGCGAAATTAAGAACAATATTTTCAAAAGATGAATAAAGGACATAGACTTGACACAGAGTTATTCTCAAAATATTTAACTGTCGAATATACTAAGACATGCATTTTGTTTTTCAACGTCGATCATGTGAATGTCAATACATGTGTATATCTAAATACTCTTATACGTTCTTTAGAGACATGGATTTTCTCAATAATTTTACGTTTTACAATTAATGTTAAATACTAAATACGTATTAATCCATACTACCTGGCAAAAGAAAGCAAACACTTCAATTGAATTTATCATATATTTGTACATGTATGTGTAAGGTTTTTGACGTTCAGAAATGCAAAGTATAGCCATTGAATCATCATTCAACGAGTACTTCTAAGGATTTTTTCAAATAAATTCAAATAAACTTTATGTTATAATTTTTTATCCAAATTCATTTTACAAACAGCACTCTCGTGAACGTAGAAGACATATTCCTACCTATTTCACTATTTTACAACATTTTGAAAATGGCAGGGTGATATCTCTCGATCCTGCCTACATGAAATAAATATATATAAACAAAACACTGACCAGAAACCAGTTATTGTATTTAAATTTTTTAAACTACTGTGATATTGTAAACGTGCCGTAATCAGATGCATCGCATGTAGGCCTACTTTAAATACCAAATAATACACAACAAACTGTATTGTGTACCATCTTTTTCCCCGGAAGTTAATATGTCATCTTTGTTTTCTTGTCTGATCTTAGGAAAACATACGTTTTTGATGTTGTTGTTGCGAGTTTTTTCAAAATGTATTGCTTTCAGTGCCTTCTCAAAAAGCATATCTAAGAATTTGTTTACTGAACGAACATATTTATTTTCAAACAAAACTCTCCATCAGAATAATTAAAATTCATGACACTAAGAATACAACGTTCTTTAACTATATTATCCTATGCAGATTTAGGTTTCCATATATCATCATGTATAGAAAAGATTCATTTAAAAGTTTCGAATTACTCTGTTCGAACAAGCAAATTCTTTCAAATGAAAATAAGTTGACTTAGAGTTGGCAGTTTTCTAACCAAAGGATATTAACATATTACTACTGAGATTGTTTTTGTAATAACCATTTCGATATTTTATATCTAAAGTTCCGGCAACCCATGTTGCAGACTTACAGTGAATTTTAATTTCTTTTGTTGGGGGTGTTTTAAAATATATAAATCAGGAATCCATAGATTGCGTTTAGAGCGAAACTTTGATTTGTTTCAAAATAAATATAGCACCTTCGTATAACGGTTACTATATATTTAGGTGAAATCATGATCATGATAACGATTAACACTGTTGTATTTTGAATATATCGCATACCCTAGTATAATAATATTCAAATTAGTTGGTAAATCAATCATCATTGGTCCTTATCTTGGTCCTTCTGAAATACTATTTTCAAGACTTTTTATTATTTCAACATTTTGGAATCAAGATAATCTATTTTCCAATATAACCTCATATTCTTAAATTCTTAAATTCTCACACCTTGAAATGATATTTCAATTTTAACACGTTTCTTTATATATCCTGATTAACCTTCACCACGCCAAAGTTAACTCAAATTGTTAGTCTGCATGTTTGGCCACCAAACAACACTCACAGCGTGGTCTGAACCTGTGTTAAAATCTTATCAAAACTTTCCCTCAAAGTTTATCTGATGGTTCGCCGTTTATACACGTCTGAACTAGCACTTCCTTAGAATGCCCCTCTAGCAACGAGCCTGGTAAAAGCATGGAGTTCTCGCGATTAAGAGGTAGAAAGACTTCAAAGACATGCGCAATTGCTTCTTCCGGTGATGCTCAAGTAAGAGCATTGCAGGTTGGTCTTTTCCAAACATGTCGATAAAATCTTGTACTAGTAAAGAACTTAGAATTAAAGAAATCTGTGTTGATCACCCTGTGTTAGTTTTGCCCGTATTATTCAACCTTTAACTTTGTACTTTTAGCCGAAATATGTTATCCTTAAAGGGGCAGTAGCACGTTTGTAGGGGGAATATAAGGTGATGTCAGGAAAATGAAAATAAATGGTTCCAATTGAAATAGAATGTATTTAAACTGAATGGAGAAGTAATAATTCAAATATATAACTGAAAGTTCTGCCATGCAATTTCTTTTTCTTACACAAAATAAATTAAAGGTGTTCACACAAAATGGCCGCCAATGGATTTTATGTGAATCTTCATATTTTGTCCTCTGACTATGGATGATTGGCTTGTGTAATGAGGGATGTTGACATTGTCAATATAATACATTTAGCATTAACTAATTATAAATATAATATTTAAAATATAAAATTATCAAAAAACGTGCTACTGCCCCTTTAAAGAAAGTAGGCTTTACGTTCTGGTTTTTGATGACGTTCCGAATAAAAATATAATTTTTACTTAAAGACACATTAGTTAGATTTGAGCAGATTCAATTGACTGTGTCAGTTTCAGCAAGTGGAATACATACAATGTTTCAGATTTATGTACCTGAAACTTTATGGACTGATATTTGTGATCTTGGGTTTTACTTGGTAATATTTATTGTTGAATACAAACGTTTTATGCAAAAGTGACATTTATTTGAATAACTAATGCTTTGAAGTTTTTTGCGAATGCTTCATGGAGATAAAAAAGTGTCTTAAAAAGTGAACTTATTATTATGAGTATATATTACAAACTTTATTTTTGTGAAAAAATGACGAGCTTTCCCTGTCATGCCTAAGCAATAGCTTCATCATTCATAAGATAATCGAATTTGTCCCTGATGTGTCATAGAAATGCTATACAGTACATACGGCTAAATAATGTTTCTGTCTGATGTCACTCCATCTTTCAACAATTTCAAACGAATAGTGTTCTCCCTACAGCAACGTTATGGTTAAGAATATTACCGGTTTATATTTAATTTATCACAAATATACGTCCTTCTTCAATGAAAGATTTTCATTAGTAAAACTTTTTTGCGAGAAATAACATATTCTCATATATCTTAAATGACATTTTGCAAAATGTTATAAGGTGTTGTGTCATGTAATTCTTTTTGAATAACTTACAAACTATCAGAAAAGTCAATTTCCAATTCTCAACTGCTATAAACAAATTAACTTCCTTTCCAAGTCTATATCAAACTTTAGGCATGTTAAGCTTTATGAAATATGAAAAAAACAAATATCTCATGAATTTTTAATAACTCATTTCCGCAAAGTTAAGTCCACGAAAATCAATAAGTAATATCACCCTTGCATTATGAGAATCTCAACTAGTTCGGCCTGTTTCTGGCGCATATCATTACCCTTCAGCCAAACATACCTGCAAGGCTCAATCTCAATATTTTTCATTTCGCCATTTCTAATATAGTAATTCTATAATTCAGTATAATTGAACAACTAATTACAAAGTCGAAGCTCCGGGCACCGCGTTTAATATGTTAGATGAAGAACTAGGGGGAAAGCATGAGGAAACTAGCGTTCTTAAACGAACAAAACCAAAGCTGGCTAAAAACCAGCCCTTGCCCGTAGGTCCCAAGCTATCGGAATTCTATTCCTGATTTTTGTAGTTTTACTGCGAAGTTTAACTTCAGCTTAGAATTGTGTAAACGAGTGGCATCACGTACACAGTATGGTATATTGGCACTGTGTGAAGCATTAATGCTTCCATGCCTGCAATTAGGAATCGGCAGGATGTATGCATTATTATGGATAATGTGTAATGTGCTACTTGGTCACGTGATGTACGTCAGGAAGAAGGTGATATCATGTAGGTATTAAGGTCTATTTTATGATTATTATCTATAACTTTTGTGATGTAACCGCCGATGTATCATTCAGTGCAAGTGGGTAGGATTTGTCTAGATAAATCAAAATAATTTTATTTTTGTTTCTCTGTTACATCGTTTATTCGTCATCTTCAAATATAATATTAGTTGTTTATAACATTAAAAAAGAAAAACGTAATTTAAAAAATAAAATTTACATTTTCCAATTTCTTATCGATAAAAGATGTATAGATCTCCCTACTCATGGCATTATTATAGTGATAGTTGTTGATTCATGTCAAAACATTTAGAACAAATGAATCATCCGTTTCAACTGGTTTTAAAATTGACAAAGATCGATTTTCGCTCATTTGAAAGTTTCAAGATTGTAATGAAGATTTTATTGTTCTCCTTATATCTTAAAATCCCCCATTTTCGATTTTCTTATATTGTCTTACTCATTGGTGAATTGTTTCATAGGCAATATAAATTTTACAACGATATATATGTTCTACATTTACAATGATATAAAGTACACTAAGTTTTATTTCATATTTTGACATGCCTTGGGCTATGAAGTTAACTAATTAAATGCCAATGACATTAATATTCTTCTTCTTTTTATAGGAAAGCAATTTATAAAATATCATATAATATGAGACCTCTTTCGAACATGAGAAAATATGTCTAGCAATCTTGAGAACAAAACCATTGTTTCTTTCGTTTGATAACAATTTCTAACTTTATCCTGAAAGAATATTCCGCCGCGAGCTAATGAAATATGTCTCATTCATCTTTTGAAAGCAATGAAAAAGTATGTATATCTGAACATGAGTTAAAACAACTAAATAAATCATTTTCAGCGATTTTAAGTAAAAAAACTGTTATTCATCAAAATTTTATATGATTTTTGAATGATTTGTAATATATAGCGTTTTGAAGATTCATATAACATAGAAGTTGTCAATCATTTTTACTCGAACTCTTATCGAACTAACTATACATTGTAAAAAAACAACTGTGAGTGTACGTGTGTGCCCCACAACATTATTAATCAATCATTTAATGAAATGCTAAGAAAAGGATTATTTCTGAAAAATAATTTTAGAAAATTAATGTTTACTATTTTTTCTTAAATCATTTTGTGTTGAGAACCTGTACATGCGCTGGTACAAATTACAAAAAATAAATCTTTTTATTTCATTTAAAAGATAAACATTCAAATACCTTTGAAATAGGTATAAATTCAAATAAGGATTGAATAATGAAACATATCATTAGTGTTAATATCAGTTCTGTTTTTATGATTTGATATTTAATATTTTATAATGTATGTCATTTAAACATGATGTGCATGTGATATTTGCTTCATAATGATAGGACATGTTACAAGATAGAAAAAGAATTTACATCAATCTAAATATCAGTTTTCTTATATATACATGTATATATATTATCCGTATTTATTTATTAATATCTAAAACGTTGTTTCAATATTTCAATATTTTACAGACAAAAACCCTTATAATGCCGTAAAGTAATAAATCTTAATTTACCCTCAACAAATAATTAAGGTTCTTTGAAGCCTCATCAATGATTTACTTTTATATGAAAAATATTCATTTTTATTCATTTGTCATAAATAAATCATATTAAACGATTAATGAACAAATATTGATGGCTCTACATCCCAACTTGTACAACCCAGAAGCTCTTCTCTGACAAGCTTGTCAATAACATGAGATTGATATTGACAACCCATCCATCATGCTACATTTCACGATACCCAGAACGACGGTCCCTCTTGTCTATTTCAACTTTCCTTTTTCATATCTTTTTTCGGTTCAATCGTGTGTATATCATGAAATATATTTGTAAATGTCAATTTTATTATTTTTCTATCCTATAATGTAGATATATCATCCATCATGCTACATTTCACGATACCCAGAACGACGGTCTCTCTTGTCTATTTCAACTTTCCTTTTTCATAACTTTTTTCGGTTCAATCGTGTGTATATCATGAAAAATGTTTGGAAATGTCTATTTTATTATTTTTCTATCCTATATATTATTGTTAATTTTTCGCTTTGTTACAACTAAAATGTTGTCGTTTCATAATTATAGCCTTAAATGGCAATGTTATGACATCTATGTTAGCTAACCTTTTTGTTTCAATAATGTTCATTTAGATAATGACTAGGAAATACTTGTACTATGACATGGGCATCTTTCGGTAGCATATCTTAGTAATCATTTCTCATCTTTCATATTAGATGGTGATCATTTCAGATACATATGATATTTTATTAACTTAACTTTGTCAGATAGAACTGTTAAAAAGAAAAAAGTTCAATACAATTTCATTTTGTTTTATGACAATCATTTTTAAATATTATTATTATTATTCGTGGCAACTTAATGTACATGTAAGTATGTGTCTTTATAAGAAAAAGACCGACAAAAATGTATTTCATTGGATATCCTATATACCTCGTATATAGCATGGATCTTAAGACAAACATCTTTAACATATTCATTAAGTATAATTTCAGAAACATATTGTGTATATTTGCAAAGGAAAGTAAAAAAGATAAAAAAAAGTTAAGGATAGTTTGTTGTTTATCCTAGTAGTTTCATTTATTAAGATTTAACTGAGGGGAAAGGGGACTTTCAAACTTTCTACTAGAAGTCAAACTGTTTGTTTAATAATTATTAAAATATGCAGTGGCTTCCATTTTAATGAGTAAAGAACATAACATGCTATATGCATTTAAATGAAAAACATTCTTTGATGATCTATTAAGTACTTTTTTAAAAATAACTACAATTCAATTTGAGATATCTTCATGAAATGTACCAATGTAAATTAAATAATATTTTTGTATGGACAGGGAGTCGCTCACACGTGCAAAACCTTTTACATGAAATTTGCATTTATAATTGATATTGTTTTGTTAGATATTTTGATTTTTAGAAAGACATAAACATATTTACCTGCGACACCAAAATTTAAAAAATAGTCTTTTTTACTAAAAGGAACGAAGGGTTCATAACGAATTTGTTTGTAAAAATAATGGAAACTATGGTAAAAAGAACAAATCCATATAAACAAATGTTGAATCTGCATATTCATTTCGTTATAGAAAACTTGAGTTAACATGATATCATGTTGAACTTTAATATCGAGTCACAAGTACTCAAATAACCTCATAACTTTATGTGAATCAAGATTCACTGCAGATATTTCATTTTCTATTTGGAACCAGGCGTCAAGATGAACCGCGGGAACAAATTAATAATTCGAAGCCGAGATTATGTTCTTCTTTGTGCACTTGTAATTATTATATGCCCCTCTAGCAATAATAAAAATATCTCCGATGATAAAGGCTTCAGTGAAATCAATTTATCCCAATGCCCGTTGAAAGAACATTAGACTAGAATTATATGCTGAACTGGAGATCCACGCTTCTAAATTGTTCCCTAGTGTTTGTGAGCCAATGCTAAATGACATTGTTCAGGTTTTGTATTGCTTGTCGGGGCGTTAATTAAAACTTATACCTGAGTAATATTGCTCCCAGGTATGTAGACATGGGGGTATCAGCGTTAGAGAAAATCACGGACGTTGCTTGTTATGAAATCGGAGCCGACACGTACATAAATATCAAATTTAATGTGATGAAAAATTTATTTTTTACATGGTAAAGTTAAATTATGATTACATCCACATAAATATTTTTTCATGCATTTAATTCGGTGAAGTTAATGAACAAAGCCAATTTTCTAAAATGATTTTTAAAAATTAAATTTCTAAAATCCGATTTCATTTGATTTTATTTCCAAATAAAATATCGTATTAATATCGTTCAGTTAAATATTGGTACACTTTATAAATAATCAAATCGAAATATGAAAATGAAGAAAACTGCAACTCAACATATGGATGTTATGCGGGATTACAAAGTATTATTTTCTCGTTCAAACTTATTTGAAAGAAAACGAAAAGGGTACTTTGTCATATTTGGTATCAAAGAAAAACTTATTTTAGAAACTGAACCAGTGTTTCATTTAAACCCATACTCTCTTATCATTAAATTCTTTATATTGATCATTTGTAACATTCAGCCAATCAGTTATACCTTAGCCTAAAGTATTTGAAAAATTGGCGAAGCAGCGAAATGGGTCTAAAATCTGCATGACAGTTCTGAAATGATGAAATATTGTTTACAAAACTGATGCACAAGGATAAATAAGGTGGTTTAGTAATGGATATTGATAAGAATCTTATCCATAAAAAAATATCTTATTTTTTCGGTCCAATCAAAGATTTTATTGTCTATTAGTGGATTACCAATGAATAACTGTTATGATATATCAACGTCACAAGTTCATGAAGATAGTTATTAAAGGGGCAGTAGCACGTTTTTTGGTAATTTTATATTTTAAATATTTCACTGATAATTGTTAGTTAATGCTAAATGTAATAATTTGACAGTGTCAAAAATCACTTACACAATCGTCCTTAGTCAGAGGACAAAGTATGGAGATTAAAATAAAATCCATTGGCGGCCATTTTTTGTGAACACCTTTAATTCATTTTGTGTAAGATAAAGCAATCGCATGGCTAAACTTTAATTTACGTTATATATTTGAATAAGTGCTGCTTCATTTAGTTTAAATACATTTTCATTCAATTGGAAACATTAATTTTCATTTTCCTGACATCACCTAATATTCCCCATAAAAACGTGCTATACTGCCTTAACTACAAAAGACAAAAACATTTGAAATACGCAAAAATGGCCAAAGCAATGTACTTTCGTTATAGATTATGTTATATATCACCATTACCTTATTTTGAACGATGCCATATATTACCATGATAGTTTACAGAAAGACATCTTACTAAGTCTCCGACAAAATACCCTAATTAGAAAGCACTTGCCAATGCTCTTTGAGAGAGGAACGAACTTTGTTCGAAATGCTAAGTGTAACTTTTGATAAGAGGAGTCAAGATAGAGTAAGTTATTCAATAAAATAAATTGCATTTTTGATCCACCATGAAAACGTTTAAAAATATGTAATGAGTTGTCAAAGTGGAGATATGTGCGTGATGTGGCTCATTTGGCAGAGTATCCGCTCTTCACCTGGAACACCGGGGTTCGATTCCCGGTCGCGGGACCAAAAGACGTTAAAAGGTGGGAATTGTTACTGGCTTGCTTGATTCTCAGCATTATTAGGACAGAACAACGCTTTAACTGGCGCTGCGCTGTGGTTGCCGGGTGCAAAATGCACTAAATGAATATCCAATGTACTTTGTATTGCGAACATTAAATTATTATTATGAAGCACGGTCAACGATACCATTGTACTTCAATCTGATATAAGATGAAAGGAAACAGGAAATATATAAGTAGACATGAAATATGAAAAGCTTAATAATTATGAACTATATACATATACTTACAAATCGATAATTTTGATGGAAACATATCCAACAGGACTTATTACGGTATGAAAGATAAGTAGAGGAAGGGTAGTCTGTCTTTCTAATGGAAGGGCAATATCTTCATTATTATCATTAACTGGTGTTCATTTAATCATTGAAACGATGATAACTGCAGTTTTCCGTGAATATGAAAACGCAGACACATATTTGGCACTTTTTAACGACCTCGTTATATCACATATTGGCACGGCATTCCCAAATTGGTAATTTGTGGAATTAAATTTGTTAAATCTGATCAAAACAGCCAACCGCAAAAAAATAATTTGCTGCCGGAATAAGGTCGATGTAGGTCGCGAAATGCTTGGGAGACGGAAAATTCTTAAACCCTGAAGGTGTTAAAGAAAATAGGATTTATGCTGATATGGAAAAAACAGCAATTTTTCGTAAAAACGTTCATTAAAACCATAATTCGATTATATACGTTTTATTGGAAATCCATGGACTGTCTTCTCTTTGTTGATGAAGATTTTGCATGAGGGACTCCATAGAGTCTTAAGTCCTCTTATGTACGTCCGAATAACCAACGAGTTGCTCTATTTGATATGCAGAGGTTTCCTATTGCAGGGTTTCAAAGACATCCTCGTTTCGTTTGGGATGATTCATTTGAAGTGAGATTTTCATGACGTTCGTAGTTCTTTGATCGTCAGCAGTGATGATATTCTGAAGCCCAGGGCCCATATAAATTGGAACCTATGTGACAACGGGGTTTAGCGTGATTCTCCACCCTAGGGGTAACAACATGAATATAAATCATTGTGGATTTACCTTTGATCACAAATTAAGGCAACAACAAACAACTAATTAGTATTTTGAAATTGGTTACAGCAGTTATGATTGAACGATGACATATGGCTACGTGACGTACATTTGGAATGGTTTGAAATATGGGACTATTTAATAATCATGACAGTAAAGAGTTTCCTTACGTCGAAACAGAATATGTCAACAAGAATATGGAATACACATTGGCAACAAAAATGCCAAAGTGCGTTATTAAGTCAAAACATCGCATTGGTAATTGGAGGGTTTCATCAAGGGATATGTGTTGATAGAAATGTGAAAGAATTTACCTGTACATTTATATGCTCTTCATCATGTAAACAAATTTATCAGGTATATTTAAATTCAGTTAGCACAATTAGTCTGTATAATGGAGGAATGCGCTCTATGAGTACTATTTATTACTGTCACTATTAACATTTCCGATGATGTGTTGAGTCCAGTGAAGGGATGTTGAATGAGGATTTAAAGTTTATAAATATATCATATTTATTTATTATTTAATACACAATCCCAAAGCAGATTCAAAAATGGCATAATATAGGACATCGATAAATATCTTAAAATGGGACCCCTTAAAATGATAGTCAAAGAAGCATTTTGTAAACACTGTTTTCGATGCTCAATTGGCATAAATAGTCGTAGGCCTTCATGCTGAAAATATAAAGATCTATCCAATGAACATTTGCACCTATTCAACAAAGAGGAAACACTTTTGTAAACTAAATCATTGTAACGCAGCTCCTTTATCATAAAATATTCGTAAGTCTTTATGCTAAACAATCTAAAAAGCTAATGAACATGGTCACATGTTGTACAACAACGAACAACGTACTTTTCAACCTCAAACATATCAGTTTTCTTATGTTTGACATTTAAATTTCAGGCTGAAAATAAGTTAGACCGTGTAGAGTCCGATGAGAAAGCATCATTGTTTCGTTATATCAAATGGTTCACATATTTGGTTTATCTCTCATGATATCTTTAAACCATGAGATATTTCCGAGACCATTTACCTTGAGGGCTTCGACTAGATGAGTAAGTTCACCCCAATGAACTCCTGGTCGTAAACAATGCAATCTTGAACATATTTTTGATCAAAACTCTCCGTTTCTTAGAAAATAAACAGTTTGTTTCAGACTTGGATTCTTATCGCAATTAAAAACATAACGACACAGTCGTATAACTTCCTTTCTTATGAAAAGCAAACAGATTGTTAACGTTAAACATGTGAGTCTTTGGAACCTGAATCGTTGAAATGAACTTACTTTAATAAAAATTTACTAGTATACTTATTTTGACATGAAACCATGTCACCATCTAGGTTACAAAATGGATATATGCACGTTTGCGTGTATGACACAAGTTTCATTTTTCATATTCGATTTTTAAAAAGAAAAATTGGTTTAATTTTGTGATTATTTTGGTTCAGCGATGCTTTTACAAGGACATATCGCTTACTTGTACTATAAGTAGATGGCAGTGACTTGGTGTGCCGAAACTTTGTGACGAGCATCAAAAGGTTAAAACAATATCAGGAGAAATATTTGTTACTGTTAAATGTTTTCATTGGTTAAAAGTAATCTGTTATGAACATCAAGTCTTATTTAGTCTCCCTTTGACTTTCACTCATCGGTCATAGGACAACTTCATTTCCAGAACACTGTAGAAACCGATTCATTAGTATAACACACTTCCCGTTAGACAATCAAATTAACGTCAATAAGGTACCTGAGAAAATCAAGCTGAATTATTTCAACCGGAATTTGATACTGCAACATTGTAGAAAAGAAATTTGCAAAAAGATACTTCCATAGACATGAGATATAAAAAATCTATATATATCTATATATATTAAAAATACTCTGCCTATCATACCTACAAAATAAATGCATGTACAAAATCAATATCTATCTTGATCCACTGGTTTAAAGTGCCTCACAATACTCGATCACGGAGCAGAAATGACAGAAACTATCTGATTTCTGCATGTTTCAAAGTATACTACTCAAAAGGAAGTTAAGGAACACTCAAGTAGTAATATCATTTACCCGAACTTTAAATGTCAGCAACTGAAAGGGAAGGTTTTTGTGTGAAGTTTTGTTCATACTCACATGCATGCCTGGCATTGGGCTACAGAATTTTAAACTTAAATTTTTCTTTTGAAATTTTGATTAGTTTTGGAAATTTTGATTAGTTTTGGAAATTTTGATTAGTTTTGGAAATTTTGATTAGTTTTGGAAATTTTTAATTTTTAATCACAATTGCTTATAGGAGAATGTCTTCATCAACCAAGGATATGCCTTTAAAGGCGATAAAGTCTCCTAAAGACAAGACCACAAAGTTTTGAACCTGATCCATCTGACATGTTGTGACTTTCATTATCGAGCCCTGTCTTGTTTCTGACATCAAAGCACAAAACATAAACCGCGTCAAACGTAGAAGGGGATTAAAATATGTCACTAAGATAGTGTTTATTTCATAAAAATACATAACCTTCACCAAGCGCTGAGGTATCAAGTATATATGGGACACTATACAAGTGTTCCCTAGATTCTTTTGAGCAGTATATTTTGATGGGACTAGACAGTGACACTGTTAAAAAAATGTCAAAAAATAAAAATTTAATGATAAAAAAATTACAAGTTGAGACCACCCTACATTAAATTGTCTCTTATTTAAACGGTTCAAGTTGGCAATTATCGCAGCATTCCGTGATAATGATTGCATAATACGGTACGATCGCTTCAAAGGCAAGAGTTCATGTTGTTTATGGATCGACTCAGTATCGGTGTATTTAACGCCCATTCAAGATTCAATGACGATAATGTAAATGAGATCGTTTACAATGATGGCAGTTGGCCGCCATATGCCCTTACAAAGATCCACCCGATTACACTTTAGCGGTAATCCATTGAACAAGTTTGTTCATGGCTTATCGCCCCTGTCTTAAGTACCGAGAACCCTACCAACCTTCAGTAAACATGAAGTTAATGTCAATAATGGTTGTAAATCATCGGCGTTGGCCTCGCTTTCAGAGAGAGGCACGTGTCCTTGTTGTTATTTGGGATCACCGGAACAGGAAATATGGTTTAACTTGTGTTTATCTTTGTCATTGTGGATAGCACTTGTAGTTAAAGCTAGTCCTAATTAAAAGGGAGATTCGCTTCCACACCTGTTTCGATCTTTCTTGTGGTTCAGAAGCACTGTTGTCTTCTCTTTGAAGGGGTCTTCTATCTTGACATAGTTTCCTGTCTTAATGTATCTTCTATTGGTATCGGTATTTGATGTTTGTATTGAACAACTGAAGAAGATGTGTTTAAGGAAATAATGGAGGTTGTATTTAAACTTGTTTAACTTCACTCAGACTATCATAGAACTTTTCTTTTATGGACATGCAATAGCACAAATTCTTCATTGAACTATGTCGAAATCCGTGTCAGAATTTTAAAAATGTGTACTTTTGTAGATAATGTGAGCAGCTCAAGTGATACACGTGCTTAATATCAAAACGGTACTTATTTCTTTCATGTTTTCAAATACATTAATTGATAATACTTTCGCTTGCAATTCATAGATGTATGTTTTAAGACGTATTTGATTTTTAATGTCAATTGTTTATATGTTTCTTCACAGTCATGTAGCAGGACAAATTGAACCTTGAAATATGATAAACAAGAACAGCCAAACTAAACGGAATGAGATATCATAATGTGAATGACATCGACAAATGTTGTAAACTGTTAATCTTCGTCTTCATATTCTAATACAAATCCTCAAACGTAATATAAAAAAAATAACAAGTAAAATATCAAATAATTTATTTCAGTTTTGAACTCTGTGAAACTAAACAGCTATTTATTCCTTGAACAATTTGCAAGTTCACAATGTAACTTACATAACAACAATATATTTTCATCATAGAAAAAAACATTCAACGATGCCACGAAAAATACACACCTCGCCTCTCATTAAAGATATGACATAGGGTGGGAAGCGTTTTAATCTAACGGGTTGAATATCAGTAATGACCAACTTCCTCCACCGCCCATTTCTGAAAGAAAAAAACACATCATCGTCTTAATTCTGGCTTCCTACTGTGAAACAACAGGGAACAAATCTGCCCAAATAAGCCCGTTTACGGCGTATCTGTCATAAAATGAATGGCCAATACAAACAATGTATTCACCGGCGCAGAAGAAATGATTTTGTCTCCTTAAGACGAACTGGTCGGGATTAAGAACTAGCTAATCGCGCTGATGGCGAATTGCTCTTTCAGTCGTAGTATTCAGGTCGAAGGTCAACTTTTTGAGCGTGAGTCAGGCTCTAACAGATCCTTATTAATGAACGATGGATAAGTTGAGAAAAATCCACAAAGAGGAACGCACCTTGACTGTGATCAAGAGGGCACCAAAGTGCGGGTGGAAGCAGCCATGTTGAAAATGGAGGCATTCTCAGAATTATATCAAAGACAGCTTGGCGGTAAACTTGGTCGACGAGGGCCAATCTTCTGTCGAAATTAACTTCTCAAAATTTAAGCTAATAGTGCAACGAACAACCGCACTAGGTGATCGAATGATTTCAAGCTTGCTGCTTTTAACAACGAACTACGATTCTCATCTCGCGTGATTTCAGCGTGGATCTCGCAGTGTCACGCGCTTGCACGTGCCTCAACACTGACGTTGCCTGTGACGCGCAAAGCGTGATCCGCATGGCTCGTGCTGCACGTGTAGCGAACTATTACCTCGACTGTACCCTACATTTATCGCCCCACTCCTCTAAGCGTATCTTGTCATCACAAGCTGGCATCTTCGGTGAAATCCTAACTTTTCTGACAAGTTTCCGTAAATTCGTGGGTTTATCTGCGCAAATTACACCGCTTAAGCTCCCAGACGCTTAATTCTGAAAGTTTACGCATGTTAGTGTAAGGCAATTAGTTCAACGCATCTTTGCCGACATGTGCGGCCTTTTTCTCTGATTGTAGTCAGTTCTTATATCAAGGTGTGTATTCCAAGACTTGCGATCAGATACTGATTATGATGCTTTTAATGGGATTACACTTATTCCAGATCAATTCTTAATTTCAGTAATTGACCAGCTTCGTGATATCATTAATTTCTACCACCATAGTTTTCATTTTAATTTCGGAATGGCCGATATTTTGATTTGAATCGTAAATGACATTGATGTAACATCATTGATCGTGATAGTCACTATGAGTCATTTTATAAATGGAGGATTTTGAGATTAATTTTTACCACACATTTATTGATAAAGATAAGAATAAGACTTGACACGGGGTAGGTAACCCAATGAACATGGATTGAAAAATGTAAACCTTCATACACTCAATCCCTGCGAAAAAACATCTGCCAAGGCCAACACGAACAGAATTAAACAACATTTAATAAGTTCAAGATTCAATGTTTTTCTAAGCTACGGGAATGAAGTATTTCGTCTCCCTTGTCAATGTCTGGAACATATAGGCTTGATGCTTGGGTTTGATACTGACATGGACGGAAACCAGAAACAAATGATGTATTTCTAGGCCTTTAAGTTTTCTGCTGACATTCAAAATGTCAAAATAGTAATGTCTTTCTGACAATAGTTTCTTTAATTCATCCCTGGCTGGGGAAACATAACAAGAGCCTCCCCCCCTGAATTTGACATGATACATATATATGACTTATGATTTATTAAATATTACATTTATATTTACCTATTTCTCATGAAACAAATAAATATTATTTCTTATGGATGTCAAGGCATAATATGTGATCTACCAAAGTAGCATACAAATCAAATAAATTGTAAAATACTTACAAAAAACAACACAGTTTTTAAAAAAGTTGAACCGCAATAGTAAATTTAACGTCAGCTGTTTTGGTCACCGATGACTTCAACGACGATTAATGGTTGTACATTGCATAGATACGTCACCTAGGATTACTGTTTTCAACACACAGAGTCGTGTCAATAGCATGTAAGTAGCCTTATTGAATAGTAAATAGCTGTCACAGATTTCCAAATGGCAGGGTTATGTCACAAGCAGCTTTCAGTAAAGTCTGGTCTCGCTGATTAACCATGGTTCTGATTGCCACAGTGTTTATTGTCTTTCTTTACCAGACCTTAAACTATCACTTTGCAGTGTTCTTCAATAGATGTTTAAATCACGAACGAATAAAAAAGAACGATTAGAAAAACAGTCACACATATGGACAGACAGAAAAATGCAACTGCAAAAAATGAGGAATGGTTTAGAAACAATCATGCATAAGATTGCATTTAAATGAAGAAATCCGTTTTACAGAACAAACGCTTAGGTTTTATGTTTCTGTCGTCTGTGTAAATAGACTTCAGTTGATGAAGTAGGAAACTATTGTTGGCGCAATAGATAGTCGTTTTCTGATTTGTAGATATCTGTATACTGTAAAATCAATATATTTCGCGGGGGTTTAATTTTCGCGCAATTCACTTTACTTTTTAAAACTAAAATACATTTCAAAGGCCAAATTTGATAAATAGGAATAATTCAAAATCTTAAGTTTCTCTTTTTTATTCTTGCTATACATTGATGTAAAAACGCTTTTTAACCTGAATTATTTGGTAATAGTATCAGGAAGTATCAAATAGCTTACTGAAAATCTTTCAAAATGTGTAAGCTAAGCAACGTTTCGGAATATATTCTAATACCGTTTTCAAGCATATGGGGTAATGCAGTACATCACTTTATGTATGAAATGGGTGGTAATAATGACATAACAATAACAGTAACAACAGGATGATGAAACAATTACACTAAAATATAAAATGTCATTTTGTCCTTTAATGTAATTATACATTAAAGCATTCCGTATTTTAAACTACTATTATATTCCTAAATTGAAGTAAAGTTGATATTGCATCTTGTTATTTCTAAATCAGTCTGTGTATCAGAAACTAATGTGTAAAGAAATGCAGCATGAAAATATCAATATTCCACTATCTTTGTTTTAGTTTTTTAAATTCAAATTAATGTCAAAGATTACTTAAACAATTGTTAACCTTATCATATTTTTCGGAAAATAAGTAATTTTCAAATTTGTTCTGCATTATCATTATTCTGAGGTCCTGCTATTAATAGAAGTAGAGGTTAACATAAATGAAAGATATTTAACCATGTTGGTAAAGCTTTTAACAACCTTCCCTATTTTGGATCGGTTGAACTTTTGTGTTGCTGTATTCTATCAGAGACAATATATACAACGTCTCTGGTTGTACAACTTAATAAAATACAAAATATTTCCTCTAAGTATGAGTGGATATTAATCCAATCTTATCAGATGCAGTAGTCTGTTATCCAGTCCCTAAGCATCAAATAAGAAGCCTTCTTAAGTCTAGAAAATGTCCTAAGTATTGTTCAGGACTTATCATATTTCAAATAAATAAAAATAGTCATGAATTCATTTTTTTCAGGGACTATATGTGAGTCTACAGATGCAGTTCTAGATATCAGAAAATCTTTCATTTTGCATTGTCAAACTTCAAACGGATGTTGGATTTAAGTTAACGAGTAACCTTGCAAGCAGTATGTACATGTATTGTAATTAAACTAGTTGATTATAGTAAGCTCATTACTTTACGATGGTTCCTCTAGAATTCAAACATTGCAGAACTCCAAGCCTTCAGCCTACAATATCACTAACCATCGTGAAATACAATTAAAATACACTAGAATTCAGCGTTAATCCATATACATTTATGAGCCGAACTAGTTCACAACTCCCGATGAAATACGTTCCCGTTTTAACCAAATATGATGTAACAGGTAACAATTGAGATTATTCGATCAACGCTTGACGGTAATGAATTTTCACCCCATTAGCTAAAACGGTAAAACGTAAATCGTCAATATTGATGTTTCAGTCATTAGAGTCACACCTCGTTATTGTATACTCGCTTTCCATTAGAGATATAACACCTTGCTCCTCTGGACATCACAATTACTGCAGCAGCACAGTTGTCATATGTTTTTCTGACGTATTAGCGTTACGTCATTTACTGTTACATGAACAAACATGGCCTAAAGCTATATCCTTGCTGGCTCCCATATGTCGTTAAGTTGATTTCTGGTATAAAAACCACTATGCTGTCAATTTTATTGATAATGAATACAAATTTGTAAACAAGTGAACGAAATTTCGGTAAACTACAGGTATCCAAATAAAATTATTTTGTTAAGTAATGTATTATATTTTATTAAGTAATCAATAATTATATTGTATCATTTTGAGGAATTTAAAGAATGATACAAAAAATGGATGAAATTTCATTTATTCGTGTTTAAAAATAATGTGCAGGACCAAAGTTCCAATTCCAACTTGGGCTTCGATAAAAACCGACTACTCTAGCTTTGTATGGTATTTTAGGAACCTATGAGCAGTAAATCTTTCCTTATATGATAGTAATGTCGATGAAATTTACCCACTGATAGGCGGTTTCACATAGTTGATCCCAAAACATTATCTTTTTAACTGAAAACAAATATTTGATCCATATGTACTTTTTAAAAGACATTGTGCCGTCGTTGCAAATTTCAAAGTTTTAAAACCTTTTCGATAAAGGTCTTACTTGTGTGCATTGTATTCAATGACTTCAATATTTGGCCATTTTTACCAGATTAATTGCTTTATGATATAATACATTGTTGAAAGTGAAATTTAATAAACTCATATTACCTTCTCCATCGGCAGTAAATGTATAAAGTTGATGTACCTCGAATTGTCTTACGTACAGATATAGGTTTTCAAACTGTTAAGAGCAACCACGGTATCATGACATCATCCCTTCAGGGTAAGTGTAAAATTGACATTTCATATAGTTCTTATAACAATTGAATGTATCATATAAAGGTTTATGAAACATAATAGTCCGGTGAAAGTAAAGTTAATGCTGGTTTTTAATAAAGATGTCTAAAACTAAAGTTTGAAATATAATGTTAACAATTCGTTGCCCATCTGTTTTACTACCATTGTTTCCAAGCATATCATGTAACAACAAATACAATATTTGCAGTGAAATCAAGATAAGGTTATTTACAGATGACCCGTTACAGATTAAGCTTTGTAAAGTGTCCATCGTTGACGCTTTGCTGAAGCGACTAGAGACGTACTCTATGGGAGAAACAGTATCTACACTGGGCCTCCGGTAATGAAGTTTAATTACCCCTGTTTGATGTGAAGGAGGGTTTGAATTGAGATAAAACCAGCCCGGGTGAGCATAAGGTCCCTTGAGGGAAAAGATGTTAACGCGGGACATTGAGAATCTCCATGTTTGCTAGCCCAGAGCAACTCCTACACCGCTTTAAAAGCCTATCTCCCTCTCTTTATCATTGAGGTTCGAACTCGGAATTATGACTGCAGGTCATATCTTTCAATAGCCGTCTTAAAATGGTATGAAGAGTGATAATGATGGGAGATATTGAGAGTGGTGTTAGACAGAGATCTCTGCTTTTACCTTGGTTCTTTCTGGAATAGCTGTTTCCCAGTGTATCGATAACATATATTGATTACAGGCATAAGTACCCACTTGATGCCACACTTAAAACCTATCAAATGCCACTGTATAGACTGTGCTTGGATTTGTTGTACCAACAGTATATTTGTTAATGAATATACGAATGAACGTTTTCATATACATGTAGCCGTATTTGTATTTAAATATTGACTTCGATATTTCAATTGAATACTAACGTAATGCTTACGATTTGTGATTAATTTTCTACAGAAAAACATCCTTTTTAATTCTGGTTATGTGTTTATAGGACAGGTCAGATCACATAAATATAAAAGCGTTAAATACTAGTACATTGATGATAAATTTATAACTTAACTTCATTTATCTGAATTCTGTATTATAAAACTAAACAAACACGTTTTCACCATGTTGAAATATGTACGTATTTACTTAACATCATATTAATCAGTGATACGTCTTTTGATCAAAACAACACATTTTTCATAGGATTCATAAAGGATGGCAATATTCTTTGAAAATCTCATATCACGCACAAACAAGTTTTAGAAAAAAAGCCTATAAAAATCAAATCAATGCAAAAATCCAATAACTTCATGGTATGGGTAAAAAGGTAATTAAACAGGACATTGGACGCTTTAAGCTCTTCCATCATGAAAAGATTTCAAAGCAAATCCCAGGATTAAATTCACTGAACACCAACAGGAAAATCCAAGGTTCCTTCAGAAAATTGTCTGGGACCGAAGGGAAGATTGGCAGATTAGATGCTCGCCAAAAAGTTTCAGACAGGGTTTGCTTTTCTGTCATCAGAATGATATTAAACCAAAGTTTATTGTCCCCTGCCTTAAATAGTGGAGCATCTATTGATTGCTTTCTTCAGTTAACATTGCGGACAAAGATTCAGCTCCTTCGCCCAGCTCGTCAAGTAATAATCTACTTCAAAGTCTCAGTAATCTAGCTGAGGGGTAGTACTGGCCCTTCTGACATCCAGACGTGTATTTAAAGTCGGAGTTTTTCAAACCACGTTTACCCTCAGGTAGTGATGTTTCGTCGCTTGTATTGCAAAATATTGTGTGAAGACCAAATGAAATTTATCTTGCAGGAAAATTAAAGAACGTTATGTTGAAATATGATTCATGAATGTTGATTTGTTTTCATGTGTATGGTGTGTATTACGGTGATATGTTTTTTCATTATGTATTACTCATTTTCTAATTTACTTTCATTTTTTACTATAAGATTGTGTAATTTTCTAGTTTTAGTGGTCATTGGAATATATTGTTTCATTTTTTTCTATCTTCTTTTTTTTCTGTTTGAGTTGTGTCGGTTGGTTAATGCCTTCGTTTCAGTTCTACGTCATATATATTTATGTTATAATGAAAAGAAATATCAGAGCTATGTGATATTTCAATCATATCCATTTTGAAAATAGAAACCGATGTTGAATTATGTTTCATAATCATAATATCGAACAATAAGCATGTTACAAATACCATATTAAGTGATCGAGGGTAAAATGAAAATTATCTATTTTTGTTAAAAACGATAATTACTTCAAAAGAAAGCTCTGGCCCTGTTTGAACAATATCAAAAAATCAATGTAACATATACTTTAAGTCTGTAAACAAATGCCATACGACAGCTCGTTTGAAAGCCCTACGCATTAAGTACCAAGGTATCATATTCATCAACATGTTTTCTCTCATATTATTGCATTTCCTTCTCTCAGAGTTCATAAACAAATGTATTGTTGACGTACGTTTTCATTAAGGGATAAATACTCATTATGAAAAAAATATATGTGGTCAGTGCCATTTGTAGCACGTTTTTGAATTGATTAATGTAATATGTCAGGTCCTAAACAATCCCCCTGTCTAACAAGACACTTGCGCGTTTATCAGAAGCAGGAAAAACTGTCAAGCTAATTTACGTGAGTGTAATTGTCACATTCAACCCTGCACAAGACATGTCCTCGAAAGAAAGGAAGGCGCAGTTACTTTAATGATATAAGCATGGTAACCTGTCTTCGTGGCTAATGAGGAAGAATGTAACTATGGTAATTGGGAAACCAAAAACAAAAGCGGCTAAGGCTGGCTTCGTACTCTGAACAAATACTTGATGGAAATCTCTGGCGGCCAAAACCGCCACTTCCGTACCGGTAAGAGAGACAAATAGCCCACCATACTCAGTTTCATAATTATAAGGCGTGTGATACCTTAATTAAAGGAAAACTTAGGTTTGAAATAAGACTTTATCCCGAAGCATGCCCAATTAACAGTGTCCACGAGATGGTTAGAATAGCTGGTAGCCCGAAGGGTAGTGTCAATTACACTAGTCTGGTTCGACCCCCGTTTCATGAGGAGAGATGGGCCCCAAGACAAAACGAATTGAATACACGGAATAACCAGTAGATCATTATATGGCGAAATTAGCGGTTACAGTCCTATTCATACACCACGGGAAACTACACCAATAAGCATAATTGTCCTTCTGTTAAATTCGAGATTTTGAGACTTGTTACAATTTTTTCACACTTTCTTTCCGTCTCTGAATTCCAGCCTCGGAGCTCAAGGTGTCCGGTCGCTTGACTTTAATTCTTTAAGTCCGTCCCAACACAAGTTCGATTCTGAGCCTAGTCATTATCAACTGGCTTAGCAAAGACCCTTTGGACATCCTGGAACTGAGCCAATGTTGCACGTTCCTTCTTTCCCGTCGTTAGACAAGCTTCCATCGCAAACACCTCTCTAGGCAAATTTCGGGTCCACGTATTTACGAAATAGGGTCATGACTTCCAGATACAGGCATGAATAAGGGGTTGTGTGCGCCTGACTTGCCAATTATTATTGTTGAGGCTTTGGGTGCATTAATTTCTATCCACATTTGTGCTTGAAGACAAGATGAAGCTGTAATGTAATCACCGGGTGCTCATTTCACGCATATGGTTCTTATATCATAATAAACCAGTGTTGTCCCTTAGGGTCGTCGTATTCACACCTGGTAGAATAGGTGCGTATTTCACTCAATCATGCAATAAACATGGGTGATTTCCTTACGCACAACTTAATGATCAGTCGTAACGTGCGAGGCTATTACATTCAGGCCTCGAAGCTGACTTGAAATGAACATACGAGCAGATTATTGCTTTGGGGTCCAGAGACCCCAAAGTTATGTAACATTTGATATTGAAAACTAATGGCAGAAGGTTCTCTCTATAATACTCTTGGAAACTTCAAAGAGAAGTTTCAGCCAATGATATTTGTCTTAAGCATATTCTGGTATTTCGACGACCAATGGACAGAGCTGTTGCAAATTTATACCCACGTGACCATGTGGGTGGTACGAAATAATTGGCAAGCTTTAATTCGGAAACTGATTATTATAATAATGTTATGATGTAAAATATATCGTAAATTTTCAAAAATATATGGATGAGCGTTTACACCCTTAAAAAATATCAATTTTGCATGTGCATGTGAGCTGTTTTGTAGTTATTCGGTGTATTTTTTTGCATTCCACATTCGGAAACGACATTCCATTTTTGTATCAACTAGGAATTCGGTTCCTTCAATTTTACGCTAACGCTAAATGTCCCGCCTTGTCAATGACTGATCGTTCACTCAATGCAATTTCAAAAAATAACGTTATGGGTGATTTGTTTACGATTAAAGGTGTCTTTCGAAGAAAGTATCGACACTTTCGACAGGGTCTAAAATATGATAAATTATCACCCAAAACTGTGTTTCAGAGGAGATATCGCTTTGAAAGTTGTAATTTTTCAGAAGAAAGAAACATTGTACTTGAATCACTCCCACCATGTGAGGTGTTAGATATTTCTAAAGATTATGTGTTAACGTCTTTTGCTAAGATAAATTCACATAAAGCCTGTGGACCTGATAATTTGCTAGGTGTAGTTCTAAAAGAGTGCAGAGTGCAAGTTGCAACTGGCTGATATTTTCCAAACGTTTTGTCAACTATCATTAAGTTTCCATCATGTTCCCACTCTTTGGAAAACATCAAAATTATCCCATTGCCAAAAAAGAAAAACAAGCCTCGGATATTTGTTACTTTTATCAACTTGTGTTGATATATTTGATATCAGAAGACACATGGGTGAGATTCTCTATATATTCTTTAATGTCATCCTATAATATAATGAAAATAATGATCTTGTAGCTGAGATCTTTTCTAAAAAATTTAGCAACTTTCGGCTGTAATACGATCAACACTCACTTAAGGAAAATTATTCTTGCAACATGTAATTAACCTGAAAGTCAATGGGAAATTCGTCCGGTTTAAACTAAATTTGCGGGTATTGGAAAACAATGTATCCCGAAAAGTTTACTAGCGCAACAATTTCTCTATTAATTAATCACTGACTCTTGTATTAAACTCACCGTCAGCTATCTTTTAAACTTAAAGCAACATAGATTTGAATTGCCATATTAATGTTTAGAAATTTTATATCATAACAATTTATATCATAATTGAGATAGGAGACGTATCTATCATTGGGTGGAATTTAAGCGGAACGAACGAGATGTTGTACTATGTACATAGTGTACTGATAACTATCACAACAAAGAGCAAAAAATATGCGTCTCCGATTTGAACAATTTATTCAAGTAAAAGACCCCGTCCCCGTCCCCGTCCCCGTCCCCGTCCTCCCTAACCTAAATCTCCTGGTTCTATATAGTGATACATAACCGGGTGCCCCAAAGCTTGCCTTTTTAAAGGCTTTTCTTGTTATAGATCATAGCGATGAAATATACTTAACTTGGTATAGGAGTGTAATCTTATTAAATACAAATTTGAAATTTACATTGATATGAAAAGAAGGTAAACAGGTGTTTTTTGGGGACGTTGACTGTGTTAATAAGTTAATAAGTCATTATTAACGCAGAATCGTTTTAATAAAACAAATGAATATTTCAAAGGCTCGTTAAATCATTATACAGTTTATGTCTTGTGCATTTTCTGTACGTTTTAGCATATGAGGACAGGGGCGGTTATAGGATTTTCGTTCGAGAGGGATGAGCTCTATGCGTGTCCCAAGTAAAGCTTTTACAATGATTAATTTGAATAAAAAAAAATGTGTCCACAGGTAAATTATCCATAATTTCTTAAAATTCCATGCACTACATTTTCTTAGATATTTTTTTATCATGTATGAGAAATACAATTTTAAGGGGTGCGCCTCTGGATCCGTAAACGTCAGGAGAGTCCCAAAGTGTATGGAATGTGCATACTAACACCTAGAGAATGCAACATATTTTGTGGGTTGATAAATTCTTGTTATCTCCTGTTGAAATGGATTGAAGTTTGCCTTTTTATTTTCTTTACATTGTAAATCAATAATTGTTTGCAAAATAGTTACTATGTCTATCTTTCAAAACAAACAACGTTTTTTATTCAATAGCGATTGTTTACAAGTTTTTTTATGAGTTTAAATGAAAATTTATAAACAGGGGAAAATGGATCAAATTTAACAAAGGAGATCAACCTTATGTACGGTCTCCTACAAACACTGCGCCTCTGTGTCAACTGGATATCTTTTCGAAACACAGTGTGACGTGATTATGAATATTACCAACATTTTACTTACATAAGAAAATTACATAATTTACAGAGTAAATGCTAAATACTTCAACATTCTATATGTGATGTGATAGTAAAAAGTTAATCGTAAGCGTTGTTTAGTTTCACAATAAGAAGTTGCCATGCCCAAAATCTTCCTTTCACTATGCCTTTTCTAAAAGCCATTTATAACCACTAGAGAATACAAGTCAAGTACTAAATACAGTGTATGTTATTGCAGACAGACAGATGATTTTTATTATCATGGATGACCATTGTATCTATTATTATAAGGGTGTCACAGCAACCACTGTACAAGGACATGCGACCACTGTCCGTGACATGGTATTTATTAAAACCCATTTCTATTGTCATCAGCTAATAACACATTGTCAGACAATACAACAAGGATCATGTACCTGTTTATACTACCAAACATACTTAGCGTCGTGTCGCCAGACCGTAGTGATGAGTATAGCCTGACAGCTTCCACCTAACACAAAAGCCTCGTTAACCCTAATCTCGAACCAACGGTACTTAGATGAATCAAAGTAACCTATTTTTGACAGGCCTGGCAATGATGTACAAAAACGTGCAGGATAATCTTTCAGTCTCCCTCCCCCGAAATTAAGTTGAAATTTGAGCCTTTAGGTGGCAAGGATATCTTCTCGCTCCCTATGTATTTACGGAGGAAGCTAACAAACGCGCTTTACGTCCAACCAGCTAATAAGATGGCAACTAGCATTGTAAAATATGTAATTCTCCTCATAAGGTTTTAATTAGATTAAAAGCCTGGGTGTCTCCAAGCCCGAGGGTGGGACAGTGGGCCTAACCGGTCGCCTGTTAGACGGTGGTCGAGCCCGAGGGTGCCACGTTACTCAGAGACGACAAAAGCAATTAGAATGGCGTGACGAATTTAGTGTTAAAACCTGGAGGGGTTGACTTTGAAAATATTGATCAAGCTTGCTAGATTTCATCACTGTGGTTTGAAATGTTTCTAGAAAGGACTTACAGAATTCATTTAGTTATTGTTGTTTTAGAATACAATGCAGGCAGTTAGTTTGTCATGGCATTTTAAGTCTATTTTCATGTATATTTAATCTCGCGTAACCCATAAATTCGTGGCTCATTTTTTACAGTGTATTGTTATATTAAATATATCTTATGTACAACCAGAGGTGAAACTAAATAAATAATATGTCTGTCTGCCAGTGTCTGTCTGTGAGGCTAAACACTGCAAATGATAGTATGAAGAAATTTCATAGCAGTTGTGTTACATATCAAGAATATTCAAATTATTTTAATACCGTTTATTTAGAAATCGCTTTTTCAAAACTTTTTTGAGGAGACATTATATTTTCCATTGAAGTGTTTATCAATAAAAATACTTCTTATTTTACAAAAGTCGACATCGAAATGTATTTGTGCATTGTTTTATCTACGTATTAAAATTATCAAAATTACTTGTTCAATTAATGTAATTTTTTACATGAAGCATGAATAATGATATACAAAAACTCAGTATGTATAATATAAATATAATATTTGATAAGCTCATGTCAAAGAAGAACAAACAGTTTACAAACGATCAATAATTTTTTATTGACAAAATAATTCATGATTAAAAATATATATCATCAAATCATTAAAAGAATGTATCTGGAATCATATGATAAAAGATATGAAACGACACTTGTTTATCATGAAATAAACCACACCTAAACTTATGCAACATACATATTTAATTTTTTTTAACATTTTCATAATTTATTATGTAAAGGAAAATCATGGAAAGGTACTTCATTCACATATCTACATTAACTCTAAATCATGCAAAACTTTTATTTATTCATAACATAATTGAAAAATATGAAAATCATATCATTTACAAATTAACCACAACAACATTTCAGAAACACATAAATCTATTTATAATGACCTTAATTGTATCAAATACTGGTTTTAATCATGTAAAAGTAAAAAACTCTAATCACCTTTGATCGATTAAACGTCAGTCAGACAGTCCATAACTCATTAAAACGTGATTTACATTAAGCTGGGATAGCCAACAAGGGACGCCAAGTGCTAACCTAATCGATGATCGATCTTTGATGCAATCAATATGACAGGTATTTCCGCCGATCGGTTTGATCACTCAAGCGTAATATCGACGTTAAGATTCGTTTTAAAGATTTCCTGGTTTTTCGTTTTGTGTCTCCAATGTTGATATGTATCAGTATTGGCGTCAATTTTGTTATGAATTGTTTTTGCAAATATGAAAAATAAACCAAATGATTTGATTTAATGTGAAAAGGTTATCCATTTAACTAGGTTTACTAGGTTGAACAGGTGAAAGTGTTGTATAACCGAAAACATTTTGGTTAATATAAACATGTTGTACAAAAGGTATTTAAGTATGTAGAAAATTTCAATTTCCGACGCTTTTTCCTGCAATTAGATATGGTGTTAGTTGTTCTTTCATGAAAAATACAAACCGTATTTTACGTAGTTGTAGATGAATCTGAAATCTTAGTTAATCATTATTATTCAACATACAATTTCATAATATTTCAAAGATATCTCACTCCTTAGATTTAATATGGTGTTCGGTTATTGTGGAAAAAAACTTTTTATATTTCTATATATAAATGAACGATTATTGATATTATCAATAATAGTATTTTCTTCAATCCCGCTTCAATCTTGTGTCTGCAAGTGTTATCATGCGTTTGTTAATAGGATATAAGGTGCTTTGAATGATACCAAATATAACTGAGATTGAGGAACTTGCGCTACCTTAATCTCTTAGTGGGTATGTCAAATACAAATGATTTTTTTATTCATATTTATTTTCTTATTTATCTTATCCAAGTCACTAACTGAAACTGAAAAATACGAGTTGTACATAATGCAAAAACGACTCAAAATCAATCCAAAAGCACATTATGATTTAATTGATTAGATGTTATTAATCTCAAACATTTTCATACCATCATATTTCGGTATTTACCAGTTACCAATTACTTTTCATATTCTGACGACATAAAGTCAAAGTCACATCATTTTATATCATTGAATTTTCAAGATTGCGTTAGGGTTCAAAATGTTATAAATATCACGTCCTTGATTTCAAATAACCAAAGTCGCAAATACATACAATGCGTATTATATTGAAAAGATATCTTGATCATATAACATAAGAAACATTAACACCGATACTTGAATATTGGAATAATTGACATTAAATAATTGAAAACGAGTTTCTATCCGACACTGAAATAACATATGATAATAGTTCCACTACTTTCCAGTTATACAATTTGGCTTGATGATCCTCAGTAACAAATACGCATTAAAAAGTCTTATGCGTATCATTTATACCGAAGAAGGATTGTAATAACTTAAAACTCTATCCATATACTTTGATCAAATCGTATAGAGATTGAATTTGGCTTGATGATCCTCAGTAACAAATACGCATTAAAAAGTCTTATGCGTATCATTTATACCGAAGAAGGATTGTAATAACTTAAAACTCTATCCATATACTTTGATCAAATCGTATAGAGATTGAATCAGAAACACGAATAACTCTTAGTTTGTCAGTGCATGATATAAATAATAATTAATATTTTTCAAAAATGAACTAATCAATGATTATCACTAAGGGTATTATCAATATCATACAGAAATTACTCGATTAGTTTAAAATGTCATTTAAGTACCAAAATAGATACAAACATGTATAAATAACACAAGATATTGGTAAACCCGAACTATAGTAAACCAGGAAATATTTTAATTTTGAATAAACGCATAAACATTTAAAGGTTAATCAAAACTGCAAGAAAGTCATAAGAAACGGACGAATCATGAAACTTACACTTAACATGTTCGCCTAATCAATATTTGATCTGTAAAAAAATGATTGAAAAAAAGTTAAAATTACATTGTGAATTATTTGAATGTAAACAATATGATATCAAAATAAAATCAACAATGAACAATCTAGTAATAGAAAATAAGAATTTTTGAATATTGCAAACGTTTTAAAATCTTATTTAAATTCATGCAGTCTTTCTCGCAGTCTTTCAGCGATTTCCACTTATTTCTCTAAGTAGATATTGATGTAACTTAATCCAATGCAATAGTTAGTCTACAAAAAATCTTCCAAAACAACACGATATGAAAAAGGGTAAATACATTTCAAAATATAGTATTTATTGAAGGTTTGGCGAAAACGGACCAAATAATTATGCCTCAGATTACAGGCCAACTCTTTACCATCAAATCTGGTTTCCATTTATAATGAAACTAAACCATATAAAAGTGTCAAAGGAAAAACATGTACAAGAATATGGTATAACGATCACGTGCAGAACGGTGAAAAACATACGATATGCTCGAATGGAATAATTATACATGTTAGAACACAACATTCTATTTGTAGAGTTAATATGAGCATAACGACAAAGGTGAATATGAATTTCGTCGAAATTAATCTCAGGAAAATACAAAACAAATCATATCTGAACAGGAAGAAAACGTTAAAAATGACACCAAAGACCGAGACACACGTGATGTCTATGAATGAAATATGATATCAAAATCTGTTTCCTAAAATACATTTAAATTGTCTTTGAATATTAAGTTATTTACATACACACATCTAAAATGCCATTTCATTACAGAGTTTATCTAATGAGAAAATGTAGCAAAGTTTGAATAAAGCATGCGATATATATTGGTATTAAAGCTACCATACATCTATTGATATGGGGTAAGAAATTAGGAGTTAAAGCTAGCATTATCATTACAGCGTTGACCAATGTAAACAAACTGTCATATCTTGTATTTGATTAGATATAAAGGTTACATAATAAATCCAGAATGCATATCAGGAACTTCAAAGTTAAAATAACACCATTTTATTCATAGCTTTAACTCATGAAAAGGAAACAACATAAGTTGGAACCAAAAAAATTAAGTTTTGGTATGACATGGGTTAAAAGGACTCTGAAGATCTTTTGAACGAATTTGGACATTTAAGTTTGAAGATAGCATTTCATATAAAGTTTCAATAAAGAAATCATTCAATAACTTCCTGTCGTTTCGGATGTATTGGTTCCAAATATATTTGAATTGAATAAAGACGTTTTGAAAATTTGATACTTACCATAAAAGTATAAGTACATTGAAAAGGATGTGAAAAAGTGAGATTTCTTGTATAAATGTTCATAAATAGATAAAGATATATTTGTTAGGTCTGCCATCCCATGAACAGTGGTGACAAAACTATGCAGTGAATTTGGTATAACCAAGGAAGTGTATAGCACAGGGTGAGCTGTAAACATCCTTGGTATAACATACAACAAATAGGTTCAAGTAGGTCTAAAATAAATGAACTAAATTATACAATTATAACCATTCCATTCACAGCATCTATATAAAAAGCAATATACCAGATCGAACGATATTTTGGTATGAACTGAGACAAATAGGTTCCAAATAATCATAGTAAAGATTTGGACCTACAAGTTTGAAAATAACATTCAATTTGCACTGCTGACATAATGAATCCAAAACAAGCAATAGTTGGAACCAGATACGGTGCCAATACAAGAGCGTCCTTATCACCTTGGCGTGGACAGGACCATGGTGCCAAAGGGCTGCTCTAACACGATTACAAAAGCTCGTCTCAGTCCAGATAAAAGTTCTTCTCTCTGCCCGAGGTTAGCGTTTGTCCCACAATCAGATTTTAAAGAATTATTACAAAGAAACGATTTCTACAGAAAGGAGATTTACCGTACATTATGGGACGAGACAAGGCGATAATACTGATGCTTTTGGAATTGGAATGACAGTGGTGTTCTATTTGCTTGAAGTGATTCCTGGTAATGTCTTTGTTCAAATAGAATGTCGTCACTGGTGACAGGTATTTAGAGAACATTTTGTAAGAAAATTGAACATGGTTGTGATGTTTGAAAGGGGGTAAAAACATGATAAAGAGTATGTCGTTATTTTATATGAAAAATAAATTCTGATAAAATTTTGAGAAAGAAATGCGAGCAAAGTCATGAAAATGATGTATATTAAAATCAATAAAATATAAAGATCATGAAATATTTCGTTTTTAAATTTTTGGAAACTACTTACATAAAACCAAATTATATATTCTAATGAAATATCACTTTTAAAACCAGTATATAAATTAAAGGGAAAGTTCTATCGGTGTCTTTTTGTGGAAACCAAATTCAAGAGGGAGCAATGATGCATTCTAGATCTGTTCTTTGTCAAATTGTCAAATCTAGAACCACTAAATGTTACCCTCACTAACATATATGAAAATAAGTGTGAAATAATCATGTTATAATCATTAATATAAACAGGGAAGCACCATTGAACACAAAATTGTCCCGATAGGACTGTCCCTTTAAGAAACATGTTTTGTATTTAATAATAGATTTCGTCTCACCCAAAGCACTTTTTAAATCACATACATTGTATATTAATTAACACTCCAGATTATGCGACTCCAACATTAAATTGTTACTTTAATAAATATTAAAATCTTGTGTTTATGTGAGAATAAGAAGTGAAAACGTTATCGGGGTATAATAAACAAAAGAGTTCGTAAAACCAATTAAATTCGTCGATATTTACAAAATGAATACTTCAGAAGATGTAATCAATACTTCAGCGAAATTCAAAGTTGAGTGACCTTTATAATTTTTAATCCATAAAACACAAATTTAAAATGTTTGTGAAAATGATTTAGCTAAAGTTCCTCATTAATATCATGAATTATGTGAAAGTGTCTTTCATAAGTAAAAACGCTTCTCGTTTGAATTGAGAAATATTTGGTCTCGCCGATTTATCATAGTTTAGAATACCTTTGAGAAAACCTTTGAGTTTATTCATAAAAAGGGTGGAAACAATTTTAGGAGTTGTCTATTGAAAACGTAAAATATGTGATAATAAATAATTGTTTCTTAATATTTTGAAATATCGATAAAAGGCGTCTTTGCACATCCTCCGATTCAAAGAAAACACATAGTATTTTAAATTGTTGTCGGTAAACTTATAATTTTAAGCTTTCATATAACTTTGAAAATAAGTAGCTAGCGAATAGACACTTTAAAGGGGCAGTAGCACGTTTTAGGGGGAATATAAGGTGATGTCAGGAAAATGAAAATAATTGGTTCCAAGCTAAAGACAATGTTTCTAAACTCAATGAAGCAGTAATAAATAAAATATTTATTGTAAAGTTAAGTCATGCAATTCTTTCTTACACAAAATGAATTTAAGGTGTTCACACAAAAATGGCTGCTAATAGATTTTATGTGAATCTTAATAATTTGTTCTCTGACTATGGATAATTGGCTTGTGTAGTGAGATTTTTGACACTACCAAAGTAATATATTTAGCATTAACGTACAAATATCAGTGAAATTTGAAAATATAAAATTGTCAAAATACGTGCTACTGCCCCTTTAATTACTTGAAAGTAACTCATTTATATATAAATATAATATGAACCAATGCAATATGACAAATCTATCTTAACTTGAAAAATATATATTTCGAAACAAAAAATGTCTGTTACAAAAAATAAGTAAACAAATAAGATTATATTTGAAATTATTTTTCGTCAATATTTATAACTGAATTGCAATTAATACTAGAAGACTATTATTATCAATAAATTAACATTCATTCACATGTACAATTCTACTTTGACCAGTTAAATTCACTTACGTTTCATTAATTTCATTTTTCTATACAAAAATACAGTTACACCAAACAACATTAATAATATACAATGTGCAAGTCACATTATTATTATGCATTAAGTATAACTTGCTGTTGTCAATTTCTTTACAAACGAACCGATTCCTACTTACACTTATAATTAATAACCATGGTGACAATGTATCTATGACAATAATAGGAAACCTGACTTTTTATCGGAAAGAACTGATTGTACCGCTTACTATGGAACATAAGTTCATATCCTTAGAGAAATATTATGCAATCACTTCAATAACAGGCGAATATATATAGGTAAGTATATAACAAGTATCTGCAAATGGTGCAAACCGGAACTGATGTACCATTAATTTACAATCATGTGACAATTAAATCATAACATTAATTTCAAGTTTATTTCAAATGTATCGCTAAATTACCCATGTCGAGAACACATACAATATATTATAAGGTTACTTTGATATGAAGTTGATTTCATGATTATAAAAATATAATGCAGTTAACGAATAAGACTTTATGTTGCCTGGTCATTATGACGTAAAAGGTAAATCTGATAAACGTATTTAAAATTGATGACAACTGTATTAAAAAAACGAATTAGAGTTCACATGCTATGACCATTATGACAATAAATCATAAACCTTATAAACTTAGTACATTAAAATTGTAACTTGTATTATATGCTTGAAAGAACAGAGTATTACTGCCGTTTTCAAAGGCTGAAATGGCTACGCTTGAGTTATCTCCCTTGGTAGTCGGGCGATATTACATAACGAATCACTGCTAATTGCGAAACCATAGCAAAGTTACGTGAATCCGTATGGCACAAAATGCCCGTAAGATATTGCGGTTACGTCCCGGTAGAATATTATTGAAAATTATGCGGCTCATGGGGCGTCAAACGAGGCAGAGAGAACTCGTCTTGGTTTGACCAGCAAGCAACATGGCCGACTTGCATGTTGAAAACTTTGCCAAAGGCTGGGACAAATTCCACTTGTCGATGCAAGTGATTTGCGATGAACGGATCAGACTTATATATCTATCCTAGTTTTGAACTTATCACCGGGGGACGGTATATCGCCACATGCAGGATAATATCGTGCAAAAGCTCTGCAACACTATCACGCCAGTTTCCGCATCTCACTTCACGGTGTTAGGAGTTCCCTTTATTAAAAAATCGTAATTATATCTGTTCGAAGCGAAGTGACGTTGTGAGCTTACGAAAGTGATCTCCACACTTTTGTGCGTTAATTTCAATTTTGAGACGTTCCCCCCGGCCGATGCAAGTGGGACGGAATCTAGTCAACTCGTCCAATATCCGGCTCACGCCGCGTACGTCGCAAAATCAAGCAAGCAGGGAACCAGTTTAGCCCCAAGTTATATGGCCGCCCTTTGCAAGAGGGGTTCATATAGGTTGTAACTCGTATTCGCCTTCGAAATGAGAAGTAATCAGTTTAGCGTTCATTTGTGAGGGAAAATGAACAATTTCCCCGATTAAATGCATTTCACGTAGCCTCGAGTACGATAGATAAGACGCGCATTATCAGATCATCTCGAGTATTGTTTCACATGTAATATGCGATACCGCCATTTTGTTACAGAAAGCAATATCGTTTTGTGTAAACCATTGGTTGGTGGGACATTGAGTCTTTTTCCGCTAATGAGAAATCAGATTTAACTATCTTAATGGATCAGTGCTGGTCGATAACTGTATTATACGTGATTTGTTTAGGAAAATATTTGCCAAAAATACACTTCTATTGTATAACGATAATTAACTTTGAACACAAAATAGATGAAGAAAATGGCGTTATTCTTAAGTCAAGCAGTCTGTAATGAATATGTTTGAAGAACACTGGTGCTTTTAAGCCGAGCATCACTGTTTTGGATTGTTTTTAAATATTTCAAAAACACAGATTATGAAAAAACCTACAGTTGCCATTTTTTAAAACATACTGTGCATACATGTATCAAACGAGGTTTGGAATTGAACGGTGTAATTGTTGTGTAATTTTAATCAAAACGGGTAAAAATATTTAAGCATAGAGGAAAAATGATATGAAACTTTAAAACATTTACATATTTTGATAAAAAAATCACAAATTTAGTTTATTGTTTTACATACTATGTTTATCAAAATCACTGACGTCAACCAGATTATTTTTTCAAGCGACACATACTCATTTTAATCATTTAACAATACCAAAACAATTATATTTTACTGTGAACACGTATTTCATACATATGAAGAATGAACTCAAGATTATAAAGGGACAGTCCTATCTGGTATTTTGTGTCTAAACAAATTATAAGGTGAATTTCCAGTGTGTACATATACATTATTAGCACATGATCATCACACAACCCATTTGAAACATGTCACTAAGGGTAGAATATTGGTTGATTAAGATTTTTCAACTTCATACAATAGAGCGCCAGTGGGTTAAAACACTAACAAAGTGAAGCAATTTATCTCCGCTGCTAGTGAAAAAAAGCCCTGGTACGGCATATCAAGGCAATGTTGATTAATGTCATTAATGATATATAAATGTAAGGATGTTCTACCAACACAAATAGTTTATTTCAATAATTGTGTAAATTTTTTTTGTTATTTTCGTTTAATTCACTAAATTCAAAATGGTGAACCGGATGTCAATAGGAGAGGCAATTCTGCTTTCTGCTTCTGCTGAAGTTCTGCTTTGTTGTAACTTTGAGCATACTCTTTTTTTGTTAGTTATCATATTCAAAATTTACCTTACAGCGACACATTAATTTTCTTTTCCAGTGTATATTATATCGTCATAGCAATACAAAATGAAATGTAATACACCACGTTATTCAGTACGTACAACTTAGTTTAGTTGTAATCAATACAACTTGAAAACTTGTCTACATATTTTTCTTACAACGAAAGCATCTTATTTTCAAAACCAATATTGTAACCAAATATCCATGATCAAATTAATCAAATCTAAATTATTATTGTGACGAACATCCAATATCTAATAAATTCATTATTTTCATCTGATTATATTAATGTCTTTCAGTCTCAAAGTTTTAGGTAACATATTTGCCTCAACGTACTTTCTGCAAGCCGAGTTTCTTCCTTCGGGCACTTTCCTTGATAACAACGACGGCAAAATAAGGTGAAAGATATAATTTCCATTTATGATGTATTGTCACAATAGAAAACCATACGCAAGGGATTTGGTCCGAATCCGTAATGATGCCAAGCAATTAGTTGTTCTTACAATAGATTACATAGTGTATCGTTTCATCTACGCTACCGCTGTCAATATGGCGCCCAATCTGGTTTTCGCATCCACGAAATTCGAGATATTAATGTTTCTACCGGACAAGACTGCGCGGCGCGAAGGAAACGCACTAACATATCCGATGTGCACGTGCCGTGCACGAGCAATCTGAGATATCTACCTGTTCTAAGCGAAGTTCGGAAATTGAAAACGAGGTATGATGCGCGGTTACATCTGCGCACCTTGGTTTGTTAACAAGGTCGTCTGGCAAGAACCACTTCCGACAAAACAAGATGGCCGCCTGGTAAACAGTCGTCTGCGTACATTAGAGGGTTACCGGAAACCCGAACCTCGTTTTCAGTTTGGTGGTGACAGGAGGCACCACGACAAAAAGTGACAGATAGAAATGAACTTGGATTAGGTTTTGAGATAATGATACGCCGCTGATAGAGTTGCACGTGCTGACATGGTTTAAAAACCGCCCTCATCCGCCATATTTGTTTTTGTGACTGGTTTCGCGGTAGTGTTTTCCTTTGTGTAAACAAAATACTTTCCTGTTTTCCTGTCTAAATATCTAGGAAAATGATACCTGAGTACTGCACGTGTGTTTTGAACTCAATTTTTAAAAAATCTTCTCGTGATTTACTTAAATTTAAATCAGGTAAAAAAGAAATACTGTTAATATAGTGCTTCACATTGGAACATATTAAACAGTGAATTAAATAGTGAAAGTTGATCATTCATTTAATGTCAATAATCTTATAATCAAGTTCTCACGTAAATGTCAACCAAATATCAAGTGGTTTTAACAACTATTGTTATAAGATAAGGTCAGTGAGATAGACATTTCATCAATACTTTACCGAATCATCACAATGTAGATACACCGACCATGAAGATCGTGTGACGAATTGCATTTAATGAATATGATAAAATGTTTTATAGATTCGTTTTAAAGGTTTGTTTTACAGTAACTAACAAACAATATGACCAACAAGAATGAACATTTATAGATAAACTTAAAACTCTTAAACTTTCATAAAAAAATATCAGTCAATATCAATCACTAGTCAGATAAACAAGGATAGGCAAATTATCGTTACGTATGGTACGTATTACATTACGTCAAATATGGTTTAAACAATTATAGTTGTGTTTATTAATATCATTCAATAATGCATGCAATTAAACAATAATTGATAAATGAATATGCACACTGAGGTGAAACATTAATTAAGGAAAGGCTTTGTTTATAACACGAAAAAATATGGACGGGCATGAAATAAAACACAAAACGGTATGTAGGTACAATGCAAAAATATCGATGAAATTCAAAAACCTAGGATACGGATAGAATAGAATAAAACACGCAATCCAACGTTTGTTAAATTTTAACACATAGTGAAGGCTTATCAATAAAATATAATTGAAAGCAAATGAGTTATATAGAGGAATATGGTAAATATGATTAGACTGACATCAGGTTTCTTTGCAATTCATTGTCACATGCTTTTGCGGGGTTTCCTCCTACAGATACACTCATAATAAATATAAATATATAAATATTTGGTTAAATTGTTTTTATCGCCAAATCACCTTGACTTACATAGTTTTTCACATTTATCGAATCAATGTAAACTAAATTCATTAAACTATGAACTACACACTGCATATTGTTTCAGTAAACATCAAATTCAAGGATAATATATCTAAACTAACTATTAACATTATCATGTAATTTAACATTGGATTTATTAAGATTAAAATACCTTGTATAAATGATGAGATACAAAATATTTTAACCATTCTCACATCAGATACAAGCATGAATATCAAAGAAAAATGTATGACACATCATATTAGTTAACCTTTTGTCACATTTAAGCATGCATAAAACAAGAATTAAAAATTCCTCACAGAATTCCTCCACATATTGCTCCAGTCAAGGTAAAAATTCCAGGTAAATCAAAGCAAGACATACAACAGACCACAATCCACAGACATCCCAGTGACGTGTGTAGGGTGAACTTTACATTTATACCAACTCATGTCTCTATATTCTGCCTGTAGTTCTACACCCCGAAGAAAACAACACATCTTTCAATCGTTTGCCCAATCCTTGCCCCAAGTTATATGTTCCAGGGAGTCTTGCCCCGGCCACAGGAACTTCTCTCACCCCTAAGTTCTTGCCCCTGGTCCCTTGCCCCCTGGTTTCTCGTACCTGATCCTTGGTGATTCTTCAGGCCATTTTCATCTCATCTGACGATGGTCTTGAGGTTAAAGTTAATCGAGCAACAAGAACGACAGACCATGACAGTCGATTAATGTCACTAGTGGTAAAGAGCCATACAAATCAAATTAATAATTTCTGACAACTCTTTTATAGAATTATCAGCACAATTAAGGCTTTTGTACGTAAATATTCAGGATTAAAAGTATAGGAAATTAAGAGGAGATGTGATGATAGTTCATCTGATGAAGTGCTAAATATTGACTTCATAACTTAGTATTAAAAACTGATAAGTGATATATTGAGAACTACGTCTATAACTTTTCTATTATTTGAAGAATGAAGAAAAAAAATTTATTCATTCATTTGATGTAGTTTTGAAGTATCAATTAAATAAGTTATTAATGAAACCACAACAGTCCACATATCATATGTTGTTGTATTAGGGGTAAATAAATTTGTCGAGAAAGCTATTCAATTAGTTCGATAAACCTTTTAAATGTGATACTATCAACTAACTACTGAAAACATTCCGTATGCCGAAATTTATACATATGTTGTTTGCATACATACTTATTTTATAGTATTACAACACTTGTTAATTACCAAACCATTCTAAGTAGGCAATTGAGGTTGATATATTATCATTAATAATATTAACCATACATATCAAGAGAACGTCGATAAGAATCGAGTAGTTTTTAATTTGTTTAAGAAAATAATTATTATTCAATCAAATACCTAATGTGAAATGTGTTAGTAAGGATTATAGGGATACGTTTTTCCTTAAGGGTAATGATAAGGATATAAACAGAGAGTTTTCACAGTTGTTCATTCATTAGATATTTCATTGGTAAATTATATATAAATAAGTATATTCGGGGTTTATTGAAGTTATAGATAAAGGTATAAAGAGAAGCAAGCCAAAATAACACGTGTCATGTATATACATTGTATGTATATGTTAAACTTAATAAGGAAAAGGTCATTTAAATTTAAAGGAAAAGAAAGAACGGAACATAATTACACATTTTTCATAGATTACTTTATTGATCTTGTGAATATATAAGATATATGATTATAAAAAGTTAAATTTTAAAAAAGAATATCTTTTTCGAATACAGGGTTATTTTAATATTAAAGGGCCTATCAAAATGGTAATCATTTCATGTTTTAATATATTTCTTTGGTGCTAAATTCATTATCAGCTATTGAAATATATGTCAAAGTATATGTACCAATCGTAATGTGTTGAATTATGGTGTTGATCAGGCAGTTAAATATTCTACAATCTGATTTCTGGGAGTTGGTAAATGTTAGAGGTGCGGTATCAAAACTGTGAGTAATTAAGCAGTACGATTGGTCAGTCTTTGAAGTGGCAAAATTTTAAACAAATAACTAATTCTTCGAAACCAATTTGATGTATGGTTTAAAAATTACCATGTGATAAGCGTTTTACTAGTACATTGATGAATAAAAATATATATTCTTTAAAATCACTTCATTGAGTTTTAAATCACCGATCGTATTAGTCATTATCTAATTTCTAAAATATACATTTCAAAATTAACAAAATATGATGCCACCAGCAAAAAATGAATTATCAATGAACTTTTAATATTATCAAGTAATGAAATATATTGTTGTGTCTTTCGTAACAACAACATTTCGAGTGAATAATATAACTTACTGAATTGCAATTTGCAAATTGATAATGCAATAAAAATATCAACGACAACAATTGAAAAATAACATTTGATACATTTCAGCGTATGCGTATATCAACATTACTAACGCATCTGAAAAGTTGGTTTATAAGTATATGTTTTTAAGTTATATACATATTATGTAGGTTTTATGGTTTTCAATAGTTTTATTTACACGAGGAACACTATACAGTCTTATATTTCATCTCATTGTATTAAAGCATCTATTAGACTTTTGACAGTTTTTTTACATGAACAAACACATTTAAAACTGCAATAGTTTCCCTCCATATATATACAAACCTAAAAACGTTGAAAACTGAGCTTTTTTTTGTAAAAGTAACTTAAGTAAAACTTAAATGTATACATATTTATTGATCTCAATCTTGGTGTTCTGACTTACTGTAATAATTAATTTAAGTAATGTAAAATTATATTTCATTATTAAATCTCAGCATTTCTATCACGCCAATGATCAGGACATTGCAAGGTTGATTTGATGGTGAAGGTTAGGTCTTTAAAAAAACTTATAATCTAATAAGTCGATTCAATTAAAATAAATCATGGTGTTATCATTATAAATGTATAAAAGCAGTGGAGTATTTTGATTGGTAGATATCTATAAGGAGTATTCAGATCCATAATTGTATTATAATTATCTGTTATATCTCTGTTATAATAATATATCGTATAAATGATAAGAAATTACACAAGACGAGTTTAGCTAAGCACTTTTAATTTTAGAGGGGTTTTTGCTACACGTAGATAATGCAACACCGTGATTGCAACTTTAAATTAATTTTAGTTTATTTTATATTGAAAAGAGGTAAAACATTTCCAATTTCGTACAGAAAGAATACAGACGATCTTTACGAAAGCCAAGCCCTGAAGGAACATTATTAGCAAAGATATTCGATTAAAATTTGAATTAAGTTTTGCTTATACATACGACTGGGGATTAATGTCGTTCAAGATGTGTGACTCATAATGCAACACTGTCTATATAATGAGCCGTTATGACCCGGAGTCATAAGAAGACAATATCAAATCAGATAATGATTCTAAATAGCGTATCTATGAAACAAAACGGCATAGTTTGTACCAGCAAGTCCCTTCATCATTCCGGTTTTATTAACCTCATTTGGAGCCCGGAGGTAAATTGTTCCCGGAGAAGAGATATCAAGTCCGTATCAGAAGCTACAATCTTTAAAACTATGTATGAAAAACAACGGCGAAGTTTCTTGATTTTCCAGAATTTGCCTTCGTGGGAAATATGTGGTTCAGACTTGAGTCAACAAGTCACTTTTGCCGCAGGGCACTAAAGGGTATAACACCGGTATACGGTGTTAACCCGAACAAGTTCCCGTGGAGGAGGTACGGTTTCGATATTTGTGATACATGTCAATGTACCCGAGGCGGTGGCCTGACCTTCTCCTGATCCTCAGTTGGAGAATCTGAGGCGTTACATACGGGTCCTACAAGGAGAAAACACTAAACACCAATACACGTGTTTTTCTCGCCATTTAAGATATCTGGATGGAAGACATGCAACTGACAAGGGCAGCCAATACCGTTATTATCCTGACTCTTACACGAGTTATATTTGAGCTTGATATTTGTTGGAGTGTATGTCTGACACGTTGATATGGAAGTGCCTGTCTTGCGTTTTTACACTTAAAACAAGTAGAAACTCCTCACAAATGCTTCCATACATATTAGACACTACTATTTATATCATGACACTTTTAAGGTGAAAAGTGTACTGATATGTCAAAAATGTGAGGTTATCATTTTTCTCATTATTATTAAAAAGCGTTATGAAGGTCTGATCATATTTTCAAAAGTATCCTAAAAATATCAAGGGTCTATCATATAATTAATAGAATATATCATATTGATTTCAACTTGCACCTAGGCGTATTATATGTAATTTTTAACGTGACATTTCTGTAATTACCCGTGTAAATCGTCATAAGATATGATCTCAAATTAATCCTTATAAGACAAGATAACCCTTATATGGCATCTCTCTAAACCAACATATTTATGTCCAAATAGAAATTATAGGAAGTGAATTTTGAAATAATCCTTTTGTGTACCTCTTATTGAGCATCATGGATAAACTATTATAATTCAAATTGGAAAGTTTAAAAACGTATGAAATATGCATCTGACGCATGATCATATTAAATAAATCCTTGTTCTATAAATAAATAAAGTACAAGAGATCTTGCAATCAGATTCCGTTGGTAGAACAGTTTCTCATCTGTTCGTGTTGGAGGATTCTGACATGAGGCATGTTGTGCCATAGAGCACGTCTCCGATATTTCCAGACTCTTCGGTACAGAGTCCGATTCACCAGCAATACTCTATTTCTTGAAACTCAGCTCTGGAATTCAATCATGAAACCAGCCTTGGTAAACAGCCGACCCACGATTCAAGGATGTATTGAGTTATATTTATAAGAACCCAACGAGTTTCCATTTGTCGATATTAAACGCTGATACTCGTTCAGGAATATTTAGACAACATGGCCGCCGTGTAGGCCTGGCCATTACTTCCGGTTTACGACAGACACCGTTGTTTGATTTAAGGCTGAAGACACGGTGCCGTTGAAAGCCGTAAATTGATTCTATTCATCGCAGATTTTATCCAAACCCAGCTAATGTGCCGATGTCAAAACTGCTCAAGAGGGTTGTATAAACAATGCGTTATGACAGTTATTAGTTGATAGGCGATTGTATATATGTATATGCGTGCCATGGAAGAATGCACTTTGTACAAATGGATCAGGTCTAATTCGACGTTAGACTGATTTAAGTCTATGAAATTGTTTTCTAATTCATTTTATTGTACAAACGTTTATAAAGTAAAGACTTATTAGTTAACATTAAATCATTTCCTTCAATGGATGCATGGGTAGGAATTAGATGTAAAGTTATTATGGAGATCTTATTGTAGTAATTATCATTAACGTATAATCCCTCATGTCACACCTTAATATTTTTTAAATAAGTAAAATTTATATTTAACAAGTTATCATTGTCCCTAAAATTTAATGTCTAGAGACATATACGGGCAGTTAAATACCAAATGAAATACAACCCATTGCATACCCAACAACAATTTTATGTTGTTTTCAAAGTTGTGTTGTTCTCTTAAAGTCAACTATGATAGGAAACCGAAAATACCTATCGCTAATTCTTAATACCAAATAGAGTTTTAAAGCGTGTGCTATAACTAATTCAAATAAAAAGAAAGTAAAGGAATGAAACTCCAAATTTTGCAACTCATTGACATTTTCTCGTTTTTGTTTAATCCCACCAAGCGTGTCGTCTTTCCTTCTCCAGAACCATGCCAACTTTTTTCTTTCATTTCAGAATTTTGGTAGCGGGTTGAGACAGGGTTGTATTCTTGCCCCGGGCCTTTTCACAGTTTTTACCGATATTCCGTTTGAGAAGAGGACACATTGGTCTACCCCTCTCTGAGTCTACCGACTCGATTCTGTGACCGAGCTAGGGTTCGTCTCCACTTGGCAGTATGCTAGGGCGCTTGACTGCAGGAAACATAGCCCCGGAGAAAGTTAAACAAAACACCTGCCTGATTTCTAATTATCTTGTCATGAACTATAAGAAGGGAGAGCGAAAATGAGAGGCAAGTCATCTCGGGGTCTCTTCCTTTTGGTAATACAGCGGTCTTCCAAGGAGATTGGTTTGTGAATATTTAATCCTAATCAAATTCGCTTTTTGCTTAGAGCTACGAATTTGCCCAAGATTGAAATTTTGACCCCCGAGACAATCGCAGTCCGGAGTGATTTGACTACAGCGTGACAAGAACTTACAAATAGTTAGTGACAGGATGATTTGTATGTTGCGCCGCTTTAATGTGTCTCAATGCACGTGCTCATCTAACTGACGGCATCTGTCGCTACAGGAATAGTTAGACAGAGTACGATCAGTATCTTTGTTCAGATGAAAGTCGAAAGGTATTTCTTGTTGTGCATTTAAGCTAATGATACAGGTTTAAAAGGGATATTTGAGACATGTTTGTTTAAAAATATGTTCACATGGACATCTATTGCATATAGACACAGTTGGGAGTTACTTGCTGTTCATTAGAATATCTGTTAGTACGGTCCCTTTAACGATAAAGATTGATAATTTGCTTTGCAAATTATGAATTGCTAGAATCATGCGAAAATCACAGACGATAGCCACACGTGTGTATTCATGCTATACATTTGTATTTATTTTCTTACACCACGCAGAGTAATATGTTGCACCGGGGCTTTGTCGCATAACATGTTTGAGCGAATTGTCAAATCACCATAAACTTAGTTTTCCTCTAAAAACTAAAGATTGAAAGAAAAATGATATATTCGTCTTTCTTTAACTACCTTTACAAGTATTTAATATATTTAAATTTTGAGAAAAAAACTAATTTAAGATTAATTGAGAGTTTTTAAATTACAAATTCAGACTTCTGAAAAACACACATTTACTAAGCATAAAACCTCAATATATAATCATATATTAGTATGTCATTTGTCTTTTTGACTTTTTGATACAAAATGTAATAACGCTTTCTGTGCAGATTAATTATAATCATGTAATAACTTATATTTTTTCAAAGCACTATGGAAGAACTTTATGTATGAATCAAATGTAAACATTACATTAGATGTATTTTTAAATGGTGTAGCACAAAAGTGTTACTGATCGTACTGTGCGTTTTAAGGGGCAGTAGCACGTTTTTCTAAAATTTTATATTTTCATTTTTTTACTTATATTTGTACGTTGATGCTAAATGTATTATTTTGATAGTGTCAAAAATCTCACAACACAAACCAAAATCCATAGTTAGAGAACAGATTATAAAAATTCACATAAAGTCCATTGGAGGCCATTTTTGTGTAAACACCTTAAATTTTGGGTTAGAAAAGGGAATCACATGGCTGGACTTTACATTGTATTTTTGATTTATTACTGCTGCATCCAGGTAAATTCATTCAATTAAACACATTGTCTTTAAATTGGAACCATTTTTTAAAATTTTCCTGACATCTTCTTATATTCCCCCTAAAAACGTGCAACTTCCCCTTTAAAACATTGAAAGTGTATGCAAACTAATTCACTACTACTTCAGATGTAGACTTGCTTTTCAAAATATTATCAACTACAGTCTGAGTGTAAAGAGTAAGGTGTATGCTCCACTGTAGGCTCCGATTCATTCCGTGTATTGACTCTTTAACGCTGTAATCATTCTGGTTAATATTAGATCCTCGTTACAAATGAAACTAATAATAAATAAGATCGGGTCTTTACTGCTTGTTTTAAACATGCTACGCGTTGAAGAAAATTGATTATACAAACAAAAGTATTGCACCCACAATTCACATTATTTGAAGGCTTCATTGACGAAGACCCCAATCAATAAACTCTATGTACATTTAGCAATTTACAACTTTCTTCAAGAAGAATTGTCGATAGCAGGGATATTTCTTTACAAGATAAACCAACCCCTTTATATATCTTTCGTTAGAATCAATGCGCAAAATAAATATAAGATCTTTTGTTTAATTGTTACAAATTCTCAACACAGATGCTTCGGTTGCTTCGTCGATAATTGTTTATTCATTCATGTTTCTTTGAACTTTGAAAGCCCAATTGAGCGAAACAACAGGAGTCATTTTCAAGAGGTTCTGCTATGCCTTCTTCTAAGCGAGGCAAGGGATCGTTGAATATTGAAGTGTTTTGATATGTTGAAAAAATGTGAGCAAAATCAAGGTTCGAATCCAGTCTAGTTGTACCCTTGTATAGAGAAGTGTTGTCTTGTTCTGTAGATTTCTACTCATCATGGTTGAGGGTTATTTAACGCTTGTCCTGCTAACATCAAATCAGTACAAGTTACGATATAGAACCTCATCTAAGTCATGCCAAACATATTTTACTTTTATCAAGGAATGTAGGCCAGGTGTATCTACTATCAAGGAGGTGATATTGTCATCCAAAATCTAAAGTCCAAAATGGAATTTTCATCGTCGTTACCATGAAAAATGTACTTTTCTCAGTATAGGTTTGGATTCAAGCTGTCCTGGTGTTATAGCCTCCTGACGTCATCATATCTATGACTTCATAGTTTTCGAAATAAAACAATAAACACCGTAAAGACCTGCCACATTGCAGATAAGTATGATATCAAACAACTTATCGAAAAAAAAAAACTTGATGCGTTTACGATTAAAACAAAGGGTCGATTGAAATATTACGAAAGTAGATCTTCTTCAACAATTACTTATTATACATAAACAAGTATAGCTCATCCTAAATAGTGTTAACATACTAACATGTACCGATCATAGAGAGTTATATTGAGTTATTTCAATGCACCATGGCATGGCTTCAAAGAAAACGGTGATTGTGCGTTTTCATTTCAGTAGTGATGATTGTTAAACCATGATATGATCTAATGTTTTGACCTCACACTTCAATGCAACGCTTATGGCAGTGACCAATAAACAGTGGTCAAACTCTACCAGTTCCTATTATTCTTCTGTAAGATTTCAACCATGTGATCAACATGAATCATATATACTGTATCAACTATTTTTACTCTGCGATCCTAGAAGCAATTCGAAAAGCAAATTGGATGACAATGTAAGAAAAATCCCACATAAGTTCCATTACTAAATATGAAGAATTATTAAAGGTCCAGTCCTAAATAAATTGTTCTCACACTCACACACCCGCGTTAATACATTTATAGTATTGTAAATCCTTTGACTGACATTAGTACTCCATTGATATAGGCGTTTGAATAGTAAATGTCAATGTCATCTTTTCAGAGCAAATCTTGATATACATGTTAACATTTACCGATATCACTTTACCTCAAGTCCGTCATTATTTCATATCTTTGTGGCAGATGTGAGTTTTGTTGTTTAACCATCTGTAACGAGCAAGAAAACTCCTCATGCGATGTTTCTCGTTGAAGCATACCCTATATCTGGCATACCAAATTTGATCCTTTCGGTTGTGTCATACCATGATTGGCTTTGGTAAAATTGGTCCTCTCGATATTCCCTTAGACTAGCATACCACATTTTGGCCTGCCAGTAAGTCCTTAGACTGTTATACCAGATTTGGTCCTCTTCGATATTCCTAAGACTATTATACCACATTTGGTCCTCTTCGATATTCCTAAGTCTACCATACCACATTTGGTCCTCTCCGCATTAACTCCTTTCGGTGTCATAGCATTTCGGTCTTCTGGGCAATTTCATAGACTTTCATACCACATTTGGTCCTATCGGTACTTTCTTAAGACTTTTATACCACATTTTGTCTTTTTGGTAATTCCTTGACTATCGTATAGTATTCCGTCCTCTCAGTTATCCTAACAGTGTCAAACTGCATTTGGTTCTGTGGGTAATTTCTCAAACTTTAATACTACATCGGGTCCCCTTTGTAACTCCATACAGCGTCATACAACAATTTGTCCTCTCGATAATTCCTTTGAATATCATAATAATTTACATTTGGTACTCTCATTAACTCTCAGCTTTGTCCTACCTACTCTTTACAGTGTCATGCCATTCTTGATCTTCTCAATTACAGCATCATACGAATTTAGGTCTCTCGGTATTTCCTTAGACTATCATATCACATTTTGTCCTATCATTAACTCTCAGCATTGTCCTACCATCATACCTCTAGGTAAATCCTTACACAATCACAGAGCATTTAGTCCTCTCAGTAACTCCTTACCCTGTCACTCTAGATCTAAGTTAGTCATTTGGCAACTTAGGTTATACCAAAATAAGTAAGGATCTTCAAAATTTCATACGGACTTTTGTTTACTTGCAAATCCTCATTTTTCATATTTAAATTGATCCTAGGGCAATTCTTTTCACTATCAAAACCCTCGCTCACTGCTATCAATGCCATACACCGTAGTTCTTTTAGTTATTCCTCACGGTGCCATACCAAATGGTCCTCTCAGTATATCCTCTCATTGTCATACCACATGCGGTTCTCTCAGTAACTCCTCACAATATCATACCATGTGGTTCTCTAAAGGAACTCTCTACAGTCTCACATCATGTGGTTCTCTAAGGAACTCTCTACAGTGTCACATCATTTTTGGTCCTCTCAATTACTCCTTATAGCATCATACAAAATGTTGGTCTCTTGGCAGTCCCCTAGACTATCCACATTTGGTCCTCTCGGTAACTCTTCACGTTTTGTCCTTCCAGAGTTGGTAGGTTCTTTGATATTTTCATACCACATTTGTCATACCTTATTTGTTCCTCTTGGTAAATTCTTACACTATCACAGAACTGTTGGTCCTCACTGTACCTCCCTACCTTGTATCATTGTCATACCAAATTGGTCATTTTGGTACTTAATAATATTCCATACCACATTTTCATACCTTATCTTACTGGCACTATCCAACCATATTGGGTTCTCTCCGTAAGTCCTCACATTGAGGACATACCACGTGGTTCTCCCAAATGTTCCTCACAATGACATACAACATGGTTCTCTCACATGGCCATCTACCCTGTATAATTTCAAGTTTCCGAACAACCAACCGTTTCATAAAATTAATACTTCATTTCGGATCGGCTGGGAAGTTTACCCCCCAAAAACCGTCAATTAGATATCGTTAGCACAATTTATATATAGTGAAGTCAATGGTTGTCTTAAAAACCCTTAGAAAAGTCTAAGAAACATCTAAACAACTAACTCTCTGTCGTGCTTATCAGTTGATTGGCGGCAAATATTAGTTATCAATTCGAAAACCAATAATACTGACATTTGCTTAAGTTACTCTTGTTACTTTGCTATTTTATTTTTGACAATTCAAAACAAATTAATTCAATTATTATTAACTATAATGTTTTGATATGAATGAAACATGTCATTGTACAATTGACAATCCAAAACATATACAGCATACGTAATATTTATTTTGATCTCGACAGGAGCGGATGTGCCCCCTATTGCAAAACTTTAATATCAATTGTCATGTGTAGTGTGACAGCGTAATATATTTTTAAATTATAAAGGTAAATACCCGGGTATATTCAAAATTCTTAGTTCAAAATTCATGTAAAATACTTTGTAAATAATCAAAATCTGTAATAAACGCTCGCTATCGCCAGACCTTACAGATGGTCTGTTCTTGCCTTTCGACCAAAACAAGATCTTTCAAGTCGTCATTTCGTCGTCACCACCAACGTTGCCTTCATCGTCCCTCGTCGACATCGTTCCATACTGTCACAGTAGTATAATATTTCATAACCGCCCCTTTGTTCCATCAAATATTTTTGGCATTTTCTAGCATTAATTTTCGTGATTGCGAGATTACTTAATTTACCTTAGAAAACGTGCTTCTGTCCCTTTAACCTACCATCATCATAACCTGTTACCTCAGCGTATTTGGCTACCCAGAACCCCTCAATACTCAGATATCTAACAGGCCGCATACCCTGTACTTACCATAGATGTATAAAACCAAATTGAATGAATCATATCTTTTTTTCATAATACTTGGGTTTTTAAAAATAATTTTTTTTAAATCTCATATTAAAAGTTCGCCCCGATACCTTATTTTACATACGGAGACAACGTTCAAGTTTAGAATTCCATTCGACAAGGAAATTAATTGTTTTTGAATTCTTTACCAATGTTAAGTGTTCTATTAGCAAGTAAATGACACCGTTAATGAAATCGTTTCTCTAAAAACTTATTTTCTTAACTCAATGTCTGTATATGCTACACTTCTGACATTTGTTAAAATCTTATAAAGATTCCAATTCGTCTTTCGGATTTAGATACATGTGCCAAATGTATGTGCCATTTATTTCTTCCAAACCAATATAGCATAGTCTTATATAACCATCATATAGCATAACCATATTTGAGAATTCCAGGAAAACAACATATGGGAATTGAATAGGTAACTCACCTAATGAATCGAATCAATTGCGTCGCTTTTTATAACATTTCAATTACTAACAAATAATCCCCGTGTTTCCAGAAATTGACATCCGTCTTTTTGCAATTAGCAATTATGATATTAATTTACCTTGGAAAGTCATACCCGTAGGCAGATAGCATTTTTAACAACAAATAACACACGAAAAATCAAAGTAAGTTACGCGGAACCTTTGTTAGGACTGTCTGATAAAAATAAATAAAATTCTAAACTGAATGTAATCAAGATATAATAAAGTTCCTTAAGATCGCTAGCAAGTAACAAAATGGTTAATAATCTACCGGAACTATTTGTCAAAGAGTAATTATAGAGATTTGATACCGGCCTGACATAGGCCCTCAATTAACGCAGAAAAAGTATAGTGAGATTATTAATGTTTAGTTTTCTTTACAAAATAATAGCACGCTTGGGGGCAATTTGTCCGGCCTAATTTCAGTGTTCCCCAGATTTCTACCTTCTTCTGTCTCGCGTCTCGAAACACCTGTGATACAGAGTCTAACAAACCGTCAGTTGCATTATAGAAGTAACTATGAGAGGCCTTTAGCGTAATTGTATCACTGAATCTTTCTTAAGGAATAAACGCTAGTCTAGGGGGACTTAGGGGGGATTAGCAGCGTTCAGAGTTCACCCTGAATCGTACCACCCATGACAGATACGACAAACGGGAAACGGCCCGTTTGCAGCGAAGCTTGGGAGTTGTTTGAAGAACGTAAGACGGTGTATTTGATGCATTTCGTAATAAAATACCATCGAGCGCAGCTGTTAAGGAGTATTGAGACTTGTCCCTGGCTTTAGACTGTCACTTCCCGTAGTTGGGGCAGCGCGAAGGAGCTGTGAAACTTCTCTTCATCTACCCGGTGACAAATTCTACGATATCCGAGCTACAAGGACAAATTGAGACGGCCAAACAATACCCGTCTCAAGGCTTCCACCCGATCAACATTGGGTGCGCTGTGAGGAGCCGACTTCGCTAGAGTGTCGTTCAGAGCTTGCATTCACAGTCGGAGGTCGGATAGCCGGGCCGAGACATGGTGATTACCGGTAACATATCGCCTCCGGATTTTAGTCGGGATCAAACTTCGCTCCAGACTTATATTCACCTGAGCGTTGGAGAGCCAACGCTGATAGTTACCTGCTCATGTCGCGATCTCCCTTAGGCTAAAAGACTTTTGGAAACTGTTGCTTAATTTAAGGCCGAGGTAATTTGCGCAAAATTGGGTTGCAGTTTGAGAGCTGGCTTTTGAAAGGATTAGGACATCGCACGTTGAGAAAGTTCTCTAGAACTACAAAGGAACATCGTAAGATCTTATTACTCGGCAACAAAGAGAATCATCTACAAATTACTGTCCCGTGAGCTACTCTCTGAAGTCCAATCGACACTCTCTTTCAACGTTCAGGAAGATTTAATACTTCTTTTGACAGTCTTCTTAACTTAGTTTCCAAATGGTATGATAATGTCTGGAATACCAATGGAATCATACAAATGATATTTATGCTATATTTAATCTGAAGCCTAAATACCAGTTCTGTTGTATAAATGATATTAATATACTTCTACTATAATATGTGAAATAGCATTGTAAATATTACTAATATATTATTTCTACTCTAAATCTGAAATAGCAATGGTACAGATATGTCTAATACTGTCTTTACACGAATTTCTGAAATATCCATGCAGTGATGGTAAATACAGATTAAATTACTTCTACTAGTTTTAATTCTTAAATACCCATGAAGTGATGTTCAATACATCTTATAGTGTTTCTACTTTAATTCTGAAATACCCATGAAGTGATGTTCAATACATCTTATAGTATTTCTACTTTAATTGTGAAATATTCATGAAGTGATGCTTAATACATCTTATAGTAGTTCTACTTTAATTGTTAAATACCCATGAAGTGATGTTCAATACATCTTATAGTATTTCTACTTAAATTGTGAAATACCCATAAAGTGATGCTTAATACATCTTATAGTATTTCTACTTTAATTATGAAATATCCATGAAGTGATGCTTAATACATCTTACAGTATTTCTACTATAATTCTGAAATACCCATGAAGTGATGCTCAATACATCTTTTAGTATTTCTACTATAATTCTGAAATACCCATGAAGTGATGCTTAATACATCTTACAGTATTTTTACTATAATTCTGAAATACCCATGAAGTGATGTTCAATACATCTTATAGTAATTCTACTTTAATTCTTAAATACCCATGAAGTGATGTTCAATACATCTTATAGTATTTCTACTTTAATTCTCAAATATCAATGAAGTGATGTTCAATGCATCCTATAGTACTTCTACTTTAATTCTTAAATACCAATGAAGTGATATTCAATACATCCTAGAGTACTTCTACTTTAATTGTGAAATATCCATGAAGTGATGCTCAATACATCTTATAGTATTTCTACTTTCATTGTGAAATATCCATGAAGTGATGCTTAATACATCTTATAGTAGTTCTACTTTAATTGTGAAATATCCATGAAGTGATGCTTAATACATCTTATAGTAGTTCTACTTTAATTGTGAAATATCCATGAAGTGATGCTTAATACTTCTTTTAGTACTTCTACTTTAATACTGAAATTAATGCAGTGATGCACAATACATATTGTAGTATTTCTACTTTAAGTCTCAAATACCCAGGAAGTGATGCTCAATACATAGTATAGTATTTCTACCTTTACTCTGAAAAAGCAATGTTTTTAATATATCTTTTTCTTACCAACTTAAAAAATCTGAAAAACCAATGCAATGATCCAAGTATATCATTTCTTCTCTGACGTTTGGCATAGCATGATAGGAGTGAAACCTAATCTATGTTAATCTTAATGTCTGGAAACCAGTGCAAGGATACAAATGTATCTATACCATTTCTACTTTAAATTTTGAAAAAAAGTGATTAGAACACACTTAATACAATTTCTTCTTCTTCAACAAATTCTAATAAAAATGTATGTGTACGAATGATACTATATCTACGAATTTTGAAGTTGCAATTATAGCAATGATACGTAAACGATAACAATTTTAGATGTCTAGAAAGCCAATCCAATGATACAAATGATGCTTAAGCCATAATAACTTTAATATTTAGAAAGCTATGAAATGGTTCAAATGATAATACTCATTTGAAATACCAATAGTATAATATAATGGTAATTTTACTCTGTTTTGATATCTGTAATGTTCATGCAAAGACAAAATTGACATTTTACTAGTCCTTAATCAGAAATATCAATGCAATTACCAGGTGATATTTATAACTTATCGCATCTGACTGGTATACATATATATGATACAAACAATACCAAAACAATCAAAACCCTGGTGCTTTGAATAGCAATACAGTTATACAAATGATATTATCTCTTCTCTCAAGTCTGTAATAAGAATAATACAAATCGCACTTAAACTATCTTTTCTCCGATATCTGGAAATACACATGGCATGTTTATAAATATCTCAAAAACCTATACAATGTTACTAATGATGCTTAAACTATCTTTACTTAAATATCTATGAACCCAATACAATGGTACATGATACTTTCTTCTCGCTAATGCCTTAATAGAGTTTCTTTACTTCGGCTTACTGAATGATAATGCAGTGATACACAAAATATGCTTATAACACTTATAACATCTTAACAAGTAATGCAATGCTACAAACGATACTTATAACACTTTTAGCATCTTAATAACCAATGAAATGTTACAATGCTTTTAATATTACCTCTAACATCCTAATAACAAACTGAATGACACAAATGATACTTATAATAATAGCTCTAACATCTTAATTACCAATGGATATCTGGAAATACACATGGCATGTTTACAAAATAAAATATACTTAAACACTTATTACATCTTAACAAGAAATGCAATGCTTCAAACGATACACATCTAACACCTCTAACATCTTAATAACCAATGAAATGTTACAATGCTTTTAATATTACCTCTAACATCCTAATAACAAACTGAATGACACAAATGATACTTATAATAATAGCTCTAACATCTTAAATACCAATGTAATGATAAAAGCGATACTTAAAATACCTCTAACATCTTGATAACAAATGCAATTATACAAATGATAATTATTATAACTCAAATATCTCAATAACCAATGCAATGATACAATGGTACATACAATACCTCTAACCTCTTAATAACTAATGCAATAATACAAATGGTACTTATGATAGCTCTAACATCAGAATAATACAGATGATACTTGTTATACCTGTAACATTTTAATAACCATTGCAATGATACAATTGATACTTATTATACCTCTAACATCTCAATAACCTATGCAATTATACAAATGATACTTATGAGACCTGTAACGTCTTTTTAAGAAATGCAATGATACAAATAATACTTGTAATGCCTCTAACATCTCAATAGGCAATACAATGATACAATGGTACTTATGATACCAATAACATCTTAATAGTCAATTCAATGATACAAATGGTACATATAAAATCTCTAACATCTCAGTAACCTATGCAAAGATACAAATGGTACAAAAATACTTCTAACATCTCAGTAACCAATGCGATGATAGACTGGTATATATGATACCCATAACAACCAATTTGATGACGCAGATGATACTGATGATACCTCTGTCGTCTTAATAACCAATGCAATGATACAAATGATACTTAGCAATGGTAGACAGATATGTCATACTATATCTATTTTAAACGTCTGAAAATGTAAATGCAAGATTCACACTTATGCAGTATCTACTCTACTGTCTGGATGACTTATCGATGCTACTTTACATAGTTTTTGTACTCTAACGTCTGAAATAGCAATGATGAACATATATGTGGTTTTATGTCTACTCTGACCGTTTTGTTTGTATTTACATGTACATTTTTAGGTCAAACGATTACAAAATATCAATCTTGTATAATAAAAAAATAATATTTGTTTTTCCTTTTTATAAACCATATGTGTCCTTTTACAATTCTGCATACAATTCATTTTATATCGGTCATGTAAGTAAACAGTTTTTGGAGTGTGAAAAATATGTATTGCTCTTGAAATAACAAAATAGTTATTTTGTCTGCTATAGCTTTTTCTGGTTCACTTGTTAAAACAAAATCAATTATGAAACCTTTTATTTATTGATATTGTCTTAAAGTATGCTGGAACTTAAATGTAAGCAAGGTTCATTCATAAAGAAACATTATTCCTAAATGATGTTTTGTATTGTAAAAGTAGTCCTATCATATTATCTAAGAGAATTGGACAAACAAAAAGAAGGATACACTGACATTGTATAACATATATCCTGATATATTTCTTCATTGATTACCAGAGGAAATAAATCATGAAAAGTATAACCCCTTATATCATTTTGCCCAGTATTAAATATAATTTTTAAGTGTGAAGAAATCTTAATATGTTTTGCACAAGTTTAATTAAACATGTAAACAATTACATTTAAGGAAAGAATTTAGAGATCAAAGATTGAGAATTTTAATGCATAATCAACTAATAATATTCAGACTTTAATCAAACATATTCATAAAAATATTATTATCGTTATAAAATCTCAACATACGTCTCTCTGTGTTCTGTTAACCTTGATTCGTTTATAGATTTGGAATTCAAACTCCGTACACTCCATTATGAAAAACACTGAATTATTCAGAGCTCTAATTCAATTAACCTGTGCTAAACACCAAGGGGGATAATTTCTTTTGAACAAATTGTCTGATTTACACTGGAACAACTACCTGTAGTTGGCGATACTATGGATTCAAGAACCCTTAAAGTCGGCGCAAAATAGCGGCTTATTAGATCGATCGACAGCGTGAAGCGACCATTATAGTTAGCGCCAGGTAAGGTCTTCACGGCTTCCAAACGTGAGCTTGAATGGCCAACAACAGGGGGAAATATTTATAAACATGAATTGAAAGGGGAGCCCTTTGGAGGGGCCAGTGATAATAAAATAATGTTGTTGAAAGTAGCTGTCTGGGATAGAAAGACTAGCGTTCAGAGTACGGTGACATGTAATTACAAGGGGGATGGACGCCGATGAAAGAACCCCCTTTTCACGGGGGGCAAAACAGGGGTTCTTTGAGCAGAGACGAATGGTGCTTTACAGTTTAATATACACGCTTAGGCGGCGAAATAATCTGTAATAAGCCCTGCTTCTGTGCCGCTCGCTTCTTTAGAAATATTTCGTGTTATTTTTTGGCAATTTCTTGTGGAAAACAAACTGAGAGACGGGTTACAGCGCGGGGTATATTGTGGCGATGAAAGGACAGCTTATGAAAGAGGCGACCCGTTAAATAAGCGAATGTACAGCGAGAATGAACCATTTCATTCAGAAATAATGTATTGAAATCAGCTGTAGAGATGACGAGAGATGTCCCACGCTTGTTTGTCCATTATACTCCATCTACAATTTCACGTGTGCAAGAGGCAATCTCGTCTCCTATGATAAAACAGATTGAAGGTTAACTGTGTGAAAGTTAGCGAGATATAAGCACACTTCATACAGTAAGCAACTGTCACTCATAACCGCCTATACCATTACTCGCCAGCGCTCCTGTGTGTTACCCGCGTAGCTGATCAGAGCAATCAGACCCAGCCTACCGGGCTATTTATTATGTTTATCACACGCGGGGCTACTAGTATCGACATAGGCCCTCCCCTTCCGACGAGTCGCAGCCCACCAGCCAATAGGGACTGATCAGGCGTCACAACAAAAAACAAAATTTGAATCCAAATCGCAGTCAATTACAGTCGATAAGCAGGGGCCTATATGCCGAGGGTGAGATTGCTGAACGCCCATGGCTGCTGTTTAAGCCCCCAATAAGACAGTGGCTCTGTATTTTCTATAACCCGACAGTCGAGACCTTATACCTCGGGTCGAGGTCCTGCCGTTCGCCTTCAGCTTAGAAAGATTCCTTCATTCGTCCCACACCAAAAGATACCTCGAGATTTCTTTCACCCCTGACGGCTCACATACTCTGTGGAAACGGCGGGTTTGTTGAATTACCCCGACCATAAGCTCCACACTGCTTATCCAGACATGTCCTTCATCGCTCTAGAGCCACAAGGGTGGCAGGTACGTAGTTTTTAATATTTTTTAATTTTGAAATTCATTTTCTTTACAGATTCTTCTTTCCCCGGGGGTGTACGGCACCCAACCCACCCCCTAGGGACCCGGTAGAGATAATTGTACCCCTCAGTGTGTTTACTGTACACCAAACATCGCCACCCTTACAGCAAAATACGCCACTGTGTTGACACTCCCGGAGTTTATCTTTGTGTTTTAAGATGGACCGATTTTAGCGAAGGGGAGAAGTTTCACGGCAACTTGCGCCTAGGTCGTTGATGCGTTGACAAGTGGTGAACTCTATAGTGGATTTCTCCTAATAGAATTGTTAACAACCCGTGACGAAACAAATTCACCAAGTTCTTTAATCATAACTTATCAAGACCACGCACTTTATCACTAAGTGTTATAAGTGTCACCTGGTTTGAACGTGGATGTGCTATGTATTCATAGAGTACATACAAATTCAAGTCACATATTTTTCACGGCCCCCGACTGTCATTTTTCATTTTCTTGCTTTTTTCGATGTCTCATACATCAAAGTTAACAACAACTATTTCGTTGAGGCTGGTTTGGAGAAAACCTTCTAAGAGCAAGAGTTCACCGCGAGTTTTCATGGTCGGATTAAAGATTACTGGGAGGCATACAAAACTTGCATTGTTGGAGAAAATCTCTACTACTTGTCAAACGCATTTTGGACGAAAATCTGCTTTACTTGTCTGAAATTGGCCTGTCAAGAATGTCCTTTGCTGTCAAGACTAAAGTAGAGTACGATTACTAGAAAAGATTACTAGTGTTTGACTGTACTTGTATGTCATAACTGCTTAAACGATCAAATGTTAAGAAGGTCTCTCATTATATTGATACTTAGAGCTTTCTGATCTTAACTGTTACGAACTTGTATTTTATAATAACCACGCTAACATGCTCAGAATATCTTTTTAAAATATGATATTTATGTATGTCAGATTAATAATACTGTATTGTGCTAATATTTTAAAGCAAAATTGCATCTAAAACCTTGTGATAATACTTATTTTTAAAGGCAGAATAATATTTAATAACTAAACCAAATTTCCTTACTCGTCTTAAAATTATTTAATCATTATAGTCAATATGAAAATAATATTTCTGAAATATTCCGATATAAAATATTATATACAAAGGATAATATCTGCATATCTTAAACGATATCTAAAATATGACAATAATTCTAATACAATAATTATATTTAATAATTTCCGACATGATAAAGATTAAAACCTTATGATATCTCAATCATTTAATTTCTTATTCGGAGATAACACAAAATTTGTGTAGGAATTGATTTGTTTAAACGCCATGCGGGTCATTTTGAATCTCTTTATCACGGTCGATCGAACTGATAAACTGACTATTAAATCGGCAAACAATTTTCCAATAATTTTGATCACTTGCCGCCTATAACTCGCTATTTTGGTTACCAAAATAATATTAGATTCATTGATTATGAACCCATATCTGTGAAAAATGTATATAAGAATTTTAAAGATATATTTATAAATATATATATTACGTAAAAAACATAAAAAATTATTAATGATTAATTTTCAGAGTCTTTAAATGAATTCAGCAGGTTAAACGGATTTTTATCAAGCCTATTTCCCGAAGTGATCCCAAAGGGAGTATTGGTTGTCGATTTCTGAGTGGGAGTGTTTTGAATGACAGGAGAAATCAACATCGCACAGACTACCCGGGGATTCCGTGCAAGTAAAGCCGCGTTATCTAAAACACTCAATTAAAGGCATATAAAATGTTAGTTTCAATTCTCGCGGCTCCTATCATTTTGCCCGTTAATTGTCCCTATCCTATTTATTTCACATTATCTGAAACACTACATTAAAAATATATTCTGTGCTTGTTTTTCATAATTCTTCCTATTGTTTTAACATTCGGAATATAAGCTACAGTCAGCTTTTACAACATATAATTACTGTTGTAAACAACAAAAACAAAATTAAAATTGTATAATGTCATCGTTTTTATTCTGAACGTCCCTGTTCCTTTGAAAATATCTATCATCTTTCCTTTTTTGTATTTTGTCTTAGGAATAAATAAAACATTAACATCTTAGTTTTGCTTTCCCTACCATCTTGACGTAGAAGTATGTATTTATTCCAAATTATCAAAAACACAATATATTTAAAACCTTATGTTATTTAAGCTTTGTGAATATATTCATGTTCTTTATTCCATTTATATTCACCGATATCCCTTAACATTTCACCGCTATTATGATTTTGCCTCCGTTGCCTGTTCATCATTCTCATTTAATCGTCCCAAAGTAAATCGTTATCAGAATGATAAAATGATTAGGTTCTACAAATACCAGAGAACATGCGGATATGATGAAAAATATATTCCCGTCTGCGAAGTAAAATATTCTGTTTTCAGTCTATAATACAATAATTTATAAATCGTATCGAGTGATTAATCTTGATATAAATTTATTGGCATTTGTGATAATGGCAACAAAAATAGTTTACCTTTACTTATAGACTTATTACAAGATAAATGATACGGTAATATCTAAATCATTATCTGTAAATTGAAATTGTTCTTGTACCATACGTACTAAAAATCATTCATGATATTTATCCCCTACTTCCGCCGATTCAATTATTAGTTTGACATTAAGAAAAAATCGAACAATATCATAATTATACCTTTTTACTCTTGTAACAATATTTCATCAAAAATTAAAATTAAATCTGAAGTATCCGACACGGGAATAGACGAGTATTAACAAAAACTCAATCAAACCCCTGGGTTGAAATGAATGCTTGTCGATTTCAGAGCCGTCGCTCACTTACATAGATGAGCCCAATATATCACCGAGTGAGTTACTGTGTTACGGGTGGGGGAAATGGGAAACTCTACCCAGTCATTCACCCCTTTCTATTGAAATCGGGGTGTTGAAATACATTGTGAAATTGACAACTAGGTATTTGTCTGTCCCCTTGTCACTCTCAACTGTTGTAGATTTCTAATTGTTTATTTAATGACAAATCATACCGATTACTCGATTTTGTGTTATATTCACATGTCAGGTATATTTTTCCGCTTTAAAACTACAATATATATTAAAAAAACACTTTAACATAGGACATTTGTTTTTAATTTGTTTCCTGTTTAAGTCGTTTTCTTGTGGTATGAAAAATAATAATGTAAGAATCATTACATTTTATCACTTAAAACAATCTAAAATTAAATATTGCATTTAATCGTATGCAGATTTTATCTGAAATTAACTGAAACACTTTTAAAAATTTGAATTCAATAGACATTGTAAAACGTTTATGTTATACCTTTACATATAAATCACAATTGTGTATAGTGCGTTCGATGTTATACATCCCATAATTCTATTCATCCATTCAATTCATAGAATCAAGATTAATTCGCGATACTGTCATTTCATGTTTGAGAATTAAGAACAAAGGTGGGATAATGAAAATTTGTTTAAAAGGAATATTCGCATTAATCATGATCCTGTTAAAACGGGCAGTATTTTATCAAAACAAATCCGTCAATGATAACAATTCTTCTATTTCATCCCATTTGGAGACTTTGTGAGTTATCCCAAGCATGAAAACTAATAAATGCTCCCTGATTAACCATTCTTTTTTCTAATTATTTTCCCAAGCATAAAATAGTCCACGCCGAAAATATTTATGAACCTTAACAAGGGGATGCAGTCATTGGAAAATGAAATGACAGGGAAAAGTAAATATTATTGTTTTTATCATCTCTCTCCCATTCAAGCAAAAAATAATGCCAATCCCAAAGACGTTTTAGTATTAAAACGGGAGTAGAGAATAACACAAGAAACCCCCGTCGTCCATCAGAGTTGAGAATTTACCCCCAAGCGGTTTGCTATCGGGTCAGGCTTAACACCCAACAATAGTTCCCCGTGGTTTTATATGGAAACAATCCACATTCTTAGTTTTAGTTTTAATTCCTGTGAGTTTTAGTTAAAACGATACTGATGCCATTTTATAAACAAACTTTCGAACAAAAATTTAAAGTTTTAAAATTATATATCTACTTTTGAATTTTTATTTTTATATCTTAATATTGTATTTTTGTAGTTATTTCCTGATATTTCTATAATTTTGCATGTTTAAGACATTTTATTATTTTGGTTTATTCTATATATATTTCCAATAGCTTATATCATGTTTGTTTAATTTCTTGTATTATCTATTTTGATAAAGGAAATAAATGTTCACTTCTTTACCATTTATATTATCCAAATTCCTTACATTACTTTCGCCTATTATTATATGTTTGCTTCCTTTTGTGTTTATTAATCAAACAATAATTATTCCAAATCATGTCCAAGCGTTCCCAACATGTTATCCCTTTTATCAAACAACAAAGGAAAAACATTCATTTTCTCTGTCTATTGTTATCCATCGGTGTCGGGACGGTGTTAACAATGTGAAAACAACTGCGAACAAGTTTATATTTTCGTGAGAAAACCCCCTTACTTGTGTAAAAAGCAAAAAAGAATTCCGCTTTTATTTCCTAAAATACAATCATTAATGTTTTCAAGCAGGCCCGAGTGTTTGGCGAACTAACTTCGTAATTTTACCCATTCAATTTTGGACAGGCAGTGTCTGTTTGATCAAATCGGAAAGATTTGCCCCTGCACGCTGGTAAGAAAGTCCATAGAATAAGCCGAAAAGGACAAGCCAAATTCGGGGACTGGCAAACTGGAGTCTATTGACATACGAGAATCTAACTCAATTAAGAGAGAACGGGAAATAAGGCAGCACAGGGGGTGATTTCTTAAAGATTGTTAACAGGAGTTGACGAGTTTGGTCAACTCGGCTCAAGATCCGTTCGGAAACAACTCCAAACAATTCGCCTTGACAAGCGCAGAATCCGGCTAGGAAATAGAGCAGTTTAATTTTTATTCGGAAACCACATAACTGATTAAACGTATTCAGCCGGCAAACTGTCCCTTTTACAATCGAAAACTAAGTTTCGTGTGTAGAGCTCTGAATAGGAATCTTTTTGCCGTGACCAGCACTGATTTGAAGGTCGGTGGTCTTGGTCGGTCAATTGTGACAAGTGTAAATGGCGGGTAATATCCCCCAGAATTACCGGTAATTGAGGGGGCGGTCACTCGTCTGGTCAAGGGAATTTCCTGATTTTGGCCAGAATGTGTAGTTATCACCGTACGCACCAAGACAATTTTCAGAAATTGGATTTTGGAATTAGAGCTATTATTTCCACCGGTACACGTTAACTAAACGAATCCCTCTAAATGTGCTACCCATGACAGTTCTGTTGACGTGAATAAAGGCTTTACTCGCGTCTTTTGTATATTCAATCTTGAACAATTTTGAATTGAAATTTGAGTTGTTTAATTCCATTTTCAGTAAGTTTCAATTACGATTTTGAATTGATTTCATCTTTTTTTTTTCATTTTTAGTTAATTAGATTTCATCATTCTCTGAAATATTCTTAATGAAATTGAAATTCGATGATGGAAGATTTCGAATATGTCGTGAGTTTTATTCATTTTGATTTCTTCAAAGATTTAATCATACTTAAGTTTTTAGTCAAACGGTACACAATCAAGCAGATATTTGAAGCACATAATAAGGTTTAATGATAACAAAATGAACATGTTGTCGATTATACTGAACAAACAATCATACATAATAGGGTTTTTCTGTCTCCAAAATCCTATTTTCGGTCACACAGAAGAATTTTTCTGGATCATTCATTCGAGAGGGTCTCTTTTGAGTCTTAAATAAATGAAAATTGATTTACAGCCTTGGAATGCCAAACGGTTTTGTGGCGAACAGACAGATTTCACAAGTTTCTTGATTTCCGAAATCCCATTTGCGAGTGAATTCAATGGATTGGAAACATTTCCACATGTCTATTATTTTTTGTATTCTTTTCACCAGGACGTTGAATTAGATTGCATCTTTTCATGAAATAAAAAGCAATTTTCAGGGTTAATTCAGATATTCGTTACGTCGGGTTAACCAAACCCTGTCAACTTTTCACTTGACAGTAACGTTTTCGTTTGTCAAACGAATATTCCGTCAAGACGTCGTTTTAATCAATTTATTTGTATCCATACAACACAATTAATTATTTTATCCTCAAATGATTGACATACTTTTCAAAATTTCGTTACTTCACAACAGGACATCGTCCAGAAAAGACATATTTCTTTGCATGCGGCTTATTTGGTTTCAGCGCGCTGTCGAGGAAAATCGATGTGTGTTATTGGCTAAAAGAAAGTAGAAATATGAAACCTGTCAACAGCATGCATAGGCAATCTACATGCATAAATATGATACAGCTGGCTTCCGTCTCAGAGCTAACCGTGGATGTTAGATATTGTTATCCACACTGAAATATGTTTACAAGTTTTGAGGTAAAATTATACTTTGATGAAAGTGAGTTAATAATTTTATATATAATTTTGCAGTTATTGATTATGATTAATAGGTTGTGTAAATAAGGGAATATCTATCATAAGGGGCATTCTGTTATGAAAGGGGAGGGATACTCAAACAAATATTTATACTGAATAAACCTTTACCAAATACACAGTTGAAGCATAAATCATTTTGATATATATAAGGTGAATATATCCATAGAAATCATATATCTTGTCGGTGAGCCAATCAAACAAACAAATTTCATTATTTCCGTTTTTGCTCAATTGATGAAAGCTTTAGTTATAAATTATCGAAAATATCCATATAAATCATATATAACTACAATTGTATAAGTCAGTGAGCCAATCCAACATACACATTTCATTATTTCATCCTTAGACAGAAAGCATTAGTTAAAAGTTTTCGAATTAACAAAGTTTAAATGTACCCCCAAAATTGTCTTTTATGTCAGGTGGGGTCATAAGTTAGACAGATATGATTCAGTAAGAGGTCCATGACCCCATATACAGAACTCTCCTAGTTACGAATCCCTGCAAGCAAGACCTATTTACACAGTTTCCATTTTACAGCAAAGGGGGTTTGGGGTTGTGGGGGAGGTTCATGGGGTGAAGTTTTATTTTGAAGGAGCTCGAGTTGTTCCGTATGGTGTATGGGCTTGCTCTATTTACATTGACAAGGGCACTTGTGCCAGGAGAGAGGTCAAAGGTCACTTTAGACTAAACTCTATACAATAAAAGCACACAGGTTATTCCGCCCTGACTGATAACATGTACAATCAGACCAGAGCCTTTGTTTTCAATGTAGTTCCTTATGAAGGTCTGGGACCCTTTTTCATATGATGAATAATTGTTCAAGTTAGAAAGTTAGAGATCTAGGTCTTAAGACTGATATTCATTCTTTCAGTTCATTAAATTGTTGTTTTTCGTTAAGTGTGTCACTGTTTAAGGGAGAAATAATTAATGAGAAATTTCTCGAGATTTTTTTTTTATATCATGAAAATTTAATTTTTACTTTAAACGTTTTTGCAATCGTACGTGTTTTGCTAATTCATATGAACAAAAAGAAAATATGATCTAAAAAAGTTGAGAAAATGAATATGAAATAGAATACATCTAGAACATATTTAATCATGTAGATTGCTCAAAGGCAAATTCATTATCTCGAAATATTGATTAGTTTTTCAACGTGATTGTTTCAAACAGTTTTAAAATGAAATTGTTTTCCTGTAGGAACCCTTGTAATAATATATATATTTTACTATTCAATAAATTTGTTTATGGTTTTAGATTAAAAGTTGTGTTCATTTCAGCAACCCTGTAACCTAAATTACATTTTGGTTAAATATGATTTTATTGTTTAAATCAAACTTCATGACATCAATTTATTTCACCCAAATGCGTTTAGCCATTTGTAAGATGATTTATGCACGCTTCGTATTTCCTATTTTCGAGTGTTTAGCTCCAGACGCTTTTCAAAAAGTTTGAAACAGTCATTTTTTAACATTATAAGAGCACATCTAATATATATTGTCAATGTTTTAAATAATTTCAAAATCAAAAGAACCAGTTGTAAATTACAAAACTGTGATTTTTAATTTAAGAACCTTAATTCTTTATGATTACAAAGTATCTTTTGTTTTATTTATCAAGAAATTGACATCTTGATCCTATTTCATTTTCTTTCCCCACAATAATTGAGTAAATATGCATGCATACTGATTTCAAAACTTCATTTCAATCAATATGACGTTCATTCCCACTAATGTTACAAATGATCCTATTTCAGATTCGTAAATCTCAAAGTATTGAGTATATATGCATGAATAATGACTTCAACTTAAAGCACGTTGATTCACTTTGATCTTAAACTTAAGTCATAAATGACTCTCATATAGTGAACATTTCGCATGAAATTGACATGAAGGTGCCTATTTCAAATTCTTGCATACATACATCAAAACTTTACTTTGATTTAAAAAACTAAATCCTTTATAATTACGAATTATCCACACATGGTTCATTTCACTCAGTTGACATCCCGGTGCCAAAATTTAAATTCTTCACATCTGTTAAATACATATGCATGTAAAATGACTTCAAACTTTTCTTCGTTTAACTTTGACCTGAAATTCTTATTATGAAGGATCATAAACATTTCACGAAATTGACAAACTGATGCTCATTTCAAATTCAAAAGTATTGAGTATATAATTATACATGCATATATACATATATTCATAAATGTATAATGACTAAGATTCATTTTAACTCTTAAATTCTTTATAATTACAATCTATCCATGGTTTTATATATTTCATGAAATTGACATACTGGTGCTTATTTCAAGCAATGAACGAGCGTGATTGATGTTACGTGTTAAGAATGGTAGTGTTTTAACGGTGTAGATATGATTGATACTGCAATGAACAAGCATCCCGGTGATGACACATTTGTCAATGTCTGAGTTTCACATATTTCTGTGTACATACACTATCACAGCTCGACGTTAAGGGTCAAATTCACCTGTATCCCTTCACATGAAAGCTGCTCCGGATCATTCTATACAGCCTCGAATGTCAGTTGGAGCCCCAACAGATAGATGACTTTTACAGTCAATCGTGCTCTACCGTTGAATATAAATATCGCAAATTGACAAGTCAGTTTGAGTGTTATTTGATAAACACGACTGTATTAGTCATTCGTTAATAATGGAATTGGGGTATGGTTTCATTCAAATGCCAATGTTTGCTCTTGTTTCGCAATTAATGGATATTGTGTATTCACTATGAAAAAGAACGTGTATTCATATTTATATGAAAATTAATATTTTGAAATGGCAGTGGACGCTGTAAATACTTTTTAAATATATGCAAATATATTGAATAACCAGTGGACACTATAAATTCTTAATAAATTATAAGCAAAAAATAGAAATATATTGTTACGATCCAATAACATTTGATATGAAGCATATATACACTATACTACATAATGGTCTTAACGAAACATATGTCTCTTTTATCAAATAGTATGATTGTTGAGGGATTTTGATAACTAGATATAAACAAAATTACACAGTGTTTGAAACCTCACACATTATTTTAATAAAACTGAAATGTCATTGAATTTAATAAAGATCAAGAATATATCTACGTTTGTCAAAGAAATCTAATTTCAAAACATCATCTGCTTTCATCATATAAACTTATGAATACATAATAAGTAACAATATATACAAGTCAAAATCCACTAGTCGCTCTGTACCTCTGATGAAGATATTTGATGAAGTCTTTTGAAAGATTATAATAGGTAGAGTCAAGACAACGCACACCTGAGAGGTACAGTTTTACCTGCCCTTTGAAGTGTACCGATACAGCAGTTACCTGTGCCAGGTAAACATTAGTTGGGGGATCACACCTGTCTAGCACAGGTGATTTATGGGACCTTGTCTTTGTTTTAGTACCGCCGATGCTTTGCTATGAACCGTTTCTGTAAACAAGGAGTTATGGGGTATATACATCCTTGCACAAAATATCTCTTTTTTATTACGCATAATTCTAAATTTGACTATCAACATGACAGATTTCGCATTAATGTATATTTGTAAATCTAAGAATGTGGAAAATGTGGTTGTTTGTTGGCCGTGTATTGTATAAATCAGTTTGTCTTGTAAAAAAGTTGTGTTAAAGTCGAACGTTTATTCTTGGAAATAAATTCGAAGACAAGATGATCCTTAAAGGGACAGTCCTATCGGGGTATTTTTGTGGAAACATAATTCAAGAGGACACAGTGGTGCATTCTATTCTTTCTACAGCTGTTAATCTAGAACAACTAAATGTTACCGTCACTTACATATATGAAAAAGTGCAAAATTATCATGAAATAATCATATATAGGTTTATCAGAGAATTACTCTTCAATTTTGTTTCAAAATACCCTGTTAGAACTGTCCCTTTAAGATACAAGCACGGGAAAGTGTTCTGTCTTTTCGGTTCTTTCAAAGTAATGTAGATTTAACAAAGAGGTCTTTATTATATGAATTTCATATATATTAGTAGTTTGAATATGTCATATCTGTTGATGATATGATAGTGATAAACTGAAACGAAACGTATTATGAGAAAATGATAAGATAGAGAATGCTTATATGTTTGCTGTAAGAGGCTATTAATGTTTATATCACGAATCATTTGATCATTTCAATACCATCAAAATAAAATTATGTATGTTTGCATATGTTCTTTTAACTTTATAAACAGTGAGTGTTCATTTTAAATTTAAGAGTTTGCTTTGTTTGTCCTACAATAATTGATATACGAAATTACGTATATATACAATACAAATGTGCATTCAATGTCTCATTGCTTCCAACACACATATATTAATCATATAAGTATAGATAAACAATGTACTCTCGAGCATTGTCATATTGAACATTGAAGGTGTTTTTTTCATTATCATCTCAATCATTTCAATAACAAATGTACATTTCATGTGTCAATTGCTTCAACAAGCATGAAATCAAACATAAGTACTAGCTAACAATACTTTTACAAACACTTCAATTTCTTTCAAATTTACCATATCATAAGTCAACATCATTATTCTGTTTATCATTATTCTCATCATTATATTCCTCATCCTCCTTATTCAAGATATCTATATACAGTGCTTACAAAGTTATATCCTCGGGCGTCATAACAATAAGAATTTTCTTATCTCGTGTTGCTCTAAATATTGCCAATTTCTCCCGAGGCCTCGGGAAACCGAGGGTGACACGATTACAAAATAGGAATGCCACTGGCGAAAATATGCCACACCGCTATTAAAACTGGGAACACCTCTGATAGTAGTTAACAATTGTATAAATGTGACGTAATGAAAATGTTATGTGTTTGTCCTCTTATCGATGTTGATAAACAAACGACGGTAGCTCAAAGGTATTACCTGAGTTAATTACAGGTAGATTAAAGCACACACCTGTTCGTGTTGATCGTAACGCTGAAACTGATCAGAAAGTGGAGTAGGTTTTATTGGTATCGTTTTGCCTTCGATCAGGAGTATTTGAGAAACAGATTCCGTATTTGTTTATAGTGTTGTAAAAAGTAGCACGTGTGGGATTTGTTTATGGATTTCAATTTCTTATGTTTTGTATATGAATTAGTTTAGATTTAAAAATTTTCTGACAAGGATTTCTATTATGTATAATCAAAGTATTGTACATAATATTATATGGGTGTTTTTTTCTATAACTAAGACTTTTTCTTGATAATTATATTAGCTTTCGATCGAAAAATTCTATAAACAGGTGTATAATTTTTGTGGTGATGAAAATATCATTAAAAGTTTTATTGGTACATTAGGTTTAGAACGATTTCTTATTCTATTTGTTATGCTTTCTTTTAAATCTATTTTTCTGATTTACCAATGGTTTTTTGGTTGCGTTTGTTGTTATTCCATGATATATATTCATATTTATTGATATTATATAAAGTTAATGGTGTATAATTATTTGGGAACGATCTTAGTGCATATCAGGTGATCATGAGTGGTAATCATCCTAAAGCAATATAATTTGATTGATTTTGCAAATGTATTGCCGTGGTTGAAAACTAAAATCTCCAAGTGTTATTACTTAACTAAAACTTAATGAAACTATAACTATGATTATGCTCTTGCAATTTATGAATAGTGAACGTCTATGTTGATTTCCAAAATGATATTTTAAACAGGTCTATGTGCTACTTCCTTGACGTCTTAACTTATAAATATATTTTATAGGTTTTTTTAATGGTGAATTAGGTAGAGTATAGATAAGAAACTAAACGTATACCCATTAACCTAAAACCACCGTCATAATTTTTTTATATAAAACCTTCTTTACTTTTGAAAAAAAGTTTACGACCAAATGAAACTCAATTCTGTAACAATGTAGATTATGAACAAACGCTATTGAAACTATGTTTGTTATTTGTGAACTGTATGGATGTTTGTAAAACTAAATATGCAATTATAGTTGTTGAAACATTTCTCATTGTTATCATGATCTCGACAAATCTTTTTTATTTGATTTTAATTGAATTTACAATTCAAATTGAAATATAATGTTTGAAAACAAAGCTATTAGATTATGGGGGTATCACGTTATATGCTAACGACAGCAGTTTCAAACTGTCCGCCCCCCTGAAATCCAACTGCTCAAATTTAACAATTAAAATCACAACATGGGCTGCTAACAAAGGCCTTACAAGGATACTATTTCCCAAACTGCTGATGTGAATAAACGTCGAGGAAATAACTTGTCATCACCCAAACAGCATCTGACTTCCAAAGTGATCGATCTTGGATGATTACGATATCGCCGATAGGTGTCGCTTTTTATAGGGGGCGCTGTACCCTATTGGAGTCGGTACATATCTCGCGACTTTGTTTATGACGTCAATAGATTAATGAATAATACCGTTTGATGACAATATTTCGTACATTAATTTGTCATGTGACGTTAGGCCGTTATTGTGTTATGGAAAGGGAGAGTTATTAATGTTGATAACAATGTATTGCCATATTGATTCATTTTATAAGCGCACTCAGGGCTTAAGCCGAGTTTATGTGTTAACAAAATGTAACTCGCGAAAAAACTCAGTATGGATAAAATGCATTTTCTTATTTATGAAGGCTCATACGAAATGTAATCATACTTCATTTTAAATATATTCAAGAACTAAATATATAATGATATGTCTGTTCATAGTAAAAGCGGAGAAAATATGTTTCTGACTCATTCTTGGCATATTAAAGAAAATAGTGACTGCTTAACGTTTTTTGAGCGATATATATATACTTGAATCGCATTGACTTTTGGCGAAATGTTATGTACTCTGACTTTACAGTAAAGTCGGTTGATTGATTGATAAATATACGCTCACCAATTGTCAGTTGTCTTTAGTTGTTGTAAGGGGTTGTTATGGTTGTGATGGTATGTTGTTTTGATATTGTTAGCTTGATACATTGCTTGTCTTACTTACATACCTGTCCCAAAAAATAATGTATCGATTTAATGTCTTTGCGTTTCCTCATAAAAGTTCTCAGATTGTCTCAGTTTCTACATAGCTTGACTGAACTCGAATGACTTGAGTCATTTTCATTTATAGAAAAGGGTTACAATATCTTTGAATGGCATTCTAGATGCTGAGATGATGAAGGATGATGAATGCAATATCATTGATATAAAACGTCTTTATTCAAGTTTTGCAACGTTTTGACATACATATATACTTATGTCGTTCACTTGCTTGAAAACGACATTTGTATCTATGTCAAAATGTCTCCAAATTTGAATAAAGAAGTAAAACAATACTGTTGCCCATTTAAATTTTTCTGGTTTTCAATACTTTCTACGTGAGAAGGTTATAGTTTACATAACTTTGCATTTTGAAAACAATTTTAACACGGAATCCGATTAAAGAACCTTTTGTAATCATTCATTTTGGAAGAGTTCTTCATTTAAACCATAGTGATAATTCACTATCAGATTCGATCTATAACACTATGTTGATAATACACCCAATTCAATAGATTGATGATTTTGATTGCAAGGAGTGACTGTTAGTTAGTTCTCATGGGAAAATGATGTCTTCTCACTTTAATGGTTCAAATGACCTAATGTAGGAAGGGAGATAATCGTGTAAGGGTGGTACATTATGTAACATGAATCATATAGATGGGACTGATTATGATTATGATACTGATGAAATATAGTGCATTTAAGTTACTTGAAACGATCCCGATTAAGGAATTAAATGATCAGCACGTCTTTCGGGAGATGAAACATAAAAAGTAATATGTCAGAATATCTTAGTGAAATGAATTTGGCTTTGCATCTGCCAAGATATTGTCAATTTCAAACTTATTTAGAGATAGTCATATATAGTTTTATTCGTTGCCACATTGATACATTGTTTTTCCTCAGAAATCAAGAAGAAAATACAACTTAATTATTTTATAATTATCTCACCTTTGCAAAAGGTACCTTTGAAAGTATAAACTCAGATGAGAAAACTGAAATGTACATGCTACTTTTAAGAGATTTTTTAAGAAGAATATTTACATGTATCACAGTATGACATAAGCTGTTAAAACTCAGCACCAGTCATAAAGCTTTATCAGACACATACAATTACAAATTCATAACAAATACAATACAACAATATATTTGCATTCACCAAATTTCGTACCATCACTCACGACACACCTTCATGCTATTAAAGATTTTTGGAAAGGGGCAACTGACTTTACTGTTTCGAATCAATACAAATATAGCTATATTCACAAAGAAACGTCTCACATTCAAAGCTGTGAGTAAAGTTCACCAGATTTCGTTAGTGCCCATAATATTCCGGCGTCTGCATAAAATATGTATGAACTGCAAAAGGCAGCTGTCTGATCCCAAACTACATGTCTGGCCAGCTAATCCAGGTTCATTTCAGACCGGTTATAAGTGAAAATGCGGCGGACACAAGTTGATTAGCAGAGATATCAATAGTCATGGAAACAATAAAAGTCCCAAAACAATTAAACATGATCACTCTTTCATGTGACATGGCGGGAAGTTGGTCGCACTAATAGAGGTGTCAAAGGGGGTAATTACATGAAAACTGGGTGCTTAACAGATCTGGATGCATCTCTGGCCAACATTCTCTCCGTACTCTCCTTGATGGCCGGTAATTGGCGCTGCAACGTAGCCATAATCGGCCCCTATGGAAGGAGAAGATCGTTCTCGCTTCTACCTCGCGAAGGTCCTCTGTTATTAGGCGGGATCATTGAGAGCGAAGAGTTCTTACAAGAACTTGGGTGTTTATTTCAGTGAAAATTACGATTTCAAAGTGAAGGCAATTCGATAAATTGACAGGAAATAAGAGTGGAGATTTTGGACATGAAATTCGTGTCGTTTGACGTGATAGCTTAAGATGGGCTTTTTTAGCTTTCCACTGACGTATGGAATAAAACTTAAAGGAAACGAATAATTTGTTTCAATTTTGTGTAGTTCCGTTTAAGGTTTTGTTCTCTTTGATACATAATTTAACAAGAAAAAATGGATGATTATATTATATTTTTGAAGTCAGGCGAAATATAATTTGAATAGAGGATAAAGTTTCGCCCTTTTTTTGGTAATCAAGTGGTAGATATACGATATATATGATATATAAGCAATTACGTTTGAAAATTCTGTGTGTGTTGTTTGATCATAAGTTTGTAATTTCGAGAGGCATTTACTCTTGCTGGAATTAAATATGTACATGTACTATTTAGTCTTGCTCGCAAACCATTCCTTACACATTTAATACACTAAAACAGTTGAACAGTAAAATGGCTCAATTGCTAACTGGCAAATTGTATTCAATACATCTCATGAATCTTTACTGATACATATAAATCAAAGTACATTTTGTGATATTCTTTATGATGCCTTTAACCATTATATCGACCTTTAACCTCTCGCCAACGTTACATATTTTAGTCAAACGAAATGTTTTATGTTTAATCTTATTGCAATAGCATTTGTACATGCTTATCAAACATAAGTAATATCATAAGAATGTTAATCAACATTCAGTTTACCAATCGAAGTTTCAGTGTAATTTAATTTTATTTTAAAATTAATTCATTGTTGTTTAATTAAAAATATATAGCATGCCTCCTAAATTCAACAACTTTTATTCGTCTTGAAATGTAAGTAGACAATACAATAGTCATAAACACATACCAATAGTATGGCTTGTGTATTCAAACAATTCTTAAAGTTAGTCAGTGAAACTCTCAATGAAATCTCACGTCAACATCATTAATTTTGTACATTTGTAATCATATACATTAAATAACCCATGGAGGTGGTTTTAATAACAAATTCTTTCAGTGGCATTTAGAAGTTGGTATGCTGAAGAAATACTAATTATCTGGATTTACAACTTCTGTGTTGCAAAAGAGTAAATGTAAAAACATGCTTTGCCATATGTTTATATTATCAATCTTATAGTGTTGAGTAGCATTTGCCTTAAACGTTGTTCGTATCTAATCCGAAACGTCGCATCTCTTTGTAAAGAAAGAAGTTGTAAATCTATATATTTTTTATTTCTTAAACATATTCTTTGTCTTACAGCTTACAAAAATAATCAATACCATTATTTCTTGCTTTATGTCTGTCGTTGTCGTTCAATTAGTAAATCAATAAGATAACACATAATATGTACTTCACCCTAAGTTGGTCAAACACAATATGTGTGTAGATGTCGTTTAATTAGTAATTCAATAATGTAACACATATGTACTTCACAATAAGTTGGTCACAATATGTATTAACCTTTGCATACTTGAAAACACGCTTTTCACACACTTGATACAATACGCAATTGTCATTCAATTATTCGTATTCGTAATCATTGTTGAACGAAATAATCGTTTATGTACATCAACTTATAGTTTGTATATCTGAAATTAACCACGGTCAATTACTACAAACCTTTTTTCTTTACATTCATTTCATGACACGAATCAATTATTTTAGTTTAATAACCAAAATTATAACTCGTTCTACATAATTGCTCCCTCGTCATACTCCAAACCAAAATTACAACTTGCAACATATGACAAGATATGACAAGAAATTAAAATGATTTCGAGAGATGTTGACATGATGAGAAGGCCAGGAGTAAAAATATAGTTATAGTTTGTATATCTGAAGTTAACCACGGACAATAACAAACCTTTATTCTCTGCATTTATATCATGATACGAATATCTCATTTTAGTTTAATCACCTAAACTCGTGCTACATAATGGTTCCTTCGTCATACTCAAAACCAAAATTACAACTTGCAACATATGGCAAGATATGACAAGAAATTAAAATAATTTCGAAAGATGGTGACATGATGAGAAGACCAGGAGTAGAAATAATGAGATCCAAGTTCTATTAATGAGGTATGTTTTTCTATACGAAGTTAATTTAACACTGGATCTAGGCGATAGGGCTCCAATCAGAGAAAGGGAAACCAAAGAACAAGAGTCGTTAGGTGATTACTGTTCCTGTAAAGAACAGGCTGGGCTGTCAACTATCCGCGTTACCAGCCTGGGGTAAAATCTTCACTTCTTTCTGGGACTTTGTTAATTTGTCCTACATGTCACTATTATCACTACGGAGACATTCAACATGCTTTTTTCTTTAACAAAATAACGGTCATTTCATTTAACGAAGCGAATCCTTTTGACAATTACTGGTACCTAATCAGGGTGGTGTTGCGGTTAAGGGGCCATAGAAATCTATAGAGTTGTTCTTCTGTGGTCAGATTTCTATGCAGGGGACCAATTTTGATTTTGATATTTTGTTAACTGCTCTCCTCCTCGTCCTCATTAGAATATGACAGATAATCTAACCATAAATAATGCTTACCCCCTACCGTTTGTGGGGAGGATATCTTTTGTAAACTCCATGCAGGGATTTGCTGTGGCCCCGGGTAAGGAAAACTGTAATGGCAGTGTTGAGGAGTTAATATGAACAATAAATCCGTTTTTCTGGCATTTGTAGTTGAACTAATTGATTGGTTAAAATATTAATAAGCCATGACATTTCTTGCGAATCTGTAAATTAAATTGTAGTAATTATTTGAATCTGAAATGGCGCATTGGTCTCTTTATTTGATATCATGTTTCGATGAGCATCTTTTCAAGAATTATTCAACACATTTCTGTAAAGTCAATTCGATTTTTTATTCTGTGTGCGACACATACTGTGTTACATGAGAGAGTTTGTTTACTAAATATCACAAATGTGAATAACATGGCAAAGAAACAGTTCCGTTTGTTTTACTTCGAGTGGTCAGTCATAGCCAAAAAAATACCAATGTATGTGTTTTAAACAAAAATAGGATGAAAAGTAGAACCGATGTTTTTGTGCTTGCTATGGTAATTGAGCACAATGCACGTGTTGTGTATATAGCCACGTGTTGCTATCCCCCGTTGTTATATAGTAACTATTGATAGAGCCTTTATGAGAATTATAACACAAACAAGTCATGTGCATCCGGATTGATCCTTTTTACACCATAAACACCAACTGCCATTTTTTATTGCGGATATCAAAACAGATGTTTCAAGCAATTACCTGTCTATCACATTTTAGTTTATACAATTCTCTTTGAACATCATATTAATAGGTTATCATTTGTAGTGGTGTAGTGATCAATTTCACGTCGAGGTGATGTACATTTCACATGAAAGTAAATTAACAAAGTCAAACTTTACCAAATTTTATTCCATAGTTCCTATAAATTCAAGATTTCAACATATTGAAAAGTGAAATAGTTCTCAACTGAAACGATGTTTTTGTGTGAAAAACAGGAAATATTACAGAAAAGTACTTGAGAAATTCAAGAGGTGTCGCGTTGATGACATTTGTCAATTTTTTGGATAAAAGTTTTGCTCTTTGAGTTGTTTAGACTCCTTAAGACGCTTCCGTCACTTCGTTTACGCGAAGGAAATAGGAATTTGCACATGAGAACATTTGTTATTTACAGTCGAACACATACACTCGCAAGTCACCTCGCCCGTCATAATAAACCACTCATCCGTCCTTTTCTACTGCAGTAGAAGATTTTACGGGATGTTGGGCTCATTTTGGAAGTGTCCTAGCGTATTGAAACAAAGATTATCTCAAATACCATGATTATTTGGTTCAAGAGTAGAAAAATTGTCATAATATGACTGTTATCGAATTGCACAGATTGAATTATGAGTCAAATGCATATTTCAACTGACAGCCTGACGAAAGGGTGTTGATTTCATAATGTAATTTACAATGATGATCTGTATCAGACATGTTTAAAGGTACAATGACGTATGTGCATGTTTACAGATATTACGCAACCAAAACTTGAAACGAACAAACTTTATGACACCGGTTTATCTGACAGACACGCCACAACCTTTGAAGTTTGGAAACAAAATCACATGGCGGGATGTCGATTGCAATCAGTCAACTGACAACGTGCAATGTATCATCATCGATTTCAAGAAATTGACACGGATTTGCAAAACAGCCCAAGCGGTTAAAGAAGCACCGCTGTTGTTTACAGGAACAAAAGTAGTTCATTCAATTTGGACATTATCTAATTTTACCCTCGAAAAGATGTATGGTTTCCGATCGCCGATGAAATTACGCGCCATATTGAGCGGTACCGTTCTCGCAGACTGAAAAACAGGCGGGACGGTTTCACAAAGAAGGCTTCAAAGGAGTCCCGGCGCTCTCGAAGAAGTTTGTTCCCCGACATAATTGGATAACGATTCCTGGCAGTTTTTTCGGCAGTTCTCTCTAGCAAACTGTCTGTTGGCTGGTCGACCATAGTCAATAGCGTACTGATTGGTTCAGGGTTTAATTACACACAATCTGCCAGCGAAGGGGGTGGCCCCGGGGTATTCTTCATGCAACCGTGATCTATCATTCCTCATTGGGGATTCCCTTGTCATTGGGTACTTGATTTCTGTTGAAATGTACAAATATTGATAAAAATACTGAATGAAGCACGCGTAAACACTATACAAGGGCTGCGTTTGATGAAGCGGGAAATAATTTGTATCATGTAATCATGACAACACATCGTGAAATTACATTGACTTTTATTATCATAAGTGGTTTTAATCTTTGAATGGCATGTTCAAGTAGAATGCATGACAACGTTCATATTAGTTTGTAGACTGATGCACATGTGAAAGTATGAAAAGTTTATAGTACCATTAACACAAAACATTTTGAGCTTTTTGGCCAAAAGGAAGAACATTTTGATTTTTTTTCCGGATAGCGCTTCTTATATTGTGGTATTTCTGAATCAGCATTGAAATAGAAACGATGGATGAAATAATGTTCTGCTTTAATAGTGTCTAAATCAAAAACGATATACAAATTCGAGGGGATTTATGGGGGAAAATGAACACCACATAATGTTTTAAGTACAAAACGTTATTCTTAAAAACGGGGCCCAAATACGGATATTTTCAATAAAAAGAGAGAATGTGATTAATCATTGAAATGAAATAACATATTTTTAAAATTCAACAAATTCATTCATGGTTTTCGAAAACTGTCATTAAACATCATAAACTGTTTTTCTTTGTTATTCACCGAAAAGATAAGTCAGTGAAACTTCTATCGAACAATAAAAATAGTTCGGCTCCTTCCCAAAGTAAAAATACTTTCTTAAAAACTGCGGGAAATTTCAACAATCAAAAATCAAAATGCAAGACGACGTTAGTTTGAACTAATGAATCTGATTTCTCCCGTTTATAGAATTAACTTAAGCATGACCTGGCCCCAGTCAAATCTAAATCAATTGTTTCCTCAAAATCAATTCAGCTCATATTTATTCGTTTCGAACATACAATATCGGTCAACTCTGGGAACTAAATCTTTTTCTCGTTTCACTGTTTCAATTTCCAAAAGCAAACAAAAACCGAACTCAAGTCTGACTCGATCTAGTTTAGCTTGGAGCAAAATCCTATACCAAAAGTGGAAAAACCACTATTTAAACAAGAGTCGTCTCCCTTTGTGTTAGGAGGAGTGTCCTACAATCATGAATATTCAATTAAAGGCGGGGCTTAAATAAGCTCCGCCCATTACGCATGGCGCTTCGCTCAAAGCGTGTTTCACGGATTGACGTCGCTTCGAGGGTTTATATTGTTAATTCATTGCAACGAAAACCACATACCCGTGCATGTAAATTATTATTTGTAGTATTATTGAAGCATATTGTGTTTTCAATATCCATAGATTATCAAATTAATTATTAATCATTTTCTCAGAAAGGGATGGCACCTTAGTGTCAATAATGATAGATTTCCAGTTCATTTTACTTTAATCTTCCTCATTGCGACATTTAGAATTAACGAAGCGGTAAAAATTGCTTATTGAATATTGATATCAGTCAAAAGTCAACTGGCATTCAACCGGAAAGACAATTCACGTTGCTTTGATTAATGATCGAATTGCGAGTCACTATTGTTTGAAAAATATTGAAATGTTTTTGACTAAATGTTCCCTTTTAATCTTAATATAAGCATTTTAATCCGTCATTTTAGTCTTTATTATTTATTGTGTATTGATAAATTATTTTCATGTGCTCATTATGTTCTGAAGAATTTACTCATAAAAAATCAGCACTTGTGCGTATTTTATGAGATGAAATCAACAAATACAAAAAATACAAATATATATCCTAACAATTAAAAAACAATTGTATGATTTGGGTATATGAAACACACATTCTACTTCTTAAATTTCTGTAACAGCATACCAATTGCAAGTCCTAATGATTTGTATTTGTGTTTCATAAAATATGATTAAAACGTATAGTATTTATTGAAATGTATTCATTTTGACATTTCAGTTTCCTAAGCTGTGTGAGGGGTAGTAAGTAGTAAGTTTAGAGATAAGTAAAATAAAATGGATGACCAACTTCTTTTGTCATTGTCATAACATCGTTCATGTGATCATATAATTAATTAAACTATTATTCAGTCATTGGGACTTGCTATTAAACCACAGTAATAAACCAGACAATCATATCCCATGTGCAAAAACAGAATAAACAATTTCATAGAAAAACAGTCGACTTCAAAACAAAGATTATTTACAAAATTTCAATAAAAACATTTATTACTCAGCTTATATACAGCTCACGACAAATCTACAAAATACAATGTACACGTTATTGTACATATGGACACATAAATATATATTTGTATGTTATACATAAGTCAAACGTAATACATGTGAATGATAAGAACTAAAGTGTATAAGAATATATATGTGGTTAAGTAGTCACGGTACCACGAATTGTATTGTAGATGAAAAACTGTTTTATGCATTCCTCTTCATATTAGAATAGCCTCCAATGTAACATAGTTGAAATTAAATATATTTACATTTTACATTTTATTCGTTAAGATGAATGTACAAACTTGAAACAATTCTTTTTTTTACATAAATCTCCTGACAGTCTTACCCTGAGCTAGTTTGTGAAATATTTCAGTGAAATGCATACAAAGATATCATATTGCAATAAATATATGTTTTACAACACTGACAACATGGGTAAACTCCCTTCAATGTTTTCATAAAACAAACGCGATCCTCTGGACTTTCTTGTTCTTTTGGTCACAATATCGTGAACATTACACTCATGTTGTTCCCTTTTTGTGGCAGTTTTGGTTCTCAGCGAGTTGAAAGAAATCAAAGTTGTTTTTCGCAATCAAAGAACATTCTCTCTATGGTTCCAGTTGGTGAAATTCTAGGGCGGCGAAGATCAAAGAGCATTTAAACGGCCATGATGGATTTCCTGATAATGACGTCATTTTTTCGAAACTTTTAATGTCGCTATCTCAATTTACTCAAAATGGCGACTTTCTTTGAAACGTTTTGGTATGAAGAATTTGTGAAGATTATGATATTTCGATTAGAAATCATATTCATAGCATTTTTATGAAAACGAGGATTTTTGCACAACGCGTTTATACAGAAAAATACTTTCAGATTTCAAGTATAGTACAGATGAATTTAGTTTTTATATTTTGTGAAAAGAGTTCAAAATCATGTTAAAATGAAATTGACAAAATAGGATAAAAGAGTTCATTTTTCATCTTAATTCCGAATTTCTCAAAATCAAAGATGTTGTTGTTGTGTTTGAATTACAACAAAGGCGATATTTGAGGGTATTTACATTAAAGACTATTTTGAACCAAAATATTCTTTGGTAAACTGATATTCGTTCGTAAATATTATTTCTTAGTTTACAAACGACAGATTTTTCTGATCTTAATCTATTTTCCCTGAACATTTTCCCATCTAGCTGCAATCGTTTCATTGAGAGTATATCAACGATGTTGAATTTCACACAAACGTGCCAAAATGTTTAACACTAAAGTTTTAAAACATAGACTCTTTTTATCTCTGTTTACTGAAATTTACACGCATGAAATCAAACCTTGTTCATTTCGTCCCTTCCTTGCCAAGCCTAGCCTGTGTCATGTTTTTCCGCCATGAGTTTGATGTCAATAGCGCCATGTGTTATTGATGGGAGGGGCGACATCCATCAATCAATTTGATTGACAGCTCTCGACCTTTACTGAACCCTCGCCTCGTCGATAGGAATAAAACTGACAATATGATCTTTTGGTGGCTGGCGCAACTAACATCAATTCAGCATGTTTTTCTTGAAAATATTTCAATAAAAAGTGTTGACTTATTATTCAAATTCGTTTTAATTGGAAAGGCCTCTTGCCTCTATTTGAATACTAACGGCTAACGTTTTTGCCCAGGGATAGATTGTCGTATGTTGTAGAATGGTGAATTGATAACATTGCAATGGTCTGTTTGTAGTTCAGATTTTTAAACTTGATGTACGATTGCAAAGAAGTTTGATTACTTTAAATGTTTATATGTTTTAGCAATATTTATTTTGTTTCAAAATAGTTAGTACGGTTTACGCTTTAAAAACGTTAATAAATCTGACATTTCTGCTGAGATAGCTATTTTAGATTATTTGAAGTAAAGATAATATGTATTTTAATATACCAAAATATATGTGCCAGTTGATTTAATCCAAAAGGTTAAAGACAAGTTACAAATATGTAACTAACTAAGAATTTCACACATACATAGGGTTTGAAACAATTAATTATGCATTTTCTTTGTCGTATCGTGATGTTTTCTAAAGTGATGTATATAAAACGATAGTAAACCTTGGGATTTAAATATCAGGGGTACTTATAACGAGTTTACGAATAACGTATCATACGTTTATTCAATGTTAACATTTACTCCCTGAAAACGCCATAAGAACCACAGTTCGATTGAGAACCGCGTATGAATATTGAAATAAATAGTTCTTTGTATTTAACCGATCTCGGCGTCTGACGGCGATTCATTGACACGACAGGAAGAAAGATCATCCATTATCGATTGATTTCCACCACATTCGGCGTGATATGTTTCAGCACGAGATTCACGAGCGTTACGTCCCTTTGATCTGCTGCCGACCCTTGTCAATATCGCTTGAGCTTTCACGAGACTCTCGTTTTTCACGGGCCAAGTTTATATCTCTTTCAGCACATTGTTTACAGTCGATATTTGTTATCAATCGGGGCGTTCTTGCAATATGTATATGTATTTTCGTGAGATCGGTCCTTTTCATATTTATTCAATATGTGCCCCAAAGTAAACAGCCATATAGTGTGATCGAATTTTATGAAAACAGATATTATATTTGATAACATGAAGGAAATTAATAATAGTTTGATGTTCGAAAACATCCAAATGTAATATCGAAATTCGGTGCGAATAATTTTACAAATATGTATTTATTCAAAGAAATTATGTATGATCTTTACATGTCCGATTGAATGGTAGTTGATGATATACTCTGTCATAACAATATTATTCATACGTCACGTGAGTGTCATAACAACATGCTATATCAAAAGATTTTTATTCTTTCTAAGATACATAACAGTAAATGAGATGTTTTAATGAACATAAAAGTTTGACAATTGAGACATTGTTTTTATGTTTATGCATTGGCCTCATGTCGACATTGTGACTAAAAACCATCATAAACAAACGTGGAGAACAAAGTAATTATCATATCTAAAGATATATGTGATAGTGAAATATGTGTATAAGCGAAATATTATATTCATTTTGAAATACGTAATGCTTTATCATCACTACAATAGACTTGGTTTTATAAACATGTTTGTAAATATGTTATTCAAACCATCAATTTGCGTTGACATATATCGGGAGTAGGTTTGAAATCGATAATTAAGGTATTGAATCATGCAAAGATATGTGTAAACACATATATGGAATTGATAAGCATAAAAATACATTGATTCAATAATACAATGTACTTACAGAAATATGTATTGTATATTAATTTAAAAATTAATCTATAAATCTAGAACAAAAATAGTTCTTGAATTCGGTCAAATTACGATTATGTGTGTATGTGTATGGACAAATCAGTTATAAACGTAGAAAAAGTTTTTACATAGCAATTGTATAACTATGAAAATTTATATGATTAATCTAAACATGCAAAAATGCTTGGTTTGACCATTCACACATAAACAAAAGACATGAATGACTGAAAAACATTTTAGAGCATAGGATAAAAATACAATACCAATAACAAACATAGCGATATGAATTTACTTGAATAAACCAATGATTTGAAACATTACTTCGTAGGCCTGAAAAAAATATACCAAACATCCAGAAGTGTGTGTTATGAACACTCGTCTACAGTCAAAAAAGGCATGAAAGAGACAAACTTTATACTTTGTTCAAACTTTCAAAAGTTTTTCAATACAGAGAGAGATGTTGTACACGCTTTGAGAGATAAAACAATCTTCAGTAAAAAAGTTATTGAATAAGAGATATGGTTGATCATTGCTAAATTTCTGAAAAAGTCCAAACAGGTAAGAAGATATGTCAAATTTGGATAAAGTTAAAATGTTAAAGCTCATGACGTAACATGTCAAACATGTGCCAAACAATTGGCCATCAAGATTGGAGCAAATGTCAACAAACCAACAAACACACATGAACACTGCATATTTGTGCTGACCAAATTGTTTACAGCGTAATAGACAACACCTAAGTTCATCACTGACATATCGCTGTTTATTTTAACACAGATATGGTGAAGTCCGGCTTCAATTAGCAAACTCGTGGACGAATGCATTAGATGCGCTTGAGGCTGGGCGTGCACATGCAAAGTGGCCAACGATTGTGCTACCCCAATGTCAATATCGTAATTAGAATCAGAGGTTTGATTGCAAAACGTCCCCTTCATTCTCGAATCTTGTTTGTTTACAAAGCTACCTCGGTAATGGTTTGGGCCTTGTTTGCAGGAGATGGGCCGGGGGGTAGAGCTTACTCTGAAGAGGGGGCCGGGCCCTCCTCCCAATACTTTACCCATCACAGATGGAACCCCTCACTCCCCAAACAGACACCCTCCTTCCCCCTCTTGACAATCTCAGACCTCTTTGATTATGGCTCCAAGCAAGTCTTGATTTGTGGCATAGTGTTGATACCGCGTGGAACATGATACGTGTTAATATAGTTCCTGCAAGTACCTCGGTCTTGAAGTTCCTCTTTTCCCGTTGTACCCAATAGACTTTGTTAGGAACGTTTGGCTGTCGATGTTCTTTAAATCTTTTGCAACTGCCCGAGGTATTTTACAAATTAAGTTGAGGGAGAAAACGGGAGTAATTGTGAACCCTTTATGTCATATATAGTAGCAGAGAGGTTTGACATGATTGAAGAAATCTCAAAGTTACAATCTTTTGAATACGCATTGTTTGCTTCACTGGAGAGTAAATTAGATCACTTTTTAAAAGTGTGTTGTTTTGAGATTACGCAGCCTGCATTAGTTCCAACATGACAAAAGCTTTTGTTGTAACTTGACCCCCGAAAAGAACTAAAATAAATGGAAATAATCCTCCAGGTTTTTGACAAGGGTCAGGGTGAAGGTGTTTTAATCAACAAAGATTGTGGCTGATGGTGTAGGTGCTATAAGCCGATATTGATACTCTCCCCTATGTATACGTCTTCATCTTTTACCTGGAGGGGGTTCACTAGGATTATCCTCATTGCATAACCTGATCAGGTGCACTTTCCCGCAGAGACGATATGTTTCAGTCTACTTTCCACACAATCTCCCTTGCTGCTTCCGTGACCGATTCAAATAACCTTAATTAATAGGTAAACAAGATAGGAGGGAAACGTTCGCCCCGGCTAAGCCCTAAAGAAAATATTTCCAAGTTTTTTTCATACAATTCTGGTTCTTGGGTCAGAAGCGACAAGCGGAAAGAATGGAATCTAAATGTTTGCAGTGGGGATCAGGTTTATGGCGCCAGATCGTAGAATTAACATTTCTTTACGTGAGACTGGTTTAGGGAATTCGGGATAGGGCTTTTGACAGGGTCAAGCGAAAATAGGAGTATTTATCCCTTGAATTCCAAGCCGAAGACCTGTCATGTATTGTCCCATAGTACTGACAACTTATGTTGGGAGTGTTTGATAATGCAAGCTTGAGCCAGGTATATTAACGCCCTTACACTCGTAATTTCCACTTGGTCCATCAGGTTTTACTCCATGAGTGAGTGCCAAAGAAAGTTTAATAGGTTCGGATCTGTTGCAATTACTGACCCCGCGGGGTTTGTATATCACTCACGCGTGGCTGCATTCCAAAACAATACTTTGTTTAGGTAGAGGACGACCTAGCGTAGCATCTCAATTGCTTTAATCAAATAATGGTCAAATGCTCGAGTTGGTCATTTGACGGACAATGGTCACGTCGCATAATTTTCATGGCTGTTGGTCAGTCTGAGTGCTGCACTTACGTCCAGCGTCTGACGTGAAGACATGGTCAGTTGGCTTGACAAACAACGGCCACGGACATGGACGGATGACCACCGACGCTGGCGAATTACCGCCGTGCTTTCGTAACAATGCGCGTCACCTGTTCTGTTAACATTAGCAAAACAGCCCGCTGTCTCAAGGGAATATCCGATTACGACGGGGCGAAGGGAGGGAATGGAAGCGACGTTTGGGAAGAACTGTCTCCGGTTGAAGAATGATGGCGAGCCTAAAGAAACTGAAAATGCTCTTGTTAAGACCTCCCAATGAAATTCAACACAAACACAGTCTTGGCTGGCACATGACAGTGATCAAGTTTGATAAATAGTTCCACATCTAATGCAATGAGTCTTGGTGATTTTTTTACAATTTGTATCCGTGATCTTGTTTCTTTTACCCTTTTGGAACGTTTGAAACTAGCAGACAAAGGTCAAGTTATCGGTTTCTTCAGTTTCTAAAACCAACAATGTCATTATTTGGATCATTTCGTTTTAGGAAAACTAAACGTTCCTTAAGATTGTTAAAATTTGTCAAATCGAACAAAAGTTGGTAGCAGTTTAAAGCAATTCAATATTTTCAATTTGTCTTATTAAGCTCACGATGCATTTTTAGACTAAAAGAGTATATACTTAAAATCAGTTGTTTCCCAGAAGATAATGTAAATAAGACACGAAAACTAAAACTTGTTGTCTTAATTTTTACTTTTTCGGTTAGTCCCTTTCTCCTTCATAAATTCAAAGTTAAATTTCCTTAACCCAAAAAAGGTCCCAGTACGTTATTGGATTTTAAAGGTAATTACTTACAAGCGTTTCTTACTATAAATTACTTGTACAAGATTAAGGTATATTTGATACAGGAAGATATAATGAATGATAACCTTTATAAAATACATAACAATAATCACAAATAAATCATTTCATTCACTTTTCTCTGAAACTATATCATTATAAATATTTTCAGTCATTAAATTACGTCTAACATGTAATAAACTCTGTCTGACCGTTTGTCTATAATATAATATTGATTATAAAATCAGAACATCAATTCATAATTGAAACTTAACATTTTGTCTAAGCAAGTATGATACTAACTGCAAATATCAAAAACTATCATTGCCAATATACTTTTTCTAATTTACTACCTGTAATATCATTCTTTGACATCATGTTCACTATATGTTGCTCTTGTCATGATCATGTTCATAACGTTTTGTTGCTGGAGCGGTCTTCACATAAGCTCACACGAGCTTGTTGACCAATCCATTTCATGTATCTTTTCATGAAATTAATACGTAAAAAACATTTAAAAGGGCAGTAGAACGTTTTTTGAAAATTTTACATTTTTAATTTTCACTGATAATTGTACGTTAACCCTAAATGTATTATTTTGATTTTGTCAAAAATCTCATTTCACAAACCAAACATCCATAGTCAGAGAACAAATTTTAAAGATTTACATCAAGTCCATTGGCGGTCATTTTGTGTGGACACCTTTAACCCATTTTTGTAAAAAAAAGGGAATCGCATAGCTGAACTTTAAATTACAAAATTGATTTATTATTGCTCCATTTAGTCTAAATTCATTGTCTTTAAAATTTGAACCATTTATTTTCATTTTCCTAACATCACCTTATATTCTCGTGCTACTGTCCCTTTATCATTGATTCCAAAATGTCATATCCGTCCACGTATTACTCCTATAAGTGGACACGTCTCAATATGGCAGTAAAGTTTAACAAACCAGTCACACTTCTCGTCTCCTTGTCACCATGTTCAGACAATATAAGGACACTTGAGAGAAGTTTTGCTTTATGGCCCTGTTTGATTAGAGCTGTGGTAGCCGATGTCAGTTTTATTACTCCACACCCCGCCTACTGTTTACACGTGGTCTCAACATTGTGGCTATATCTCTCTTTATACCCAATTTAGGGTAATATAGTAAAGTAGAAAATAATAGTGTTTATTTTATTGTGCCAGTCATCACCCAAGCGGAAAATGATGTCACTTCACACTAAAGAAGTTGTTATCCGAATTTTGCTTTTTCATGACGTCACTCTATACAATATAGTTGTAGTTCGATATTAGGAAAATTAAAATACAGTGTAGTTTCATTTGATTGGTTGAATTCGTAACAGATTTAAGCAAATTTTTAACCCTTCTTCATTTGTTTGGAATAACATACTATTTGTATGATCTTTGTAAAATATGTTTGTTTAATATAGCCCTAGTTATCGTTGATTGGAACGGATTACTTTCTTTTAACAACATGTTTATCAAAATCCACTCTCGGTAGAATTGGCTGACCTATAGGCAGTTATCTTTAACAACATGTTTATTAAGATCCACTCTCAGTTTTAATTGGTTGGAATTGCTTGAGGTTTATGCATTATTATTAATATCTACTCTGTATAATTGACTGTCGTATCTCGAGACTAAAGTATATTTATTAATGACTGCTCTCTCTATGATATGTTGGCGTTGCTTGAAATTTATAGGTTTTATCACAATCTAAATTCTAGGTATAACCCTTGAGTCTTCTGTAAAACATGTTTGTTTAAAGAAACATTCATTAATATTGGCTGACTTAGCTACACATTTTAACAATTGTATGTATTTTTGTTCCCTCGCTTTATTAATGTTAGAAGTGTAGCTTGTATTAGGTATCCTTAAAATTAAACATGAGATATTTCTTTGACAAACCATGTGGTATATTTAGAGTCTTATTCAATTACAACTGTCTGCAGTTAATATGCCACTCGTATTTATTGTTGACTTACTACTTCATTCATTATAACTAATTTCAGAAATTTCTTTTAATACAACTTTCTAATTTATCAGTGTCTGTTAATTCTTTTACCTTAATAACTGCACTAATGTACATTCATGTATTTACAGGACAGTTTACACATAAATGGAGATCTGTTCGTTCAGTATTGTAGATTTCACATACACATGCAATATTTCTTGTCAATGTATTGTTTATTTCATATACGATGAATTGACAGTGTGCAAAACGTGAGTTGTTCGTGTTCTTGCATTGTACATTTCATATACACGTGTTGCGATCCCTGTCACCACAATGTACATTTCACAAGCACATGCTACAACAATGTAACGGTTACATGTCAATTCTTTGTACATTTCATATAAATTTCAAATGAAGTGTGCAACATAACAAGGCTACATAACGTTAATGCATATCATTACTTAGGTACATTAACACCGCAAGCAATTCACACCACGTTGATTCGACACCGTGACAAGTGATATATACACAATGTTACACAATATACAAATGTTCCCAACATTAGTTCACAAGTTCACACCATGTTCATTACACCGTGACAGACACAGGGAAGAAGGGATTGAGGAAATAATTTACCTGATGGTCACTTGAAATATACATGATTTTGAAATATACTCACGAAAACACACAGGTCATGAAATTTACTTCTTATAGGCTCGTAAGATGTCATAATAAATAATAATACTGTAATTGACTGAATTTTTACTTTATGTAAATGTATGACTGTTTTCATGTGTAAGGACCTTTAATGTGTAGTTGATGTCTGAAATGAAGTTCAAATATTCAAACCGTTTAAAAAATTTAAGGTTTAGAGGTACGCCCCAACAACTTGATCATACTATATGGGTGTGGCTGACTACATTCCAATTGTCGTTAACATACAGTATACATACAACAGCATGTGACACGTGAAATAAAATACACTTCTTTTTCTTCTTCTTCTTCTTCTTCTTCTTCTTCTTCTTCATGTTAGGAAATAGCCTACAACCGTCCAGAAAAAAAGAATTGGTTTGAGATCATAAACAGAAAAGAAGACAGAAAGGTATTGACAGATATCTTCTTACACTCATTTTCCAAAACAAATATTTTTCTACATTTACATTCTTGATTAACATCCATATTTATATTTATACACATCTTCACATACATTTACATTCAAATACACATCCAAGAAGCTGCATAAACTTTATCTCAGACAATCGCATCCCACATGTGAACCACATGCATTTATGGTTATTCATTCACAAACATGCATATAAGGTTATTTATTCACAAACATGCATATACACGTTCATATTCACGCAAATTTCACAGACAAACATGTATATACAACGAACTATGTTTTTAAAAACATATGAAGACAATCACGATTATATAAAACACACAAACAAACATCTTTATTATTTCATTTCAATTTCATTTCTTACATCCAAAAGAAAGATTATGATGTATACAATGCATGCATACTCATATACACACACACAAATATATGAATCTATGTTCAAACGATTAAAAACCTTCCGAAGAAGAATTAAGAAAGATCAACGATGGATATTACCTAAAGCTGTTTTAGCACAGCATGAGATTGTTTGTAGATTCACACACAGTAGCTAATAAGGACTAGGTTCAGGTGTAAGCTTAAAGCACAAGGCAAGAGGTCGGTTTGTCAGGGGGTTCCAGCGACCCCACCTGAGAACGTGGGGTGCCCCTCCTTAAAAGACCCCCTCGCTTTGTAATACTCGCGGGGGACATATTATAAGCGCTACGGCCACTGTGTAATGCCCTATAAGAAAGATGTACGGCTGTTTAAGTCTATGCCAAACGTTTATCTAATTTGGCGACAAATCGTTTGATCTTCGTTTCCGTCAATTAGTAAGTGTTTGACTGGGATCTGATTTGTTCAAATGATGTATACAAACAGCGTATCCCCTCTAATCAACGATTGCTTCCCCATTACGGTCCAGGGAGCATGTTCAACCTTATACATCACAAGTTGTTCCTCATTGTATTCGCTTTAGTGAAATGGTTGTGAGAAAAACAGCTCTTATTGAAATCTTTGTATTTTAATGATCTTTGTTTGCTTTGTCGTCTTTTCTACGATAAACCTACCAACTCATGTATTATTTAATTCTAGATTTGACTAAATGTATAACATATTTGTCTTTATTTAACTTATGACTTATTTATCTCAAAGAAGGCAAAGGATCCTTCGAATATTCAAAGTATTCAACTTTAAGTTTGTTATTTGAATGCATAAAATTCAATATGGACTGTAAGAAATAGTCAATATGGCATATATACACAAATCAAATAAGAATATAACATGGTTATACTTCGAACGGGTATATGACAAAACTTGTATTTAACTTTAATGTTTACATCGAATGCATATAAATCAATATCGACTGTAAGAAATAGTCAATATGATACATATACACAAATAAAGATATGAATATTACATGGTTATACTTTGAACACGTATATGACAAAACTTATGTAAATAACAACGTGTTATTTTGTTCTGTTACTGATGTTTACAGCAAAATATGACGAAATAGAAAGTTTTATTAGGGTCCCAGATGTAACCACGTGTCCAAACTTGCACGAACATGACGTAACTTCCTGTCGCTTACAACAATATTAATATATTCATACACATAGGAGACGCGTAAAGCCTAGTACATCTCCAAACGGCTTTACATGTCAACTGGAAAGCAAGTCACGTGAAAGTTGGTCTTTGGTTGACTCAATCTTAACACTTGTGTGGTTTCTTGGATATTAAACTGCTTATACGTCGTAAGTAAACTGCTTTAAAAGAGAAATGGTGTTTTGAGAATATCCTATGGCTTCTTAGATCTCAGACGCATTGGCATTAGGGCTTCTATGATATCCAATAAAGTTATTAGCGTTTGATTCCTAATAGAAAAAGGTAATTGGTCGTCTTTGGTCTTCAAGAGGTCTTGCGATGAGTTCAGAAGATTTAACTGAGATATGTATCTTTTTATGGAATTCTTTTTTTCAAGATTGGCCATGTATTTATATACTATAAAACAATTATTACAATATTTGACATTAGAAAGGAAAAAGTTTAATATGTTTTAATAATATTTAACTATGAATTAAAAATCGCTGAGCACATTCAATATGATTTACTTCATTACAATGATTCAACATGTCTGGATTCCTTTGTGCATGGCTTGCACAACCGGTAGCACCTTTCATTTGCAATATATATTAAAGAAATAAACTTATTGTTTTATTGATACCAAGATTCAGTTGTGTACTATTTCTGAATTATATAAAAAGTTAAGAAATGTAATAATTCATAACAATAATTTTTAAAAGTTCACTACATAAAACACTTTGAGCAACCTTTCCAGTTTATCCATCGTTGACAGTTCATTCAAAACATTGATCAAAATATCATTATTTGTCCCCCTTAAATTGATAAGCAACAAACTTGAATGTTGTTGTGCTATAAGTCAGTGATACGAGCAGATATTTCCAAAGTTTGTAATATAAATCATAATAAATAGAATCTCTCATATCACGTTATTCATACACTACTTGTATGCACTTAAAAATTTAATCAGTGTTCAACTTAAAACCATTTTCCTTATGCTTGGGGCTAGTAACATATTGATATTTTTCTATATCGATGCCAAATAGATTGACAGGTTTTGGTTTTGCTTGATTCAAAGCTTGCTCCATATACTGTTATAATTTTGTAAATGGCACATTTGGATTTCCTTAAAATTTTGGATGAATTAATATTTTTCAGAGGATGCAATGCAGACTGACTTTAATTTAAAAACAGCATTTAATTAGTTGTTGATTCATTTCCTTATTATTCGACTACAGAGGGATAGTTGAGGAACCTTGCCAAACTTTAATGAATTGACACAAAGAGGAATATATTTTGACTTATTGATCACCATTATTGTTATTATGCAAAATTTTAAAATTAAGGACGTTTCCACTCTTCATGCAATTCATTCCAAAAAGATGGGTAGATTATTCATTTTAAACAATCGACTGTTATGTTTAAATGAGGACAACTGTTTTGGCTATAATATTTCGTTGGTTTCATTGTCTTACTTAATAAGACGACCCTTTGTATTATATTCAGGAAGCAAAATATGTTTACATTTTAAAACAGGACGTAACCATGGAGATGTTTATTTCATGAATAGATTATAACAGTAAAATATTGAAATACACACTGATATATAATCCAACAAATGTCAACATGACATCAGATACATTGTGTAAAAAAACAGAAATCACATTTCAAAATTCATAATTTGTTACAAATGAAAATCTAGTATCTTGTTCATATTAAAATCTATGGAGAGTGTTATTGTTACAAGAAATTTGCTCCGGGATATATTTTGATATGCCGACATATTACACTACGTCTCCTATTTGCCATTGAAGTGTAGGTACATTACGCTTCACTCAGGTGTATATTTCATGACGACAGGTAAAATATACCTAACCACTTCAGGTAATTTATGAGTCCCCAAGGTGTGAATTGACTGTAGGTTATGAGTTCACATGTGCTCTAGTAAACCTTATGATAATGGGGACAATTATGACAATCCCCATTTCACTTAAAACGCTTCGGAAACGAATAGTTTGCTACATTTATGATAATGGAAATGTTTTAATGAAAATGTAATTATGTTCAACATGGTTAGATCGATTTTTCACAGAAATGTTTTCGAAGATTTTTTTATAAAGAATATACATGATAAATATCGATTATGTCAATCTATGTCCTGTGTTAATTAAATGTTAGTGAAATATAATTATCATGTAGCAAATAAAGATTGATATCATAATACTATAAAAACTCCTCGAAAAAAAACCAGCAGTAATTTACACAATATATATTAAATATAAGTTCATAACCTTCTTGTATACTGCAACAGTGTTGATGCAATTCTTGTCAGACCAAACAGATTTAATTTCAGAGCGTGAAACATAATTCTGTCATTTATAAATATTATGCATTTTGACAGGCACTTTTATTTACATTCGTGAGGTTTTTAATTAATTTCAAACAATGTCTTGTTTTCCAAAACACCAATTCCTGTCCAAAGCCCCACATTCAATTGTCTTTGTTTTTTCAAAAGTCGGGAGTATTACAAGAAAGTGCGAAAAGTCTACGAAATTAGTTATTCTAAGTACTTTGGGTATATAATTTCAATTGCTGTCAGCAGTGTTTACATAGACATGTCGGCGTTCAACGGTTATAAAGCTCTACCTCCCTCATAGGCGAACAAAGCATAAGCTTTTAGGCAAATAACGTTTTCAATAGATTCTTTTCAACTAATTGAGGGGCCGCGCTAATCGCACCCGTTTTCGACTGATGGGATTACAAAGCACGGCGAGGAAGGGGGCAGAACCGAAGCGGATAAACGTAAAGCAAGAGTTAAGCTCGTCAGCGTCGGCCAATCAGAGCGCTCGTTACATCGGCGACGGGTATTTAGGTTTTCACTAACTTAGTCTGTCATTCGTCACAATTCTGGACTGTACATAAGGCCAAGCCCCAAATATTCTCAGCTAAAGGCACTCGCGTGTTACTGTTGAAGTGCCCCTGGCTAGATCAGGCCAAAAATAGTCATCATACTATCTCCAGTGCATTTTCAACTTGGGTTCACAGTGTCGTCTGCTTCTGTCAAGACATTCTCCTGTACGTGACCCGCGAACCATTTTGTGTTGTGGATATATTCATTGTTTCAAGAAGCAGGGAAACTGGACAGATGAGAAGAAGTTGGGGCACTGAGTGATGTCCCATCTGAGTGTTATAGGACACGATACGAGTGCTTCGCTTACGGATTCAAAACAGAGCGCTTTTGAACGTCTTTCACCCACATACATTGACAAACGTATTGAGATGCCGTCTGCGTTTGGTCTCCTAGATCACGAGGTGGATACCTTTCCTTTTTATTCCTGAGTCATTCTCATATTTTTCTCCAATTCTATGTACAATTGCGTCTCATCTTGAAAGCTCGCGTCGTTTTAAATTGCTTCAATGGGAATATGGCTTGAGGCAGATAGATGGATTTATTCGGCAGGTGAACTATTGTAGGACAGATTGTTGTGTATGTTATTCAGTATGTATGTGTAATGCACGAATGAAAGGCCGGTCTGTAGGACAGTGTTCTGACGATGCCTTCTAGGCATAGATTGTCTGAGGCTTGATAACTTTCCCTCCTCCCTTCTCACACTGTCGTCTGCTTCTTCGCCAATAACACGCAGCCATGGTGCTCTTGTATACAGGTTTTATTCGGGAGTTACAAATTATTTCATTACCAAGACTCAACCACGATTACAGGTACTCTATACGCCATTTGTAATTTTAATCATCAAACAATTTTTCAATTCCTAATTTTGACTTTTGATGTTTCAGGATCGTCGACAGGACTTGTCCGGACAGGGTGGGCTTGGTCAACTGGTCAGCTCTATCGGATCCTCAGGGTCCTTCTCCTCAACTGCCCCCAGACTCTCCCACACCCCCACCACGGACTTCCAACCCCCCTACTTCCCCCCTCCCTACAACCTTCCACCCCAGCAACCCGTAGATTTCCACCACCATAGCAATGTAGATCCGTATGCCCATCTCAACTCCTTCCACCAAGCCCCACAACACCACTATAACCAACTTCACAGTGAACGGAATGTTCTTCGCCACAGAGACGATGGTCTTCATGGTATGCACCCTGCCCTACCCGGGAGCTACGATACAAGGAGACCCGACTATGGGTCTGTACGAAGACCCGATGTTCTCATGCATCCCGGCGGACACCCGGGTTTGACATTAGACCAAGACCCTAATATGCTGGCATTACACGGGGGCTTACCACAACTGGAAGAAAATGGACCGGTAAGTTATTTTAATAATTCTTCGTTTTGTTTATTTTTAATTTCTTCGTAAAAATATTTCATATATTTATTTTTTATTATCATTTATGACTTGTTATTTATTTTATTAATATATTCTATTGATGTCAAAAGAAATAATTTAATTTTAATTTTATGTTACCTATGGAATACTGTAAAACGTAATTTTAAAATTCAATCCTTAAATAATAAGATAAGGAATGTTGGAATATTATTTTATTTAACGATAAATTTACCAAAAATAATTTTCAATTGGTGGTATTGAATTTAAAAATAAAAAACATGATGTCAAAACAAGTACTATTTACTAAACCCAGACATGATTCACTCAGCTTGTTTTTACAACGGAGTCCAATAAATTTACGGTAGTCGTTTCAATTTAGTTGTCTAAACATCCAGAACTAGATTATACCAATACCCAGACAATCAATCTAAACTAAAGCCATTTTGAGCAATCTTTAAACAGTAGTGTTTATATAAACAGTATATACGCGACGTCGCACTAAGATAACACCCGATCTAATTTCATGTCAAGCATATATGAGTTTTGCTAAATTTTCCCGTGGCTGAATATATTCCCCCTTTCATCACTCAACCGTATCTTGTCTTTTAGACGACTTTAGACGAGCGTTCCCATTTTCCTTGAAGAATAGAAATAGATTTCAGGTGATAACCGATGTTCTTTACTTTGCCACCCGGCAAATTGGGAGAGCTGAGAAAATCGGCTATGTCCATAGAAATTTGTAAGCTGTCATACTTTTTCAGTGTCAGCGGTTTTTTATCATCACAAAAGACATTTTTTACGAAGCCCTGTGAAAATTATCTTCTGATTTACTTTAAATAAATACCTCTAAAGGTGTGAATTCAGATCACACATTTTCCGTGAAACGAATATTTTAAAATTATATATATTTACACAAAATTTCGAAATAAGATAAATTTTATAAATAAATTCTTGACATTTACAAATTATGAAATATCTTATGAACTTCCACATTATTAAAAATAATAATTCTAACCATGAATTTTTAAGTAAAAAGGCTTAAATAACATGTCAATATTCGCAAAACAGAAGACAAATTTATCTAACCTTTTGTGAAAAGTACATCCCTTTAAATTAAATTTATCTGTTTGTACAAAGGCGAGCAAGTAGCTAAACAAATAATGTAAATTAAATGCAAGATAGTGAACAATTAGGACGATTCCCTAGATGTTTAGCTGTCACTTCCCACATCATCAGAGAAGACCCAGTCTGGTTTGGGACGATTTATTTCTTTCGAAAGAGGGCAGTGACTTCTCGGGGGACGACTGGGGTAGTTTAGAGGGACGGGAGGGACGGGAGGGTCAGTTCTGATGCGATGGGCTGCGTTAGTATTGTTGTTCCCCATCTCGAATTACCACCACAGTCATGCGAGAATAATTTAATGACAAATTCGTCCTAATTCTTAATCATACCGCCCCATTCATTATCAAATTCTGCCTTGGAACATTTCTATATATATTTCTTTATTTTTTATTAATTTTTAAAAATTGATATTTGAAGAATAGAATTAAAGTTCATTTTTTTAATTTGAGGTAATATGAGATTTTGATAAATTTTCTAATTAATTTACGACAATGGTTTTTACACATGAACAGACTGTCCGCACGATGGGAATGATAACGAAGTGTGATAGGGTATCAAATTTCATGAATCTGAATTAGACAAATATTTTTGTTTGTCGAATAAATATGACACTCTTTGACGAGACAATTATCCCTTTCTCACATGTGTGTCTAGTTCTAAGTTTATTTTTCTTTTGCCCCATCTTCAACGCTTTGCTCACTTTACATAATTTCGACATGGGTACTGCAAGGAGCGCTCTCTGATCCTTTATTTTTCATCAAAACATCGCGAATTAGCCCGTGTGTGGCAAAGCTTTAGAATATACATTTGCAATTTGTTGGGTCATTTTCACGTAATATTCCACAATCCGTCAGGGATCAAAGATTAGTACAAATAAATCGGCTCAGCAAAGACCACCATGTTAAAAATATGCCTGGAATTAGCTGCGAATTTCAACAAAGCGAATACGTAATAAATTAACCTCGTTTCTTTGTAGAAGAATGAATGTTGTGTTAATTTGGAGGTATTTCAATTTTCAGCCTTTGTAGGAATAGAGATTTATCAAGCTGAATATTAACGCCCAGTTTAGTGAAATAATAACCGAGAGTAGACTCAGAATATGTGCATATACTGTCAAATCGTGTCACGAGTTTGAAAAATGACCATGTTATTCAGAAGTTTATGACCAAGAAGGGGGAAGTCTTGCATTTGCAATTTAGATGTTACTGAAAAACAAATATGAATGTGGATTTAGATCTCAACTTTATTCATCAACATGTTATTCTATTCATTTGACAGAATTATGAAAATATAATTTGTATTCCATGAACTCAAAATTTCAGAAAGTAAATATTTTTGTAAAATGTCCTTCATATCCCACAATTATACAGTTTTAATTGAATTTCATATTTTAAATTATATACACTTGACAAAATTACCTCGTGATATTCGAATTTTCGTAATGAAGAATGTTTCAGTGTTTCAATTTATAAATAAACAATGATCATTAATTTTTAAATCTAAATATATACCTTTACTATAATGTCCTAAAATATGTACCCCATCTCAATTTTTTAACCGTGAATAATACTAATTTTATAACGTTAAACCATATCAACACAATCCCTTTATTGGTCTCGGTATTAATTTGCGTGTGAAACGCATTGGAAAAGAATATAATCTCGCATTTAAGTATCAAGTCTGGGCATCTGCTAAAACGTCTTAATCCAGAGATGAGTCGCTCAAGATGTCTGCATCAAGTTTTAATTAAGACCACTCTCAGAATCAGCGGTGTTTCTCGCCTGTATTGATCACGTTTTAAAGCACATGTGAAGTTCATGTCTCCCAAATGCCCTTCCTCTATGATTGGAAGCACGAAACGCCGTTTCGTGATAAAGAAACAGTGCCTCATTTTAAAGAAGCACTGCCCTTGAAGAAGAAACACTATGCTTGAGTCGACATTACGCGTAATGTGTGTCAATGTACAACATATCAAGCTTGCGTAATTCGCAGCGTCTGCTTTGCTAGGAACAGTGTTCATTTGGCTGACATGGTCATTCTGAGAGGGTAATTTTGGCTGAAGTAACGTTGCTATTATCCCCAGTTTCGAAATTAGATTCTCAAAAGTCAGGATAAATTGGCGCTTTAATGACTGGCGATGCATGGAAATCCTCCAATTATCTTTGCTACCTGTGCCGCCATGTTGGATTTCATCTGTGTCGTCTAATGCAGACACCTGATCACTGTGATGGGGTTCTAATGGCCCATTTAGCTTTATTTGTCCTTCTTCAAATCATATCAAGCAATTAGGGACATACCATGGTATGAAGAAGCCATTACAAGATGGACAAGCATAATCAGGTTAGAAGCCTAATCTGTAAATGCCTCCACACAAGAAAAAACCAATTAATAAGGTGTTCAGACGGATTAACGGTTTTCAGTGGCAAAATCGGAGATTATGTGTTTTTTATTAGTCTAATATGCATCGCCACCTTCCTCTATTCAAGTCCGCCTATTCATTGCAATTTCTTTAGATTTCAAATGTCAAACATATCCTTTCGATTTATTCTTACTTAACTTTATCCGGACCGAGATGTATTTCTTTTATTTTTTTTGCCCAACGTGTGATTCCTTTTTATAGCTGAAAGCCATCCAAGAGAAAGATCCATCTTCGAAGATAGGCAAAAAACGTTTTATACACGGATAACTCACTTTTTGTGGTGTGTTCGGGCGATGTGATCTATGTTCTCGGAATAGAGGTAGTCATCTATCTTACTTGTCGGCGCTGTGCTTAGTTCAGGACAGTCACTATCAATCAGCATGAAGGAAAACGTAGCACCCACCGAAGTCATCCTAAGTTTACTAAATATATGACCTAGATAATATGTGTATTTACCAAATATATATTGGTTATCTTGATAACGACACAAGCAATGAAAAGTCTTTTGGATAAATCTTTCATAATTTCAAATAAATTTTCTGAAATTGTGATAATTCGTCTCATTTAAAACTTGTTTATTTTATATATTTTCATCTTTTTCGTTTTTTCAATATATATCCATTTATGTATATCATAGTACTACGCAATAGTATTGAAATTAAATTTCTTAATTTTCATATGTCACACTTCAGTTAGCATTATATAAATTTAATTCAATTATACAATTTTGTCATCATAAACATCAAAGATAACCTAATAACACTATTATTTGGATAAGTATCATATTACGAACCCAAAACTAAATTTATTAATTTTCTATACATAACATTGCTGAAATAGCTCAGAACCTACAAGGAGATTTCTATTGAGCAAGCTCGCTTGATAATGAGTAGTTACACAGGTGCAAACCAAGAAACGAAACTCAAGGTGATCCCTCACAGATTAAAGGGACGATCATACCTCTTAACATTTGTTCCCCAGCATGTTACCTCTTCGTTTTATCCCCTCTTTATCCCTCTCCCATCCTTTTCTCTCTTCCTCCCCGCTGCTACAAACTGTGGAGGTGTTTTGATCATAAGATACAACCATCCTCCCTTTCTACCCCTCCCATCTCCACCCGACCAACTGCTGGGTACAAACTTTGTGAGTGTTTTGATCCTTAAGATACAGGTATTCTTACGATGAGCTACAGCCAAAGTCAATTGTAAGCATGGCTGAAAACCAGCGGTGAATTTAATTGAGTAGTATTTATCCGACCCATGTGGAGATATTTTCTCGTAACTCGTACCGTGAAAATTCACAGCATGGTAAACTAATAGGGGTAGCTAATAGAGTGTTTTCAACGCTGGGGTTACCTCATCGGTAACAGAAAGAATCCCGAGTTACCTTTTATACGAAGGCTCTTTGATGTGCCGCCGGAGTCCTAATTAGAAGAAAAATCTTTTAAGAACGTATCGTTTGGTATAAGGTCTTGAACAAGTCCATTCCAGCATCTTAGAGTTGACCTGCAGTGTATTAAAGACTTAATGTCAACAATGAACATTCTTGTCGAGAATTGGGAGGGAATGTGAAAAGGTATTGTGCTCCTTATGAGAGGATAATGTTCTCTTTGATGTACTCTCATGGTAGATTCTCTCCTTATTCCCGACAAGATGTCGAGGACTTGTAGACATGATTTAATCTTAACGTATAATCATAGTTCATGTTCAAGATTGAATGTGAATGGTGTATTATTTCTTTTTCACACAACTGAACAATAAGGGTACTGTTAACAACTTGTTATAAATAAATAATTTTAAAAATATTTGTTTGTAACTATAAAAAAACTTCATTACATCTGTACTTAATACTATTTGGTTTAAACATATTATAATTTCCGAAAAAAAAAGGGTTTTGCAAACAAGCAAAAACTCTTATATTGATGCCTCACCAGACTATTTTGATAAAGGATATTAAATAATACATAAAATATCGCTTCAATAATTCAATTATATGTTGCACTAACTGTCCAGTAATGATAACATGTAACGATTACAAACACATTATCCTGGCATAAGATTGATATTATGAGAGTATATATATTTATATTCTAAATAATGCAACAAGCGGCTTAGCGCTATTGACACGAAGTCAGCATGGATGTTCCTTATAAGTATGTCACAGTATAACGCTATCAAAAGTAATCGACATGAAAACGACATCGTAATAATCGGCAGCTGACAAAGAACTGGCCGATCGATTGGCCATCAAACGTGCTATTGTTCCGATATCGAGGTATAGATGTGTAAAGAACATCTCCAACTCTTCTCAATGCATATCGCACATCGAGGGACTCGCTGAAATTGATCAGCTGTCTCTCTTGACATGGGTCTTTATCTCTGAAATAAACAACGGTACTATCACGTGACCTACCGTTTCGAATCGTGTCGATTGTATCGATGCGGCGAAATTGGCAACTAGGCGTTTATCAATAACATGTGTATAAAGAAATATCTTTATTTGTTTAAGACGTTTTCAGAAGTATACGATTGGTGATGTATAATTCTTCTGTTAATTTGTTGTTTTTGAAATGATAATTTGTAGACAATTATGACCTCGACTTTGAAGACATTTTTTTATATTGTAGGTAATATGGTGACCGTGTTAGCCAATGTCAATAATGACTTTTTTAATTTTATTTTATAGCCATATCTGTGACAGCATTCGATATTCTATATATGACAGAACCTAGTTGAACGTGCTAGATATGAATATGGCTATTTTCGATAATCAAGGTTTAACAGAACTTATTTCGATATTCCTGGATGGATCATAACGATATTCGATAATCTTTGTAAATATTGGTAATATTAGATTTTCCGAAATATTAATCAGTGATCTATTTTGAGCATAATATAAGTATCAATTACTATTAGTCTTGTTACTTGAGACATGATTTATGTTAAAAGTTCATAATAGATATTTCAAAAGTATTTTTGATATTTACAATAATAGTTATTGTCGTGTTATTACATTGCCTAATGCTATTTGATAGATTTGCTTTGAGCTGACTTATTCAAATAAAAAATATACTTCAAACGGGCTATAGATCTATAAGTGATCTGATATATGACATTTGGTCAATTTTCTTCATCATAGATAAATTGTGAGAAGTCTTTGAAGTTATGAAGTGGGCATAGATTTTCTTAAACTTCAGCCTCTTAACGTAATTAGCACAGCCAAATAATTAAATCGGTTCAAATCTCGTGCGATCGCATTTAAAACGTTGTTCTTAGATATGCATGATTTAAACAGATCAGTGGTGTAAAAAGTAGAATTTCAATAATCATTTCTGATCCGGATGCGGAATAATAAGTGGAATCATCAAACTCTTTTATCCCTTGTCACCTATCCAATAATTAGTCTAAAATGACCACCCCTGAAAGTATAAATGCTTTGGACTGCCTAAAAAGGATTCATTCAGAAAGGAGAAATTAACAAAAAGCATGCATTTTATTAAGAGCACGAGAGAAGCGAGCCATGACGGGCTCGCAACTAGAAATTAATTCACTCTCATTTCAGTTCCGTCAATGGGACAAGCAGAAAGCTTTTTCCTTAGAGAAGGTCGGATTTTGTAAATTTCTGTTTGATTTAATGGAAATGGAATGAAAGGCAAGCAAGATCCACGCCTATTCAATCTGCCTCGTTCATCGCTTAAACCCCGGTGTTACAAATTTAAGGTTATAAAAAGTCGTGAAACGCACAGAGAGCAGCTTTGGAGCCTTATCGATTGCGCCTATGGAGCGCCATTGGTTTGTCCTTTTGTAGGCCAAACCACCGCAGCCCGAAAATACACTCCTGTCAAAAGTTTTGTCCCTCTGACGGCTTTAAAGCAGATAAATTGATGATCTATTTGCTCTCCGGTGTGTTATGGACAGTTTACAAGTTAGATCCCCGAATTAAATGGGTCTTGGTTAGTCGGGTAGATGTCCAAGACACTCACAATACCCACTTTTATTCGGGTAGCCCATTCAACGCCTGTTTCCGTGTGAAATGTTTACCTATATTAAACGCAATTGTCGTTTCGTTTGGAAAGTAAGCACTACAGAATTCGGCTATACACTGCGAAAATGTTACAAATTTGAAGGCGACAACGGTCTCGTTCTTGAACAATACACCCCTCTACAGCTTGGTTTTGTTAGAGATTAGTTAGACTCGTTGAAATACTCCGGATACACATTCATATTGATAGAACTAGTCTTGACAAACGATTAGTCCAATAATGTGTGAACCAAGTCTACAAAACTCGGACTTTGTCAACATTCAGTATTGTACCCTTCCCGAAATCGCTTTTCTATCTTGTGAATTAATTTGCTTATAGAAACAAGTTGTGGTAACGTTCTTCTCAAGCATTCGCTTTTCCGTTCTCCTGTTTGAAAAGAAGTCTAATATGTGTTTGAATTTTTATTATGACGAAGGTGCGATTTTTTTTCACGTGTGATATTTTTTGAGGGCTGTCAAGTGAAAATATCCTGCATCACAAAATGTTTGTTCAAAGATATTAAAAAGATAGGCCGCCTCGCCATGTTATTTTTCCCGACAACGAAAACAACTTTAAAATTATCAAACACAAGTCCTGTATATTTTATTCCTGTGATGTTTATATACGAGTTAAATGTTGAAATATTTTTTTACTTTCTGTTTACGGGGTTAATTTTGTCTTTAATATTTATAACGAACTTTCTTTAAAGAATGTGTTGTTTTCTGAATATTTAATGCATTATCAACTATCTCTCAAAATTAACAAACTACAAATGTCCCTCTAAATATTTTTGTTCCATATTTTCGATAGAATGTATTGTTAAAAGACAACACTTCCTGTATCTAGATAAACAATCAATTAGGCTTTGAAAATAAATGTTTTAAGCTTGTAACTTGACAGAACAATTTGACTTCATCGGGACAATACAATTCAACAAAAGCCTTTAAAAAGTTTGAACAGAAAATAACATTATTAAATATAATAACATTTCTTGAAGCAGAATTAGTAATATCCAAAATATTATCTTTTAATTTCTTGAAATTTTTACCTATTTAACAAGCTTATTTTATAGTCGTCAGTTCAAAATTATTCTTCCCATGCTTATCATAAGCTTTTGTATTTCGACAATTTCATAAATTTTCAAAGCAAATTTAGTACAGAATGGAGTATTTTAGTTATAAACAATATTGGTTTATGCTTATTTATTCACTATTGTTCATTTTGTTGAATTATAAATTGATGTCTTCTTTTCTTTTCATTTGACCCAATATAAAATTGCTTCAGGGTTTTCGCAATTAACCATGGTTCGCGTGCAAAGCATGCAGTTCGTGCACGTGACAACACCATATGTGATGACGTAATACACATAAAATTCTTAGTCACCTTTACCTTGAAGAGACAGTAGGCCGACACATTGATTGATTGTAGTTGCCAAGGTGTGAATAAGTGCATTGACACTGTTTATTGTACGGTGGATTTCATATGGAATTGCATAGTAAATTTTAATATAAATAGATGATTATACTTATTCATCAAATAATGTCTATTTAATTAAATTAATTAAGAAAATTCATATCTATTTTTAATAATTTATAATTATCATTTTTACATGCAATAGTTTTTAATTGAAAATATTTCCAATTGTTGAATATTTATATTTAACGAATGAAGCAAAACCATAATACAAACTAAAGCGACGTCTATTTTTTGTTGAATAATTCTGCTCAATTAAGCTGATAGATTCATGAAATATTTATTGAAGCAGTAAGATATAAATTATTCTGCCACTTTCATTTCGAAATGTTGATGTTTAAGTCCTGATAAAGACTTTTTGATGGGGCAAGCGCCTCAGCTAACAGCACGCGTTATTTTTAAGTGAACGTTGATTAATGGTCCCTCAACGCTTTTAAATTGACCGAAATAATAACTCTAGCTATTGAAATTTTCATAAAATATTCAGATCTTTGCTGAGAGTAAGACACACGTGCGACTTGTACTTGTTGGGTAGAGGTACGAGTTAATTCATTGTAGATAACGAAAGCAGGATACCAGTGGACCGCAAAATCAGGTCTCAGTGAGAGAGATATCTTTCTTTGATCTTACCTTACCTGTTCTATGTACAGGTACATCGCTTTGATCTTGCCGACGTACTTTGCAATCACTCAACGTAAATGTTCACGGATTCTGTAATTTCCTTGTAGAAACAAGTTGGGATTTTCGTGGACATTTTGTAAGAAATGTTTTAACGAAATCTGGGAAAATGCTTTTAATATTTTTGAAGAAATAGTCAAATTGTGTATTAATCACTTGTTTGATATTTTAGTCATCCAAATATGAAATTATTTCTTTGCTTATACAAATTTAGAAATAAAATGTTATAACAATATTTATAAGTTTTTGATGTATGTCAGCATTGATGCTTGAGAAATATGTAAACCGCACAAAGAATAAAGAACAAAATGTCATTCGTTTAAAATTATCTAATAACTGTTATTTATTTTTCAGCATATGGATGATAATACTGGATATATTTCTGGAGAACAAAACACAGTAATACGTAAAGGTAAGTTTGAAAAATATATCTTATAATTTAGATCCCAAACAATTCTACAATGAAATAATTTTCAAATAATAATTTACTATTCATATAAGATATTTGTTTAATGGGAAGTCATGCAACTGTCAATGTGAAATTTAGTATTTTCTTCAGTTTACACAAATCAAGGTGTTAGATAAATCACTATGTTTATAAGAATGTCTTAAACAAATTGAATTAAATTCAAGTTTTAACGAAATTAATCACATCCGACTCAGTTGTATCCTTTGATACTTTTAACAATGACTAATTGTCCAGTTAATATGATGGGATTCACCTCAACACAATTTTCCATAATTAGGAGCAAATTACACTTCAAAAGTGTACTTTTCAAAACCAAGCTACCTGAGGCTATGTATATGAAATATAATGATCGCTTAGCGTTAGGAAAGCGTGCAGGGGTCTACCCTACTCCGTGATAATTGTAAATGCGACACTGTAGCAACGCTAACTTTCAGCCTATACAATGGTGTTACATTTCCAATTTTGACAAATTAGTATCTTTCTTGTTTGACATCGTGAAATGCGATCCTAAAGGCGACGAGCTCATTCTATACAGTTGCTGTCGATAGCATCTCTAAATCCTCCTGATATAAATCGCTTTCTAATCCGTCACTCTCCCCAAAAAAACAGTTTTGAAAGAAATTCGCTTCCCTTAGGCAAAATCTCTCATACTTGGACCAGACGTTAATGTTATAGGGTTTTATGAATACGGATCCATATTTGGTGATATGTATTTTATCATGGATGGTTTTCAAATACCAAGATTAATTTTGTTTATTGATGTAGATTATTATCCTGATTCTATCTGCTAAAATTATTCTAATATGTTCATATTATATTAATAAAATATCCTTGAATTCGAATATTTACGAAAATGATCCTTGAATTAATTCGAATATTTATGACAAAGATATTTTGAATAGATAAATGTAAGATTACACCTATAGTACAAAAAATAACATGATTGAATTTTAGTTTGCATTGAATAATTTCGAAAACTAATCTTTGAAAAAACATTTATGTAATTCACCTTTCTAAAATTTTAAAAGTTAAAAGATTGGAGGATCTTTGCTGTCAACTCTCCTCTATATGACCCTGAAGTTTTATCGATAACGGAAACACATTTTAAAGGGAAAACTGGTAAAAACTCTTGTACTTCCGGGTTTCTCTGAGAAAATTGAAAACGTGGTCATTTGCTTAGCACAACGGACTCAAGCCTTGTACAAGGGTTTGCCTGTCAAATGCCCCAAGGCTTTCGTCTCAATTTGCCGGATTAAACCATGCCACGGACTTGTCATCCGAGTTTCTCCGTGGAAAGGAAAGCTTTCTCCGAGTTCTATCCTGCATCTCGTGGGTGAAATGTTAAACTATGTTTCCTCCGCTTTCCCTCGAATGACGATTCCGTAAACTGGGTTCTTGCATGTATGGCCACGCGTCAAATTCAAATTATGTCTTGTTAGAGAGATTTGAACCCGCTCGTGAATTTCGGGACGATTGTGATATTACATGCGTGTCCTATAAGCCGCCATTACTATTAGAGCCATTTCTCTTTCGTTGCCAATGAATGGGCAAATTAGCAAAGTTTGCTGCAAATATTTACCAGTCTACTTGAATGAATAGAGCGAGCTCGCTTCGTCATGCTTTCTGTCTGTTCAAAACATTGTATCAACGTTTTCAATTTTCTTAGAGTAAATTAGCTGATTAAGAATACCCTAAACACATGCAGCGTGTTTGGTCACGTCATGTTACAAAAGGTGACAAGTCGAGCATTCAAATTCTGTTTGACTTCCGGTTATTGTTTTTCTCAAATAATGGCGAATTTGCTAAGTCTTATAAATGTCAAATCGAGTATTTTCAGACCTTATCATTTCCATGTGATGTCTTTATTGGAAAAGACAGTAATCAGTTTAGTTGAGCTTTATATTAACATTACACAAGAGAAGATTCTTCGGATTGCCTCGTTGCATTTACCTGAACAATGCTGTGGTAGCTGAAGTGTTACAAATAGCAGTAAATCCTATAATATTGTATCTCTAATAAATTATATGGTTGAACGTTGGCACGCAAGACTAGTGTCAAGACATCTAAATACACATGTATTTTACAAGTGTTTTTTGACTTGTTAAAGATAGATAAGAAACATTTCGGCTCATATGGGTACAAACTATTTTGAAAAAATCTCAAAGGCTCGTCGGGCACGGGGCGTCAATTCATTCCTTTTTAACCCAAATTAAATAACAATGTTTATCTTATTTTTGAAACGGCAGGGGATCGACAGACACTATAAGGTTCTTGAGCAGTTAAAGGGATGCTTTTTGCTATCACGAGCTCTTGACGACGTATCTTGCTTGTCAACGAGCAATGTTCAGAGTCTACTCGAGGTACGGAGCAACATGGCGGCTTTTGTTTCCTCCCACAATTCCGCAGCGCTGAGTACATTCGCCTGTCAGTTCTCGCGTTAGATTGGCCCTTCTTGCTCCGGTGTTTCAGTGGGCTCTGCCAGTATCGGCCGTTTTAGCACAAGACAAATCCAATTTTTGATCATTCACGTGTTTTGAGGATCCCTTGATAGATCAATTATTAGTTGGCGGGCGCAGATCAAAGGGCCATGCCGCGATCAGCGTAATTCAGACCTCGCCGGGCCATATGATGCGATAAAAGCACATATGAATGCGGGCATAACGATTTGTTGGACTAATGATGTATAAGAGAAAAAGATTACATTTTGCCATAGTCTGCGGCAGCGCAAACGCAGCAACTCTCGGCTAACCCTCGCTGCTCTAGCACGCTGATCAAAAGCCTCCAACTAACCCGTCTTTTTCGCCACAGGAAGCAAGATGAGAAATTTCCGTCAATCCGTGCAAGATAAATATTTGTTCTGTTTTGATTATCAATCTAACTCACGCAGGTAGCTTCCAATTTGCAGCCTGCTGCAGCACTAGGTAGCGTTAATGGCCTATATGAAAGTGGAATTATTCGATAGAGTAGCTCTGACCTTACGGCGGCCATGTTGTGGCGAGGTCACGGCCTCGTCTACTTCCGGTTTGACCTGGAACACGAATATTACTGCCGGCTCTAAGTGATTCTACATTTTTCTTTACTAAACGTCTATCTACAGATCGTATTCCTTATAATTCTGAACAGGAACAGTTCCAATCAGTGGGGTTGTTATTGTTTGTGTTTCTTAAAAGTCACTAGTAAGAAAATTTTATTTTTTATTTTTTTATTTTTAATTGATTAGAATCGTCAAACATGCACGTGGGACTTCCAAATACGTCGGAACACGTTTCAGATGAACTTTGCAACAAAAGCATGATCAAGGGTTATTCAGCATAGGCACAGAAATAACCCAAAACCCCGTCACAATATCATTTTAAAACCAACAAAAATTTCATCAATTTTCTTTTTTCCAAATTGATTGAATATTCTATGTACCAAAGACAGGAAAGCCTAAGTAAGAAACTGATTTTTTCGCCACAAATTCCTGGTCGTACTCTCCATTTAACAGTCTCATTAATCATGGCGTATATGCTACATTCTGACTCGAGTGTGATATAGCACATGTCTCTCTATCGTGATAAATGTATCAACCCAAGGCACTTGTACTATAAGCAAGTCTCAAAGTTCGAGTAAGGCTCTGTTTACACGAATATACATTTTTAAAAACAAAACAAAATGTCTTTTATTTTAGAAGATGTTTTGAAAATGTTAATAAAGGTTGTAAAACAGACCGTGAAAACTTCAATCTTCAACATACATGAAATATTCTAAAAAAAATAATAAGAAAAAATAAATAAAGAAAATTATTGTTCTTATCATCATTTGATGTTTTGAATATAAAACCACAGCCGAAAACCTTAAATTTAAAAGCTGTTCTTACTGTCAAAATATTACAAAGTATCACAGTATGAATTTAAAAATAAACATTTGATAAATATAACTGTTTTACACGTGTTATAGCATAATTTAATATTTTGTTGCAAAGGCCACAAAAACAACAAAGTCATTGCATGAAATGTCGCGATGTCCCAAGTTTGCCCTGGAGCATGTCGGGAAGTGTGCTGAATCAGGTCAAAGGTCATTGCTTGTTCTCCTCCTTCTACTCTACAAGATAATAGAAAGGGGCTTTTAAGGAAGGCGATTGAAGCAGTTTTGAGTCATTCAAGGAATCGTTGTGATTTCCCTCTCACAGAGTCGGATTTAACGTGGACAATTAACAAATGGCGGAGCGATGTCAAAATCAGCTGTGAGTTAATAGCACCTTTGCCTTAGCTTGAGATCAGGGCTCTGTGAACATAGGGATAGTCTCTCGCGTTGAACCCTCCACAGAAAGGATAAGACTTTCATGGCATGTATTTTAGGTCATTTGTTATAAAACTGCCTTTGAAATTAAGAGGAGGTAGCATTTGGCCGTTTGATGCAGGGGTAGCAGCGTAATGACGTAATTATTACGTTTATAATCGCAGCCTAAGGTTCAATTAATCTGTCGTTTTCTTTGCAGCTGGCATCAGACCTACGAAGAATGAAAACAACAAAGATCTGGTTATTTCAGGAGTTGTCTCCCCTACCGACGTCTTCTGTTCCGTGCCTGGCCGTCTCTCCCTCCTCAGCTCCACGTCAAAGTACAAGGTCACGGTGGCGGAAGTGCAGAGGCGGTTATCTCCCCCTGAATGTCTCAACGCATCTCTCCTCGGCGGTGTTCTCAGAAGGTTTGTTTGCTTTTAATCTTTTCACAATTACTTGTTGCTTTATAAGAACAAGATTTTTTAAATATACAACTCAATGTCTTGTTATTGAAGGGCATATGAGACCATCCTTGACACTTAAATGGCCATTTTAAAACGTAGTTATCTTTTAATTAAAGTACAATGAACACTTTGCATATCCTCTCACCCTCGACATCTGCCACGTACGTCTTTTGGAATGTATTGGTGACCCTAATGAAAACTGAACTACTATTAGCAATGTGAAGTGCGCGAAGTGTAATGGATATAATGACAGGAGATATTCAAGTCTTTATCCCTGGACGTGTCTTCAGGTGTGGTCAGGTAATTTTACACCTGTCCAGACTCTCGTGTATCTATCATACCTGGCCTTTGTGTAGCCCTGGGCATTGCTTACTCGTGCCACTCGCCATCTCGCTTCTATACAAGCTCTGAAACGAAGAATACTTTTTTCTGCCAGCTTGTTCGACACCCTTTGTCCACATGAGCAGAGAGCGGCGATCCCATGGTTAGCCGCTTAGTTTCATTTCACGCTTAGCTGGATCAAGTAATGAACTAGGTCTTCCCCGACCCCTCATTCAGCCTCTTACAAGCCTACTGAAGTGAGCTTTTTAATCATGTCCCCCCGATCTTGTGTCGTCCTGGCCCCCTGCTGCTCGACACGACACCCCACCGAAACCGTTCCATCGTCCTTTGACACTATTGGTTTTCCCTTTATTCCTCAGCTCGAGCCGTGACAATACTGTCTTGTTGTATTTGATAAGGCGAAGCGGCGCGGAGCTGTTTAGTGTTTCTCCCACGATGGGAAGCCGTTCTTCCCCGACATAATACAGACTTCATATTCACTTACCGCTGTCTGTTTCCCCACCATGGCATTTTTACGCCAGATTTCACGACAAAGTACCCCGGTAAGATCGCCCTAGTGGCTCGATGTTGGGGGTGGGCCAGAGCTTGCCAAGTGCGAACAATTATCACCTTCACAGGCGGATTGTCAGTGGAGATGGGCGACCAGGAAATGTTATACCGTCGGGATGATTATAGAAGATTACTAAGCTAGCACACACGAAAATTCCGTCTACAATTTCAGGGGGAAGTAATTTTCCAAATTTGTCTGTAATGACTCAGATTGGGAACAAATCACGTGACTTTTTTTAAAAATCATTTCCATCATGGTCCAATGATGGCGATTTCTTTGACTTCAAAGGTAAATTTGATGAAGAATTTTTTTAATCGTTGTTCATATACTCCATAGATACTCAACAGAATTGTATCAAAGACTTTGCAAGTGTTCTGAATTATACTTTCGCTCCATTGATTTTTATTTTTTCGTCAAATCAATGTTGAGATAATTTCGTCGTTATCTGTTCCTTTGTTAACTGTTTGCTGGATTAAGTCTACAAGATGTAACTGAGGTTTAATGAGACTAAGCAGCAAGCAGCGTGTTAAATTACTTCACAATATCTTGACCATCTTCTTCTTGAGCGATTCCAGTGTCTTTGATCCCTAACGTTCGACTTGAAGAACTGGAGTAAACCTGCTCAAGACTGCCCTTAGGCACCAGAGTCTCATATTCAAAGAATTTTGGCTCAGTTTTCCAGGAACCGTTATCAGAGATGTTTGGAAGCTTTCCAGAACGTTGGGTTAAGACAAGGATGTGCATTGGAACAATAGCTTTCCAACCGTTCTGAAATATTCTTCATTTGGACAAATGCTGTAAACTGTTTTTTTCGCATATTGCAACAATTACGACACTATGGGTCATTTTGGGATTTTATTGTCTCTTATGAATAGTTTATTACTCAAATTGTCTATTTTATCCAAAACAAATTTATTGAATATTTCAATTCATGATATGTTAAGAATAGACGATCGAAACTATTAGGGAATCGAGTATACATCTACTTTGGTACTTACAATTTTTTTTTGTTCCGAAAGAATGACTTAATTTCTATTTCTATATTTGTATATTTTAATCATTCCGTCTCCGAACACAAACTTGTCAAAGCAAACCCAAGCAGTCTACCAACTGTGAAAACGACTATTTCTCTCTAGTAGTGTATAACGCACCAAATCTATAAATGTTATCGATGGTAATATCGAGCATCGAACGAAATGGGCTCTCTCTTGAGGCGAATCGAATCCTCTTCTACAATTTGCTTGTTTTATCAAGTGTCGCCTCAAATTGTCTGCTATGTAGCGCCACTGTGAACGAGTAAACAGAGAGATGGGAGCATAGTGCTGCTAAGTGATGTAGAGGGTTTAGTTTGAGAAGCATGTGGAAGATTTCGAATTGACAAAAATTATCATCGGATGATAAACGAAATATAACTATTAAACGAAATATACAACTTATTTAATATTTAAGCAAATAGAAAATAATTTATTTTATATCTTCATGTGACAAAAATATTTTTAAAAACATGTCGACTGGATATTTCGTTTCTGACAAAATAATTTGGGTATTAAATATAATTTATGTAAATATTTTTTATTAGTATTCATATATAAAAATTCAAAAGGAAGTAGATTTATTAATCAAATATACCACTAGGTATTACAATCATGTGAAAATTTGAATATTATGATGAAAATATCGTTTTAAAAATGGTCACGTGGTCAAAACACACAACAAATAAGTTTTTTGCACTTGATATTTCATCACCTCATCGACTCTGCCTCTTTAGCCGCTAATATTGTCTTCTTGGCGTGGCTCCCACTCTAGAACTGGTGTGACGTTTCCAATTAGTACAGAAGAAATTTTCTTCAAGAGCAGGGAGTTATACACAAGCTTGACTGGCTATTGTTACCGTGCGCTGCCGCCAAACATGGGAAGCGGCTCCGCTCTTTGGACAAATCCATTTTGCACAGGAGAGTAGTTTGCAAACACGTGTTAGCTGTCTCGTCTTTATTCTCAAAGAAAAGAAGATTGGAGACTATTTTCACGTAAAACTGTTGGAAGTCGAAACGAGGAGACTTAAGTGTCCTTTCACGGAACATCAGAGAAACGCGCTAGAGTAAACCTTGTCAAATCTTGAAATACATCACCACTGCCTTCAAAAAAGTAGTTCTGGTTTCGAACGTCACCAATATGGTGCTTGTCAGTTGGATTTGCTTTTTTGGTTAGTTAATTTATTTGAGTCTTAAAATTTTAGGTTGACGGTTTTCTAACGTTGCCCACTGGAGTCAAATCGTCGACTTTGAGGATTTGCTTTGAAATTAATGAAGATCTTGATGCTTAAAGTTAACGATGTCTCTTTAATTAGATGTCTCATTTGGTGGAAGTTGAGTGTGTTAATTATGGGGCTGTGTCCTCTCGTCCTGACATGTTGTGCTACACAAGTGGACAGTAAAGGTCGCATATGGACCCTTCAAACTATGCAAGTGTGATTACGCCGAAATCGAGCCAATTTCCCACTTGTACAACTGGTTTACTCGCCAGGTGTCGCTCGTTTCGATATCACGAGCCAATCAGCGTTGAAATCGATGACTAGAACTTCAACTCTGTTACGCCAACCCCGTGCTCTATGGCAGATGCGAGCGCAGACGAGAGTAGAATTATGTAGATTCGATGAACTGCGGTGAAAGTAGATTAATGTGAGCATCAGTTCACTGGAAATCTCATCCGTAAAAATCTCTGTTCGAAACGGGGAATTAACGAAATTAGGGAGGACGAAATTTGTCTTGATAATGATGACCCCGTGCTGATAATTTGTCTCGGTTTTGACGAGTGTGAATTACATTGCGGTGTCTTACTCGCGCCAGATGGTCGCTTTCCGGCAGTCGTAAATATATCCAAGCCAACCAAGCCTGATTTCCGGTTGTCGTATAGACATCGTAAACATTTCAAATTGAAACAACTAGTGTTTTAATAAACTGTCACTTGTAGATTTGTTCTGACACGAATGTTACACCTTTTTGTATCTAATCATATACCTTGCTTTATACCTATTTTTCATTTCTCCTTTCAGAGCAAAATCTAAGAACGGCGGAAGATCGTTAAGAGACAAACTAGAAAAGATTGGACTTAGCTTGCCTGCAGGCCGAAGAAAGGCCGCAAACGTAACGCTTCTTACGTCATTAGTAGAAGGTACGTTGAAACAAATTTCAATAAAGTTTCAAAATATTAAACCCTTTTAAAAGGATATATGAGTCGAAAACAAAGAAAACATACAATTTTTCATATCATCTGATAAATATAATTTGAAATGAATAATGAATAGCTTTATTTGGATAATCTTTTCCCAAACACTGTTATGATAATCAGTGATTAGGATATATGTATCAATGGCCATCATCATCATCATCATAGTCATCATTATCGTTTTTTCTTTCTTTTTTTCAATTTTAAGTCAATTTTATTTTATTTCAATTTTAAATCAATTTTATTTTATTTTATTTCAATTTTAAATCAATTTTATTTTATTTCGATTGAAATTAAAAAATTTTAAAGTTCAAATGATTTATTTTATTTCCAGGCGAGACAATACGTCTAGCTCGAGACTATGGGTACATCTGTGAGACCGAGTTTCCTTCCCGACAATGTGCCGAATATAACCTCAGGCAGTACTCAGACCCCAGCGATACCCACAACCGCAAAAACATGGTCCTCGCAGCAAAGTGAGTGGAATTTTGACACTTTTTAAAAGTTTTAATATGCATAACTTTAACTATGAAATATACATTAGACACTATTAAAAAATTACATGTGTTACTTTTGCTATGAAATCTACATTTGACACAATTCAAAAAAATAACATGCATTACTGTTGCTATGATCTTCATTGACATCAATAAAAATTAACATGCGTTACTATAACTTGATATCTTCATTTGACACTGTTTTGAAATCAACATTCCTTTACGTAAATATTGATATTATCTTTTTGTCAACAAAACAAAACTGATTTAACCGTGTCTCGTTTTTATTTGATTTTGTATAAAGGCTTTTTTTAAAAATGCTTTTCGTAATCTCCAACTCTTTTATGCTGATTCAGTAAAATTTTGGGTTTTGAAATATTTTTAAAATTTTGGAGTACCTTCAGTTTAGCAGAGTTTTACTAATTCCGCTTTATGGAAGTTGAAACTTTTTTACTTTACCTAATATAATGAATAATCACACTAAATGTTATGTCCTAGTGCTTAAGAGAGACACATTAGTTATATCTCATCCAAATTAAGTCATAATTCATTCTGCTTAGTCTTGATAGACATGGGAGTGATTTCACGTTAGTGAAATTGACATGCTAATGACAACCAAAATGTCATCAGTTATGCCATCATAGAACGAAATTACACAGTTACACATGATGGCAGTTTTCGATCAAATATATTTTGGAGATATTAATTCAAATATGCTTGACACCTTATGTCATTTACCATCGTCCAAACATCCATTTTACTAAGTATTAGAATTAGTGACGGAGAAAGTTTTAAGTATTTTTTGAAATCTCAGGAGCGAGTCGCGATTTCTCCACTTAAGATATTGACTTGTAGTTTAGCATAGACGCTGCTTTTGCGAAACCCATCATTTCTCATTCCGTCCCAACCTGTCAAATTAATGGAAAGAGATGTTTGAAATGTGTCCAAAATTGCTTAATGTTTTAGCGGTTATCTTATCCGTTTTGTCGGGAGTTAAGCGTCTTTGCGTTAATTATTTGAAGGAGTTGGGTTGGTGAAAATCATTGAAAAATCAATGATTGAATTGAAGGAGATTTTTCACTTAGTCTGATCGCCCTTATAATAATCGGAGATTTCCAAGCGACAGGGCAATTTATTTCGAGAGAATTTCAGGAATATGTCGATATCAATTTTTACTCATTTTATCATTCGAGAAATGTATGTGACAGATTCATTGCGAGGCAGATTTCTCTTCACGCACGATTTGTAGATTACATCGCTTAAAAAACATTAAAAATGGCGATTACTGCAAACTTTGAAATTTATTATATCAATATTTAGAACACTGAGCGGATGTTTTTGATGAGAAAACGTTTCAGACTAAAAGGGTTGATTGATCAAATCAAAAGAATTATTTCCATGAAAGTTGCACCTCAGAGTTCTGATATATTTTTAAGATATGAAAAGAATATTTTTAAAAACTTGTCTCTCTATATCAAACTTTATGATTTATTCATAAGAAGAAAATAATGCTTTAATACATTTTATCAAAAAGAATAAAGTTTGTATTTATTTTTAACAAATTTCGTTTATTTTGCAGGCAAATCGTGAAGGAGTTGACAGATCTTTTAAACCAAGACCGATCTCCATTGGGAAACACTCGTCCCCAGCCTATTCTGGAGCCGAATATTCAGCGTCACCTAACCCACTTCAGTCTAATAACACACGGATTCGGCTCGCCTGCAGTGATCGCCTCCCTAACCGCCGTCCAGAGCTATCTTAACGAAATGTTGAAACTTCTGGACAAGAACTACCCCGCATCTCAAACATCACAGGTCAATAGCGCGGTTCAGATGGACTCGAACGGCAAATCAAAAAGTGAGAAAGACGAGAATCGAAGGGAATAACAGCGCTTAAAGCATGACGGGTGCTATTGAACAGTCACTTCGCTGCCAACCTTTTGAATGTCTGTGTCAAAAAGTGTGGACAGATCCCGCACGTAGTTCTCTACGTGATCAATTTGTGTGCTGACGTCACGGGTTTTTGTGCTTGCAGAGAATGCTGGGACATTCCATAATCTGCGGAATTGTGTTGAGAGTGGGTGGGTACTAAGTCATTCCGGGTGATGTCATATTGGACCATTGGTGCAGTATATATGTTTCTAATGTGACTACCACCAGTCTGCAGGGTATATTGTGACGTCATCAGTGATGACGTCATGTGTGTGCGTGCATGTGGTGCATGAGTCCTGGAGTGTCAAGAAACAATACCTAAAGAAGTCTTCTAACCCGAGCTTCAACAAAACGTTTTCATCAAGGGGAGTGCCTTCCCCAAAATCTGTCTCAATGACATTGCCATGACAACGGAGCTATAATTAGCATCGTGCGTGAGAGTCACGTGTCCCTACGTAAGCAAGAATCCTTTAAATCTATGTGAATGTTAAACAATTTGTAAATTTGATTCAGTTTGAAGTCAGCCTAGTCCTATAGATTCACATTTCTTAGTTTCTATGAAATCATAAACCTGCATTCCTATACCAACAAACGTAGCGACCTATCTCTGTTGTCTACGTATGACCTTTGTCCTTTGTAAATTTGAATGACTACTGTATGATATTACCTATACGCCCACGATGGCGTGTGATGTTATTTATTCTAGTCCAATTGTTCACATGATTTGTTTTTCAAAAGCCTCAAAGACACAGACCTCTGCAGAAAATATACTTAATTTTTGTTATTTATTTACTTTGCCATGTGCAACCTCTTGGCGTCTACTTTAATTTATGAGAATGCCTTTTCTGCAAAGACCCGTTTCATTTGATACTCAGTATACGATATAGCTTATGAATTTTCATTTTCAATTTTCATATTTTTTTCATTTCTCAACGTCCCTCTTAATAAGATAATATGTCAGAGTAATTTTTTATTTCACTTAATTCACGGGTCTCTTTACATATCATGTCTTTATCATTTGACACCTCATGTGTAGAGATTTTCACTCAATCCCATGATGAAAATAAAGTGGGTCAGATTATGAATTCTGTTTGTGATTTTTTTCTTTCACATCAAAGCCTGTTTATTTGATCAGTCGATACTTAATGAGCAAACAGCAGCTCTATCGGCTCTGAGTGGTCAATTTCACCGGTGACGGTAATATATTTGATGGACGCCACATGAATCATTAAAGCATGATGCACGGACTGAAATCAACAAGCTGTAGGAGTGATCCATTGCAAACTAACACGCAACGTTACATACAGGAGGAAGTTATAGGGATACTCGTTATGATCTAATACATCATCGGGGTTTGTCATAAAGCCAGGTGTATCAAAGATATCGCCGATTTATGTGTATGGAAATATACATCGCATTTGTCACTAGCTGCCAATCATCACGATTGATGGGTGATAAAGATTACTTGGTGTCAAGCAGACCTGCTTTATTGCAAATACATTTTGTGGTGATTTAGAAATGACAAACTGTATTGTAACTTACTGTCATCGTTGATCAAACCAATAACATAAGTTATTTTGAAAAGATTATATAAACGTATGTATGTAATGAATTGATAAAGTAAGTAATTTTATTGTAATTGGGTGTCAATTAAGGACATGAACAAATTATAATCCAATATCATCAGATATTTTGAAAAAGATAATATTAACGTATTTATGTAATGAATCGATAACGTAGGAAATTTTCTTTGAATAGGATGTCACTAAAAGACATAAACACATTCAAAGGAAATGTTTACTTAAATTGTGTCATAAAAAGTTACTTCCATCGTTGATCACACCAATATCATAAGTTATTTTGAAAAAGATAATGTACACTTATTTATTAAATGAATTGATAACGTAGGTAATTTTATTTGAATAGGATGTCACGGAAAGACATAAACAGATTATGAAACAAAGCTTTTAAAAGGAAATGTTTTCTTAAATTGTGTCATAAAAAGTTACTTCCATCGTTGATCACACCAATATCATCAGTTATTTTGAAAAAGATAATATAAACGTATTTATGTAATGAATCGAAAACGTAGGTAATTTTATTTGAACTGGATGTCACTAAAAGACATAAACACATTATGAAACAAAGCTTTTAAAAGGAAATGTTTACTTAAATTGTGTCATAAAAAGTTACTTCCATCGTTGATCACATCCATATCATCAGTTATTTTGAAAAAAAGATAATATACACGTATGTATTATATGAATGGATAAAGTTGGTATTTTATTTGAACTGGGTGTCAATGAAAGGCATACATATGTGTAAACATTATGAAACAAAGTTTGAAACGCAATGGTAACTTCAATTGTGAAATAAAAATATTGAATTTTTGTCATTTTTAAATCAACCAATGATTTAAACAGGGTCCCAACAGACAAGGATATTCGCATTTATACAATGCATTATTCATTGATGAAGGAGTGAGTGAATTAAAAGGTAACAACAGTGTTACATTCACCCCCAAACTCTTGTAAAGTTTGAAATAATATCATACGTTGAGAAAAGTTGTATCATGAAAATATGTTTGAGATAATCATTCACCATATGCATAGGGGATCCAGAGTTTATAATTTATTTTTATCTCTTACTCATGTTTTAGTATAAAATAAGATCTTGCGTTAAGAAAACGTAAATCAATTGACAAATGACAATGTCTGAGCTTATCTCTGACCTTATACAAATGGAGGACATAACATTATCAGTTTGCCCCTTCCAAGAATAATTTAATACACATGTTAAAATTCACAACACTGTTTCTAGATCCTATAATATTTTGTAATGATGATGTGAAAGAAAATATCAAATTTACCTAGAAATGCCATTGACATTACAAAATTTATGTTAACAAAAATAAATAAAATTGTCCTTTCTGGTTCTTACTGGGTCCTGAAGGGCTAACACTATTATGCTGTTTTTTTATCCATTTTCCATGTTAAATTGTATGCTAAATAACTGGACTTATTTTTCTACGATTACAAACATAAATATCAAAGAAATATATATCAAACATTTATGATAATAAAAAATAGTTTATTGTTGGTTTGAATGCTTTTATCATATGATTTAACTTTAAGTTATGCTTCGTTATAATTGTATCATCATAACCGTGAACAAATATTTACATGATGTCATGGATAAAACAAACTGTGTCTTACAAGGAAGGATATGAACATATGAACAAAATATTACAAATCAATTCAAACAAAAATAATTCACAAATACAACATCATTTAAGAATATCTAAACTACTTTCACAACAGTAGTTCAATCAATAATTCCTTTTAAACCATAAGACATTAAGGTTATAAATGTTAACAAAACATTGCATTGTTATACCAAAATATCAAACACAGAATACCAAATCTTTGAATGGTTTTCCAAATCATATAAAAACGTTATCAATTCACAAAAAGAATAAATTTAGAAACATTTTAAATCGACAATACCATTACACATATACACATTGACCCTATTTCGTTTTCAGAAAAGTATATATGGTTAAAATATTTCTGAGCACATCTTTCCTGGTTCTAAGAGGCACAGACACAAAGACGATTGAATCGATCTTAGGGCCGCACTGGAGACTATTAGCGTAGTTTGAACGTCTCCAGATCTCCTCTCCGGGATATTCATTATGTTTTGTCAATGAATACGTCTCTGTATACACTGACGGGCAAAAGAAATACTACATGTTTGATATAGGTTAAACAAAATTTTGAAAAAGATTATATATACGAATGTCTGTGATGAATCGATAAAAAAACGGTAGGTATTTTTATTTGAACCGGGCGTCAATGAAAGAATATTAATATTGACACTGACGGACAAAAGAAAAACTACATGTTTGATATAGGTTTGACAAGAACTTACGAATCCATTATTGGCTTTAGCATATTTATAATGATTTGTCAACGAATATGTCTCCATAAACACTGACGGGCAAAAGAAAGACTTCATGTTTGATATATGTTTAACAAAAAAATATATTTAAAAAAAGATAATATATACTTATACATGTACATGTATGTGATGAATCGAAAAAGTATGAATTTTTTAAACTGGATGTCAATTAACGAATACACTGACGGGGAAAAAAACAAACTACATGTTTGATATAGGTTTAAAAAAAACTTACGCTCTCCATAATCGCGGCTTCGGTACATTCATTATGTTTTGTCATTGAAATTGTCTCTTATACACTGACATGCAAAAGAAAGACTACATGTTTGATATAGGTTTGACAAGAACTTACGAATCCATTATTGGTTTCAGCATATTTATAATGATTTGTCAACGAATATGTCTCCATAAACACTGACGGTCAAAAGAAAGACTTCATGTTTGATATAGGTTTTAAAAAAAAAAATTTTTTTAAAAAGATAATATATACGTATACATGTATGTGATGAATCGAAAAAGTAGGTATTTTTTTTAACTGGATGTCAATTAACGAATACACTGACGGGCAAAAGAAAGACTACATGTTTGATATAGGTTTAACAGAAACTTACGCTTTGCAGCATCTCTGTTTCGGCAGATTCGTTATGTTTTGTCATTGAATATGTCTCCATATACATTGCCGGGCAAAAGAAAGACTACATGTTTGATATAGGTTTGACATCCATTATTTGTTTCAGCATATTCATAATGATTTGTCAACGAATATGTCTCCATATACACTGACGTGCAAAAGAATGATTATACGTTGATATAGGTTTGTCTATCACCGCGACTTCGGCAGACTTATATTGCTTTGGCAATTGATTTGTCTCCATATACTGTGACGTTCAAAAGAAAGACTTCATGTCTCATACTTATCTCGACTCTAGTATAAAGTGGTTTGTTTATTGATATGCCCCGTCTGTGTTTATTTGCAAAAAAGACTATAGACTTTGCAGGTTTCACATAAGACAAGAACATATATCGCAAAATATCTCGTCTAGCAGATCATTTATGATTTGTCAATACATGTTTCCATCTCAGTATTCGAATTAAGTTTTAGTCCTCCCAAGCAAGCAGAAATTATCCTGATTTAGTATTGAAAAGCCATTTAATGTGAAGACAATAAGTGTATCTAAAATTATAGTTTCTTGGCGGACAAGAAACTATATCGAACACTGCTACATCTACGCCGGGATGAAAAAGAATCTACAACATCATATAATGTTACGTTTAAGTAAACCAAGTAACTGTAGTTTGCCCATAATATTGTCTCCAATGAACGGCACTCTTCGTTGTTACATATATGGGAGATTCTTTAAGGCCTTTCAATGACTATACTGGCGTGCAAAAGAAAGATTACATTTCCAATCTCATATGTGTGACAATCTCATATGAATAAAATCAAACACTGCATCATCTTCTATGCTCCATCCATTTGAAATATACCATTAAACTGTACCGCTCCATTTAAAACAAAGATTTTGTCAAATTACCATTTTAGGGTTAAACTTACGTGTTCATCGGCATTCGAATTCATCAAATATTAAAAAAAACACAGAGCATGTTTGCCAATGTTTCTGGAGAAATTATGTTTCCCATTTTTTCTGTATTTTGTATATATTGCATAAAGTAATTCAGGAAAGATCAGTATTGTCACTATTCGTGATGAGGAGAGTAGTTGAAGGCAGCTTAAAGCTTACTTCAGTTTAAGTGTATTGTTTACGTTTGATATTACATTTAGAAACAACGTGTACAAAGAAACCCGTAAGATGTTGTAAGGCCAAAATTGATTGAAGTAGTACACTAACTTGTAAAGGCCTCTCAAGAATTTCAAACCTTGGTGTTAAAAACTTTTTTCCAAATAAAATAATTTTTTTCCGTTTTGGGGGAATAATTTTGTTTAAATTCATGACAAATACACATAGTGAACAAAACGTAAGGGATATTACGAACAATTGGTATAATATATAATGATAAAGTAATAGAATTCAAAATATGAAACTTGAAACGTTCCCAACCATTTTTGTAAAATATATGAATTGAGTACTAGTATTCTAAGTAGTTTAAAAGGACAAATGTAGTTTTCATTCTTTTAGAAATCGTAATAGATGAATCGATTGTAATTTGCAAGCTGCTAAAATTATTGAATTTTACTGATTGACTAAAAGTACGATGAATGTTTATTTTGCAATAATCGCTTATCAATCATCTAAAGCCAACAACCAATTGTATGATTAATTCATAAGTACATACCAATCCTATAACAAATTAACAATCAATGACCAAAGTTGAACAGAGAATGCGTCAAAAGAGTGTGTTCACCTAATTAAAAACTTATCGCAAATCTCTTGTGATTTGAATGATTTTGTAATTTCCATAACACTATCTCCATACCCGTGAGAAAGGATAATGGTATATTAATAATATAGTTTGATACCATCTGTTCATAATTTTACAAAGGTAATGTACAATGATGATAATACCTTGTGAACCATGTGGTCAAAATTTTACAAAGGATAATGATACTACCACAATACCTTGTGTTACCTTCCATGTGTCACACTTTTAAAAGGAATAATGATACAATCATAATACTTTGTGTTACCCTGTGTCACACTTTCCTAAAGGATAATGATGCAATGATACGGCTTTGTGTTACCCTGTGTCACACTTTCCTAAAGGATAATGATACAATCATAATACTTTGTGTTACCCTGTGTCACACTTTCCTAAAGGATAATGATGCAATGATACGGCTTTGTGTTACCCTGTGTCACACTTTCCTAAAGGATAATGATACAATCATAATACTTTGTGTTACCCTGTGTCACACTTTCCTAAAGGATAATGATGCAATGATACGGTTTTGTGTTACCCCGTGTCACACTTTCCTAAAGGATAATGATGCAATGATACGGCTTTGTGTTACCCTGTGTCACACTTTCCTAAAGGATAATGATACAATGATACGGCTTTCTTTTACCTTGTGTCACACTTTTCCAAAGGAAAATGATACAATAATGCTACTTTGTGTTACCATGCAGTCACGCGTTTACAAAGGATAAATGTACAATGATAGTACCTTGTGTTACCATGTTGTGAAACCTTAAAAGGATGATGGTACAATGATAATACCTTGTGTACCATTTGGCAACATTTTTACAAATAATAAAGGTACAATGATAAAACGTTGTGTTACTATGTGGTAACACGTTAAAAAAGGATAATGGGACAACAATAATATATTGTGTTACCATGTGGTCACACCTTCGCGAAAGGATAATGGTACGATTATGAAATATTTTGTTACCATGTGGTCAAATCCTTATTAAATGGTATTAAGACAATACCATGTGTTATCATGTGGTCACACTTTTACAAAAATAATGGTACGATGATAAAATCCTGTGTTACCGTGTGGACAAACTTTATTAAGGACAATAGTACAATGATGATAACTTGTTAAGAATAATGGAAGAATGATAATACCTTGTGTTACACTTTAACAAAGGATAATTGTGCAACTATATAACCTTGTGTTACCATTTGGACACACCTAATACAACAGGAACAGACTAAATCGGGTTGTTTCCGTGATGATTAATTTATACTGTCCAAAAATATTAACTTTTTAACTCCTAATGCATTAAATCGGTATTATTGAATGATCTATGGTTGTTTCCACAGATATTATGCCACAAATAATACTTATTTTTAAATATGTTTTATCATCATTTCTCATTAACTCCATTCAACAATAGCTTCTACAAAATTAACTTTTAGTATAACTCTTCACATAATGCATGTAGTAAAGTTTTAATGGACTTATCTACTGCGAAATTAATTCAAACCCCTGATATTCAGATTTTAAATGATTTGAATTTTTCAAAACATAACAATATTACACTTGTTCACTTGAATCCTGTCAGTTTTTTCTAAGTGTGTAGGACAAGTCTTATGTTACATCAAACGTATTATTATGACAGAAGATTATGAAATGATATATAGATATACGTCGCCTTGACATTAATGAATCTACTAAATTATGATAAAAGATATTTTACTGTAATAATTCATTTTTGAAAAAAAAACCTTTACGGTGATCCTTCAATGTCCCAACTTAAATTTGTTTAGTAGATTAAGGTTCACACCGAGGTAGAAAATCTTCTGATTTCAAAACACAACCACAACCTCATCCCGATTCACCTTAAAAGGCTTACAGTGTACCAAATGCCTAATAAATGTCCACATCCAAAACGAAGAGTTGGTCACAATTAAAACAAATGGTTCTATGCCTATGAACGGCGTGTAGTGTGAGATTTTCGAAAATGGTTTCATTTAAAAAAGATTGGAATTTTCGACGAGTTAAGTGTATCGCGCATTGTATCATGAACTATACCACGACGATGCATCGGTGACATCTCTAATCACACCAAAGACGGGTTAGCATGCAGTCCTTCTCAGACACAAAAGTAAGGCACCAACACAAAGTCTCTTCGTCTCAGACACCAACACAGAGACATTCATTACAGAGACATCAGACACATAGTTAACCAATCATAATAAGAACCACATAGATACCCCTCTCCATGATACCAAAGCTGAGATACTCAGCCACAGAAGCACGATGACAGACACAAGACTACCAACATCTTAACTGTTACGCACAGCACCCCATCCAACTTCGAAACTGAGACATGGCTTACAAAGACACAAATCACATAGATAATCAAACGCCAATAGAAACACATAGTAGCCAAAACGACGGCTTGGAAGAAGGTGCTCAAAGACAAACAAAAGCATACAGATTTCCTAAATTCCCCATCCAACATCGAAGACAACCACTACAGGGACACCATACACACATATATCTCAAACACCCATAGAAATAATTAGACACGCCTCCTCAAGATAAGTCAACACCCAAACAAAGACATCAACATGAAGACATTACCTATAAAGACATCAAACAAGCAAATAAACTTTAAACACATGCATATGCATGTATGAACACCCTATCCTGACACCAGAAGTTGGACACCACCTACAGAAACACCAACCACGCTTATATCATAACTTCAGACACAAACACACCAACACCATAACACCAGACACAAACACACCAACATCATAACACCAGACACAAACACACCAACATCATAACACCAGACACAAACACACCAACATCATAACACCAGACACAAACACACCAACACCATAACACCAGACACAAACACACCAACATCATAACACCAGACACAAACACACCAACATCATAACACCAGACACAAACACACCAACATCATAACACCAGACACAAACACACCAACACCATAACACCAGACACAAATACTCCTTCATCCAAACACCAGTATATAGACAGACTAGCAGAAAATCTAAAACAAAGACTACAAAGACAGAACAGTCATCTTTTCTGTACTTTATTGAGTACATAATATTTGAATTACACTTGTGACGTCAGCCTCTCTATCGCTCTACTATATTTCAGTAAGGGAGAGGTGTATTTAAAATCAAGTTTTTCACTTGAAGTTTCAATTGTTTTGATATTTCAAGTTATCTTTCTGAATAGGCATTAAGTTGAGTGGGATTTAAGTCGGTTAATTTCCTAGTAACTCTCCATTCCACGGCTCTATTATTTTTCAGGAATGGAGAGTTACTCGGACATTCACCTGTACAATAGGCATTAAGTTGAGTGTGATTTAAGTCGGTTAATATCCTCGTAACTCTCCATTCCACGGCTCCATTATTTTTCAGGAATGGAGAGTTACTCGAATATTAATCTATACATAAATACTAAAGATGAATTTGGACCATTTGATCGATCGATATTCTTTTTTGAATATCATTGCACTCGAAGAACTGTATAATTCGTCAACCGAAGCAAATTCTTCTAAGATACGTGACCACGTAAGGCTTTTGAAATGTTGACAAACTTCTGGTTAACCAGTGTTGTACTCGAAGGACTGTATAATTCGTCAACCGAAGCAAATTCTTCTAAGATACGTGACCACGTGAGGCTTTTGAATTGTTGACACACTTCTGGTAAACCAGTATCAGTATATGTGTAGTGTTAAACGTTTTAAAAATTCATGGATTTAAGAAACATTTACACTGTTTACAATGAAGTCGGTAAATAACCGCAATGGGGATGCATTGCAGAGTCATTAAGTACACTGTTCTGTTTACTGATCCCGTAGATTAAAACTCGTAGCAAACTGTTAGAAAAGTAAATACTTAATGTACGAATTGAAAGCGATGACAAGATAATTATTCTACGTCTCTTTGAAGGCAAATGTAATGCAATCGAATACGCAATTATCATTTAATGATTCATATCGATATTTTGTAAGATTTTAGGTCATTGAGTACAAACAACAAACATGTGTACTTAACAACCTTCGTTTTAACAAACATGAGTGCATTATTGATGTACTTAGGTGCGAAGTATTCAGGGTGGAATTGTATAATCGTTAGAGATAAGCATCAAAATGTAATGCATCGCTACGTTTGTGGGGCACTGTGAAACAGTGTTTCCGTCCCAACTCTAAGGTTCTTATAAAAATAGATATATCATTTATATCTTTGAGAAATGAAAGATAATCGGACAGATAAGTGAATAAGTGCAATTTTAACTCAGATGTATAGATGTCGTTCCAAAACTGCTCCTTCCCTTGGTTTAGAAAAGGGAAAAGGACAATTCAGTATACAGTTTTCCAAATATGGGCAAGTATGAAAATCCAAAATGAGATATCACTTATAAATACATACATTTTATTTTTTGTTACATGTATGTGATAATGTTTGCTGTCTCATTTTCTAAAGCATTTACTCTTTCAACAGATTACTATTAAATGTACAACGTACTTTGTTTTACTTGCTATAGCATTCACTCTTTCCACAGATTACCATTAAATGTACTATGTTTGGTGTCTCACTTAATAAATAATTAACTCTTTCCACAGATTACCATTAAATATACTATGTATGGTGTCTCGCTTTCTTTAGCATCCACTCTTTCGACATATTATTATTAAATGTATAATGTTTGTTGTCTCACTTTCTATAGCAATGACCCTTTCCACATATTAACATTAGGAAGTTTGGAGAACAACAGGATTATTGGAGTGCAACTTTGAATGATGTCACACTGAAAATTATCTTGAAATTTCAACCTTACATCAAATGTTTTAGGAAATGTAGATAAACACTAACAAACAAAAATTTATCAAGTTATTCCTTACTTTGAAGATATCATCCATTAATAATTTAAATAGTACAAATTGCCTTGATTCAAAATGTTGGTTGAATCAAGCCACATGGTTTCATTTCTATTAAAGATTTTAAGTTCTTGAAATGAAATGAAAGTTAGATAGTACATAAGTTGTCGTTCATTATCTTCTAATAAAGTATAAACTGTTTAAAAACGTGAGATAAATTAACGTAAATGGCCATTAAAAAAGACATTAAGTAAAAACGTGAACTATTCGAAAGATCAAAAAGTATACACAAAGAACTTAATTAAGCAATATTGTCATTGGGAAGAAACTAAACAATAAACTTTTGATTTTTTAAATAAAAAATATAATTTTAGATCCCAAGTTGACATTCATTCATTTCCTTCCCCTTACTGTTTCATTTTCTAAAACAGTATCATTTACGAAGTAGTGAGTGAGTTATTGTTATACGCCGCTTGGGCAATATTTCAGTATTTAGCGGCGTGAATTTACGAAGTTAATGATGCTTATAACCTTTATGCAATTATTGATATTGATAAGTTCTCTTTTTCTTCGTTTTTATGTGAAACTAACCCAATAACAATTTGTCCTTTAAAAGAAAAAACTTAATACTTAATACATTAAAGACTGTCTTTTCATTTAAGCCGATTTTCGAACTATTATTCGTCATTACCATAATATCGTATTGAATTCATTTCGCCCACAATGCCCAACTATAATTAAGATTATACGTTAAGTATATCTCCACTGAGGTCATGTGGAGTCACGTGTAACAGTATAAATTCAAACACTTTCATCTTTATTTAGTAAGTACTAAATTTTTGCTGATCTGTTTTGATCCTCGACACATGTAGTCCTCTATTCCTTCTATAACCCAACCCTGGGACTGTTCCATTATACAAATAGGTAAGTGCATAAATCTGTCTTGACTTTTGTAGAAGTTTAGGCATGCAGAAGTTTTGGCTTGTAGAAGTTTTGGGAGTTAACCAATAAGGAGCTAGACTGAACTAAAACCTCCCGTTTGATGCACTGTCATAACGTAGGACTAAATTTTAGGACACTTGGTGCAAGAATCCAGATAAAAATATTTAACCTTAATGTTTTAATTTGTCTTACCCTCAGTTTTTCAGTTCCGTTTTCATGTGTCGGCACATGAATGTCTGGAATAATTTTGTTACATGCTAAAACGACATTTCAAATTGTCATGAATTTGCATTAAGTGTCCACGTCTCTCTGTAATGTCGAGGAAGTCGTTTACATTCAGTTTACTTTGAAATGAATTTCTGGCATCTGAAAGATGTCATTTGTATCCTTTTGTGTTGAAAGGAAACTGTTTCTTTTTTGTTCCTTTAACATGCAATAAATTGTGTTTCTTTAACAAAAAAAACAATTTTGTTTCAATTTACGAATTTGGTAACATCAACGCCCAAAACTTTCAGTATTATTCAAGCATTGTAGACATACGATATCTTAGAGACGAAATGATTTGGGTTTAACGCCGCTTTCAAAAGTATTTCACTTATATCACGGCCGCTAATATCATGACAGAAAGAAAGCCCCCAACACTACTGTGGATATGTATTGTGATGGAACTTACAAGCGATGGTACTGCAGTGCAGTATAGCACCTCAATCTAAATAAATTTAGATCAACAGATTTTTTATTTTGTCAACAGTATGACCAAATATAAAACCTGTTGATCTAAATTTATTTAGATTGAGCACCTAAACCTTACTATTTATAGAAACTACAGACATTGTTGCCGATTCGCTGGCGGGATTCAAACCGTGGACATCTTGATCCGACCCGGAACAAGCTAACCATTGATGTTGAAGTTGAGAAAAAAAACTTTGGTTATGAATATTAATTTGAAATTAGGGGAATTTTGAATGCGATAACTTGGGGAAATACCCACCTCCCCTCCCGACTCTTAATGGATATGAAATAGATTTCACGTTAAAAAGATTAAACAAATTCCCAAACAATCCGATTCCCTAAATAGCACCCCGCCCTTCCCTAAAAGAGTAATATTTTATTAACAAGGACATATTTTGTTTTATTACTAAGTATTTGTATAGTGCCGATATACAGCTCAAAGGCGCTTTGGCTTTCCTCGATCATTGGATATCAGTCTTCATGACACTTAGTAACATATCACGATTAAATATATCCACAGACTTGAATTCAAAATCTATAACGTTCTTGTATCAGATTTCTTTCTCTGGACAAAGGAAAATGTTACATTGCAACCTATTGCTTGACTTTTAAATGATTTCTTTGAAGAAAGAGCTAAGTCCGCTACACGAATGCATTTTCCAACTTAAATGATTAAACGGTGTTCATACCAAACATTCCGCATGTAGTTTTCGCTTCATAAGATCTTTCTTTTTTTTTTTTTTTAACGGCAATCGGGAAGAGAACACAAATGTATTAATTGAAGAAAGATATTTCAATATATAAAATGCGTCGAGCCTTTAAGATTGTAGGCGCATGTTACACTATAGACCGTGCTAAGAACCAAGTCGGTTGCAAGCCTCAACGTTTGAGTTCGCTATGCAATTAAGAACATCATTATTTCTTCAAAAATTATAATGTACAATGACATTTATAGTTCAATCTTAAACTTAACCTCAAAAACAATACGTTTCCTTTCTCAACAAGTGCCAGATTTTGACACGAAGAAAACATGCGACCTTTTGTTTGACCTTTAACCCGACACGCCCCTCCCACATCTGTCGGACGCCAATCAAAATCGTCCACATCTTTAAATGTGTGAACAGTTTAGTATTTTGCTTTTCAATAAAATCAAGATTAAAATGCGTTATTTACTTGATATCAAAAGTAGAAATATCTTTACTTGATAATATGTTTATCCTATCGAGTGTGGTACATTGTTTATGTTGTCAGTTACACGGTCAAAAGTGGAATTTTTGTTTTCGAGATAATTAAAACAAATTGTCGAAATAAAAAGACACATTTTCTGTTCACAATATTACAATGATCGTGATGATTGCATTTAATTTCATGCAACAACATCATACGTCAGGGCATTGTTTGATGACATCGTTCTTATCAGGCATAGAATGACAGAAACAAGTTCAAATGATATTTTCACATTTTAGTTCAATTTCGGTTATTTCTGATATATCAAGGGCACTAATAAAATAAAACATCCAATTCGAATCGTCATATGTAGCATTTGATTCATATCTTCCGGCCTGTTTAAAATCGGTCTAGTTTCAAGGAATAAAAGATTCAAAATATTAACTCTATGAAGATATGAAATCCTCTGCACTAGGACTCAGTGGAGAGGATATCTATCGAATTAAAGATGCTATATCATACTTGCGATATTTTAAAAAGTATTTTTAATGTATACGTTGTATTTTGAGAAAAATTTTGCGACCAAACTTGAGAAAATCGGACCAAAATTCATTAAATAGGAGATAATTTACCAAAAAATACCGAAACGGCAGTCGACATAAGGGCGAATCAAGTGTGGCCATTTCACAACTTCAGGTTTCTAAATGTACGCTTGAAAACCGTCTTTGTCGCGCTCAACTAGATTTTATTTTATTTTTCTCCGAATTAGGGAATTCGTTGCTGTCAAAGTTGATACCCATCGAACGCAATTACGGTAGTTGAGACACTAAATGCATGCTACAAGCATAATGATTACGTCACCGAAAGCGGGTTCGTTAAATGATATTCCCTTTCTACGAGGGTACTGTGCTTTGAGCGTCGAAATAAGTATATTATTGTTGATAAAACAATCTAAACATGATATCAAAATTTCGACGAAAGATTTTTCTACAAAGTGATGTATTTCATTTCTCAATAGCTAAGTTTCATCCTGAACCGCTTGCAAGTATGATACAGCATCTCTAACTCTACGAAGATTTAAAATCCTTTGCACTAGGACTCAATGAGAGAACAACTATCGAATTAGCAAGTTCTTTTCTCGGTGGAGTTAATATTTTAAAACTTATATTCCTCGGAACAAGGCCGATTTTGATCAGACTGAATGTCTTCTTACATATTCTCTTTGACAGAACACTTATATGTCTGGTTTGACAAAATGATCATGAATATTCTTTTGGATCTAATTTCCAATTTCTTTACGTTGATGTTGATGCATGAAAACTTTTGGCTAAGGACGGATGTATGCACATCGCACAGATTAATAATCAAATCAGTTACGGTCAAAATGTCATATGCTCAAAAATGAAACAATGCTATACTGTATAACTATCTAACCAAATAGGATTGTAAACAGTGTTCAAAATTTGTTTTAGTCTCTTCAAGCTAACAGGGCTTGAAAATACAACCAGCCCTCAAATAATTTGTGATCAAAATGTCATATGCTCGAAAACTTGAACACTGCATCTAAATGAACATAGTATGGTTGCAAACAATCAGGCGCATTCGCCTGTCGTGAAAATGAACAAATGTAAAGTTTGTAAAAGGTTATGACTCTCTGCCATCTGTCATATAAACACTGTGGTTGCGAAATAAACATAGACTCCAGAATGGGAAGTTAGAAAAATTCATTTTTTAGGAGGATAACCCCAATTTCTTAAGAAAATGGTCGTGTTTGTACCAAAAAGAAAATGTACTGTGAGATCCTTCTATTTCTGCACCCTTTCACTTTGTTCACCCTCCGCTTCTATCTATCCTATCTACCTTTTTTCTTCTTATTAGTTTGGTGATATAATCAACAGCGATTGATTGATTTGATTGTACCATCTCTTTTCTGTAATAAAAAATAAAATAAAATAAAAAATAAAATAAAAGAATGGGAATATCAGCAACTCATTCGTGACTTAACTAAGTTGATTTCATAATGTGAACTTTGAAATTTCTTTTTTTGTTATGTTTCTTACTAAAGACATACATATTTTTAAATGAATGCATTGAACGTCTTTGTATCATACAAGATGGGCATTTGGATGTTTCAAGAGCACCTATGCTTATAGGTTTTGTATGATATTTCCATTTGATTGAATATAAAAGGGAAAGCTTCTGGTAGATGGATTATAATTATTTATTCATATGCTGCAATTAAATTGCTAATAACCGATTGTAATAAAAAGAATAATAGCATGAAGTTTCAATTTGTTTACTTTTATTGACATAAGACCAAAACATAACACAATTTAAATGTTAAAATCTAAAACTGAAAAGCATAAAATGATAAAATGTCAGTTCTAGACTATAAAACGATAGAATGTTAAGATCAAAGGCGCAGCCGTTGTTTCTTATGCAATTCAAATACATCTGCACGTGTCTATTTCACAAACAAAGAAATCAACAACACATTTTTGCATTTAGTTGGTGACAGCTTGACACGAGATGTCTATATCTGAAATTTATACGTCAACGCCAGTTGTTGATTGCAGCCTTCAACGTCACTTCATTTGCATATTTTTACACCTCTGTCAACGCAAGCTGGCGGGTCTCATGCTTTTGGATTTAGCGGAGTTAGATGAAATTGACGGTAGGTAGTCCATCATTGTATGTCTGTCTTTATGTGTCAATCAAGGGAGAACGGCGTCGATTTCACTGTTGTAAATTGCAGTGGGCTCGTTTCGAAATGCTCGTTGCACAAACTGATGTGGTTGATATGAGCCCAGATTCTGGATTTATAATAATAGGATTGCTGGGCTGATTTTGTAGTGTTTTGTTTCTTATTTGCACAACAAGTATGTAATTGTCAATTTGTCAAAAAATATTTTTTTTGCTAACTTCTGCGAAATTTTAAACGTTATTCCCTGTTATTATTATCATTAACTAATTGTGTAAAATATTTAACACTAACAGCCTACATATGCAAATGAGACCGGGAACCCCTTATTATCTTAATGATGGTAAAAGTATTTAAACAGGCTTTGCGCAATTAATTCAGAAATGACTTTTCGTCTTTTAAATTTTACCGGCTTTGTGTTATTGTTAATGTCACATATGAAACCATATTGAAGTAACACATGTAGCAGAATTAGCCTATTTGGCCTAGGAGGCACTCAATCATAAGCATGGTAAAATGTCTTGAAGATACTATTTTATTGGTTCTCTACGGATTTTCACACGATAGCGAATGATGCATAATTTAGTTTGGACTTCATTTAAATTGTGTATACAATGTAAACAAGGTGAGAAGATAATGATTCGTACAACATGATAGTTATTACATTGAATTATAATGTAGAATGTTCGTATGAAGAAAAGGGTTACTTATTTAACGGGTTCGAACCACAGAATATTTCAATATCGCGCGTCCTAGCCACTACACTATCATATCTAACTCATGGTTGGCAATGTATTCATTGGAATTTAGTTCTGTCATCAGATAAACGATACAGGTAGGCGAAGACTTATAGGTGTGAATTCAAAAACTAGGGTTTTTATTTTGATCTAAAAAATGAATCCAGGCGTTGTCAAATCTTTCACTGTCGTCTGCGATTGGGGTGTAGCGATCTCAATGCTGAAAAATTTAAGAGACATATATCTGATAAAGCAGATCGTTTGGACCCTCTTTATTACTTTATCGTGTGTTCAAGATTCGATTTAATTTGATCGAACACAATGTCATTTGATTGAACAAATGGCTTTTCTTTAGAAACAATCTTATATGGCCATGTATCCTTGAACACTGTTACCCAATCTGAAATATTGAAATAAGTACATCAATTTTTATAATTGAACTAAACGTTTTGCCTCAGCAACTATGATACTGACTGCAAATATAAAAATGTATACAGCCATCATTTCCAATACATTTATTTCCAATAAACGAACTGTGATATCATTCTTAGACATCATTTCACTATATGCTGCTCTTGTCATGATCGTGTTCATATATTTTGTTGTTGGAGCGGTCTTCACATAAGCCCACTCTAGCTTATTGACCAATCCAGTCCTTTTATCTTTTCATGAAATAAATACGTTTAAACCAAAACACTTTTGGAAAGTAGATATTCAAATCGAATCTTTTGATTCGATACTGTGAGGACACAGGCCTATGAGTACAAACTAAACCTTATTGATACAGACAGCAAAATGTTGTACAATCTGAAATGACAAGTGTATTTTTCGTTTGTCAAATGCATAAAGAAGTTATTTTGCAGTTTTCAGAGATAGTTGTTGATTTTGGGATGACAATAAAGCAGTAAATTTGGATGTACTCTGAAACAGATAGAAATACGATAACAAATACATCCGTCTTGAATAAATGTAAACTGGACAGAAAAGCAAAAAATTATATTCGTTTTCAACCAATTGGAGAATATATGAGATCTGTGATACATGGAGTTAGTTCCAGGATGGTCAACAGTTGAAATCTGCCAAATGACATTCTATGAACTTGACTTATTATGATAATTATGTATTTCTAATGTATCGCTCTCCACATGTCCTTTTTGTACTAAACTCGACTTCAAAACTGTTGTTTGTTGAATTTAATCACTTCACACGAGCTCTAACCCTTTGAGAAATACGACTATCAAATTAAAGGAAATTATCTTCAAATCACAATCTTTACCTTAAGAAAAGTGTTGTTATTTGCTAATTTGTCAACATAATTATTTCAACGTCCATTCAACCAAACCAGGTTCTTTATCCATATACAAACCTACAAAAAGCTAGTCCCGTTTGATGTGGTCATTATTAACCATTCCGGCCCATTATGGTCAATTTTCAAATAAGTCACCGACGATGGTCACTCCCAAATCCCAAGGAACTGACCAGAACCCCCCGCCAACCCCCGATGAAGCCAATAATCACTGCCCCATTGTGGACCAAGCTTCGTTGCTTCCTTCGCTTTGCTCTCTAATTTCAGAGTTGCTTAAAGATCGGGCGGTCACTCGTTAGCCATCATTTAGTCCCGTGAAAGATTTCCCGGTTTTCTTTGTGTCCAGGGTTGATGCAAATTGCTAGGATAACATTGAAAGCGACGCCAAAGACGCTGGATGTACAAGTTGGAGAAGATTTATCCATCGCAATCAAAATGTTTAGTTTTGACTTTGTTCGTTGGGACAAAACCAAGCCGCGTTATGACAAACCGTCAAATAAGGATAATATTTGATTTTTGAATCATTGAATTAATTCCATATTTTGTGATTTTTTGTTTAGATGTTTTTGGCTTTGACCATGTCAGGTTGTCCCAGGAGTTGTCATTATGTTGTCGGAGTATCGGATAGGCAACATCTTGGTGTCGGGTTCTTAAAGCTTGTTATTAAACCGTCACATCGTGCAGGACTGTTATTAACTAACGGATGCCTTCAATGGAGATTTTTAGATTTTTCTTTATTTCGTATAAAATTTAAACAGTAATGAAAATTAGAGCTAGGTTGTTAATTTTCAGGAAATAGGTTGACATAACCTTTAAACTATAATGAGAATTAAATTACAAAGTAGAGACAAATTATCTCAAAAGAAATTTCGAAATGAAATATCACATTTAATTTGTCGGCAAAGGTTATTTTGAAGCTTTTAATTAAGAAAAAAATATGATAATGGTTAACACAAGGTCGACATATGAATTTCCTCATCTTATAATTATTTGTTAATCGATCCACTGACTAATAAATTAGTGTCAGACATATGTACACACATTATACACAGATACTAATGAATAAATTTAATATTTGAGTGTATAATATTTCGTCTGGGACACACTTTTTTACATGAACTGATTAAATTATTTCAAGCATTGGAGCGAAAGAAAACTTTACATTTCTGTGAGGTCTGTAACACGAACAAGAAACAAGACGACAGTTTTATTAGCATAAACATTTACTTGACAAAAACACTTAATACTTACGAAAAACGAACTTCAGAAAATACCGGACTTCAAATGGGGTCGAAAAAAGAAAGAACAACTTCGACACTTGATCCATCGATACACAAAGTTTCGTTAAGAGGTTATATTCAATCTTTTTGCAACAATGTCCGGAAATAATATCTCAAACTTTCTATGTTAAAATGGTAAAATACTGTAATTAAAAAGACCAAAAGGTCACCATTTACGACCTGTTTCGTGTAAGATAACATCGTAATAATATATTCAATAATTATAAGTTTTTGTCCGGAAAGTTACTTACTTCATGTGGTCATTATCTATCATAAAATCAACAGTTGGCGCCAACAACCGAGTTTAACAGTGATATGTTCTCAGTCGTAACTGTAAACAAAATAAAGGTTCGACTTATGTTTGACGTAACCAAACTTAGTCAACATTTCACTTAGGAAACCCCAGGTACCTTCGTTATAGTAAACACGTACAGAAAATGAATATTCACCCAATAGAATAACTTAACCTTAAATACAATGCCCCTATGACAAATGAACATTAACTAAGGTTCACAACTCCAATTATATACACTTCACTAAGGTTACCTAAACAACGGTCACATTTGTACTTAATGAATATTCATCCAATAAAGACAACTTAACTTTATGTCAAATGACCTTCTTACAAATGAACATTAACTATGGTTCACAACTCAAATTATAAACACTTCACAAAGGTAAACTAAACAACGATCACATTTGTACATTATGAATATTCACCCAATTGAAATAACGTATATCTGTGTCCAATGTCCCTTTGACAAATGAACCTAACTAAGGTTCACAACTTCAAATATAAACACTTCACAAAGGTAAACTAAACAACTGTCACATTTGTACGTTCTGAATATTCACTCAAAAGAAACAACCTTTACTTTATGTCCAATGCCCCTTTGATAAATGAACCTAAGGTTCACAACTCCAATTACAAACACTTTAGCAAGATCACCTAAACCACGGTCATATTTGTACATTATGAATATTCACCCAATAAAGACAACTTAACTTTATGTCCAATAGCCCTTTGACAAATGAACATTAACTAAGGTTCACAACTCCAATTACAAACACTTCACAAAGGTAAACTAAACAACGGTCACATTTATACGTTCTGAATATTCACTCGTTTACTTTATGTCCAATGCCCCTTTGATAAATGAACCTCAGGTCCATAACTCCAATTATAACCACTTCACTGAGGTAACCTAAACAAAGGTCACATTTGTACAAGTTAAAATGTCCAGTATTACAGTAACTCTCCTTTTTAAAAACAATATTTAAAATCCCATCAAAACCGTTAGCAAAGAGCAACAGTCCAACTCTGTAACAAACATCACTCAAAAATATCTATCCCTTTGATAAAGCAACCACTTCGATTCATTAGCGATTCCGGTTGGTAGATAAATTGCTCGATAAGTACGGCACATATGAGGGAGGGGGTGTTAGAAGGTGGGGACATAGCGTTCTCCCTGGGGGGACACAAGCTTTATACAACACCTGTTTAAAGCAGGTACACAGGTAAATGGCTGGATTTGGCTTCACAGCTGTTTGCAAAGTGACTAAGATTGAGAAATCATTCGGACCAGGATACGTACGTGTTTATAGTGACGCGCGGGGCCAGCTTTGCCAGTCATCAATTATTAACATGCCTTTGTTGATTTCCTAAATATGAGTGTTTGAGGTATATCAATAATGAGATAAATATCTTGCCTAATGCATTATAGCGAAATGTACTTTCATTAAGTAGCATTAAACTTTTAACAGGATATAAAAGCAATTTAAGGTGTGTTTATAAATGTAACAACATAAGGAGCGGTCTTAGTAAAACACATCGACTGACAAAGGTTAATTTACGAATTTACCTTTCACTCAAATGGCAATAGAGTAAAGGACAATTGGTAATATTTGTCAATGTACGAATTTTATCTTATACGCAGGTGTTGAAGTTTGGGCTAAAATATTAGAAAGTAGAAGAAAAAGAAGTATTAGTATTATTAGAACTACTACTACTACTACTAGTAGTAGTAGTAGTAGTAGTAGTAGTAGTAGTCGTTGTGATGTTGACAGAAGAAGAAGTAGTAGTGGTTAAAATGTATTAGAATTAGTAGTTCTACAATAAACAAGTAGAAGTAGTAGTACTAGTAGTAGTTGTAAAAGTAGCAGTAGCATTAGCAGTAGTAGTTGTAGTTGTTGTAGTTGTTGTTGATGTCGGCGTTGTAGTTAACATGGTTGTTGTCTTGTGGCAGTGTTTTTGTTTTTGTTTTGGTAGTAGAAAGGTTTTGTTGTTTAAATTGTAGTAAACGTAGACGTACGGTAGCAGTAAAAGTAGCAGCAGCAACAAAGTATCAGTAGTAGACGTGGAAATAGCAGAAATAAAAGTACATAATACTAAACACTGTTGTAGCATTTCTTATGTTATCAGGAGCTGAGGATTGTCGTTTTTCAAATGGATTTTTTGAAACAATGAATGTCCATATTTCTACGTTTGAACACTCAAGTAGAGCTCCACGTCAATCATGCAGAAGTGGATAAGTCCAACATTTAGAAATAACCTAAAATCTTGTACCTTCCCTTTACCTACAATAATGCAACTGAAATAATGAAAATGATAAAAAATGTCTAGGATTGTTTTGGCAATTATCGAAATTCATCGAAATAAGCTCAAAATTGGCAAGGAAGGCAATAATATCTTCAACTTATCCATTATTTTCAACTCTACATTATACTTACGTGTAGTTCTACTTAAAATCAAGAACCTTCAAATTAAAAACTTAACGATAGTAGGCCTATCGTCATATTATCATTTCGTTCTGACTAATAGCCGTAGGCCTAGTTATTATATATGTATTTTGATGTTATAATACTTAATCCTCATGTTTTTACAAAAAATATCAAATAATTCTAAATTACAAATTATTAAGTGTTTTTAATATACATTTAATTATCCCAAATAGAAATGAATAACATCGTCTCTCAACCACTTCTAGTGTGTTAGACAAACAACGAGAGTCTCTCAGTTCCATCCGTACAGCCCAAGTCCGGAAACTCCGCTCATCACTCGACGATCAAATAAAGCCTTGTTGTGTCTGCAAACGTCGTAACACGGAGCTTGGCTTGCATTTGTCCTCTGACATCCTTTCTGCATACAGAGCTACACAAGCTACTTTAATTCTCTGAAAAAGGCTGTGACTTGTGAACAAATCCCGTTCCATTTTGGCTTTATTGGAGCTATTCATTCCGTGTAATAGCAAGGTTTGCATAACATCTCAGCGCATTTGACCCATCAGTTTCAATTGATAGGATGATTCGGCTTCGCCTCGGCTCTCTATGGCGTTCTTTGATGGCACCGTGGTCCGAGGATTCCTTATTAGGACTCTAAGAGCTGGATGGTTTGGTAATTCCGAAAATGGTTTGTTATAACGTCTTCGTTTTATTATTTTTGCGTTTCATTATTACATGCTTGGTTTTATTAGTTTGGTGTTTTATGGTTATATGTTTGGTTTTGTTATTTTTGCGTTTTATTATTCCATGCTTGGTTTTATTATTTTGTGTTTTATCATTACATGCCTGGTTCTATTATTTTGGCGTTTTATCATTCCATGCTTAGTTTGGATTTATTTTTTGTAATTTTGGTATTAGGGTCGTTGATGTATCCACCAATGAGTTTATATTGTAATATATTGGTTATTTGTTATTGAAGTTGTCGTAGAACGAGTTTTACTCTGTGTTATAACATCCATACTTTGTTTGATTTCTTTCAAATTTGATATCCGTTTTGTTCAATTTAAAAAATAATAATATCTTTTCGTTGTTAATATTATCCCCTTTTTATTACTGAGCAACGCATTTGTTATATATATATAATTTTAATTTTCAATGAAATATGTCATTATTATTTATATTCTAAACAAAACAACAAGAAGATGATCAGCACAAGTATTTCAAAATTCGAAATTCAAAATCTACTTTACAAAGACAAAAACTTATTTCACTTTCGATTTTCACTTATGCTACTTCACGACAGCTTTAATCATTACGGGAAGAAAGCCTGCTAAACCACTTCAACAGAGCCTTGTAGTGAAACCTGCAAATGGCAAACTGAAGGTCACAAACCATGACCAATATGGCCGTAGTTACAATGTTCATGTAGAAGTCAGACCGGGATTCGAACCCAAACTTGACGGGTAGTAAAGAAAACGACTTAAAGGGGCAGTAGCACGTTTTTAGGAGAATATAAGGTGATTTCAGGAAAATCAAAATAAATGGTTCCGACTGAGAGATAATGTATTCAAACTAAATGAAGCAGTAATAAATCAAATATATAATGTAAAGTTCAGCCATGTCATTCCTTTTCTTACACAAAATGAATTAAAGGTGTTCACCTAAAATGGCCGCCAATGGATTTCAAGCGAATCTTTATAATTAGTTTTCTGACTATGAATGATTGGTTTGCGTTAAGAGATGTTTGACACTATCAAAATAATACATTTAGCATTAACGTCCAATTATCAGTGAAAATTTAAAAATATAAAATCGTCAAAAACGTACCACTGCCCCTTTAAATGTACTGTATCACTTTTTATTGATGGTTAATGGTTAATTTTTACCACTTAGATAATCGTTTATGGGAATACAGAAGAAGACACGAGATACCTACGAGACATATAAGTAATAAACATATATAGATTAAGATATATTATATTCAGAGTGTATATCCTCTCACAACTCAACCCAATTACACAGGCAAGATAATTTGCAATGTACAATGGATAATAATGCGCGAAAAAATTGATTATCATCAGTTGTTGTGAAAACTGTGTCAAATTTCAAGCGAATTATCCATGTGTCCATTCAGAGTGATCACATAAAGTAAGAAAATGGATTCGTGCAGTTTAAAGGGGCAGTAGCACGTTTTTTGATAATTTTATATTTTAAAATTTTCAGTGATAATTGTAAGTTAATGTTAAATGTATTATTTTGAAAGTGTCAAATATGTCATTACACAAGTCAATCATCCATAGTCGGAGGACAAAGTATGAAGATTCACATAAAATTCATAGGCCGCGATTTTTGTGTGAACACCTTTAATTCATTTTCTGTAAGAAAAAGGAATCGCATGGCTTAACTTTATGTTAAATATTTGAATTATTACTGCTCCATTTAGTTTTAATACATTGTCTTTCAATTGGAACCATTAATTTTCATTTTCCTGACATCACCTCATATTCCCCCTAAAAACGTGCTACTGCCCCTTTAACAACTTCGTTCGTTTAAGGATGTGTAGTATCTTATTGGTTGGTCAAGCTTGTTATGTAAATGGTAATATTTTGTTTTGTTTTCACGTGGTCCCTGTATTTATAAGAAAACCTGCTATCAAACCGTTCAATTTGAAATTAGCTCCTTTGATAGCTTGGAGCTTTTTATTTGTTGAGACTTGAAGTTGAATCTACATCTGAAGACCACATATGATATACACAGAGATTTATTTCGACAAAGACCATTGACTGAGGGTGTGAAAAAATTCTATAAAACCAATACCCATTTTATGTCAGAAATGGGACCAATTATAATCCATCCGATTCATATAATGTGCTAAATTAATCTATCACTTGAACATTTTGATCAATAAACAAAAAGAATTCCGAATACCTTCAAATCGTTTCAAAGCTAGATATCTGGTTGAGTAAATAAATTGAGAGGTTAGCAAATAGAGGCATGGTGCAAGAAAATAAACAATGTGTGGTCACAGACTCACTATGCAAACGTGGTTCGATCTGCAGTAGTCTTAGTATTTACTTATTACATAAGGAAAATGATCTCGTAAAGGGACACAACTCAGTATAATTTTCTGCATACCGCTAATGACATTTCTTCGGTCATTATTCAAAATGTATTTCTTTCCTTATGTTAATTCGAGTTTTCAGATGCCATAAACTATTCTCAATAAAAAGTTCAGATTCTCCTTGATTTTCAAAACTGAAGTCCTGAATAGGTCATTATTACTCTCTTAAAGATATCGATGTTAAATAAATCAACAAAGTTGTTACACATTTGCAATAACATCGCGCGAATGGTGTGACGTCATAATGACGTCAAGTGGCAGGTAAATTTTAATCCTAACAAAACAGAAACTGTAACTTTCTCTCGAAAACGCAAAACCAATATAAAACCTATTTTGAAAATGAACCAATCTGAAATACAAGAAGTTAAAACTCATAAACACCTTGGCATTACTCTCCAAAGTGATTGTGCATGGAAGAGTCATATTGAAAATGTTATTGAGAAAGTCAGTCCCATGATCAACTGTTTGCGAAGTTTCAAATATCGTCTCTCCAGGAAAACCCTCGAAACCATGTACAAGTCATACGTTCTGCCGATATTTGATTACTGTTGTCACATATGGGATAATTGTACGAATGAACAATCTCTTCTTCTTGAGCGGTTACAGCTAGATGCTCTTAGAACAATATGTGGCGCTGTTCGTGGTACTAGCCATGACAAAATTTACTCTGAAACCGAATTCAAACCACTAAAAGAAAGAAGACGCGAAACAAAGCTGTTAACTTTTTACAAAATGACTAATAATTTCGCGCCGGGCTACCTCTGTGACCTTGTACCCAAAACTGTCGCCGAAAATAGTCAATACAATCTCAGAAATAATACCAAGCTACAAACAATAAAATGTAGAACAAAACTTTATGAAACATCATTCTTACCAGATACAATTAAAATATGGAATTCCTTACCCGACGACGTCACAAACGCCAGAACAATTGGTGAGTTTAAATCTATAGTAACCACAAAGGAATCTCATAATTATCTCGATCTGAATTATGGAAGTCGATTCTGCCAAATTCTACACTGTCGTCTTAAACTAGGTTGCAGCGAGCTTAATGCTGATAAGGTTAGTAGACATATATCAAATAACGCTGAATGTGCATGTGGGTATCACACTGAAGATGTCATTCACTACCTCTTTACTTGTAAATTATATACAGCTATTCGAAACGATGCACTTTTCTATGTAAATGGCCACAACCTCCGCACTGTATTATACGGAATCCCCCCTGCTACCAGCAATGAAAATAAGAACATTATAGAGTCCTTACACCAATTTCTGTGCAAAACGAAACGCTTTGATAAAACATTCTAAGAAATATTGTATAGGATGATATATGGAATATAACTGCAAGCAATTCGCTCTCATTTTAAATACACATCCAATGTAATCAATTCACTTGTATTTAATTATGTTCTGTATCTAGTTCTTGTGTATGTTTATTTGTATTATGTTGTATTGGTGAGGTATTCAGAAAAGCAAAGCCTTGCTTGTTTACCGAACCAAATTCATTTTCTATGAATAAAAATATGTTTAAACCATAATGACGTCATAATCGTTTAGCATGACATCACAATGTGAGCGGGTGGCCGCAATGGTCTTGTCGTCGATTTTCTTTACATTTTGTCCCATGTTATTAAGTGAGTAATAAAGAAGATACTAAACTCAGTTAAAAAACAATTATGAAACTCGTGAATGGTATCAGTATAAAACTCGCTGTCGCTCGTTGAATACCAAACCACTCCCTCGTTTATTAATGTGTTATTAAACGGGACGTCGTTTAGTATTCTCAAGTTACGATATATTATATGTTTTGGTGTGTTTTTAAACAAGTAGAACAAACTATTCGAAGCATGCTGCGGATTTCGATTCTTACAATGTACCCACACCGTTTTTTCCTCCTTATTAACTTTTATCAGGCGCATTACAATCGTAACAGCATATGTTTGAAGAATGTCCTACAAAATGATATTCGGAATTTAAACATGAGGAGTTTGCGGTATTTTAATGAGTGTGATTAGTTGAAAAAAATATGTCAAATTGAAAGGGTTATCGTTTTCAAAAGCCAAGTAAAGTAAATATTGTCTGAAAACACAAAAATCAAGACAAACCAAATACCCCAATCAAGGAACGTCGATATTTTCGTGAACGTATTTGCTCAAATGCACAGGAATCAACTTTCAACAATATCAACACGAGAATTACCTTGACTTTCAACAATATAAACACGAGAATTACCTTAACTTTCAAATTGGAACCCAAGATTGAAAATAATCTTGAAATGTCTGCAGCGACTCCGAAGATCAAATGTTGATTTGTCTTGTTTGGGTGACTACACCATGGTTCTAAAGTATATCTACAAGAAATAACTTTAACTTCGATAATGTATTCAAGATTGAAAATAATATCGAAATCCGAATATAAAATAGTGATTTCTAACTACATTGTCGTACTCGATTGGTGTTTTTTTAGCCGAAATCTCCAGTATTCTAACCCGAATTACCTTTAACTTCAAATCTGAATTCAAGATTGAAAATAATTTCGAAATGTTTGTAGCAAATCCGAATATCAAATATTGATTCCAAACGCCTTGACGTAATCAATTGGTCTTGTTTGGATAACTAAAGCATTGTCCTATAGTATATCTACACAAATTTAACTTTAACTTATGTATTGGAATTCAAGATTGAAAATAATATCGAAATCCGAATATCAAATATTGATTTCAAACTTCTCAATTAGTTTTGTTTGAGCTCATTTCTACAGTATTCCAACCAGAATTACCTTTAACTTCGATATTTGAATTCAAGATTGAAAATAATTTCGAAATGTTTGTACCGAATCCAAATATCAAATATTGATTCCAAACACCATTGACGTAATCAATTGGTCTTGTTTGGACGACTGAAATACAGTTCTACATGTTCCTACAAGAAAAAACTTTAACTTTGATATTGGCATTCAAGATTGAAAAATAACATCGAAATCCGAATATCAAATATTGATTTCAAACTTCTCAATAAGTGTTGTTTGAGCTCAGGTCTACGGTATTCCAACCAGAATTACCTTTAACTCTCAAATTTGAATTCAAGATTGAAAATAATTTCGAAATGTTTGTAGCGAATCCGAATATCAAATATTGATTGAGAAACCCATTGACAGAACCAATTGGACGGCGAGGAACAACTGAGGCCAAGTTCTACAGTATTGCAACCAGATCGAAGAGGAAACCAATGACATTGAGAAGAACGGAAAGTGTAGATAAACTCTATTACTTTCCCATTGAGGAGATCACTCGCTGGCAATCTCCTCAATCTGCAGTGCTGATTTGTAGCCAAGGGGAGGAGGATTATCAAGGAATCACAGATGCCGCTTTATTATGCTCCCGTAAGGTCATCGGGCTGCCAAAAGCCAATTCCATATCCTCAGGGAGAAATTCCAAAGACATTGGCACCAAGGGATCTGTGGCGGTTGCAAGAAAGTTGTTGACAAAGGGTACATAATAGATTAGGAGGTCAGTTTACCTGTTCGCGTAATTACATTGGACTTGAATGATTTCTCAACCTGGGAGCTTATTGGTTTAATTGTCTTATTAATGAGGGGTCTTGGACTACTGGCAGATCGCTGTCTTACCCTAGGGCGCCTTGTTACTTTGAGAGATGCAATGGGGAAGGGTATTAGATCGCGGAGGGGGATAGAGAAACAGGCTGTATTACCGTCACTTTACCCCGATATGCGGGCCAATTGGTAAGGAGCAGGGCGTGAAATTGTTTGAACATGTCAGTCTTAGTTGACAGCGGAAATTATTTCATTTCAATAATTAATGATCCTCGGTTGGTTTCTGAAGGGCAAAAGTGACAGTGGTTTTTGTAAGCGTGACATGCCAATGGCCATCTTTCAATTGTCGTACATGACGGGGAGAGGCCATGATAATATGTTAACGATAATGTTCATGGTTTGATGGCTTAATGAACATCGGAGGCAACAGGTGAAATAATATGGGTTGAATTTGTATGTGTTTAATTCAAGGGGTATAATAACACTGTAATTCTATGATGACCGGGTTGTATTTAGTAAACCATAAAAGTTCAGACTTTTTGACCCGGTTTAACATTTTATGATGTTTTATTATCATTTGATTGTACGCTTAAGGCACATTGCAGAAAAATTCAAATGTAGTGTAGTGTAGTGTAGGGGACTGCATCATTTGAGTTCGTTTAGAGACGTTTAACCTTGTATAGTTTGCTAATAAAAGGATTGTTGAAACTTCCTGTTCGGTTTTGTAATATTTAAAAACCTTTTTTGCAAAATGATCCTTATTGACTTAATGTCCTATTGCTGCTGACATGTTTATAAAGTTGGAAATTAATAATAGTTTATTAGCAGTTCCAAAAATAGACAGTAAACATTTTTTTGTTTCATTGGAATCATGATAATTGAGTTTAAATCTAGTTTAATAAACTGTTGTTAAGTTTGAGTTTAACATTGTTTTTTGTTTTATTGAAAGGCTGAATAATTTACTTTATGCAGAAACATTCTTTCCAAATGTAAACGTGATCCCATTTAATATTGTCATTTTCACATCGCGATATTTCAAAAAATATAAAAAGAGTCAATAACATTTACAAACGTGAAAGTTTAATCTACTTGCAAGTGTAGTAAAAAATATTTTTGTAATTAACTCGTATGTTCATATAAACAATAAGACTGAATTTCTAATTCACAGTCAAAAATATATCAACAATTGAATATGTGTATGCTTAATTATAAGGCAACATTATACATGGAATTAATTTTTTTTAAAGCATTACATAAAACAATATGATGTCATACAGTGAAATACCATTGCTCGACTGTATATTTGGTTAATGTTTAAAAAAAGATTCATGTTGCCCATTTCATACTTCATCTTTATTAGTGTTTTTTACACAATGTATTCAAAGTTAAAATGTAAGGTTATAAACTAATCATACATATGTACCAATTATATTTAATTTATGAGTTTGATTCGATGTTGTCTTCCACCATGAAAAGACAGAGAAACCTTTTCAAAAATACAAATAAATTCATTGCCAAAATAATTATTTTTTCTTTGTTAGCATTTTCCTTTTCCCTACATTTTGATGTTAAATACGACAAAAAAATGATTCAATATTTGGTATATGCATGTTCTTGCACAGTTTAACTAAGTACATATAAATGTGGCATCCAAATACATATAACTGTATAACTGATTGGCAGAATAATGTAAACACATCAGTTGAGATTTTCATATGTAAGATTTTCAATGTCGTATTCTAAAACAGAAAAGAACAAGAGTTAAATTATCGTTCAAAGAATAATTTAAGCGTTGTTAGAAAGATCCAAAGAGAATTAATATTGATAAAGTTTCCCAAAATTAATTTTGAATTAACACAAATGTTCATCAACAAAGAAGACATAGTCTATACAGAGCCAATTAACGTGCCTAATTTTCCAGATATTGACTACATTTTAAACTTTGAATTGGTTATGATAGTGTAAATTCTATTTCTTACCCCTGGCTACATTAAACAAAGACATTAACAAAACATTACCAAGATACTAATAATTTATTCAAACTGCTGCAAATATGTGTTACTGTTACGTACCATAACTTTATACATCACGTTCTCCTAGATATTAATTAGATTTACACAAATTATGGTGTGTACTTTCTTTTGCCTGGCGGATCTCTTAGTTCTCCTGTTAATTTGTCAATTAATATTTTTGTCGTTATCGTATACGTCCAAACAATAAATAGTTAAGAAATGGTAGCTCTTAGGTGAGCAGCAACCTTTTTTTAACAGGATCAACGAGTTGGTGCAGGATCTAATATCGCTTCAAATTCACGGGAGAATGAATGAGAACGTACAGCTATTTTTCAAAACAGAAATTTAGGTAAGATACCGTGAAAACAATGACTGATGGATGTCAACAAAAGCTTTACTTTCCAATAATTGTTATTTTACATTAATTATATATATATTTCTATGGGAGTTTTGTAATCCAATATATATTGTTTTACAGAATTTCTGCCAAAGGCTACTGACCACTGTTATTCGAGACTATCTTAATGCAAGACAAGCTTTAGAAACAACACTTGATATTATCTTTAAAATATTTTCTGTTTATTAAATTGTTGCATATCAGGAATAAAGTATTGTTTCTTTTGATTTGATAAACAACCATATGCCGCTTGGAAGTATATTTTCTGTTTGGATACGAAAGTTTGTTTAATCGCATATCAAATAAACACTTTCATTGAATTTGATTTTAAAACGACCATATGTCCTGTCATTAAGTAAGACACAAAAGCAAAAACCACAAAAACAAACTGGTTACGATGTTGTTTGACATCAAAGTAACCATAATGAGACAAACAGGCAGAAAATTTCATCCCCCAAAACACGGATTCGTTGAGTCATTCTAACTCTTTTCCTCTCAACGAAGCCAAAAAGCGCCTAAAAACTTGTTAGCACCAAACCGAGTCGACAGAGCGGATAATGGCGCTCTTTGTACTGGATCGATATGCACTGCAGAACCAAAGTAACTCGGCACTCGTCTTCCTACACAAAGCCTTATACGCCAGTTTCCGAACTGTCAGTTGCCTTGCTGCTGTCCCTTGAGTTTTCTGTACTGGCTCTCTAGCCTGTAGGGGCACTATGGCAGCACAGAAAAGTAAAGGGTCTGCAGCAAGGCATAAAATGACAGTTCGGAAACTGGCGTTTTAGGCTATGCGTAAGAAGATGCTCGACTCGCTATTGACCAGATACTGACATCTATACAGAGAATATTACACGAGTGCCGGTGTAATACAGTTTTTCCCGCGAGCTATTGTACACGTTGCAAGATACCTGAAAACGGTATGTACGAACCCCCGTGGTCGCGACTACCGCTTAGTAGAATCTGATAGTACAATATTTCAGGGTAATGATGTAGGTATCGCTTTGAATATTTCTTAAGACATGGTAAAGGCGTCATATAAATATCCATATTATTATAATTTTAATTACAACGATTTATTTTCTGGTTTATGGACAAGACTTACATCGCATTGTTTATCACATCATAGTGAAAAAAAGTGATAGTTTACCAGGCATCGAATGAAATGAGCCATGTTGCGATTTACCTTGAAGGTAATTTTGTAATTCTTTTTGGAAATAAACTTCAGTAAGGCCAAAGTGAAGTGCTTTAACTGTTCATCATTGTGAATATTTTAGTTGCAAGAAGAAAGCCCGAAACAAGAGTGTGGTTCTGCATTGCTATATGTCTTCGATTTGAACTCTAGAAAGATAAGAAAGATAAGAAAAAATTAATCGAGCGATAGAATAATAAAAAATTAAAGGAAAATGCTGTTTTCTATGAAATCTATGCAGATTATATAAAACAAAGTTTATGCATTATAGAGGGTGTAATTTCAACGTCTTCCCCCAAAACATCAATTAAGATGATAAACGAATCGTAAAATGATTTGATTTAGAATATGTTTAACGTATGTTCTATCAAGTAGATAATGTCTTAAATATCAAGTGCATATAATATATGCATAAATAAATAAATAAATAAATAAATAAATAAATAAATAAATAAATAAATAAATAAATAAATAGATAAATAAATAAAATAAATAAATAAATAAATAAATAAATAAATAAATAAATAAATAAATAAATAAATAAATAAATAAATAAATAAATAAATAAATAAATAAATAAATAAATAAATAAATAAATAAAATAAATAAATAAATAAATAAATAAATAAATAACCATGATCATTGCAAATTCTCTGAGGATTGCTTTTCTATTGACTATAGTTTGAATTTCATTCTTGGTATTTATGGAAAGGATTGTGCAGTTATGACTAAGTGAAAATCATTTCAACACTAATTGTTATGATTTTCAATTGATAAAATGTTTAGCACACTAAATGTCCAAAGTCTTTTACATTTTGTAACACTAGATGTATAACCCTAATAAAGACCTACGCATGGAAGTGCTACTGTGTGATTTTCCGAATGATATTTTGCTACAATTCTAATGTGAAGCTCAGTTTAGATGAAGGTACGACTTTGAAGACTTTGAATGTTGACAATTGAAATGAAGTGAACTACTAAAGGTCACTAATAGCACGAATGTTGGTGTATCGAGCATTTCTATCATAATACTATAATATAAACATATGATATCTAACGAGCTTCCCCTTTCGTATGGAGTTTATGTCCCAGGTGAAATAATTTTGCTTTGTCACGAGCCTTGGCGAGTACATAGTTAATCGGGATATTCTTTTCGGACCCTTGGCACCCGGCAGACACAGTGCAGTGCCATTTTGAGCAATGTTCTATCCATATGATGCTGACCGCAAGCAAAGAAACAACTCCCATCTTTTAACGCGTTATTGGTATGACACGGCCAGAAAACGGAAAACGAACGAAATGATGAGCGAAGACCAGACGCTCAACCAACTAAGCTACCTCCCCGCTATATCAACACTATACACATTTTGAGTTAAACATGATCTATTACATTACCTCGTCCATATTTTTTTAGATAGGCGCTCTATTGGTGTCAAAAGTAAAGCAATTTAAATAAAAAGAAACTTTTTTAGCAGAGTATGGGAATGCAGTTTATTACAAGAAAGAACATTTGTGAAAAAGGAAATTTATTCATCACTGAAATGAGAAGACATAAAGTATGGTTCCTCGTAGTAAAGTTGTTTGTAGATTCATGTTAGTTATTTTTTTCAAATAAGATTATGAATGTGCAACTTGAGTAACAGACACGCAAAGGAAAAAAGCACTTACAGGTAAAAGGTAGAGCTGGTACAATGTTTCGGGTCAATCTCATTAAGATCAGAACAAAAACCATTATACTTCGCTGCGTGTCTTAGTTAGTAAAGGATGATAGTTTCGATCTGCTTTTAATGCGATGGTGTTGCGGACTGGTCTCTTATACAGGTCATCAATCATAAAGCGACCTGATTTATGAAACTTAAAGACCGGTTATACCAAATAAAAATACACAGACTTGAAATAATTGCAATGAGTGTTTGACTAAGTTCGTTCCTACAATGCTCTAACGCAGATCCTTCGAATGAGAAATACAGTAGACCAGCGCAAGGGAGGACTGTTCTCTTTCAGACAACATTAGAGAGATTGATTATGTCAGTCATTAAGTGACCATCGACTCTTTGGAGCTTACGTTATGGTTGTGGTAGTTTATATTTCCATATAGACGAGGAAATAAAAGAGTGAAAGATGTTCTCCACTTGTTTGTCCATATTTTGAGTTGCTGGCGCATTTTCATCATATACATCAAGGAAAATGTTTTGGAATATTGATTCATTTGACGGACATTCATTCCAATCCATTCAACAAGTATTCCAACCGCAGTTCTAAGACACCATCAAAGCAGGTGCTTCCACACTTTAGCATGCTGAGTTATCTTTAGCCAACAGCCATTCACAAACACCCTACCATTTTGCGTTCACCAAGACCTAAAGGCCCCGTCCAAGACATCAGCGTGCTCGGATGCTAAGCAACTTTGGTCGTGCAGTAGATGACTCGAGAAAGCTCGATTAGTTGAGATCGCGGTCCAAGGAGTAATTGAATCAGCGATCCAAACAGATCACCAAGATTATCTCGCGATGTCAGAGATGATGCCCAGCCCGGCATGTCCCTCATCTTGACCTCGGGTCAACCTCTGCCGCAAGGGGGCGCTTCGGGCTGAGAAAAACCACGTGCACTTTCGCGCCATTACACTCACATTCCTGACACATTATTTGGAGTATATCTGAACGTAGGTTATTAGCAAAATGAAGGAATGTAAAAATAGTGAAAATCGCAAATAATCATCATAATCATCATCCAGGTCAATGATACGACTCTGAAAAATATAGGACAGTCCCTTTTGTGTATTAAGAAAAGTATGACACTCTTTATCATCAAAACTTAGTGAAAATGTCAAATTATTATCATAATAATCACCATTCAAGTAATGAAGATGATAACTGTAAAATATATAGGACAACTTCCTCTTATGGATTAGAAAACGGATGACACTCTTTATCATGGACAATTCTTAAAGGGGCAGTAGCACGTTTTTTGATAATTTTATAATTTGAATTTCTCACTGATAATTGTAAGTGAATGCTATTTGTATTATTTTGACAGTGTCAAAAATCTCATTACACAAGTCAATCATCCATAGTCAGAGGACAAAGAATGAAGATTCACATAAAATCCATTGGCGGCCATTTTTTTGTGAACACCTTTAATTCATTTTTTGAAAGAAAAGGAATCGCATGGCTAAACTTAACGTTATATATTGGAATTATAACTGCTCCATTTAGTTTAAATACATTGTCTTTCAATTGAAATCATTAATTTTCATTTTCCTTACATCACCCTATATTCCACCTAAAAACGTGCTACTGCCCCTTTAATGCAACTTTAATGCAATGAATTTCAGATCGTAATTGTACCAACAGTTCGTATAATTGTTATGAAATTTGATGAGCATCGATAGTAGTGTTGCAAGATGGAAAGTCGTCAATTTCCGTTTCACAAAAATAATCCTAGAGTTACTTCCCATTTAAGAAATAAATCAGAATTCAATATTTCAATATAAGTTCTTAAGAAAACCACACAACAAACCCGGTATGTCTGTCATTTCAAGTTTTGATAGTGAATGACTAAATGTCTAAATAAAGAGCAAATACATCCAGGTTAAAATTCAGCTCTTTCGGTGAAATATTTGTAGACGACAAAGTTCAACCAATACTTTTACTAATACAATTTTACTTCAATATGGCCACAGTATGCCACCTTTTATGACGTCCTGCAATCATAGAACATTTTTGCGACACGTTTAATGTAGACTGACGTAAAATTCTATTGCTTGTCACAATATAGATACAAGTGAATGGCGAAATTTGAATTTACAAATCGGACAAAATTAAACATACTTTGTCCTGTCGACGAAATACGATCATATATTTCCAAGGCACTGTTTACACCAAATCACACTTCATTCTGATATACCCAAACCAACTGAAAAAATGCCATTCAAATGTGAATCTTAAACGTTTCGTTGTTTTATAGATACATCGGTTCCTGGAAGATATTTGAAAAGTGGTTTTATGCTATCTAATTAAATTCTTTACTCTTTGGTTATCTACTTATGTCAAGTATCTTTTTATCCCTTTTCATACTTTCATATTTCTAATTAATTTATCTAAAGAAATACAAATGTTTCGAAATTACAAGAATAATTCTAGTTATGAATTATTTCAATTTCCATGATGAGTTGTCAAAATGAAGTCATCGATTGCAAAGATGCCTTTCTCATTAAAAAAAAACACAATTTCTTTACTAAAATGAATCTTCCAGACAAGACGAAGAGACGGGGTAAGATTGATAATATTTTTATACCGGAAATATTTTTATTCTAAATGATTGAACGGTCTCTCTCAGTCTATTGAACGTTTTAAATGTATAACTGATTTCATATCTCATTTGGAAATTGTGAATAGTATTATTTGGAAAGAAAAGTATATTAATATCAGATAAAGAAGAGCATGTAATAGTGTTTATGAATATATATTGATTTCATAATTGTCAATCATTTCTTTAAAATAAAAGAGGCAAATTAATTGTCTTTGAAGTTAGTTTTTGTACAAATTACATTCATGAACTATTATAAAATTAAACTTACTATAGAATCAATTTTAAATATTCATGACACTGGAAAGCATTAAACCAGAGACTCTATATAAGACTCTATGTGGAATAATCCCTGATAAAACATAAAGAGTGTCTTATGTCATTATTGTTCGTCTGTTAATTTATTAGCTCCATTTATCAAGAACAACGTTGAAGAATGCCATTTAGATCAGCAAAAACGTTAAATTTGGAACCCCCTCGATGCAAATTTCTTTTTGGTGAAGCTTACTTTGAATAGTAATGGAATCGAGAGAAAACATTTTAATTCATTACATCATCATTGTTATTATTGTTGTCGTTGAAACCGTACAACGTTAACTATATAAATATCAAAACAGTGTCCCATTTTAGCCCGTTGATACAATGTTGCAAATGATCGAAATACCTAATTATAATAAAAGGCGTCGAAAATTTCTCCTTTTCAAAATCTTGAACCAAGGTCTGTATTGCATTTGGCAATTGTCTAACGTTTTTTAGCTTTTATTTTGTTTTTTTAGTTACAATTTAAGCCGCATTGCATATTTCACCAATGTCCAATTTGCCCACTTTCTCCTACTCTATGTAGGCTACGTTTCAGTTGCTTGATCTCACAAAGTTTAAAAAAGTCAGGCATAAAATGTTAACAAAATAATCTAAAGATCTTTCTACTCAGCCACAATTTTACTATCTAATTTGTTCAAAGTGTTTATGTCCTTTTACTAATTCTGATCATTTAAAATGTGTTTCATGTAACGATTACGAATTATATTTACTTGTTTCGATTTTAATCAGTTTCTTTGTAAATACACACCGATTTGTTTTGAAAACAGCCATTATCAAATCAGAGTTGAGATAATTACAATGTCATCCAGTGCATAGCTCTCTGTATTTCCGTATTTGAAAACTATTCAAATCAATCCATCTGTTCATTGGTCTATAACAGTTCCGCCATTTCCTAGTGACGTCACGCCAACGTAACTCTCGTCTCGTATGAAACGAGGATTGATGAGAGCCAAGTCAGTTTTTGCATTCAGATCCGGTTAGATGCATACCGCTAAAATATATTTATCAGAAATCTCACCTGTGCATGGTCTGTGATCACTGAACCATGAAAATGCATTAAGAGCAATAAAATGGCCACTTTTCATCAAATCAATATGGGTTTTTGACGAAGCTGCGATGCGCGACCTTACATTCCGTTGACAAGAGTTCGCGGGAACCTCAATGAATTTTGGGCTTTGTTGAGGAAAAAATATCAATGAATGTGTTTTGTCGTTGAAAATGATGGCATTAGGTTTTAGCACAGATTTGCTGAAATTAGCAGCATTTCATCATATTGAAATATGTCCTCTGTCAAACAGAATCTGAAGAAAATTACTAATGTCGTTGATTTTTTAACACATTGACAACAATACTTCTTCATTTATACTTTATTCAAATTAAAACTTTTAACATTCCTCTACACGGGAATGACCTTTAGCTACAATAGGAATAATCAAGAATTTGAAAATACAAATCGAATAAATGAATGTCACTGGAGTAACAGTTCACTTTTTAGTAATTTAAAGGAAGTTCTAAAAACACTTCAATACAGGAGATTTTTCAGGCGTCACAAGAGTGCATATCATAACTAGTTCATTGAGGCAAGAGAAATGTTTAGTCTTTTTACTTTTATATTTTTCATACTTAGTTTTTTTTAATATTAATGATTTTTCCACATATTGAGGGTTAAACTCGTTAGTTTTCTTTTGACTGTTATCATATTTGTGTAAAACAATAACATTCTGACATAAAGGCGTGGAAACATAAAATCCGGATTAAGTGTTAACAATTCTTAATGAAAGCGGCACGTCGCTTTGTAATATATATTCCGTCTTCACTGTATATTTGTGAATAACCTTTTTACTTCTGTTTGAAATAATTTTAAATTTTACATAGGAGTCAACATTTAAACCTCTGTTTTGTAAGGTACAGATTATACATCAAATGTTCCAAACTAAAAATGATGGTTATATATAGATAAAATTGTATTCATACCAACCTGGAGTGAACTAAAAGTTTACATTTTAGAAATAAATTATGAAGAAATTCAAAGTGTATAAATAAAGCTCACTTATTCCTGAATGTAATTGATATTTATGTATTAATACATGCAGACAAAGGCAAGTCTTTTTCTTATTGACTATTTAGTAAAGTATTGATATAAGTTTACATTTAAAGATATTAGGTTAATTGTAAACATAGTTATGTAAAATGTAATATATAGGCATAATTTGCATTTATTATCATTCATTAATTCACTCATTCATTCATGGATCATTTAAATGATCTGAAAACATTAAAACGATAATCAGAGTTCCCCGACATTTGCATTCTATTCGTTGTGTAGCATATGCTTAAGGGGCTTTAGTTTGCAAAGTGTGTCCATAATAAATATACTTTATAAGAAATCTACAAACAAATACTGTGTCTGGAGTGCAGCTCACTCCTGTAATTTAAAAGGACAACAGAAATGGATACATTTCATCAAATACCATTTAATTTCCCTCAGTTTAATATTTACAATATATACAATAATGGTCAAATTCCCACAATAATTTGGGTTGGTAATTACATTATTTCACCAAGTGTGAACTGGAGGCTTATTCAATATAAACCCAAGCTTAAATATTCATTTAAAGCAATTGAAAATCACACATGTTGCCCCGACGGCCAACAGCGTGAGTGTGACTCAAAAATCACCAAGTCCCAGTCAGTTGGCACGTGCAACAAGATGCACGAGCTGAAATAGACATTCTGGCCAACAACAACAACTTGCTGCGTTTTGGAGATTGTTTACTGTTCGGGAACAGCTCTTCAGCTCATTCCCCCCTCCTTGACAGAATAAAGTCTGTCAATAAACATAATTTACATTTTAACGAATGAAACAAATTCAAATGTCAAATTCTGAAACAAAAATCATATCAAACGCTCAAACTCAATTCACAACTCCAAAATGATAAAATCACCATCACATCCCAAAGGAATCACATTTTCATTACTTTACTTCACATTTCATTATTTCACTTCACATTTCATTATTTCACTTCACATTTCATTATTTCATTTCACATATTAACACATCACTCAGCATCATCGAATTTCCATGAATATCCATCCACGAATACTTATCCATGAATCCTCACCATCCATGAATTATCACCATCCACGAATCATCTCCCAAGAATCCCAACCACAGAAAACTCCATCCTAGGGAATCTTCAACCGCGGGTCTTGATCCATGGGTCCAGGGTCTTGGTCCTTTCTCCAGGGGTCGCCAGGGTCTTGGTCCTTTCTCCAGGGGTCGCCAGGGTCTTGGTCCTTTCTCCTAGACTCCTCTTCTTCCAGGTTCGTAGTCCTGGCATCCGGGGACTCATCATCCAAGGGGTTCCACTCCAGAGGACAGATCCGACTGACTGCCCTAGTAAGTATCGACTTTCCAACTTGTACGTCGACCACTCGTACAGCACCATCAACTCCAGGATACGTCCTCACAACTGTACCTAGTTGCCATTGTCCTCTAGGGGTGTTTGGTGAAATTACCAAAACAACATCGTTTACCCTAGGATCTGGGCGTATTTTAGTCCATTTTTTGCGAGAATTCAAACTTGGCAACCATTCTCGCATCCATCTGCGCCAAAAGTGACGAACCAACTCTTGTATTCTACGCCAGTGTTTCTGGGGATGGAAATCTGTGCTGTCAACAGATTCTGGTGCAAAAATACCTCCAATTTGGCCGTGAAGGAAATGGTTTGGTGTGAGGGGAGAAACATCATTTGGATGTGCCGATTTATAGGTAAGAGGTCTTGAATTAATGAGACTTTCAGCACCTGTCATAGCTGTCATGAGATCTTCGTCTGTGACGTCACACTTACTCAATATGGCAAAAATAGCTCGTTTAGCTGCTTTGATCATCGTTTCAAATACTCCTCCAAAATGAGGAGCATGTGGAGGGTTAAAAAGCCATTTAACACCTCTGTTAGCTAAAGACCTACCGATGATGTCTTTGTCCATTTGCTGAGTAAGTTCCTTGAGTTCGTTCACGGCCCCAACAAAATTGGTGCCGTTATCAGATAGCATCAGTTGGGGAAGTCCCCTCCTATTGACCATTCTAAAGAAGGCATTCAAGAAGGAATCTGTATCCAGCCCAAAAGCTAACTCCAGATGAACAGCGCGAGTTTTGAGACATGTAAAGAGGCAGAGATAACGTTTTTGTCTCTTTTTGCCTCTTCCCTGAATTGTGAAGAAAGGTCCAGCAAAATCGACCCCAGTTTCAGTAAAGGCTCTGAAAGAAGGCTGAACTCGGAACTTTGGTAATGGTGCCATTACTGGATTAACTGGTTTAGCTTTTGCTTTTCTACACCTGGCACATTCGTGTTCCCATGCTCTTATAGCTTCCCTGCCAGATATGATCCAGAATCTCGCCGAGATCAAAGACAAAGTTTGATTTGTGCCCATAACATGATGACCCATCTCATGATAATGCTTAACAATTAGCTTGGTCACCCAATGGTAACGAGGCAAAATTATTGGAAACCTGGATTCCAAGGACAGACAATCTGCATGTTCTAATCTGCCATGTAGTCTCATGATACCATCATCATCAAGAACAGGCTGCAAACTGATGAGCTTTGAATTTGATGATATCAACTTTCCTTTGGATAAAGCTTGATACTCCTCTGGAAATTCATCTTTTTGAACTTTGGTAAGTATTTTCATTTCAGCATCTTTGATTTCATCCAATGTCAATTCACCCATCTTCTTCATTTCAGGGACTGACGAGCAGTTGTGCAAGAACCTATAGACCCATGCTGTAACTCTGACAAGTCTTTGCCAGCTAGAAAACCGTGTAGGTTTCAGTTTGAAATCTGCATCTGAAGGCATAACGACCAAAGAGGAATCCTGAACTTCAGAATTGTAATGACCACTTTGAGGAGGCCATTCTGATTCATCTTGTTCAAGGAAAGGAGGACCACGCCACCAGAATGTACTGCCAATCAACTGTGAAGCTGAAACACCTCGTGTTATCATATCAGCAGGATTCAACCCAGTAGGAACATGAAACCATTGAGAGGGATTCGTAAGGGATTGTATTTCACCAATTCTGTTGGCTACAAAGGGCTTGAATGATCTACTGTTGCTCTTGATCCAGCAAAGAACATTGAGGCTGTCTGACCAAAATTTGACGGTTTGTATCTCAAATTTCAAGGCTTTTGATACTATTGCAGCTAATCGCAAACCAACCATTGCAGCCATTAATTCAAGTCTTGGTATACTAACTGCTTTCAATGGTGCAACACGACTTTTAGCCACTATCAATCTACTTGACTTTGTGCCATTTGCATACACATGAACTGCATAGACAACAGCTCCAAATGCATCCTTTGATGCGTCCACAAAGACATGGTAGGCAACCAGGTAAGTATGTTCAATGCTTAAACATCTAGGTATTTCTAGATCTTTCAACTCTGCAACTTCTTGTAACCATGTTTTCATCTTTTCTTTCAGGTCTCCAGTGATGTCATCATCCCAACTGACACCAGTCATCCATGCCTGCTGCAAGAGGATTTTTGCCACAACAGCGAATGGAGCAACAAACCCTAAAGGATCGAATAGTTTTGCAACATCACTCAAGAAACTTCTCTTTGTCACATTATCAGATTTAGAAGGCACGTCTGATTTGAATGTGAAAATATCTGTTTCAGCTTTCCACAATAACCCGAGAGTCTTTGTTGTAGGTAAATGACCTTTTCCAAGATCAATCTCTGATGCCCTGTCTTCAGATGGAATATGCTCAAGAACATGAACTGAATTCGACAGCCACTTCCGAGCATGCTTCTTGCATGATCCACTCTCGCAAAACCTCTACAGACTCTTGTCTGCAATTATCAAAAAGCCATCTCTGGAAACTAACCACCATTGACTGTGTCATCTTTTTTAGAAGTGTTGCATAGAACAAACCATTCCCTAGCTCTTCAACCATATCAGCATCTATCAAGTGGACAACCGTAACATCTAAAAGATCAGCAAACCTCTCTACATCCTGAGCATGACCTTCTCTGATTGGTTTGAAATTGTGTAATTCTTCCATTTGAATGGCAATCAATCGACGTCTGCCACCGTATTTCCTCTCTAAACGCTCTAGAGCGATATCATAAGCTATAGCACTGTGGCCAAGACTGTCTACAACCTTCAATGCTTCACCTGCAAGGTACTGCCTCAACTGTAACAGCTTGTACACCGAAGAAGCTGATGATTGGTCAATGCATGTCATGAAAGCAGATTTCCATGTTTGATAAGACCTAACATCACCTGAAAACACTGGAATCGACACTGGTTTCAAATGTTTCCACATGTCATGTTCAACAGATTTATGATAATTGCTTGGAATTTCAAAACTATTTATGGGAGGATTCTGTTGTTTACTTTCATTAAACTTTACAGTCTGAAATACGGGAGGTGTCTTGATTGTTTGTGTTTGAGGATTTGTTTGTATCTTGTTATGTTTATTTGCCTGTGACTTAATCTTTGGTGCCATCTTGTGATCACCAACTGCCTGATCTTCTACATTGGAATGTGTCTCAACCTTAAATATCCTGGAAAGCCCATGACTGGACAGACTGCTTGAACATTTAGCCAAATATTCTTGTGCCAATCCGATAACCTCATCAGTTTCACTATCCAATGTGACTATTTCTACATCAACCTTTTTCATGTTAATTTCATCATTAGCTTGCTTGTACGTTTGAATCAATTCAACCATGATATCCGTTGCTTTGACTTGCAACGACATCACTTGATCTATTCCATCTCTAATCACCCTTTTGGAGACATCGCCAACTTCCTCAACTAATGAGGTCAACCTATTCTTAGCTTTTGTGAAAGCACATTTTGCTTTAGTTTTTTGCTGTTTTATTTTTCGAATTTGACCTTCAAACTCACCTGTTTGATTTGATTTCTTATCAACAGGCACATCACCTTGTTTAGGGTCAAGGTCAGCCATAGTAAGAGTTGTCAAGATTTTGCTAGTTACAAATTCATTGAATTCAATATAGCCCCACTTTTTACTGAGCAAACAACCCAAAATAATCAATTAACCACGCTCTGCTACCATAAAATGGAGTGCAGCTCACTCCTGTAATTTAAAAGGACAACAGAAATGGATACATTTCATCAAATACCATTTAATTTCCCTCAGTTTAATATTTACAATATATACAATAATGGTCAAATTCCCACAATAATTTGGGTTGGTAATTACATTATTTCACCAAGTGTGAACTGGAGGCTTATTCAATATAAACCCAAGCTTAAATATTCATTTAAAGCAATTGAAAATCACACATGTTGCCCCGACGGCCAACAGCGTGAGTGTGACTCAAAAATCACCAAGTCCCAGTCAGTTGGCACGTGCAACAAGATGCACGAGCTGAAATAGACATTCTGGCCAACAACAACAACTTGCTGCGTTTTGGAGATTGTTTACTGTTCGGGAACAGCTCTTCAGCTCAGTGTCTTTGTAAACAACAATAAAAATTAGTAGTTCGTTATCAAAACTAAAATATCTATTAATTCACCTTAAACATTCCAAAACTTGGAAGTTTCCCATACCCTGAATTAAGAAATTGACGATCTGAATAATAAATTTCATATTCAAACAGCGAGGTAAAACAATTATGCCAAAAACATTGTTTATTTCGTTAAATATATTTCAACCTTTGTAGAACAACATATTACATCTTTCAAAAATTAAATTTACGCATCTGTTATTTGGCAAGTAAATATATATCAAACAATTATTTGTTTACAAAATAAGAATCAAGACAACATTTTCTTCTCATTATTCAAAAAAACAATGGTAAATGTTCCTTACTTTTGATATTTAAAGGTACAAACCAAAAAAATATATGGACAGGAAACTTACATTAAAAAAATATTTTCCCTTACTCCGTCAAATGAAATAAAATGACATCCAACCAATTCTTGAAAAGTTTTAATTCAAATAACATCCTATATCATGAAATCCAAATAGAAATTCTATCAAATCTTTGTATGTACATCAAACGCTATCAAAAGTATTCAATATATTTTCCCAGGCAAGTTCACAAACAACCCATCCCAAACACAATCGGTAAATCGCAAAGTACTGTTGTATTCTGTGTTCGAATCCAGCTCAATACGAGATAACACTCGCCCACAATGGCAGGAAATTGAATATAAAGACGCGATACTCATGTCACCCCTCCAATTAGCGCACATTCCAGCAGAGGTGATTTTATCAAGGACCGAGAATTCCCCATGTCAGATTCGATCTGGACCGAGATGACGGGAGCAGTCAAGCGAAAGATCCGTTGAGCCAGGTATTACTCCTTTATAAATGTTTGTCTACTGCCATGTGCACGAAGCGTTCTTAATCGATGTTGTGTAACCCAGGAGTTGCAATACCTACAGTGCCGTCGTTGACTTAATTGAATTATGGTGATCATTGTTGGTTTCTGATCAGGCGCGAACTCGGAACAACAATCCGGAGCAATCTGACGCCGGATATTTGGTGTTTGTATCTGGTAATGTGTTATTGTTACTGATTACTGCTGTTTGAATTAGATTTTTTGTAAAAGTCGTTTTGAAAAGTTATGTATCATGTATTTCAAATTATTTCTTATGGTGAGCTGTTTGACATGTTAGAGTATATTCCTCGCTTGTAGATGATATTGAATAATTATTAAGAAAAAATATTACATTCTGAAAATGACGAAGACAAGAGTAATTCTATGGACGAACAACTTCTTTATTTGGCAGTAAGGACGTTTGGGTAGCGATTCTTATACCGTTTTCAAGCATATGGTGAAAGATGAGGAGTACAGCAATTTATACAGTTTGTGTAATTGCTGTACTCCTCATGTTTCATAGAAATCCTTCCTTATACCATCAATTTCTAGAAAGCCGCTCAAACATATCACTGAAAATGACATCTCAAAGATTAAGTGGGTTGTAAGTCTAATTGTCTGCATTTGTTACAAAGTTGTCTCTCTATTAAAATAATTTTGCTTTCATTGGCTTCTTAAATTGCCGATCCTTCCTTTCATCTTAGCCCGTCTGACCAGGCTGGTTTTCTTTTGCAAAGTAGTATATTTTGTAAGCCATTAGCTGCTCTTACCTATAATATGTACAGGAGGAGGTTGCGTCTTACCTAACTATGTTTAACCCATCTTTTATACTCAATTGTTGTACCCAAATGTTTAATATCTATATACTTATATATTTTAATATGGAAAAATTGTACTATGGTGTCTCATAGGCCTTCAAGGCCGGGTGCTGTCTATTTTTATCTGCAATGATTTTATACCTTGTGATATTGTTTTACCATACAAAGTTTGTAAAAAATGTAATAGCACGTGACACTGAAATAAACTATTTTTCTTCTTCTTCTTCTTCTTCTTCTTCTTCTTCTTAAATGTAGTCACGGCCTCACCATTAAGTGACCCACTACACATGTTGCAATGAGCTGAATGAACACACGGAGTAGTCTATAACTGTTGATAGTGTTTTAGGGAACTGTTTGAGTACCCAGATGGCTACAACTAAGTATCTAAGGCATTGCGGAGTTCTCTCCCCTCCAACTCTAAGCTATCTTCACGTAATCAATGTATGGTCTAAGCTCAGTTTTATTCAATGAATAATTTCTTTGGTATGAAAACATTCAAAGCTGTGCTTATGTATTTACGATCATTAACAGGAATCAGAACTACATTACATCAAAAACAGCCAGACCCTTAAATAATATAAAAGTATATAAACAAAATTTAGAAGACCCAGTCTCCTTTTCAATTTGTCTAATCTTTTAATATTAGATTTAATGACAGTTTTATTGCAGATTCTAAATTCTTAGATTACTTCTAATTAAGATTAACAAATTTAGACCAAATGACATAAAGCTAGAGTAATTTTTCATTGGATAGGTCTTGTTCGAATCTACACTATTTTGGCAAATCGCATACTCTTTCATATAAATTGATGTAATGGCTCTATAATATTTACATTTTGTATATATTCATGGATGTTGGTTTGCGTAGTCCCATATAATACACCTTGGAGGTTCTAGGCGTTAAATAATAGTAGGTATCAATGATCACAATGAACTAAATCTTTAAAGGGGAAAACCGTTTCCCATTTCGGATCATGCGAATTGAAAAAAGAATCACTTCAAGTACCCATATGGGGTGAAGATTCGAACCTAGACCCTTTAAACAAGGGCAAACCCCCTTTTCTAGTATAGCAGATGTGTAGATGCAGATCGCAGAAAAGGTTTCTAACAGTTTGATTAGGCAGACCCACTCTTTACTATCACCAAGGCAACAGCTCGTTGTTCTGCTGGATAAAGGTTTCACAAGACATTCTTTGATAAAGTTATCTTAACCTTTGTTTATTTACATTGCAGATGTCGGAGATATCCACAAAACCTAAACCTTTTCTTCTATTCCTGTTCTCGTATAATTATGATGTTCTGTAAACTCAACCATAGGTTATCTTTCTCTAGTTTCACGTTTGTCTCTTCGTTCTGTCTATCTGCATGACTTTCTCTCACTATGTCTAATACCCCTCTGTTCCCAAGAGCTGTTTCTGTCTTTCTTTCTGTCTCTGTCTCCGTTTCTCTCGGTGTGTCTCTGTCTCTCTGTCTTTTAAGTCTGCCTTTAGTTTGATGTATGTGTGTCTATCTCTATGTTTGTGTGTGATTCTGTCTCTGTCTCTCCGTGCTTGTGTGTGACTCTCTGTCTCTGTCTCTCTCTGTTTGTGTGTGACTCTCTGTCTCTCTGTGTTTGTTTGTGATTCTGTCTCTGTCTCTCTGTGTTTGTCTGTGACTCTCTGTCTGTCTCTCTGTGTTTGTGTGTGATTCTGTCTCTGTCTCTCTATGTTTGTCTGTGACTCTCTGTCTCTATCTCTCTATGTTTGTCTGTGACTCTCTGTCTCTCTCTGTTTGTGTGTGTGACTCTCTGTCTCTCTCTCCGTGTTTGTGTGTCTCTCTGTCTCTGTCTCTGTTTCTCTCTGTCTCTATCTCTCTCTCTGTGTGTCTCTCTCTCTCTCTCTCTCTCTCTCTCTCTCTCTCTCTCTCTCTCTCTCTCTCTCTCTCTCTCTCTCTCTCTCTCTCTCTCTCTCTCTCTCTATGTTACTCTCAGTCTGTTTTATGCGTCTGTGTCCCTGTGTCTCTCGCTGTCTCTCTCCGTCTCTGTCTACATCTCTACATTGTATCTTTATAATCGTCTTCCCCTTGTCGTTATTCCCTCCACCCTTCCCCTTAACCCCTCCCTAAAAGGTCTCAGCCAGGACTGAGTAACACTGGGAGCTAAATGTTGACGAAATCAGACAAGCGTTAATCCATAATTTCGTCGCCTTGTAGACAAGCGGCGCCCAGAGCTGAAATACCTTCCAGGTGAACACAGAGGAGAATGTCAGGTAGCGTTAAGGTAGCTCTCTTCCTACCTGTTGATGCAATCAAGGTGTTTATTCGTCTTTGGCATGTTCCCGATGTGGAAGGCATATCAAGGTAACGGGGCATAGAATCGGTTTAACCTCGTCTCTAGAAACTGCTGACTAGTGTAAACTATGTCACATATTGAAAAGATCATAAGATATGCCTGCCATACGTAATGATATTGTGCTTTCTTAATCATCAGTTGCTGTGTTGTAATGAGGTTTAAATGATACAGATAACATTATTTTCAATTTGTTTTACCTTCATGTTGAATTAACTTCAGTGAAATCAGTAGCTGTCACTTAACCATTGTGCAATATTTCGGGTAATATGACGTCATGATAATTTGTAAAGCGACGTTGCAATGGTAATATCAACATGGTATTTTGCCAAGCGTTTTCCTTAATTTTGCATAGATGTAGATATTTGTAGATGTATGTACCTAATTGTTATATATTGATATTGACATTGGTTTTTTTTTTTTATTTGATTTTTATAAATTCCTAATTGTTAGATCAATTGTATTGTATTTTCCAATGTGTCGATCAGTAAAATGAAACCTGTTTGATATAAGTAACATAAAGGGTTACAGTGATAAAAATACATAACATATTTCATCCGATACGTGATCGACCAATCAAAGAGACCGCACAGAGACTCATTGCTAATGGCAATTTATTTGGCTTTCATACACATTAAAACAACAATGATTCACTCAAAATAGTTAACGCATTTATCCGAAATTACAATTGTAAGCCTTCTATGAAAATATAACAACACCCGTACGGGGGTCCAGACCAGCATGTTCACACTCATAACTGGATTAGAATCATATGGTATTTAGCAATACTCAGTAATTCTTGATCATTTACGCCATTTAAAAAGTTTAGCAAATGTGGTTTAACAAAAAATTTTAACACTTTTACTCTTAACGTCATCTTGAAAACACACATAGGCAGGTTTATTGAATAGAATGTGTCTCCCCGGCTTTTGGATGAACATTTGTGTTATATCAAAATAAATTTGTGTACAATTTATCAAAATAAAATTTAGAAAAAAAACACACACACAAAAAACACACACTTAATTGAAAATATTTCATATGATTAATTCAACTGAGGAAAAACGAAATATGAGCGAATAGTTAGATCTTATTTCGTTGAGATTTTGTTTAATATGTCTATACTGTAACTGTTATTGTGAATTCTTTTTAAAGTTTTAAAGAGACTCTCGTTAGCCATGCAAACGATAAAACATCGCCTTTGAGAAGCACATATGGTTTTGGAATTATAATATAATATTATGTATGCCAATTCATTTGAATAGTTAACGAGAGAAGCCATTCGATTAAAACTATTTTTTATGTAATATATATTATCAATTAACGTGTACATTTATACAACCAAACCAAATGATCTGTGTTTGTTTCATACATATTTTTGATAGAGCCATTGGCTCTGTAGCTCACCAGGCTTCATATCAATTCGGCTTCAATGTGTGACAAGTGTGGTTCCGCCCTTAGTAGGGGCCACAGGCTCACCAATGTACGAGTTAGAATCATGTAACTAAGGAGTCGGTATACAAGGTTTCAGCTTTCAAGGCGTAGAAGATGAAAATAGATTGTAAGGTCAAGGTCTCTGTCGCCCCTCATAAGGTCACAAAATTTATAAATTTTGATCATCACTAGTCAAGGAATATGACATGTGCAATAGGTTTCAGCTTTCTGGGCCTTATGCTTCTTGAGAAGAAGTAGAAAGTGCCTTAAAGTTTACGGACGTACGGACGTACGGACGGAGTGATGGACGCCGGACACCATGCCACGCCATAAGCCAATTCGGCCTTTCAGGCCAGAAAAGCTTATAAAATAATTCACTAAACTTTGAAGAGAATTATGACATGTAAAAATCTCGTCCCAAAGAACAAACATGGCAAATAATACTCAAGCTGCTTATTGAAATGTTAATTACCTAACATTTACTTATATAGTATGCTTGTAACAGTTTGTTTACATTCTTTGTTTATGAAAACCGATATTAACGATTCCATATCTCTATAATTGCACGTGAACTAGATTCAGGTCAATTTAAAATAGGGATAAATACAGTCTTGTTTGAAATGAAAACACTGTACGCGGTGATACTTTGTTAAACGAGATATCTCAGAGAAAGTTGGAGAGCAAAAACGAAATGTCAGACCATTGCCGTAAGCTATTGGTTTTTGTTATCTATTGTATCAAAATACTTCAAAATTGATTAACTGTAAACAACGGCGTATTCATAACACTTTTAATCAGGTCTATTACGTTCTGATGAAGAGGTAATTAAACTTTGATTATGAGAAGGTTGATGTATCTGCTTTTTATGTCGATGAAACAACTTTTATTCTTGCCCACACATCGTTTTGTCTTACTAATGATGTCGTCTCAAGCTTAACTTACTTCAAAGGCGAGCGACATGATACAAACGATTTTAATTGACTTGTAGATCCTGAACAGGTTTGCACAAGCTGATCACATACACACTTCACCACGGAACATGCAGCTCGAGATTCGAGGGTGTAACACGGATGAGAAAGTTTGGACACAACACCAGGATTTTCGCCATGAAAACGAAAGTAGCTTCGAGATCCTGAACAGGTTTGCACAAGCTTATCACATGTACACTTCATCACGGAACATTCATCTCGAGATTCGAGGGTGTAACATGGATGAGATGGTTTGGACACAACACCAGGAGTTTCTCCATGAAAACGAAAGTAGTTTCGAGATTCTGAACAGGTTTACAAAAGCTTATCACATACATTCTTCAACACGGAACATTCATCTCGAGATTCGAGGGTGTAACACGGTATGAGAAAGTTTGGACACAACATCAGGTTGTTCTCCATGAAAACGAAAGTAGCTTCGAGATCCTGAACTGGTTTACACAAGCTTATCACATTCTTCAACACGGAACATGCAGCTCGAGTTTCTAGGATGTAACATGGATGAGATGGTTTGGACACAACACCAGGATTTCTCCATGAAAACGAAAGTAGCTTCACATCACACCATTACATACACACTTCATCACTGAAATATGATGCTCGAGATTCTAGGATGTAACATGGTTTGACACATCACCAGATTTGTCTCTAAGAAAACGAAAGTAGTTCATATATAAATTTGGACAATATTAGAGGTGTACGATATAGCACATCTATCTTTCATAAAAATAAAAAATTCAGATTGACTTTAAAGGGACAATAGCACGTTTTTAAAAAAAATCATATTTTCCCTTTTTTAACTGATAATTGTACGTTAATGCTTAATGCATTATTTTGATAGTGTAAACAATCTCATTACACAAACCAATCATCCATAGTCAGGGACAAATGATAAAGATCCACATAAAGTCCAGTGGCCGCCATTTTTGTGTGAAATACCTTTAATTCATTTTGTGTAAGAAAAAGGAATCGCATGGCTGAATATAAAATGATTATGCTAGAAAGGAAATGTCTTCTCTGCTGTTCGTTATTCTACATTCCAGAAAAACAATTACGCGTGACGTCAAATTATACATTATCATTTGCAGAGCAATAATAGATACGATGTTAAACATGGCAGTTTAAATTAAAGACGACTCTTTCATCAACACATTTTGGTTTCAAACATATATTTACTAAAATAAGGAGGCTATAGTAAAACAGAAAGACACAGAAACGTCAAACGTCATTGTTGCTTTAAATAAAAGTGAAGCTGCATGAGCCTTCATTAAACAATGATGATTAATTAAATCAAAATGAAGTATTGCATAAAAAACACGACAACACACTCCCTCACAGAGGAAGTTCAAGTAATATTATCCTGATCCAACCTCTGCTTTTATACGAGCTCTTCTCGGGGGTTCAAAATTTTTACATAGCGGCAAGATGTTGCTCTACAACAATTTTGACAATTTTAGCTTATGAAAACACTTCTTGCATGGAAAACGTGTTTGTTTAACCGCAACATAAGCTATGATTCCAATTCCAATTTTAATTAACCTTAATTACGTTTTTCTGTTTAGCTGAGTAAGTGCAAAAGTTTTACAAAGTGTTACAGTTTTGCTTTCTTTAAGTATACGGTTATGTATCGGGCATTAAAATGACAACTTTACGAATTCAACAATTAACTTCTATTGCATGAAATCAAGTTTCTCTCCCCCAGCCCGGGAACTGGTCGTATTGTAGGAGAGGTCTGATCAGGATGTTATGACTTTAGCTTCTTATGTAGGGAGAGAACAGCGACAACGATGCATGTCCGCCTTCCCAACAAAAGAAGTTACAAGATTATTTTCTCTCACGTGTGATAAACGTATTTCTAACAACATTTAGCACACAAGAAAACTGATAACTACCTTACTCAACTTTACAATGGTGTAAGTATCTACCCTGAACGTCGCTACTGCCTTATAAAGACGTTGTATAACTATAAGGACTAGTTTAGATCTGTTCTCTATAAGAGAAAACTCGTGAAATATTTTTAACATAATACATTGGCCCTTTCAAGTTATTACATCACCAATGAATTAATTGATGTTTGTGAAAATATGCACACATCCCTATTTTCTCAACACTCGTGTGAACTGGATTTGAAAAGTTAGAACTTCCCGTTCAAAACAGGAAGTGAATATTTTCCTAATTTTGACAGGCCTGATTTGAGTGATATAATTGATAGTCGCTTCCTGTCACGATTCTGTCAATCAAACTAGGGATGATTGACAAGTTTTAATATCAGACCTATTTTATGAAATGTACATGGTTTTGGGTCCGAAAATAAACCTAAACTATTTGCTAAGTAATGGTCGTTTACGAAATTGTGTTGTTGTGCTGAAGTTATTATTTGTGGGTCAAAAATGGAAATAAATGCAATATTGTCAAATTAGTAATTCACAATAAAATCATTATCCTCAAACTCATGTATATATTATAAATACATTTTACAGTCATGATATCGTATGTGCCTTTAATTGTGATAAACAAATTTAAGACACTAATCAATCTTAATCATATGTTTGTATATTCAAATCATCACACTGCTTTAGCATTAACGTAACGACGTCTAAATGATATAGGACATAACTACACTTGGAGATTTAGGGTAATATACTCATCACAAATAATTAAGCAACAAAGTATATCTATAGAGAAATATATGTTTATCATCCTTGGTAGCGAAACATTAAGATATAACGAAGGCAGAGAAAATTTTAGGATACGTAATCTAAAATCAAATTATTGATCGTGTTGCTTTAGGTCAAAAACCCTAACACATATGTTAATTGGGTATGGTTGAAATTTTACAGATTGGTAAATTTTATGTGAGGTGTATACATTGATCAAAGATGTTGATTTTGGGTGATAAATAAAATCCCATCATCGTATCTTCTGATATGTAATATATCAACACTAGTGTATTCACCGCATGGGAAAGGTTTCATACAGTACTAGTCACAGACATAAATTCTTTATCGGATATTTCGTAATCATAGTTATTAAACCATAGGGTTGAAAATATGTAGTGACATAATTTCAAAATGAGCGCATGAGTACATATCACTTTTGCCTAGCAACGTTTGTTTTGGCGCGACTCCCCATAATTATATTTACGTCTGTGACGCTTAAAACCATTGCTCGTGACGCTGCATTGGAACAGCCCGTTTTCAGGATATTACGTAGAGAATAAAATGGAATAGTATCTGTAATAAAGAAACTATTACCCTTGAAAGTGTGTCATATGCATTTTACGAAACTCGTGCAAATTTGTGTATAACCCTCACTCTCGCTCGGGTAATACAAAAATCCACTCTCGTTTCATAGAGGTCACATGACACACTTCCGAGGGTAATAATCTATATCACTTGTTTGAGATTACTCAATAATAATTTTGGTAGTTATGACGTTATATAAATATATAGAGAATCTCACCCAAGTGTCTTCTGATATCAAATATATCAACACAAGTTGATAAAAGTAACAAATATCCGAGGCTTGCCGAGGATATTTTACTTTTATCAACGAGTGTTGATATATTTGATATCAGATGACACGAGGGTGAGATTCTATTTATCATCCAAAATCATTTTTCATCACATAAGCATGAAAAATGTTCATCTTTGAACACTGCATAGCCCTCCAACTCCTTAACCAGTGATGTCATAGCATTGTGACGTCATCGTCTTGACGACGTCATAGCATTGTGACGTCGTTGTGTTTATGACGTCAAACCATTGTTACGTCATTTCTGATGATGCAAAACATTTGTGATGTCATGTCCCTGCTGATGACAGGGCATTGTTCAAAATCTACTGTCAAAGCGATATCTCCTAGGAGATATCGCTTGATCTTTCACAAGCGATATCTCCTGTGGAACACAGTTTTGGATGATAAATATAAAACCTCACATTGCTACCACGTCATTTACAGAAGTATGACGTGAGACGTGAATTATGGCGTCATCACTTAAAACATCATTAAACATAATTAAAGACATTTAGACAAGGAAATGAAATAAAGGAAAACGAGTTTAGATACCAACGATGATAATGTTTCGGCAATCTTTGAGCAATAATGACCTTGTGTACATAAATTGGTACCAGAAAAAACGTGTCCACTATAGTCACTTTATTCGCCAAATTTCATTATGATTTAAAGGGTCAGTAGCACGTTTTTCGGGGAATATAAGGTGATGTCAGGAAAATGAAAAATAATGGTTCCAGTTGAAAGACAATGTATTTAAACGAAATGGAGTAGTAATAATTCAAATATATAATATAAAATTTAGCCATGCGATTCCTTTTTCTTACACAAAATGAATTAAAGGTGTTCACACAAAATGGCCGCCAATGGATTTTATGCGAATCGTCATACTTTGTCCTTTGACTATGGATGAATGGCTTGTGTAATAAGATTTTTGACACCTTCAACATTATACATTAAGCATTAACTTACAATTAAAAGTAAAAAAATTGAAATATACAATTATCAAAAATCGTGCTACTGCCTCTTTAAAACAAAACCCTTCTAGTTTCACAATCGATAATTTTCATTAGAACACCATAAACAATATTGGTCAAAATCATAACTTAATATAAGATTAAAATAAATAAATAAATAAATGACGGCGATATCATATTTGCAATACGTTTTCATGAGAACACTTGCGATGGTCAGATACGTTTGACAACTCACTCGTTGTAACAAAAACTGTATCCCTATGGAACTCGTGTTGTATGCTCGTAAATCAAATTCAACATAAACGTCACCAACCAAGTTTGAACCTAAATGAAGTTTTCAGAATACCACTATCAAATCAAATGCCACGTGTATGACTGTATATAATATTCAAATAAACAATGTCAAGCATGGTTTGTTTTAAAATGAAGTTTTTCTATCAGCATCAAAATCAGAGTCATGTGACGCGTGGACAACGGATCAGATCCTTTTTAGTAATGTTATATCCTGCGGCTAGGTCTATGTCCGACTTTTTATTGGAATCTTATCTTTAAGAGTAGAAACAATTAATGTAAACATCTGCTGTCAATAGCACAGTGCTAATGGAGACGTGAAATGAGCTATAACATTATAAAAGTGGTTTCGACAAATTGATTTGGTAGTGCTTTATTTGATTCATTTGATAGATTTACTTTTAGCATTATAATTGTTCAGCTACTTTTGTAGCTATTTGAAAACCAGTTTTATAACTTATTGTGAATATAAGGTGTCGATGGAGTGTATTTGATTACTTGATTTAAAACAATAATTTGGTGGCTTTATTTTTATATTTTGAACCTATATCGCTTTAAATGGCAACAATGTTCGTATAGAAGCTAAATAATATGCAATGAAATTGAAGGCGAGGCTCCCTTAAAGTGGCAGAATCACGTTTTTGAAAATTTGGAATTTGAAATTTTTTAATGATAATTTTATGGTAATGCTAAATGTATTATTTTGATAATGTCAAAAATCTCATAACTCAAACCAATCATCCATAGTCAGAGAACAACTTATAAAGATTCACATAAATTCCATTGGTTGCCATTTTAGTGTGAACACCTTTAATTCATTTTGTGTAAGAAAAGGGAATCGCATGGCTGGACTTTACGTTATAAATTTGATTTATTATTGCTTTGTATAGTTTAAATACATTGTCTTTCAACTGAAACCAATAATTTTCATGTTCTTGACATCGCCTTATATTCCCCCTAAACGTGCTACTGCCCGTTTCAAACAATAATTTGGTGGCTTTATTTTTACTTTTGAACCTATATTGGTTTAAATGGCATCAATGATCGCATCGAAGCTAAATAATATACAACAAAAATTCAAGGAGTGGCTCTCTTACGGGATGATATAGCGTTTGATACTCTGTCTATTGGCTTCAGCCTCTCAGATTAACGATGGTCATTTTACGTACGCTTTAAACAACTTCACCTCACCAACTTTAAAGGGGTAGTATCACGTTTTTATGGGAATATAAGGTGATGTCAGGAAAATGAAAATTAATGGTTCCAGTTGAAAGACAATGTATTGAAACTAAATTGAGCAGTAATAATTCAAACATATAACATAAAGTTTAGCCATGAGATTCATTTTTCGTACACAAAATGAATTAAAGGTGTTCACAAAAAATGGCCGCCAATGGACTTTATGTGAATCTTCATACATTGTCCTCTGACTATGGATGATTGGCTTGTATAATGAGATTATTGACACTGTCAATATAATACATTTAGCATTAACTTACAATTATCAGTGAAATATTTGAAATATAAAATTATCAAAAAACGTGCTACTGCCCCTTTAAATACCGGTATCTTTATGACATATTGAGATCAAATATTTAAAGATAGAGTCTCTGTATTGACATTTGATGACAGAAACCCAAGAGTCATCAGTATATGACATATCCCACCTGCCCCTAAAATATCTATCATAACTTTTGTAAGAGGAGTTTGAGTACAATGTCATCTGTCAAAATATAATTTTGATTGAAACAGTCAAACAGAAATATCCAAGAAGTTCAAAATCACAAAAGGGACATTTTCACATATTGACTGATCCATATACATGGCGAAAATGAGCTAGTTCATATAGTTTTTGAATTTTTGTTCTGAAACGAAATTCTCAGTAAGGTTTCCATGGAAACCGTCAAATAAATCTGAAGAAGTTGAAAATCGCAAAAGGCACAACTACACATGTTGACTTATCCATATACATAGTCAATGCTAGGCCATATTCCGTTACATTCCGTAAAAGAAATGATTACAGACGGACTGACAGACAGACGGTTGGATGAATGGACGGTTGGGGCAATGACTATATCCCATAGTATAACATACCGTTATACCGGTGGGGTAACAATGGTCAAAAGGTAAAATCGCATGATGTCCAGCGGTTTAGGTTTTAAAGATGCACTCTTGTATTTGTTTACTGTAGTGCTTTAGAAGTAGTAAAGAGGAGGTTCAATAAAAAAACTGAAAAAACCTTCATAAAATTCTTTAAAGTTACAAATCTATAGCCTAGTGTTAGATATGTTTATGTTTATGTGTATTACCAAATCATCAAAAGGTTTCCCATGAGCTACAAACATTTACAGTTGTTGCAAATGTTAAATACCACTTGAGTATACATCTTTGAAGTAATATAAACCCTCTCATCAGTCAAGGAGTCTGTACACAAAGTTTCAGCTTTCTAGGCCTTATGGTTCTGGAGAAGAAATCGAAAATGTACAAAGTTTACGGACGGATGGATGGATGGACATAACCATAAGCCCATCGAGCCTTACAGGCCAGATAAGCTAAAAATGTAAAAACTTTGACCACTTTTCGTCTTATTAAATCTTCAATTAAAAATAACTTTAAAACTGCCATCATAAATCAGCATATGGACATACACAAACAAAACAACATTGTGAAAAGAAATCTCTTTATTTTTGTGGAGTGAAAATCAAGGTGACATTTATCTTACTAGTTATCTTATAGTTGAAATTCAGATATGTTAACAATAAATCATATCATTGTTTATGATGTTGTAATTATATAAATAAATATAATATGAACATTTAAAACATAGCAGACATTAGGGATGTCATGATACACAGATGCATCGATGCATCGTCGTGGTACAGTTCACGATACAATACAGGAGACAGTCAACTGTATCGTGATAAAAAATTTAGTGATTTTTGTAACTTTTTTGTGTGAATATTTTCGAAAAAACAAAAACAAAAATTCCGAAGTTGGTAAGATTCCTTGTTAAGATAGCTTTTACATAGCATTAAATGACTTCATGAAGAAATTGTGTTAAATGCTGGTTACTCAGATAAGTCTCTTTAGGAATATTAGATTTAGATCCCTGAATTTTTTATCTCACCGTAATAATATCGAATTTAGTGTATCGCAATATGTATTGTATCGTGACCTCAGTATCGTGATGCGTATCATATCAGTCTGATTAAAATCGACCGTACTCCGAGGAATAAAATATCAAAAATATTGTCTCTATCGGGGCTCAAACCAGCCAGAACATCCTCTCAGTTTCGGTCTGAATGCACCCACCTCCATAGCATGTTCCTATGACCAGTTTAGGGCAGACAAACCCAGTCATAAGCTATCCAATCACATCCTCGTTTTTAAATAGCGTTTATGTATAACGAATGGTACACTGGAGTTACCTGCCCCTGCATGATATCGAAGCTTTTACTGCACTCCTTGCGATTGGCTAGATTAGCAGACTGTGAATGAGAGGAAAGCCGGGCTGGTTGAAGTTCAAACCCCACTAGAGACAATATTTTTACACTTTTTTCCTCGAATCACAGTCTATTTTAATCAGACTGCGTATCATATCGCACGGTACCTGTATCGTGACATCCCTAGCAGACATATACATACGAAAGGTGTAAACTTTCAAATGTTTTTTTTTAAGTACCACTTTCTTAGATGACGCATTGCACTTGTTTTTTCAATTTATTTAGAAATATCATTGCTTTCGTAATATAATGGACTAAATATACTATTGACTGAATGTGAAATAAATGAAGCTCTAATAAAATCACAACAAGCAGCTTACATGGTCGAGCTATATCCCCCGCAAATTGCACAACATGTACATGTATGGGTTTTCCTTATCATATTGCTTATTAATTTTTGTCGCACAAAATAACAAAAAAATTCTAGGATATGAAGGTTACTGTTTTAATCAAAAAACTAAATGATACCAACTTTATGTTCACTGTTGGGTATAATTCGAGTAAACTGACAATAAAATAAATATAAATAATTGGATCTCAAAGATCAATTTGATCACGTGTAAACAAACATATTTTCAAAATTGTTCTTCATGACACACCTTCAGATGATTATGTATCTCCATATCAAATTTGATCAATATGTAATAATTAGTTTAGAAGTTGTGAGCCGGACAGGACTTGTAACAGATTTCTTACAAAGTTACCACTTTTTCTTCAAAATCCTAATATTTTACGTAGATTTTCAGAAAATTGTTACTCATGACACATTATTACATGGTTCTTCATTTCCATGACGAATTTGAATTGAAATGGTTGATTAGTTACAAAGTTATGAGTCGGACACTAACTGTAACGGACGGACGGACGGTACCCATTTTAATACCCCCGCAACTTCGTTGTTGTTGGGGGATAATAAGAACTACATTCAACATATGTAAGGTAACAAGAAAGAATGAGTATTATAGTAAAGCCTAAAAAATCAGTGAAATATGTAAGCATGAAATTATGAAAACTAAGAAATATAAAATAAAATGAAAACAAAATGGTTTTAAGTTCAAACCCTTCATTACACGATACAAGTAAACAATTTAACTAATAAGGTGTCGCTATGATTAAGAGTCTATGAAGTACAAAAGAACTTGAAAATATATACTAAATAACAAGGAACATATTGAATATTGATAAAGTATGTCTACATTTTCATCCTGTGGAGATTATTTCCATTTGATGGGTTTTATATCCTGTGGAATTTCTGCTTAGATATTATGAACACTTACAACACCATATATATACTCAGCAACCCAGTTTTTGTGACATAGATACTTTTTCATAAAGTAAGTGCAAGTAAGACTTAATTGTGAAGGTAATGTTTGCAAATTGTAAAAATATAAATTTGTACAATACATTTGGTGAAAACATGTAAATTTTTTGGTTGTCTCAATTGGCAAGTTGAGAAAATGTTTATTTACTCAAAAAGACACTTTTAAAGGGGCAGTAGCACCTTTTTAGAGGGAACATAAGGTGATGACAGGAAAATTAAAATAAATGGTTGAAAGACAATGTATTTAAACCAAATGTATCAGTAATAAATCAAATGTATAATGTAAAGTTTGGCCTTGAGATTCCTTCTTCTTACACAAAATGAATTAAAGGTGTTCACACTAAAATGGTGGCCAAGAGACTTTATGCGAATTTTTATGATTTGTTCTTTTACTGTATTGATTGGTTGGAGTAATGTGATTTTTGACACAATGAAAATAATACATTTAGCATTCAAGAACAATTATCAGTGAAAAATTGAAAATACACAATTTGCAGAAACAAGCTACTGCCCATTTAAGATGTGCAACTTTAAAAACATTATCTTTCTCAGGGGAATTTTGCAAGTTTAACAGAAAAATCATGTCAGAGACAGCTCTAGAAGTGACCCACTACTGATAACAATCCAACGTCAATAAAACATGATTTGACCGGCATACAATAGGAAACCTTTCCAGCCAGCAACTATCACATTAGCAACCATCTTTGGACTGAGATTAATAGCAAAATGAGAAGGTATATATATATATACACATCATAACATTTCTAAAATGTACACTTTTACAAAATATAAATATTTTTATTTTTATTATCAACATCAAAGAACACAATTTCAGTATAGCTTTTCTATATCAATTCATCAATCATAAAAAATGACAATATAATAATGCAAATTTACATAGTGCTTTACATAATACAAAATACATAGCCAATATGAAACAAAGACTAAAGAATTCATAAACATAAAAAGTTCAAAACAATGTAAAATAAAAAAATATTTCATCAATTATAAAACAAAATGAAACACCATAAATATAGAAGAAAAGTACCTTAAAATAGTGTATTATGAAAATAAATAACAAATATGATTACATGAACATAAAAACTATTTAATAAAGTGTCAAAATTGAGAACAAGGTATAAATGAGTATCAGCAATGTTGAAAGCAAGAATAAAAAGGGTGCATTTTAAGAATTAATAAATAAAATAAAATTACATGGAGAAACAAACAAGTTGATTTAATAGCAAAATGTAAGAAAACAAAATATTGATAACACATTTGGGAAACCAAACCTACAGTAGAAAAGATAGCTTAACTAATGTATTCAGAAACTCTACTTAGAAAAAATCAAAAGTTGTGACATTTGTTTTTGAAATTCTGTGAGACAAATGAACCAAATAAATGTCTTGTTGATTCACCATATGTAACAGGCCTTGGCTACAAGAACATTTCATCACTGAGGCCTAAAATTGAATTTAAAAAAATAAGAAATCAAATAAAATCAAATGGAAATAATAATATGTTCATTTAATGGCAAAATGAAAGGAAACAAAATATTGTTTAACACAGTGTAGGAAACAGGCCTTGTCTTTGATAATACAAGAAAATACCATCACCAAAGGCCTGAATTGCATTTTGAAAATTAAGAAATCAAGTAAAATTAAATGGAAAAAAAATGTGTTCATTTAATGGCAAAATGAAAGAAAACAATATATTGATAACACAGTGTAGGAAAAAGTAAAAGTAAAATGATGATACATAACTAAAATTTTGATAATTCTTTGATGAATGTACAGGTAAACACTATGTATATACAATTATGGATAACATATCTCTACTTTTAATTTCTGAACTCTACAAAACATTTACATAGAAATATGTATAAATAATATAAGTAACATAACTTTATATTTGTGTCAAATATTGTACTTTACATGTACATATACAAAGTTTTCCTTTATAATAATAAAAACAAGCATTATGCAAAAAAAAGTATAAACATAAAACTTTTAAAAATTTATATTTAATTAGTAAGAAATTAAAAAGTTTCATATATATCAGTGCATACAATTCAGGGTTCCGTTGTACGTACCGCTAAGTAAAAGGCAGCCTTAGTGATTAAGTGCAATATTGAAGGAAGGCACTAAGGTTAAAACTATTGTAAAGTTGATTTGTGCAACGCCTCCCCCCCTGAAATTTTATAGTTATGGAGAAAAGTACATGTAACCAGTAAAAGAGGTTAATTACTAAACATTTTCTTATTTACAGCAAAAACATCAAAGGATCCATTCAGCACATGCAGATCCAGAGGGCAATTTACGATCCTAAAACTTGACTGAGTAAAATTGTTTTCAAAGAAACATATGTTATAATAAGGAAAATATTTTGTGCTTTCAAATCTTTTATCCTAAATCGCTTGAAGGGGTCCCTATATTTTCACAAATGGCTTATGAAAATCACCATCTGGTCTTTGAACCGTTGTATGGATTATTAGTTTTTATGATTGATTTGTTAAATCTTCTTTATCTACAAGACTGTTTAATGTTCACATGATCATGACTAAGTCCAGGGTTATGATGTCACCTCAAAGTGTCTACAGTGGATTATTTTCAAGATTGACAGAATGATATCTTCTGCAGGCCATTTTTAAAGATGTTGCTAGTTTGAATGAGCTGGCCATCAATATTCTGATGATCTATTATGTTGACCATTGCCATCCATATTATAATGATATATTATTGACCATTGCTGTCTATATTATAATGATCTATATGGTAGACCATTGCAGTCCAAATTCTAATGATCTGTATCATAGACCTTTGCTATCTGTATTCTTATGATCTCTATTATAGACCATTGCAGTCCATATTCTGATGATCTGTATTGTAGACCATTGCAGTCCATATTCTGATGATCTGTATTGTAGACCATTGCAGTCCAAATTCTAATGATCTGTATCATAGACCTTTGCTATCTGTATTCTTATGATCTCTATTATAGACTTTTGCTGTCTGTATTCTAATGATCTGTATCATAGACCATTGCAGTCCATATTCTAATGATCTATATGGTAGACCATTGCTGTCCATATTCTAATGATCTCAATTATAGATCATTGCTGTCTGTATTCGAATGATCTGTATCATAGACCATTGCAGTAGAACATGCTCTGATCTGAATTCACTGTCAAGGGATCATTTACAGAAACATCAGAATCTTCTTGGAAACTCTTGTCCATTGACCAAGCAGCCCAATTCCTCATACTCTTCGATCAGACTTCGGAAAACTTTGTCACATTTCAGAAGATGTTTATTTCCTGCAAAATAAGATTATCCTTTTAATCAACAATAAAATATAAGATAGGAAATACTTTATCTTATATTGATAATGTTAGAACCCTCTCAGAGGAGAGTGAATATCATGAATATTTGGGAAGGCTATCGGAAAAGGGACCACATGGTCTGGTTTGTTGAATCTGTTGGTTAAAAACTTCTTACTGTATGTTCTTCATAACTTTCTATAATAAATGTTCATTATATAAGAACTCAACATGCAAATCTGAGTAGTTGTATTATTACCGGTATGTTTAAAATGAATATAATATAATCTTGAGCAACCACAAGTGGATGGATACGCGCGCTATATAAATATTCATATAATGATAATAATAATAAAAACAATAATAAAAATAATCCCCATTCCTAAACAGTATTCATTTAAAAGGTTTTTTACAAAAGAAATTACCAATTACAATGTGAAATATGCTTTTATCATTAAGGGACCGTGTGGTACATTTGCTATTTCAATTGATAAACTATATGCAATCAAAGACATGTTTGCAGTAGAGAACTGTTCTACATGCAGTAAGGTTTGGGTGCAATGCTACACTGAATTTCAGTGCAGTACCACCCATGGTTTGCTAATTTCAGCCGATGCTCTCAGGTCTTTCTGTAATTCATAGCCACAATAGTGTTGCGGGCTCTCTCCCTGCAATAATACTAGCAGCCATGACATAAGTGAAACAAGTACAGAAGCGAGCAGAGCTCACATACCCCCACTTCCCAATTTGTTCAATTTCAAATAGTAAAACTAATAAACATTGCGTAAATTTGTTTGATAGTTGAGAATACAGTTTTAAACCCTTTTTAAACATTAAAAGGGTACATTTATGAATAATAATTGATCTTTGTTTCAAATTTTTAGGTGGCTACCATAAATATTCTATAAGATTCGTGGAGGACAAAATTATTTTTTCCAATGAAATCACAGAGAGAAATTCCACAGTTTGGTTTTAGCCTTCAAAGGTCATGATTGACATGTGTACAAAGTTTGGTGGAGCTGAGATGATTATTCAGGAGATATGTTCTGGACAAAGTAATTCATCATAGATTCACTTTTTTGGTCATGTTTCCATGGAAACAGCAAAAAAATAATAACCATTTGTTGGTCTTACCCTTAAAAGGCACATCTAGGGAACATGGTTGATAAGTGTATGAAGTCTGGTGAAGCTACCATGTATAGTTAAGGAGATGTGCTCTGGACAAAATTTTGTGACGGACGGACGGACAGAATGAACGCCATATTACCCCACTAACACTGTAAGGCAAGGGTATTATTATAATATTGAAAGCGTCCTAATAAACCCCAAATCAACTCACCTCACCTCATTAAATGATAGTGGATTCTGCATGACCTACCGATAATGATGAGTCCCTTGCGAGCCCGAGTGAGAGCCACGTTGATCTGGTTCTGGTCGGTGATGAAGCCCAGGTTGTGTTTGCTCCAGCCGAGTGTCGGGTTTCTCTCTATCTTGTAGTCTGGGAGAGAACGCACCGTGCTGAATATCACATAGTCCCACTCTCCACCTGAAAAATTCAAATCACCAATGGTGAGATTATTACCAATAACTTATTTCACTAACTGATAATTGTTAGTTTGGCAGAAATCCTAGAGGCTGCTGCCAGTGGAAAATCTCCATGGCTGTATGAAAGTATACGCATTTCTCTTGACTTCCCAGGGTTTGAATCCCACTGAATGTGATCTTACATCACTTTTGTTCCATTTGGTGCCAAATGAGGGATGGGGACAGCTCAAAGGACAGTGAATAAGTTGTACTTAGCTGCCTTTGGTCTCAACATTATGTAACAATCGTTCTGTTATATAGATGTTGTCATTCAAGTGTGTTTTGGATATTTACCATCCCAAAACACACTCGCATGATTATACTTCTTTATTACTTTCCTGTTGAAGATATCGCTGTTTAATAAATCTACCATGTATTATTACACATATGTGTCATAACATCGCGCACGCTGACCGAAATATGTGACGTTATAATGACGTCACAATTGTTAAGTATGACGTCACAATGTCAGCAGGCTCGTCGCAATGATCACAGAGCAAATTTCCTTATATTTTTACGAGGTAACTAAGCTAGTAATGAATAAAATACTAAACTTAGTCCTGTTTCATAAATTTTTTATCTCTAAATCTTTAAACTCAAAAGTTCCAATCCCTAGGTGAGGTTAGGTATACTGAAATGGGAAAATGAGCAAAAACAAAACTGTCTTTGGTACCTGTGAGTAGATTGTTTGGTCATACATTTGGCAAATGAACCGTATTGTTGTAATTTCTTAAAGTATTGTCTTTTTAGTATATCTTTTTATGTCGCTCTCTGAAAATAAAGCCCTTCAAAATGTTAACACTTGTGCATCCTCAGGATTTTCAAAAGAAGTTCAGACCTTAGAAATTTACATCGGTATCAGCATATCGGTATCAACACTACCCATTGTATGGTAAAAGCTTGTATGGACGCATTGATCCACAGACACACCGAGGTCATTTCTATAAGTGAGGTGAGGTGAGGTGATCTGGTGTTAAGCGCCGCTTTCAAGAGTATTTCACTTACATCGAGCCTGCTAGTAATATCGCAGGGAGAACGCTAGCAACACCATTGTGGCTATGCATTGCGGTGAAACCTACGCATCGGCTGGAACTAGCGAACCATGGGTGTTGCTGCGCTGAATTCCAGTGTAGCATTGTACCCAAACCTGACTGTGTGTAGAACAGTTCTCTACTGCAGACAAAGTTGCAGAGAACGGGGCGGGATTCGAACCTTGGACCTCCTGATCCGAAGATGAACGCGCTAACCACTGCGCTATCCCGCCCCTTCATTTCTATAACAAATCTACAGACTATTTCCATTAAATTTACATCCTCTTGAAAAAAAATCCTTACATACCTTGATTTGCTACAACTGTGTTGACGTTGATTTGGTTTCTGTTGCTGTAATACATGTACAACTTCTCTTTTATCTTGGAGCACTGTGCATTGTACTGCGACATCACATTGATTTGAAATGTTTGGATTCTTTCCCTTTTCACCATCCAGCTAAACACTTCCTCCTGCAATTTGAATTTGTAAAATCATAATTTGAAAATAATATTAAGTGACAAAGAAATAACAATACTTCAAAGGTGTTGTAGGCTTACTTTTCTGTCTTTTTCTCAAAGGCAGAAGAAACCTTGAAAGTGTTACAAGATTATTATCATCATCATCATTATCATTATCATTATTATTATTATTAACATTTTTGTAGTATTCTTTATTTGCCATTTACCGACAAAACACACAAGTATGAGACCAACCACTTTGTTAACTTCTGCTTGATTAGACTTTGACTGTTCGTTTCCCTCCTCGGTAGACACAGTGAGAGTTTCCTCAACTCCCTCCACATGGCAGAAGACAAGGGGTATCTTTTTTTGGGGCCACAAAGTAAGAGGGTAATCTTCTCTACGATGTCCAGTTTTGAGCTTTCCATGATAAAATTTCTCGGATGGAAACTTGCAAATTTCCACATGCTGTAATGGTCAGTTGACAGTCGGTTAAAATAGTTCGCCCATAATTTTTACCAGGTAATTGCCAAAAGCATATTACAGACAGTCATCTATATCCCAAAACTGTGAGAAAACTATGAAAATCATTGAACAATGACCATGATACGACCTATTTAAAATTAGTCTCATGTCATTATCATTTTGGTATTCAAAATACTATGACTACTCAACATTCTGCTACATGAGCTTAGCATAAGCAATGGGTAAGCAAACTTTGGATGTTAAAACAAAACCAATTAACAAATGAGTGGTAAATATTACAAATATAACAGAGTAAGCAGAGGCAAAAATCGTGGCAAATCTTCAATACTAGAGCTTGAAACAAATGAATTGCAAAGTGATATCTTGCATGTTGCTGGAAAATACAAACCATTCTATATTGCACATCCAAGAAAGTTGCATTGTCTGCATATCTCTCAAAGAGTGACCTGTCAAGCCCCAATTTTGCCGCCTCCTTGCACTGGATGATTGGTCGAAGCTGTTTGTGGTCTCCGATGAGGACAACTTGCTTTGCCTTGGAAGCGATGATGGGGACCATACTCTGTGGCTCCGTGCTCATTGCGCACTCGTCAATCACAACCTGCTGAATGTTGGATGAATATGACAGTTTAATACTGCCACCCACTGCACATGTGCAAAGGATGATGTCACACTTTTCCAGTTCTTCGCAGCAGGCACGGAAAAGAAATTCCCTGTACTCTCTTTCCTGATTTGGTTTTACAGAATCAGGTTTCCTCTCAAATAAGTCATCATAAAACCGAAGAATATTGCTGTGTGTTTTGCCTTCCTTCCTGATCATATGATGAAGTGTGACATCTTTCAATCTTGGATCAGACTTCAAATCACGAAGACTTCTTTTGGAGAGAAATCTGCTCTTTGGACCAGGATAGTCAGATGATTCTATCAGTGCACCATACACTCGAATGATCCTTGGACAGTCTGCTCCCAGTCTGTGCAGCATGTACCCTTTTGAAAATCAGATATAAATATCTTAAATGCAGCATTAGGTTTTTTCAGTTTTTGGCAATTACAATGAGTCCCCTTTTCCAAAAAAAAACCAACCACACACTTATTAGGCAAGAACTAGATTAGCGTTTGCAGGACACTGCAAAGGCAGAGCAGCCTGCAAACTGAGGGTGTTATTTTCTTCGAAACCTCATGCAGTAAATTGGGCATTTTCTATCAATATATACATGTATAACAAAAAAGAAATGTAGGCATTTGTGTCCTTGAACTTTGATATTGAATGTTAACATATCAAGATAAACTAGATTAGCGTTTGCAGGACACCGCAAAAGCAGAGCAGCTCCGAAACTTGGGGTTTCGCCTTACCCTGTTCCGCCTTTTACAGGTCTCACCAAAATGGACATTTTCTCGTGACCTTGACCTTTGACGCTCAAGGTCACGCAATCAATGAACACATTCCATTGAGTATGAAATTAATGTAATTAATTAAAGTGTTATAAGTTAAAATAATCCATTTTCTCCATATATGTTGACCTTGCTGTGACCTTGACCTTCGACAGTTCATACCCAAAACATTTTGAAAATTTTATACTTCTCAAGAGATAATATATACAAAATCTAAAATTCATAGCACTAAAACTTTTCAAATCATCGTGTTTACAAGAAATTTTGTAGTTACTTTATAACTTGTGACCTTGACCTTTGACCTTGAAAGTGAACATGTCATAATGATTTCCTGGAAGTGTTAACATTTAGACATGTTCAAGAGTTCTGAAAAGCTAAATGGGATAAAGTTATATCCAAATTAGGTGCACATTGCAATAATTCATATCTCATGACCTTGACCTTTGACTTTCACACAATAATTGAACACTTTTTATTGAGTATAACAATCATGTATTGATTTAAAGTGTTCATGGTTAAAATAAAGCATTTTGGCTAAACCATGCTAAAGTCATGACCTTGCTGTGACCTTGACCTTTGACGGGTAGAGTCAAAACTTTTTCAACAAATTTTACTTTTCCAAGGATGATATATACCAAGTTAGAGATTCATAGCACAAAAACTTTTCAAGTTATCGCATTTACAAGGAATTCTTAGAGTGATTACATAGCTCGTGACCTTGAAAGTGAACGCATCAAAATTGTTCCCCCAAGGTATGAGTAGTAAGTTATAAATAAGAGTTCTGGGAAGCTTAGTGGAAAAAAGTTATAGCTAGTAATACGAGTGCGGCGGCAGCTGCATTGGTGGAAACTTCACAAATTCGATGTAAACTAAAATCTCACCTGGTGACCTTGAAGGTCAACAGTCAATGATCAGTTTTCTAGCAAATAAATTTGTAATGATTGAGGGTGTTAATAGCTTAAATAGATTTCTTAATAACATGGTGAACTTGCAAAATGACCTTATCCATTTTTGGATTTTAGCAGAAACCTTTTCAAAATTTTGTATTTTTTCAAATTTCAACTGAAACCACAGAATTACACAAAGCCATAAATTATAATCCTCACTAGTCAAGGAGTGTGCACACAAAGTTTCTGCTTTCTAGCTAGGCCTTTTGGTTCTGGAGAAGAAGATGAAAATAGGTTTTAAGGTTGTTGCCCCTGTGACCCTTATTGGGTCAACAGGGCCACCAAAGCTATAAATCATAATCCTCACTAGTCAAGGAGTCTATACACAAGAGAAGAAGAAAATAGGTTTTTAAGGTGTGGCCCCTGTGGCCCTTATTAGGGGTCACAGGGTCACCAAAGTTACAATTTATAATTCCCAATAGATAGAGTCTATATATACAAGATTTCAGCTTTCCATGCACCTTTTGATTCCGAAGAAAAAGTGGAAAATAGGTTTTTAGGGCTTGGCACCTGTGGCCCTTATTTAGAATTCACAGGTTTTATAAAGTTACAATTTATCATCCTTGATAGTCAAAGAGTCTATCCACAAGTTTTATCTTTTTAAGCTTTTTGGTTCTGGAGATTAAGTCAAAAATAGGTTTTTAGGGTGTGGCCCTTTAATGTTAAATATTAGGGGTCACAGGGTCACCAAAGTTACATTTTATAAATCTCACTAATTAATGCACAAAGTTTACAGACGGGCGGACAGAGAGGCGCCAAACACGATGCTTGCCATAATCCCATCGGGCCTTAAAGAGGCAGTAGCACGTTTTTATGGGGAATATAAGGTGATGTCAGGAAAATGAAAATTATTTGTTCCAATTTAAAGACAATGTATTTAAACTAAATGAAGCAGTACTAATTCTAATAAATAATGTAAAGTTTAGCCATGCGATTCCCTTTTCTTACACAAAATGAATTAAAGGTGTTCAAAAAAAATGGCCGCCAATGGATTTTATGTGAATCTCCATACTTTGTCCTCGGACTATGGATGATTGGCTTGTGTTATGTGTTTTTTGACACTGTCAAATTAATACATTTAGCATTAACTTTAAATTATCATTGAAATTTTAAGAATATATAATTATCAAAAAACGTGATACCTTTAAAGACCAGATTAGCATACATCTTTTGTTGGTCTCATCTCAGGAGCATGTTTGATAAGTGTGAAGTTTTGGTGAAGCTTATATTAATAGCATGTATAAAGTTAAGAATATACTTTTATGCTCTGGACAAACTTTTGGCTTACGCTATAAGGCCGGGGTATAATTAAATGATAAGACAGACAGATTGTTTATGGACAGATGAATGGACAGACAGACAGACAAACAGTGGACAGATGGACAGGCAAATGAACATACCCAATGGTATAACACACATTAGAAACCATTAAACATTAAAACCAAATTCTCTGACATGCAAAAGGATCAACATGCAGTGAGTGATGGTTATGAATGAAGAAATAACTTGTGCAGTTGTTAATTACAATATGGTGAAAATTGCAAGTCTCTGGCATACATACATGCAACAAGATCCACTGATTTGTTAGACGGCCCACAAAACAGTACCTTTCTCCTTTCCTTTTCTTTAAAAACTTTCTGGTTGACTTCGTTGAAGAAGTACAGGAGTTTGATACCTGTGTATGTCTTCCCAGTCCCTGCAGAATAAAAACAACAACATTTCTAAATAGAGTTTACTCACTTATCATACACCTCCTGAATGTGTTAACATTCTTTCAGATCAGTTTTTATGTTAAGGTTAAAGTGACACAGAGTATCTTTCTTAAAATTTTATTTGGTTTTGATAAGCTACAAAATATCTTATATGCTGATGGAAGTTCATATCTTATCACTGGACTTGCAAATATATCCATTTATGCATAATATCTCTAAAATGCTTGATTTTATGGAAAAATCAAGAAAACATCTCAAATACATTTAATATTCGAAATTATGCATCCAATTAAACCTAAAGAGAAGATTGAGGTCTTACTTCCTTTGGAGCTTTCTTTCTGAAGGTTTTGAAATCCAAAAGAATAATTTGAGGTCGAGTGTTTTAGCGAACTAAAATACCATGATTAAACATTAATTTAGAACCTACAACCTACAACCAACAACCATAATGTAATATACTTGTAATCATTTTTAGACCCTACATCTGATTTGCAGACTTTGGCTGCAAAATTTCATGAGATAATGCGGTAACAAGAATACACTGAACACAATGTTTCGATAAATCCAGAAAATTTGATGTATTGCGATGCAAATTCAAATTTTTTATGTATTGAAGTTGAAATTATGCTATGGAAACAAGTATGGATGCACGGATGAAATACGGAGGCCATCGTCTTCAGGGGTGGAAACAACCCATTGCCCGACACCCGAGTCCAGTGATTTTTACTGCAGGGCAAGTCAATTTACATTCACAGCTGTACCGGTGTCCAGTAGACTATGGCAGTGTTAAATGTATACCTTATTTTATAACACAAATTTTAAAGACAATTTCTCGTGTCTATTGCAAACATTAACACAAAAGCAAAATAGTTTTAAATTTCAGACTTCACCAATTCGTTTTGGAACTCCCTGATGTCTAAATATAGCATGAACATGAAACGCAGTCTGTGATTGGATAACAAGTGATGATCTTTTCATTAGGACCAATCAGTGTGTGTTTTACAAATAGCTTCCTGTTATGATGGCGATCGTTTCATGTTGCCGTGTTTGATTTTACAAGATTAGATTTGATAAACTAGAGGTAAATCTTGATTATCATACTCTGGAAATCTATGTTTTTTCAAGAAAGATTCCTATCAGTATTATCTAAAGATTTATCTTGTTTCTAGTTATCTGTACTTGTCAGCCATTTGATATTGAGATTTACTCATAATTTCTTTCAAATAGTGGGACTGTGTACGTCTTTGCTTACGGGAAAATGTGCTTGATAAGATGTGTGCTTTGAATAAATGTGCATCAAGCTCATTGGTAAGGATAAATATATAAATTTATTTGAAAGAACTACCAATTTCCAAATTAATATGAAATGGATATTTGAAATCACATGGCGTACATATATGGATGACTACAAATTTCAAACAATTCAAATAAAACTACCATGCAAAACTAGTTTGTATAATAAAGTAAAGTATTAAAGCAAATTGAAAAACTTAGGGAGTTTAAATCTTCTTAAAAACGAGAAAAGATAAAATTATTCAGTAAATAAATATGATTGGTTGGAACTAATTTTAGTTAAGTTGTTTTTGTGACCTCTGGTACAGTGGGAAAAAAGTCAGGGCAAGTAAATTCACATGTGCTACTGTACCGGAGTACACTAGAAAATAAAAAGTTATTTCCACCCCTGATCTTCCTTCACAAAACCTAAAAGGCATGTTTCCAAACTGTCAGTTTTATGCCTTGCTGCATAGCCTTGAGTTTTCTGTGCTTGCTCTCTAGTCTGTAGGGGCACTATAGCAGCACAGAAAAGTAAAGGCTCTGCAGCAAGGCATGAAATGACAGTTCGGAAACTGGCGTTTTAGGCTCTGCGTAGGAAAATGGGAGGCCATAGGAACTAATGACTTTGTGATAGCGAGGGAATAATAAAAATGATTTGATGAACCTTTCAGAAAAAATAATTAAACTTAACATATATGGGTGAACTAACGTTTATAGTCCCTGAAAAAAAAGAGTTCTTTACTATATTTTTTTTTTTATATTTTTATTCAAAAAGAATAAAAAAGGAGCCCAGAGCTATACTTGATTTCAGGCTGAAGCTGAGGAATCTAGACTTGCCAATATTTTCTGGACTTAAGAAGGCTCCTTTAACGTATTTTGCTTTAGGGTCTGGATAACAGACTAATATATTGGTAATATCCTTGATAATACAAACCTGGAGGACCCTGGATTAAGCTGAAGCTTGAGGTAAGAGCTTTGTGGATTGCATTGGACTGCATTTCATTGTTCAGAGGCAAATTCCCAATGTAAGATGGCAACTTCTTCATGATATCCTTGGCACAGGAAAGTGTTTTTGGTTCTGAAATTGCAAGTATACTATAATGACTTGAAGTAATATGTAATCATTGTCTTGAAAATGAAATGAAAACAATATTGAAAATCAGAGCCCTTTGATCTGGTTATTAGGCTATACAAAACATATTACATAAGTAAAATACATAAGACATAATTTTGTTTATTATCCATATGTGATGAAATAAGTTGTGACATAAAAAACGATATGTTGTACATGTGTAATAAACCCTAGCGGTAATTCCAGTTAAGAAGACCACGTGACATTGGAATGTGGGACTACTTTACGAGCTACCCGACCTTTTGCTTTAGCCAGAGACCCTATATGATAACGTTCCTGCTTTAGCGCGGCATAGTGCTTCCAGGCAGAACAAGAAAAGCGTGCGGCACAAACAAAGTCGTGTACACCGACATAGTGGACCGGTGAATGAGTGGAAACGTGTCATTTCATCTGCCTAACTTTGACATTAAAGGGACTTTGTTATTGTTTTGGAATTGCATCCTGGGAAAAACTGGTTATACAACTACAATGCACCATCTTCAAAACTGAATGCAAATACTCTAAAACTCTCTGTTAAACTCGGGACCAAATTATGCCGAAATGCAAGCCTGACAGAGGCAACCAAGAACATAGATTTGAAGTTCAGTGCAGTAGGGGGTGTGATCAATTGGAGAGAGATCAGGAGAACGTGACAGCCACGGCAAGACGTTGACGTTATTGTTGTCCAGGAATGTTGACACTGCCCTTGCTGAATGTGCAGGCGCGTTATCATGTTGAAACAAAGTTCCCGGGAGATTCTGAAGAAATGGCAACACAACAGGACGAAGAACTTGATCAATGTATCTTTGCGCAGTCATGTTACCCATAACGATCACCAATGGCAACTTGTTTTCGGATACCGCCCCAAACCATCACACTTCCCCCACCGTGTGCCTGGACCTCTGCAACACAATTTGGAGCATTTCTTTCACCCTGACAGCGATAAACGCGGGCTCTGCCATCATGCTTATATAAACAAAACCTACTTTCATCAGTGAACATAACATTTTGCCTATCATGAAGCTGCCACCTTCGTACACGTCTTGTCCAGATTAATCGGTTATTTCGATGTTGACGTGTCAACGTTGGGCCACAATAAGGTTGACGGGCCCGAATCCCTGCTGCTCTTAACCTCCTTCTGACGGTTGATTGACTAAACACCCTCCCGAGAGCCGTAGATGCCGATTCTGCAACTGTCAGGAATCAATTTCGGAGATGGAGAGTTCTTAAGTATCGGTATTCCTGATCCGACGTCACACATGGTCTACCTGTACGCGATCTGTCTAATGTTGTTCCCGTGTCCCTATAACGTTTCATCAAATTTTCGATGGTTTTTCGATGACAGCTGAATGTTCTTGCAATAAGAACATTTGAAGCACCCATGTCCTTCATACCCAAGGCCCTGCCGCGCTGTTCTGGGGTCAATCTAGGCATTTTAAAAGTGATTTTATATGACCTGGCTCACATGTGAATTGATCGCTTGCTAACTCACTTTCAATAATGAATGTGCGAAACAATGATCAAAGAAAAACGTGTTTTCTCAGTTTTCAACAAAAGTCATGAAAATCACGTACCTAATCAATTTCTGAAATGAACAACTGTAATGTGACGTTTTGGCGACCTGTTTCCATAAAACTTAACATTTAGCTAAAGTAAATTAGGAATATATTTGAATTCTAAAAATGTATAGTTTCTTTTGGGTTAAGTGTAGTTAAAAAGCGAACAATTACATGTATTGTTAGTAATTATTAGTAAACTCACCTCTGGGACGAAACGCTGCCCCTCTCTTCATTCCTCGAATGAGCCAGCAGAAGTCTAAATAAAAATAAAAAGAAATAACCTAAGTCATATTCACCATTAGTGGTATGCAGCTCCTCTCTTCACTCCTGGAGTTGTCTCCCTTTGACTGCCTATGTGGCAGCCTCATATTCTCGCACTGCAGGTAGTCATCACCTGGAACACGTGTGGGGAGGAATTAGTACTCTCTGGGCGGGCGTTTATCGTTCGTCCCAGAGGTGAGTTTACTAATAATTACTAACAATACATGTTATTGTTCGCTAATTATTGGCGTAAATCTCCCCTCTGGGACGAAACGCAGTCCCGAATTTTACATAAAGGAGGAGGGATCCAGGGGATGTTAACCCCTTTACTTTAATGCCAATAATCCTTTAGGATACAATGATCATTATTTATCTCTTTAGATCTATGTATCAAAAACAACTCCAACAACACCTCATGCAGTTCTCCGGTACTTTATTATCCTTTCACCTTAACAATATCGTTAGGAGTGAGTGCACACCACTTGGTTAATGAAATAGGTAAATCTCTGAATATGACGTAATCCAACACACCTATGAGTATGTAAACCATACAGTATTCTGGTTCTTACGAACCCGTTATGACGTCACTTCTGGTTCATGCGTCGTCATCACTTTACTGATGACGTCACTTCCGGTTAATCCCTAGCTTTACGTCATACTTAGACATACTACCTAGGTGATAGAGTTTGGTGGATATACCAGTCCACAACTTAAGTGTAAATAACTACGTGTAGTACCTTTCCCGTAAACCTTCACCATCAAAAAACCTCCTGACGACCCCGACGACTCTTTTCTTGTACTTGTAAGTGGATTAGGCGGAGGTAACATGCTGAGCCGCTACTAGCGGACCCAGATCACAAATTCCGTCTCGAGACTGAGCAATATCTCGAAGGTACGATGAAATGAAAGTGTTCGATCCTTTCCATTGTCATGCTGAGACAAGTTCTTTGATAGAAACAGATTTCCATGCCGATAATGAAGAAGCGAGAGCTCTAATCTCGTGAGGCGAGAATTTGACATTGACAGAATCCTGGTCATCTGACTGATAAGCAAGTACGATGGTTTTCCTTAACCAAGACGAAATAGTATTCTTTGAGATCTCGGAATCCACCGCTGTCTTGCATGAAAGAAACAATCTCCTTCTGTTCCTCCGAAACGAAGCAGTACTCTGGAGATACCATCTAAGAGCCCTAACTGGGCAAAGCAGTCTATCCTTGTCTGAGCGAGAGGAAGATGAAGGTAGAGCTGGTATCTTGTACACACGAGTACCTAACGGTCCTAGAGAAGCTTACTGGTTCTTGGCTAAAAACTCCAGGAGCGCACGGCAAGAGACTTCCTTGTAACCGTCTGAGAATCTGATAGAGGAATTGTCGATCGCGTGCAACTCTGAGACTCTGGCAGCAGATGCAAAGGCTAGCAAAAAAGCAGTCTTAAAAGAGAGAAACTTTAGTGTAGTAGAGTTCAATGGTTCGTAAGGCGCTTTAACCAGTGATTGGAGTACGATCCTTAAGTCCCACTTGGGAAAAATCGAAGGCGTGGACATATCCTTAATCTGAAATGATCTTAGCATTCTGTGTAGAGATTGATCCGTTCCCACCGATAATACTTGTAAGTCACAAACAGATGCTATGGCCGATCTTTATCCTTCGATGGTACCGTGCTTTAGTTTTTTAACATCTCTTAAAAACAACAGGAAGTCCGCAATCATGGGAATGGATATAGCTGAATCTAATAGTCCCACTTGCTGTCTCCAGCCGGAGAATATCTTCCATTTGGCGTCGTACAATTTAGATGTTGAGGGTCTGACAGATTGTAAGATAGCACTCGAAGAATCTCGTCCGAAACCTTTAGATGAGAGCGATTCCTTGATAGCCTCCACACGTGAAGATTCAGTGCCGATAGATTTCCGTGAGTCTTGAACGAAATGGGTTGATACAACAGGTTGTCCCACAACGGCAGTTTCAGAGGATAGTCTATAAAGAGATCCAGTAGATTTGGGAACCAAGTTTTCGTGGGCCACGCTGGCGCTACCAGAAAGATGAGACAGTCCTGAGTCGAGATTTTGGCTAACACATCTGGGATGATCTTTACTGGAGGAAAGGCGTACGCTGTCATCCCTTGCCACGATATCGAGAGGGCGTCCACTGCCCAAGCGTTTGGGTCTGGAATAGGACTGACGTAATTTGGTAACTGGTAGTTTCGACTTGTAGCGAAAAGATCGAAAAACGGGGTCTCCCACTTGTTCACTATCAACTGGAATGCATCCTCGTGAAGAGTCCATTCCGTCGGAATCACCTGTTGCTCCTGGATAACGAGTCCGCTAACACGTTTAACCTGCCTGGGATGTGCCTGGCCCTGAGGTTGGCTCTGCACTGGTCCGCTAGAGAAAATAACTGTCGAGTTAGATCCATAAGCTCCTGGGACCTGGTCCCGCCCTGTTTGTTGATGTAAGCCACCACTGTCGCATTGTCTGTCGCTATCATCAAACTTGCGTGATATAGAAGCCTCCACCACACCTTGAGAGCTTTGATGACTGCAAGAAGCTCCAGAGAATTTATGTGTAACATCGTTTCCTGTTTTGTCCATATCCCCTGTGCTTCCAGCGAATCCATATGGGCTCCCCAACCTTCCCTTGACGCGTCCGTGAAGATCGTGAAAGTCGGAGGAGGATCTGTGAATCGCGTTCCCGTCATCACATTGGACTCCCACGTCCACCAGTCTAGTTCGCGACACACTTGAGGAGGACACACTATGCGAGAGTCTAATTCCTGGTGTCTGTTCGCGTTGATCCACGCCTGAGTATGCCTTAGGTTGAGGCGACCTCTGTACGTGAAGGCCTGTATCGATGTAAGAAACCCTAGGAGGGACATCCACTTCCTGAGAGTCGTGACTCGTACGGCGAGAAGAGAGAGAATCAGTTTCCGGGTTGTCAGCCAACGATCCTGTATGGGGAAAATAAAACACTTCTCCGCATCTAGTATCGCACCTAGGAACTTGATCTTGGGTGTAGGGGTTAGTTCGGACTTCTCCAGGTGAACTATCCATCCTAGATGAGTAAAGGCATGTAAGGCGAACTTGGTCTGTTTGATTAGCATCACTGTAGAAATGTGCCTTCCCAGAAAATCGTCCAAGTACCCATGGATCGCAATCCCTCTCATGTGTAGAAAGTGTAGGATGGGTTTCATGACCATAGTGAATAACCAAGGCGCGATTGACACTCCGAACGGAAGAACTTGGAACTGGAATCTTCTTCCGTTTACGGCGAACCTTAGGAACTTTTGTGAGTGCTTGTGGATGGGTATATGCAAATACGCGTCCTTCAGGTCCATGCTGATGAACTTGCTGTTGGGTTTGACGAGCTCCCTCACGTTCTTCAGCGACTCCATGGTGAAAGTGGGAGGGAGCTGAAGGAAATCCTTGTTGAGAATCTTTAAGTCTATTATCATGCGCATCTCTGTGGTATTGCGCTTCGGCACCAGAAACACTGGCGAGTAAAAACCTCGGGACGAATCGAGAGGAGAAAGTTCCACAATTGCCTCCTTCAGCAGGAGCTGCTCTATTGCCAGTAGAGCAGCGTCCAGACGCGGTCCTTGTAAGAAGAATCTCCTTCCCATCGGATGAATCGCTAGGGGCGGGCGCGTCTGGAATTGGAGCTGGTACCCGTCGGAAATCACTGAGTTGATCCAAAGATCCGGGGTGATGAGTTGCCAGTTCCGTGCGAATCGTTGCAGACGACCCCCCACTGGGGAGGAGTCGACTGGTGTCACAAAATCGAAATCTAGAGAGGAGTCCGTGGGCATAGCAAGATCGAAAGGGTGTAGGCTTGGAAAACCGACCGGGAAAGAGTCAGCGACGGAAGGTATTCTTGGCTCCTCTGTTTCCTCTGCCACGAAAACTATACCTGGGAGGAGGACCTTGACTCTCCTTGGGGGTCTGAAGTTGAGTAGGAGGGGGTCGAGAACGCTCAAAGGGCTTACTAGCTCGGTCGAAAGCAGAACGGTGGAGGGGGGGTCGGGGTGTAGAGTTGGGCTGTCCACGACAACCTCGGAAGGAACCACGTTGGTTTCTGGTCTGAGCTAGCAGAGCTGAGGCGAGTTGCTGATTAAGATGTCGATTTGTCTGAGCCTCCTGAGAAGCGATTGCCTGGGCGCACTGTCCGTTGAAAATAGAGTCGGAGTTCAACGGCTGTTGGAAAAGATCCTCCTTCGAGTCGACAGGCAAATTCCTAACAGATCCTAACAGCTGAGATCTCTCAAGAGCAGTTATACGAGCCAGGGAGGCAACTTGAGCTTGGGTGGCGTCCCCTGCGGCCTGGTAGATAACGTCCAAAAAGGAGTGGGCGAGAGCAACCTCCTCTGCGCTCATGACAGTGAGTGTCTGGGGCTTGATCCCTTCATAACTGTGGAAAGTAGGTGGAAGAAGTTGTCTGACACCAGCCACGAACCAGTTAATGTAGGACAGAATATCAACAGAGTTCCTAGCAGCGGCGTCCAAGTCCTTCAAGTCCTTGCGGGGAACAGACAGTTTATCTCCTTGAAATCGTGGAAGAGGTTTGGCATTAAGTCGAGCAAAATCTCTGTCAACATCCGGAGCGGCAGCCGGTAAAACCCGATCTTGAATAACGTAGGAGTTCTTAAGGGGAAGCTTAGATAAGGAGGAAGCATCCTTGGCCTTGGCGAGGTTAGCATTTACAATGTCGAGACCATTCTTGACCACTGTCGAGTGGGGTAAAGACTGCTTGGGTGCCCGCTTAGGAGGAAGTATACCCGTCGAGCCGAGCTCCTCAGGTAACGGCTGTTCCAAAATCTCATCAAGTGAGGACGGCTGAATGCAAGGTTTAAGCTTATGCAAAAAGTCAATCTTTTCAACAAAAGTCCAGTTCGGGACTAAGTCCGGAATGTCCGAAGAATCAACGGCGGGAATGATCGCTAATCCTTCATGAGAGTGGAGTTTAACATCAACGGCCTGTTTATCTTCAGTTTCTAAGTCCGTCAAGATCGGGAGGAACGGCGGATTAGACACGTTGACAAAATCAAGCGGCTCCTGTTTGTTTACAGTGTCACCCTAGCCGTGACCTACTGACCCCGAGAGGCCCGTGCCGACCGTGGAGACTTGCTGCGTCCGTGAGCCAAGGCACGGATCACGCGTGCTAACAGTGTCAATAGCATCCTGGACTGGGCCAGTAGCCGTGGCATTAGGGCCGTTGACGGGCTTATCACCCTGCACGCAAGACCCGCCCCGAACCGTCCCAGAGTAGGGTACGGACAGGTTAACGGCGTCCACTACGTGTGACCCGCCCGAATCTGGGACAGAATAGTCGTCAGAACGGGCTAAAGTCTTTTTCACCTGGTCAACCTGACCATCCTTGGGCAGGCCCGAGCCCGGTAAACACTGCCGTTTGGAAGTATCACCCGCCGTAACTGTCGTGTCCTTAGGGTCGGCGGCCCGTTAAGACGGCTTAAGCTTGTCACCACGGGACGATTCAGAACTGGGTGGAATCTTACGTGAAGACCCACCCTTAGCCAGGTTACTCGAAAGGGATTTAGAGAGAGACTTTTTCAAGGAGGCGATCTTTTCATCATTCTTTCGTTCCATCTCTTTAAAATTACTTTGGAAAGAGGAGAACATTTCTTGTTTGAAGGAATTAAGGAAAGCCGTTAGATCGTTAGAATTAGCCGTGGTTTTAGCTACTGTTCCCGAAGGGGGGATAGGAGAATCCGATTCATGACCGTCCATAGCAGGGGGAGGAGTATGAGGAGCAATGGAGGAAGATTTAGCTTTCTTAGCCCGTAACTCACAAAGTTTAGCCCACGTATCTTGGTCTAAGTCACTACACATAAGGCAACGCGCATCAGGAAAGCAAATAGGATTCTTATCACACAAAACACAAAGGGAATGAGGATCGCGATCCGACATGAAACGTTGACAAGACACACATTTACGTTGGGTAGCCATTAAGACACACACAAGACAGTACTTCGCGGAAAACACGTTGACAGTCACAGAAAAATTTTTCACAAGTCACAAAAAACACAGTTCAAAGACACAAAAAACGAATGCGGTTGTCTGTTAAGACCCAATGTCGATCTCACATACCATATAATCCAAGAAAACACAGCACATGAAGAAGTATTGAAGAAGATTATCCAGACTTCTGAATGGCTTCCATCTCTAGAGCTAGCAGAAGAGAATATGAGGCTGCCACATAGGCAGTCAAAGGGAGACAACTCCAGGAGTGAAGAAGGAGCTGCATACCACTAATGGTGAATATGACTTAGGTTATTTCTTTTTATTTTTATTTATACTTCTGCTGGCTCATTCGAGGAATGAAGAGAGGGGCTGCGTTTCGTCCCAGAGGGGAGATTTACGCCAATAATTTTAAACATTTTTGCTAAACCATGCTTAAGTCATGACCTTGCTGTGACCTTGACCTTTGACGGATTGTAGCCGAAACTTTTTCAAAAAATTTTACTTTTCCAAGGATGATATATACTAAGTTGGAACTTCACAGCACAAAAACTTTTCAAGTCACTGTGTTTACAAGGAATTCTTAGTGATTACATAGCTCATGACCTTGACCTTTGACCTTGAAAGTGAATATGTCAAAATGGTTCCCCCGAGGTATGAGTAGTAAGTTATGATTAAGAGTTCTGGAAAGCTTAGTGAAAAAAGTTATAGCGTGTAATACGAGTGCGGCGGCACCGGCGGTGGAAACTTCACAAAAACTAATAGCAGCCCCGTCCTTAGACGGGTCTGCTAAATACCAAACATTTCAATAAGCATAACTATCATAAAATATTTTACTTTTTTCCCTAGGCATACCAGGGAATTGTGACTTTTTTCCGATAACTGTGTCTGATGCGGTCACGGAATTGAAAACGATGTACACTATTTTCAACAAATCATACAAGATAGAAATCATTCTTCTATTTGAAAGGGTTTGGTAAAAGCACTGTACTTAGAACGTGGATTAAAACATTGTTTTCATAACATTAAGGCTTAAATTGAGACTGTATGAAAATGATATACTTCAAAAAATTAGATTGACAAAATGAGAAAATTTTAGCCATGCATTCATGCTTTAGCGAAGTAAACCTACTAACGTTACAAAGAAAAAACTATTTCAAAGCCAAGACGTTGAATTTATCATATATGGTGAAAAGTAGTACATAGACGGAACGTAAATGCAATTATGATGCTATTCATCTGAACATACATAAAAAGTTTCATTCTCTACGTTTATCCTCTTTGTAATAAATCATTTTATTAAAGTATAGCCCAACTGGCCATTGAGAATAAAGCTGAGTGTGTTATGACGAGGCTTTGACTATACTGAGGGTTTATCAAATAATAGTGCTTTCGTTAGAATTCCTTATGATATTTGGGTAAAAATCATATTTTTTTATGGGTGCGATCACGCTTATGAAATCATCTACAGCTGCCGGGCAGCGCCCACTTCGTGTCACATGACCGCATTACGCAACTAAAAAAAGTTTCTTGCACTCTCTTTACCTTGGGTGATTAGTGTTGTCAGCCCTGAGTAAAGTCGTCTTTACTTGATATGTAATCATACTTAAATTGATAGATAACATCAAAATAGTAATATTTCCGTTTGAGTATTGCTGTTTTAAACTGGCGCTACACAATAAGTCTTTTAACCGTGTTACAGATGTATCCATACATGCTGACCGGATTGCTTTCACCATTGACAATGTTTTGAAAATTCTAATACTGGAATTCTGGCTTTCGTACATTATTGATAATAAAGAAATTAACACTCACGAGATGTCATATTGTTTTTACAATACTCGTGCCAGCAAAATGATATCATTTTACAGTCACTTGTATTGTAAAAACAATATGACATCTCTGCTTGGGTATTAATCTCTTGTCGCCGGATGTATTTAATGATACATTTCGTATTTTGCTTCATTTCTCTTTGCTTTGTTACGAGCTCTCTTCTTTTCACACTCTTACTATGGTCGTAACACTATTAGTATCTCGTGCAGTACCTGTTCCGTGACGTAGGCATTTTCAAATTCGCCACTTCATGTCACGCCATGGCCGAGGTGAGTTGTCATACCCCTCGGCCACACATCATCTTTTACTGATGTATATTTTATATTTTACAGGTATGTACCTTTTCTATATAACCCTTCTTTCATAAGAATCGTGTAATTGATAAGGTTCGCGATCGTAATATTTATAATGTTTATCATAAATCTATTATAAATATATTCTAAAGTATCGCGCTGCACTAGTCTACTAATTCATAATACTAGCACCATCACGTATGTAAGTGTGAGTGAGATTTGTTTAATGGTAACTTTCAGTAATATTTTACTTGCAAGTGCAATAAGATATCATTTTCTTACCGTAAATGCCAATTTTTATGTAATGTAACGATAGTTTCATTAATAGTATATTTTGCCGCCATTTTTGGCCACTTCATGTCACGCCATGGCCGAGGTGAGTTGTCATACCCCTCGGCCACACATCATCTTTTACTGATGTATATTTTATATTTTACAGAATAAACCATTTTTAAACTACACCGCCTCAGTCCGATTTCTCAGCGGCCAGGACCCGCGACACTCTATTTAGATGGACTTATTTAAACAGAATGGGCAATATGCTAATGCAGTCATTTCAGATGGTGTTGATTGACTTGGTTGATATTCTACCATAAATGTGCAAAATTCTCGTTGTTGATTGGCTGCCATGAAAAATCAGAGGGTGCATAATTTGGTTATACAGAGCTCTGTTTACTTCGTCAAATGCGCAGGAATTCAATTGTTGCCCAGCAACAGTAGTTTACGAAAATTGCTGTTATCTCGAACATTTTCAAAAATAAGCAAAGTTTTTGTTTTATGCACATTATTTATCAAATCAAATCTAACTTTCCAGCTAATCGGTTGAATGTTGTCAAAGAAAATAGAAGGAATATATTTACATGACATGGACTTATATCAGAACTTGTTATTGCAAAGACTTGACTCCGTTACAGTAAAGAATGTGTGCATGATTACTGGTGTCAAAATACAAAGAGGAAAAATCTTGAAGTTAATAAGCTGATCATTAATAGTAGAAATACCCCAAATGGAAAAAGGAGCATAAATATTTATTATTTGTCAGTGTCTAAGGGTCATAAATAATAATTGATATTAGTTACTGCAAAGACTTTATTGTTACGGTAAAGACCTAACATTATTTCTGCATACCGGTATATTGTAATTACTGAGAGTTGCAATTTACCACATTTACCATCGAACAATATACAAACTGATTACAAACTGTTTTCTAACAGTTGACTTTGTTAAAGAAACTATGGGCACTGAGATTCAAAGTGTCCTGGCTTCCAAGGGTTACATTATAAACACAAAAAGTTGAATCTGAAAACTGTGAAAGGTACCATGAAGACTATCAAAGATATGTATGTTGTATACAATAGATATGTTGTTAACTTACATAAGTTGATGTTGCCGTATTTACCAACAGTCCTCTGAAGCCAAGCTAACCAAAGACCAACAGCAACATTCAAAGGAAACTTTTCTCTGCAGGATTAACAATATGAACCTAAGATTACGATCAAGGTGTTCAATAATGCCAAATTCTACAGTGTATTGATAGTTCTCTCTGGTACCTTCCAGCAAGAACAGTTAGATCCAGTGTATCAAACGTCAATGTGGTTACACAGTTTTGTTATGATAGCCCTAGATATATTTCAGGGTACTCCTTTTGAATTTAAGTACACTCCATATTTGTTTAGAAGTTCACATGTTCTCATCATGTTGGTTCGTATGAAGTTAATTATGCTGACAGGCTGCTTATTTCTTTGAGAAAAATCTTAGGTTAATTTCAAACAATAGCTGTTTATATGTTAAAGATCCTGGAGTTGTGTCCTTTTTTTCATATTGCTGACAATTCTTTGAGGATGACAACATGAACATTTGATTGGATATTCTGACATCAATATCTTTCTCGTAACATTTTTTTCTTTCCTGTAACATATCATTGTGATGTTTTGGCTATAATATTAGACATTCCAAACAAATACATTATTCAGATATCAATCATTCTTCTGCGTTAGAAACAAAGTTGTTAATTCATTGACATCCTTCCCATGATTATCACAAGAAGGTTTCATGGTGTTTCCGTTAACGTAAACATGTCTTTACTGTAACAATGCATTTTCATGTGGCAAAAATGAAAAGATAGCCTATATATCAGTAACTAAATTGGTATAGATTTGAGGCCCCTTGGTTCTTCCCACTATAATTGTAGTCTTACATGTCATAATCAATGCAGTCACTTTGAAAATGGATAAACTTAATGATTGTCTCTTTCGTAACATTTGATGTCTTTCCTGTAACAATTATTGGCAACTTAACTTTTTTTTCCAAATCACACTCTATTGATAACTTAAGGATATAATGAGAAATTTGTTCAATAATCAAGTGACCTTGACCTTCTATAGTTTGTACCCAAAACTTTATGAAAGTGTTGTACTTCTCAAGAGATAATATATACCAAAATCTATATTTCATAGCACAAAAACTTACAAAAACAAGTTATCGTGTTTTTGTTATCCGGAATTCGGGTAAGCGAGGTTCGACTCAACAATATTTTTCATTCTGAAAAAAAAAACCTTTGGTTTTTAAGCTGTGGACCCTTTTAGGGTTGTTTGTACACATAATTTCATCTTTTTAGGTTAGTTGTTCTTGAGAAGAAAATAGCTATAAGCTCATCAGGCTTCATATACGTTATTTACAATTGGAGACATATTCACCCAATTTACAATTCATACTGCCTGTTGGTAAAGATGTTTGTACTAAATATGATAAACAATATAAAAGTGATGCAGTTTCTGTAATAAGCTGTGATGTGAGAGTTGGGGTAAATAATGACTTGTTGCAGCCTTGACATGGGTGATTTTATTGTTTTGGAAGTGATATCCCTGGTACAGAATGCTATTCAATGGCTTGATAAAGACATTTTCCTAATAAATGAGTGAAAATTTCAATAAATACCAAAATTATCAAATTAAGAAAAACAGGTACCGTAATTGTCACAAAAAGGACATGATCCCTCCTGCAATTTTATTTTAAATGTTAAACAAGAACACTGAATAGAAGTCTTTAAAAAACCTTGCAGCAACAAAGGAGAATCAGATAAAAAAGACCTTGGTTAACAATGCAACATTTGTTTTTAAATTAATTATTAAAAGATAGACAAGTGTTTGCAACTAACGTGGCAATGTCCCCCGCCGTTGAAATATTTCCAAATAATTGTCACATTAAGCAAATTTATTATTCCCATTGACATTGAGTGCAATGGCAAAGGGATATGGCTTTAACAAGAGTGATGACCTTGAAAATAAAGTCAAGGTCATCAAAACTGACTGGTGTCTGATGTAAGCTGTGACCAAATTTGAAGACATTTGGTGCAGCAGTTCTAGAGATATCGCTTGAACAAGAATGTCAAAAGTGGCCAAAGTGCCGTGGTGAACTTGAAGTTAAAGTCAAGGTCACCAAAATTGAGTGGTGTCTGCGTAACCTCCCTATGTAGGCTGTGACCACATTTCAATTTCATGACATTAGGTGCAGAGTTTAATAAGACATAAGGTGTTCACAAAATGTTTAAAGTGAAGTGGTAACCTTGAAAATTAAGGTCAAGGTTACCAAAAGTGTTTGGTGTCTGCGTAATCCCTCAACGTAAGTTGTGCCCAAATATGAAGACTTTTTGTGAAAAGATTCATGAGATATGACCTTAACAACAGTTTCAAATTCAGTCAAAGTGCCGTGGTGACCTTGATAATAAAGTCAAGGTCACCCAACATGACCAGTGTCTGCGTAATCCCCAAATGCAGGCTTTGACCAAATTTGAAGACATTTGGTCTAACGGATCAGTCGATATTGCGTTAACAAGAGTTTCAAAAATGGTCAAATTGCCGTGCTGACCTTGAAAATAAAGTTAAGGTCACCCAACATGACTGGTGTCTGCGTAATCTCCTAATGTAGGCTGTGACCAAATTTGAAGACATTTGGTCCAACGGTTCAATAGATATCGCGTTAACAAGAATCCGGACATACGGACAGAAGCCGCTGAATTCATAGTCTCCCGTTCCGCGTTGCGGTAGGGGAGGGTTGGGGATGCAAAATGATCACATGTTAAAAGAAGAAAATGAGATAAAAAAAGAAAGAGTTTTGCTCACCAAGTTTAGGAAGTTCAGTGTTTGTAGCAATGCTAACTGCAAGAGTTGATGAATCAAGGTTTTGGAGCATGTCAATAGTCATTCTGAAATAAAAATGGTTAACAGCTTTCAATTAAATAGAACATTTTATTTACAGCAAATATTTATTCAATGTGTGAAAATGTAAACTTTCCCTGATTATCAACCACGAAATGCAATGTAGACTTTAAATAAAATTTTAGTTCTCTTGTCAAATTTTGTTATTGTAGAGAGCATGAAATAGGCTTTTAGTTAAGTAAAGACCATTCTCAAGAGTCCCCAAAAGGAAGTACAAATTTCAGTAAAAATAAAGCCATTGGCTCTGTAGCTCATCAGGCTTCATATTTAATTTTGCTGTAGGGTTGGGCCAATGTGTTTCCCTCTTTGTAGGGGCCACAGGGTCAACAATCTTAAAATAAAGTATATATGCGATTTATTTCAGATACCAGTATTCAATTCAAAAATGAAAATTGCTCAAATATTCAAATGATAATTTAGGGTTTAAGATAAAAGGGTTCACCAAGGCCTTTTATAGGCCACTGAGGGTCACCAAAACAGTAAATCATAATCCTTACTAATGGGAGTCTCTACACCTGAATTGAGCCTTTTGTTTCTGTAGAAGAAAATGTAAATACCGTATATTTTAGTGTATAAGGCAAGTTTTCTATGCTAAAAATTGGGGTCAAAGAGGGGGGTTAAGTGAGAGGTATCTGCAAACCTGGCGAGTCGATAATTACTTAATCATTGATGTCATTTCCAAGTAAATCTCGAAAAAATAATATACCTTAGTCTTATGTTCTTTGGGCATGGATTCTGTGGGCAACCAAAGCTATAAATCCTAATCCTCACTAGTCAAGAAGACTGTATACAAAATATTATCTTCCTAGGCCTTATGCTTCTGGAAAGAAGAAGAAGAAGAAGAAGAAAAGAAATTTTAGCCAACCACAGAGGGCCTTTAAAACACCAGTTAGCTAACAGTCTTCGAAACAACATGACGCCCTTCAATTAGTGAGTTGAAAATGCTGTTCAAATATCAATAATTTCACACTCTGAAGTTTACACATATCCTCGAACGTTGATTGGTCTAGGGCATGGTCATGTGATCGAAGATTCATCGATTCATTTCCCATGAACTCACAAAAACAGTGTTCATACTTGTGTGAACGTTGACCGGAACTATTTTGATTCTCCGTCCAACATCAAAGACAAACAAAATGTTATTCAAGAATTTGTTAGTAAAAATTACCAATGGAATTGTAATTATAGCTTTATTTTCCAAGTAGATTATTTTGATTTGAAAACATTCACTTTTATGATTTGTTTTAGATCATTTGATAGGCTAATCATTTATTGCAAAATAGGCTAGTAGGCTAGATCTGATCGAACGGAACGACATGAATATTTACATTACGGTCATTATTGAGTACTGTAAAGCGTAACAAAGACAGTCTTCATACTCATGATGTATACACAAGACTTGACAATTATCGATAGAGCAGTTACATGTCACTAATTACTGTTGTTTACATATTTTGACGAAGATACCCCTGCAAATGGCGGCCAGCATGACACGACGTATAATGCATAAATGTAAGGCAGATAACTCTGATCTCTTGTCCTTGAAAGAAGGGATTTTATACAAGTTTGCGCTTCATTTAGAAATTCTTAGTGCATCATGTTATCGTATCTCATATATAACACAGACTTATTTTGATAAATATTCAGTTTCTTTTCAAATTGGGATTTTTTCTGGTCGCATGTCGCAGTGTTACCCGTTCAAAGGAAAAAAACAGTATTCATATCACTCCGCCGTTCCATTCCATATATGGTGCGAAATTATAAGAATTGAATGTCAGTTTGTGTGTTTTCACTGGAAAATGAACGATGTAAAAGCTACATTCAAACTTTCATGTGAACCCGCTCGCAAGCTCGCTGGGTTCACACAAGTTTGAATGTAGCTTTTACATCGTTCATTTTCCAGTGCAAACACACAAACTGACATTCAATTCTTAATCAAAATGTTTTCTGTGAATAATCTATATGAGTTTTGCATAGACTCACATTCAGTATGTTTGGGGCAAATGTTCCCCAAAGAAGTATAATATTACCCGAAAGCAAATCATGGCATATATACAAACTAAAACAACACAATAGATATGTTAAATCGGACAATTGTTGAAAAAGATATTCATCAACGAAATACAAAAGAAACCATTGCTATTTAGATATTTCACGCTTTGTGACAAGGGTGTAGTGAGGCCTGAGATATCAGCTAGGTAGGCAAGATTAACGTCGGTGTTGATAAGTCTCTATCATCATTGGTAATAGTTTTTGTCATAAACGGTCAGTTGTTTTAAGGTAAGCATTGAATTCAATGAACTATTCAAAGCACAAAGGCGATATTCAAATGCAATTTTGCTCTTGCCTACTAGCCTTTCGGGTGCTATAGTTGGTTTACTAGAATTAGATAGTTCATAGGTCGTATGTCACAGCCCGCATCTTTTATTGGGGTTTTCACCCAGGGTATGAAAGTTAAGCGTTAGCGGATACATTTTACGCTGAAACAGGATGAGAAGAAGATAAAAAAAGGTTTAAAGGGTGTGACCCCTGTGACCCTTATTAGGGGCCACAGGGCCACGAATGTTATAAATTATAATCCCCACTAGTCAAGGAGTCTGTACACAAAGTTTCAACTTTCTAGGCCTTATGCTTCTAGAGAAGAAGTCAAAAATGCACAAAATTTACAGACGGACGGATGGACAGATGGATGGAAGACAGACACCATGCAATGCCATAAGCCCATCGCGCCTTACATGCCTGATGAGCTTAAAATGAATTAATAATTTTCCAATATAGGAATTTGTTTTGAAAACAGACAATACACAAACGACTAACAATGGTCTCAAATTAATAGATGTACATGGTGTTACTGCTAACGGCCTCTTACTGACAAACAATAATGAAAAATTTTATTTAGTTTTCTGAAAATTCATTTAAAGGACAAAAGTTCCAAATTTCTAACCTCCTTAGTTTGTATCATGACAAGCAGTTCACAAATTAAGTAAAACCTTACTATCTTTGTCCAATCAACAGTCTTAACTAATGTTTCAGCTACTTTTTTCCCCCCTGCAGACAGCAAGATTGACAAGTGTAAAACATAATGACATTGTCATCTATTCTTTACATTTTCTGGCACCAAAATGTCACACAAAATGAGTTAAGTTGTCTAAATGGATATGGCTCTTTGATTAGCAAGGCTTTGTCAGATAACGCGCTAAAATATTTTATGTACTGGTCAAACTACTGTCATGACCTTGAAAATTAGGCCAAGGTCACCAACCGAAAATCGACTAATGTCTAATCGACTAAGAAGACTGCATGATACCGAGGCTCTTGGTGCAAGGGTTTGTGAGATATTCAGCTAACAAGAAGCTAGATGGACATACGGAGCAGAATACTTAGTAACATCTCTCATTCCGTTCTTCAAAACCAAAATCTATAGAGTCTGTACACAAGGTTTCAGCTTTCAACGCTTTGTGCTCCATTAGAAGAAGATGAAATTTTTCATGGAGTGGTCGCTGTTGCCTTTTTTACGTTTCACTGGGTCACCAAATCAATAAATCATGCTCCTCTTATGTAAGGGACTGCTCTTGGAGAAAGATGAAAATGGGTCGTTAGGGCAAAATCTATGACTAAAAGTTCTTGCTATCCAAATAGGTTTTTTTTCTAAAAATGGTAATTTTTAGGGTCAGTGGTTCTGGAGAAGAAGTAAAAATGCACAAATTTACAACAAAAGAGATGGACAGATGCAGTATGCCATGCCATGTAAAGGGTACATCAAGCCTTTCAGACCTAATGACCTTAAAACTAAAAGCTTACCTGTCAACCACATACTTGAAGATGACCTCAACTGTACCCAATGTAGACGGGAGCAGACACCTTGGAACTGGATCACAATTGGACGTGAACTTGAAAGACACTTTAACAAGGTAGTTTTGTAACTTTAGATTCCTTACTTTGCTCTTTTTGATCTCTGTTATTTGTGCATGGCCTACCCAAGTGTAGGAATGGTCATCATGGAGTTTCTTTTGGCTCTGCTTTTTCATTGGATTATCAATTTCTTTTTCTTGAGAGGGGGTGATTTTAGATAAGGTACCATCTGGAAGACGGGGAATTTCCACCACTTTTCCAATAGTTTCAAAACCTTGATTAGGTTTTTGTTTGCTTTTACTTGTTATTGGGCATCTGATACAGAGGTAGTCAGAATTGTCAATCTCCTCATTGACATCTTCCATGCTTTGTTTTTTTGATTCAAGATTTTTTCCACAAAACTCAATGCTCCTGTTTAAGATGAAATTTGAAGTGAAGACAAAGTACCCATCACAGTTATTCTTGCGCTTAAAAACAATTTTCACATTGTTGATGATGACGTTCTCCTCACTGCGGACAGCAGAAGTTGCAGCTTCCATCTCCAGAAGAGGCAGCCATGTTCTCTGGTAATCATCTATGGACTCAATGTTCCTCTTGGTGGATTCTGTTGCATATTTTGACAGCACACCAACTGGATCTTCCATGTGAGTCAAGCAGAGTGAGAGATTCTTGCTGACCTGGAACAGCCTCACTTGTGGAGTCAGGAGTCCTCTTTGTGGATTGGCAACCATCTGGACCTTCAGGACAACACCTTCTGAAAAACGCAACTCAAATTTGCACTGATGACACTTGATTTGTCCATCAGTATTCTCTGAAGTGACAATATCTGTGACTGGTGGACCTTGAGGGGGATTGACACCTGCAGAAAATTGTGTCTTAAGGATTTTTTTTGTTTTAGTTGTTTCCTGATTAAAGTGTGCCATTAACAATGTAGCCCATGTTTGTTTATCCACAAAGATTACGTGTTGATCAGGATTCAACACAAATTGACTGGAAGGCAAAGGAGGCAAGTTATCAGAATACTTGCAGTCATAAATTCTCTTCTTCCATTTTCCCAAAAAAAATGTTTTATTTGTAAAAGCATCCAGGTGACTTTCTGGTTTCTTGTTTAAATCCAAGAGATTGAATGGCAACTCTTTGCTTTTGCCGGACAGTTGTTTTAATGATGGAATACAAAGTTCAGCACCACAATCAGTTAAACTTTTAATGTAAGCAGTCACCTCCATTGGTTTTTGTGAAATCTGGTCTGCAATTTTCAGAGAACTGCATCCTTTTCTGAATTTCTTTTGTCGAGCTGTGGCATCATTGATGTATGCACACATTTCAGAGACATCCTTTGGACTGTATGGACTTTTTAGATCATCAAGAGCTGCATGGACAAGTCTTTGTACAACAAGATCCACATATCTTCTGATTGGAGAGGTGAAGTGAGTGTACAGCTTCGTCTGTAGAGAAAAGTGATTCAAGTTCTTCTCTGGTTCCACAGAACATCTGTATTCTGCACCCTCCATGATACTCTTCCAATGGTCCAGAGCAACAGCTTGGAATGGATGGACTTCATCTTGGCATAAAGTCTTCATTGCATCCTTCATCTTGCCAGCATGGACTCCATCAAGAATCTGCAGCCAGATGTTCTTCTGAACAGGCAAAAATTCTTTCCTAACTGTGTTTCCCTTGGCCACAACATTTTCAGCAGCAACTTTTCTGGCCGGCAGAATCTCACGTCCTTGTAGTCCAACAACAAGATCCAGAAACTTATCCTCAGTCTGCACAAACTTCTGTAGTTCTTCCTTGGGTGGTTCAGACTGACATCTTATAGGCACACAGGCAGGGTACTTCTTCTTCAGCCAAGCAGCAATGAAAGTGTTTGCTTTAATCATGAACTCTTCGATCAGAGCATGGGCTTCTGGAGCTTCTTCAATAGCTTCACTGACCAGAAACCTTGGGTCTTCAAATGGCACTGCAAATCTTGAATCCTTTATTCTTCCATTTCTAAAATTTTGGGCAATTTTGTGAAGTAGTTTTATGCCGTCTTTGATGTTTTCAGGAACAGCTTCAACAATTTCTCCTTCAATGACCTTCTGAGCAACTTTGTATGAGAGTTTCTGTGAAGATCTAATACGTGTCTTTTCCACTGAGGTCTTCCTGACCTGTCCAGGTTCTTCAATATGAAAGAAGACTGAAAGAGCACACTTGTCCTCATTTGGTAGCAGACTGCAGAGCTGCTCACTGAGAGGTTCTGGCAACATGTGACGCACCCGAGACTCACCTGGGTAGAAACTTGTCGCCCTTTTCTTAGCCTCTCTGTCAACTGGATCATCCTTTTTAACTATGGCTGATACATCTGCAATATGTACACCAACAATGAAGTGGTCATCATTTTTGCAAATGCTCAAAGCATCATCAAGGTCCTTAGAATGTTCAGGATCTATTGTGAAAACTGTTAGGTTTCTGCAGTCAACTCTTTGATCTGATGGCAATGGGCCTTTCAACAACTTATCAACATGATCTACTGTTTCCTTTTCAAAATGTGAGGGTACTTTGTATTGCATTTCTAGTAACTTCATCCCCCCTTTGAAGTCTGTTCCACTGTCGATAACACCAACAACAGCTCCCAAGGGATACTCTTGCTGAATATCCCACTTCAGAAAGACAACAAGGAAAACCTTTCTATCCTGTTGACCAGGTTTGATATTGAAAGATTCTTTAAAAGACAGATCTCCATGGTCATTTTTGGAGAATATGTCCACTCCATTAGCAATATTTCTTGCTTTTGACTTTTCATTCCGAACATGAATTTTTGGTATTGATCCACATAATGGTAGCATGAGAAAGCATTCATTTTTATCACATATACAGGCAACAACTGGATTTCTTTCCTTTCTGAAATTGCTTTCAATGACACCAACAACTCTACCATAGATTTTGTTTTCAGCATTCCCTCTTTGCAAAATTTGGCCATGAGGAGCTGCATGCCGTCTTGGTTTTGAAAGGATTTGTACACAAACCTTATCTTGATTGAAAGTCTGACCACACTTAGATCTTCCATGAATCTCAATCTCATTTTGCTCTTCAGAAGACAACACTTTACATACAGCTTCATGTGCAGACTTAAATGTTATTCTGCAAAGTTTGTACTCATTCCGTTTTGTTGTTAATAGTTCCTCAACTTTTTCCTTTGACTCCATTGTTCTGTAAAAATCATCTTTCCTCTTTTGCTTGTTCACATTTGGCATGTCATTTTTGAGATCCATGAGCATGCCATAATATATCTTTTTGTCTTTGGTCTGTTTCTTACACTTCTGTTTACTGACTTCAAACCAGTTTCTTTTTTCAATCTCAGTAGTTCTCTTTCTTTGTTGTGGAACATCTTGAGAAGCAATCTGAAAGTCCTCATCATCATCTGATGACCAGTCAGGGTAACATGTATCTTGATGAACTTCCAGTTTTGGGTACAGCATTCTTTCATGTAAAATATTTTCATTTTCACGGTTCAATGTCTTTGCTTGAACGTTTTCACAGTCACTTTCTGTGCTCTGTTCTTGAAGTTTCCTTTTTGCTGTTTGTAAAAAAAATAAGATGAAGTAAATATAAAAATGGCATTATATGATCATTCTATGTGACAAAATCTTGACAAAATCTTACCAAAAAAGAAGGGCCATTACATCTGTATCTAATTAGATTTTGAACAATTCAACTCATGTTTACAAACATCAAACATTATCTGCTAGTCTTCGAAAATATCATCAAAGTCAACAATTGTTCATGTCATCAGCCATTGTAAGCTGTAAACAACTTAAGAGTTTCAAAAGTGGCCAAAGTGTTATGGTGACCTTGAAAATAAGGTCATGGTCACCAAGGTCATCTGTGTCTGCATAATCCCCGAATTTTGAAAATAAGGTCAAGGTCAACCAAAATGAATGGTGTCTGCCTGCGATGTAGGCTGTGACCAAATTGAGTGCAACAGTTCATGAGATATCATGTTAACAAGTATCCTGATGTACAGACGCTTGGATGTACGGATGTACAGACGCTGCTTGACCTTTAAAGGATTGCAGCAAAACCTTTTTCAAATTTGTACTTTTTCAAAGATTATATCTACTAAGTTAGAGCTTAATTTTTTTTAGCACAATAACTTCTCAATTTACCATTTTTTCAGTGATTTAATAACTCATGACCTTGACATTTGACCTTGAATGTATGAATAGAATAGATGAAAAATAAAAGCCCCCAAAGGTATAAGCAGTATGATATGCATTTGGAATATGAAAAGCTTAATGGAAAAAAAGTTATCGCCAATGGAACATGTGCCCCGGAGTTGGAAACTTAAAAAAAACAGATAGCAGCCCCAACTCAGTCTTGAATTTTAAAGTCTTAATTCATAAGAATTATATTTTACAATTGATAACTCCCTCATAAAAGTTTTGAAAGTTAAAGAGAGACAGAGTACCGTTGTAAAGTCTGAAAATATAGGATATAGGATATAGGATCACATATGTCAAATTTTGAAATCGATGTTATTACATCGGGAACCACTAGCTGTTACTGAAAATAACAAGTTAAAGGCCAATCAGTACATTAGAGCGAAAATACAGCCATTCAAAGTCAGGATTTTAATCGAAAACCGGACAATGTGGTATGAGTGGAGAGCGCAAATTTGCCAAACGTAATTTTGAAACCTTCTCATAAGCTGACAGGAAGATATTTTCGATTCGATAGTGTTAATAAGGTATTGTAACTAATAGGTAGATTAATTGGATGCATAATTTCGAATATTAAACGTCTTTGAGATGTTTTCTTGATTTTTCCATAAAATCAAGCATTTTGGACATATTATGCATAAATGAATATATTTGCAAGTCCATCGATGAGATATGAACTTCAATCAGCATAATAGATATTTGGCAGCTTATCAAAACCAAATAAAATTTTAAGAAAGATACTCTGTGTCACTTTAAACTGTTGCATAAAAGCAGTTTTATTTGTCCCTTAAAAACTAGGTAAGTAAACATTATGAAATTTATATCTTAATAAAATAGTCTTGTATCCTGCTTAATTGGTGAGTAAACATTATGAAACTCTATCTCAAAAATAGAGCTATTGGCTCTGTAGCTCATCAGGCTTCATTTAGCTGTAAGGTGTGACCAATTTGGTTTCCATTGGCAATGTGATTTCATATACCTGTAATCAATTCAGAAATAGAAATTGCTCAAATATTCAATTTTAATTTATTGTATAGGATCCAAAGGTTGACCAAGCCCTCTCAAGGGGCCATAGGGTCACCAGAACTGTAAATTATAATAATAATAATAATAATAACTAGGACTGCCGCGGCAGTACTTAGGTCTTCAAGATTCCTGTTTGACCTTCACATACTGTTTGACCTTCACATGCATGTTTGTTAAAGAGGGTTCAAACATACCCAGCAAAACACCACTTTTTAAAATGCAAAGTTTGACCCTTCCTCCTGACCGGAAATGACTGTTCGCGAGCGATTTTATTCTTTTATCTGAAAGACCTTACTTATGTCTAAGTCTAATGCAAAAATCATTAAGTTCAATGGTCTGGTTTTTGAGTTATCTGCCCTTGAAGTTGGCGATTTTGAGATTTTGGTCAACTTTGAAAGGTCACAGCACAAAAAGTATTGTAGTTAAGAACTTTAAAAGAAAAGATTTTAAACTACAATGCTTCAGCTACATTCAGTAATTTCAGCTCTGTAGTGCAAGTATCTTCAGAGGAGAAGATTGTCAAAGGCGGGTGGGGTCGGAAACGGTGAAAATTGCACTAAAACCAAGATGGCGACCGAACCACGTGACCTACGAATTTGTCCTGATTTCCTTTTTTTCATTATTTTTCATAGCGCTTCTTTTTTAAAAAAAAATAAGTCTCTAAGTGCATTTTGAAAAAAAAATCAATGTTAAATTTTCGATTTTGGATTCGAACTGGACCTTTAATGTATGACTCGATTTTGCCCAAAAGCTTCGCATGTCTATTCCTCAGTAAGGGCTATCAGCATGCCAAGTTTGGTCAAATTTGGAACAGCCGTTTGGGCTGTAGCTCGTTCACAAAAAAAGTACAAATAATAATAAATAAAAAAAACTTGAAGAAATCGGATAATAACAAAATGTCTTGAAGACCTAATGAACATTTTTAAGCCTAATATCCAGTGCAAGCACTGCTCATTGGCTGTACATTATTTCCCTGAAGGAAGTACTTTCAAAGCCGCTACTAAGCGCTTCGCGCGACCACATAGGTCCGTACTTCCCGTATTCAGGTACCCAATTGTACAGCAGGGTAGACTGAGTGCAATGTGGATTAGGTGCCTTGCCCAAGGACACAACACGGTGTAAAGCCCAGGTCACAAATCTTTGGTGTCTCCACCTGGATTCGAACCCGGGTCCTTGGCGTGATAGGCCAGCACGCTAACCACTACACCACCGCGCTCTTACTAATCCTCAATAGTAAGAGTCTGTACACAACATTTCAGCTTTCTAGGCCTTGTACTTCTGAAGATAAACATAAAAATAGGTTTCAAGGGCATGGCCCTTATGAGGGATCACAGGGTCAACAAAGCTATAAAGGATAATCCTCACTTGTCTGTACACAAGGTTTCAGCTTTCTAGGCCTTATGCTTCTGGAGAAGAGGATGAAAATAGGTTTTTAGGGTGTGGCCCCTGTGACACTTATAAAAGGGTGCGGCCCCTGTGGCCCTTATTAGGGGTCACAGGGCCACCAAAGCTACAATTTATAATCCTCACTAGTCAAGGAGTCTGTACACAAAGTTTCAGCTCTCGAGGCCTTATGCTTGTTAAAAAGAAGATGAAAAAAAGTTTTAAGAGCTGCCCATGGAACCCTTATTAGGGGCCACATGGTCACAAAAGCTATGAATTATAATCCCCTCTATTCAAGGAGTCTGTACACAAAGTTTTAGCCCTCTAGACCTTATGCTTCTGGAGAAGAAGATAAGATAGGTTTTAAGAAAGTGGCCAAAAAAGCTTTTAATCATAATCCCATCTAGTAAAGGAGTCTGTACACAAAGTTTCAGCTTTGTAGGCCTTATGCTTCTGGAGAATAAGTCGAAAATTTGCAAAGTTGACGGATGGACGGATGGACGTCAGACACTATGCCATGCCATATGCCTTACAGGCCAGATGAGCTAAAAAATGTCTTGTATCATGTTAAACTTACGTCTTGAGTGCTTTTTCTTTTTGACATGTCTTTTTTGTGCTTGCTCAGCACGTTCTCTCTGTGAGTCTATAGAATAGACGTTTGTCTCGTAGAGCCAGTCTGTGTCAGCCATTGAAGTATCACTATTGTCATCATTTGCTTCAGCCCAAACCACATCCTTGAATTTATTGAGATTTATGTACATCAAAACATCCAAATCCAAATCTGTGTCCTAGAAAATAAATATAGGATATTATTATCTGTTCATCATCATCATCATCATCATCATCATCATCATCATCATCATCATCATCATCATCATCATCACAGTTATCCCCATCCTTTAAAAACTACCAACTTCTATTTGTCCCATCCCTGCATTCGTAAATGGAATCCCTACCATAATATTTTTAGACAGGACATCAAGCGCCTCATGAAACATAGAATTTCATGTGGTGGTATTTGGTATTATCTTACCTTACAGTAAAATACTCGTTTTTGATGGGCTAACGATCGACTAGTTTTATCTTATGTACCCCGAGACGCTCACCTCTTGCGGTGTACAAATTTCATGTACCCCACTGCCATAGCAACAGCTCCTCTCCGAGAAGAGGTGTCGCATAGCATTAATATGACATTACCAAATGACGCACGAGGAGTTCAGAGTTTACTTAAGTTTGATTAGCCGTTTTCGTGATTATTAATTATATATTTGTTTTCCCATCATTCTATGTTTTATTTGGAAACAAATTCCTCATTGCATTTCTTGCACATGCCATAGAATTAAAATCAAATAGTTTTTAAGCATTTGTAGGCTAGTAGTTTTATGTTACTTGATTCATAACATTTCAGTATGGTTGGATGACGCCATTTTGTTTACATTAGGGGTCAATGTCGTTCAAGCGGTGATGGCTCATCCGTTAACGGCAATCAAAAAGAAATGAATATATTTTCTTCTGACCTGACGGTAGGATAAATTCGTTGTAAGCTTCTCCCTCTGGTATTACGGTCAGATATATCATCTTTGTAGAAATGTCTGTTTGCTGCTTTGATCATTGCAGAAACTATTTTTGATCACATGGTTACATATAATAATGATATGATATGCACAGGTTTAAAAAACTTACCTCCAAAAGTTTCAGAGCAGATTCTATCTGTCTCAATGATGAACTGTACTGTTTCGCTTTATAAAGAGCCTTGGCCCACAACTCAGATGCTTGGTAGTTGGTACATTCTGATAATTCTGAAGCTGAAATTGGTCAAGAAAAAGGAATATATGCCCTTCGATCTCATATAAAATTTATATTTGTACCCATAATAGTTATCTATCTATCAAGCTCGAAATAAAGACAATTTCGCATGCGCGACAGTGAATTTTAAAGCGAGTGTAACACTTTCACCTGCACGTGCTTGGGCCACGTGAGTGCCCCAGGGGGATTCTTTCGCTTAAAACTCTATGCACGGCGGAACTTTATCACGCAAAATCACTCACTTTTTTTGGCAACGTATATCTTTCGTTCAGGACAGCGTATTCTAATGAAAAAATATCACCACAAAGACCGATAAATTATCTCTGTAAGTATATTATTTGCATATGCGCGTTCAGTATTTTATGATTTAATTAGCTTTGAAATAAAGACAAAAATTGTTCTTAAGAATTTCTCGAAATAATGTTTATGTGGTTGTGAAGCGGAACATTCAGTGATTCCCTACTGTAGTAATACCGCGCATGTGTGGTCAAAATTTATTGAATAATGGAAAGGAAGACAACTTTACTTTCAATATCGAAACCGTTCCACGTGTGATAGAAATTCCATTGAAAGTTTGGGATACATATTGGCCATTTATTTACGGGATTGGTGACTTAGAATTGTAAGTTACAAACTTTTTTTGTCCCCCCTTTGCAATATAAATATGCCATGTCTTGCATAAACGTACGCGCTTCGCCACAAATATTAGCAGATAACAGTGGCTGGCACCGTAAAAGAAAATTCAGCCACGGTGCCTTGTAGAGCATATAAAGTATTCAGCGTCGTGAGGGTTAATCAGGCTGGTATTCACAAGATCTACTGACCCTGTTATAACAAATAATTCATTGAAATAAATAAGTACCTCTTAAAAACAAAGTATTTTAACATATGGGGAAGGTTACCAGAAAAGGGACCACTTGGTGCATCCTAGTTTAAGAGATATGTGCTCTTGTGGGCTTCAGAGTGGTTCCCCCTTTAGTAGGGGCCACAGGGTCACCAAATGTTCATTTTAGAATATCAATTATCTGAGGAGTCTCTAAAAACATTTAATGACATTATGATTCTGGAGAAGATGACGAAAATAGGTTTAAAGAGAGTGCCCCAAGTGGCCCTTAGTAAGGTAAGACATTATAAGTAATAGAATTCAGAGACGGGGTACATGGGGAGACAAAGGCGAGTTGCATAACACCAAGTGAGAGGCTGATATATCCCCAATGACCCCGCCTTTGAATGGTATAAGGAATTTATCTTACCGAATGTTTAAACAAAACACATATAATATGTAGATAAAGAGTAAGAAAAACGTTAACTGCGTAAGTCCTTTTACTATAGTTTGCTTAAAGCTACAGATCGGTTGATCAAAAGTAACCAGCTTGATCATGTGTTTGAGGTAACATACATTGTACATTTCAAGACGCTCAATCTGCACGCTTTTTTCATGCTTTTTATGTCCCGGGGTATAAATGATTTATCATCCCGCTCAAGAGGGTGATATCAGTATTTATCATTGGGTCACGTGGACCAATAATATATCGAGATTCTTACATGAGGTAGGATAATGTCCTTTATGAAACTGTGCCTAACTCAATACTGACCATGTGGTATGATACCTTTCCGTTATCATTCCCCATATATATTTCAAATTTGAAAAGATGAACTGGTTTGTGCTTACCATGTTTACAACACTCCGTTGTTTCCTTGTACAGTCCCTTTGGAAACAAAGTTTGAGGTTTAAACAGATGAATGGAAAAAGTTCTTGTAGTACTAACAATGATAAATTACTGCATCTTATATGAATCCATGTCGAAGATCTTTATATCACCAATCGTTAATCCTTTAAATTTTCTTCAAAGTCTGTTGGTGGGCCAACTTTATGTATTTTGTGAGTTTAATTGTACAATTGTATTGGGGCCAGCAATAATGATTTAACATCTCTCTCTAAATCAAAGGATCTTTATTCTTTTTCTTGCAAAATTATTCTTCTGATCTTCAATAATATAAACTTTTTAAAACAAAAAAATGCCAAAAGAATTCCCTTTAAACCTACTCTTAATTTGACAGTACATGCAGTTTTGATGTGGTTTATTAAAGAAATAATATTAGAAACTTACCATTTGGTAGTAACAGTTTGCTTTCAAGACATAGAGGTCGGAAGCTCTACTGTCAAAGACCTCTCTTGAAAAGGTTGATTTCATGGCATTCAGTGCATATTCCAATGTTTCAAAAAGGAAAATAGAGTACTCAGCATTTTCCTGATAATGTGAGAGCCCCAATAGCCTGAGATCTTCCAAGAAATCATTTGTCTTCTGCAATATAAGAGCTGCGTGTACAAATTCAATGGAATAACTGTTCAAAGGTGGTCTAGAAACAAAGATGGACGCATCCTAATATGTTATTCCCAGTTTTCTGCTGAACAGGCTAGGTCTTGCAGATTCTTAGGTAAGTTAGGCTCCACGAAACATATTTCAACTAACATTTCCAAACAGCCAAATATATAGATAATCCAAAGAAGTTGAAAATACAAAGGCACATCTAGACATACTGACTAATCCACATTCGAAGTTTCATTAACCTTGTTTTTCAGTTATGCTCCAGATGGTCATATAGACGGATAGGGCTATGACTATGACATACTAGAAGAAAAAAACAGAAGATTAGGGGATGAATACCTCAATATTTACGCTCATATTTGATGGCTGTCAAGATCAATCAAAAACTAGGTGTTTTTACTCGTAAAAACATATGTCTCCCCCATACACCATTTCAGCTGAATTTTGTTTTTGAAAATACCTTATTTTTTTTTAAACTCACGTGAAAACCATATTATCTATATACAACAACATGAACTGTAAGTTTTGGTTATATTTGCTTTCTATTTATGGGAATCATTAGGCTATCGCAGATTATCATAAAACTAACCATTCCCTTCAAAATGACAATACAAGTCATAATTTGAAAGAAGTTGAAACTTTCAAAAAGCACATCTACATGATATGAAGAGAACGTACACCAAACTTGATGAAGATTGTTCACATAGTTTCAGTCTTGTGCTCCGGAAACTAACCATTCAATTAAAATGTCAAATTTTAAACTGTTACTATGGAAACCAAGAATCATAAAATTGAAAATTATATTGAAGTTATAACCCCTAAAAGGCACATCTACATGATATGGAGAGGATGTATACCAAATTTGGTGAATATTGGTTAAGTACCGGTAGTTTCAGAGGTATGCTCCGGAAACTAACCAAACCATTAAAAATAGAGCCATGGGCTCTGTAGCTCATCAGGATTTTGATGGTAACAGGATTTTAAGGATCTGACCCCTGTGACCTCATTTGGGGTCACCAAACCTAAAATTTGGAATCCTCATTGGCCAAGAAGTCTACACACAACTTTTCAGCTCTCTAGACCTTTTGGAACTGGAGAAGAAGATGAATTTAGGTTTTTAAGGTATTGACCCCTGTGACCCCATTTGGCGTCATGGGGTCATGACATCTACAATTTAGAATCCCCATTGGCCAAGGAGTCTACACACAACTTTTCAGCTCTCTAGACCTTTTGGAACTGGAGAAGAAGATGAAAATAGGTTTTAAAGGTTTTGACCCCTGTGACCCCATTTGGGATCATTTTCAGACCTGATGAGCTAAAAACAGAGCCATTGGCCCTGTAGCTCATCAGGCTTCATCATCAATTATGCTATAGAGTGTGGCCAATGTGATTCCCCCTTTGTAGAGGCCACAGGGGCACCAATCATAAGATTAAGTATATAGGCGACAAGTTTCAGTTTTCTAGGCCTTATATTTGAGGAGAAGAAGATGAAAATAGATTTGAAGGACGTTCCTGTTGCCTTTATTAGGGTCAAAGGGCCACCAAAGCTCCAATTTATAATCTTCACTAGTCAAGGAGTCTGTACACAAAGTTTTAGCTTTCTACACCTTTTGGTTCTGGAGAAGAAGTTGAAAAAAGGTTTTTAGGGCGTGGCCCCTGTGGCCCTTATAAGGGGTCACAGGGCCACAAAAGCTACAATTTATAATCCTCACTAGTCAAGGAGTCTGTACACAAAGTTTCAGCTTTCTAGGCCTTATGGTTCTGGGGAAGAAGTCGAAATTCCACAAAGTTTACGGACGGACGGACGCCGGACACCATGCCATGCCATAAGCCCATCGGGATTTACAGGCCAGATAACCAAAAAGGGTTAATAAGGTTTTAGTGGGCAACAGCAAAACCAATTCTAAAATCAATTTTGTAAATAATGAGATTTCGCATACCCGTAATCAATTCAGAAATAGAAATTGCTCAAACATTCAAAGAAATGTAAAAAGTTGCAAAGGACCAAACCTAACATGAGTAAGATGGCTACCAAATCTGCAATTGATTGTTTAGGGTATGGTATCAAAATGTACATCAAGCCTGTTGCCTTTTTTTGGGGCCACAGGGCCCAGGGTTACAGAGCCACAAAAGCTGTCAATTATAATACTCACTAGTCAAGGAGTCTGTACACAAAGTTTCAGCTTTCTAGGTCTTATATGCTTCTGGAGAAGAGGATGAAAATAGATTTTTTGGGCGTGGCATATGTGGCCCTTATTAGGGGTCAAAGGGCCACCAAAGCTCCAATTTATAATCTTCACTAGTCAAGGAGTCTGTACACAAAGTTTCAGCTTTCTAGGCCTCATGGTTCTGGTGAAAATAGGTTTTAAGGGTGTGGCCCCTGTGGCCCTTATAAGGGGCCATAGAGCCACGAAAGCTATAAATTATAATACAAAGTAGTAAAGGAGTCTGTACACAAAGTTTCAGCTTTCTAGGCCTTATCTGTCTTGAGAAGAAGTGGAAAAGTATATGGACAGACGGACACCTGACACACTGCCATGCCATAAGCCCATTGACTTAAAATTAACAATTCATCTTCTTTAATGATACCTTTTCATTTTTCTCCCAAATCCGCTCATCAACAAAAGCACCTTTCCAAAACCAATTTGACAGCCCCTGTAGTTCTCCATCAATTTCTGGTATATGTTCATTTATCTTGACAACACCTTTTAAATGAGCCAAAGCTGAAAGAATAATGTTTCAAAATATCATTGCATCACCTTTAAAGCAATTAGAATTTTAAGGTCATTGAAAGTTTATTATTTGACTTCAATTCTTTAATTTTATTAGCTTTCATAACTAAAAATTCTTACTTCTGTAAAAGAATCTGAGCACCTCAAAGAAATCCTGTTTCTGAAATGAAATTTAAAAAGTGATATTAATTTCATGAAAGGATTCATAAAAATAGGGCCATTGGCTATGTAGCTCATCAGTTTTCCCAATTACCTAAACAGTCTCCACACAACATTTCAGCATTGAATACATAATAAAGGTTACATCCACCCTGCTTTCTCTCAAGATGTGGCTTCCTCTGACTTCTCTTCCCTTGACTTAAGGACATACCCTACGCATCAAAATACAGTGCGCACAGCAATACAATTATACATTTGCGACAATGCTCAAAGATACAAAATCGTATCACATACATACTGAAAACGATATCTATATGTGTGGCCCCTGTATCCTTTATTTGGGGTCACAGTGTCACCAAAGTTACAATTCATAATCCTCACTAGTCAAGGAGTCTGTACACAAGGTTTCAGCTTTCTAGGCCTTATGCTTCTGGAGAAGAAGATGAAAATAGGTTTTTAGGGTGTGGCCCCTGTGGCCCTTATTAGGGGTCACAGGGCCACCAAAGCTACAATTCATAATCCTCACTAGTCAAGGAGTCTGTACACAAGATTTCAGCTTTCTACACCTTTTGGTTCTGGAGAAAATGCAAATAAAATAAATAGGTTTTTAGGGTATGGCTCCTGTATCCCTTATTAGGGGTCACAGGGTCACCACAGTTACAATTTACAATCCTCACTAGTCATGGAATCTGTACAGAAGATTTCAGCTTTCTACACCTTTTTCTTCTGTAGAAAAGTCCAAAGTACACAAAGTTTACAGACGGACAGACAGATGGATGGTTGGAAGCAGAACAGAGGTGGGTGCATTCAGACCGAGACAGAGAGGATATCCTGGCTGGTTCGAACCTCGATAGAGACAACATTTTGGCTATTTTATTCCTCGGAGCTCGGTCGATTTTAATCAGACTGCCAGACAACATGCCATGTCATAAGCCCATCTGGCCTTTCAGGCCTGATGAGCTAAACATTCTAAATATTAAAAGTTTTTTGAAGTCACAGACATAAATATACAAGTCCCAACGCTAACACAATCAATAACAAGTTATAATACAGTAAACAAAATTTGTTTAGGATATAGGAACAACTATCATTGATAATTCATCAGTTTATCACTAAAGATGTCAATCATTGTATACCATTTCAAAATTTCCCTAACTTTTTATCCAGTATAGTCTAGGGACTTTTCATAAAAGCAAATGATTACCGTTATTGACGTAATAAGCGCCCAGGGACTTGGATGGGCGCTTATTAAAGTGGTGTGTATGACGATCGAAAATGCAAACTACTGAAGTGGAACTGTTTTTAGCTTGTCTTTGATAACTGATACAGGCATTCAAAACATAATTACACATTATTGAGTAACAATAAAGCCATGGGCTCTGTAGCTCATCAGGCTTTACATTTGATTTCGCTATAGGGTGTGGCCAATGTGGTGCCCCCTTAGTAGGGGCCATGGGGCCACCAAAGCTACAAGTTATAATCCTCACTAGATAAGGAGTTTGTACACAAAGTTTCAGCTTTCTAGGCCTTCTGCTTCTGAAGAAAAGGATGAAAATAAGTTTTTAGGGCATGGTCCCTTAGGCCCTTATTAGGGGCCACAGGGCCACCAAAGCTACCATTTATAATCCTCACTAGTCAAGGAGTCTGTACACAAAGTTTTAGCTATCTAGGCCTTATGCTTCTGGAGAAAAAGATAAAAAATTCAGCTCTCTTGGGCTTCTGCTTCTGGAGAAGAAGATGAAAATAAGTTTTAAGGGCGTGGCCCTTGTGGCCCTAAATTCGGGTCACAGGGTCACCAAAGTTACAAATCAGAATCCCCACATGCCAAGGTACCTGTACACACAATTTCAGCTCTCTAGAGTCATTGGTTCTGTAGAAGAAGACGAACATAGGTTTTAAGCGTGTGGCCCCTGTGGCCTAATTGGGGTCACAGGGTCACCAAAGTTACAAATTAGAATCCCCACATGCCAAGGCACCTGCGCACAAAATATCAGCTCTCTAGAGTCATTGGTTCTGTAGAAGAAGACTTCTGCTTCTGGAGAAGATTTGAAATAAGTTTTAAGGGTGTGGCCCCTGTGGCCCTTAATTGGGGTCACAGGGTCACAAAAGTTACAAATCAGAATCCCCACATGCCAAGGTACCTGCACACAAAATATCAGCTCTCTAGAGTCATTGGTTCTGGAGAAGAAGACGAACATAGGTTTTAAGGGTGTGGCCCCTTAGGCCCTTAATTGGGGTCACAGGGTCACCAAAGCTACAATTTATAATCCTCACTAGATAAGGAGTTTGTACACAAAGTTTCAGCTTTCTAGGCCTTCTGCTTCTGGAGAAGAAGATGAAAATAAGTTTTTAGGGCATGGTCCCTTAGGCCCTTATTAGGGGCCACAGGGCCACCAAAGCTACCATTTATAATCCTCACTAGTCAAGGAGTCTGTACACAAAGTTTTAGCTTTCTAGGCCTTACGCTTCTGGAGAAAAAGATAAAATTCTAGCTCTCTTAGGCTTCTGCTTCTGGAGAAGAAGATGAAAATAAGTTTTAAGGGCGTGGCCCCTGTGGCCCTAAATTGGGGTCACAGGGTCACCAAAGTTCAAATCAGAATCCCCACATGCCAAGGTGCCTGTACACACAATTACAGCTCTCTAGTGTATATGGTTTATGAGGAGAAGTCGAGAGTGTCAAAAGTTTACGGACGACGGACGTACGCTGGACGACGGGCCATGCAATTAGCCCATCTGGCCTTTCGGGCCTGATGAGCTAAAAAGTAACAAACAATGCCGCTAATGTATCCTTTAATTCCTCATGAACGAAAGTGAATACGCTGAATAAATATTCTAGTACCGTCAGTTTTGGCTAATTGGAGCAGGGCACTTATTAAGACGAATACAGTAGTTTCTTAAAATATTGTTAACACAAACATGTATTTATTTTTACTGATCTGATATATTTTATACTATTTTCGAAATCGTGTAATTATCAAACATACCTGATGAATGGCTTTATTAACATGTGCACAAACAACTTTTGTGGCTGCTTGCTGTAAAATTTTCCTGCAGTTATCACCTGGAGGACGAATAAGACAAACCCTCACTGTTTCTTCATAGGACTGACATGCTTCTTGGGAGAAGGTAGATTCTGAGAGGCGTTGCCAAGCCAATGACAGATGTATAATGTAGATTTCCTGTCAAAGAATTATAAGCCTTAGGTAATAGAAAGACGTTTCTTGTTTCAGTCTTTGTTTTTTAGAAATAGTTTCTTTTGATCTTGTTTGATAATTATAATTAACTAATTTTTACCTGTAAAACCTTTTTTACAGAGGGATTTGTATTTACACCTAAAATTGTATTTTTCGATGATACCAAATTCTAAAATGCCACTAAAGGGAGAAATGAAGTTTTACCTGACATATATGAAATGATTCCCTCGATGAGAAGAAATTAATCAAACAGTCAAGAAATTTGTGATCACCTGAAAGAAGAAACAGATTTTGTCATTAGGGAAATTTATGATTACATAAAGATCATGACGTATCATGTGATTGGGAGTTGATTACTCTGTTTTATCAGCAAAATAAATATCTGGCAACATCACCAATAACCGGAGCCAGTAACTCTCTAATGACTTTTCAAAGCGTCTGTCAATATTCTCAAAACGAGTCATAAATGCTGAATAAAAGCCTAATTAAACTGTATATTGTTTTGATTGCATTCCCATAGATAATGTTAATAGAGGTATTGATATTGACTGTAATGTACAATTTATCACATAACTGACATGCATCTTGATTTGTTTGTTCATATCAATGTTAGATGTTTAGCAAGTACTCAGAGGAGGTTATTTAAACTTATAAACCTTTAGAGACAGTCACTTCATTGTTCTTTGAGGTCTTTATATATTTTAATTTCCTTCTGACTCGTACGGCAAGGGAATTACTGAAGTAATTACCCTCGGATGAAGGTTATTATCAAGTTAATCGCCCTGCAAGGCAGGATATTATTATGATATATCCCTATTTAAATAATTATTTTCGAAAGATGTAATTAATGATTTTTGTTAAAGTCAGAGTGTCAACTGACTATCACAAATCTAATTTTGACACTGCAAATGTTTTGGCCGTCTCGGACCCGCAGAGTTTACACTGCCGAACGCTAAACCCAACGCTCTGACCACTGAGCTATTATGACAGCGCTGACATACATCGTTTGTTAGGTCCTCTTATAACAAAGGTCTTAGTTTGGGTTTTTTAATATTTTACGGCCGCCTCAGTTATTTTCACGTTATCGGTCATTTCAATGTCATTATAACTAGTTGGCGGTTTAAAAAATAGATAACTCATAGTCCGTGGGCATTATCAATAATAAAGGATGTTTGCCGTCGTGATTTGCCTGTGGGCCTACAGCCCGTGGGCAAACATCCTTTGTTATTGATAATGCCGGTGGACCATGTGGCAGTGTTAAAATTGTATATATCTTTTATGATTAGTTCCTCTAATTTAACAGTTAGAGTTGTGTTGTATATATTATTTTAGCAATATTTTAGTCCTGTACTGAAAACCTGCTGTCACGCAGCGGTGAGTTTCATGGTTTTATGTATTTTAATCATGTATATGCATATGTATTCAACCCGTTTATGTATTATATGTTTATGATACTTATGATGTATGTGACATCTTTAGGTAATGTTACGGGTTTAGTTTATATGTACATGTGTTTGCATATAATTTATGCTCTTGATACATGTAATGATGATAGTTAATGATAATGTTGTGATGTAATTATTCATAACATACAGAGATGATGTAATGATTAACATAAAGTATTATGATTAATACATATGGCTAAATTATGTCATGTCATTCCTTTATATATATTTGGAGTGAATTATATGTGTCTGTTAGATATATTGATGTGTTGCAATTATGTGTGTGTGATCATGTTTTAATTTGTTGTATTCCTGTATTGCAGGGTTTTCATCTATATTACTTCTGTAATAAATTGGTCGAGCTTCACACCCCAAGTAGTTGGTTATCCTTTGAAGTTACCTGGATAAACTGAAACGCTACTACATGTTATCCATAACATAAAAACAATTTCTTTTTGGTGAATCATATTATAGTGCCATGGTAAAATATTTGAAATGTAAAAGATTTCATTTGATTTAGGACTGAGTAAGTAGTTTGGGTGAACATTCACACGACTTGAAAAAGGTTCACACAAGTATCAATCTTAATAAATTTAGATCAACAGATTTTATATTAGGTCATACTGTTGATCTAAGATTGACCGGCAAGACAGGTCGTCCAAATGAACTCTGAAATCAGCCGCTCTGCCTATTAAAAAAGATGCCCTAACTCATTGAAAGTTTAAAAAACTCTGCCACACTCTTTTTGAAATGGATGCAGTACAGAGTTCTATCATTTGGAGCAGAGCGACCATTTCGATGAATAATCTGATTTCTTGGATGTAGTACTTAATAGAATATTTTGGTTTTCATTTTCAAGTGGTTTAGCTAGATGCTAAATGTCAATGACACACGATGATTGCACATTGCACATATACTGCCTGGCAAATAATAATCACAAAGTTAGAGCATGATAAATGTCAATATTTACCCAAAAAACTGCAAGCTAGGGGAGATCACTCTTTATTTCAAACTCTGTATTATACTTACAGATTTCTTTCATATCCATCGAAATAATTACAAAAGATTAATAATTATTTTCAATCATAAAACCAAAAATTTAAACTATACAACCAAAATATAATATCTTAATGATTATACCTTATCAGTATAAAAATTAGATATATTTTGCAGAAAGCATCGTTCGACACACCAATTGCGAACAGTCCATAAACAGTCCATCATACGTTCTTCCATTCACACTTTCAACAAACGTCAACCACTATCCCCAGATGTAACCTTTTAATGGTAAAATATATTAATGGAGATAATTAATTTTGTGCTTTCAGTGCAAAGGAGACTGACACAATGACTTATCTTTAAGACTGTATACCGTATTCGTCCTATTAAGCGCCCTGGGCGCTAAGCTTAAAAAAATCCAAAGGGGGCGCTTATTAGGATACCCCAGAAAGGGGGGCGCTTATTAGGAATACGTTATAGACAAGAGAAACTAGCACTTGTCGGGATTCTGAACGAGAATGAAAGTAGGTCGATCGTGGAAATTCAGTGCAACTACACATTCACAGGCCCTGATAAACTAAAAACTATTGGAAAAGCAGTTAAGGTAGGCCATTTTACGTATGAAGGGGAGGGAGGGGGCGCTCTGTTATATGGAAATTTGTAATAGGGGGCGCTTATTAGGGAGGGGGCGCTTTATAGGACGAATACGGTACTCAACTATCATACAACTTTAAACAATGTTTATCAATTTCACTGTTTGAAATTCTTTGAACAAATTGGGGAGCATGGCTACGGAGCTCTACTCGGATCTTCACTGGTTGATTAAAGTAATCCAAATTATTGTTAATGTTGTGAGGGTAATATTTGTATGCCACTATATTGGCATTCTATCTCCACAGAGGCAGAACAAGTCATGAAATACGATACAGCCCCTGTTCTTTTACGCCGACTTGTGGGATAAAATGGGAGATGCCTGATTTGAGGCAATCAAAATTATTTGTGCAATCAGTGAACGCTGTTCTAAAATCATCCATTTGGCTATTGATTCATGGTGATGTATAGTGAAATGAACCACGATTTCCTTGCGAGAAGCGTTGTCATGTGATAAAGAAATTCAAATGGATTGTAATGCAATTTTTTTCAGCCGGGGGAAACTGCCAGAACCCATTGATTTCTGGTAGTTAGAGGAGAAGCTGTATCAACATTTCATGACTTCATCTGCCTATGTTGGGAGAGTACGGAACCGTGGAGGGGACATTGAATGATAGTACCGGTAAGTCGTAGCCACGAGGTATTAAGTTTTGGCCACGAAATATGTTAACCATTAGATTTTCAGTATGAGTCGGCCAAGTTGTTTAGAGATAAATGTAGCAGAGAGGTTATGATTGGTGCTTTATTTAGCCCCTCAAAGAAAGGGCAGGGGTGTAAGACCGAAAAAAAATCTGGAGGTTCTGCTTCCCTCTTAATGAGGGTAATTTTATTCAAATCATAACTTCTCTACAATGGCTATGTTAATGAATATATCAATTTTGGTCATTTATTTGTGTGTGTTCTCCAAAACAACTTTTTTATTGGAATGAAACGTTATCAGTAAGTCAATAAACCTGTCTTACGCTGTTTGTCGTTCATATCTCATTCCTTATTCAACATTTCACTTTACGAGATAGATGAAAGAGCACTATGCATATGACATGTTCAACTAGAAAGACTTATATAAGTCCTATCCAATGCAATCAAGGCCAATTGATGGATCCAAAGAATTGTGTTTCCAAAAAACGAACTCAGTATGCACAAATATTACATTGTCAACCAAGTATATTTAATTTGGTTACTCTATAAAGTATTCAATACAACAGATTTATCGATAACCCATTAATAATTTCACTATCACTTAAAATAAACATGCATGTTAAAACTACGCATGTGTAATATATTATACAGAAGTACCACTCAAAATCCTTAAGATTTACTATACACTTAATATAATTTTACAGTTTTATATATCTTTTGCTTTGATGAAAGTTTAACTCATCAAAATTTATGTTATAAAGTCACTATTTATCATGCATCTATATCATATGTTTCATCCAAGGACCATTTTCCTAAATTAAAAATATATTTATCTTTGAAAAAGAATCAAACAAACAGCATGGTCTTCTATGCATAAATACCACTTAAATACATTCTATAGAGTATACATGTGCATAGCTTGCATTGAATACAGAATATAAATCCAAAAGGCTGGCAGCTATCACAGGCCTCCGTAGCAGATAGGTGTGTGTACACCTATCTGCTACGCGTGTGGCAGCTATCTATCTGCACAGCATGCATCTATAATTATTCTAATAATTTCATCATTTATCTAATCCAATCAACCAATTTTTTCTTTTATTAAGTCTAGATTTTCATAACAGTGTTAATATTCAAATGTTAATAGAAGTTCAAGATATAAAGATGTTCAATACATATACCGTAAGTTACGGTTACGGTTATTACTCAGTAATTTACTTATTACTATGATGTTTAGGCCTAGGTATATGAATATGTTTATAATTCAAATTAATAATCAAGTTTCAATAGTGTCATTTATTCAGTAAATAAATGCCAGGTGCTTAGAATCTAATATTAACTGGAAAGCAGACGATCTACAGATCTATTTATAGCAACGCATGCAATGCAGTGCAAAAGTAAAACACTGAAAATACATTACATTGAGTAAAATAAAATTATTTTGGCTGTTTTAAATATAATTCTATTAAGTTATGATGCATATCAACTACTTGACACACACTGCATAGGTTTTTTTAGCTGATATAGTAACAGCATGTAAAATAACGATGTGAAGTTGTTTGATGTCTTTTTGAAAAAAGTTTGGCCTTATTGACTTGTTTTACTCAATACATGACACTGACACGGTAATTATGTCGTTTGAATGGATTAGTTGTTTCATTGTTGACCGTTTCGTGTTTTCATTACAATTATGATCGACACAAGCGGGGCATTTCATCGGCCTTTATTGATTGCTTGTTAGTCAACTCAGGCTTGTTTATCTGTTTGTTTAGTAATTCTTTGATTATCTTCAATCGGTCAACTGACTCCTTGAATGTCCGACAGGTCACTTTTCCAATCGGTCAAACTGGATTCCCAATCGAACATGTCCGGCAAATAGACCGATTTCTGCATCCCTGACCGTAACATACCAAAACCCATTATAAAGTACACCCTATATTGTAGAAGATATCAGACTGTTTCAACAACTTCTGAAGAAATAAGCGCATTGCAATATATTAGTATTTCTTTTATTCAAGAATGTGCACGCTATCTTGTCATATAATGAGCGTTCAGAGCTATCATAATTTCTCAGCTATGAGCCGTTTTGGAAAGTGTAATGGAACGGAATAAGTAATAGTTACTAGCATAGTAAATTGTATGCATCGGATAATGAAGCACCCTCGCCAGTTATATATGATATCCGATGCATACAATTTACTATGCTAGTAACTGACTTCCATCTAACTTAATCCGAGTACAATCAACCACAAAATTGATATTTTAAATAAAATTTCAATTTTCTAAAACCTTCCAAGGGCCCCTTCACTGTTTTATGAATGAAGTTTGTAATATTATGAATGGTGTACGAGCACGTGCTTCTTGCTCGTCAAAGCGCGAGGCACGTGCTTCTTGCGTGTCAAAGCGCTAGGCACGAAGTAAATGTTTTGGGCTTGCAGACTTCGTGCACTCCATGAATATGAGCCTGTTTCAAGACAAAGTTTCACAGGTTGTCCATTTCTGTTTCGATTTTGAAGGTAGAAGATGTGTCATTCGAATCCTCATAGTCATAGACAGCTAAATTTTGACGGTGGTTTCTAATTATGAAACGTTTCCTTTGGATTTCTAATAAAAAGGTACTTTAATCATTCCCATAACAAGTTTAGCCAAAAAAAATATTATCTTATCTATGAAATAAATTAATTATGTATCATTATCAAATTATTTTGGATATTTCTAGACTTATTTTCCTTACATAACAAAAGTTTTGGTGCAACACAAATCATATAATGTTTATTTCTTGGTATCGTGTTTTTCTAGTGCAAACAAAAGTCTACAGTGTTATTAGGTGATTTTAATATTTTGATTTTTGATTTGATTTTTGATATTTTGCAAAGTATGACGATTGTTGGCCTAAGAGTTCCCGATATCGATAATGAACAGGACACTTTTATGAATGGTTGCCATGGACGACGAGGGCTAAGTGGGATGTAATAACCAGAGGGATAGGGCAAGGCGAGGGTTATGGTTTGCTATACAAAAAAATAAGTTTATGTAAACAAGTGATGTTTAGAGGGTACGGGGATTGGGGTGGTAACAGATGGGTATATAGTTAGTTGAGGGTTATTGAAACCGAGGTTCACAAAGAAGGTTTGGGTTGAAAGAGGTTTAAGTAATTAAGTACATGTAGCTTGTTAACATAGAAAATTTTGAAAATTCGAAAATTTTCTTGTTTCTGGATTTTATCTTTTTTAAATTGATGACAATCTAAAATGTTACACGTCAATTTGTATGTGTTGTTGACCATCTTCTTACTGATCAAGGTGGTTCAAACACAAAGGTTTAGGGCAAGGCGAAGTATTAGATAGGTATAAATTAAAGTGTTATACTGGTAGTTATGATATACACGTTTATCATAAGTGATTGTGAAATTGTAATTGGTTATTGATAAATCCTTTTTGATTGAACTCACGAGAGAGTAACCAAAGCAAATATACTTGGTGCATTGTTGGACAATTTTATATAGTATTTGCAAACTGAGTATGTCTTTTGGAAACACCATTCTCCGTTACAACAAATCATATGCAATGGACGAAGGTAAGGAAATACGTGCTGTATTCTGCGATATCAGCAAAGCCTTTGATCGAGTGTGGCACAAAGGTCTCTTGCATAAATTACATTCTTGCGGAATTAATGGCCCATTATTACAATGGTTTAAAAGTTACTTAGAAAATAGATCCCAGGGTGTAGTTATAAATGGCTATAGCTCGAATGTCAAGTCAGTAATGGCGGGCGTCCCGCAGGGCTCTGTTTTAGGACCACTTTTGTTTTTGGTTTACATAAATGATATTGTTGAAGGCATCGATAGCAACATAAGATTATTTGCCGATGATACTTCCATCTATGTAATAATTGATGATCCTGACGCAGCAGCATTTTGTCTAAATGACGACTTGATAAAAATAGCAAACTGGGCAAAAACATGGAAAGTTGATTTTAACTCTACCAAAACGAAATCAATTTTATTTAGCAGAAAATCTAATCCAAATCCACATCCAGGCTTGTTCTTTAATGACGTTGGAATAGAGGAAACCTCAAGTCATAAACACTTAGGTATAACTCTTCAAAATAACTGCTCATGGGATAACCATATAGACGATATCGTTAAAAAGGTAAGCCCTATGATCAACTGTTTAAGAAGTTTTAAATAAAGGTTAACTAGAAACACCTTACATCGTATGTATACGTCATTTATTCTTCCAATATTGGACTATTGCAGCCATATATATGACAATTGCTCAAAAATGCAGGCAAATATTTTAGAAAAACTGCAATTAGACGCTTTGCGGACGATATGCTAAACTCTACAACGAAACCTCTACTGTCTCGCTTTCCGAAAGAAGAAGAATCGCAAAACTAGTTATTTTCTTTAAAATGTATAATAACAGGTTACCCGTTTATTTAAACGAACTCACTCTTTCCCCCCCCCCCCCCCCCCCCCCCCCTTCTGTCTCTCAAGCTAGCAGTTACCCATTAAGAAATGCATCACATTTGCAAAATATACAATGCCGTACGGTTTTATATAAAAACTAAAAACTACTGACGTCAATGCTTTCAAAACTGCATTAATTTCAAGAAATAAGAATATTCACTTTGATCTAAATTTAGGCTCAAGGCGTTGTCAAATCCTTCACTGTCGTCGACGGTTGGGGTGTAGCGATCTCAATGCCATTGGCCTATTACATTTTCAAATGACCTATTAACTTCTATTGACTTAGGACATTGAGGCTGATCAATAATTGTAATATTAATTCTACATTTTGGCTTATGAATAATGAATATTGATGTTCACTTGTTAAATGTTATTAATCTTTAAAAATGGAAAGGTTAACCAAACCATGAATTCAAGTTGCACCATGAAATATAACAAACAATTTTAGTTGAATAATTCCAAAAGCTATTAATACTTGTTTTAAAGGGCTCTAAGAGCTTCAGGTCAATGGCCTATTACTAGACCTACACTTAGGACATTTGTCCTATTAACATTTCTAGGCTTCAGAATCACTGAAAAAGGTCTTAAACAACAAAATGGCCAACTAATACTTAAAATCTACTGTTTGTGACCACAATTTAAAAATCTCAAAATAAAATTCATTCAGTGTCCCTCTAGGTTCCGTAGTAGAGAGTGCTATACTAGTACTTAAATATATCACGTTTTAGAAATGAATAGAAATGCGATTTTTATGATGACTGACGCTTGCTTTTATGTTTGAAAGTGAGAAGCACAACCACGATATTTGTAAATCTAAACAAATCAAATGAAGTACATGTAAGTGAATGTAACTTAAAATTGAATTAACTTTAACGAAACAAATTTCTAAATCTATTTTGGCATATAATATCGCAATGAAGAAAATGTATGGATTTTTAAAACATTTTTACTCGTACTAAAATTGGTTTATTAAATAAATATATGCCAAATTCGGTGAGGTTAAAGGAGTATTGTATATATTGCTACTTTCATAGCATTAAAATTCAAAGGAATTTTACATATATACCAAACTATACATAGTTATGCTTCAAATTTAAATTTCAAATACTCACTTAAACTAATATACGGTAAGAATATTTAATGCAGCCTTACATTTATTGTCATTTAAAGGGGCAGTAGCACGTTTTTAGGGGGAATATAAGGTGATGTCAGGAAAATTTAAATTAACGGTTCCAATTGAAGGAAAATGTGTTCAAACTAAATAGAGCAGTACTAATTCAAATATATAACGTAAAATTTAGCAATGCAATTCCTTTTTCTTACACAAAATGAATTAAAGGTGTTCACACAAAAATGGCCGCCAATGGATTGTATATGAATCTTCATACTTTGTCCCCTGCCTATGGATGATTGGCCTATGTAATGACATTTTTAACATTGTGAAAATAATACATTTAGCATTAACTTACAATTATCAGTGAAAATTTCAAAATATAAAATTATCAAAAAACGTGCTACTGCCCCTTTAAGTTGACTATTTTTGTTTCATTTTTATGTCAATTTTATATAAAATTCAACAATAGTCCAGGTAGCAATATCTGGAAGAAAATATGCTTCAAATGTAAATTGGCCAGTTATTCTGTCATTTAGGTATTTGATTCGGTTAGCCAGGTCAGCCGCTCACACAAAGTAAACGTGTTCCTTTCTCGTGCCTGTTGCAGAATCAGCGCGCACCGGTCAAATGTCTGCTTTAACGAATCAAGCACAGCATATCATTTTTGGCACACATCCCCCATCAATGCGAAATCGTGTAAAACTCGAAAAGCAAAAGTCTGTTTTCAAAAGCTGATTTTACAAATCTTAATTTTCCATTTGTAAAACGTAACTTTCAGCAATGCTTATGGTGAATATTACTCTTATTCAAGATATAAAATCGGGTATTGTCTTTGACATTTCTAGAATTACATTTCAACTTTGTAAAGTTGAGAACAACAAGTTGAGTTTTACAGGATTGAAATGTTAGTTTTGCACGATTAGACTTGTCTTTTCAAGAATTGCATGGTTGAGAACGACATGTTACATCTTGCAAGTTACGAAAGTACATGAATTCATTTTTGGCACACATCCCCTTCCAGTTCCATATCAATACCACGAGTCGTTCACTTTGTCATTGCATAATGAAACGATTACTGTCAAAACACTAATTTTATCAATTTCATAAACAGTGAGTATAGGCCTTATCAGTCCTTTTGATCAAATGATACCATAAGGTTTCCGACATTTTGTTGTTGAGATAGCTAAGATTCTCAACGAAACTAGAAAAATAACGTATGATCGTAAAGCTTGCCTTACCCATGTTGTGCTTCGGACAATCGATGTCACTTCATCGATCCGTGCCGTTTTCAACTCTACGTCACCATGTAGGAAGTCCATACAGCTAGAAGAAAACATAAGAATGTTCTCGAACTCGACGCCGATACGCCTGATCGACGTTATCCATTCGCTCATACACGTTCGTGGAAAACTGTCAACACGAAAGTAGGAAATCCCGTTTGTGGGCCTCGTTTTGATATTGATACTTCGCTTGCTAACCATTGTGAACTATAGTTTTCGAGTGCATTCCATTCGTACCCAAAACGAATTGCATGAAAGACTGCGTCAAATAACGGATATGACATAGAAACAATAGCCTATATGACATATCCGTTATTTGTATATGGCCTGAAGATGCTCCTAAATTGAGCTGAAAGTACTAGCCAGTAAAATGGATTCATTCAACTTCTGACTTATCTTTTTAATATATATATATATATAAGAAAGAGTAAACATCAGATGGTTCGGACTGGATCAATCTTCTTTAATAGGGCAATCATTACGTGATTGACAACACATGACTGATTCCTTAACTGTCAATCTGAGCACACAACTATGTGTTGATTATATGATTTTATTGTTTTGTTCCTGTATAAATATATGTAACCTTCCATTTGCAATCATACTTGACAAGACCCACATAATGGTCGAAATGAATTCATCGTATTAAAGAAGATTGATCCAGTCCGAACCATCTGATGTTTACTCTTTCTTATATATAACAACCTTTCTTCACGTAAGAAACCAACTCTCCTTATTCAAAATATATATTTATATATAAATGTATACCCAACGTCGTGCTTATCCCTTGTCCCTTTTTTACAGTTCAACATTATCCAGAACGTAGTGAGTGCATGGTGATTCCAGAAATGCGATTTTTAACAGTGGTGTGTGGTGTACTAGGTGAATTCAACCAAGGACTTTTATAGCTATGATTCAACCAAGCACTTTGCGCTACCTATACGTGGCAATCGATAAAGTAATGAGTAATATGCGGGGTTTTCGTAGAACAGTATCCTACTTTCGATTTAATTTCCTGAACTATTTCGCGATATAAAACCCTTTGTGGTTATTTTATTTCGTGAGCTATGTTGATTGTTAAAAGATCGTTAAGTACACGCAAAATAAAGAAAAATAGAGCCACTGGCACATCAGTATTTCATTATGTATTCAAGGTTAGACATGCACTGGCATGGAAGCTATCATCTTGGATTAAATATTTACAATAGACTTACAATAATAATGTGCCAGCTAGGGTATGTTCACATATGCATTAAACATAGAATTGCTTATCTTAATCTTTAAAACTTTAACAATACAAATTGATAGCCCCTCCCCATATCCATATCCGAGTCAATATCAAAAACGTATTTGATTTGTAGGTTGCTTCTTGCTAGGAATAACACTTTAAAGGGGCAGTAGCACGCTTTTAGGGGGATTATAAGGTGATGTCAGGAAAATACAAATTAATGGTTCCAATTAAAAGACATAGTATTTAAACTAAATGAAGCAGTAATAATTCAAATATATAACGTAAATTTTAGCCATGCGACTGCTTTTCCTTACACATAATGAATTAAAGGTGTTCACACAAAATGGCCGCCAGTGGATTTTATGTGAATCTTCATACTTTGTCTTCTGACTATGGATAATTGGTTTGTGTAATGAGATTTTTGTCACTATCAAAATAATACATATAGCATTTACTTACACATCCTGCTACATCAGCGTATATACGTCACCTGATATCCGCCTATAGTATCTCTGACGGGTGGTTGCTCAGCGCTATTTATAGCCTGTCTGTTTTCAGTCAAACTATTTCGAACTCCATACACTGTTGTCTAGTGATGTCGCACATGGAAATCTAAGAGCGAGCGATTTGGAGCTTAGCGGGAGACTGCAATGAGAATCAGATTTATTATCTAATAGCACTCTTATTGGTTAATTTGAATCACGAGGTGAGCACGCGGAACGGAGCCAAGAAACTTGCCGTTATCGCTGAAAGGGCATCATTTGATTGGCTTGCTATATATAGCGATACGACAGAAGACTATAGGAGGATATCAGGTGATAGGTTGTAGCATTAGCGGAGACATATACGCTGATGTAGCAGGATGTTACTTACAATAATCAGTGAAAAATTTAAAATATAAAATTGTCAAAAAACGTGCTACTGTCCCTTTAAGAGGTTTTACTTCCGAGAAAAATCCGGTATGAAGTATTACTTTTGAAAGCAAAGCAAGAAAGAAAGCAGGTTCAAATTAAAAGTAAGCCCTAAAAATGCTTTCTGTTCACATATTATTAAGCAATATGTTGTATTTGTCAATTACATACATCCATGTTCTACAAATTATAAACAAAAAGGTAAAAATATTTTATTCTAGTGTCAGATTTCGTGATATAAAGACGCTTTGGCTCCAAGAGGAGGAGGAGTATTCCTGTTTTTACAAGTAGAGGCATTGCCCTGGGTCTAGATCTAGAAGAGAGAAAATAGATGGTGTATGGTGGTGTCACATTGTCAAAGAAAATCTATAACCAGCAAAGTGACATTGGCACAGCATTAGAATTGAAAAGTGGCAAAAACAATTTTCTGTATGTTTCTGCTGAATATGGCGTCGTTGGACTCTTTTGGAGTAAAGTTGGAACACCAACAGTCTTGACTGCTGTTCTCGATGTTGTTAGTGCCATTCATATGCTTTTGGTGTTTTATACTGATATGTCTGTGGTAAATGTTCCTATTATAATAGGGGGAAAATCCATTTATGATGATGTCATGATATTGTCACATCATATTGGAAGGAAGATAAAGATGTTCGTTGTTTGACGTATATCTAACTTTAGTCTGCTACTGTCTTCCTTGACTAAAATTGATATGAATGTTGCTACAATGTTATATTTCAGATTGATTGTTTTGATAATAGTTTCTACGGATACACATACTTAACAACTCATAAACAAGAGCAACATAAGCATGAAGTCATGTTCATAACGTATAGTTATCGATCACAAAGTAATTTTGAGTAATCACAACCACATATAGTTTCAGAAATTGTGATTTAACCATATTTAACCTACGACATAACTAAATGAATTTTTTTTAAATAGATATATAGATATGCATAGAGGAGATAAAATAAATTTGATTCTCATTACACTACATGTATTTACATAGTGTGTAAAAATATGTACCGGTAGATACAAATTTACATTTACAAGACCTCCCGGGGTCATATAAATTTGCTTTTAGTGCCAAAATACTCATACGTTTACATATGTTATTGCATTTTCAATGAGCTTTTATATACCCTAATATATTCACATAAGTAAATTTACTCAATACGTAAATCCGTGCATGAAGAAAAAACAATTTGTCAGACTTCCAACCAATTTCTATCACAACAAGTATTATCGAAAACAATACAAAGTTACAATTTTCATAGTAGAATTTGCTGGATTAGAACCTAGAACCCTCGCTCTAAACCGAAGACACGCCGAAGACACGCCGCTCATGGCTGAAATATTGCCCAAGCATCGTAAAACAATTACTCACTTACTCACTAAACCGAAGGCATTTCCATCAGTCCACTGAGGACAAGCTGTTAGTTTGCTTATATTCTTCTATTAAGGGTCATACTTTCTCTTACTCGATGTCAAGATGGGGAACATTCTCTCTATTACGCAGGATTTTGGAATAAAAAATAGAGCCATTGGCTCTGTAGCTCATCAGGATTTCATTTCTAATATTACTTACTAAGGTGTGGCAAATGTGGTTTCCCCATAGAAGGGACCACAGGGTCACTAAATGTACATTTACGAAACCCCATTACCTAAAGAGTTTCTACAAAACATATCAGCTTTCTAGGCCTTTTGCCTCTGGAGAAGAAGATGAATAAAGTTTCTAAGGGCGTAACCTCTGCAGGCCACAGAGCAACCAAAGCTATAAATTATAATCCTCACTGGTCAAGGAGTAGGTACACAAAGTTTAACCTTTCTAGGCCTTATGCTTCTGGGGAAGAAGATGAAAAAAGCTTTTAAGGGCGTGGCCCCTGTGGCCCATCGCAACAAAAGCTATAAATTGTAATTCTCATCACTAGTCAAGGAGTCTGTTCACAAAGTTTCAGCTTTCTAGGTCTTATGCTTCTGGGGGAGAAGATGAAAATTGATTTGAAGGGTGTTGCCCTTGTGGCCATTTATATTAGGGGCCACTATGAACCAAACAAGTTACCAACTCTTCCCCTTGAAATACGAAGCGATTGAAAACTGAAACAGATTTTCTTTTAAATAATAATTGTACTTGTATTTCACAAAACAAAAGAAAAATGGATATGATATAATTTTATTCATGATTTGTATTTCTGTTTACAACCCTAAAAGGTAGCGTCAAAGATCATGTAATAAGAAAAAACAGATAGTGAATTGGACGGATACAATAAATAAATGTTACCAAAACTAATTTAACCTCAGTAACAAACAAGGACTAAAAACATGAACAATATACAATTTGATAATATCATTATCACTTTTATAATAAATTAATAAATTCAATATCAGCCGTTACGGTATCATTTTGATGCAATTTCACCATTGTAATGAAAACAGGAAACAGCTTGAGAGCTCAAAATGTAAGATATTCTTTGAGAAAAACTAAAAAGTTGTTCCTTAAAAAACTTTGATGATAATAAATTTATAAAAAATATAACTGACCATGTTAAACAAAAACATAGATTTAAAGCACATGACGTTGGTATAACACAAGGCACATGTTTTGTTGAAAATTATCAGTTTCATGCTTTTACATCATACAGGTAAATTTTCCAATCAGACAACCTGGATTCCCGACTTTACATGTCCGGCAAATAGATCGATTTCTGCATCCCTGCTTATAACTTCAGTACCCGGACAAGCTGACAAGTTGTGACTTAGATTGACAACCGGATAATATAGCATGAGTGGCACGTAAATTAGTCAAACATGATTTCAGGAACATCAGATATGGTTTAATAATTTTACAAAAGTTGTTAAACATGTATACATGATTTCTAATTAAAATCAGTTGAATTTTATTTTGGCATATTGAAGGGCAAAAAGGATTTCATGAAACATACCTTGTCACTTTGAAGAATAATACTTTGAACTCTATAATATATTTGTGACCTTGACCCCATCGTAAGGTCACTACAAGACCGACAAGATTTATAACATTATCAGCACAATATCTCATGAACATCTTAAAAAGTCTTCAAATTTGCTATCGAATTTCAATGGAGAAGCACCAAGATACCAATTGATTTTGGTGACCTTCACCTAATTTTCTAGGTCTATTTGCTTTTTTCATTATTTTGGGTGGAGAACATGGTCATATTTTTTACTTATCACTTGATATCGAGTGTGATACATACTTATACTTATTATGTTACGCCAAGATACCAATTGATTTTGGTGACCTTGAACTAATTTTCTAGGTCTATTTGCTTTTTAATTATTTTTGGTGGGGAACATGGTCATATTCTTTACTTATCACTTGATTACAAGCGTGTTTATTACTTAGTATGTTACAGCTCATTGTAATTATATCTGTCAACGCTGTACCAATCAATAACACTAAGGACACTTATCATTTGATACTAATTTCATCACACTTCATCTTCAATAAGTCTGTCAACCGCGTCCCAATCAATGACACTGAGGACACTTCCACTATCAACAGATACAGCATCAGCGATGTTCCTGATTTCGTCCACGTCTACAGAGTTTGTGTAGAGTAGATCGCCGTCCTCCCCCATCACGTAGTCGTAGTAGTCCGAGCGGCCGTCTGACATCGGGTAGTCTAGCGCTGACGCTGTGCCACCCACCTAAACACAGATTGATTTATGGTGGTTAGATGATAGAAATTTTATTAAATCAAATTTGAGGAGGTTTAGGTTTATGACAGAATGATATAGAGATCATCCTTTAAAGTGACACAGAGTATCTTTCTTATAATTGTATTTGGTTTTGATAAGCTACAAAATATCTAAAATGCTGACTGAAGTTCATATCTCATCACTGGACTTGCAAATATAGCCATTTATGCATAACATCTCTAATATGCTTGATTTTATGGAAAAATCAATAAAACATCTCAAGTACATTTAATATTCGAAATTATGCATCAAATCAATCTACCTTTTAGTTACAATACCTTATTAACACTATCGAATCGAATATATCTTCCTGTCAGCTTATGACAAGGTTTCAAAGTTACGTTTGGCGAATTTGCACGCGCCACTCGAGTCACATTGTCCGGTTTTCGATCAAAATCCCGACTTTGAATGGCCGTATTTTCGCCCTAATGTACTGATTGACCTTTAACTTGTTATTTTCAGTAACAGTTAGTGGTTCCCGATGTAATAACATCAAATTCAAAATTTGACATATGTGATCCTATCAACATACTCTGTGTCTCTTTTTCACTAAAAATACGGTTGAAATGGGTAAAAATAGAGCCATTGGCTCTGTAGCTCATCAGGCATCATATCAAGTTTGCTTTATACAGGCAAGATGAGCTAAAAATGAAACTGATGTTACCTATTGCAAGAAAACCTATAAAAAAAATACAAAACAAATGTATAATTATTCAACACTTTCTAGATCGCCAATATCAGACAGTGAAAGAAGTCCACACTAAAATATCCAAGGAGAAATAAATTTGCCATAGACTGTCATCTAATGGAAAAAAATAGGTTTTTAAGATTGTGACCCCTGTGACCCTATTTGGGGTCATTGGGTCACGAAATCTACAATTTAGAATCCCCACTGTCCAAGGAGTCTGCACATATCCTTTTTAACTCTCTAGTCCTTTTAGAACTGGAGAAGAAGATGAAAATAGGTTTTTAAGGTTGTGACCCCTGTGACCCTATTTGGGGTCACAGGGTCACCAAAGTTACAAATTAGAATCCCCATTGTCCAAGGAATCTGCACATATCACTTTCAACTCTCTAGTCCTTTTAGTACTGGAGAAGAAGATGAAAATAAGTATTTAAGGTTGTGACCCCTGTGACCCTATTTTGGGTCACAGGGTCACCAAAGTTACAAATTAGAATCCCCATTGTCCAAGGAGTCTGCACATATAATTTTTAACTCTCTAGTCCTTTTAGAACTGGAGAAGAAGATGAAAATAGGTTTTTAAGGTTGTGACCCCTGTGACCCTATTTGGGGTCATGGGGTCACGAAATCTACAATTTTGAATCCCCATTGGCCAAGGAGTCTGCACATATCCTTTTTAACCCTCTAGTCCTTTTAGAACTGGAGAAGAAGATGAAAATAGGTTTTTTTTAAGGTTGTGACCCCTGTGACCCTAGTTGGGGTCACAGGGTCACCAAAGTTACAAATTAGAATCCCCATTGTCCAAGGAGTCTGCACATATCACTTTCAACTCTCTAGTCCTTTTAGAACTGGAGAAGAAGATGAAAATAGGTTTTTAAGGTTGTGACCCCTGTGACCCTATTTGGGGTCATGGGGTCACGAAATCTACAATTTTGAATCCCCATTGGCCAAGGAGTCTGCACATATCCTTTTTAACCCTCTAGTCCTTTTAGAACTGGAGAAGAAGATGAAAATAGGTTTTTAAGGTTGTGACCCCTGTGACCCTAGTTGGGGTCACAGGGTCACCAAAGTTACAAATTAGAATCCCCATTGTCCAAGGAGTCTGCACATATAATTTTTAACTCTCTACTCCTTTTGGAACTGGAGAAGAAGATGAAAATAGGTATTTAAGGTTGTGACCCCTGTGACCCTATTTGGGGTCACAGGGTCACCAAAGTTACAAATTAGGATCCCCATTGGCCAAGGAGTCTGCACATATCATTTTTAACTCTCTAGTCCTTCTGGAACTGGAGATGAAGATGAAAATAGGTTTTTAAAGTTGTGACCCCTGTGACCCTATTTGGGGTCACAGGGTCACCAAAGTTACAAATTAGAATCTCCATATGCTAAGGTACCTGTACGCAAAATTTCAGCTCTCTAATGTGTATGGTTCATGAGGAGAAGTCGAAAGTGTCATAAGTTTACGGACGGACGACGGACGACGGACGACAGACGATGGACGACGGACGGACGCCGGACGACGGGCCATGCCATAAGCCCATCTGGACTTTCAGTCCTGATGAGCTAAAAATGAATTTTCAAGATATTTGGCGGCCATTTTGGATTTTTGGTCACGTGACCAGGTTCCCGCGGTCGAAAAATTTGGATCCTAGGCAAAATGAATATATACATGTCTAATGATCATTCATGCCAAATTTCATACTTTAAGCCAGATTTTTTCGATTTTGACACTAAGCTACTCTACTATTTAAGGGACAGGTAGATTTGGATATTATTTAGGATAGCCGTGGTAATAAATCCTTTTGAAACTTACTTAAAGGGATAGCAAACTGGAATATTATAAGCGATAATAGTTTTAATAGCAATAGCACAAAATGAGCATAAGTAAAGAGGATCTGTCATACACTTGATGCATGTTTTTGTGTTATTAAATGGCAAAATATAACAAATTGCCAAATTACCAATCTAGATGAAAGAATACTAGGTATTTTTAATGTCACATATTTATTTCAGGACAATAAATTATCAAGCTGCTCTTCTCCTACACAAAATAGAGCCATTGACTCTGAAGCTCATCAGGCTTCATATCAATTTTGGTTTCGGGTGTTGCAAATGTGGTTCCTCCCGTAGTAGGGGCCACATGGTCACCCAAATTAAGAATCCTCCTTTTCTAAATTAGGAGTCTGTACACAAAGTTTCAGGTTTCTAGGTCTGATTCTTCTTTAGAAAATGATGAAAAAAGGTTTTAAGGGTGTGGCCCCTGAGGCTCTTATCAGGGGTCACAGGGTCACCAAAGCTTTAAATTTTAATCCTCACCAGTCAAATAGTCTTTACAAAACATTTCAGCTTTCTGAGCCTTTTGGTTCTGGAGTAGAGGTCGAAAATAGGTTTTTAGGGCGTGGGCGTGGCCCCTGTGGCCCTTATTAGTGGTCACAGGGTCACCAAAGTTACATTTTATAATCCTCACTAGTCAAGGAGTATGTACACAAAGTTACAGCTTTCTACGCCTTATGGTCCGGAGAAGAAGTTGAAAATGCACAAAGTTTACGGACGCCGGACACCATGCCATGCCATAAGCCCATTGGCCAGATGTGCTGATAAACATTCCACCACAAACATCCTGCAGAGAATCAATTTATAAATTGCCTTTCTTAGATACACATAGATCAGTACAATACTGATTCCTTGAAAAGATTGTTCTTACCGTGTAAACAACAGATGCGTCATCATCTCCGTAGATAAGCTGTCTGACATCATCCTCAACCACCCAATCGCTGACCTCTGACCTCGCCTCCCACCCTTCTGCCAAGTCTTCCTCCATGGATCGGTATGGGGTGCCGTAGGGGCGTGGCCTAGATGTCCCGCGCTGACTTTGGTACCGCCCTCTCTGAGCTGAAGTTGATAAAAATGTATGTCTGCTATGTCAAAGATTTATTATGATTGTAAGTAGAGTCTTCATAATGGTTTCGTAAGATACCTTGAACAGAGACAATCATTATCGAAGAACAGTTTATCAATTTACTCTTTATAAAATTGTAACCCTTACTTTAAATTGACCCTCACAAGGTTCAAAGTAAATAATATAAAAGTACCGAGGGTACAGAAGCTCACCTTAAAATGAATGATGTGGTAAAATGATTTAATAATACATGTAACCATCTTTTATATAATTGATTATGGCTGCCATCATGATTTTTTTATCTTTTAAAATACTAACGGTAGTCTTCTTTTGGAAACGACTAGAGCTTGAACAAACATTAATACACGAATGATATAATCATGATAAGTTAACAAGCAGTAGGTTTTTGTATAACTTTTTTGTATATCTATGGCTGAATTGGTGACCATCTTGTACTTTTTAATCTTCAAAATGCTACTTTTATGTGGGCATCCGTATTAATTTCATTATGATATCTTGATTGGTTTAGGTGTATCCATTTAAATGTCATTCATTACTTACAGGATGGTGGCCACTTACATTTGTTTTGTAGTGAATCATTAATATGATTTCAAGATTATTTCACTGATGGTTATGCTGCATGGGATATTGAGAATCCCAAAAGTACAGATTTTTCAAGGAAAATGAATGACTGATTGAGAGGAAAGTCATAAACACAGCAATGCATAAGACACATTTATTTTGTTCACATAATATTTACATGTCAAGTGACCATGAGATGTCTTTCATTAAAGTATCAATTTATTTAACACTCATACAGTACTATAATGGTAAACATTTTTGCATTGTCAAATCAACAGAGAGATATGACAAATCAAATTTCCTTACTTTTCTAACTAAACCCTTTTAGATTTTTTTCATATTTATTCCACATCAACTTATCATGTAGATTGCTAAACACAAGGCTTATTGTAGACAAGTTTTGTGTAAGTTGTTATTCTTAGAAAGAACATATCACTGTCATGAGAATACAAGTCCATAACTTTTATTGCATACACATGGGCCATGGCCATATAGCATAATGCTCTACCATATCAATTGGGTCAGGTTGATTATGCAACAGACTAGCAGCTGACACTGTGATGGTAGCAGCCTGCCTTGGGATGTGTATTAGACAGCATAGTGGAATATCTGAACTCTGGTTGACCCCTTATGTGTGGTATTTTAAGGAATATAAGGGAGATACCATTGTTTAAAATTTAACATGTTTAATGTGATTTGGTTTTTGCAGCTAGTTGCCATAAAGATTTTAAACAAATAAATCAATTATGTTTGTCTTTCATCTTAGTTTTTTTTAGAAACACTTAAAAATATAGAACAACTTGCACGACAATCTTAAATATTCCATATTTAAGATAATATTATGATTAGTAAGTTCAAATTAGAGAATTTATATGGTGCCAGTGATCACTTGATGAAAGCTTAAAATTTAATAATAATGATGTGTCATCTGCAGCTGAAAAGTCAATATGGCTGCTATTACGGCCATCTTGGATTCTCAAAACTGAAACGTCTACCTTTCTGTGAGGAATCACTATAGGTATAACATACTACAATATAAAAATAGAGCCATTGGCTCTGTAGCTCATCAGGCATCATATCAAGTTTGCTTTATACAGGCAAGATGAGCTAAAAATGAAACTGATGTTACCTATTGCAAAAAAAACTATAAAAAAATGACAAAACAAAATTTAATGTATTATTATTCAACACTTTCTAGATCGCCAATATCAGACAGTGAAAGAAGTCCACCCTAAAATATCGAAGGAGAAATAAATTTGCCATAGACTGTCATCTAATGGAGAAAAATAGGTTTTTAAGATTGTGACCCCTGTGACCCTATTTGGGGTCATGAGGTCACAAAACCTACAGTTTAGAATCCCAATTGGCCAAGGAGTCTACATGCAGTCTTTCAGCTCAATAGACCTTTAGGAGCTAAAGATGATGATGAAAATAAGTTTTTAAGGTTGTGACCCCGGTGACCCTATTTGGGGTCATGGGGTCACGAAATCTACAATTTAGAATCCCCATTGGCCAAGGAGTCTGCACATATAATTTCAGCTCTCTAGACCTTTTGGAACTGGAGAAGAAGATGAAAATAGGTATTTAAGGTTGTGACCCCTGTGACCCTATTTGGGGTCACAGGGTCAACAAAGTTACAAATTAGAATCCCCATTGTCCAAGGAGTCTGCACATATCAATATTAACTCTCTAGACCTTTTGGAACTGGAGAAGAAGATGAGAATTGGTTTTTAAGGTTGTGACCCCTGTGACCCTATTTGGGGTCATGGGGTCACGAAATCTACAATTAAGAATCCTGATTGGCCAAGGAGTCTGCACATATCATTTTCAACTCTATAGTCCTTTTAGTACTGGAGAAGAAGATGAAAATAGGTTTTTAAGGTTGTGACCCCTGTGACCCTATTTGGGGTCACAGGTTCACCAAAGTTACAAATTAGAATCCCCATTGTCCAAGGAGTCTGCACATATCACTTTCAACTCTCTAGTCCTTTTAGAACTGGAGAAGAAGATGAAAATAGGTTTTTAAGGTTGTGACCCCTGTGACCCTATTTGAGGTCACAGGTTCACCAAAGTTACAAATTAGAATCCCCAATGTCCAAGGAGTCTGCACATATCACTTTCAACTCTCTAGTCCTTTTAGAACTGGAGAAGAAGATGAAAATAGGTTTTTAAGGTTGTGACCCCTGTGACCCTATTTGGGGTCATGGGGTCACGAAATCTACAATTTAGAATCCCCATTGGCCAAGGAGTCTGCACATATCGTTTTTAACTCTCTAGTCCTTTTAGAACTGGAGAAGAAGATGAAAATAAGTTTTTAAGGTTGTGACCCCTGTGACCCTATTTGGGGTCACAAGGTCACCAAAGTTACAAATTAGAATCTCCATTGTCCAAGGAGTCTGCACATATCATTTTTAACTCTCTAGTCCTTTTAGAACTGGAGAAGAAGATGAAAATAGGTATTTAAGGTTGTGACCCCTGTGACCCTATTTGGGATCACAGGGTCACCAAAGTTACAAATTAGAATCCCCATTGGCCAAGGAGTCTGCACATATCATTTTTAACTCTCTAGTCATTCTGGAACTGGAGAAGAAGATGAAAATAGTTTTTTAAAGTTGTGACCCCTGTGACCCTATTTGGGGTCACAGGGTCACCAAAGTTACAAATTAGAATCTCCATATGCTAAGGTACTTGTACACAAAATTTCAGCTCTCTAATGTGTATGGTTCATGAGAAGAAGTCGAAAGTGTCAAAAGTTTACGGACGACGGACGGACGCCGGACGACGGGCCATGCCATTAGCCCATCTGGACTTTCAGTCCTGATGAGCTAAAAATGATATCTAGATTGGTTTAGAAGAAATAGTCTTTGTCATGAAATCTAATTGAAAATTCAATATGGCTGCCATGGCGGCCATCTTGGATTCTCAAAACTGAAACGTCTACCTTTCTGTGAGGAATCACCATGGGTATAACATACTACAATTTCATAATGATATCTGTATTTGTTTAGAAGGAGTAGTCTTTTTCATGAAATCTAATTGAAAATTCAATATGGCTGCCATGGCCGCCATCTTGGATTCTCAAAACTGAAACGTCTACCTTTCTGTGAGGAATCACCATGGTATAACATACTACAATTTCAGAATGATATCTGTATTCGTTTAGAAGGAGTAGTCTTTTTCATGAAATCTAATTGAAAATTCAATATGGCTGTCATGGCGGCCATCTTGGATTCTCAAAACTGAAACGTCTACCTTTCTGTGAGGAATCACCATGGGTATAACATACTACAATTTCAGAATGATATCTGAATTCGTTTAGGAGGAGTAGTCTTTTTCGTGAAAGTTTATGGACGGACGGACAGACAGACAGACGGACGACGGACGAAGTGCCATGACATAAGCTCACATTTACTTTGTAAAGGTGAGCTAAAAATAGTGGAAATAATGAAACCTGTAGTTAGCAAGCAGTATCCCAAATAGATTAGATTAGTTATCTCCCTTTGTTACAGGTTTTAAGACAAAATGTTTTGCTTAAAATCTTTTGTGACTTGACATCACATCTAAAAAGATGAACATGCAGTTCTTAATTAGATAATGAAATGCTTTTTCTTTTTCTCCCTATCAATATATTATAACTTTCCATACAGGTGACAAAAAATAATATTGAGAAATCCTAAAGACATTTACTAAACTTGAAAATGCATATCCTTTTTTTTTATAAAAACTCAACCAACGACAAACTATGTTCTTAAATTAACTTCACTCGGCCTAATTGAGTTGTCAAATGAAAGGAAATCTCAGTAACCCAAATTTTATTTTCAAATCAATAAAGTATCTCCGTCCAACCTGATGGTTTTTTCAACACCGAGATACATAATGCTATTTCCCTGTCAACAACTGATGTCTGAACCACTCACCAGCTCGTCTCAGAGTCTCGGGAGCCTGAGCGTTGATGGTCTGTAGCTGATCTACGTAGTTCCGCGCTGGATGGGCTGGTTTACGAGCCTTCATAAATGTGCGGGGCTGAACTGTCACAGTCCGACCACCTGTTATACGAATAATTTTGCGAGTGAAAAATATATCACAAAATCATTTGAAAGATTGATATTGATAATGGGATAGAAGTTACTTATCTGAGACCATATTCAATTACTGACAGTTTATTGTAGGGTCAGTTTGATGTGCATCTTTCTTTACAATGATTATATACAATAATTGCATCAAATCTTGTCAACTGAAGGGAATTCATATCTTATTATATAGTAAATATACAGGCTTACTAAAAACTGTTTTCTACAAATTTAACCAATGAAGTATAAATATCAATTCTTTAAGAAATATTCAAAAATGCTTTCATAATCCCATGTCAAATTGTTAAATGAACAGATTTTTATAAATTTCCTTCAGAATTTTTAACTTTTTCCTCATAAATCAAAACCTATACATTACCTTTAAGTGTTTTGGGAGCACCTGCATTTATCTTCTTCAACTGTTCCACGTATGTCTGAGGTTTATGAGGAGGACCTTTAGGGGTGGCTTTACGGTAGGTAGACTGCCAGGCTGTAGATCTCGATCGGACTGAAACATAAGAAGGACGATTTTGATACCTTCATCCTCTTATTTTATTAACTATATCAATCTTATATTATAATCTGAAAGAGCAGTGAAAAAACATGTGTAATTAAGCCTTGGCAAGGCTTTTCTAGGATTCCTTTTTCAATGTTTTTCTTCTTCAAATGTTTTCTTTTGTCAAATAAAATCGTCTTAGTACGATTCTCCAACTGAAATGGAAATAATCATGTATTGAACATGAATATACTCTCCAACTTTTCCAAAGGATACCCAGACAGGACTCTTGGTTTTACCAAATCAAACAAGGATGAGATATGCAACCGTTCTGCTATTACAGAGGAATATATGGATGACAACTTCTTTGTACATGGTATGCGATGTTTCGACACATGTTCTTGTGTCGTTCAATGACTTTACCTCAGCATTCTTCTGCCACTCATTGGACCAGCGACTAATTTTGGGACAACTTTTCTTTTCAACTCACCTGACTCCGGCACATGTTGTCTGGGTACAATGGGAGTGGAGTACTGTGTCTTGGGTTTCATCTCCTGGAGACGTTCTGCGTATGTCTTCACTCTCCTAGGTCCTGGGTCCACTTTCCTTGTGGTTCCGGGAATGTGTTTTGTGCCTGTTTGGTTAAACATCTTGTCGAAATGAAATATTTTGTCTAAAAAATTACCGTTACACGATTTTTTAACCCAATAAGAGAAAGTCGATGCTCTTCAGTGAGGGAGTGAGCTAGTGCTAAACGTCACTTGGGCATAATTTTCGCCATTAACACAGTTTATAAAATAGATTGAAAACCTAGCCTGTCCTGAAAATTAATTGGTCAATTCCTAAGGGGAAAATAAAGAAAATGTTTGAAAAGTTACCAGTTCTGACCAAAAAGTAACTAGTCCTGGCAAAAAGTAGCCAGTTTAAGGACTGGTGAACAGGCTATATTTTAAACACTGATTAATGTTGATCAATTAATTAAACTTTCTTTTTAAGAGTCAAATCTAACATATTTTAACTAGGACTTTATGGAGTGTAGTGAAGAGTGAAGAAGAATCTTATTTTGTAGAAGCATAGAGAGAGTTAAAATTCATTTATTTCTACTTTACAAAATTAAAGATCAAATTAAAAAGATCAATACACAATAACCCAGCTCTCAGTTTAAGGGTTAAATGTGAAATAACATTTGATGACAAAAAACATCTTAAAATCTGGGCCAAGATTTCTAATCTCTCTTAGTGCAAAGATAGTCGCAAGTACCATACATTAACATTAACATTCATAGCACTAAGAGAACAATAAAGTGCCTTCTCAGTCACCCTAAACCCCTCAAGTTAAAGGTTAATAGAACACCCGACTCACCATATAGTTTCTCCTTCTCCTCTCTACTGGAATCCCGTGCTGTATTCTGTCTACTGATGCTTGACAATCTCTCAACATAGGATGGTCCAGACCGCTTTGCCGGACCCTTGCGGAGTATCTCCGGTCGTTGGAGTCGCACCATCTCGTGGAAAGCCTTTGGTTTGTACGGTTTGACCGGGGCCGACTTCTCCCTCGGAGTTGGTTTAGGGCCCTCCTGGTAATGTTGGAAGGGTACAGGGTCCGTGTCCATTTCCTCAACATGCCGGGCATAGCTCAACAGATCTGTGGACATTAATATTTTTTGGTTAAGAATAGGAAGGAAGTTTGGATACGCAGAAATATGGCTGTTATTATGACAAAGAACCCTTGGGTATATTTGGTTCAGCATGCCTTACCCCTTGGGTTGTGTTCCAACTCAAGTTCTATATGTGTATACCTGAGTTGTATTAACTAATTGCCCTCTGACCTCAAAAGTTCCAAAAGTTGTATTCAAGATGAGGGTTTGATTTGCAGAAATATGGTTGTTTATCTTTTCTTGGTTTCTTCAATAGAAGTACTTAAGAAGTACAGCTGGCCTTTTCCAAAATGTCCCCAGAAATTAAGGCAGATTGAAAGGCTCTCTCATGGAACTGTAAGTTATTGAATTGCTTGCCTGGTATCTAAAACAAAGCTCCGACCATGTCAAATTTTAGCACTACCTGTTTATCTAAGGTTGCTTACCTGCAGTAGATCCACCTGTCATATCAAAAGACTCAGGTCCGACCTCGATATCGTCCGAGAAGCCAAGCGCATTATCCTGGTACCGAACCCTCTCCTCATAGTTATCGGAAGTTTTAAGAATTCCCTTTCTTGTAGGACTGTCAGGCGACGGACTCCTTCGCAAATTTGTCTGTATCACCTTCGTACGTCCCCAGTTCTTGCTCTTCAGAGATAATTTCGGACTCTCTTGTGCGTACCTTGGCCTGGGTATTCTGCTTTCTGGGGATAGTTTTCTTGGTGTGGTCTTTCTGGGAAATGTTGGTGAGACTTTTGTTGGTCGCTTTGGAGATAAAGATGGTGTACGTTTTGGAGAAACTTTTCGCTTAGGTTTCGAGATTGGTTTCTCCTTTGGAAGATGTGGTTTATCGACAAGAATATCTCCAAGTAAAAGTTCTGCATCTTCAAATCGTTTGTCCATGTTTTCTTTATCCCAATACTTTCTTGTTGCGAATCGTTCCATGTCTGCGTCTTGAAGTTCTTTGTCCCTCATTGTCGTCTGAAATTTCAAAATGAAATTGTTGTGATTATCATCTTGAAAGATAAATTACTTATCTATAGATTAAACTGGCTAAAGATAAGTCAATCAAGCAAAAACTTTCAAATTTTTCAGTCATCTGATAAAATTCTTATAAGAACATCTAAAAATTCAAACATTTTTTTATCAATTCAGGTGTAGGTGTTATAATATGTAACAAATAACAGTTTTTTTAAAAAAATAAAAAAAGAGGATCTGGATCATATTATCTGAATTCAGTACTAAACATTTCAAAAGATGATGGAATTTATTCCTCCAATTGTAAAGGAACCCTGATCATAACAATTTGGACCGGGAATGCCAAGCAAGGAACATATTGTCAAACTCTCACTGAACCTTGTTCTGACCAAGTCTTTGAAAGGGTAAACTCTCACCTCGACAGCGAGTGGGCTTGGTTTATATGGTGAGACCTCCCTCTCTCTCAGTTCATCCCTCTGACGACGGAAGTCTCTCTGTCTCTTGGAGAACTTCTGAGCCATCCATTCCTGGAGCTGGCGCCTGGCCTCTGGGTCGCGCCGACCTGCATCTGCGTTGGTCTGGGCTTGAGAGACAATCTGTTGCAGTTTCTCTACACTCATCCTCAGTCTCTCTTCGTCAGTTCTGTGTAGAGTGAGAGAGTTGGTGTTAAGTGTAGCTTGGGCAATATTTCAGCCAAAAGCATCATCTGTTCTTAGCGATTACAATAATCTAGTTTTGGTATAAAACAGAGTTGTGATGATTTATTGATACATTTAGACTCACGATACTTAATCTGACAACATGCGTATCATAACTTAATGTCTGTATCGTGATCTGTATCATTGACTTAGGAGATAAACCTACTGTGTTTTTTAATTTTCGTGGTCTAACGTAGATTCGATACCTGTTGATAGCGTTCGGCTCCGAATGTAACATCAACGGTATCGAATCTACGTTAAACCACGAAAATTTTAAAACACAGTAGGTTTATCTCCATTCTACCATGACGAGTTCTTTTAGCGTTTTAAATGCCATTTCTTTTCTATCGCGTAACGTCAGCTGTGCTTCGGTCAACACTGTGACGTCATAATGTCTTTTTGTTTGTGACGTCAAAGGTTGACATCACTCAAACCAAAACCGGTTGCGGTATCATATTGGTCTAAATTCAGCCTTTCACTTAAAATTACACTTTTTCCTGGACATAAACATGCATGATATTGATGCAAACCAAACTCTACTTATATAAAAGTATGGGTAGTACAATGATAAAAGACTTTTAGTTATTATTCAGACGAAGCAACTTCCGAAGCGTACGGTGACTGCATGAATGTCGACTCGTTCTTTTCTATGGCAGTGTGTATCAAACCGCGGTGAATCGCCCATCATAAAAATCGAACGTAGGTACGACCATAGAAATAAACCAATGAAATTCAAGGATTTTGAAATGTCATGGTAGAATTTTGAATTGCTTTATAAACATTAAAATCAAACTGTTTGTCAAAATTGTTGAGGATTTCTATTGATTACACTAAAGATAATGTATCTTGACATGTATTGTATAAAATCATATAATTCTTTATCATTGTGATACATATCATATTGTTAATGTCTGTATCATAACTCTAGTACCGGTATACAACATAGATCATAAACTTCTGACATTTTGTTTGAATTGAAAACCCTTGAATTTGTGAATGATTATCATATAGAAACATTTTATGTCAAAACTAATAATCAATTTCAACATTAGCTAAGCAATATTCTATAATCTTTGTACATAATAAGATAAAGATTTTTCAAATTAACAAGTGTATGAAGCTCTCTGTCTTATCTTAATTCATCAATATTCTCTATTGTCGGAAAAGTTTAAATGAGTACAAATTTTAAATTGTATTGAGCAATTATCCCAAAATTAAACTCCCACCTTCCATCGTGTTTCCTGGCATATTTCTCTGCCTCTGTGGTACTGATTCCAGCCTCTGCCAGATCCAGGCCACCCTCTGCAATCACCTCTCCGATAATGTCACTGATACCGCTCAGACCGGATATGTGGCTGGCGTCGGCGCTGGAAAATGGTACAGAAATAACTTGGTCAATTACCATTTTTCTGCTTACCAATGGCAAATCTTAGGGGGGTCTTTGTGGGTTTAAACAAAACCCCCTTTTATCGTTGGGTTCAGCTTGTAGTAGTATTACGGTATCTGGTTCGAGACACATCACCAAAAACATTTGTACATTGGTATTTAACTTTGGAGTTATTTTTTGAAAGACTGAGTTATTTCATACACTATCTTTCATCATTACGTAAACATCTCAACATATTGATTTGGATATTTGAACATGGATGTAATGGGATGAGAGGGCTTTGTGAGCCAAGATAATAACCGTCTTGGAGGGCTTTGTAAGCGTTGACAAGGCCCTCCTCCCCAGGTAATATGTGGGCATACAAAGCCCTCCTGTTCAAAGCATCAGTCTTCCACTCGGATAAGAACGGATTTGAATGTCTGTTAACACATTTGGAAGGTATATAAAACTTTGGTTACATAAGCAAGAATGAATCAGTTGACTAATTCATTTCTTATCATATATAAAAGGAAACAAACAATTAATTTTGTCAGTATGAAGAAGAAATACCATGCCATGTTAATTTACCTTGTTCTTGATGATTTCTTCGACTTCACTGATCTTGCACTAGGCTGCGGAGATCTCTCAGATACTTTGGGTGTCATTCTTCCTGAGAGGCGCTCCTTTAAACAAAGTGAGAATCAGTGAAAATGATCATGATACCTTTGGAGCATTATTACATCAGAAATGCACTTGATATGAGTAAAAGACATCTTCAGGAACCTTTGCTGTAATTTTCACCCTGAGACATGTTCAATTTGTAAACACTGTATAAGTAAATCGTGAGAATCAGTGAAAATCAACACTATCACTTGAAAGCAAAAATCAGTTACGTACTTAGGTAAGTATAAGGTTTATCTGATTTTAATGAGATTGATACAATACGGACCTCCGCTGAGACGGGACCTGGAGACGAACCACTTCTGGTGGGAGAGACGCTTGAGGGATGGGCAGCATCGGCCATTGCTTCCAGGGTGTTAATCAGCTGTTATAAGGGGCAAAAAGTGATTGATTTTGATAAAGACATAATATATAACTAAGTGCTCACCTGTGCTATGAATATGAAAAAACGATATGAAAAACAGTATTAAAGATCAAATTTTCAACCTTATTCCATTCTGAATCAACGTGAGAACCAAACAACAGAAACAGAATATGAACAATTAATTTAATTATCACAATTGTCATCCGGGGTCCAAAACTTCATATTTTTTGGCAATTATGAGAAGGATGGATCACATACCATGTGAGTGTTGAGGAAGTCAGACTCCATGTTGTTTGACATCTCGTCTATAGCATGCATCTGCTCGTTCATTTCCTTCAGACGGCGGATCATCGCTATCTTCGACTCTCGGATACCCTGCTTTGGCATCAGGGCCACAGAGATTCTAAATAGGATAGAAATTGAGTATATTACTTTTATCAATTAATCAAATTACATTTCAACAGCACATGATTGTCCTAAATCTTGTACACATTTTACTGTAAAAATACTCTTGTATTACATGTACATTCAAAATGAAAAATCATCATATCATAGCAATGACAAATTCTTTATTTTTTAAACATGATGTCCAAGTAAAATCCAGGAATTTTCATCACATAAAAGTCTTTCACATAGAAGCAATTGCCTTTTCATCAGTTACAATAAGTGTTTGTTATGTGCTGTGTTACATTTCCAAAAATCTTAAAATCAAAACTGGTTAGTCAAAAGGGTTCATACTTAATCTTGTCAAAACTGGCTAATCTAAAAGGATTCAAATTTTGCCATGATAACAAAAGAAGAGAAAGAAGAATTTACCATCTTCCGTACTTACCCAATAATTCCCTTAATAATCTAAACCGTACTGAACCAACTACTTTTTAGCAAATCTGCTGATTTTGTTGGACAAGTTATCTCCCCTACCTGTCCTCTCCTGCCTGGCGAGTCTCAAACATCCTCACTGTGACTGCGTCGTGGTTGTATCGTCTCCTCGGCTCCAGACCTTCTCTCAACCTCTCCTCCTCCGTTTCTAAGAAATAAAGTATCATGAGATGATCAAGTTGAAAACTTAACAGCAAATTGAACAATTGAATGAGATGAAGTTTGAGTCATTTGTATAAAATTTATGATAGTCCAAACTCACTAAAGGCTTGCAAGTTGATAAATCTAAGGCCACAGCAGTGTTTAAAATGTAGCCTGACCGCCAGTCCTTAAAGTGGTTACTTTTTACCAGGACTGGTCACTTTCTGGTCAGGACTGGTAACTTTTCAAAAACTTTCGTTATTTTCCCCTAAGGAATTGACCAATTAATTTTCAGGACAGGTTATAAATCTATTTAAATCACTGCAAACATCCCAGGGAATATTGATATTGATTATCAATATTAGGCCAGCAAATATTTCCAATTGTGACAGAAAAACAAAACATCATAGAAAATCATTATTAGATTGAGATGCCAACTTTGCACATTCACAAAGGTAAATGACATTGTTTATGACCAAAGTGAATAGTTGAATAATTCAACCTCATCAGACCAACTTCTTATAAAATTTGCAAAATTATTTGCCTGATCACAAAGCACAAAGTTTTTATCTGCATAGTGTGAGTTGACCTACCCAAATCTAGCCCCAATCTGCGTGCGGCAGATGCAGATATTGACGAGGGTCGGAGACTGGCGTCAGACTGTCCACGAGTCTCCTCAGGTCTCTCAGCCAGATCTCGGAGAACACTCGACGCTCGGATGTCGACCACATTAAGATAGGAACGCCCTGCACCCTGAGAAGAGAGAGATTTGGTAAAAGTTTAAGCATTTAATCAAAGAATGAAGTACTAAAATAAAAGCAAAATGATCAGCTAAGTTATGTGAAACTATTTCACTACCCTAAGTGAATAAAATGTATACAAAAAAATTCTGTTAGTGAATATTGCTTGATACTTGATGATTTCATCTAAGGCTCACACTATAGTTTTGAGTAATGAGATCTGGACCCTTTCAATATGATGCGGCATAAACTAATAAATAAATGTGCAACTTTGCTCCATACAGTGCGAGGATACTTTCAAGAGAAAGCAGAAAACTTTCCTCTTCCCAAAATAAGCTTATGAAAGCACCAGCCCCCTTCCCCTTAATAACTGTGAAGCGTCAATGAGCACCTTTGAGATGGATATTAGACGCTATACAAATTAATTATTATTATTATTATTAGGAAAGAAGTTGGTAAAATCTTATTCTGAATAAGCTTAAAAGACACAATGAATAAGTGCATGTTCATTGATACTGTCTAGGTTTTCAAGTAATGCTCTTGGAAAAAAAGTTGAGGAAAATATGGTTACAGTTTCAACAAAATCATAAGCCATAAAATGCAATCAACAGTCCATAGGTATCATTCACTCATAATTTGAAGTTTCCAAGTTAAAAGGTTCTCAAGTCATGGTCTAGCAACTATGGACACTCGGAAAACTATAACGTCCTGACTATGCTTAATGGGGATAGGAAAATGATTAAGAGGTCATAAAACTCCTGAAACTTACTCAAAGCAAAAAAATAAAAACAAATTTCAAGCCAGAGTGAAAAAGAATAATTCCATGTAAAAAACATGATTATGACACCAAATAGCTTATTGGCATCACTAATGAAAGCATGAATAGTTTCAATAATACAATGAAATACTGAACAGGGTTATTCAGACAGTATTGAGTTGCTTACATCAGCGGCAGCCTCTGAGTCTGGTTGAGCCACTCCGTCAGTGAAGCGCAGACCCATGAAGACATCTGGTGGAACAACTGTTCCTTGTCTTGCCTGGTTGTATTCTATCACAGCCTCTTGTATAGGGTCAACACCTGCAGGACACATGTCATTATACAATTATAGACTGGTGATGAGTTCAATACCTGTTTTTATAGACCCGAGGAAAACAATATTGACCGAGGACGAATTAAGTCATGATAACAATAGTATGACGTCATGAAACAATGGTTTGACATCATCGGCTCTATTTTTAGTAACTCAAGTCAATATCACTTTTGGTCAGACTCGTGGTCACGGGGGTCAAGTCAATATCACTTCCTGTCGACTGTCATGTGACCAGTCCTCGACCAATCAGATTGCCGGAAAATTACGTTCACATAATAAATATTTATATAGATAATATCTTTTTCAATAATGTCGAAGTTACAAAGTTATTTCAGAATTTGCCTTGTGCTATGGGGCACCTGGCAGCCACAGTGCAGCCCAGTTCAACAATGTGCTTTCCTTTATAATGCTGAGCGCCATGAAGGCCAGCAAGATCTCCTGTTTTTTAATGTCTCTTAGTATGACGTGGCAAGGAATCAAATCCTGACCTCCCTGTTGACAAGCGGATGCCTTACCAACTCTACTAATCCCTAAAATACTGGACAAAGCTAATGAAGGATCTAAGTGTCAATACTTTTCTTTAAACGGCACTTATGAACTCTCACTTTACCGATGACACACAACATATAAACCTAGTATTTGGTAAAACCTTTATGTATCAGTGAAAGTGTTTTATTTCTACAAGGTTTCTTTTCAGGAGTATTTTACAAATTGAAAAGCCAATATGCAAATGCGCGATACATCAAGACTTCTCAGCTTCAAGTGACTGGGAAATCTAGAAGAAGCATCAATAATAAATCAGTTTTCTCTCACCTGTATCTTTAGTAATGGATGTGGCCGCCTCTGCAGTTCGTACAACCTCCATAGCGGGATCCGTCGCCATCTCTCCATCTACTAACTCTCGCGTCATCGTGGCAAAGTCAACCTGCAACAAGACAGAGTTATCTCCCTTTTCTTGTCTCTGAAGGTCAACTTTTCAACTTTTGTTTTGGACAACTTTTATTAGATTTGAAACCAAATCACTCTCTATTTAGTATTAATATACTATCACATCATCTTGACAAAGTCAACCTGCAAGAAAACAGACTTATCATCATTTTGCATTTTTCTAACTTCGATTTTGCTATATATTTTTTTCATTAAACATGGATTAGGTTAAAGGTATCTTCAGATTTCAAACCGAACATCTCTCCATTACCCCACTTGGTCATCATCCAACTTCCACATGACAGAATGTTTTTTCCCTTTCCTAATTTCTCCAGGCTCCTACTTTTTTATGTTTTACAATAGTTTTTTTTGGTGGTTGTGTTACGTTTGACGGAAAACTGCAAAAAGATGACAAGTGAAGGATAAAGTCTCAAAAAGCCCTGGTTACAAACCTTTCTCTTCCTCCTAGACTGTTGTTCCCTTATCTTCATAGCCAGCTGGTACTGGAAGCGAGCGTTAGTGTCGCCGTCAGCCACTCCCAGAGCTTTGCCAAGGTGTAGATATGCTTCAAATGCTCCTGTTAGGTACATGGAGATCATATATTTAAAAGACATCTTCACATGTAACCTACAGTTCATCAAAGAGATTTTCTCAAGGTATTAGGAAGGAAGTTAAGGATATCTATCAACAGACATTTGTGTATTAAGAAGCAGAGAGTTATAACCAAAACATATATTGTAGAAATATCAATTAGTTCAAGATTTATATGAACTTTTTTCACATATTACCTCTTTATCTTGGACAAACCTCATTGTTTCACGATAATCCTTTCACCCATAGGGCAAAAATCAGGCTCAATAACATATTTGGTACTGGCAAGGATATAAAAGGCTGTATAAGCACAATGCATAATCAGAATAAAGAAGTTATCCTCCATCAACTCTTATTTGTTTGACTACAAAGATTTTAGATGACACCCAAAGGATAAACTCAACAAAATTGAAAGAAACCCACCTGGTTGAATGGCATATCCATCATGTAACTCCTCATCTTCACTCTCTTCCTCCTCTTGTGTCTCCTCCTGAGTGGAGGTTTCTTCCTTCTTCCTCTCCTCTTCCTCCATGCTGCTCCTCACACCATCCCTCACAGGGCTCCTCGCATCACGTGCATCACTCTGAGATGAAACCTAGAGACATTCAAAGTCAGACATTACAAGACTTTGTGAAATTGAATATTGTGTGATTACAACTATTCATTTGTTCTTTCATATTTCCATTTATCCAGCTAGGATACTCAGAGGTGCTTTGCTAAACACCTTTTTCCACATTAATTTCCCCTCAGAGTATGACTCTTAGCAATCTATTTGTTATCATTTAGATATCTTGTGAGTTTTTGAAAATTCTCAATGAAAATTTCGTATCTCATGATATTTGAATTTGAATATGAAATTGATAATTTGATAAAATGGCTGAACTAACCTGTGATGAAGATTTCTCTGGTGGTGATTTGACCTTTCGGACCTTTCTTGGGCTAAGTTTGGAAACATAAAAATATCTAAATTAAAGAACAAAACGATGATAAACATACAACAGACTAGAATTATACTTGTTATATCAAATTTCTTGCTTTTTTAAATAATCAGCTATTATTTGCATAACTTCAGTCAGTCAAAGACAAACAAGCATACACAATTGCAAGTAATCACCTTTTCTTGACCTTTTCCTTGAAATCCATCCTGAGAAGATTTTCCCCGAACCTCTTCTTGTCAAGCTCTTCCTGTTCTTCTGTTTGATGTCTGTAGACCTCCTGTAGGTTACGCTGTTTTTCTAGCTCCCTCTGGTGGCCAACCACAAGATCAGGGGGGACCATCCGGCCAAACAGTGAGGAATTCTCTTTCGGTAGATGCAGAAGTGGCATCCCTGCTTGTCCATCTTGCTGTTGCATGGAGAATAAGTTTGGAGACTCATACGGAGGTGGATGGATAGGAAACTGTCCCTTCTGCAGGCCTAGGAAACCATGAGAGGGTGAATCAATCCTCAGTAATGGCATGTGCGGAACCTGACCATCCACAGAGGTTCTTTGGTCCTCCCAAGCTTTTACTGGAATGTGAGGCAGCTTGAAACTGGTGTTGTCTCTCTCCGGAGGTATCCTCAGAAATTTCGGGAAAGATTTGTCCCCAGGGTGTTGCAGATCTGATATGAAGAGTGGCTGGGTGTTCTCCTTCCCTGGTGAGATGTTCTGGTGTCTGTGTGAGTCTGTGTTGATCTGTAGATTGTGCAGCTCTCTGAGGACTCCGTGGGGCGGGGAGGGTCTCTGGTGAAGGTTCTGCAGACGGTTCTGACTGGTGAAAGATGGCTTCTGCTGTTGAGGAACAACTGGATGACTCTCGACATCTGGTCCGTCAATAGCTCCCATCATGGCCATCAGACTCTTGTGTTGAACCTTGAAGTAAGAAATTAAGATGAATGACTTTTATAAATCTTGAATGTAACAATGGACAAAGCTGGTATTTGTTCGAGATAACTGTCATCTCTTCAATTTTAGTATCAGGCACATCTTTGTTCATCAAACAAAATACAATGAATTAAAATGTTACTGCATGTACAATTTTGTATCAAACTTGGAAACAATTTCCAAAACATCTGCTTCTGTTAACAAGCCGATCAATTTCTGTATAAATACAAAGCTGGCGGTGTAAGCTCTGAAAGTGTGGATATGAATACAAGAATGCATTTGGCAAATAAATAAAAAGAATTGATAATATAATAATAATAATATAGGTCATTTGAAGTGCGCTTGATTCCACAACGATAAGCCATGCTCTAAGCGCAAACACAGAAACAGGAACTATTGCAGATCCAAAACAAACCAAATTTACATAAGTTCTCTACCTAAATATCATGTACCCATCATACCAAACTCACCTCCATAATCCTCCTCATTTCAGATCTGACTATATTCTGCAGTTGAGAAGCTATATCTCCACCTAGTCCCGCCCCACTGGAGACCGACTCTACTGGTGCCGCTGGTCGTGGGCTGGGACTCCGGGCTGACCTCCTGTGGGACGACCTCAGGGTGCTGCTGGGACTTCGGCTTGAACCTCGACCTCGACCTCGGCTTGACCCTTGACCTGTCCTGGTGTTAAGTGGTGAGGTGGAAGGAGCCGGGATGCCATCAGTTGGTAGTTGGATGGTGCGATTCAACAAGCTGACGCTCTGTCTCTTGGGACTGCCAGTTCTGTATGAGGGGATAAATAAGGTTAATATAAGCAGATCACCTGCAATAGGCTCTGACTGAGTCACAGACTTTGTGTGCTATTCATCTTTCAATTTTGTTATGATCCATTTAAAACGAATACTCATGTAAACACAAACTAATTAAAAACTTAGGTCCTTGGATGCAGAATAGTAAACACAAGTTCTACCTTAGGGGGATTAACTTCAAGGATCACAGGTTGCTAACGATATATAGCATGTATCAAGCAACAAAATTGTTCCTTAAATACTTGAACTACATAGACAACATATTTCTGATGTAACAATGTGTGGAAGTGTGTATGCTTACCCTCTGATGATAGAGAGTGTCTGTCTCTGCTCCCCGTCCAACTCATCGCTGGCTAGTGAACTCACTCCCAGGGAACTGCTGTCATCTGGTCTGGAATACAACAAAATAAAACATTGCACTCATTAAAGTGATCCTATTCCAAAGAGGGTTGATTCTGATACAACTGTTCTATACTCTAAACAAGCAGCAAGGACAAAGCCAAGAAGAGTTCAATTAAGTTTTAATTTTTTTTTTTTTTTTCATGTAAGCGACATGCACGCAATGTGTATTAAACTTTATCAATAAATATTGAACATTTTCAACTCACCCATTCAGCAATTGTTCATAGTAGCTCCTAACATTTTCCTCTTCCAACAATGTTGAGTTCTTCAGATCTCTCTCTGGACTGTGCGGGGACAGAGTTCTTACTCCCAGGGAGTCCCTAGACGGGGAATGACCTTGAGGAGATGCAGATGCCCTTGTCATCTGACCTTGCTGACCTGAAGAGTTCAGGTTTGCATCGAGGGGACCAGAGTCTATCAGCTTACGTCTTGACCTTGACCTTGATCTGTGACCTGAATCAGTTTCAGTTGGATGGACAGGCTGTGCTTTCCCAAGATATTTGTTCTCCAGGAGCCATAGCGACAGCAACACTAATTGAGAGGGAACTGCAATCTTCATTGTTGGCTTCAGATTAAACTGCTGTTGCTGTTTTCCTAGCCCAAGGGCGTGAGGTTTCTTGCTCCAGTTCTCCAGCCATTCAAGGATATTCTTCAGTGGCATGTACCGACGACCAAAGTTGACATTCAAGGACCAGAAATGATCAGGATCTTCCTGCCTATGAATAACTTCTTCAGACTTGTAAAATTTGGAGGCAACCTCTGAGAGATTCTGCTGACTGCCTTGCCTTGACCTTCCTGGAGTGTCCTCAAAATCATCGATATCATTTTGACTCTCATATCTCCTGACTGGAGCATCTGCCTTGTCCGAAGACCCCATCTCCACCACACTCTTGCTACGGAACAGTCCTTTAGCCTTCATGAGACGCTGGTACTCACTCTCCACTGATAGAGAGGCTTCTCTTCGATACACGGAAGCTGATTCCTTTCCTTTGGGCAAACTCTCCACTGAACCTCCTCTCGGAGTCATAACTACAAGAGAGTGCTTCTTCTGACCGTGAGATGCTCGTTCGAGAAAGGCAGTAAGCTCTCTGTTAAGGATCACATCTGCCCATGGGAGCAGCACTGGGTATCTCATGAGGATATCTTTCTCAAGTTCTGTTTCAAGCAGACGTGTAAAACTCACAGAGCAGAACGTATCCATGAACTGTATGAAGAGTTCCTTTGTCTCAAACGGCCTTGAGCCTATACAAAGATCAAAATGCTTGTCAGACGGATTTGCAAACACAAATTCTTCATAATTACCAAAACAGCTCCGTTTCCTTTTCAACACTTTGCCAGTCCCTTGACACTGCTTGTGGAAGTACATGGACAAAGATTTACCCCGAGGAGAGGCTCCAAAGAATGTGACCTTCTTTCCAGGGTCATCGTAGTCCTCAGCATCTTTGTGGGACCTTCCATCAGCCTCAGGTTTCACTATCACAGTCTTCCACTCATTGAGAATCTTCTCCAGCTTGTCCTGAACCTCTGGATCAAGATTCTCCACATCATAGAAGTATTCAGCCAGGATATCAGCGGTTCCTTCTGACGGGGGCAACTCCAGCAACAGAGAGAGGATCACCTTGTAAACACAACCCTCGTTGGGCAGGAAACGGCTGAAGGAGAGGAGGTGAACTGCCCATCTCAGGTTGGTGAAACACTCCTGTTCCCATCGGTCCACCTCACTGCTGTTTAACTGAAGAAGGGTGTGGAACTTAAAATATCTGTTTCGAGCAAATTTGTTCTTAATTTATTCATTATTTCGATTTAACTGTTCAATAACATTGTTTGAAAATTTAAGTGGATGTTCACTATTGTTTCAGTTGCCTTACAATCTTGGAAAAACTTTCTAACCTATAATTGCAAAATCTCAAAATGTAACAGCCCTGATGAAAATAACAGCAATTTCTGTGTAATCTGTAAGGCAATCCTTAATTTTGATCAAACAAAGTTAAACTCTGAATTCAACAAATAATATTTGAATTAATTTGACAAAAGTCATTTTCTGGAATGATTTCTTCACACCATGAGAAAAGATTAAAATTTCCTTAAAACAACACAAAAATCTATTAACAATCAAATCAACTCACCTGAGACTTGCTTCTAAAGTTCATGGAATCCAGGTACTTCTGTCTCTTCCTGAGACACAGTGAGAGATTGTCTCTAGCATGCAGCATCCACAGTACAGAGCAGAAGTCTCTGAACGCAGACAGAACGAGCTGAACAGTCTCCGAGTCTTCGTGTCTGGACAGGCTGATGTCATAGTTGAGGTGTTCAGTCAGGAGATCAGGGAAGTCTAGGCACGGTCCTTCCATGTTGGCCTTTAACAGAGAGGAAATGTGTTAGATTTTCATGGTCCATTCAGAGCTGCAAGTGTTGTTTAGCGCTGCTCAGGCGACTTTAGTCAAGATAGAGAGCTGTTGATACCATCAATAGAAGAATGAATCACTAAATAATATTGGATACATTGGATGGTGCTGAGATAGAAAATAACATACACACATATTTGATAATGTACGATCATTATATCACAATCTACAATAAAAAGGCAACAAATCATACAAAAAGTATTTTACTTGACATGAACATTATATTTATTAAGCCATGTTGACATGACTTGAATACACACTGTCCTATTCTCATGTGTTTTGTTTTAAGCAAACGTTCTAGCAGTGATCATGTTCAAAGCTATGGTTAACAGGAGTAACTTGCCCCTCGCTTGATACAGAAGGCTTTTGCTGGTGGTTCGTGATTGGTCAGCTGAGTGGAAACGAAAGGACATACAACCTAGTGGAGAGGGATTCTATCAAAATAGAAAGTTCTATCCTTGATAAGTTAATATTCTAAAACCTTTTTTAGAGCACTACCAGAATGCTAAAAGAACCCGGTGGTGACTGTGACAGTGAAACCACTTGAATATTAGCTGCTCTTATTTGTTTTATGTTCACCTTGAACTGCCGAGCCCTGTCCTGTATACGAGTGAGCTGGGTGATGTACCAGGTCACACAAGGTAGGGAGAGATTGGTGGATCTCAGAACACACAGCAGCAGCTGGATCACTGACGCACACTTCTTCCTCTGTACCATCTCCTGACCGACTGCAGACCTCATGGAAGACTTGATGAGAAAAAAGAGAAAATTGATGAGATTCTCAACTAACAATTAGTCTCAGAAGTATTTTTTTAAATTTTTTTAAACAGTTCATGTATTTGACAAAAACCAGCCCAGAAGAGGATTAAACTGCCGAGAACTGAGTAAACAAGACTTTCAATAATTATCTAGACTTGTTTGATCGTCAATTGAATATTTTTCCTCTAAGGTCTGGATGACAGACTAATGACATTCAAGCCATATGTACTATAGATAGGTGAATCGGAAAGTCATACCCTCTGTGAAATATTCATGCACCTCAGGTAAATAGTCTATAACTTCAATTACTCTATCCCCTGCCATTTGCAACAGTTTTCAGATTTTTGCATAAATTCTAACCCTCAATATCAAATCTAAAACACTATTATTCCTACCCATCATTTTAAAAAAGTCATATGAAATGAAACCTGACGAGAGATAACTTATAGCTTCTGACAAATGAAATGTGACAAATGACTGCATCAGACAGCCGGTACACACATGCAGTGAATACATTGGCTGGTCTTATTTTAATCCTTCTGTCAAATTCTTAATATAACCAAACTATGAGTTATACTCTGAAAAACACTTAGAAAAGCAACATTCCAAAAATGTGATTGACATTGCCATTAGAATATTTAATTTTCAATACAACAAAATATCTGTCATGCTTCATACAGAGAGATTGGTTAACCAAAAGAATGCACATTATCACTTAGATCTGTTAGATCTTATGTGCAATCCCAATACTGAAAATCATAAAATTACAAATCTTTCAACAAAAGTAAATAACTTAAAGGGAGATAACTCACAGATTTTGAAGAAGGCTGAGGACAATACAGCGGTGGAGCCGGCAGATAGAAATCATCAGGAACAAGGGGAAGTAACTGTGATGCTTCCACCTTGAGCTTCTCAACCAGCTCAGTAAGCAGCCAGGGGACCGTCTCAACCCTCCCTACAAGACCAGCGGTCAGTATGTCTCCCAGGGTGTGGCTCAACTGTGCTGTGTTCGTCTGCTCGTCTATCACAATGTAATCTGAAGGGTTGAGGAAAAGGATGATCAAGGTCGAACAATCATAAAATAAATGTTAAATATGTAAGGCTTTATATAATCCTGTTAACTTGGTACATTTACTTCAGAGAGTATGTGAGTTCAAGTTAACGCTGTTTGGGTAATATTTCAGACATTAGTGGCTGATTTTGTTTCAGGATGTATGCTACATTTAAATGCTGCCTTGTTGGCTCATGAAAAGTTTCAGATAAAATGGTTTTGTTTCCATTATGACACAAAGATGAATTGTACTTCATTAAACACTTGTTTCTTATGATTTCTTAAGATCTTCCTAACATCAATGCCAACAATACAGACCTAGTTTAAGTTGCTGTGACCTTGACATTGCCTGACCTGACGTGTCACCCAGAAGAACTTGAAGCTTTCTCTTCAGTATATCACTTGGAGACAAACCTTCCGGCAGAATTAGCAGTTTTCTTTTTCTGTTTTGGAGAAAGAAAGGGATGTATCATGAAATGAAATATTGAAATATTTTGCTTCTGTAGACAAAAACAAACTTGGTTCTAGAATGCGTCCCTGGTGGCCCTTATTTTCTATAAAACATTATTTCCATGACCCTTAGAGCCTGATTTCGGATTTTATCTTCTGGTTCAAGAGTGTTTACACAAGATTTCACCTTCTTTTGCATGTGACTGAGAAGACCAAAATAGTTTTTATGTTATAAACCCTGATGCCATAATAAGTGTCCTAGGGTCTCATTGCTCAATAGATAAAAACCTCAATTGTCTAGTAGTCTGTAGTTAAGATTTCTGATTTCCCGAGTATCAAAGGAGAAAGTCAAAAATCAAAGATTACAGTCAGAGTTTGGACACTACCCATAAACCTATCAAAGTCCAGATGAAAGGAAAGGGGACTGTATGGACTTGAGAAGTTATGAATGCTGCAGCATACAGAAGAGAAAAATTACATTTCTATTCAAATGAAGTATAAGATATTTACTTTGCATAAACTTGTGGTGCTGTGAAATGATGCTGCATACAGCCAACACCCATCATGAAGGCTGCCTTCCAGTCACCCATCTTGTCAGCGAACCATGTGGCCTCACACACCAGTCCACTCAGTAGCAGATACTCCAGGGTCCGCTCTGTCGTCCACACACTGCTCAGCTTCTGTTCTCGGATCACTCTTGTGATGTCTTCCTGGTACTTCGGGATTATCCGGTTATCTAGGAGAAGGTACAGATTCAATATCATCATATTTAAAGTTAATTTTGTGAGTGAGTTTGTGAGTGAGTTTGTGAGTGAGTAAGTGAGTGAGTAAGTGAGTGAGTAAGTGAGTGAGTAAGTGAGTGAGTGTGTGGGATTTGGGTGAGTGAGTGAGTGAGTGAGTGAGTGAGTGAGTGAGTGAGTGAGTGAGTGAGTGAGTGAGTGAGTGAGTGAGTGAGTGAGTGAGTGAGTGAGTGAGTGAGTGAGTGAGTGAGTGAGTGAGTGAGTGAGTGAGTGAGTGAGTGAGTGAGTGAGTGAGTGAGTGAGTGAGTGAGTGAGTGAGTGAGTGAGTGAGTGAGTGAGTGAGAATTTAGCACCATGTAGAAAATATTTCAGCCATAACTGTCTTGTAATACTTTTGCTGCATCATTCATGAGTTGGAAGGGGTTTGTTTGAAATTCTACCTGAATGGATCTACACAAAAATTTATTTTATGTTACAGTGGTATGCAGCCAGGATCTGAAGACTGCTCAACAAAAGTCTACAAAAACTTGAAAGAAGGCAAGATGGCTAGCTTGATGGTTGCCTGAGCCCGAGTGTCTAGGTTTGAATCCTGCAACAGACTCTCAAGAAAGGTTCTTCTTTTGCAGATAATGTAATTCCATATGTGACAATGTTACATTTGCTCACTATCTGAATGGCTGGTAAAATTGAGTGGATGTTGAACTTGTGCAGTAGCCAACAAGGACCAAAACATTATATATGTAGCACAGGATAGAACGGCTAATGCCCTTGAGAGTGAACTCACTGATGACGGGGGTATGGAAGTGTACCGCAGGCAGGGGCTGTGGGTTGGCAGGCGGGTAGATGTAGACCGTCTGGTTGGTGAAGTACGCGGCCATGAATCTTGCCATCGTCTGGACCACCTGCCGTATACTCTTGTCTCGGATACATGGCACCATGTCGGGACTGTCAAATGCCTGCAAAATATTGTAATATTCGTTGATTAATTATTTTAAAAGATCTTTTAAAATTTAGAAATTTCAAGAAAGTGAAAAAAGGAGATAGTTCTTGATCAAGGTTATTTTGCTTACCACATGGTAATTTTTGTTATTTGACATATTTTATAAGGGCTTCGGGCGGATATAAGAAAAATAAATACATATTGAAATCTTAAGCAGTAATTTTCCTTAATTGAAATTTTTTTAAATAACTTTAGTCACAGAATGCAAATTATTTCATTATTGTTAACACAGAAAGGCCAATTAACCCGATCTAGTTAAAACTGGTCCTATGTTACATCTCGAGATCCATGAATGCTCGCCACGGACCTAGTGGGTAAGTGGCTGGATGTTAACGTTGGACTTATGGGAAATTTACACATTACAGCTAGTGTAACTAGATTGCATTTAACTAACCAGAGTTTTCATGGTATCCATGACAACAGTCATGAGAGGTAGTCGTGTATCGGAGGATGTAGTTTTTGACAGCTGATCAGTCTCCACGCCAGCTGGGATGTTAGCTCGCAGGATGTGACTGTCCACAAAGTCCACGGCAGTCATCAATTCTCCTCGTAGTAGGAACGTGTACAGCTCAGAGTGAAGAATACGAGCGGCCATTTTACTGTCTTCATTTGCTGGAAAATTAAGAAAAGTCAAATTTAATACATGTACCGTATCCTCAAGCAAAATACCACCCCTTTTTTTCAGGGTTGACCAGGCTGGGGTCCTTCATGGTTTATAGCCCATTCCCTAATTTTGGCCAAATGTGAAAAAATCTAGAGGCAAAGTGAGTATCTGTCAGCAGAGCAAGTTAGCGAGTCTTATGTTTACTCACAAACATCAATGTCATTTCAGTATTGAACTTGTAAAATAAAAATATCTTTCTCTTATTGTTGGTTTAGATGAATACAGACATTGTGAAGAACAAAAAATTTAAATAACACAATGGTATGCAAAATTTTGAAATTACGGATTCAACATGGTTTTTTAACCAATTTCTCATTATATTGGATTTCAAAGGAAAACTTGAAGCTTCATCTGGAACAAGCAAATAGTTGATGTAACTACTCTTAAATTCAATGTAGCACTGCATCAATAACCATAACTACATGTACAACAATGCAGAATTCAAACTCTTGGTCTCCTGTACCTCTCAACACCATAACCACTGTGCTCCTTTGTTTCCTGCTTTTTCTAAACACCATGAGAAGAAAAAAATATAACGTCAATAGCTTTCAGAAAGATGTGATCCCAATGCAAGACCACTTTCTTCAAGCCATACTGATATTCGATGGAAAATGATCAATGATTTATGCTTAACTCGGCAACATTTGGGATCTTGCGGAAATACCTGAGGCCCCCATGCATGTGCACTCACGTGTTGAAGACCTGACCGCCTCTGTGATTAGTCTCTCACCGGCCAGCGAGACAGCGACTACCCACCCATCCGGGTCATAGACTTTTTAAAGCTTTTTAAAAGTGCAATGGACTCTTTTTATCATAAACTATTTAAACCATTTAAATTTAACTTTATTGTATATGTAAGAGGAGTATTTTTAAATGTAAGTGTTATTTCCTCAATTAAAATTGACATGTACCCCCAACATTGTTGTGTTCTATGTGCATGCGAATGAAAAGAGTTTCTACTCACCACCAATAGCGTGTAGTTGTCTACTCCAGGCGTCGATAGCTTGTGTGTGCTGTCCATCCAGACTGTGCTTGTCTCCTGAAAGGTCAAGGAATGTTGCTATAGGTACATTATTACTTAGTTTTGTTTGTGAAGGAACAATCTGAAGGAGAACTTGCACAAACATGATTATGTTTGCTCATAAGAATGTCAAACTTACATTACTATTTCACAATTATTTAAAGGCACCACTCCGTCCGCCATTTTGAAACGTTAGCATTGTAAGAAAACAAATGTGCTGTATTATGCTAATTCATTAACAAAAAAAAGAAAGAAATACTTGATTGATAGAAGAGGAGCATATTTACAAATAGTTCATAATAAAAGTTATCAGTTAAGACAGTATTTTGTTGTAGTAATGCATTCCACGATCGTAGCTTTGATGATTGGCTTCGTTTCACAATATTTTTACTTTTTGAGTGATACACTTTATTCATTGTCAAATTGTTCAATCTTGAACAACTGAAATGCTAACCTCACAAACATATTTGAAATTAAGTATGAAATTATCATGTAAAAATCAAATATAATTGTAAACAAATGAATTTCTTTCCATAAAAAATACCCCGCTCGAATGGTCCCTTTAAAGCATGTTACTGAGTGAAATATTTTTGTTGCATAGGATCTTACAATTTGACAAAAAAAACCTCTCAAGACTTTACTGATACACATATTTCATTTTTTTTTTTTTTTCATGCAAAAGAAACCAAAAGCCAACTCTCTGACAAAAAGTAAAGGAGTCTCTGATATAGAAGTATGGGAGTCTCTGATATAGAAGTATGGAAGTCTCTGATATAGAAGTATGGGAGTCTCTGATATAGAAGTATGGAAGTCTCTGATATAGAAGTATGGGAGTCTCTGATATAGAAGTATGGAAGTCTCTGATATAGAAGTATGGAAGTCTCTGATATAGAAGTATGGAAGTCTCTGATATAGAAGTATGGAAGTCTCTGATATAGAAGTATGGGAGTCTCTGATATAGAAGTATGGAAGTCTCTGATATAGAAGTATGGAAGTCTCTGATATAGAAGTATGGAAGTCTCTGATATAGAAGTATGGAAGTCTCTGATATAGAAGTATGGAAGTCTCTGATATAGAAGTATGGAAGTCTCTGATATAGAAGTATGGAAGTCTCTGATATAGAAGTATGGAAGTCTCTGATATAGAAGTATGGAAGTCTCTGATATAGAAGTATGGGAGTCTCTGATATAGAAGTATGGAAGTCTCTGATATAGAAGTATGGAAGTCTCTGATATAGAAGTATGGGAGTCTCTGATATAGAAGTATGGCAGTCTCTGATATAGAAGTATGGAAGTCTCTGATATAGAAGTATGGAAGTCTCTGATATAGAAGTATGGAAGTCTCTGATATAGAAGTATGGAAGTCTCTGATATAGAAGTATGGAAGTCTCTGATATAGAAGTATGGAAGTCTCTGATATAGAAGTATGGGAGTCTCTGATATAGAAGTATGGAAGTCTCTGATATAGAAGTATGGGAGTCTCTGATATAGAAGTATGGAAGTCTCTGATATAGAAGTATGGAAGTCTCTGATATAGAAGTATGGAAGTCTCTGATATAGAAGTATGGCAGTCTCTGATATAGAAGTATGGAAGTCTCTGATATAGAAGTATGGGAGTCTCTGATACAGAAGTATGGGAGTCTCTGATATAGAAGTATGGAAGTCTCTGATATAGAAGTATGGGAGTCTCTGATATAGAAGTATGGAAGTCTCTGATATAGAAGTATGAGAGTCTCTTATATAGAAGTATGGGAGTCTCTGATACAGAAGTATGGGAGTCTCTGATATAGAAGTATGGCAGTCTCTGATATAGAAGTATGGAAGTCTCTGATATAGAAGTATGGGAGTCTCTGATATAGAAGTATGGCAGTCTCTGATACAGAAGTATGGGAGTCTCTGATATAGAAGTATGGAAGTCTCTGATATAGAAGTATGGAAGTCTCTGATATAGAAGTATGGGAGTCTCTGATATAGAAGTATGGAAGTCTCTGATATAGAAGTATGGGAGTCTCTGATATAGAAGTATGGGAGTCTCTGGCATGAAGCAGAAGCAGTACTAACCTTGACTGACACGTGGAGACATGTGTTGAGGAATTGGAGTCTCCAGTCTCTGTAAGTTCTCCTGCACCTGACACACAAGAGACTGGGTTTGTCTCGTCTCAGTCACTCCCTCAACCTCGCTCTGGTACTGTACCAGCTTCCTGTACAGCAGGGTCATGGTTGCAGACACTCTGAGGAAGAGAAGTGCAAAAGAAATAAACTAAATTGAATTCACAGATGATAGGGGGAGAAGGAAGGGAGTTGGGTTCAGGTTGTAGGAAAATGGAGAGGCACAACAGAGGTCCAAATATACTGAATGTATCTATGAGTGTTTTTCTATTGTTGACAAGTCAAAAGTTGTGCACCCTCACAAAACAAAAAGTCCTGAATCTACCACTGTGCTGAGAATGATTAAAGGGATGATTGATATTCATGTTCATATTAAAAGCATGGTTTTACATTCAGGACTTTCTTTGTAAAGGTCAGAAGTTACTATGTTGTGACACACATGAGGTTTAAGGAAATTTCTACATATTCAATAAGTTATTGTAATTTATTTTAACAATAATTTATCAAAAAATCCATGGACTTAGTAAAAGCAAACTTGCCATGAAATGAAAATCATGGTCTTTGAAAATGGGATGTCACTCAAAAATAGTTCCTTGTTGCATAATAGAATTGGAGATCACCTTGGACATCAGGCCAAAACATTCCAAACGCAACAGACACAGCATTCACCTCTAATAAACCTACAACAATTTAAGGAAAAATAGTTATACCTTAACGATTCCTGACAACTTACTTCTTTGAAAGAAGCTGAGAGGCCGGTCCCTGTCCATCTATCCTGCCCTGCTCGTACTGATCTTCCACACCAAATCCTCTTCTCGGGGTGTAAGCTTTTGAGGTCACAGATCTCGGCTGCCACACATAGATCTTATTCAGAGTTTTCTCTGAGAACTTGATAAGAGTGTAACAGCCGGTCAGTGTCTTGAGTCGGTGGTCAGACTCGTCTAGCCCCTTGCTGTCCAGAATGAGGCTGGCCGTCCGATGAAGTAGCCGCAGGGAGACCGGGATCAAATGTTGCTGGAAGATGTCGAACTGGAGCAGATCAACCATCTGTCGGTACATTGTGATCACCTGGAAGAGTCCAGTGTTCTGGACAGACGGAGGACGATTGGACGGATTAATCATATCACTGACCGCTGGGCAGTCTAGAATAAGTGTGAACATTCGGATTGTGTTCTCGACGATGTTTTTGCAAACTGTTTCCAAATCAGCAGACCAGGCTTCACTTTGAGAAGCTGCCAATTTCCAGGACATAAACAGGGCGACCTTTGCTGCCTGCATTCTCTTGGCCACAGCTTCCTGTTCCGCCATGCTTAAATAAGAAGAGTCCACTGTTGCCATCATCATTTCTGGTTCCCCAAATATGATCTTCCCTGAACTCAGGTTCTGCATGGCATTGATCAAGCCTGGATGTTCATCTAACACAATACTGATTTCACTGTCCTGAGTTTCATTCAGAGATCCTTCAAGACTTTCAAAACTGTAGCGCAAGTTCTTGGAATTTCTAGACTTGGATTTCATCTCTGCAGCGATACGTTCTCTCTTCCGGTCAGCGATCTTATCTCGCTCAACTCTGTCAGACGGCAAGTTGTACGGGCTTGCAAGTGTAAGATTAATTCCTTCGTGTTCCTGGATAAATTGCAGATGTTTGGACGACTCGAGAATCAAGTCCCGCATGAACGTCATAGAGGTCGTGTCACATGGCAGCTGGACGACTGTAACCATGTAACCGTCAGAGAAGAGGATGATGGGAAGGGATGGATGAGTCGAGACTGAAAACACTTGCTGGAGAGGGTCCTCCCCGTCTTCATCCATCACTGGCTCTGTGTCCCCTTCATGTCTGCAACATAATAATAAGAGTTAAACTCTTAAAGGCACTTTATCATATCTAAAAGGAAATAAGGGTTTCTTACAAAACCTAAAAGAAATCTTACTAATTGTAAGAAAATTTGCTTAAAGCATGAAAGAAGTCTTAAGTTTGGTTAAGCTATATGAAACCATTTCTCTTATGCACATGATCAAAAGGTGTTCACACAACAATGGTCGCAAGCAGTTTTCATTTGATACTTCACTTGATAATTTCTTCTACGACTACCGATAGAAGTATTAAGAGAAGTAGATGTTTGGTGTTTCTTAAGATGATATATATTTGGTAAAACTAAATATTCATTGGGAAAAAAATTAAGAAATGAAATTGGTAGTAAGCCCTTTATTTGCATATTCTTGAACAATTCTATTCAACGTTACTTTAGTGAGTGATTTATCTTGGATTTATATCTGAAAATTTGTTTTGTCATTATAAAGAATATTATGGAAAATAAAAAAAATAAAAAATTGCATCCTCGTATTACTTTTGCCTGTCTGTAATGACAAGAAAATGTTTGGTAGAGTGATTTATCTTGGATCTATATCTGAAGTTGTAGAATAAAGTGTGTATTAAGATAACATTGCATGCAGCCATTTTAGTGTGAACACCTTACAATTATTTGAGACTCTTGTAAACCACTTTATCTACAAATAAGGCCAAGAAAAAGAAGAAAAAAATTAATGATTTACATCTGTGTCAGTTTTAAATCCACACATCAAGCCTTTTTGCCAAATGTTGACAAGAAAAAAAGAATGAAACTTTAAAATCATAGCCTGAAACATTGACTTTTAATGCAATTCGTTACTGTGCAAGAAGGATGAAAGATGCTTTTTCGCAGTGCTACGGTGACAAAGTTTAGATTTGTATTGTTTCTCTTATCTGGTTGAAAATTTCTATTGTCATTATAATAAATATTGTGGAAAATAAAAAAATATAAAATTTGCATCCTCGTATTACTTTTGCCTGTCTGTAATGACCAGAAACTTTTTTGGGCCTTAATTAATTACGAGCTGGTAACTAATAGTAAAACAATCGGCACTTACTGAACACGTATGACTGGATGTATGGGGATGAAGCGTGACGGACCAAGATCGATGGAGCAGCCGGTTGTGGTGATGACAAGAGGTTCTCCCAAGCGTGACAGTACACTGACAGACCCGTTACCAAGGATACACGCCAGAAAGAGGTTGTCATAAGTCCAGCTCATCGATGAAACCCAGTAACATCTGCACAAGGAATATCATATTCATTATATAAACAATTGTTGAAAATTCGGATATTCTGATCTATCTCACTACTTCGAGCAAGACGAAAATTTTCATGTTTTCCAAAACATGTGCTTTATCAATATCTGTATTTCTTAAAATCATATCTACTGGTCCCTTATTGATTATTTCTCCAAGCAAACTCAATCAAAATAATGCCATATATATTTCTGAACATTTAATCTGTATCTGTACCTCTTATTATGTGTTATGATATAATTCTTGCATATTAAAGGTTTGGCATAAATCAATCAATCAATAAATCATTTAATCGTTATTGATAAGCATGAGAGCAAAATTATTTCTGGATTTACAGTACAACACCAGTGTTTCATTTACCCCTGCGTCATGCGTCGATTATGCAGAAGTTTCAAATTTGACGCAGACGAATAACAGTGGATGCGTATGCATGACGCATGGACATTTTCAGCTGTACACTGACATGTAATACTAAAATGTTTTAAGACACTTCAGCAAGCCATTTGTGGCAATTGACCAAAACATATTTTACATATATTAAGCATAACAAGTTCAATGAAATTTATGTTTCAAAAGAAAATGAAAACAAACCCACGTGAAGATGTTAAAAAAACATTGTCCGACACTACGGTGACAGTAAACTTTCAGTGTCAAATGAAACTGAACTTACAGTGGGCATTTTTACAAAAATAGAGCCATTGGCTCTGTAGCTCATCAGGCTTCATCATCAATTATGCTGTAGAGTGTGGCCAATGTGATTCCCCCTTTGTAGAGGCCACAAGGGCACCAATCATAAAATTAAGTATATAGGCAACAAGTTTCAGTTTTCTAGGCCTTATACTTCAGGAGAAGAAGATGAAAATAGATTTGCAGGACGTTCCTGTTACCTTTATTAGGGGCAACAGGGCCACCAAAGCTACAATTTATAATCCTCACTAGTCAAGGAGTCTGTACACAAAGTTTCAGCTTTCTAGGCCATATGGTTCTGGAGAAGAAGATGATATTGGTTTTAAGGGCGTGGCCCCTGTGGCCCTTATTAGGGGTCACAGGGCCACCAAAGCTACAATTTATAACCTTCACCAGTCAAGGAGTCTGCAAACAAAGTTTCAGCTTTCTAGGCCTCATTGTTCTGGAGAAGAAGATGAAAATAGGTTTTAAGGGCATGGCATCTGTGGCCCTTATTAGGGGTCACAGGGCCACCAAAGCTACAATTTATAATCCTCACTAGCCAAGGATGTCTGTACACAAAGTTTCAGCTTTCAAGGCCTTATGGTTCTTGAGAAGAAGATGAAAATAGGTTTTTAGGGCGTGGCCCCTGTGGCCCTTATTAGGGGTCACAGGGTAACCAAAGCTACAATTTATAATCCTCACTCTTCAAAGAGGCTATACACAAAGTTTCAGCTTTCTAGGCCTCATTGTTCTGGAGAAGAAGATGAAAATAGGTTTTAAGGGCATGGCATCTGTGGCCCTTATTAGGGGTCACAGGGCCACCAAAGATACAATTTATAATCCTCACTAGCCAAGGATGTCTGTACACAAAGTTTCAGCTTTCTAGGCCTCATGGTTCTGGAGAAGAAGATGAAAATAGGCTTTTAGGGCGTGGCATCTGTGGCCCTTATTAGGGGTCACAGGGCCACCAAAGCTACAATTTATAATCCTCACTAGCCAAGGATGTCTGTACACAAAGTTTCAGCTTTCTAGGCCTTATGGTTCTTGAGAAGAAGATGAAAAATGGTTTTTAGGGCGTGGCCCCTGTGTCCCTTATTAGGGGTCACAGGGCAACCAAAGCTACAATTTATAATCCTCACTCTTCAAAGAGGCTATACACAAAGTTTCAGCTTATTAGGCCTCATGGTTCTGGAGAAGAAGATGAAAATAGGTTTTTAGGGCATAGCCCCTGTGGCCCTTATCAGGGGTCACAGGGCCACCAAAGTTACAATTTATAATCCTCACTCTTCAAAGAGGCTATACACAAAGTTTCAGCTTTCTAGGCCTCATTGTTCTGGAGAAGAAGATGAAAATAGGTTTTAAGGGCATGGCATCTGTGGCCCTTATTAGGGGTCACAGGGCCACCAAAGATACAATTTATAATCCTCACTAGCCAAGGATGTCTGTACACAAAGTTTCAGCTTTCTAGGCCTTATGGTTCTTGAGAAGAAGATGAAAATAGGTTTTTAGGGCGTGGCCCCTGTGGCCCTTATTAGGGGTCACAGGGCCACCAAAGCTACAGTTTATAATCCTCACCCTTCAAAGAGGCTATATACACAAGGTTTCAGCTTTCTAGGCCTCATGGTTCTGGAGAAGAAGATGAAAGTAGGCTTTTAGGGCGTGGCCCCTGTGGCCCTTATCAGGGGTCACAGGGCCACCAAAGCTACAATTTATAATCCTCACTCTTCAAAGAGGCTATACACAAAGTTTCAGCTTTCTAGGCCTCATGGTTCTGGAGAAGAAGATGAAAATAGGTTTTAAGGGCATGGCATCTGTGGCCCTTATTAGGGGTCACAAGGCCACCAAAGATACAATTTATAATCCTCACTAGCCAAGGATGTCTGTACACAAAGTTTCAGCTTTCTAGGCCTCATTGTTCTGGAGAAGAAGATGAAAATAGGTTTTAAGGGCATGGCATCTGTGGCCCTTATTAGGGGTCACAGGGCCACCAAAGATACAATTTATAATCCTCACTAGCCAAGGATGTCGGTACACAAAGTTTCAGCTTTCTAGGCCTTATGGTTCTTGAGAAGAAGATGAAAATAGCTTTTTAGGACGTGGCCCCTGTGGCCCTTATTAGGGGTCACAGGGCCACCAAAGCTACAGTTTATAATCCTCACCCTTCAAAGAGGCTATATACACAAAGTTTCAGCTTTCTAGGACTCATGGTTCTGGAGAAGAAGATGAAAATAGGCTTTTAGGGCGTGGCATCTGTGGCCCTTATTATGGGTCACAGGGCCACCTAAGCTACAATTTATAATCCTCACTAGCCAAGGATGTCTGTACACAAAGTTTCAGCTTTCTAGGCCTTATGGTTCTTGAGAAGAAGATGAAAATAGGTTTTTAGAGCGTGGCCCCATTGTCCCTTATTAGGGGTCACAGGGCAACCAAAGCTACAATTTATAATCCTCACTCTTCAAAGAGGCTATACACAAAGTTTCAGCTTATTAGGCCTCATGGTTCTGGAGAAGAAGATGAAAATAGGTTTTTAGGGCATAGCCCCTGTGGCCCTTATCAGGGGTCACAGGGCCACCAAAGCTACAATTTATAATCCTCACTCTTCAAAGAGGCTATACACAAAGTTTCAGCTTTCTAGGCCTCATTGTTCTGGAGAAGAAGATGAAAATAGGTTTTAAGGGCATGGCATCTGTGGCCCTTATTAGGGGTCACAGGGCCACCAAAGATACAATTTATAATCCTCACTAGCCAAGGATGTCTGTACACAAAGTTTCAGCTTTCTAGGCCTTATGGTTCTTGAGAAGAAGATGAAAATAGGTTTTTAGGGCGTGGCCCCTGTGGCCCTTATTAGGGGTCACAGGGCCACCAAAGATACAATTTATAATCCTCACTAGCCAAGGATGTCTGTACACAAAGTTTCAGCTTTCTAGGCCTTATGGTTCTTGAGAAGAAGATGAAAATAGGTTTTAAGGGCGTGGCCCCTGTGGCCCTTATTAGGGGTCACAGGGCCACCAAAGCTACAATTTATAATCCTCACTAGCCAAGGAGTCTGTACACACAGTTTCAGCTTTCTAGGTCTTATGGTTCTGGAGAAGAAGATGAAAATAGGTTTTTAGGACGTGGCCCCTGTGGCCCTTATTAGGGGTCACAGGGAAACCAAAGCTACAATTTATAATCCCCACTAGCCAAGGAGTCTGTACACAAAGTTTCAGCTTTCTAGGCCTTATGGTTCTGGAGAAGAAGTCGAAATTCCAAAAAGTTTACGGACGGACGGATGGACGGACGGACGGACGGACGCGGGACACCATGCCATGCCATAAGCCCATCGGGCCTTACAGGCCAGATGAGCTAAAATTCAATTAAAATTCTTTGACAAAGGCTGCCTATTTCTCATATTGGTATTTACTGTCTTATTTCTTGAACTGAAGCATCCTTATTTCCAGTTTTCCTTAGAGTAGTTAACTACGACATTTGAAACAAAAAGTCAAAGTGCCCGTATGACAGTCATCTCGTATGAGGTTGAAGAGTCCATTTTTATGTAGGGAAAGCAAGTCACAAAACTTCTAAATTTTATGACACTGTGTTGTCAAATAACTGTTACCGGGTGCTTCTCAGCATAAAATGCAAAACATGTGTCATTGTTTTCTTACTAAATATCTCTTAGAATGTAAAGTGACAAAGAGGAAATAAAGGAAATAACAGTATCCCTAATAACCTGTCACCCCTTCACAATAATTGACCATTCTCCAACCACCAACTTGGAACTAGGTCAACACTTTGATTGACAGTTTCCTGTCTATTAGAATTCTGCTTTTACTGACGTACGTATGGGTTATTTGTTTTGATTTATTCATTATTTTAATTCCTTGATTTGATTATCAAAGCTTATAAGCTGTAACCTGAATGCATCTTTAAAGTTTATGCCAAAATGAATTGTTATTGTACAGTTGGACTTTGTCTTGTTAGTTTGTCTTGACTTCAAAGTTGCATTTTGTTACTAATGTAGGTTTTGGGTATTATGCAAGAATAAAAGACAAATACAGTAAATGAAGAATGATGAAAACAGTAAATAATGATTAATTGTCCTTTTATGATTAATCATTTTGAATCAAAATTTTTTATGACAATCTCCATTTTAAAATCATACCTAGGAATTTTTTAATACAATTAGAAAAGAAATCCAGTTGTTCTGCAAAGATGAAAAACCTATTGTGTACTTATCTAGATTTTTGTTGTTGATTTTTGCATAAAAAGATAATTGTAATTAATAACAGCAAAGGATTTCATTATAAATAAACAAATAATCATAACTGCAAAAGAGGTCATAATAATACAAGTTAATTCAAAATAAGATTTTGTGTGTCCTGACTCATGTTAATGGATTTTGACTCACTAAATTTGAGTCAGTGAGTCACTTGACTCAGAGTGGGCCATTTCTAGATGAAACACTGCAACACACAAAGTACAGATCTCACAACAAGACCAGGATCTCGCAAATCTGTTTTTAGCCACTATGAGATGCTCAAATTATTTAATTATTTCACCACCCAAAATGTTGACATCACTCATGCTGCCAAGTAGACCAATCAGAAAGGCGAAAATAATCCCTTTATTGTTCCAGTACAGTTACCAGGAAAACATGAAGATTTCCACAGCATATGACTTTTATCTACCCAGACATACTCACTATTATAAATCATTACAAACCTGCCAGACTTCTTGTCTGCATTCTGCACCCCACATCCGCGCATTTCCGAAACAAGAACAGTTTCAGTAAGGGGAGACACAAACAAGAGGCTGGTGTCAGACGGACACTTCTGATTGGCAGCCACTGCGATCACCTGACCATCATGTGAGTAGCCAGCAATAAATGCTCCCTTTGCATGTACAGGCTCACAGTTCCGGTTGATGTCTTGTAGAGAGTACTGCAGACAACTCCACTCATAATGGATATTTGGAGGGCTAGAAGAGATTACAAGATCATAAAAAGATGCCATATCCCAACAGTCTTCAATTAAGTTATGTTTCCATTGAAATTAAGAAGTAAAAATCCAAAGAAGTAGTAAACACCAAAAGGCACATCTATATATGCTTGCTAATCCACATCCAAAGTTCATTGAGTTCTGCTTTGGAAACGCAGTGATTATGGACTGATGGACAGATGGACAGGGTGAGGCCTTTATCCCATATTATATATCAGTGGGATAAAAATCAAAATAAATGGATATATTTGTCTTGACCTGTAGAATAACTGAATGATGATCAAATTCATGATTGCTAGAGAGAGCCAGCATTGAAATTTTAGTTCAAACATTTTGAAGCAAGGTTTTTAAACAAGTAATGCATTATACCTTTTTTACAAAGGATTCATGACACAAATTAACAATCAAATAGGCATGTTGGTGTGATTTGTTGGTCAAAGTTGATCAATCACAATTATGGCCACCATACCATATAGTATGAAATGGTAGATATCACATCATGACTTTTAACTTCCTATGTGCAATTGAATTAGACAAGTGTTATATGAACAATTTTAACTTAATGCATACGTATGATATCAATATTTATATACTCCTAACTTCAATAAACATTCGTCAAAATAAGAGGACATTGTAAAATGTTAATGCATGAAATTTCATCAGATGGTTAATGAAGAATTATAATATTGATAATTTCAAAATTTTCATATATCCCGAAAAAATTACGTCTAATAAAAAGGCATCATATATGATAAGATAAATTGCTTCCTAATATGAATGATATAATATCTAATATTGAATATCAGAGTGGATCTTAACTTATATATATCCGAAGTTACTTGTATTTTGAACACCTAAAATACAATAGCATGGATAAGAAGCAGATGATATAAAGTTACCTGTCCTTGTAGATGTTGTGGAACTCTGAGAACCTCAAGAGCAGGGTGGACATACACAGCTTGTCTCGGTTGTTGAAGGTTACTGTGCACTGGCAACAATCCCCTAGAACCTGCCAACATACAGCAACAGGTTCGAGTTGAGAAGAGTTTGGTTTGGTTTGGTTTGGTTTGGTTTGGTTTGGTGTTTGGGGGTTTGGGGGGTTTGGGGGTTTGGGGTTGGGTTGGGTTGGGGTTGGGTTTGGTTTGGTTTGGTTTGGTTTGGTTTGGTGTTTGGGTGTTTGGTTTGGTTTGGTTTGGTTTGGTTTGGTTTGGGTGTTTGGGTGTTTGGGGTTGGGGTTGGGGTTGGGGTAGTGGGGGTTTGGGGTCGGGTCGGGTCGGGTCGGGTCGGTTGGGGTTAGGGTTAGGCATGGGCTGGGACAGGATTGACATACACAGCCTGTCACTCTTGTGAGAGGTAAGTTTACACTGGGAACACTCCCTTACAACTTGCCAACCATTTCAGAGTTGATGTGATTAAGGTGGAGTTGGGTATGGCGGGATGAGGTGTGTCGTTGTGTGATGAGGTGTGATGATGTAAGGTGAGACCATGGTCTATGGATAAATTAATTTTCTTTCTCAAAAACAACTTTGTTCTGGACAAAAGTTGGGTTTCATGGACATATTGCAAAAATACACACATTTTACAGGTCAAATTTAACAAAATCACAAACCTGACTTGAATAGAAGATGGTAGAAATTATTGTTTCCAGACATTCAGAGGAGGGTACTGGTATGTTCTCTGGGACGACGACACGAGTCCATTTTCCAGTCAAAGCAGACTGCGGGTTATTGAAACTGTCACTGGGATCTTGCTGCCATACAAAAATGGCCGACAAGTTGACAACAACAAGCAGACGACTACAATCATCAGATGAACACAGCCTACTCTTAGCTGTAAGAAGTAAAAACGGAAAGCACATAAATTGAGATGATTAAATCTGGTTTCATGTTTTGAGAGAAAATGTCACATCCTTCTTTGGTGGTTCACGCATGCGCGGAAATCAACCAATGAAAAAAGAACTGGCTGATCTCTTTGAATCTGACAATCTAGTTAACACAAGCTGTTATAAACGGGCATTCTAGTTAAAACTAGCTGTAATGATTATGTCCAATAAGTCATACACTAAATTATTGACAATTATGCAATATTAATCCTAACGACGCCAGATTCAAAGAGATCAGCCAGTTCTTTTTTTCATTGGCTGATTTCCGCACATGCGTGACACGGACCAGGTGGGTTAGTAGCTAGACATTACAGCTAGTTTTAACTAGATTGGGGTGGTTCTTATACCGGTAAAAACATGAAAAGAGGTTTTGGAAAATTGGGTATTTTTGCCATTATAAGGGGTAACAGGGTCACCAAATTTATTAATAATGGTAACAGGGTCATTCAATCTATTATTATGGTTACAGGGTCACCAAAAATATAGGTCATAATCTCGAACAGCTAAGAGGTCTGTTCACAAAATTTTAAATTCCAAAAATCAGTGACTCTGGAAAAGAAGGGAAATATGTAGCAAGTTACAGACAGACGGACAGACTGACGGATGCCTGAACCTGGACACATTGCTGTGAAGCAAGCCCATAGGGTATTTCAGGCCGGATGAGCCAAAAACTATTTAAAGCTTTCAACTGTTTCTTTACAAAATTCAAATGAAAATGAATGACTAACGAACTGATATTACCTGTAATGGAATTGATTGGTGAAAGAAGGTTTGTTAGTCCTGTGACAGTTTTGAGTAAATCTCTATCCTTGTGCCAGAGAAAAACATCACCGGATTTCAACAGTCCTGTTAGAAACAACCCTGCAATAACAAAACATAAACAAATAAATAATTAAAAACGTCAATAATATTTTATTGATAAAATAAAAATCAATAATCAAAATAAATGTTTTCAGTATTGTTGTGTTTGGAATAATTAAGAAGTACCTCAGTATAAGTATATGTTTTTCAATGTTTACATTGTTAATGAAATTTTAATTTTGAGGAACATATTTATACTGAATATTTCAGGGAAATATGGCAATAATGAGCCTATCTAAAAAATTCCATGATCTGCATTAAAGAAATTTGCCATCTAAGTTCATAGGCAATCTTTCTTACTATATCTAGTATTAACTATACTTCAAACAAGGAAGTCACTTACCGTTTTTTGTTGGCGTCAAATGTACAATATCATCAATCAAGGGAGATAATTTTGGTACTTTTCTTTTTGTTTTACCTGATGGCACGTACAGAACACTTATCCGACCAGTGTCAAGCAAAAACAAACTTTCTTTTTCCTGAAATGATACAAATAAACAAAACAAAAATATATATAAATGACATATTAATGGCATATCTACTATAATTCTGTTGAAATCAGTGGTCTGGCATCTGATGGATATTTTTATTCCAAAACAAGCATGTAATATTTCAGGTTTAATAATAGACTTTAGTTTTTTTGTCACATGTCAACTGTTAATCGATCATCTACACATATTATTGGTATCTTGCAATACACGAACAATGCGATACGAATCGGTACACACTTCTGAAAATATCCAATATATCAATCGTTTTAAAACAAGCTATTTCTATCTAAAATTGCAAAGTGAACCACAACAAAATAAAATATGATTGACGGAAGTTCTTCACAAAGTGTGAAGTTGCGTTGTAAAAATATGTAAACAGATCATAACAGTGACTGAGCAATGATGATTTGACTTAACACTCATATTTAGACAAGATAGCATGCACATTTTCGAAATAAAGAAGTACCAATATATTGCAATACATATTGCAATGCGTTTTTTTGTATTGCAACATTATTTTAATTTTTTTTATTTTTTTAAAGTTTATTACAAGGAAATTTGGGTTGTGCCTAAGCATCCGGCAGCCACAGTGCAGCGCCAGTTAATGCGTTGTTCTGACTTTACAATGCTGAGTGGCAAGCAAGACAGCAATAACTCCCACCTTTTAACGTCTTTTGGTATGACGCGACCCAATCTCATTAAAATGATATCTTAATTGCTTCACTACGTTACGCAGATTAAAGATCTCACAAAGATCCCGTAAGTCCAGCCGTAAGGGTAACCTTTGACCGCTTGATGTGAGGAAGATTTCATCCACCAATCAAATCGTACGTCTCTTAAAGGACAATTCAGCAGATTAAACCGTAAAATGGCACAGCCCAAATGATAAAATGATAACTTATGACCTTTCGAATTTCCCAAAAAGCAGTGTTAGGTAATTTGCATGGGTCGTAAATTCATTTGTAATGTTTGACTATTTGACAGAACTAGATTCTTTCTAATTTGCATATGTACATCGAATATGTGTGATATCAAATCAACAAGACTTGATCTAATGTTTTTATGTCAGTTCTGGTCTTCTCATTTGTGTCAGTATATTTATGGATACAAAATACACCGAATTTAATGAACATGAATCGTTTCATATAAGATTTAAAGGGAAACGTTTATATAACGTAACTGTTCCAAAAATAGCATTTACAGCTTGCTGTTTGAATTTGTCCCGTTTACGGTGATTTCTTCGATAATGATTACATTAAAGTATTTAGGACCAACAAATTGATAGGAGCGATATAAAGCACAGTTTGAGTTATTCATTCGGACATGACAGGAAATATTTGTTGTCGACATTTAGAAATAGTCGGAAATGTTCGTTTTTCGAGTTTTGAAGATTAGATATGAATACCCGTCACCAGCAACCCGAGTTACGGGGCAAAGTCGCTGATTGGCTGAGTCAAAGGATACTCTGACGGCTGTTATAACTGAGCCTAGTAAGATCTACCTGCGTAGCGAAGTGTAGCAAATAGATCGTATTTTAATAAGATTGGACGCGACCGGGAGCATATCGCAATACAGAAGAGGACTGTAACCTATCCTTAGTACTATCATTTAAAATCTGTAAAATTTATGTTACCTGACCAGCCCAAACTATTTGTGGCCATGGTTTCTTGCGTTTTATACTCGTTGAGGCCAAGACTTCCACATCCAGCTTCATCTTGGCTTGATAACCATTTACAACCGCACTTATATCCACATATTCCCTGTAAAAATATAATTTTTAATGAACTTGAATTGTGCAAAAATTTAATTAATGTTGGGAATTTAAGGTTTTCAGGTGATATTGAACATCAATCAAATCCAGCAGAACCCTACTAGAGATAAAGGTAGATAAAATAGGTTCAGATCCTAGACGTCGTTCAGATAACCTAAACTTTGCTTTATGTGCAGTGATTGGGAAAGGCAGGGGTCATGGGCCATTTTGCACATTGGATGAATAAATGGCCCACTAAAATTTTGAAGTTTACAATTGATATAATGGGCAATGGCCCATTTAAAATTCAGAAAATTGCTAAAAACACTGAAAATGGCCCATTGTCAAAGATGTCTTTCCCAATCCCTGTATGTGCGATAACTGCGCACACGGAGAAAGACATCTAGCATACTGGACTACTCCTAGACACTGACGTGGCAGTTTAAGATAAATGTTGTCAACTTGGACAAAATGTATGGGAAGCAATATATATGTTGTTGAATACTATTTAAACTGATATCAATAGCTGTGCCACTGTTCGCAGATAATTGACATTGAACTGAAGGTAAATGAGTGTTTAACAAGTTCAAGATGCACCTTTATCAAGACAAAATTAGACATTTTTTAAATGTACATGTTAGTTTACAAATATATTTTTCTTATGTCTTGTTTAAATTGCATGTTTTTCTTAAATCTCAGTCAGTGTCGACTCAGAAACAGAAACAATCAGCAACAACAAAATTATTTTCCAATATTCCCGGGCAACAACATTCTTTTTATCAATGTCATCCGCATAATATCAGACCTATAAGGGACTTATTTTTCGCATCAAGGTAATACGCAAGAAACTAAATAACATTGCATTAGGAATACCGTGATACTTATAGCGGTCAGTCATGTCAAATCCTGTTTCAAGAGGCCGCCATCAGAAATAAACAAATCGCATTCGGAATTATTCGGGGAACATCGAGTCATGTGATTCTGTTTTGAAATGCGAGGTTAACAAAACCACAACTTCTAATCGAATGATATCCAGGGGAAGTCACTCTTGTCGAACTGGTCTTTCTCCTGATTTGCGCAAAAACTAATCTACGTTAGTGTTACGTTCATAGAAACATAGAAGATACTAAAATAACGACCTTCCATTCAATACTATTTTATCGAACGAGTTAATGATTTTCGCTCGTTTAATACAAAATCATTAACTCGTTTTATAAAAAAAAAATTAAATGGAAGGTCGTCTGACCATTTGCTAGATTTAAAAATGTATCATTCATAAAGCTCATGAATATATAAACTGAACTTTAACAGAAAAATAAGACACTACATATGACAGAGTTTCGTCAAACATGAAAATATTTTTCTTATTGGATTTTCTACCCCAAAAAAAGTGATCAGCAAGAAATATATTATTGAATAATGAAGGTATAATTAAAGTATTGATATGATATTAACCACTGTAAAAACGTGACCTTGAAGTTTGAATAAATTAGTAAACAATTTTATTTCAATTCGTACAATGTATCAGTTGCGTAAAATTAATCATAATTAATGGGAAAATTATCCATAATAGCGGTTATCAAACTATTTAAAAAAATGAAATTAACAAGGTGAACAAAATAAATATACAAGTCGCAAGCGAGTCTGCACAAAGAAAGACAAACTATTCCAGAGGCTTACACAAAGACGGCATAAATTGATATATGGGCAACCAGTTTAAAATGTAATCAGACTGTGTTACAGAACAACATATGTTTTGCATTAGATATTAATTTATTTTGTAGGCATTGTTTCACTCTAAGTGGAACTATTTCAAGACATCCTAGTTCACTTTGCCACGACCAAAAAGCAACCATTTTTTTTACCAAATGTTGTAATCAATGGAAGTATTATCAGTATACCGAAACAGTCTTTGGGGGATATTACGAACACGAGCTATTCAACCTTTCTCGGAATTAAAACTATTGTACTTGGAAGAGAAAATAGGTTCCAAGAAAATATTTATTTATAGTCGCGGTCGAATAAGAGCAATTAACAAATGACGTGGTTGGGGGACTCCAATAGTTTCTATATGAAACCGTAATGATTTGGAATTTTTCCAGCAAAACAATAATGTCAATCAATAAAGTAAAGTGAAAAAATATATTGAACCCTGAATGAGCCACGTAAGCTTCTATCAGGCTATACATATCGTTTGTAATGTGTGTGGGAGTTTTCAGTCGGTATTGTCAAAACAGCGCCACTCACTTGAATAACTGAGTTACGAATAAATAATCCGATATTATCTGTCGCCATGGTCCACAGCAAGTCTATAACACTATAAAGCACCTGTTAAGCTTGATATCAAGAACATTAGGAGGCTTGAGGAGGGGGGGGGGGGGGGGCGGTAAGTTTAAAGTCACAGAAATGTTAAATTATGTAAAATATTAATAAAGTGTATTCTTTTGCAAAAGAGAGGGCATTGTAATGCAAAAGAGAGGGCTTTGTAATCAATTATATATAGTTTTATTTATGATAAGTCTCATCTCTCTATGTATCAAATCAACAATCAAGTCAATAGATGTAATTCACTTCCCATCTTAGCAACAAAAGAGTAGAATAGAAGAAAATATGTAAATAATCTGGAAGATCTATATTATCCATATCTATATCTAATCTATATTGTGGAAGACTATGTAAGAAACAGGAGTAAGCATTGAGTATGTATATATACTTCTTCAAACACGGATATCTATTTACATTTTATAGACGTGTACTTCAAAAGTGGCGGGTTGTTTACATATTGAACAGTTGAGTTTGGGTGTTGGGGTGGTTGTGGTACATATTTACTCAATATTGAAACCTTGGCGTAAGTAATTATTTTGAGTGTATTTCTTGAAATTTCCATAGGATAATTGTATTAATATATGTTGCCGCAGTTCTACTAAAACTCATGTTCACTGAGGTTCTGATTTTAAAAGATACGTTTATCAGTTTTAAAATGTTGTGTAGTGATAACAAGTTTGTAGCTTTGAGTTATATCAAAATCAAAATCATTATTTTTATATTATACATGTATCTATGACACGAACTGATAAGATAGTAATCGATGTCATAATATCAATTTATCAACGCTGCAATTTGATTTCAAACCTGCCATTAGGTCCTCAGAATATTGCTTACATCACTTGCTAGTAAGCAATTACAATCGGCGGTCTCCTCAAAATTGTCTAATTGAGTTAATTTTTGGCACATTTCTCAGTTTCACTGAAGGAAGGTAAAGGTCTTATTAATTAATAATTTTTAAATTTTAGAGTACTATTTTGATTTTGATTTAGTGATTACAGTGCATAATACAGTAACTACGTCGAACAAAATATAAACCAGTTATGTGAAGTTATAATGTTTTGGCAATTGGTTTTACTCTGTTCCCCATCGGTATTCTTAAATCGAATTCTATGTAGCACGTTTGTTTGATATTCCAATCGTCACTTATTTCTAAATACAACATTCAATTAGAAAATCAACCTTATTAGAGGTTTAACTGACGAAAAAACAAGCATTCAGCTATTTTAATTATTTCTGGTGATTAAGAACGGAGTAGTGATTAGGATGACGGCCTCTCACGACAGAAGTCTTGGTTCGGATCCCATGGAAGATACCCAAAATTGTGACCTTGGTTATATCCTGTGTTGTGTCCCTGGTAAAGGCACTTCATCAACTTTGCACTCAGTCCATCAAGCTGTTAAGATGGATACCTGAAACCAAGACGTACGACTGAACGGACGTATATACATGTCTTTTGTCGCAATTAGCTCTATGTAACAGCTCTGAAAGTACATTCATAAGGTTAATGATGTATGCAGGGCTGAACATTAACATTTTTATACGAAGTGGCCATATATGAAAGGCGCCATATAAGAATCCACATTGCCAATACAACATTTTTTCTGTACATTGGAATTATGTCGAAGGCATAGTATATTCCTATTTTCAGAAATCACCCTCAAACGTAAATATTTATTTTATATCTAATTATCATCTGAGTAGAGTTGCGTATACGAATGATTACGATAGTGAAGTCATGTATATACTAGTAATTGATGAGATAGGACAACGCCCTCTTTAGAAATGACATGTAGTTTATTTCATTGAAGCATACTCGGCTGTTTTGCATTCAAACATTCAAACCTGCAGTATACTTATGATTAAATTTTCTATAATTTGACTGCAACGATTCTCTTAAACCTAGATTTATAAGATGAAAATTGGGTTGTGTCGTACGGTTTGATTAGCAAAATAAACAGTCAATTAGAATTAGAAACCCATAAACTTGTATTTATTATTGTTTCTTTAGATAGATAAGAAATTTCATGTTTGTAGTGTTTGTGGTTAAAACAAGCAGCATAAGTTTTCAGTTTCAAATAAGGCTTATAAGGTTAACCTCTATAGATGGAATAAACCATGAATGAACTTACGACACGGTGAAATATTACTTAACGCTTGTAACGCCCTTTTTGCTATCATACGAGGTGTTATCATTTCATATACATGTGCAATCAACCACCCGTAAATGGCACACGATACCCGAGTCGGGATATCGAAAGCTATATCAGTTTCTTATGCATTGAATATCACATTTCGCTATACTGTTTTCAGTGAAACGGGACGGTATTCGTTATACTTAAAAATAGATCTATATTTAATACAAAACACTCTATGCCATACAGAAAATATCATTTATGATAGAAGCACGCCACGACAGACGTTTAGCCGGTACAGGTAAGTCACATACACATATTATATTTTTTTTAAACATGGCACGTTTTTCGAAATAACTTTTCAACAAAGTAAAGTCGATATGCCACATGTTACAATGTTTAGTACTAAACAATACAACGGAAAATCAAGGTAATCAAGGTATTTCGTTGATAATATGATATCAAATTTTAATTAACGAGTTGCAAGAAGTTACGCTTACCTGTCGTGAATCTATCAAATAACATGAATGAGAAATAACTATTACAGCAATGAGTAACTAAAAGAGACGCTCCGTGATTTTACGAAACTTTATGGATGGTGATTTTCTCGAAAAGAAAAATTAACTTTTCATGAAAACTTTCATTTTGATACTTGTCGGTTCTTTGTTATGACGATGATTTAAGGATAAAGTCGTCATTCTGATCGAAAATCGGACAATTACTTTCGAATCTGACCTAAAACAGTCAAAGAAAATCAAATTTGAGTTGGCAGTGTTTGAAAGATTATATAATTGGTATGTATGTAAATGGTAAGTGTCAAATGGGTGGCGTTCGTATATCATTGAAAACTAATTATACATTGGGATTTTTTTAAGTAACTTAAAAGTCTTCCTTATTCCAGCATCCTCGATAATCCAGAGTAACATTCTGATAAATTGCCTACTATCGGAACGTTGACTCCGGAATATCGAGGATGTTATCCAGGGAATGTAGGAATTACATCACAGGAAACGTCAAATAAGTCACGGTAAAAAAGTCACAGGTAAAAAAGTCACAAATTATGTTACATAACATTCTCTCCCCGCAGAGGCAGATCAAGTCATGAAGTTGATATCAACATTTTATGACTTGATCTACCCCTGTGGGGAGAGAATGGTTATATTTAATACTCAGTGAATAAATGCATGTTTGGTATTTTTAAAGGGGCAGTAGCACGTTTTTTGATAATTTTATATTCTTATTTGTTCCCTGATAATTGTAAGTTAATGTTTAATGTATTATTTTGACAGTGTCAAAAATCTCATTGCACAAGCCAATCATCCATAGTCAGAATACAAAGTATGAAGATTTACATAAAATCCATTGGCGGCCATTTTGTGTGAACACCTTTAATTCATTTTCTGTAAGAAAATGGAATCGCATGACTAAACTTTACGTCATGTAATTGAATTATTACTGCTCCATTAAGTTTAAATACATTGTCTTTCAATTGGAACTATTAATTTTCCTTTTCCTGACATCACCTTATATTTCCCCTGAAAACGTGCTACTGCCCCTTTAAGTCAGTTCTTCGTTTGGTTTCAAAAATAAGTTACTTGATAAGAAGTCACTTATCATAACTGTCGATCTCAATATTGTGAATTGGTATGTTGACAATGGATATACATACTTATATTCAATCTATATGTTTAGTAGAGTGAGACGAGCCATTTTGAAGGCCTGTAATTATATATGACTTGTGTAGTATTATTGGAACGGACTTCATATATTATTTCATGAATAGAGTATCTTTAAATGAATAGCTGTAGAGCCCTGTTACATAAATAGGAGCTTCTATCCCAAAAGAAATCCATGTTGGATACAAATCAGAGGAAATAACTATTAATTTTACAAGAGACAGAAGAGTGGTGAAATTGAAACTGAATTCCCGTTTTCGTCTCTGTTAATTGCAAATCAATATAATTATGTATTTTCAAAGACAACAATAAAAATGTGCTAATAATGTTAGTGGGCCTTATAAGTTTACATTGTGCAGACAGAGATTCGAATTAATATTGTCCTATTTGTATGAGTGAATTCTCTTTCTTTATGTTAAATTGTATCTCATGAATATTAATTAGCTCTAGGAAAGTTTATAAATAGAACCAGTGTTCCGAGAAATCATTCCAGTTGGCCTTTACGTAATCAAAATATTTACATTTTGTAAGCTACTTGCAAACAACTGTTTATTTAAAATCAATTACACATTTGGATTTTTTTTAAATGTATAATGTTATTTGCATATCATTTATTTACAAAAATAAAGTATCATCAACTTCGTTTTAAGAATATATTTGTATATGTATTAGTGTTCGTGATAACCAATTTTAGATAAGGGATTATATCTGTCAGCTCGTGTGTTTGAAGGAAAATAGTATTTCTTTTATCTCAAGTTCCAGGAAGTAAATCTATTATTTACGTTAGCAAGGCTTGAAAGAAGACGTAATTTGAATCCCTAGCAAGAATTGAGAATGATGCGCGTCGAATTGGTTGAAATTGAATGAAAACTGGCAAGTTGATAGCGGTATATGACTATAATCATTTATCTAACAATGTCCATTAGGCAGGGGACATTTCTACTTTCGCTTTCGATTCGGGGTCACATGACCTATATTTCTGTGGTCAGCTATAAATATAAAGGTAAGATGAAAGCGATTTCCTAAGAAGTTTCATAGTTTCTGTGAAATCTAATTCTGGAACATTTGGAAATTTGAAAATGACAACCAATGGGAATGAGCTACTATTTGCAAAGTGAAAAAATTTTGACCGAGGGATCGTATATTTACTGGCTATTTTTATCGACGATGTCATTTATTGACAATCGGAGTATATAAGGCTAGTGCATGTTGCGAACTGTCAAATGGATTCTTTCAAAATGGGTGAGTCGACTAGCTATTGCGTCTTATTTAAATCTCAAATGTGTGTGTTCCTAGTGATTGGAGTTATTCGTACATGTCAGACAGCAGTGTTATTTTTTAATAAGAATGGAATTAATGTCTTTGTTAATAATTAATGGTTCTTTAGAGAAAACAATCTAACATCACAATTGTATTATCATCTCAGTAGCCTATTAAATCTTGATGTGGAACTAGGGTCTGATTCCTTTATCAAGTATGCCAGTTGTTAAGAATTATATTGAAGAGATTTATCCCAAGTTTTCCAATGAATACATGAATACGTATTGTTTAAACCAAATTTGGAGCATAGAGGTAGACACTGAATACCGGTACTTTAAATCAAGTATGCAGAGGTGTCTGATAATATTTAAAACATTTTTGTCAAGTTCCCCATTAAAGGGACAGTCCTCTTGGTATATTTTTTTTGGAAACGAAATTCAAGAGGAGATGGTGATGCAGTCTATTCTTAGTCAAATTGTTAAATCTTGAACAATGTTACCCTAACAAATATATTTGAAAATAAGTGTGAAATAATCATGTAATAATCATATATAAGACTCAGGGAAGTACTCTTTAATTTTTATTTCCACAAAAACACCTGATAGGACTGTCCTTTTAATTACATGCATATGTGTTTAAACCATATCTAAAAATAGAGTATGTACACCTCAACTACCGGGTAATTTGTTTTTCCATGAAGAAATGGTTTGTATTGAAATGAAATTACAAAAGGCACAATGCCAAACAGAGGGGCACCTATTGAAAAAATGTTGGGTTGGGTTTCACCGAAAAAAAAGTGAAAATAGGAATACTTTGTTGTTTTCTCTTTTACTTTTGCTCTTGCTGTAAATAATCAATAACATATGATTCTATATATATCTTGTCCCTCTCATTGCGTAATGCATTCCTAAAATAGATTTATCCACAAACTTTTACCAAAGTACCCCCAAGTATTGTTTTCTTATTGAATGCTCTTTGCAAAATTTGTTAACAATAAGATACCCTTGGACCTTTTTATAAAAATTTAATTATTGTTCATGATTATTGAGTTAAAAGACAGGGTTTTGACATGCATGTACTCTTTCTTTTAGAACAACAAAGAATTAGATCAAGGAGATAAGGAAGTAGCACTTAAGTATAATTTAGGTCAGAAATCTACAATCATAACAAACAACGATATCTGTTTGGTTTGTACATTCTGAAAACTAGGATGGTATAAATAGTAGTTTAACACCTTAATGATCTGTGAAAATAACTTGATAAATTTTTTTTTATATTTTCTGAAAAATAAAAGATCTCTGTTTAGTTATGTGTTCATAACAGATAATTATAAATATGTATCAAGTATGGAGAAAGATACAGGCAGGTATAATATGACCTTTATACAATATCCATGGCAAATGACTTTTGATTGACTTTGCATTTAAAATTGTAACCTAGAGATAAATTTTACTTGATGTTTTATTTGTTTTAATTTAGCATAAGTAAATATGTATCAGTGGTGTAACTTATATTTTTTCCCCTTTTAAAATGTTCTCCAATTTTGTTGTTGATATAATGTAAATCCATAGGTGTAGGTACGCTTTTGTTGAGGGGGGGAGGTTTTTTTATTGTAAGCAGGCAGTAGGGGGGGGGGGGGGAGGGTGGAGGGTGGTTGTTGTTAGATAGGTGGTAGAATTCATATGTGTTTGGTTGGTTGGCACGATTCCTGATTTGTAAAGCGTGGGGAGGTTCCCCCAGTTCCTACGCCTATGAAATCTTAATTTAATCATTTTTGAAAATACTTGTTAACACTTTAAATATTTTTGCTATTGCAGATCACTTACAGTTATTGGAGTACTTTGAGTCTTTTTATCTCACCGAGGCTGGAGCTGCCATGGGTCAGGTAGGAATATTTTGTAGGAATACTTTTACTTAAATGTTGTATTTTCATATCATTTCACATTTAAAAAGCCTTTGCCGATAGTAACAGTCTCTATCTGAGAGATTTCAATATTTTATGCAATACAGTTGTGTCATTATTGATCATCTGATTGAGGCCGATGGTAAATCAAGGAATTTTGTGTGGCACCAGAGCTGCATTAAGGTTGCAACATCTTCTTTATTTTAACATCTTTTGATATGACGTGAGCAAAAATTGATCTTGTCTTTCTTGTGACGAGCAGACACTCTTCCAACTCAGCTTCATTTTAATTCGGGTAATCATTTTCCCATCTCCCAGGCCATATATACCAGATGGTTGCCCCCACCCCTCCTCCCCTTATACGTTTAGATTTTAACCCGATTGCTCTTGTTCCTTTCTCCCAGGCCTTATACCAGATGGTTGCCCAAGGCAGGAACTGTGAGGAGGAACTGGAAGAAGCTGGGACACAGTTCCTGACAGGTGACTATACACCTGAAAGGTGTGACGAGTTCCAGGTAGCAGTCAGACAGTGTCTCAAGGACGCACCTGTGGAGATCAGAGAAGATCTGGAGAAAAAGGTTATCAATACCTTATGTACGAAACTGAACGTTCACCTTCCCGAGGTGAGTTTATCATCATTTGTATTATTCATCTTGTATTATATTGTTACAAAATAAGGAATCTCATAAAAGAACAAGTAGTTGCTGTTAGGTCTTTTACAATCATAAATCTGATTAAAATCACCCCTTTTCAGAGGAGTGAAAGTTTCAGTATATTAAATGTACTAAGACGGAATATATATGGTGCTTAACAAGAAAATAAATAACTAGTAAATGTGGTACACTTGTTTATAACATTTTCTATTACGGTAACATTTATTTAAAAAAATGTGCTAACACTTCTTTAAAGTTAAAATTCACAAAGAACAACGTATTGCTGAATGACTGACGTACAGTATACAACAGGTGAGTTTGATTTGTGGGTTACCTAAAACATTCATGTTAATTTGATTTTGTAAAGTAGGAGTATGTAACATAATTGAAAGAAATGTGTAACTTATGTGACCATGGAAAATCTTTTTGTTACAGATTGACAACATTTTTCAAGCCATTGATTTTTTTTACAAGAGTAAGTTCTTATTGATATTTTTTAACTTGTGAAACCACGTTGTGAATCTTAGCAATAAATCTTTATCAAAATGTGTTATTTCATAAATGATTTTTTATATCAAAATCACATTATCAATGAAGTGATATCAACTTAGTTTTTCAGAATTGATAAACCATTAATTTTACGATCATTCAGAAATAGTGAGGCAAAATAATATCATCGTCTATGTCAATGTTGGAATGTTAGCAATATAAGCATTTTGGACGATCAAATTTTATATCTACATTTCTTGAAATCAACATTGTATGTTATATCAAGATTTTATGTTGTGGCAATTAGTGTTAATTCATGATGCTAAATCAACTTTCTTATTAAATTAATGATGCTAGATTATTAAGTGATTTGAAAATAAATACTTTATTAAAATTCTATATTTTGACAATAACGCTTTATAGACATTGTACATTTGAACAATAGTGCTTGACACTAATGATCAGTCTCAACTTGATTTTAAATTTTAAAAAAATAGAGCCATTGGCTCTGTAGCTCATCAGGCATCATATCAAGTTTGCTTTATACAGGCAAGATGAGCTAAAAATGAAACTGATGTTACCTATTGCAAGAAAACCTATAAAAAAATTACAAAACAAATGTATTATTATTCAACACTTTCTAGATCCCCAATATCAGACAGTGAAAGAAGTCCACACTAAAATATCCAAGGAGAAATAAATTTGCCATAGACTGTCATCTAATGGAGAAAAATAGGTTTTTAAGATTGTGACCCCTGTGACCCTATTTGGGGTCATGGGGTCACGAAATCTACAATTAAGAATCCCGATTGGCCAAGGAGTCTGCACATATCACTTTCAACTCTCTAGTCCTTTTAGAACTGGAGAAGAAGATGAAAATAGGTTTTTAAAGTTGTGACCCCTGTGACCCTATTTGGGGTCACAGGGTCACCAAAGTTACAAATTAGAATCTCCATATGCTAAGGTACTTGTACACAAAATTTCAGCTCTCTAATGTGTATGGTTCATGAGGAGAAGTCGAAAGTGTCAAAAGTTTACGGACGGACGGACGCCGGACGACGGGCCATGCCATAAGCCCATCTGGACTTTCAGTCCCGATGAGCTAATAAAGAAATCATTCTAAAGCAACATTTTCCTTATCCAACATTGATTCTATCGTAGAAATATCTTGGAAAATGGTAATAAGCATATCAACTGCAAGTGTAAATTGAAACATGTAAAAGTGTTCATCACAGCAAATGCAATGAAATATATAGAGCTTCCACTTGTACTCAAGTACCCAAGCATGAGTCAGGTCGAGCTCATCTTCCTACGCAAAGCCTAAAACGCCAGTTTCAGAACTGTCAGTTTTATGCCTTGCTGCCGACCCTTGAGTTTTCTGTGCTTCACATCAACGACCCTACCGGCGACTGTTAGTAACTGAGGTCACTTTCTGATTGGGCTATTGCTTTCTCTCATAGTAAACTAGAGAGCAAGCACAGAAAACTCAAGGGTCTGCAGCAAGGCATACAACTGACAGTTCGGATACTGGTGTTTAAGGGTTTGTGTAGCAAGATGGTTCGAGATGGAATAGAGACCTTTTTTCTAAAACTGGAAATGTTACTGTCACTGATAATTATTTAAGTTATTATATATATATGGTTCGTCTTGAACGTGTGGAGATAAGTGATCAACATTACCATTTCAAGACTTTGATGTCAAAATTTGCTATATATCAATATGACCATTTATGAGATGAAACATATGTTTTTGATATCAAGACCGTTCAACAATTACATAATGTTTTTTGGATAAGAATAAAATAACAGGTACTAGAGTCTGAGACCCCTTGAGTAATTGACTCCAATATTTTGGACCCATGGAAGTGCTAGTCACTTATACAGTTTTTTGGGTTCACCTAACAAGTTGTGCCTGTATATTTGGACAAAATGCTACGAGAACAATGCTTGATCAACATTGAATATTTGAACAGTAATGCTAGATCTTGATTTTGTACAATTTCAGCCATGATGCTACTAGGGAGTGTTGCTAATCTCGATGGGACAAAACCTGGCTGTCGTGAACTATTTGTCAGTGCAATGTGCCAGGAAACGGGCAGACGTCTATGGGTGAAACTATTCATCGACACGAAACTCTACATGTTGAATGACATGGTATGTACACAACTCATTAACGTCTTCTTTGAGAGGCATTTAGAAGTTGTAGGATGAATGAGGAAGAATTCTATGGAAATGTCAACTTCGGTATTACAAGACTTGAAGAGTGCGACGTTTAGGTGTAGACACTAACACCGTTTTACTTTTTGGATACAATAACTTCTTTAAAGAAGTTATTTATTTCGAGTTGTATATCCATAGAATGATTGTCATTCTTAATTAATAGGTGTTTTTACTCTCATCAAGTATTTGAATATTAGGCCAAAATATATTTTATCCTTGCATACATAAATTGTTTGTGAGAAGAGAATGAAAAGATGTAGTTATCAAATTCTGTAACTCCTATTTTTTTAGAAGTCATCAATGACCACACTTAATTCCATGCTTATCTATCTGAAAGAACCAAATTTGACTGATTTTTGTTGTTTATTGAACAATCAATTTCATAAAAGTAAACATCACATTAGAAGCTTTTCTATAATTTTTTTATTTTGTTTGCAGAGAACAATTGACTTGCTGAAAGATTTAAGGGAACTTGCTGTGAACAACATACAAAACAATCCAGCGTTTTGTTACTATTTGTTTGAAGACATATTCCGTGGCTTCCAAATGATGCAGTTCAAGTACACACATCAGCAAAACATCAATCTTAGAGCTAATATATGTTTTCTCATGGCAAAGTGCAGTTTTCAGGCAGTGAGTATTGCATATTTTGTTTTGATAGTTGGTTACTTTTTTATCATTAGCAATTTAGTTGATGACATGTGTTCTAATGATTTGATTTTTACCTCTAATTTTTGGCCAAAGGATTCAGTTTTGCCCATCATAAGGTCAATTTAAATTAATCACTCCAAATTGGAGGGTGAAAAAGAAAGCCCTGTTACAAATCCCCCCCATTCCCAAAAAGCAACCCAGTCTTCTCGATTCACACTGATTCTTGAATTTTTAGCTCATCAGGACTGAAAGTCCAGATGGGCTTATGGCATGGCCCGTCGTCCGGCGTCCGTAAACTTTTGACACTTTCGACTTCTCCTCATGAACCATACACATTAGAGAGCTGAAATTTTGTGTACAAGTACCTTAGCATATGGAGATTTTAATTTGTAACTTTGGTGACCCTGTGACCCCAAATAGGGTCACAGGGGTCACAACTTTAAAAACCTATTTTCATCTTCTTCTCCAGTTCCAGAAGGACTAGAGAGTTAAAAATGATATGTGCAGACTCCTTGGCCAATGGGGATTCTAATTTGTAACTTTGGTGACCCTGTGACCCCAAATAGGGTCACAGGGGTCACAACCTTAAATACCTATTTTCATCTTAAATACCTATTTTCATCTTCTTCTCCAGTTCCAAAAGGAGTAGAGAGTTAAAAATTATATGTGCAGACTCCTTAGACAATGGAGATTCTAATTTGTAACTTTGGTGACCCTGTGACCCCAAATAGGGTCACAGGGGTCACAACTTTAAAAACCTATTTTCATCTTCTTCTCCAGTTCCAGAAGGACTAGAGAGTTAAAAATGATATGTGCAGACTCCTTGGCCAATGGGGATTCTAATTTGTAACTTTGGTGACCCTGTGACCCCAAATAGGGTCACAGGGGTCACAACCTTAAATACCTATTTTCATCTTCTTCTCCAGTTCCAAAAGGAGTAGAGAGTTAAAAATTATATGTGCAGACTCCTTAGACAATGGAGATTCTAATTTGTAACTTTGGTGACCCTGTGACCCCAAATAGGGTCACAGGGGTCACAACCTTAAATACCTATTTTCATCTTCTTCTCCAGTTCCAAAAGGAGTAGAGAGTTAAAAATTATATGTGCAGACTCCTTAGACAATGGAGATTCTAATTTGTAACTTTGGTGACCCTGTGACCCCAAATAGGGTCACAGGGGTCACAACCTTAAATACCTATTTTCATCTTCTTCTCCAGTTCAAAAGGAGTAGAGAGTTAAAAATTATATGTGCAGACTCCTTAGACAATGGAGATTCTAATTTGTAACTTTGGTGACCCCATGACCCCAAATAGGGTCACAGGGGTCACAACCTTAAAAACCAATTCTCATCTTCTTCTCCAGTTCCAAAAGGTCTAGAGAGTTAATATTGATATGTGCAGACTCCTTGGACAATGGGGATTCTAATTTGTAACTTTGGTGACCCTGTGACCCCAAATAGGGTCACAGGGGTCACAACCTTAAAAAACTATTTTCATCTTCTTCTCAAGTTCCAAAAGGTCTAGAGAGCTGAAATTATATGTGCAGACTCCTTGGCCAATGGGGATTCTAAATTGTAGATTTTGTGACCCCATGACCCCAAATAGGGTCACAGGGGTCACAACCTTAAAAACCAATTCTCATCTTCTTCTCCAGTTCCAAAAGGTCTAGAGAGTTAATATTGATATGTGCAGACTCCTTGGACAATGGGGATTCTAATTTGTAACTTTGTTGACCCTGTGACCCCAAATAGGGTCACAGGGGTCACAACCTTAAAAAACTATTTTCATCTTCTTCTCAAGTTCCAAAAGGTCTAGAGAGCTGAAATTATATGTGCAGACTCCTTGGCCAATGGGGATTCTAAATTGTAGATTTTGTGACCCCATGACCCCAAATAGGGTCACAGGGGTCACAACCTTAAAAACTTATTTTCATCATCATCTTTAGCTCCTAAAGGTCTATTGAGCTGAAAGACTGCATGTAGACTCCTTGGCCAATTGGGATTCTAAACTGTAGGTTTTGTGACCCCATGACCCCAAATAGGGTCACAGGGGTCACAATCTAAAAAAAAATTTTTTCTCCATTAGATGACAGTCTAGGGCAAATTTATTTCTCCTTGGATATTTTAGTGTGGACTTCTTTCACTGTCTGATATTGGCGATCTAGAAAGTGTTGAAAAATAATACATTTGTTTTGTAATTTTTGTATAGGTTTTCTTGCAATAGGTAACATCAGTTTCATTTTTAGCTCATCTTGCCTGTATAAAGCAAACTTGATATGATGCCTGATGAGCTACAGAGCCAATGGCTCTATTTTTGTTTTGAGTGTTGTTATCAAGAAGTGGACTTTATGAAATCAAGAGATTTTATATCAGCTACAACATAAAAAACAATGACTCTTTCTTTTGTTTATATTGTTTTCATTAATACTTTATTAATTTACTAACAGTAATGCAATTTAAAATTTCAGAAACAATACAAGCTCACATCGGGTCACTGTTCAATAGGTAAGCTCTTAATATTACAAGATATCAAAAAATATATTTAGTATTATTCAACTTGTTAAATATGATTAGGCTCAAGTTATTCTATGTATATATGTGCAGGAAATGTTTTCCTTTGGAAAGACAACAATTATTTGAAAATTTGCTTTTCATAAACAGCATCCGAGTTGTTTGACTGCAACAATTACCGCACTTACGAGTTGTGGGCAATGGCTCTTCACAGAAGTGGACAATACAAGGCTGCCATTAGTAGACTGGAGAGTGCCAGGGATTGTACCAAGGTAAGAAGAGTTTGTTGATACTTTAGAATTTTTAAATGGCAAACCATCAGATTGAGGAACACAAGGAATCAGAATGAACAGAGATTGGCCTCTGGCTTACAGGCACTAAACCAAAACAATTTTGCATCTATATAGATAATGCCAAATGATATCAAATGTCCATTAATTTTCTTTTAGATCCAGGTAACAGTGTATAAGATATAGCCTGTCCGCCAGTCCTTAAACTGGCTACTTTTTGGTCTGGACTGCTAACTTTTCAACATTTTTCTTTATTAACCACTAAGGAATTGACCAATAAATTTTCAGGAAAGGCTAGGGTTCCAATCTATTTTATACACTGCAGGTAATCTACCATGTTATTTTGAAAATATCTACATAATTAAGTTTTAAATGAACAAGGTAAGAAATGCAACTTTGCTTGAAATCCGCATCAATTATGATATAGGCAAATATTCTAATTTTGCATACAACCCGTAAACCAGCGGCAGACATTCGGTTCATGAAACAGAAATGTTTAAATACTTTGTATAAATATCAAGCAAGTTTGATTTTAAGGAGATATTTCAACCTGTGTTATCAGCAGTTTAAAAAAAAATCATTTTCTTGTGTGCAACCAAATCTTATGATGTTTTATATCCCTTTCCTAGACTGAACTTTTAAATTTATGACTACAGATGATTTTGAATAAATGATATGTCTCTTACTATTTCAATAAATGTCCCTATTTGCCCATGAAAATGTATGGCTAAGGCAGTCTTTTGGGCATGAATGCCAAAATATATTTCCAACATCTTCTCAATTAATCTTTAACACAAGGATGAACAAGAACAAGAAATTTAAACTAATTAAGAGTGTAAGTAAGAAATTCAGTTGAAAAACTATAGAGAGAGAAATTGAGACAGGTTGTTTAGTCATATTGAATCTAAATTTTATCATGGTGCTTTGAGAACAGACACATTTCTTTAACATACCAGGTTATATTTTCCAAAAGCAGACTACATCCCCCTTCCAATTGCAAGCTGGGAGTCACTTTTACCTACTTCTGGGTGATACAAGGAATCCCCGTTGCATGAATAAATAATAACACATATCATATTGTTAGATATTTCATTGATAATTCTTATTTTAGGACAGCGGTGAGCAACGCCATTTAAGGGAGTACATGGACCAAGTGTACCAAGATATGGCTTCAAATACCATGAATGTTACATCAGAAGTGGATGATGATTGGCTGGTTGGAACCAATGTCCACACCACTCAGCAGCAACAAGCACGAGCTCAACTGGCAAAAAATGCCCATGTGAAAAAGAAAAAACATTCAAGACGTAAGTAATCAGATGAAAATAAAGTTTGATATCTAAGATGTTCAAGGCATGTTCGAAACCTCAATCTTGTACAATCACTTTTACCGAAAGTGATTATTTGACTCAGAAAGTTTTTTTTCTTCAAAAGTACCGTTTTGAGATTTTTCTGCCAAATAAATTCAGTATTTCAAATCAATTGTGTAATTACTTATATTTGAATAAATAATAATATATTAAATAAATATAATATAATAATATTTACCTATTTATATATTTTATAGCAAAGAGAGAAATACCTGAACTTCCTGAGATCAGTCCTAACGACTGGAAGAAAACATCTGGCAAGAAGAAAGGTGGTTCAGGAGGAAGACCTCAAACTGGAGTCATTGGAGATGGTCCTGCTCAACTGAATTCTGAGAACAATCCTCTGCTCCAATACACAGACTGGGACACGTCTAGTGACGATGACAGCCCTGATGAACCTCCTGTAAAAGTAGCTTTAGAGGAAGCTGAAGAGAAAGAACCAGTTGGAAGAAAGGTCAAGGTCATGGCATCAGACAAGACATGGTTTGAGGAGAGTCATGAAATGTACCTAAATGGAGAGGAAGATAACAAGATTGTCTGTGGAATGTTTATGGATGTTGATATTGGGAGTATTTTGTCACAGCCTGTTGAACGTAGAGCTCCCTTTTACAGACCAATGGAATCTGAGGACAATATGAACACATTCATGAGGACAATCCCTAATCGCTACAAGCCATGTAGAATTGAATTGGAATCATGTCACAAAGCTGTGTGTAAAGTACTGTCTTCAGATGACCACAGTGATATTGAAATCCATGGCAGATCAAAATGTGGCCAGTCCTTTAATCATGATGAGGTGTGTGTTGAGATCCTTGCCAAACCAAAGCCACATTCTGCTCCTACCCATATCCTGACCAAAAGAACAGAGGACGACAACAAAGTCTTTGGCCAAGTTGTAGGGGTCCTCAGGACAAACTTCAAGGCAAATCAACATCCAGTTCTTGCCTGCACATGTGATGATGAAGATGGCTTCCTGATGCATCCATTATGCAAATCAGTACCCAAAATTCATGCTCTTAATGGAAGGACCAAAAAGAAGTATCCATCATTGGCCAAATACCGGATTGACACCTACAGAATAGATGACAAAGGACAGCTACAGTTCAAGAAGTATTTTGATGTGAAACCGGGACTACGAGGAAGATACGTTTTTGTGGTTGTCTACCTGACTTGGGGTGTCCACCATGTCTATCCTTTGGGAGCTGTAGTTGATGTCTTGGAATGTGGAACAGACTTCAGTGGAGGAATGAAGATCTTGGAAATGCAGTACCAGGTTCCATCTCACTTTGCCAGGGATGCAGTTCAACATATTGACAAGATGTTGAAGAAGAAAGGCCCATTGCCATCAGATCAAAGAGTTGACTGCAGAGACCTTACAGTTTTCACAATAGATCCTGAACATTCTAAGGACCTTGATGATGCTTTGAGCATTTGCAAAGAGGAAGATCACTTCATTGTTGCTGTACACATTGCAGATGTAGCAGCCATGGTTAAAAAGGGTGACCCAGTTGACAAAGAGGCTAAGAAAAGGGCGACAAGTTTCTACCCAGGTGAGTCTCGGGTGCGTCACATGTTGCCAGAACCTCTCAGTGAGCAGCTCTGCAGTCTGCTCCCAAATGAGGACAAGTGTGCTCTTTCAGTCTTCTTTCATATTGAAGAATCTGGACAGGTCAGGAAGACCTCAGTGGAAAAGACACTCATTAGATCTTCACAGAAACTCTCATACAAAGTTGCTCAGAAGGTCATTGAAGGAGAAATTGTTGAAGCTGTTCCTGAAAACATCAAAGACGGCATAAAACTACTTCACAAAATTGCCCAAAATCTTAGAAATGGAAGAATAAAGGATTCAAGATTTGCAGTGCCATTTGAAGACCCAAGGTTTCTGGTCAGTGAAGCTATTGAAGAAGCTCCAGAAGCCCATGCTCTGATTGAAGAGTTCATGATTAAAGCAAACACTTTCATTGCTGCTTGGCTGAAGAAGAAGTACCCTGCCTGTGTGCCTATAAGATGTCAGTCTGAACCACCCAAGGAAGAACTACAGAAGTTTGTGCAGACTGAGGATAAGTTTCTGGATCTTGTTGTTGGACTACAAGGACGTGAGATTCTGCCGGCCAGAAAAGTTGCTGCTGAAAATGTTGTGGCCAAGGGAAACTCAGTTAGGAAAGAATTTCTTCCTGTTCAGAAGAACATCTGGCTGCAGATTCTTGATGGAGTCCATGCTGGCAAGATGAAGGATGCAATGAAGACTTTATGCCAAGATGAAGTCCATCCATTCCAAGCTGTTGCTCTGGACCATTGGAAGAGTATCATGGAGGGTGCAGAATACAGATGTTCTGTGGAACCAGAGAAGAACTTGAATCACTTTTCTCTACAGACGAAGCTGTACACTCACTTCACCTCTCCAATCAGAAGATATGTGGATCTTGTTGTACACAGACTTGTCCATGCAGCTTTTGATGATCTACCAAGTCCATACAGTCCAAAGGATGTCTCTGAAATGTGTGCATACATCAATAATGCCACAGCTCGGCAGAAACACTTCAGTAATGGCTGCCAAGCCTTGAGAAGAGCAGAGAAGATTTCACAGCAACCAATGGCTTTCAAAGCTTTCGTGAGCAATTTGACTGACAGTGGAGCAGAACTCTGTATTCCTTCTCTTAAACACATCTCTGGAAGAAGCAAGGAACTGCCATTCAATCTCATGGATTTCAGCACCAAACCAGATGAGAAGATAGATACGGTGTCTGGCAAAACCATTGTGAGAGGAAAATGGAAGAAAAGACTGTATGACTGTGTTGGTTGTCCAGATCAGTTGGTATACTCAAAGGCAAATGAAAGACTAAAGTACAATCCAGAAGTAGAGGTTGACCCTCATCAGTATGTCTTCTTTGTGGATTCACAAACATGGGCCAAAACAATGACTGCATGCTTCAATGAAGATGTCAAAAATTTGAGGAAGATCCTAAACTCACAACCACAAGAAGGACAAGAGGGACCAAGGACAGGCCAACACCGAGCTATTGTCACTTCAGAATTTGGAGATGGAACTATCAAACATCAGCAATGCAAGTTTGAGTATTGTTTTAGTCCTGGACGTGTTATCAAAGTCCAAATGGTTGCCAAGCCTTTGAGTGGACTCCTGACTCCACAGGTGAGGCTGTTCCAGGTCAGCAAGAATCTTTCACTCTGCTTGACTCACATGGAAGACCCAGTTGCTGTGCTGTCAAAATATGCAACAGAATCCACCAAGAGGAACATTGAGTCCATCGCTGATTACCAGAGAATATGGCTGCCTCTTCTGGAGATGGAAGCTGCAACTTCTGCTGTCCGCAGTGAGGAGAATGTCATCATCAACAATGTCAAGCTTGATTTCAAGAGCAGTAAAGGCAAGAACCGAACCTTCTACAATGGAAGCTTCACTCTTCCTGCCAAATTTGTCAGTGACAGATACATTGAGTTCAGTGGCCTAGCCATTGAGTCCTTGACTAAAAAGCAACTTGATGAAGAGGATGACAAAAATTTCTTTGGAAAGAAAGATCTTTCTTCTGTCGATTATCTTTGCATTCGGTGTCCAATGAAGCAACCAAAGCTTGACGGGAAAGGAGATAGCTCAATATCTGAGAGTCACACTTCTGAAAAGGGATCCAAGGCAATCTCACCTAGCAAGAAACGTTCAAGGTCAAGGTCAAGATCCAGAACAAGGAGTAAGGCAACAGAAAGAAAAAGTCCAGAGCAAGAAGATTGTTGCAAAGATCAGTGTCAAGATGAGGACCCGTACACATGGGTTGGCCATGGACAGATCATCAAAGTCAGAAGATGGAAGAGTGACCTTGAATCTGAGTGTGTGACGGTGACCTTCACCCTCAATGCCAACAGTCCAGCGGTTCCAGACTCTCTCAGACCTACAGGATTTGGCACTGTGGAAGTCATCTTCAAGTCAATGGTGGACAGGTAGGAAAGCATATTAATTGAATAATAATGGTAAAGGGGTAAAAGCATATTTTTGGGTAAAACAATATTCTTATTAAACCAAAATGTGTAAAAAAGGCAATACTAATATTTAATCGAAATTATCAATTCTAAAATGTACTAGGTTCCTTCAGACAACATGAATCATTTTGCCTACCTCAAATGACAAGGTGTTGAAACAAAAATTGGCTCAAGTTATTTTATATTGATATTTTATGATTTCTTCTTTGACTGTTAATTAATGAGATGTTTGACACTATACATTATCACTTTTGACTTGATCTGATAAGTGATTTTTTTTTCAAAAATGTTCTGCTTTTATAAATCATACGATGCATGAGGGCTTTAAAGTAACCATGTTGTCCATTTTATCATCCGTTACAATGTGTGGAGGTACATATCATATAGAGTACAAGTGTGAAAATATTAGTTGATGCATGATGCCATGGTGTAGTTAATCTATGATCGGGCCTTCTTGATAGTAAATTCTTAAGGATTTTTAGAAACTCAAGCAACATTAATTTTGAGCATGTTTATTAATCATGGTGGTTGGTTACTGTAAATAATAGCATCATCATGTTTTGTCTCTTTTCAACTGATTTCTTTCTTGAATATGTCCTTATGTTGCCAAAATATTTAAAATGTATATAATATTAAAAATCGACCATTACAGGACATCAATGGCCATGGTCCAGAACCTGAGCTCTTCAAAACTTGATGTTGATTTAGCCAAATGCATCGCCCTTCACAGAGGAACTCCAAAGTTAGGTTAGTATTATACTTTTTTGTTTTCAGAATCCTGAAAATGCTATCAATTCCCTTATAAGACCTCACAAAAAATAAGCCCCAGCCTTTTGAACCTCTCAAAGTACAATCACAGAGTTATTGATTTTTTCTTTCATATTTTATTCATATTGCTTCGGCAATATTTCAGTCATTAAAAGCGATGTGTTATTGACCATAGAGTTGAAAAAGCAAAATGAATTTTCATTGAAAAGCTATGAACTTATGCTTCAAGAACACATATGACCCGATTAAAAGATTTTTTTGTAAATGCCCTCCCAATCTCAAGAAGGTAATTACCGTATTTCCTCGAATACAACCCCGGGGTTCTATTTCGTTCAGTACCCCTTTACCCCCCGGGTTCTATTCGAGGCCCGGGTTATAATGGAGGCCGGGTTGTATTTCTTCAGGTCTGAATTGACGTTTCAAAATCTTCTATAGGAATGGCGTTTTCATGGAAAATTATTGATCTAGTTCTACATATCTCGTGGCATTTCTGTTGATATTCATTCTTTTATCAACATCCGCATCAATCGCTGCAATATACGGTTTCCGTGAAGTATATACTATCGACATATTATACCAGTATTTATGTTAGACCCGGGTTCTATTCGAGACCCCGGGTTCTATTCGAGACCCGGGTTGTATTAATGTCAGCACGTCCTTACCCCCCGGGTTATATTCGAGGCCCGGGTTGTAATGGAGGCCCGGGTTGTATTAGAGGAAATACGGTATTTCCTCATCAAATATTTTAAGCTTGGGTTGATGATGAATATAGTTTTTTGTAATAATTTCATATAAATTGATGATTCATATTGATAGATTGTATAGTTTTATATCAATTTGTATTCCCTGAGATGCTTTTGTCCTTATATGTAGAGCATAAATATGTGATTTTCATTATCTTTGTAAAAGATGATCATGTCTGATTGTTTATTCCTTGTTTTATTTGCAGTAAAAGATCGCTTTGAAGTGGGTAGGATGATAGAGAAAGAAGTTTTCGATGGAATACTACCCAAGAACAACCAGAATCAGCTTCTAGCCATAGACAAAGCTCTCACATCAAGTTTCACTCTGATACAAGGACCTCCTGGTTAGTTCCAAGAGCCACTTCGTGATTTTCATCACTTACGGTTTTGCCTTGACAATAACGTAAATGGCATAATTATGATATAAATTCAAGTATCTCACATATTCATTGCCCAATTGGCAATAATATGATAAATACGTGTTTCAATGGCAATTTGAAAACAGTCACATATATCATCCTGTCTCAGGGTACTGGTCATTTGTGGTCGTTGAAATTTTATCGAAAAGATGTCGAGAAAATGATTTGATTGGCTATATCCCAAATCGGGCTGCGCGAGTGAATCTAGCTGCTGAAACCAGGGTACAGATAATTACAGTTTGTGCAACGTTCGTACCCTGAGACAGGATGCACATATATTAGCGCAAGCCAAAGTCACATACATGTCCAATTTAAGTGAATGTATATATAACCTCTTAAACATTTTGAACTCCCAACTGTTGTTCTGACTGCTTGAGATATTAAGTTTCCAAAATAACGATATCTGATTGACACTTATTATTGTCATAGATCCTGAATTATAAATATGTTTTCAGCTACAATTTGTAATTGCTATTTTATCACTCAGGTACAGCCAGGCAAAACAAAGTTGATTTAAAAACAAATTGTGCAAAATGCCTGAAAGCCTATAATTATTTACCCTTTTAGTCAACTTTTCAATCAAGGAATTGCTCTCCACAAGACTCCTACAATTCTTGATTTCTTTGTCTCTTTTTGCCTTGGTTATCACTTGACTTAAACTGGTTATAACAAGATGAGAACTCTGAAGTGTCTTCTTGATGAGAGCTCAACTATTTTGTCCAAGTATTTTGACCAATAATAGATTGTCTGATCTGGGTAAGGGCAACCAGTGGCAAGATCATACAAATTATTTTTTAGTTGTAAATCTAGTTTCAATTGGCTTTTTGTTAAAGGTACAGTCCTTTATTGTTTTTTTTGTAGAAACGAAATTCAAGTTTATGCTCAAATGATCATTACACTACCCAGTTCGGGGTTACAATTTTGTTAATTTATATTTGACATCTTGATAAAGAAAAGCGAAAACAATAATGAGAAGTGAAGTCATTCATCAGAGCTATAAGTGTGAAAAGCCTCATTGGCATTATAAGGCATGTTTCTTAAATTTGATCATCAATCATTGTTAATGTGTAGATATTCTATTAATAGATATGTTCTAATTTGAATAAAAATAAAACAAACCCAAAATGTTATTGTCACTGTTTCCTAGGATCGAAAGGGTTAGAAGTCCACATTTTGACAATTTTTATTGTTAATATTTAATTTATTTATTTTTTAATCAATATTTCATTTCTGAATCCCTGTTACAATTCCAAACAAGGAACCACAGGGAATCATTGTCCTCAGATTCAACAAAGTTGACAGAAGAGAGGATTCAGGTTTTCCACACAAAAAAACCCCACACACATAACACAACTTTCACACACATATGCACACAAAGTCACTATGATGAATATATGATGAACAGGCATTTAAAGAAATTTTTTATGTCTAAAGTAAAGGCTAATGGAGACATTTTGACAACAACATATTGTTGATTTCAGGCACAGGGAAAACCTACACCGGCATCAAGTTGATGTATCTCTTCAACAAGATCAACAAGGTGATGGTGCAGGAAGGCAATGAAACAAAGAAGAAACAAGTCATGTTTTGCGGACCGTCAAACAAGGCTGTGGATCTTGTTGCATGTATGTATATATTGCCGTATCCTTGCGGGTATAAGATCAGGGGGCCTGGCAAACAAATATCTTGAAAATAGGGGGGTGGGCTTTAAACCGCGAGACACCCCAACCAAGAAAATCGTTGACGCAAGTTGGATTGAAAATTGACATCAATACGTTTGAATATCAAATGACACTTTTTTCCAGACATATATTATTGAAAAGAATCATAAAAGAAATTGCAAGTGCTCAATATGATCATTAAGATATCACCATTAAAAACTTTCTTGAACAGAAGAGACAGTAATTTTGCAACCTTCCAATTCTTACTTAAATTGAAAATGTCTTTCATTGACAATATTAACAGTAATTAAGCCTTCTGGATGTTCAAATATATATTTTATTTTATCATTTTGTTCAGCAACAAACTTTATTTTTGGAACACTCCGCAATAAAACAATTTTCATTCTGCTTATTTTGATCATCCAAGATAGGGAATACTATTTATGTTAATGTCGGAAGTAGGCCTATTTAGAGACATAATCTCTCGAATTTCTTCAGTATTTAGATTACATATTTCAAGTTAGTCCTGTTTTATCTAGCTTTGTATGCAATCCTTATTCATCAAGTCTAGATTGCAGAAAACCACAAAACAGAGAAATTCATACCAAACAAATTTTTGAAACTTTTAACATTTTTGACATTTTTGGCAAAAATGTTTCATAGACCAAGGCTTAGTACTAATTTCTTATCACTGCTGTTATTTTCAGGGTACATGCTAAAAAAACTTGGTGAATTCTGCCCAAAGATCATCCGCGTATATGGGAGCAACATTGAATCACAGGATTACCCGATACCAAAGAGGAACTTCATGTCCAAACGCAGCACCCATGATCTAAAATCTGACCCAGACCTCTTCAATGTGACCCTCCATCGCATGGTCAGAAAACAAACAAACACAAAATCCTCTGAACTCAGAACTTATGATGCCTTTTTCAGAGCAAAACCAGATGCTGTCACAATCGGCATGATCAAGAAGTATCGCAAAATTCTTTTTGCTGCTTACTGCGAAGAATTGCAAAAATGTGACATCGTTCTCTGCACATGTGCAGTCGGAGGGAACATGAAGCTCTCGAGGGCAACGGACATCCAACAGGTTGTGATTGACGAGTGTGCCATGAGCACGGAGCCACAGAGTATGGTCCCCATCATCGCAACCAAGGCTAAACAAGTTGTCCTCATCGGAGACCACAAACAGCTTCGACCAATCATCCAGTGCAAGGAGGCTGCTGAGCTGGGGCTGGACAGATCTCTGTTTGAGAGATACGAAGCACAGACAACCTTCCTTAACATACAGTACAGGATGGTGAGTTCATTGATAAAAAAGTTGAACAAAATCCATTCCAATATCTGTTGGTGTAGATGTTAGGAGCAATCAGTGGAAGTTTTTGTATTTATCTTCTGAGGTACATCTTGTGAAAACTATATGGCAGACATTTTCAGCCGGATAGGTCAAACATTACACCCAATTGTACGAAAGTACCAAAAAAGCACTACCCCTCTTACAGAGTACCATTTAGACTGGAAATGTGTCTGAACTCCTTTTTTGAAGTAGACAAAATATTCTATAATTTCAAATCTTATTGAACCAAACCATAATTTGTTATTTGACAAAAACTTTTGCTGTAATGCGTAAAAGAAAACTTTGAAAATTTTGAAGCAAGAATGAAAACAAAATTTCAACAAAGAGTTAGATTCAAACCCAAGACCCTCAGGTTAAAATGTGTCAGACACTGTACCCATTCTGCCATAAGAATATCCCTCTAGGCCAGACGAATGCTGTAACCCTACACCCCTTATGAACCAAAAATTATGCTTAAGAAAGCATTAGTCACCAAATGTTTCTTTGGGATGAAAGGGTTAAACCTCAAACTGCCACAACTTCATTTCAGCACCCTAGGATCTGTGAGTTCCCTTCTGAGATGTTCTACAAGGGAAGACTCGAGACTGGACCTTCCATATCATGGAAGACTGACACGCCCCTGAGTCTATGGCCGGTGGAGAACGTGCCCCATGTGTTGTGCCACGTGGAGGGGTACGAGGATTCTCTCGCTGTTTCCACGGAGGAGGGAAACGAACAGTCAAAGTCCAACAGTGCTGAAGTCGACAAAGTGGTAAGTATGTTAATCTAGAAGGAAAGTTAAAAATTAATAGTGTTATGGTGGCAAAACTTATTGTATTTTCATGTATTGAAAGACAGTTAATTTTAAGCGCGAACAAACCCAATTTCCACAGGTTAGATACTAATGTCTGCAGACAAAAACACTATGTACAGATATCATAAAGAGCCTATTTGTGTAAGCAACTGCAGATGTTAATGTTGTTGATGATGATGATGATTACAATGACGAGGACGACAGTGGCTTTTAGTGATAATGTTGATGATGATGATGATGATGACATATTTGATAACGATGTTAATGATGATATTTTATCAATTACAGGAACAAGTGTATGACTGGCTGGTGAAGAAGGAAAAGATCCAACCCAAATATATCAATGTGATGTCGCAGTACAACGCCCAGTGTTCAAAGATCAAGGAAAAGTTGGCCAGATACCACAACAGAGACATCAATGTCAACACTGTGGTCGCCAGTCAAGGTATTCAATAGATATTACACCTCTTGGCAGCTTGTATCATGCCTTTTCAATAGGTTTTAACTTGTTACGACCCTCTTTCAGGTGTTAAGTCTATATAGTCCTTGGGAAGATGTTTCCTTTGTTTTAGTTTTTAATATAATTCCACCATCTTGGTAGGTTGGTTATCTCATGACCACCTTGGTCAGTAAAGAAATGCAGACAATTGAACATTCTGAAGACTGTTATGATATCACATCAGCATGTGATGTAATTAAACAATTAAAATATTCTAGATTAATTTATAGTAATATCATAAACTGGCGAGTAATATAGAAAATTACAATACTTTTTTCATTTTCTTTTCCATACTACCCAATACCCAGTAGTTACTTATTATTTTGCATATCAGGTGGAGAGTGGGACTATGTGATATTCAGCACGGTGCGTTCTCTCCCTGACTACAAGATAGAGAGAACCCCGACACTCGGCTGGAGCAAACACAACCTGGGCTTCATCACCGACCAGAACCAGATCAACGTGGCTCTCACTCGGGCTCGCAAGGGACTCATCATTATCGGTAGGTCATGCAGAATCCACATCATTCCATGATTATGAAGTGAATAGTTGCATATTATAAGTAAAATTTCCAAGATTAATTGTTCTTTTGTTAATTTAAGTTTAAAGCCAACCTCCCTATTTTCATGATATCTGTTTGCTGGACTTGCCGCGTTGTCAAAATTGACGTTACATTAATAAAAATGGTTTCGAGATTGTTTTGGATTTCTACTGATTAACACAATTAAGGAAATGACATCTTTTGAATATAAATAAGCAACAATAATTATATATGATATTTTTGCCATTTTGACAGCAAAACTAAAAACAGATTCTATAAAATAAGATCACTTAGTACTTTTATGATAAAATCGTTGTTCCTCCAGGCAACCAAAACCTCCTGCGCAGTGACAAGGTGTTCAAGGAGTTGATAGTCAAGTACGATAAGCAGGGATGTTTGGTGGACAGCTCCGACTTTCCAAGACGAAGAACGCGTGAATACCATCGGCGCCGACCCCAGATACCTGGCGCTGAATGGAAGGAGGTCTAAATCAACTTGATCATCGAGAATCCAGTTCCAGATTTGCCATTGGTTACTTGAATCAGCTCAGACCGGATTGAACCATTACTGAACATTATCATTATGTAGTGCAGGTCCATATTTCAGTTAGCCCGCTTAATGCTAAGGTTATGACATTGAGATAAGGCCTTAGCCTAAGGCAGCTCTATGCAAGTAGGATACGTTGAACGAGTTCCAAATTTAATAACCCAAACTGGTATGATGTAAATAGCAACCCGGAACTTTGTTAATGAGACAGCATGAGATTTGTTTTGAGAAGGACAGAAACTGGTTCATCAAACCAGTTTTAGACCTATAAGGTTTGATAAATTAATTAGACAACAAAATGATTTGGTTTTCATTTTGGTATATAGACCAAATGTAGACATCTTTAAAAGCTAGCTTGTATAACATGCCTTTGTCTTATTAGATGTAATGTGAATATATGTATTTTTAACATTGAGATGACATCTTTAAAAGCCAGCTTGTATAACATGCCTTTGTCTTATTAGATGTAATGTGAATATATGTATTTTTAACATTGAGATGACATCTTTAAAAGCCAGCTTGTATAACAGGCCTATGTCTTTGTTGTCTCATTAGACATAATGTAAATATTCTTAATGATTTCAACATCTTTTTAACGTACTTTAATATTTTGAGTGTTTTTAAATTTTACTTTTCACATTGAAATGTTTCTTTCGTAACTTTAGATGTTATTCATGTTTTATTATCCTATATGTCGTTTTTTATGTATTAAAAAAAAAATTAACCATAATGCACTGTATGCATTGAAATGTTTTGTCTTGTACATATTTGTTGTATATATTTGACAAGTGCCTTTGTATATTGTAAAACATTGGCAAAGCGTGTTTTTAACATATCGCCCCACTTGCCTATAAGTGTACTGATGCAAAAATAATTGCAAAACTGATGCAAAAAAGGATTTAAAGAATTTTCAAAGAAGGTATTTTTATGATAAAATATATGAGTTTGTTTTTTATATGTTAATCATACTATTATGCACCTGGGGCTAAAATATAATTTTTTTTTATATGTTTGACAAAACTATGACGTTCCTTTTACATTTTCACTATATTTTTTAACAGATATCAATTTGTTTTATCAGATTCCAACTTTTTTATTATTTCATTTTGCATACACTTGTGATTCTATCTTTTCTGTACATATCATTACAAATATCTTAGTGATATCCTTAGGCCAACAGTTCATGATAATGTTGTTCATCCTCGTAAATGAATGGTAAATGGGGAAGTTTTTCAGATTTTCATTTTAACTGAAGGAAATGTTTAACTTACATTCAATTTTCATTACATCATTTTATCATCTTTTTTCATAAACAATTTAGTTTTTAGTATTTTTCATTCTTACTTTTATATTTCTTTATCTCTTTTGTGCCTTACATAGCCCATTCTCCATAGCAAGAAAGGAGATTATTGCAGAAAGGGATAGTCCTATCAGGGTATTTTTGTGGATACAAAATTCAAGGACGCAGTGATGCATTCTATTCTAGTAAAATTTTAAAATAAAGAACAACTGAAATGTTATCTGCACTTACATATATGAAATAACTATGAGATTATCATGTAATAATCATGTATATTAGTATAGATGTACTCTTCAATTTTGTATCAATAAAATACCACGATAAGACTGTCTCTTTAAGTACTATGCAGGATTATATTTCAAATAACTACTGGTTTCAAACATGCTGTTGCAAATGTCCATCTTACGTTTTTGGTGATCAACAAAACGTAGAACTTTGTCTCATCTTTTATTTTGAATAAGTGAATTTAGTTTGAATGTTGTCATAATGAAAACAGTTATCTTTATTTGTATTCCACTATGCTGTTTTTTTAGTTTCTTTTTGTTGTATTTTAAATACATGTCTGTGATAGTTGTAAAAGTCTCACTTTTTCTTGTCAAGGAAGAATTTGTCCATTTTTGTCTGTGATATTTCCATTTATTTTGTCTTTTTTACATGTGCATTGTGATTAACCAATCGTCACCTGAGAACCAGACTGTTCTATATCCACAAAACCTAGTTCTGAGATAATCGACCTCGAAGTTTTGAAAATCTGTATTTTATTTACGAAATAGTGAAACGTTTTGAATTTTTGCACCAGTGTGAGAAATACATATTTACACATGAAAACATGTCAATTTTGTTTCTGACTATTTAATTATTTTCAAAAATATCAAAATACGTTTGGAGATAGAACATTTTACTAAATTGAATGGAGAGGTTTCCTTAGTTCCAGAGTGTTCTATGTCCAAGAAACATTAAAAAGATAACCAAATATCAGAAAATAAGCTGAAATATAAAATTTGATGTGTTTAGATTTCAACAAGATATTAAGATATAGTTCCATGGACGATGTAAGTGAGAATTATCTTGTAGATTATCTCATTTAAGGAAGAAAGACTTCTCGGTTCAGCAAATTTCTCCTAAATAATAAGAGTTTATGTCTCGTGAATTTTCTCCACTGGATCAAGCATCTCACTACTCACCCCGGTGATGATGCGTAGTAAGAGAAGAAATCAACAAGTTTTTAGATAAGTCATCACCAGCTATTTTGTTGATTTTCGGGAGGGATTTGTGTAGCTTATAATATTTAAAATATTATATTCCGATTTTCCAAACATAATTATGATCAAAGCGCTGGTTACTGAGAGTTCTAAGGCTGAAGGAAAGGAAAGGCAGCACAGGCGAGTCCTTATACATATTTCCTACGCTCATTTTAGAACAGTATTTTCTTATTAAAAACCGTTGTCTTGCAATTGGTAAGATATTTCTTCATTTCCATTTGATCAGTACACTTGCCCGTACAAACCACCTCACAATCTATATAATCCCGTGAACTCTCCCCACCATCTAGTTTGTTTACATACAAATGAACTTTAAAAAGACAAGTGCACCTTGCGTTCTTTTAAACATTTAAACGTTGATATATTAACAAGTTGAACCTGTTAGTCGATTTTCAGGCAAACAAAAAAGAGATTGTTACTGGTATTCGTAGGCATGAAATGTAGCAAACACAGACAACATAAACATTTTGTTAAAGCTTTTAGTAAAATGTGTTTTAGAAGACCAAAAGAATAAGTAAAATTACGTATTATGAGTTAAACACATTTTTAACTGTAATGGTTATCAAATCAATTGAGTAAAATAATATTTTGATTAAGTGAAAATATGTTACATATTTTGAGTGGCAGAATTTTAGATATGATAAATAAAGACAGATAAACAGCTTTATATAGTTAATGTTTCCTTGATAATGCCAATGGTTGCCTGCCAGTCAATCAATTAGCGAAGGTTTATCAACAAAAATAGTGCCATTGGCTATCTAGCTCATCAGGCTTTACATCAGTTTTGATTAAAGGTGTGGCCAATGTGTTTCCCCCTTACTATGGACCAAAAGGCCATCAAATGTACAAATTAGAATCCCAATTACACAAGGAATTTCTACACAACATGTCAGCATTCAAGGCCTTGTGCTTTTGAAGACAAAGATGAAAACATATTTTAGCCTGTTGCCCCTGCAGCCCTTAGTAGGGGCCAAATGGTAACCAATTCTAAAATTAGGCATGTAAGCAATGGCATTTCAGACCAGATTAACTGAAAAAAACACATCACTATAGTTGTTTATTCTTAAGAAATGAAAACTAGATTTTTTAATCTCTTAGGATTTCTGCCTCGCTTCAGAACATACACAATGAAGCTCATTGCTAGAATGATGTAATTTACTTAGGAAATTATCGAACTTCAAGACAAAAAAAACATTCTCGACATAAAATATATTAAAACCTTGATTGCATCCCAAAACCATCCATCTTCTTAATTTTCTTCTATCATTTAAAAAAATGTTGTGCTTCAACTTACTTTATAATGAAATTCTGTAATAAATCCTTCATACCATACCTGGTGACTTGCTGCACCAATACACAATGGTACATATATAGACTTGAACATTAATTAAAAGACTCAGGTCCTTAAAACCATAGCGTGCCTAGGATCTTTGATTACTTATGTGTTTTAATGTTTAAGATTAAAGTCTTGTCAAAACTTATACTGTAATACATACATGATAAAAGGAGAATTTTCTAAATATTTCTGAATTGGAAATATGAAAATATTAAAATAATATTTATCATGAGAATATTCAACAACCTATCATTTCCAACCAATTCTTTGTTGCATGTATTAAATCGGAATTGCAGAATGAATCCTTTTCTCAGGATAAGGCGTTCGTTCCCTAAACATATAAAATGTTTGGGAGATAACGCTTAAAAACATGAAGGGAAAATGCCACTTTCTTTAGGATACTCCCCAGAAAAAAATAAACAATCTTGTTTTCTATAAAGTAGTTAATGAAGCCACATGAATATTCAATTTGTTTACAAAATATTAAGCTAACAATATATTGATCAAAATCTCATATAAAGGAAAAATGTTGCAAAAAGCATGAAAATCTTTAACTTCACATTGAAAGGAACGGGCACTTTTTAAAATACTCAATGAAACAATTGTAATAGTCTGTATATTAACATTAATTTTTCTTTATTTTACTTCAGATATAAGCAAAAAGGTAGCATAAACCTTTAAAACTCAGGGATTAATCATAATTCCAAATTGTTCTATGTCCATGTCACGTGATCAAATCAACCATAACCATTGGATTAGGTACATAGAACAGTCTGGATCTCAACAGATGTTTAGAACGCTGAGTTAGAACAACTGAAAATTGTAGAAATGTACCTTCCAAGTGGAATATTGGCTCAAAATTCTGCGTGGACATAGAATACACCGTCCAAATTACCCAGAACACCCTAACTCGATTTTTACCAAAAGTGGAGATAGAACACTCTGGTTCTCAGGTGACGCAATCATTGTTTTTAACAACCATGGCAATACATTTTACAACCACTTTGTTTTCTTAGCTTTTAATATTCAAAGGAATATCTTGTGAGGATCCTAATTTCTATGGACCCTTTTTAAATTATCAATTTTGGTGTAACATTATTTTGCTACAGCTTAATGTTTTTCTTTTAAATACTTATTACTTATCAACCACAGTGCGAAGTGAGCAATCGTTTGTGAAATATAGTTCAACCATAGACATTTTCTGATAACCTTTTGAAAATTTAAGGGTCAAAATAATAGAGACATTACAGTACCTTTTAAAATGTTGTCAGCAGGGCCCAAAAGCATATGAACAATCATAGGCCTTTTCTAGTTCCTAAATGAGATTTCAAAAGTGTAAAGCGATATTTTGGGAGGGAGTCTGTATTATTAAATTTCTGATGAAGCAGGCAATTATGTCAAGGTTCTTAGATAGAATTATTTATGATGTTCCTTTATTGACAAAATTTGTCTCAATATTTTCATTCACAAAGCTTTTCATGAATAATCATTACATCATGATGTTATAAAAATATTCATTTGTAAATTCACTCAAAGCAATATAAGTGTTTCTTACAACATTGATTTCTTTTGTACCGTGGGTCCAATTATTGTTGAAAAAAAGAATTTGCTCACGCAAGTTTTGCTTATTTGAATGCTGAAATTGTATAATTTGTTCTGCAATGGTTTGCGTAGATATACTGATACTAAATATACCATTTCGACAGAATGATGTCTGTCAGTTCTTGATAGAATTTGATAAGTTGTATACTACTTTAATATGATACATATAACTTGTGGAAAATATTATACAATTACAGTATCTCATTGAAGTAAAGATTGGACGTGTCTTTATGGAAATGTTGTTATATTAAACCCAAGTGCTGAATCACCTAATGTGGAAAAATCTCCACTGTTAAATTTTTTTTTTTTATTATTAGTAATTTTTTATTCTTGAATATTTTAAGACAAAAATAAAAAATGCAAAAAAACTTGAAAGATTGTTTTGTTTTTTTATTTGATTTCCTCAAATATACATGATGATATTTGACAAAATCATATTATATTACATAAGAAGTAAAAAGAAGTAAATCTGCTGAAAAAGGATGAAACCTTGCATTGCATCGCTTTGGTTTGGCACCTTTTAGACTACATTACCATTATACAAGACAAATGTTATGGATAACAACTTCTTTATTGATTTCTCACGACGTTTCTGGGCCAATTCTTGGACCAAGAATTGGCCCAGAATAGTCGTGAGAAATCAGAATTGGCCCAGAAACGTCGTGAGAAATCAATAAAGAAGTTGTTATCCATAACATTTGTCTTGTATTACCACACCAACTTCTAAATGCCTTTGAAGAATTACATTACCATTGTTTGGTACATTATCTATTTTCTACCGGACAAGAATTCATCAAAAGTCAACTGAAAACAATCTTTATTTTTGATTATTCTTTATTTCAGTATTAGAGGCCTTAATTATGGTCCAGAGTTCAGAGTTGATGTGCGATTTTGTTGTGCAGCGTTATGCATATGAAAGCTACAAAAGTTTATGAAAGGTAGTTAAGTTGTACAATAAATGTTATGTCAGGTTTAATCACTGGGACTTCCACTGGCCCAAAATATTGGACCCTTGTACTTGAAAGGTTAGACTCGACTTGGACTTGAGTACCCAAAATTCATATTTTTACCTATATTTACGTATGTACCGCCCAGATATGATCAACACATTTGTTCACTTATCATATTAGTAAGAAAAGGTTGTCTTACTAATATTTTATCCCCCTGCCTTCTACGTACAAGATGTCTACCGGAAATACGCCGGCCCCTTCCTGACCTAGGTTCACTAGCGTCATTGAGGTAAAAACTCACCTTGAGCACCCAAATTCAAACACTTTGGTACCTCCACTGCCGGCGCCCATGAGACCAAAGAGGTCAACTTCCGGCCAAAATTATGTGGCCGTAAAGATCGTGGGCTAAAACTTCTCACCATATTTTTATTTTGTTCACTTATCATAGTTATGTACAGACACCTTTGTCTTGAAATGGTCATGTTTATCATCTAACTTCTCACATGACGTACTAAACCCAGCTTGCCTTGGTTGAAAAGAGAAGAGAAGAAATGGTTAAGAAGAAACACCAGTTGTACAATAAAGCTAGAAACAGTGGTGTAGAGGAAGACTGGGGAAAATATAAAGTAAAAGAAAAATACTCAGAAACTCTTACGTCAATCCGAACAAACCTTCTTGAAAGAAACTCTAGAAGCTAGCCTCAAGAACAATAACCGAAACACATTTTGGAAATATATTTTAAATGCAGAAAACAAGATAATATCGGAGTAAGCCCCCTTAAGAACGGTGGAACCCTGTTTACAGATAGCATGGATAAAGCGGAAATATGAAATAAACAGTTTCAATCAGTCTTCACTAAAGACGAAACTAGTGAAACTATGCCATCTCTATTACATGAATGTTATCCTATTATGAATAGCTAGAAAAAGGAGTTGAAGCGCTAATCCATAAACTTAAACCTGATAAAGCCAGTGGACCAGATAAAACACCTAACAGAGTTTTACAACAGTGCTCCAAGGAATTAGCTCCTGGACTAACTCATATCTTGATGCAATCCTTATCTACAGGGGTAGTGCCCGAAGGTTGGAAACAGGCAACCATCGCCCCCATCTTCAAGAAGGGCAGTAGACAGCTAGCCAGTAACTATCGCCCAGTCTCACTAACCTGTGTGTGCGCGAAAATAATGGAACACATTATCTGTAGCCACTTAATAAGACATCTTGATAACCATAATATACTCACTGACTTACAACACGGCTTTCGTTCCAATTTTTTACACTCATGTGAATCCCAGCTCTTAATCACAGCACACGACATCATGGAGATGCATGATAAAAAACAACAAATTGACTTTAGTAAGGCTTTCGATACAGTCCCCCATAAAAAGTTATTATACAAACTTGAAAGCTACGGTGTCAACAATGAGCTCCTAACATGGATTAATTCTTTTCTAACTAGAAGAACCCAATGTGTAGTAGTAGAAGGTAAATCATCTTCATCAGGAGTCTGTTGAGTCAGGAGTCCCCCAAGGGACATGTTTAGGACCAATTCTCTTCCTTATTCATATCAACGACCTACCCCTAAGAGTCAAGTCAACAGTACGATTTTTCGCAGATGATTGCTTACTCCACAGAGCGATAAACTCATTCGAGGATCATAATCAACTTCAATCCGATCTAGAATCATTGGAAATTTGGGCTAAGGATTGGGCTATGTCATTTAATGCTGAGAAGTGTATGCTGAGCAGAGGGAAGAAAAGTAAACATTATTATCAAAAACTGTGTAAATTTATCTTTATTAAAACATCAGGTCAGCTGAAATGGGAAGAAAGATTGGGACGAGAACTTCCACAGACGGAATGGGAAAATATTAACTTAATGCCCAATAGATGTACACAAAGTGTGAATTTGAAATATTTCCAGTACAAAGTCACTCAGAATATTCTAACAACTAATAAATATCTACATAAAATTGGTTTGATTGATTCACCACTATGTACATTCTGTAAACAGACACCTGAATCTGTCCAACATCTACTGTTTGAATGTGACATTGTATATGGAGTGTGGAGAGAGTTAGTAGCATGGCTTGGAACTTTGTGTGAGGGAAATATCGAATTAAAACTGGAATATATCCTTTTGGCTTCAAGGGAAAAAATAATAACCCTCTAAATGTAATCTGCCTGATTGTTAAAAAACCCCATCTACAATATGAACAGAAGAGATATTAAGCCAAATTTAAATCAGATTAAAAATGAAATAAGAAGATACTACAAATCATGTAGATACATTGCTTACTCAAACAATGAACAAACCAATTTTTTTGCATTCTGGTCATCCCTCCACACCCTATTATCATAGCTTTAAATAGTGATTTTGATTGATCTCCTAAAATCAATCCTTTACAACCTTGTCTCCTGAAATCAGGGCCATACAGTTGAACACTGTACATTTTGTCTTACATGCAAATTGTCTCATATTCATGCTTGTGAATTTCTTGTTGTGTGATTTTGTATTTAGCCATGACATGATGTGTACATGTAATATGTCTTCTTGGGAATAAAAAAAAAAAAAAAAAAAAATAAATAAAAGAATATACTGTAGTGTTGAAAATGTGAAAGGAAAACAACAAACCAGATAATCTGAAGTTGCGAAAACCTGTTGATCCAAATTAGATTGGTTATATCCTGACAAGTTACAGTGTTTGACATATTCTAAAAGCATCACATACGTCATATAAACAATTCTAAGTAAACTCCTAATATAATAGAAGCCAAACAACACTACAACAATAAGGATGCAAAGAAATCCTGTAAATTAATTAACGCACAAATATATGCTATACTAATGTATGTACACTAATAAATGAAAAGGGTTGCTTAGTTGTTGATTTAATAGATATATAAATTGACAATTCAAAAGGTTAAAAACTTTTTAAAAAAAATTATATTAAAACTTTAGAAAATAATTGTGATATTTTGAATGAAAAGATCATTTTTTTGTTACAAATAGCTGACTGGTTTAATTTTGATTTTCCCCACCCCATTTACTTATACAGAACAAAGTTTTCATGTACCGAGCAGTTGATGCATTTTCTAAAAGAGAGAGATCTTTTTTTATCCCTTCAATTTTTTCTTATATATTAGATTTCAAAGACAATCGAAAATCTCGAAATAATCTTTCATGAAACATTTTCCAGTTCCAACAATTTTTTTAATTTATTAAGATCTGAAAGTTGCATGAGACAAATCTGATTCAAAGGTGTAAACTGGGTTGAAGAGATCTAAAAATAGAAGCACATCGTCCATCATCCATCATAACAAACAAGAGTTACTCCCCTTGAATGCGGCCGGCTTCGCTAGATGTCGCTGTCACGAGTTGTCAATTTCACTGCACGAGGTCAATTTACTTCCTTCTTGAGTTCACTGTCAGAATGTAATCGAAGCACTGGACTTATTTTCTCTTGATCGGTGTGAAATTTAAAGGTAAGAACTAATCAATTATTCCTGAATTCAAACTTATAGCTGAGATAGTTCATTTGACTATTTCGTTGACATTGGAAGTATTTGTAAACATAAAAAACAAAACAAAGGCATCGAAAAACTTGTAAAGTTTTTGACGCAGTCGTCTCGTTGAATAGATTGCTGAGCTTCGTCCAATGAAACCGATCGTCGATTTGACTTCCTCATTTAGTTATCTCAGCTTCTGTATCGAAGAAGAAATTCATCTGATGGCTTTTACACTTTACTCTTTAGCTTCTGTAGTAATTTGGTTTCATCTGAGTCACTATAATGATTAGAAAATCAATAAATGCACATTAACATTTATAATGCATGTCCTTTTGATTTAGCATCGGATTAAGATAATGAAATGATAATATTTTGGGAGATTTCTATATTAGATAAATTGTTATTTAGATTTGAGTACAGTTAGACTTTTAAAAGTAAATTAAGGATATTTTCAAAAGACTTAGTAAATGATGCACTTTGATTTACTTTAATTAGGATCACAACCCATTTGATCACATAACTTTGATTGTTATTTTGATAAACATTAATTTGCATGATTGAACATCTTCGGACATCTCATGAATTATCTTTTAACAAGAGCCACCGTTTTGTGTCCTATGTTTGTGAAGAACTTCATTTGGTTCATGACTGTGATGCTATAACCTGAGTGCGATGTTATGAGAGGAGGGTTAGTTCTATCAGCTAGGGTATTTTATGTAGAAATGAAATTTGCTTGTGCTGTCTTCTTTATCAAGTTGTCAAATAGATGTCATAAAAATGTGACATGTTTCAACTTGGTGGTTTTGCAATCATGTACTATGATCATCAGGGATAAATTTACCTGCAAGTCCTGCTTCAAATACTCATAAAATTTAGGAAGGACTCATAGAAATTTAAGCTGTGAGTCCTGGGATTCATATTATTTTTGTGATACCATGTGCTTACTTTTTAAAGGACTCATTAAATCAGTTTGGACTCACAAGACATTTTGGTAGCGAGTCCCTTGACTCAGAGGGTCATATGTGTAGGATCAAAACCGAGCCAGAGGTGTTGTTGATAATGTAAGCCCGCGGCAGAGGGAAATTGGAAAGGGCCAACAGGCCCGCCCCAATTTCCCGAGGCTGAGGGCTTACATTATCAAACAACACCGAGGGCGAGGTTTTGATCTAACTTATGAACCGAGATAAACCGTAGTTACAAAATAATTTCAATAATAAGTATAGAAGTGGATTCATTGATTTTTACTGGTAGGGAATCACCATGAGCAAACGGAGAGCACATCCGCGCTCCGCACGTGCTTTGCGCTCGCTACCCAAGCCGAGAGCGTGAGATGCATGCACTATCTGCCTCGTGAAGTTCACATGATTGTCACTGTGGAAAATACATCTTTGTTCTCGTGGGCCTTTATAGCCGAGTTGTCAAAGGCGCCAGTTTAGTAAGCGAAAGGTCCAGAGTTCGAAACCAGGCATGCGAACGTTATATTTGTGATTTGTCAAAAATGTCATATTTTGTAATGGTATTTATTCGAAGAAGGACTTTGAATCAAATTATTTCAAAACGTGTATAATTCCCCAATCAAAGTAAATTTCCGATAAATTCTAGAGTAAGCCCCGGGCATTCCTAGAGAAAGCCCTGGGCATTCTTGGAGAACGCCCGGCAATCTGACAATAGAGGTTTATCCGGTAAAAGAAGAACCTAATAGAACAATAGAGTGACGTCACTGGAGGTTTATAAATCTGTAGATTGATCACTGGGATCATTCATAATTATAATGTCACATTTACTGTATCGCGATATGTATCGTATCATGGCCTTAGTATTGTGATACGTATCGTACCGTGAGGTGCCTGTATTGTGATCGACATCCCTAATCTTAACATACACTAAAATGTCCTTTTGAATTTCGTTTCCCAATAATTATAGTTTGATAATTTCATCATCATTAAAAACTTATATAATTACAAAACAAATTATTGCATCTATTCTGGAAAATGAAAACTATTTTCATATCAAGTTTCTGTCCTAAACTCTTAGGTAAGTAGACGATTGCTCAAATTATTTCCATTAATACTACTCATGGAGGTATAAACAAAAACAGGCTTAACCTTAAACCCAAAAGAGAACAAAAGATAACTCATGATAAGGATCAATGCCCTGAGGCCTTACCTCCTGGTGCATCATGTATAATGATATAGTGAAGTGTTTACACTGAAAATCCAAAAAGGTGACATGCTTTGAGTTTTGAAGGGGCAGTAGCACGTTTTTTGATAATTTTATATTTCAAATATTTCACTGATAAATGTAAGTTAATGCTAAATGTATTAATTTGACAGTATCAAAATCATATCACACAAGCCAATCATCCATAGTCAGAGGACAAAGATTCACATTAAATCCAGTGACGGCCATTTTGTGTGAACACCTTTAATTCATTTTGTGTAAGAAAAGGGAATCGCATGGCTTAACTTTGCGTTATATATCTGAATTAGTACTGCGACATACAGTTTAAATACATTGTCTTTCAATTGGAACCATTAATTTTCATTTTCGTGACACCACCTTATAGTCCCCATAAAAACGTGCTACTGCCCCTTTAAAACATTTCTTAAATTTTTTCCACGCTGCTAATGGCTGCGATATTTCCCAAGCGACATAAAACAATAACTCTCTCACTTAAGTTTGTGTATCTGCAATAATTAGAATTTATTGTAATTTAGGGTCATTGTACAGTCAAATTATCTCATTTTATATATAATACAAAGTTGATTTTATTTGTGAGAATGGAAATTAATTTGATAGAACTATTTTAGTGCAATAAGATGTGAGTTATTTAGGACACAAAAGACATTTTAGAATTGATTTGTAATATTCCATGCAATGTTTCTCAATCTTCCAAATATACATTTAATCATCCCCATCAAATATTTCTAGCAGCAATTTGAACCATATACATTCATTGACCTGTTATAACCTACAAACGTAAATTGTTTACAGACAGAATCTGATACAGTGACCATAGTTATTTCCACAAGCTGCAATTTTTTTACAAATAAAATATGTATTTAGATGTTATTGTCAACCCATTTGAGATTTTGTTAAAAATCTGAAAGCTGATGATTCCATCACAACAACAAATAAGAATGTGTTCATTTATCAGAAAATTTATATTTTCAAAATATCCCTTTATTGTTGACAGTGAGGTATATACCATTGTCACCATATTAAATCTATGATAATTTTATTTAAAGTTAAACTATAACATGGAAAGATATCATAAGTTTTTTTGACATCACAAAAGCAACAAGATCAACACATCAATGGCTATTTAAATTTCATTCAAAAATGTTGATACCAGGTTTTCCTATAGTATCATGTTATATTTTAGTTCATTGTTAATACATTTTCCTTAAATTTGATCTATAAAAGGTATAAAGTTGATAAAATAATAACCATAGTATAAAAAATAGAGATAAGTGATACATTGTTAAATCCTATTGGTTAAACAAATGCTGTGTCATATATTTCAAATGTGCACAAGTGTTCATTACATGTTTGCACTCATGTTTCATCATCAGAGATGTCAAAGAACAAATGATGTCAATTGGAGGGTGTTGTTTTTAACTAATGTCTAACTCTTGCTTAAATACTTAACATAAACTATTCACAATCATTGAAATGGACACTTTGTCTGGAAATTTAACTTGTCCTTTGGACTGCTAGTAAATCAACTTTCTGCTAGCCCTTCATAATTTCTACTAGCCATGGCCTAGTGCTAATATCAAAATCCTGCACATAATTAAATTACCCCTTAGAGTAATGCTTATTGAAAATTATTGTACAAGCGGCACTATTGCATGTACAATTAAATTTAACATTTTCTCGTTATGTGACTTGCTCATTGTCATGGATAGACACCATGGGTGGGAATGGTGCATTCATCTTCAGAAATTAAAGATGCTGTTTCATACTTGCATGCTGTTCAGGCTGAAATTTAGCTATTGAGAAAAGGAATACATCACTTTGTAGAAAAATCTTTCGTCGAAATTTTGATATCATATTTAGATTGTTTAATCAACAATAACATACTTATTTCGACGCCCAAAGCACAATACCCCTTGTAGAAAGGGCATAGCATTTGACGACCCGCTTTCGGTGACGTAATCATTAGCCTATGCATGTAGGATTTACGCCGTGTCACAACTAGCGTATTTGCGTTCGATGGGTATCAACTTTGGCAGCAACGAATACCTTTTTCGGAGAAAAAGAAATAAAACTAGTCGTGCGCGACAAAGACGGTTTTCAAGTGTATATTTAGAGACCGGAAGTTGTGAGATGGCCATACTTGATTCGCCTTTATGTTGGCTGCCGTTGCCGTAATTTTGGTAAATTATCTCATATTTAATGAATTTTGGTCCGATTTTCCCTAGGTTGGTCGCAAATTTTTTCTAAAAATACAACGAATACATTAAAAATACTTTTAAAAATATTGCAAGTATGATACAGCATCTTTAACAACAATGAGGGAAGTTTGGCAACTTTAAAAGTTTATTATGCAGAAGGGCACTGATTATTTACACTTTTGTAATTGGAAACAGGAAGAAAAAGTTTTTAAAACTACAGTAAAAATTTATTTAAACTTAAGTAATTATTTTGATGACAATTTCAGAGATTTGAAAAGACATCTTTGACAGTGGGGCATTTTCAGGCTTTGAATATTTTTCTGAATGAGCAATGCTCTTAACATCAATGGTAAATTTCAAATTTGCAAAATGGTTCATCTCACCTGCCTTTCCTCAACCCTGTACTTAACAATAAATGGATAATCAATTCTTTTGAAACGTAATTTGCCTTTATTAACAGTTTCTCAAAGGTGATGGATTCGGTCATCTTGCCATATTTATGTCGTACATTCACTGAGTAAACTTGCGCCTACTGTTGACTTTTCTAGCTCTATCTTGTGTAAAACAAATAGGTCTCCCCTTCAACCAACACTCATTACCAAACACATGGTGGGTTGTTTCATTAAGCTGGCTTAATCTTGACTTGAGAATGTTTGGTTTTGAAATATTTAAGTTTGATTTTGAGGGTAAATATGTTGACAGTTAATATTTTAATTGAATATTTACATTTAAAAAGAAATGTAAGTGAAACTTGAAATCTTTATTAAGCTGGTATAATCATGATTTAAGAATGTTTGGTTTGAAATATTTATGGTTTGATTTTGAAATGTGAGTGATACTTGAAATCTTTATTAAGCTGGTATAATCATGATTTAAGAATGTTTGGTTTTGAAATATTTACGGTTTGATTTTGAGGGTCAATAATTAATATGTTGACAGTTAATATTCTAATTGAATACAGTAGAACTCGGATATAACGAACTCCAAGGGACCAAAGAATTTAGTTCGCTATATCCGGTGTTCACTATACGCACATAATTTTAATGATATTATAAAGGGACGGGACTTGAAAATTTGTTCGCTATATCCGAGTGTTCGCTATATCCGTGTTCGCTATATCCGTGTTCTACTATATTTACATTAAAAAAAGAAATGGGAAAGATACTTGAAATCTTTATATTTATCTTATATGTTGTGGGGAAAGTAGTATTCTTGTTATAAAAAAGTTGTATTGTATTTTTGGATTCCACTGTATATGACAGTGTTTTGTTATTGAACTTTTCCCAGTTGCTTTAATTGGGCAGGAGTATGGACATGATAAAACATTGTTAACACAAATATGACGTAAAGCAGTTTCCTCTTTGTATAATAACTTTAAGGACTTCTGATAATCATGAGTAATGATATAATTGACATTAGAAAAGGGCATAAGTTGATATGAAGTGGGGTTTATCCTCGGGGGAAATGTAGAATTTTTTTTCAGTTTTAGAAAAATGATATTTTTTCAATTTTCACATCATAACAACTTGAGTCAAGTGTCATGTTATTGTTTGATAGAGTTGTTTTCTCAGAAAGCTACTTTCCTTTTCACACATTATCTGACAAAATGGCAGATGATATTTTTGGGATTTGTACAGATAATAATGTTATGCAATAATTGAGCCAAGGTATCTATCCTAAAAAACAATGCAATAATGAATGAACAATTGGAAATATATTCGAATTTTGTTTTCTCTTTTAAAATCAATTGGTATAATACTTTTGAATAAATATTGGTCAAAAATAATTTGACCAAGACCATATCATTCGTAGCTTCCTTCATAAGTTTTGAGGAAACGTACAGAGATGACAAGTTGTTGTAACATTAAACAAGGAGGCATTGCGTATTATTTCTCGCCTACCATTCCCGTCCAATAAGGATGCTTCCTCTTCCCTTCCTGTTATCATCTCTCTAATTACGATGTTCATGTCAAAGGTCGCCTCTAGCAAATGGGGAGTCCTGGCTTGGCCAACGAGGAAGTTCGAACCTTTATTCTCGTGGATGTTTATTTCTCGTAGAGAGTTTGGCGTGGTTTTATTGCTAACAACCCTCGGCCTGTATTGCAATTACTAATTAATCTGAAGGAGATATTGTTTGAGGCAAAAAAAAAAGACTTGGATTTACTCTTGTGTGTGAGCTTATGTTTTTTGGTGAGTACTTTTAGCTATTTCTTTGTTCTAAATAATATTCAAGAGGTAGTGACTCTTTGAATTATAAAAACAATCTAATGGATAAGCAACTTCATTTGACATAGAGTGTTAATGTCCTACCAGTTTCCTTTGAATAAACATCAGTTCAGACTAGATGTCTTGTCATTAATTTTATGAATTTTATGACTAAATTATGAGTCAGTCTTTAAGTTCCGGTACTTTTTGGAACAAGTAAGTTTTGTATTTCACACATTTCTTGATTAAATTCACTTCCTAGTTAATTCCTTGTGGAATTCAGTAGACAGTAAGTTGTGGTTATTTGATTCAAATGAATCACATACAATAATTATATATTGATGTATTTGTGATATTTCAGATTTTGTTTCATTGGTAAAAATTCAGTTATATACATATTATTATACCGGTAGTTATAAAAGACACTCAATTAAAAACATATTGATTTGAATGTTATTTATTATGATTTTATAATTATAATAATATAATACACAAGGGTGTGGCACCCCTTTTTTCCCACAGGGGTACTAAGTTCTTTTACCTTTTCACTGTCTCTTTATGACAAGGCAATCATGAATATGATATAGTAGAAAATGGCCTTGATATTATCCATTGCTTAAAGGGGCAGTAGCACGTTTTAGGGGGGATATTAGGTGATGTCAGGAAATTGAAAATTAATGGTTCTAATTGAAAGACAATGCATTTAAACTAAATGGAGCAGTAATAATTCAAATATATAATGTATAGTTTAGCCATGCCATTCCCTTTTCTTACACAAAATGAATTAAAGGTGTTCACACAAAATGGCCGCCCATGGATTTTAGGTGAATCTTCATACTTTGTCCTCTGACTATGGATAATTGGTTTGTGTTATGAGATTGTTGACACTATCAAAGTAATACATTTATCATTAACTTACAATTATCAGTGAAAATTTCAAAATATAAAATTATCAAAAAACGTGCTACTGCCCCTTTAATAACTGGTCTAAATCTTTGAACACAGTTTCATATGCTCTCAAACGTTTGAAACATTTACTCTCAATGAAAAACTTAGTTCAACATTGTAACAATTGCTATTCTGGAAAATAGGACACAAAGTCAAACATAGAATTTTTATGGGACATCAAATGTAAACATTTGGAAAGCAACAAATCAATTAAGCGTAAAGAATATACATTTTGATCAGCTGAGATATGAAATAAACAGCAAAGATAAACAAACACTGCAAATATATCAACATCTGTCACCAGAGAAAAACATTGGGCTTTTAAGATAAATTTGCTGATAGCTCATTCAAATACTTTTTTATTTTGCCCAAAAATTTTTTTTGGGAAATTTTGTCGTTCTTTAATAGTCAAGGATGAAACTTTTTATTTCATGAATTTAAGAAATTGTAAATAAGGGTTGTTGTGGTTGAAAAATTTATGTTGTACTCTTACAAATTTGTTTTGAGAGATCATGACGTAGTTAATAAACAATGGTTTTATAGAAATATGTTTTACAACCCCTTTGATCTTTCTAATGTTGAAAACTGTAAATATGTTAACTTACTAATATTTTTTTTATAAAATCAAACATGATGAAAAAAATACTCCTATCAAAAATGAAACAAATGAAAAAGTTAAAATTAAATTTTTAATAAAGAGGACTTTTAATAAGAAAAATTAGTTTTATGATCACAGTTTAAGGATTGGTTTTGTTCGAGAAAAACATTAAGTTTGTGCCTTGAGTAAAATAGCAAATGGTAAGCTTTTAAAAGTTCAACCCAGTTCAAAATCATTAATAATCAGTATTAGTCATCGTGAGCTTCCCAATTTGTTTGATCATCATTTGATTTGTTAAATTTATCACGATATTAACAAAGAATTGATTTTCCAAAACATGTCTGAAATACAATATTTGTATGATATCTTGAATAACCTAATGTCAGAGCAGTGATATAGAATAAGAGGTGTAAGACCTTATTTTGAATTCTAAACCCTTTCAGCCATAAGAAACCATACACAGATATGTTAGAGGTGAAATTGATAATTTTTAAATTTAAAAACAAGATTATGAAGACAAAAGTGCAATAAATGTTCGATATTTAAAAAAATATTATCAATCTAAACTTTTGCAAGCTTTGAAAAAGAAATCCTGAAATAAGGTCCAGCCGACATGATTACTCAACAACACATATATGTTATAAGAACATTTTACAATATTGATTCAATTGAAGTTTATATTCAATATTCAAAGTGTATATGTGAATTATGCCTCCCCTTTCCTAGTCTAGTTCTTCCTTTGTAAACTATCTATGCCTGAGCACTGAAGCATAGCATGAACTAGGAAGTTATATGAATAGCTTAGTAAGTTGTCCTTTACAAATCTGGGTTATATATATTGGCTGTTATTCATATGTAACTTACTGTATGCACAAGTGAAATGTTCTCGAAGCGTCATTTTGAAAGAGTGATTGTCCGCACAATATGTCTTTTTGATAGCTGTTAATGGCTAAGATTGCCCTAGTGGCCTTAAATTCAAGCTTTCTCACTCACTTTGTATCAAATTTATTCTAATATATATGTGTCATTTAGTATCAGTGTTATTGACAAACATGTCTATGTCACTGCGAACTAAACAACACCCAGTCTTTGTGTATTTTGACTGACGTAATATGGTGTATGTGTACCTATATTTATATACAGTTACTATGCTGGACTATCTTTTAATGAGAATGAAATCCATTTGAATATGATTAACCATGTGAAATAAAACATTTTGAAATATTGTCTCTGCTCAAATACAAATTTATTTTATCTAGGTTTATCTCCTCCACAATGGTCTGACAACAGTTTGTTTTTTGGCATGTTCTTACATTGGCTTAGGCAGCCAATTACTAGGCCTTTGGCAAAAGTACGCCTTGGTCAATTAACTTCTTCAAACCTGTCATTCTACTTGATAGTTGCAACCCTTTTTTTAAAACGGGTGATCTATTAAGTCAACTAATAGTTTTTTTCTCTACTAGACTGATAACTGAACATGCAACTTTTCTTGTTGTTGTCAGACCATCTGAAGGGATAACCACTGATGAAATTTCCCATTTGGGGCAATATGTTAAATATATATTTCTCAGGGCATGGTCAATTACTTATTGGTCTGAAATTCTCAACAAAAAAATTCTCTTTTGTCAGTTGCAATCCTTGCTTATCTGTTTCTGTGAATTGTGGTTCCTATAAACTCGGAATTGTGGAGACGGAATGTATCTGCAAGCAGAAGTCGAGGTGCAATTTTTCAACTTAGGAAACAATTTAGAAGTTGATGTAGACTGACATTTAGTCTCAGGAGTAATTTTTTTCAATAATGACAACATTTTTGAACAATTCATGTATTAAAACAAAAAAGAGTCCAGAAGATGCCTGAACTCGGTTAAGTGATCTAGAATTGCTATACTTTTGTAGATTTGGTTGGTTGTCAATTTGATAATTTTACTTAAGGGTCTAGATGACAGACTGAAGTTGATATGATGATGAAATGCTTACTGGTATTGTATGAATTCACAAATTCTATGTTGCAAGGATATGTAAATGCTGTTTCCAAACTGTTGTCACTGAACATGTTTTAAGACAGTAAAGTATATGTGCTTTCAGTGAATATAACACAAAGGTTTTAACTATTGCTATGTCTTAAAAAAATATAAAGTCAGCACTTTAAAAGTTACTTTGTCATATTTGTGAAATATTGATGAAAATAAACAAACATATTATCAAAAGTAACCAATCTGGCTTTGAACACAGAAACTCTTTGCAATTCTGCCTTTCTATTAAGGGGCAGTAGCATGTTTTTAGGTGATGTCAGTGAAATGAAGTTAAGAAACGTGTTACTGCCCCTTTAATGTTCATTCCTATTGTTATATCATCCTTCTATTTCATAGAATGAGGATGGAAATTCTAGAGCTCACTTAGGATGATATGAGTTGAATATCCTATCAATCCACTTGTTATTAGACTCCTGACGTGACACTTGTAGAAGTAATAATGTCTCCATTTTAGCCAATCAACAGTTTGTTGAATCATGGGATGGATTTTCAGTATTTTATCTTGAAGAGCCAATTTGTGAGTTTTTGGGGTCACACACACATGCAAAACGTATCACAATACTTAGGTCACGATACGATTCGATACATATCACTATACACTAAATGCATTTATCACAAATTCATCGATCTAACTTTATTATATTTAACTTATATTATTATATATATATTATTTCTAATTTTTAGTTTCCAACAGTTTAAAAATATTTAAGCATAATGGATTTATTAATGACCCAAAAATATTCAGCCCTATTAACCAAAATCAACTTACATTTGTACACAATCAACTAAACCAGTGTGATCTATTCAATATATGCAGCCCGACTAGAGATATAGGTTAAACAAGTTTGCTTACAGATATGAATTTAAACAGCATATACCGGTAGATAACTTATGATAACTGAATAAATGATGTCATATGACCTAGATTTGACATGCACATGTGGGTGATAAGTAAACCAGGAAGAAGAATGGATGTATGAAATGAGTCACTTCAGATAGGAGTTCAATTTACAGTTTCAATTATAACTGCAAGTAGGTTCAAACTTGATACTCATAATAGTTAAAAATTAATGATTAACTGATGTATTATTTTGTGCAATTTAGAATTCCAAAATGAATTTCATTTCAGGCCGTAATATGTGATAATGAATTTCTATTTTGGAGATCATTATGATGCAACTTTTAAGAAACCCTTTACACCCACACTTACAAGCCAGAAATCAGACTCAAAAATTTGTTTGTTAATGGTTTCTTAGGTTGAAAGTTAATTTTCATTGACAGAAGGTAGACTGTTTGGTCAGACACAAGATCAAAGCTTTAAGGAACTACAGTGTAGTTGTTAAACTCTTCGTCTCCCCCTGTCACCTCCCTCCCTCTCTTCCTTCATCAGTCAGACACTAGATTAAAATTTAGAAGAAACTAGTTGAAGAGCCAACCCCTCACTTCTCCCTCTTGATCATCCCCTCCCCCTCTTCCCAACTCATAATTACAGGAACTAGCTGGAAAGCTACCTCCCACTCCCCCTCCTCTTCATCAACCCTGCCCTCCCTCGGACCTCTCACCTCAACCCCCCAAACCAACCCCCCCCCCCCCCCCCTCCCCCCTCACCAATCTGTCAGAAACTATTTAAATATAAGTCTAATTTGAAAGGAGTTAATGGAGAACCACCCCACTCCACCCCTCTCTTCCTCTCTTTCATTCTCCCCCATCCCCCACCACTTTGTCAGAAACTATTTTAGTTAAATTTTAAAGGAACTAATTGCAGGGTCACCCAAACCTCCCTCTCCCCAAATTCTCCTTCTCCTTCACCTCTCCCCCTCTCTTTCACTCCCCCTCATCCCCCCACAACTTTGTCAGAAACTATTTTAATTAAATTTTAAAGGAACTAATTGGAGATACACCCCCTCCTTCTCCCTCTCCCCAAATTCTCCTTCTCCCTCACCTCTCCCCCTCTCTTTCATTCCCCCTCATCCCCACTCTCACTACTCTGTCAGAAACTATTTAAATTTAATTTTAAAGGAACTAATTGGAGATACACCCCCTCCTTCTCCCTCTCTCCAACTTATCGCTCACCCTATCCCCCTCTCTTTCACTCCCTACCTCTTTTCCCTCACCCCCTCCCACTCTCCCCCAAGTGTCAAGTTACTTGCCACCTGGTAGCCAGGTTAAAACAGTTGTGTTAGTCCTATCAGTTCATCTTCACAAGCATCCTCCCACAAGTTTGCTGTGAGTGATAAGATTAGCAAATAAAGTATGTGAAATGCTGGCCCAAGCTAGCTTGGGGGATGTTTGTTTTCACTTTACAATGCTGATGGATGGGCTGTGAATGCACTAGGGAAAATGCACTTAACAGATGCTGAGAATGTCTTTGGGGGGTGAGGGGGGGATCTTTGAAATTTTTGATTGAGGGGTTGTCTAGGAGAAAAGAGTTATTTACCTAAGGATGTACTTCAGCCATTAACCCTGGCTAATATGATTTCAAATGACACTTGTTCAAAAAGCGTATGTACAACTTATGTTTGGAACGCCCATTGACAGTCATGTCTAAAGTAACCTGTATTTTGTAAATGTGTTGTTAAATAAGATTCAGTTTCTTTAATAATTATTGGAAAATACATCGAAATATGTGTCTATAGCTGAAATGATTTCCAAGCTATCTGCAGAATACAGGAATAATAAATAATAACCATCTCGCAACTGCTGATTAACATGTATATGTATGGGAATTAGTCATAATAATAATGGTGATCCCCTGTATGCCATAAACGTTTAGCTGATGGATATCTCCTGCAGTGGAATAGGTACATTTATATTTCGCTCATATAAGTTGACTCTTGTTATAATTTTTTCTTTGAAAATTATTTCTTCAATTTTTCCCTAATAAATATCATATCATGTCAAAAGTTTTCTCTAGAGAGGACCAATATTTCAAATCTGAAGTTGATTAAGTCATAGAAAATAGGCATAAAATATATTGAGTGAAAACTGTTGGCAGCCATTATTATTAGTTTGAACACATTATGATAGTTTTAGATAGGAAAATAGGATTGCAAAGATCTACCAAACATGTTACATTTGTTATAGAAGTGCCACTTCTGATTAATAAATTGTCTTGTATTTGGTCAAATCAATTTCCTGAAATAACTGTTAAATCGTTCTTATGTCCCTTTATTCACAACTTTTTTACAATTAATTCTATATCAAATCAGAACTGCCATTTTGATTAATAAATTGTCTTGCAATTAAATTGTCAATTTAATTTTCTTTCAGTGTTCCCTGAAATTACCTTAAAAGTTCTTAAGCCCCTTTATTCACAACATACTACAATCAATTCTATATTAAATCAGTAGCTCAACCAAGCTCAACTCTTTATGTCCCATAAATTAGCAACAAAATTCTGATTTTTGTTAATTCGCCACTAACCATTATTTTACATTGTTTTAGATAATAGCAAGACTTTTAATCTGAATTCAGCCTGTACCTTGTGTTAAAATACTTATGGAGCAAATCCTTTTAACAGCTGGTACAGTTGATTTGTTTTCAGTTTGGTGCAACATGTGAATAAGGGTTTTCTTCATCAGTAACACATACCATGTTTCAGTTGTTGTTTCATATTCATTGCTAAATTTTTTAATTCATTTTTTAATTTTTTTTTAATTATGTATTCAGTTTATGGTTTGAAAACTCAAAGTTGTATATGAAAAAAACCCAAAAGTTTTGTTCTGTCAAGACTTTTTCTGTATGAACCCAAAAGTATCAAACAATTGCCAATACTAACCTAACAACTAACCTGAACTAACAAAAGCATTGAAAATAAGAAATGAAGTGTTTTGATGGCAAGGTAACTAAGTTATATTATCATTTAATTACCCATGTGATATGGGGAGGGGTATCAGGTTTTATCAAAGATTTGGGGATCCATCATATTTCTAAAACTTTCTGACTAAAAAAAACCCAAAAGCACTTTAGCCCATGTGTCCGTAGTGCATATTGCCTAGTGAATGCTAAATGCACATTTAACACTTAACATAAATATAGTAGAAGTTGATTGCATGTATGCTTAGAGCGCAATGCGTATATGTAATGCTTAGTGCGAATCATGAAATCAACTTCTACTTAAGTGTTAAATACGCATTAAGCATTCAACTACTATAATAGTGTAAATTTCAATACACATTACACATTGACATATGGAATAAATGCTCATTAATTTTGGAATGTCTCTCTAAGATGATATCATCCCTTTTCTATTTCAGCCAGCCACACATGGCCTTGGACATGTGGTTACATGGTGACCTATGAACTCGTCAGCTGTGGCCTTTGACCTCTGCAGGACAAGCTCTGTGATCCTTTGTCAGATGACCTTGTGTGACCTTTGTTAATTATCTGACCTCAAGAACCTTGAACTTAGCAGAGATTATAACAAGGTCAAAATGGGGTGTCTCCAATCAAAACCATCCGGGTTTGACGACCCAAATTCTATTGGAGACACTAAACTTGAAAATTTGGACAAGCAGAGTAAAAAGAAGTCAAGAAACAGTTATGATAAGGATCCAACCTCCCTTTCAAAAAATAAATCAAGTTCAGCTTTCGGTGAGTATAGAATTTCTTTATCTTGTATGTTGCTTATCACCACCAAGTAACCGTGCAAATACCTTCTTGAGCCTGATCTGATAGGGGTGTAAGTCGTCTGTCATCCAGACCCTAAGCAAAAATAATCAATTGACAACCAACCAAGTCTACTAAAGTATAGCAAGTCTAGATCACCCAGCTTTAGACTGAAGTTAAAGCATCTTCTGGGCTCCAATCTGTTATAATACATGAATTGTTTACAAATATTATCAATATTGAAAAAAATACTTCTGAGACCAAATGTTAGTCTAGAGTGTAAGGGGTGAAAACTTGCTAATTCTACCACTAGTCTATTTTGAAGGGCATTTTATATTAACATTAAAAATGGATTTTCTTGATAAAAAATTCTGTATTGTGTAAAGACTTAATATTTCAAATTATGTAGTGATTTTAAAGAAAATAAAACAAAACTTGAATTCAGGTGTCTAAAAAGACTTAATAATGTAGTTGTAATTATTGCGTAAACTATACCTATGGATTGAATTCTCATCATCCAATATATATATATGAATATACCGGTAATAATGTAGTTCTTCTCAAGAAAAACTCAGACATGTTATTTTAATCTGAAGTTGACAAAACTTGAAAACAGGTACTTTCAACCTCAAACGCCAGAAATAACAATCGTCCAAATTTACATTTCTCCCTTTGGCTTTGGTTTCAAAACAAGTTCTTGTTCTATGCAAATTCTCAGCCTCTCTCTCGCTACACGTTAAAGGTGTCTTCGCTCCACTTGTATTTATTTATCAAATGGCTGCACAAGCTCTGGTCAACAAACTTTGTTTGTGGATGGGGATCAAGTTTTTCGACACATTTTTTCCACTTTAAAAGAAGACCTGTTTGAGTTTTCTGGTGCAGTATTTTAAAAACGAGGATGGCTGAGACCAAAAATTTTCAGAATTATTTTTTTCGTATTTTTTTGTTCAGCCTTGTCCAGATTTGGATATTTAGACCGCTTAGACTTTCCATTTTGGGTTGGTCAGGGACAAGAGATTAGGTCCGAGTTCAAATCCTTGATCAACATTTGGTATGGAAATAAAACAGGCTTTGTCCATGGACAAGGTATTTGCCTATTTAGAGTAGCTTAACTTGTTAACTCTGAAATGAGATTTCTATTTGAACAGATTAAGTTGTTTGTCCATTTTGTTTTGGTCATTTAGATTGGTCAGTTACCATTACAGTTAGTTTTACAGTTACCTTTTGATTATTCTGTGTTTATCTCTTGATTTGATCAAAATGTGTTATCTTATAAAAGTTTGAGTCAATCTGATGTATATGTTTAGTTTGCTTAGTTATAAACATTCCAAAATTATTGTTTTTCATCCTTATCTAAAAAATTAAGCTCAAAAGAAAAGCAAAGGAGATTCCATATGACATGAAACAATACTTGTTTCTAATTGTTTCTTTACTTGATTAACATGTTTCTTTTTGAAAGATAAAAAAAATTAGTTTATTGTATAATAAGATCTGCAACATAAAATCAGTGAAAAGATCCATGAATTTCAAAGGAAGGAGTATCACCATAATGTAACTCAGGGGTCGAAATTAGTCCTATTGAGGTACTAGCCATTCGGACTAGTACATTCCTAAGAGCACTAGCCCAAAGACATTCTGACTAGCCAAATACACCGATGCAATACTATTTTCTTCGGACTACCAGTCATTGCACCTTGCTAGCCCAGCATCTGTTTCACTGGCCATTGGCTACCGGGTTAGTGTTAATTTCTTACCCTGTAACTGTGAAAAGAGTAGATTATGTATTGAAAATGGTTATCTATATTTGTCAACTTAATAAAGAATCATAAACGATGGGGGGGATCAAACCTCTCTTAACTCCAAAAAACGCCCCAAAGACCCCACTCAAACCTCCACCCAGACCATTGTATTCAGTGTTGTTCCTTTAGGGCGTTCCCAGGATAATCATCCATCCTTTTGGCTTGCTTTAGATTAAAAAAAAGACACTTTTACCATTGCAAAGGGTCCCATGTGCTCATAAAAGGCTAATAAATGACCCCCTCAACCGAAACCTAAGAACAACGCTGACATAGTCTACAATGTTAATCTTGACACTGTTTTACCAAGATTTTTTTCAATTTATGTGAAAATCAATATCAATATTTATTTGTTCAACAAATCCAGCCATCTACTTGTAAAAATTTATCTGCAGTTAATAGATAAGCAAATTTCATGTGACGCTTTGATTGCCTTAAACAAGGAAGTCTTGTATTTTAGAGAATGCTATCAGATTCATCATGTTAATATCACTTCCTTCTCTGAGGTGCGTTAACAACACAACAATTTGCCTATGAACAAACCTGAAACAAGGAAGGAATAACTATAGAATTAAAAATTAATAAAATAGCTTTTATTTGGTGTTAAGTGCAATTCATTTCTTTATATTTTATTTTAAAAAGTTTTTGTCAAATAATTTTCTCAAAAAGAAATTTTGCATGATGACATTAATAATATATTTTATTTTATATAATCTTTATATGATATTTTTAAAATAATTACGAAAATCAGATTTTTCATAATGATAAAACAACAATCATCATAATTTATTGTCATTTTCATTTTGCTAACAAAATATAAAGCTTTGAAATAACTAAAGATAGCCAAACCTTGACTCTTATAAGTAACAAATTGAAATATGAATTATCTTTCTTGATAACAATTATGACAAGGAAATATTTTGAGATTTTGATCAGCTATATATGTACCATGTTGTCTCATCAAGAACTTCAATTATGCGCCGTTTTCGTTTTCTCAGAAGAAAAGGTTTGAAAAGCTACATTGGTAAAGCTTTAATTCATTATTTTTCGATGCAGTTGTTTTCACATTGTTGTGTAGTTGTATAATATTGTATTTTCTATATTTGTTCTGGCGACATATTTCCTTATTGCTTGACTTTTGATGGGATGCAATATGCACAATTTTAAAACCAGAAACTTCCATAAATCCCGAAAGTTTAAGGTCTGAATTATAGAAATTCATATTTCCTTGATCTTTTAAATTTCAACTTTTATAAATGAAAAATTGTCATAATGAATTGAATTTTTCAAAAAAACAAGATGCAAATCAAGCCTTTTTGTTTACATTTCCTTAATTTGTTTCACTGTCCTGAGTTTTTCATAAATGTTTCTAACATTTTTATTTCATCGATGATATATCGTAAATATCGCTAATTTAATCTACAAGTGATTATTACTTGTAAGAAATTATCCATATGTCGTCCTACTGTCACTATACCACCAGTAATGTATTGAAATAGAAAACCATAAAGATACGATTAATGACATTTTCATTCATCCTATGCTTTGATTTTATGCAACCTGCTAAGCAATAGTAAGCTTTTACTGACTCAAACCTGTTAAAAACACCTGCCACCTAATAAAAGAGTATTTAACATTTCATCTTTGTGACAACCTCATCACAACCAAACAATAAAACAACGAACAAAGTTGTTACAAGATTTTTTTGTTATGCTGCTAGAGGTTTATGTACTTGTTATATTGTAATCAACATTATAGGGGCACTCAGTGAGTAATCTTCCTGTAACTAAAAATCCAGGGGGCGCTTTGCAGTTTCATTCGTCCTGCTGTGACTGTGAACACTGTTATTTTCTTCTTGTTATCATATACATGTAATAATGTACATTTTAATGTTGGATGTCTCTCAAAACGGAGTGGCTCGGTTTTTTTTTTCCGTTTCTTTTAATGATGTAAATATTTTTATATCATTTGAGGTGAGACGTTAATAAAAAATCTGTCTGTCTGTCTGTCTGTCTGTCTGTCTGTCTGTCTGTCTGTCTGTCTGTCTGTCTGTCTGTCTGTCTGTCTGTCTGTCTTTTATCAGTTATTGTGCTAGTGTGTACCCAATTTAATACCGATCTGGCTTAATAAAACTTACAATAACAAATGTAAACAAAATCTTGTATATTCTTATCAAATATTTATACATATATTATAATGTTACTCAAGTTTTTCCGTATTGGTCCTGTTACAGGGCCAATACAGCAGACTGAAGACCTGTAACTGGGCCAATATAGAAAACCTTGATTTATTTAATTTATTAACTTCTTTGTGATTTACTTGCTCAACATAAGCGAGTTCATTTTCATCGAAATCAAATTTATAAATGAGATTAGTGAACCGTCATAAATTTTGAAGTTTTGAAGCGATAGCTTAGGACTTTTGCCAGTTGTGTGTATGCACATACTCATAGTAGTATTGGCCCAGTCTACTGGTATTGGCCCAGTTTGGCCTGTATTTGCCCAGCTTACCTAATTGGCCCAGTTGCCGAATCGTATACTGTAGGCCGTATAGATTGTTTAGTGCAATACCATTGATAATTAATGAATAAAAGATTTTTATTATTATGTTACAGCCACAACTTGTAAGTAAAGATTGGATAAAAAACTCCTTCAAAAGTAAAATGATTCTTTTCTATTACTTTGTAACAATTGCGAATGGATGGATGAAAGTGTTGCATAAGTAATTTCCTTTTTATCGTTCAAAGGAATTTTACTAAATAAGTTGTGAATGTTAATTCATGTTGCATATCATTTTAAGATAAGTGGTACACTTGTAGATGGCAACTGCTTTTTGTAAATTTATTCGGAGCTTGATTTTATTAATTAATCATAAGCTTAAAATCCAGATGATTTATCCTACAATTTCTAATGGCTGAAAAGTTACTTGATAGGCGCTAAAAAATACTCACTCAAAGTCATTTACATAATTTCTAGGAAGTAGCAGTGCAATCCTGCTATCTTTTTGTCACATTTTTCCTGCTCGTATCTATAGCACTAACTGTTCGAATGTAGCATAGAGTGACACATGAAATCAGTTTGATGTGCGTTGAGCCTTTTGTAAGCTTTGATTCCTCATTTGCATAATTAATGGAAATTTAATTGGTTCATCACATTGAAATTCTACTAATTATGAAATTTTTTGCTCTTTGTTACAAAACTTATTCTGGACAAAATACATGGGAACATATAATAACCTTAATCATTATATATAATCCTTTTGTTTTGTTTTACAAAATAATTTTGTCTAAGGCATATTTCTTTCACATTTGGCTTGTTTCAAAGATGATTAATTGATTGGTTGGTTGGTTGGTTCATTGGTGTGTTCGTTGGTTTGTTTGTTGGTTCATTCAATGGTTCATTCGTTGGTTCATTCAATCAAGCACTTAATCAAAAGCCAATTTTAATCCAGATATGTTGCTCAGACATACTTTGTTTTGCCCAAGATCATTGTATGTCTGTCATCAACAAACACCTTTGCCCAACATCAACTTCCTTTCGAGTATACACAATTTTGGAAGCAAATTTTGCTGCCACTAACCCATTGATTTGTCCAACACCCTATAATTATCCTTATGAGATACCTATTTACAGCTTGGTGAACTTGCACTTGGACACATAGTCACAGTATTTTGTCCAAGCATACTGCATGTTACTGCACCAGCAACTACCGATACCAGTATGTGTTCGCATGTTTTCATTTGGCCATTATCCGACCTTCTTCCAATGGATTCGTAGGTTCTTTAAGGTGCACATGCAGCAGAGGTGTAACGATACGGGAGGGTCACAATACGATATATTGTCCGTTTCCACTAATGTTAGAAGGGGGTCTCCTTATATCTGAGATATATGATTTTGGCATCAATTTGAGGATCTGAGAAAAGGGGTCGCCTAATGCACACGGTTGCCTTATTGGTTAAAATCATCCTCGATAATCCAGCGCTTTAGTTCCGTTAGATCTACATTACAAGCCCTGGAAAACTTTACGGGGTTTTACCTCAAACTCAATTACCTCCCTTTGCAATGACTCAGCTTGCGCTTGCTTTTTAACAAACAATGGGATCACTTCTTAAACCGGTTTTCTATCTCTTACTATGCCTTTCTTTCTTCTTTTCTTTCATCCTTTCGATCCCTTTCTCCAATATCTGTCTACTCTTTTTTGGATGCACCATCCACGTGTTAAATAGCTGAAAAATTGCTGACAACACCTTAAACCCCAACTCACTCACTTACGTGATGTCGCGAACGGTCAAGTTGTTTACGCACTTGGTGTCTGCGTTTTGTTTCTGATTGGATAACATGTACGTAAAGGGAGGTAATTGGCTTCGAGATAAACCCCGTAAAGTTTTCCAGGGCTTGTAGTGTAGATTTATCGGAACGAAAGCGCTGGGTTATCGAGGATGGGTTAAAATATACTGTAACAGGTTTACCCCTGGTCACAGATGGGTTCTAACAAAGCTGTTAGCGCCTCAGATTTACCTACCTGGTAGGGGAGACTACTGAGCCTAAGCAACTATTGCAATACCAATAGTCTATTGCTACATTGCGATACCGATAAGCTATTGCAGTCAACTATTGTAATACTATTGCGATAGATATTTTCTTGTTTATTTTGTTAAATTTTCAATGAAATTCAAGTGTCAAGTGCAGTTAAAACTCAAAATAGGAAAAAAGGTGATAACATACATCCATGTTTTTTTCTGAGCAAACTCCTCAATTAGATTTTACAGAAATATTATTTAAATTTTGGACATCTATTATGACAGCAAAGTTAAATGTAGCCATAAAATCAATTATTATTTTATAAAAACAATAAAATGATTGACTATTGATAGTCAAAGTGACTATTGATACTATTGCAGTAACTGGTTTATAACGTTACTATCGATAGATACTATTGAGGACACTACTATTGCGATGCATCGATAGTTCGATGGATTGTTACACCCCTACTACCTGACACCTTTACAGACTCAGCCAAAATGCCCCAAATCTAGTATATACATTTTTTTTTCTGCGTTTACGTGGTATAATTATTATCTCAATGAGGAAGTCATATATTCACAAAAGTTGGCTTCAGTAAGCCTATGAATATTGAACATAACAAATAAACAATAATGTATTTCACATTCATGAAAGTATACAAATCATTTTTTTTTTCATGTTATCTCAATGAGGAAGTCATAAAGAACAGCGGTTGGCTTCAGTATACCTTTAGTTTTTGAAATGTGACAAATAATCAATAATATATATCTAACAATCATAAGGATTTACAAATCAATTTTTTTTTGTACTTTCAAAAATGCTTCTGAATATTTAATCTAAGAAAAAATGTCATTATGCTTCTGTTTCATGAATAGATATGTCAATTTGATTTTTCATGTTGCAAAGAAGTTTTTCATTTTATGAAAAAGATATCCTTCCTAATTTCCTGCTCTATATATGCAACAATACAGTTTCCTTCCCAAAGAATGGAACTATGACAATACTTAGATTTCATGATAAGGTACATATCAGCAAATCTTTTAACAAAAATAAACATTAAAAAATTCCCAATTTAGATTTTTCTTGAAGCAGAGCAAATTACTTTTCAATAAATGACATCTTTATTATAGGTCAAAATTGACAGTACCAAAAACAAGGATGTGTATCACAATTCAAATAAAAATCACAATATGCTGAATGAGAATAGGTCTGCTTAGGAATCAGGGGCAGATAACTGACTGCTGTCTCTTTTATGAATACCACCAAAAAATAGTGGCAAGTGAAAAGTAACAGTAGTATGAATTAAAGTGACAGAATTTAAAAAATTATTTTTCAATCTAGCGATACTGTATCAAATATATATCTGCTTACCGTATTCGCCGTAATAAGCGCCCAGGGCGCTTAAAAAATTGACTTGGGTGGGCGCTTATTAAAATGATGTGTGACGAACGAAAAATAGAGACTTCTCACGTGGAACTGTGTTTAGGTTGTCTTTTTTCCAGACGTATATTATTAAAAAGAATGATAAAAGAAATTGCAAATGCTAACTTACATTGTTTGTTGTTTGTTTTAATCAGATTACATAATATTATTCTCATGAAAAACGAATGTGAATAATCAGTCGATTTTGCTGCATGTGTTTACTGGTAGAGACATATTTGTTACAAGCCTTTTCATTGGCCCAGAAATGTAGGTCAACCAATCAGCAAGTCGATTTGAAAACGATGTGTGAAACTGAAACGTGGTTGTTATAAATTCATGGCAACATATTGTCAATACAATATTAAATGTCTAAATATTCAAATATTTGTTCAACATTTTCGACATATAATATTTTTCAAAACAACATTCAGTTAATTGAAATATTTAATTATATAAAATTCGAAGAAAAAATTGCAACAATTATGATAATGAGCACAAAAAAATATTAATGATGTCATTTGTCGTCAAGAAATCACGATTGAGATTCCAAGTACAGTAAAACAACGTGCTTTCGCGACAGTATATTTGACAAATATATCTTTTAACTTTGATTAAATATTATAAATAAGTTTTGAAATATGTCATATTAAACATTTAGAATGGACAACAAGCCTTATAAAGCAATAGTTCTTGATAATATTTTGGGAATCAAATATTTTTATTCCCGATCGTTGATGCAAGTGAAGCCACATACATCGTGATTTCTGCTGAAATATAACAGTACGTTAATGATGCATGAATGTTTAAAAACAATATATTATTTTATTTTTATTTATGTACAATGTATATAGTCATTAAAAACAACAACAGGACAATGTATTTTATTTTTCAAGAAATGACATCGATGTAAACTTGTGCATTTTGCTTCCGGTGTAAACATCGCTCACTCGATTGTCTGACATCGATTGTGCTACACGCCCCAGAATTGGAGGGTGGGAATGAGAATGACCCCAACTTGCCCAACCCTGATAAATGAGGGGTGGTCTTTAGTTCGAGGGTGGTAAGAGGATACGATAAGTTGAATTTATTTACTAATTTAGTACCTCTGGTACATGGGCGGTTATTAGAGTTAATCGTAAAACCCAATGGGGGGCGCTTATTGGAGCAGGGCGCTTATTACGGCGAATACGGTATCTACATTATTGTACACCATTAATCATTGCTTTGAAATACATAGCTTCGTTAGTTTTTAAAACTTGTTCCTAAAAAATGACCAATATAAAACTGACAAACATTTTGAAAAGGCTTTTGGTTCAATCCACTTTTCTACTGAACCTACTTAAACAATCATCTATAATTATTTTGGATAATTCAAATTGATTTTAATGGCTTTTTCAAAGTGTTTTATTTATGTCTAAGTAGAACACTTAAAAAACGAATCTTCCTTGTGTACGAATGATCGCAATATGCACAATATGCATGCACTTCCTGTTTGACAAGTGTCAGCGTATAAACTGTCATCTCACATCGTAGCGCTGGTGATTCACTGTGGTGTTTTGTGGCTTGAAGGGTTGTGTAACATGTGATAGTGTGGTGTAACATGCGAGCCCCAAATTGAAACGGGCGGTACATTTCAGTTATGTCAAAAGGGTTATCTAATTCGTCATTGTTGGTAAAAATGCTTAGCTTGCAATTCATCTACAAGATGTTTGAAAAAGGGAATTTGGGGTTGAACCTTCTGAACCCTATGAACTCAACGCCTACTTAAAGGGACAGCCCCTATTGGAGTATTTTTTATGGGAAAAAAAGTTGCTTTTGTCCTTTATCTAGTTGTCAAATATAAATCAACAAATATGTTGCCTCAGTAACAAGTTTTAACCTGGTTGTGTTATGATCATGTAATAAAAGCATTATATGCATAAACTAATATACCCCCATAGGACCGGCCCTTTAAAGCCCCTAATCACTTGAGCACCGACCCCAGACCCCCCAAATCAGTAAGTCTATAGCTGATATGTCAATGTTGCATTGATCTGGGAAACTCTTGTATGATTTAAAAACTATAAAAAATTATTAACATTTTATGTCTTGGAATTTAGTGTTCATTGCTGTCACCAGCCTTTGCCTTCAGGTTTAACTTCAATACATTTCCACAATGGCTTTGCATGCATTGAAAACTGCAGGTTTCCATGGTAACACATTGCAAACTGCAGGTTTCCATGGTGACACATTGCAAACTTCAGGTTTCCATGGTAACAACTAACATAACCTAAATTTCGTTTTCTGGTACAGAAATCAAAAACTATAAAACCTAGTACAATGAAATTTGGTATGTGCATTAGTCTTTTTGGCTTTTCAACTTCTTGGGATTTTATTTTTTGGCGATTATGTTGAATTTCTGAAGGGAACAGGTTGGATATGTCATCTTCTAATGACTCTTGTTATTCTCGCAGGCCCATCAGCCAAGTTGTTGAACGCTCTGTACAACTATGAAGCTCGGACATCAGATGACCTGTCCTTCGAGAAGGGTGACCAGATGGAGCTCATTGACGACAGGTGAGTGGTCAGGGACAGGTAGATTCATTCGGTCAGCGTGTTGGACTGAGTTAACCCTATGTCCCACATTTATAGTTTCTGTCTGTATGCTGATTCATTTTGAGATTTTGAAAGTGGGTTGAGTTAAATTGTTTGAATCAGATGACTACGCTTATGTTACATTTTCACAATATATTATGTATGTAACACTAATTTTGATTGCTGTTAGTGTTTATTCTTTTGATATAACAAATAAAACCATATTTGAAACCTAAAATTCAGTTACAGGGATCATAACAGTCAACAAGTCATCTCGTTGATTGGTATATATTTGTCATCCTTATATAAATCCTATTTAGAAACTAAACCTTTTACATACATTTTCAATCAAAGTTTTTGTGAGCTGATTCTTGCTTCATGAACTAACTAATGTTTTGTGTACAGTGATGGAGACTGGTGGCTAGCTAAACACGCCAATGGAACTGAAGGCTACGTGCCCAGGAACTATGTCGCCCTGGAAAACACACTCGAGTCTCAAGAGTAAGTTCTTTACTCATTTATGTGTTTATCATTTGACAATTTCAAACTGTACTTCAATCTCTCAATCCATCAATATGTCCATTGTCCACCCATCAACCCTATCTATGTATCTGTCAGTGTGTCTGTCTGTCTGTCTGTCTGTCTGTCTGTCTGTCTGTCTGTCTGTCTGTCCCTACTTTCATCCATGCCAACCACCCATCCCAATCTCCCTCCCTCCCCATCCACCATCCATTCATCCATACCATCCATCCATCCATCTCACTGTCCAAGTTCTATCTACGTTATCATTGTAATGTCGGGTCATTAATGTTGGTAACTAAGATTCAAGCAGATATTCTAACATGACACGAAAACTAGTTTGAAAATACTGCTCTCTGATTGGTTACTCATAAACATTTTGGAGTAATTATTTCGCCGATAATCACCTCTAATTATTTACAACCGCTTCACAGTCCTCCCCGCACGCGTATACAATCTGCACTTTCTGTTTACAATAGACATGTTTAAATTTCACAACTTGTTGACATTTTGAAGCATCAACAAATTTTAATCGAATAACCAGGTTTTTTGTTCCTGTTTGAAGTGTTTCTTACTGCTTCGCGATGTAAAAACAAAATCAATGATCGCAACACCTCTCATACAGCGATTCGTCAAATGAACGGAAGCGACTTTATTCTTTAATTTCGCTGAATGCTGTCACTGCCCCTACCTCTAATTTACAAGTGACCACTTTTCCTGTCACAGTCTCCCCAACCATGACACAAAATATAACTTTCTTGACAGCTTCCACTAAGTTTGAAACAGTTCACTGACACGTAGGGAACAACTTTTTTCAGAGTAACGTCCCTTGATTTGGTCAGTCCTTGTCGCTCTTGTAGGGGTGATGGGTCGACCCATGTACTTAGGTAAAAATTCGTAACTATGACGATATTGAAAACTGTTTTCTATTTATAATGTGCTCAATAGATTACAGATGAGTCTATTTAAAAACGTGTTTTCTGTATGTAATGACATTTTAATTGTCATGTGTTCTTTATGAAAGTGGACTGTACCGTTGTTTTGCAAGTGAGTGGAACCTGTCTGCACCGGTTTTACCTAATCACATTGCTTTTGCGCAAGTCAAAATAGTTCCACCTTTTTTTACTAATTAGTCATGTTAGAATGGTGATAAATCCATTCTGTTTTTTATTTTGGGGTTGTATGTCGTGCATTCTTTACCCCTAAATAAAAATTTCAAATTTTCAATAATTTCAGAATGGATTTATCCCCTAATTACCTACTTCATCCTGTCTCAGGGTACGAACGTTACACTAACTCCACTAATCTGTACCCTGGGCTCAGAAGCTAGATTAGCTCGCGTGGCCAGACTTTAGATATAGCCAATCAAATCATTTTCTCGCCACCTTTTCGATAAAATTTCAACGAGAAAATGATTTGTTTGGCTATATCCCAATTCGGGCCGCGCGAACGAATCTAGCTTCTGAGCCCAGGGTACAGATTAGTGGAGTTAGCGTAATGTTTCTACCCTGAGACAGGATGATATTACTTACCAAAAGCCTTTGTCAAATTATCATTATGTTAATTACGTTTACCTGGTAGACAGACTTTAAACACTACTTGCTCACTCATTTTGCAGTTATTTTTTTTAAAAGATTACAAGTAAGAAGACAAAGAGACATCTAATAAAGAATATGTATTGAAAGAACTAAATGATCGTGAAACAGACTTAAAATTAAACTTTCATTTATCACCAACATTATTTTGATGTAAGAAAGTTCCAATTCTTATTTGCAGATGGTTTTTCGGAAAGATAACAAGGAAGGAGACAGAGAGACAATTGTTACTTCCTGGACTTCCTGCAGGAACCTTCCTGATCCGAGAGAGTGAAACATGCCCTGGTGCGTTCAATCTCTCCGTTCTTCTTGTCTTTTTATTCATTTCCTGAATACTTGTATGCAGTCTTATTAAAGACTTGGAATAAAATATTCAAAATATTAACTGCAAGTAGATATTGAATCCTCTACACTAGGTCTGACCGCACACTTGTACCTCGCGTGTTTAATACCAGTAAAGCGCATCCGAAACCCGGTGGTTGGCAGACCAATCACATCAACTAGCTTATCACACCTTTGGCGGCGATCATGTTCAAAACATGATTATCAGGAGTTACGTGCCCCTAGCTAGATACCAAAGGCTTTTGCCCGCAGCTTGTGATTGTTTACCAGAGTAAACGCGAGAACATGCGACTTACTGGACTGCCATCTGACTCTGTGGAGAGGATACCTATCAAAGTACTACGTTCGATTCCCATTGAGTTAATATTTTAAAACTTTCATTTCTCGGAACCAGGCAGATTTTAATCAGACTGTCTTTTATGTATTCTATCAAATTGTAACATTATGATATATTGTGATTTCTTACTCAGCTGTTGAAGATACTGCTGTAATCATTAAAGTTCTTACACATTTTGTAATAACATCACGGCCTGCCCGAATGATGTATAAATGTCACACTGATGTCAAAGTCTTTAGGCATGACATCAGAATGTTAGCACGATGGTTGTGATGGTGTTGTCTGCCAATTTCTTAAACGTCTCTGCCGATGTAGTTCAGCAGAGGGTAAATAAAAAAAAAAAATCAGTCCCTTCAATAAAATTTGTATGAAACTTGTGAATGGTATCAGTATTTAACTCACTTTCATTCATTAGATACCAAACTATTAACTTGTTTTATAAAATATGTAGATATAGGATACTTTTATCATTGCAAAGGGGCCAATCTACTAAAATATTGCCAAAATGACCCCCTTAGCTGATCACCTGTAGTGAAATGTCTGTATCGTCACAACTCTGGTGGTTATGATACAGAGAAATACCAATTCAAATATGACAACAACAGTGATTTTATGTTCTCTTCTTTAGGAGCGTATGTACTGTCAGTGCGAGACTACGATGACACGAAGGGCGACTGTGTAAAGCACTACAAGATCCGTAACTTAGACAATGGAGGTTGTTACATCACACCAAGGAAAACATTCACTAACTTATTCGAGATTGTTGCTCACTATCAAGGTAAGAATATTGTCCTGAATAGTTGGTAAAACAGAATCTTATAGTGTTTTCAAAATAAAATACTTACCTAAGCTTACTTACTTAGAAAACCCAATTTAATAATAATGATAATGATGATGATGATTATGATGATAATGACGACGACGATTATGAAGATGATGATGATGATGATGATGATTCTTTTGTTCTTTTTTTTAAAATCCAAAGATCTAATTACATTTCCAATGTAGAAATTCAAGATGATGATGATGATTCTTCTTTTGTTCTTTTTTTTAAAATCCAAAGATCTAATTACATATCCAATGTAGAAATTTAAATCAGAATTCTGATCTCAAGGGTCCTAACATCTGAAGATCCCATATTGTATATAGAAATAAAAAATTATCTGTTTTTAGTCTGAAAATCTCATTGTTGTATAAAATGTTTTTTCATCTGTTTTTGGTCTTCATAAGGGTCTGTAGACCTAATTGTAGTTTTGGAAATCTGTATCTGACCTATATTTATACATATATACTGTGATATCATTTTGTTATCAATTGAAAAACTTAATGTCTATGTCCTGGTCTGCAGGAGGGTCCGATGGTCTGTGCCAGAGTTTGGTTCAGGTCTGTCCGAAGCCGAAGCCTGTTATGGAAGATCTGTCTCGTGAAACCAAAGATGCGTGGGAGATAGATCGAAACACTCTCACACTCAACAAGAGACTTGGCGCCGGCCAATTTGGGGAGGTGTGGCGAGGTAAATTTGTGACAAAATCTTGTTTGACTATGTAAGAAAATCATTTGTGGCTTGTTTTATGTTATTACGCCTGCTACCACAGAGTCGTTGGTATATTCAATGCAGCTGGTGCCCATTCTTTTGTATCTATGCAATTCTTTTCTGAGCAAAACTCCAATATTAATTGACCCCGAAACTCTATCTAGTATACTGCTACCTCAAATGGTTTTGCATTTAAATTCAGCAGCTAAAATTTTCATAGGGACTTTCCATTAAGTTGTCCCCTAAATAGAATTTTGATTCAATTAGAGTAATGAGTAAAGGAAAAGAATACCTTGATGGATTCAAAAAGAGAAGTAGGGGACCATCCAATTTTTAGCTCATCAGGACTGAAAGTCCAGATGGGCTTATGGCATGGCCCGTCGTCCGTCGTCCGGCGTCGGTCGTCCGTCGTCCGTCGTCCGTCCGTAAACTTTTGACACTTTCGACTTCTCCTCATGAACCATACACATTAGAGAGCTGATATTTTGTGTAAAAGTACCTTAGCATATGGAGATACTAATTTGTAACTTTGGTGACCCTGTGACCCCAAATAGAGTCACAGGGGTCACAACTTTAAAAACCTATTTTCATCTTCTTCTCCAGTTCCAGAAGGACTAGAGAGTTAGAAATGATATGTGCAGACTCCTTGGCCAATGGGGATTCTAATTTGTAACTTTGGTGACCCTGTGATCCCAAATAGGGTCACAGGGGTCACAACCTTAAATACCTATTTTCATCTTCTTCTCCAGTTCCAAAAGGAGTAGAGAGTTAAAAATGATATGTGCAGACTCCTTGGACAATGGAGATTCTAATTTGTAACTTTGGTGACCCTGTGACCCGAAATAGGGTCACAGGGGTCACAACCTTAAAAACCTATTTTCATCTTCTTCTCCAGTTCTAAAAGGACTAGAGAGTTAAAAACGATATGTGCAGACTCCTTGGCCAATGGGGATTCTAATTTGTAGATTTCGTGACCCCATGACCCCAAATAGGGTCACAGAGGTCACAACCTTAAAAACCTATTTTCATCTTCCTCTCCAGTTCAAGAAGGACTAGAGAGTTAAAAATGATATGTGCAGACTCCTTGGCCAATGGGGATTCTAATTTGTAACTTTGGTGACCCTGTGATCCCAAATAGGGTCACAGGGGTCACAACCTTAAATACCTATTTTCATCTTCTTCTCCAGTTCTAAAAGGACTAGAGAGTTGAAAGTGATATGTGAAGACTCCTTGGACAATGGGTATTCTAATTTGTAACTTTGGTGAACCTGTGACCCCAAATAGGGTCACAGGGGTCACAACCTTAAAAACCTATTTTCATCTTCTTCTCCAGTACTAAAAGGACTATAGAGTTAAAAATGATATGTGCAGACTCCTTGGCCAATCGGGATTCTTAATTGTAGATTTCGTGACCCCATGACCCCAAATAGGGTCACAGGGGTCACAACCTTAAAAACCAATTCTCATCTTCTTCTAATAATAATAATAATAATAAGGGTATTTGTATAGCGCTGACTTCCACCGCACACTGACGATGCTCAAAGCGCTGACATCGTCCATATATACAAGCTAAACACTGTTCACTGTTCATATATACACAATAAGACAGAAAGTTTGGAGAACTAGATGTAGCGCTGGAAAAGAAATGTTTTGAGTCTGCTTTTGAAAAGGGGTAGTGTTGGGGCAAGTTTAAGGTCTAGAGGTAGAGAGTTCCATAATTTGGCCGCAGCATATTGAAATGATCTAGCACCGAATGATTTGAGTTTATATGAAGGAATTGAGAGGAGAAACTGATCATTGGAGCGGAGACATCTGGAGGGAGTATAAACAGTAATGAGGTCTTGTAGGTAGACTGGTCCCATCTGGTGGAGGGCTTGAAATGTTAGTGTCAGGATCTTAAACTCGATGCGTTCACGGATGTGTAGCCAGTGGAGAGATCGGAGAATAGGAGATATGTGGCAAGATGGTTTGCTTCTGGTAATGATTCGGGCGGCCGTGTTCTGTATCTTTTGTAATTTTTGGAGGAGTGTGTTGGATATGCCAAACAGTAAACTATTACAATAGTCCATTCTGGAAAGAACCAGAGTTCTCATGAGACATGCTGTTGCATCTTGTGTCAGCAGGTGGCGAATTGATCCAATGTTTCTTAGGTGAAAGTAACAGATTTTACAAATCTGTGACACCTGTTTAGCCATTGATAGGTTGCAGTCAATATAGACTCCCAAGTTCTTAAGTGAGGAGGACACTTTGACGTCTGCATTACCGATTCGAAGGTACTCAGTTTCACACTTCTTCAATCTTGAAGGTGGTCCTATGAATACAATTTCAGTTTTATCATCGTTCAACTTTAACATATTTGACGACATCCATTGCTGGATAGTTGAGATACAATTTTCAACCTTAAATATGACATTCGCTTCATCTGTGTTGAAATGGTCTATGAGCTGTGAGTCATCCGCATAGAAGTGGTGGGCTACTTGTTGTTCTGAGATAATACGTCCAAGTGGTCGAGTGTACATCGTAAATAGTATTGGCCCCAAAACTGAACCCTGGGGTACTCCACAGGTCAGTGCCATACCATCCGACTTCTCCAGTTCCAAAAGGTCTAGAGAGTTAATATTGATATGTGCAGAGTCCTTGGACAATGGGGATTCTAATTTGTAACTTTGTTGACCCTGTGACCCCAAATAGGGTCACAGGGGTCACAACCTAAAAAACCTATTTTCATCTTCTTCTCAAGTTCCAAAAGGTCTAGAGAGCTGAAATTATATGTGCAGACTTCTTGGCCAATGGGGATTCTAAATTGTAGATTTCGTGACCCCATGACCCCAAATAGGGTCACATTTAGCTGGGGTCACAACCTTACAAACTTATTTTCATCATCATCCCTAGCTCCTAAAGGTCTATTGAGCTGAAAGACTGCATGTAGACTCCTTGGCCAATTGGGATTCTAAACTGTAGGTTTTGTGACCATGACCCCAAGACCCCAAATAGGGTCACAGGGGACACAATCTTTAAAACCTATTTTTCTCCATTAGATGACAGTCTATGGCAAATTTATTTCTCCTTGGATATTTTAGTGTGGACTTCTTTCACTGTCTGATATTGGCGATCTAGAAAGTGTTGAATAATAATACATTTGTTTTGTAATTTTTTTATAGGTTTTCTTGCAATAGGTAACATCAGTTTCATTTTTAGCTCATCTTGCCTGTATAAAACAAACTTGATATGATGCCTGATGAGCTACAGAGCCAATGGCTCTATTTTTGATAATAAGATGATCTGTATTTCATATAATGATCTTATGATATTTTGAAATTGAATTTTAGTTGGTCCTTACGATAAGTATATTTGTGTTATGTCAATGTAACTGGCTGTTATCATAGCTAAAATTTGATTCTAAATAATTGGTAAATTTTTTGCAGGCAAGTGGAGTGGTACCACTGATGTCGCTATCAAGACGCTGAAAACAGGAACAATGTCTTCAGAAGCCTTTATGGCTGAGGCGGCCATTATGAAGGAATGTCGCCATGACAAACTGGTCCGCCTGTACGCTGTGTGCACGAAAGAGGAGCCCATCTACATCATCACAGAACTGATGTGTAACGGCAGTCTACTTGAATATCTTCGGGATGGTCTGGGAAAAACTATTGCAGTCCCTCATCTTGTAGATATGGCAGCCCAGGTAATTTACCTTTCTGAATTAACTGATCCTAATTTGTCATTTATAAATGCCTTTTTTAGAGGATCCCAATTTGAATCTTTGTTGTCGTGTGATCTCTATGTAATATAATGTATCTCTACCGAAAATAACTATCCTTCATAAAGTTTTCCTCACATTAAATACTTATCAAGAGGATATTGCTTTAGGTCATTGTGGCTTTTGTTGTGTTCTTTGGGATATGTTATAGAAGTGCCTGCATAGGTAACTTATCTACCTGTAATGTCAGTGGCGGGTTAAAAGAACTTTGACGAGGGGTGTTGGATTGTGGTTATCTATTGAAAAAGGAGGATCCATAATGTCCATAATGATTTAAACAACTGATGGATTTTGAATCAATGTGGTTGTTGTTATCCTCTTAAAATATGTTTATTATAACCTCAGTTTCATAACAGATAGAGGTTCGGAAATTGCTTAAACAACAAGAAACCTCATTATTTTTTCCATGTTAATTGGTTTATTTGTACAAAAAATACTGTCAGCTTTTCATCGGTCCTCTAATAACAAAGATATCACCCTTGAAAATGCGAGAATTTCAGGCTGCTCAATTTGACAGTCGCAAAACGGCTTCAACCGGAATAACGATATTACCTTTACTGCGCATGCCCGGAGTGTTTTATGACTTCATATACAGAACGGAAGTGGGCATATTCAATGTAAATACAACAGACAATGGTGGTAAATAGACAGATTAAACAGGTTTTAGCAGCTCAGCTGTCCGGCAATAAAACATGAGAGTAGTAATTAACAGTTATGACACATCGTTACGGATTGGGTAATTACGGGGAGTCGCGCTTGGGTTATTACACGCTGTTTGACAATGTTGTTACAAGAATTAGAGAGAGGATGTAGTTTGTCTGCCCATCCCTGTGTCGCCCAGGTGTCAAAGCACTAGTCATTCATTGGTCAACAATAGGTCAAACTAGATCCAATCAAAAATTGAATTTTCAGAATTTATCATTTACAATGTATGAGCCTTGAAATTAACACATTGAGCACTGACATAGTAGATGGAGTATTTGGCATTGACTACAGTAATTTCGACAAGGTAGGTTTTGTTTACATGATATCCAATAGAAGATTTGTAAACTAAACTTGTTTATTAACATTTATAAGTATACATTTTATCATGTCAGACAGTTGTTTTGCGTTAGAAGTTAAGAATTGAAAAAAAGAACCATCTCAAAAGTACATGATGTATCGAATTTTATTACTCGCCAGTGTAAGATACCGCAGTGTAATATTTATACGACAATATTAAACTAGTGTAATAACACAATGCAAGGATGACGTCATAGAAGTGTGTTGTTGTGACGTCACAGTGTAAGCGCGCCGTCACAATGGTTGCGGAGTCGCGAAAATGTTAGTTTCGCCAACTTATCGGCAATTATGTTTGATTTTTAGGGCAAGTAATAAACAGAATACTAAACTCCCTTCCATTTAATACTATTTTTATTAAACTCGTGAATGATTTGGTATCAAACTCGCTTTCGCTCGTTTTATACAAAATATGTAAATTAAATAGCTGTCTCCCCCAAGGCATATTCATTCCATTTTTAGCTAAAGGTCATCACGGCCACTCATAAATTTTATTTTTCATCCGAGTCAGCCCCCATAAATGTGTTTTCACATGTTTTGCTCCAAAATAAAATGTTTGTATCAAGACATGTCTTTGTTATGTTGTTGCACAAACATTAACTCGTTTAATAAAAATAGTATTAAATGGAAGGTCGTTGAGTATCCTCCATGTATTAGGTTGCGAACAGGATAATCGGCTACAATTTCATGACATGATGCCTCAACGACACTCATTGTTTTTCAATTATTCGTAGTGTGAGAAAGCAAACCTCATTCGCATAATTTAAAATCACTTAATTTCTTAAAAATATTATTTATTTGAAGATTTAACGTGCCTTCAATTTTATATGGCCACATACAAAATGAAAACGTAGGGCTACTTAAGCCAGTACACCATTATATCGTAATATCTAAGAGATTTTCAGATTTGACATGATTTGACATATTGAGATTTTGCCGTGCTGAAATATCCTTACGTTTATACCATCTTACTATAACATGAGCAGGAGTCTAAGTTTCTATGTCTTATATTTTCCCAAAACCATTTGTATGTTATGTGTACATATCTGTCCATGTGTACGTTACGTCACTATTATAATTATTATAATAACGTGTTTTTTTTGCTAGGGAGCGGCATTTATATAAGCATTATTTGCTTGTTTGTCAATCCTGTTTCTTTGTTTTAGATGTATTTTTTAAACCACATTTTCTTTTATAATGATAAGTTTTCTTTAGAGTAGAATGGGCCATCTAATCATTTGCGAAACAAAGAACCAAGACATACCATGCAGTTTGATGATGAGTTGACTTCAGATCTCTTAGTAAAAGCCATGATTAAGCTATCACCAGATTTAACAAATCAACAAAAGTTAGTAAATATCTTTATTATATGTCTCACTATCTAACTGTCATACTGTCAAGTTCTGTTCCTTGTTTGTGTATTAATTATACGCCAAGTAAGTAAGTGTGCGCTTGACTGATTACTGTAAACAATAGCAATAGCCTGACCAGTAAGGGCGATGTGATGTGGCAGGTTGTGATTGGCTGAAAGAAGTTTTCACGACTTAAAATATGAGGTTTGTTTTCAAAGCCATTAAATGACTGTTTTTCGCATGTTTTTGAACAAGCAAAGTATCGATGTTGTCTAATCATATCCTTTTGAATTCATTTCTGCATTGTGTACCCCCTCGAGGTTATCTGTTGTTTAAATTCAAAATGTAAACCTCTTTGATATTAAAAAGCATGTCATTGAGATAGTGAACTCATATTATATTGTTATGTCAGTGATTACAATACCTGCAAAAATGCAAATTGCAGTAGTTTTTAGGTCAAGTACATTTCAGAATTTGAACTTACAGTCTCAAAGTCGGGCAAAACAAACAGAAGGAACCATATACAGCTGACCAGACAAATTTATACTTTAGAAGATTGTGATATTCCTGATACATCAATGATGTTCTGTTCCACATCAGCTTGTTTCAAGCTCTCTTGTTGAAAAGGAATGCAATTTATATCTTTCATTCTATTGATATCAGTAACCAATTAGATGATAAGAGTTGTCTCCCTTTGTGAATATGGTTTGCTACAAACATGCGATTCCATTCTCTCTACGATAGTTCATCAGCTTGTGTCAATATCTCTTGTTTAAAAATAATGCAATCTATACCTTTTATTCCAATTAAGGATAAAAAGAGTTGTCTCCCTTTGTGAAAAGGGATTGCAGCAGACGTGTGATATTGTTCTCTCATGTTAACAAATGATTCAAACAACTGCCTATACTAAAATTCAAGTTTGATTTGTTTACCATAATATTAACCCTATTTGGCCTCCTCTTACAGATAGCCAATGGGATGGCTTTTCTGGAGAAGAAGAAATTCATTCATAGAGATCTTGCTGCCCGTAATATCCTTGTTGGGGAAAACAATGTCGTCAAAGTTGCTGATTTTGGTCTTGCAAAGGTTATTGAAGATGATGAATACAACCCGAAACAAGGTAAGCTTGGTTTGCGCTGGTGAATAGAAAAAAGAAAAGCTCCTGAATAGCACTTGCAAATGTTTAAAACAGTAGTTTTGATGGTATTTTTAAATGCCTCTTGTGCAAACCCTTTTGGACATCATTTCATTGTTAATTTTAAGAAAATGACAAGTTCTTGTAAATGGTGATAAATGGTGATAATTATATTTAATATTTCAATGTAAAGTGAAGAAACATGTTATCTCTACTCAAAAGGTCAAAGTTCAACAGACTAACATTATAATACAGGATCTTTTAAAATATTTTTATGATGTCACAGTGTTCCTGTGTTAATTAAAGTTACTATAAGCCACCCAGCATTGGAATAGATTATTTGATAGTCAATAAAAGAGATCACCTAAGAAAAACAAAGGATATCTGTCAATTCTTAAGTACAACTTAAGCAATTTACTATTTTTTCTTTGGGGTTAACTTCTAATAGATATAAAAAAAAACTCGAACGCTAAGCATTTATGACAGATTTACCCCCACTTTTAAAACTGTTGGTCCCATTACTTAGTTTTCAAAATATGGTTAAGTCCTTACAAGCAAGCAGGGCTTGTGGTCTCAACCAGCCTTCCTGAAACATTGACAAGCCCGTCCATGTGAAGGTAGTCAGTATCTCTAAAATCTCACAAGCAGACGGTCTTGCTGACCAGTTCTCAAGCAAACCCTATTTTAAAGTAACCAGCTTTTGGCAGCAGACACAGTGTATGAAATAAGGCCCGTCCGACAGCCCGGTACTGGTTACTTTTGGTCAGGACTGGTAACTTTTTGAGCTTTCCCTTAAATTTTACCATTATAATTTACAAAATACCAATTTTGGGCTGGCAACATTTTTAGCTTATTTCAAACACTGAGCAGACAGGCACTGCATCCTTAATCCTGTTCTCATGCTGGCAGCCCTACCAAGCCATTTTAGACAGGACATAAAGCGCCTCATGATACATTATTCTTTGTTTCTACAGGCGCCAAGTTCCCTATAAAATGGACGGCGCCAGAGGCTGCCCTGTATGGAAAGTTCACAATCAAGTCTGACGTCTGGTCCTATGGTGTGCTGCTCATGGAGTTGATGACTCGCGGACAAGTTCCTTACCCTGGTGAGTTGTGAGGAAGATCACTGCTCCAGATAATTTTTTAACCAATTGGGTATTGCTCCTTTAAGGGGCATTTTAGAAGTTGGAATGATGATAATGAGAAAACATATGGATGACAACTTCTTTATTCATGATATGCGACGTTTCGACACAGTTTCTTGTGTCGTTCTCAAGCAGACACAAGAGAACACCACAAGAAACTGTGTCAAAACGTCGCATATCATGAATAAAGAAGTTGTCATCCATATATGTTTCCTCATTATCAATTGGGTATTACTCCCTGTTTTGGTAACAATTGAGTATTGTCGACAGTGTTGTTCCTAGGTGATCAGCTGAGGGGGTCATTTTACCCGTTCTGAGATAATGGGACACTTTGCACTTGTAAAAGTACCCTACATCTCAACATTTTAAGAGATGCAAAGCCAAAAGGGTGGGCAAATTTTCCCAGGACCCCCTCAAGGAACAACACTCTTCATTTTGATAGTGTACATCAGTAAAATTGTACTCGCCTGATTTTGGACGATTGGGTATGTGAGAAATCAAATTGTACTTTAAGATTTAACATAAAAGGGTATTTCTCTGCATATAAACATAATCCTTAAAATGTAATGATACCAATGTTGATATCCATTTGTGACAATTTACGATGCGACTATGAAAGCATTTACAAATCACTGCTTACAGTACGCAAGCTATCTGATACCTTCTGGTTTTAAAGAAAATGTTGGTTTATCTGTACTCCAAGCGTTTAAAATAATTGGGTTTTTAAGGATCCTATTTCATAAATGGTATCATTATGTTATAAATACACAACACTGTTATTAGTGTAGAGTGATAGTTATGAGTTTTGGCAAGGAAATATGTCTTACAGCAAGTATTGTTTGAAAGGAACAATTACATATTAAAAAGCTGAGAGCCTGTAAGGACCTGAAGATATTGAAAAGTGTTGACCCTTGTGAATATCTGTCGGCGTTTGGCCTACGGGCCTACGCTTATTTCAAACACTGCAAGTAACATGTTTGATGTGTGTTGTATATTTATGGTGTATGCTGTGACAGCACATGCTTCATAATGGCCCAGTTTGTTTCATATTGGCCTAGTGTTTCCTATATTGGCCAAACTACCTGATCATCTTGTCTTAGTCATGTATTGTATAAATTTTATATGTTTGATAGTTAGGGGTTGAAATTAGTCTTATCACAGTACTAGTCAATCAGAGTAGTGGCGTTCCTAAACTGATAGCCCAAGTGAAATTTAACTAGTTATTTGGTGAACAAGTAAATACATTCTACAAGCCCAGTATTATTTTTTCTAGCCATGGGCTACCGGAAGAGTGCTTATTTTGAACCATGTAGTTAATAATGATATAATTTTAGTACCTGAATATGTACAGAATGCAACTTGCACGGTTCCCTCATTTACATATCAGAATGTCACACGGCACAATTTCAAACCCTGAAGTTAATAATTATATACAGTAGAAAATGGATATAACGAACTCCAAGGGACCAAAGAATTTAGTTTCATATCCGGGGTTTGATACTCACGTTGGGCTGCCATGCATAGGGCTTTTCAGGGGACTTAAAACATTGTTCACTATATTCGATTGTTCGCTTTATCTGTGTTCACTTTATCCGAGTTCGCTTTATCCGAGTTTGCTATATCCGTGTTCTACTGGTATTTTAGTGCCATTAATTGATAATTAATTATCTTAATTACAGGTATGAGTAACAGGGATGTTCTGGACCAGGTAGAGAAAGGTTACCGTATGCAGTCCCCCAAACTCTGTCCTGACGCCGCTTACCAGACGATGCTCAAATGCTGGGACAAGAAGGCAGAGAACAGACCCACCTTTGAGTACCTGTTCACGTATTTCGACGATTTCGGTATCTCTGCGGAAAACAGCTACAAAGAAGCATGAGGTGACGACGCCCTGCTAAGTCAACCTTAGCCAAGAAAAACTTACAATCATCGAAACAAGTGACTTATTTTTATACCATTTTACATTGGTACCATCAGTGCTTTGGACATTTATGTAAATTATTCTTCCTTTTGTAGACTTTTTAAGCATTCCCATTCCTTGAAGATGCTGACAGCTAAGGCAGAGTTGCCTTTTAAACTTAGCATTTTATGCTTCGAAGGGTTTTATGTTTAAATTATGACTTCCAAATAACTTACGATTATTGTTGGAAAAACTGTAAATTTTGAGATTATTTGAATAATTTAATCTGAATTGATGTAAGATTTCATTTGAAAATTTATTAAAATATTAATTTTGTATTTTCATTTTTAGATTTGAAAAGACCTGCTTATCTTGATATCAGTATTTTGATGTGTGATAGTAAAGTTAATCATATTGAAGTAGAATCCTCAGATATTGTAAAATTATTTTGTGAAGACAACATTTGTGGTGTTGTCCTCTGATATTTGTATCCAATCTGAATGTTTTTTAAAATGATTTTGGTTAAACATTTTCTATGATGCTGGAAACTTTCTGTTTGAACCTGGTTTTTCTTATCTGGAAAAAGTAATTTTGTCATTTTCCAATCATTAATATCAATAGAAATATGATTTTATACACACTGTCTTTTCATAGATTAATTATTTTGTTATTGCAATATGCTTTTATCTAACAATCAGCTTATATACTCCTTTTATTATATACCATCCGCTTTCAAAGTATACATTAGATATGTGCAATTTGATACCAGCTGTAAAACAACTAATTTCAAAACATAATTTTTGAATTAATTCAACTAACAAAGTTCATTTAAATTAATATTTTGGAATAAATTGAATGTGAAAAAATTATTAATCTGTAATATTAATATATTGCTTGGTAGTTACAATTTTTGAAATATTTATTCTCAAACTTTGTATTGCCAGAAAATTAAACGTATTCAGGCAGTTTCGTTAGCAAAATGTATTTTTTTTGTGATTATTAAATAACCACTTATAGGAGCATTCCTTTTATGATTTGATGTATTTAATAATATTTTTAATAATTAATTTATCATTGTATTGCTTTTACAATTGTATCCTGTCTTTTGTGTGTTAACAACCACTGAAATTGAATGTACATTACAACTATACCTAAATATGTTGATGCATTGAATTTATGATTAACTTAAGAATATTTTGTACCCATATAGTTGATCTAGATAAAATAAAAGTTTATTCAATTGAAATATACTACATATAGAAACATTTATAACTTTCATTAACATAAATTCTTTTTGTATTTGTTATGAACCCCTTATTTGTGTTATCAGAGATAAAACAAACAAAAAATAAATTCTTTAAAAATAATCACTTTAAACTCAACAAATATACAAATGAGAACATCTGCAATTTAAGAAATAAAAAACTATATACAAATGAATATGCAAATGCTTTGGTGCTATAATACTTTGCTGAATTATAATGTACTGAAGTGCCTATTAAGTATCAAAGTAGTCACCATAACAATTATTTTCAGAACCAAGGTCTCTAGGGTAATTTCATTAAAAGAGCTATGATTTGTGTCAACAGCATTTCATGCCAAACTCTCCTTGCAAGGTAAAATTTCATCAGTTATCCTCATTAGCTTATCAAAATCTTGCTGTATTGCACATATATTTGAGGTTTGGGAGCCCCTTTTACTGTTTGCTACCTCTTCAGAAGATTCAGATTGAAATTTGTACCTACAGTAGACTGAAAAGCTTACACGAAATGCAGCAAGGCTTATCTTGTAATTTTGGCAAGAGTTATACCTTGCATGGTTAGTTGCACCTGTGACAGACTAGCGCCAATCTTTGTAATACCAAGCTATGACGACAATTTATAGGGCATGGTGCGCACAGGCCTTAAAAAGGCCTGGAATTTGAAGAACTGCTTAAAAAGGCCTTAAATCAGGCACTGCCTTAAAAAGACCTTAAAAATTGACACAAAGCCTTGAAAAGGCCTTAAATTTAGCAAAAGTGTTTTTCAAACTGTGAAATTAAGTTCACTTGAATTCTTAAATATTCTTTTGTCCACCTCCGTGAAGATAACAATTTTAACATTCGGGTTTCTTTAGTTGAATTTAAATGTTTTGAAATTCCATCTCTCGAACAGTGCCACAAGTTAATTACGAAGATGCATTTTCTCTTTCATAAACGCCCTGTTATTCAGTGACAATTAAGCCTTAATTTTGGGTTTTGAAGGCTTAAAAAGGCCCTAAAAAGGCCTTTAATTTTATATGGTGTTGACTGTACTCACCATGTAGGGCTTCCAAGGGTACTTGAGGACTCGAGCCAGAGTCTTGACTCATTTTGTATTTTTTTATGACTTGAGAACTGAAAAAGGGGAGGTAACTCTTACTCTTTTAAGTTTTTTAAAAACTGTGTATGGTTTGTGAATCCTCAAGATCAACATGATAATTTCATGAGATTTAATTCCAAATGAATTGTATTTGACCATTTTTAAGTCGTATTACATATATGTGGATAATATCTTGGCTGAAGAACTATTACGGAATCTCTTTGGTAAGGATTAATATTTTGGTACTTAGTTTGAGTGTGACACCTTGAGTACTCTAGCCTTTTTTTGGAAGTCTTACTGATTGAGCATCTTATGATTATAGGCTCTTCCATCTTACTTAAATCATTAATCAAATGGACAAATATAAATAGACTTGCTTGATTGAAATTAACGCTTCACATGCTAACTCTGTAATAGTCTGCTGAGATGTGAAATATCAGGTCAGTCAATCTTCTATTTATAACGAATTTGTTTTCAATTAATCTTAAAGAAATAGTTTGACTTAAATTTATTATCATTAATAGCAATTCTTTTTTATATTGATGAGGGTAGTTGAAACTTTTTATAAATTTTTCATTGTTATGACTAGGGAGACCACATATAATTTTCTGTTTCTTAAATCTTGCAGTTGCTGCTAGAATACCAAATGAAACCACATATTTCTACAGACCCCTGTTTATTTAAATGAAAAAGCAGCCATTTAAAATGAAAATTGTTGACAGATATATGTTACATGCACGAATAAAAGTTGTGTTTTGATGCCCAATAAACATCAAACTCTTTTATTTAAGTTGATAATGTAACCCTTTATGTATTGTCCCTTTTAGGTATCTACTAACAATTAATTCAGCAAATACCAGACGTGGTTTTTGTCAGTAAATTTGAGTTTTTCAATTTCAAAATTTTGTCAATGTTGTACTGTGATTGGTTTGCTTTATTTTATTATTTTACTATCCTTAATTAGGGCTTATATCTAAACACGATGATCACATTATGGGTAGAACTTGTTTGTTGCTGTATAATATACTTGCTTATTGTCAACCTTAAAGGGGCAGTAGCACGTTTTTTGATAATTTTATATTTCAAAATTTTCACTGATAATTGTAAGTTAATGCTAAATATATTATTTTGATAGTGTTATAAATCTCATTACACAAGCCAATCAGCCATAGTCAGAGGACAAAGTATGAAGATTCACATAAAATCCATTGGCGGCCATTTTGTGTGAACACCTTTAATTCATTTCGAAAAAGGAATCGCATGGCTAAACTTTACGTTATATAATTGAATTATTACTGCTCCGTTTATTTTATATTCATTGTCTTTCAATTGGAACCATCAATTTTCATTTTCCTGACATCACCTAATATTCCCCCTAAAAACGTGCTACTGCCCCTTTAAAATATTCTTGATAATCTTTCAATTTTCACTTTTAAAAGGCATGACCTTTACCCAGGAGGTAAAATGGTCATTTCCTAGATATTCTACTATCTATACTCCGTGAGTTAAAAATATTATGAATGATTTTTAAGTTATGTATTTACACATAACTAAAGAATAACATGCTTATTCATGATGGATTATATTTTATATCAACATTTTCCTAAAGGAAATTGTACATGAAGGAAATTGAATTTTAAACAATAAATTTCATTTTCTTTTCTTTTGCATTGAAGTCAATTGGATTACATATTTGAACAATTGCATGAAAAAGCTATCCATGTTCATAGTTTTAATTGAAGATATGAAATGCAAAAATGAACATCTTTTGCAGTTTTTCTGAATCTTCATATTTTGCATAATGATAATTAATTAAAATATTTAGATTCTATGTTGAAAACCTTACCTAGTTGTAGTAAACGTCCTTATGGAAACTAATCAATTGATCTCTGATGCTCAAATTTTGTACAAATTTTCTGTTTTTGTTGTTTCTACTGTAACTCTGTTTGTCTTGATAAAGATTTTAATATACCCTTTTTGTTTTGTTAATCATACAGAAATGTTTGCTTATAATCAGATTTAATTTTTATATTGATTTACACCTTTTTAGGTTACCAGTCAATAAACTGCATGGTTTTTGATACATTGTGTATATACCAAAGTCAACGACCCCTATCAGTCTGAATAAATACAAAATTGTTTTTGTAGTTTTGTTGTTTTTGGTTTATCAGTTGATGAGCAGGCTTGGCCTGACATCCAGTATCAGTTGATTTTCTAAATGCACAATTTCAACTTCCTCTTCTTTGCTTTGGTCTTTTATGCTCTCTTAGTGCTAAGATACTTATTGTCTAATGTTAAAGACCCATATTCAAACTATTTGTGAAATTTTTGGCAATATTTTGCGACCAACCATGAACAGATCAAAGCAAAATTCATTAAATAGGAGACAGATTACCAAAATGACTGAAACATAAGCCCCGGCATGTCGACATGGAGGCGAATCAAGTGTGGCAATCTTAAAATTAACGGTTCCATGAAAGCCGTCTTTGTGGCGCCTGACTAGATTTTCTTTTCTTTTTCTCCGAATCAGGCAGTAGGTGCCGCCCAAGTTGATACCCATCGGACGCAATTGCAATAAGTGAGACAGGCCCGTAGCAAGCGGGGGGACCTGGGGGGGCCCGGTCCCCCACTAATTCTAGGGGGAAAAATTTGTAAAAGAAATTTACAGACTATCAAATTTCTAGCCCCCCGAATTTGGAATTCAGCCCCATACAACCTCACAATCCATAAAATGAGCATGTAAAACATTGATATGAGACCTACAACAATGGTTCAGGCCCCATCAACCCCCACTGAGCGACTAACATTATGTCACCGAAAGCAGGTTCGTTAAAAGCTATGGCACATTTGCAGAGGGGACTGTACTTTGGCGTTGGACTAAGTATTTTAATTGTTAGTTGAAACATGTAAATATGATATCAAACTTTTGACGAAATATTTGTTCTACTGAGTGATGTATTTCTTTTCTCAATAGCTAAATTTGATCACCAACCACATGCAAGTATGATGATGGGGCTTTGTACTCTTCACTATCTTAGCAGTAAAAAGCTTTTAAAATACAGGGTCTAGATTTTTGAAGCTCACTTAGTGCAAAGATAGTCGTAAGCACTATACATTAACATTTGCTTAGGACTATCTTACCACTAAGAGCACTTCGAAAATCTAGACCTAGGTTGATCCATTGGCTCAGAAGTAAATCTTGCAATTAAGCCTACTTTGGAATCAATAGATTTAGATTTGATGACTTTGTGGTCAGTAATATTTGCTTGGGTGGGCGCGAGTCTTTTGCCGAACAATTAGCTTTAAGCTCAATATTTTTGGTAACAATATCTTGTGAAATGAGGATTATAAATAGCAAATTTTTGGACTTTGTTGCCCCTAATGAAAGCTTCAGGTCAAGCCCTACAAATATGTTATCATCAATTCCTGAACTAAACTGAACTTCTAGAATATTGATGCATTGCCAAAGAAGAATTAAAAATTGAAGATTTGTTGACTGTTGCATCCAATGATGGCCTTTGTGGTCAAATCTATTGCACATAACCAATCTAATAACTCAATATCAAAAGGGTATATTATTGCAATCCACACCCTAAAATGTTTTCTAAAAGCAGGTGAAGTATCTATTTCACAGATTTGCTTTGTAGCCAATTTTCGAAATTTAGTATGATGATATCTATGGTCATGAGGTTTTCAAAAACTTTCTCAGATCTTTGTGATCTGTTTGCATAAAATCCAAAAGTCGCTGCCAATCTTGGATTGTATAATGCAGCCCCTTTTTGTACTAGAACAATGTGTAATGCCTATATTTTCATGTGTTGGTTGGAAAGGAATCCGTTTATGAGATCAATTGTATGATTTGACAGTAAAAGGAAATTATCAAGGGCAATAATAAGGGTTAAAGGGGGTCCAAATGGATTTAGATAATATATATTTCTGATTTGAGTGGAAATGAATTACTAAACCATTATGATAAGAAATGTGTTGTTGTTAATTTGAAATACTATACACGTTGTCCACAATCTAACAAATGTCACATAAAACTAAAATTAGTTATATGTCCGTTATGGCTGTCATTATGTCCCCCGCAAAGCTTTGCGGGAGACATAATGTTTTCGGTTCCGTCCGAAATTCCGTAATTCCGTAACGCTTTCGTTTCCGGACCATATCTCCAAAACCATTCAATATATTTTAACAAAACTTGGTACGTGGTTAGATCTAGTATTGGAGTGGCGCCTTTTGCTATTTTGGTTATTCTGAATTTTTTATTCTTTCTGGTTTCCATGGAAACATTTTGAACTTAGTGCATATTGGGGGATGCTTTCGTTTCCGAACCATATGTTCAAAACTGTTCAATATTTTTTAACGAAACTTGATATGTGGTTAGACCTAGTGGTGGAGTGGTGCCTTTGGTCATTCTGAATTATATAATTTTCCTGGTTTCCATGGCAACAGTTTGAAAGGACCATTTCCGGGCAATATCTCAAAACCTATTCCATATGATTTTACGAAACTTGGTATGTGGTTAGACCTAGTGGTGGAAGTGCCTTTTTCTATTTTAGTTATTCTGAAAAAAAATTTTCTGGTTTCTAAAGAAACAAGTTGAACTATGTGTATATTGGGGGTGGGGTCTGTTTCCGTACTTTAGCTTAAAAACTATTCAAAATATTTTTACTAGACTTGTTATGTGGTTAGAACTGGAGGAGTGGTGCCTTTTGCTACTTTGGTTATTCTCAATTGTTATTTTTCTGGTTTCTATGGAAACAATATGAAATTTGTACATAATGGGGGTAGGGTCACTTTCGGATTAAATGTTAGCGGGGGACATCACAGTGCATCACATGCACAAATTTCTAGTTGGATATATATATGTGATCATGAGACACGCTTAGGCACAGAACAGTGTGAAACTAAGGAATCGATTAAATTAAACAGCTTCTATTTCCAATCACATCTTTGTTTGCAGCACTAAATCTGAGATTTCAAAATACAAAATATATCAAAATGTTCAGATACCCATCGGTATAAATAAAACACTTATGTAAATATTCCATCTGGATCTCAGTTTTTTATAAACATTCTTATAAGTGTAAAAATGTAGCAATCTGGATCTCAGTTTTTTATAAACATTCTTATAAGTGTAAAAATTTAGCAATCTGGATCTCAGTTTTTTATAAACATTCTTATAAGTGTAAAAATGTAGCAATCTGGATCTCAGTTCTAAGTGTATTAGGTCAAACATAAATAGGCAGGATATATTTTTTTACGCAAGTATCTTAATACTTGATCGAACCATTTTTCTACCTGCATGCCAATTTTAAAAAAAACCCTCAAAAGTATTTAAAAAAAACGTGGTTTAAATGAAACGAGTTGAAAACATGTCTCATTCGTTCAACCCTTAAACGGTAAAGTTTTTTTTCCTTAATTTAGATTAGTACCCTCTTCTTAGCTCATTGCAATAGTCGTATTTCTGTTAAGTTTATTAATCAATGCCTTATATTTATTGTTTTGTGAATTTATTTCAGGGTGATGGATACTATAAAAAATCCGAATGCAAGTCCATGTTTCCGAATATAAGCCCGGGCTTTTAATTAACCCCAAAGTTCATTTGTCAAAAGCCCTATTTTCCGTATAGATACCCTGGGCTTGCTTTCGGAAAACCCCAGTAGTACTCAAGACGTCAGATACAAAATTTGGAATCCAGCAGATTTTTACATTCATTGCATGCTTTGGAACAAATGATGTCAGGTAAAATATGACTGCAGCATTTTGAATAAATCCTTTATTCTATTTTGTCTTGTTAATCATAACTATTGTTGTTGCTGTTTTTGACTTTCCGACAAAAAAAGGTTTTGGTGCTTAGAAGCATTTTCTGTGGACAATAGAGGGTCCGGACTCGTCGTATTCCTGTTTGCTGACCCACATCTGTTGGAAGGAGGGCAGAGATGACAAGATGGAACCACCGACCCATGCAGAGTATTTCCTCTCTGGGGGAGCGATGATCTTGACCTTCATTGTGCTGGGAGCAATGGCTGTCATCTCGTGATGCATCCTGTCTGCTATTCCTGGGAACATTGTTGCCCCCCCTGCCAGAACAATGTTGGCAAAAAAATCTTTACGAATATCAGCATCACAATGCATGATTGTGTTGTATGTCATTTCGTGGATACCAGGTGTTTCCACACCAAGGAATTGGGACTGGAACAAAGCTTCGGGACACCGGAACCTCTCGTTGCCAATAGTGATGACCTGACCGTCGGGCAACTCGTAGGTCTTGTTCAGGGAGGAAGATAAAGAAGCAGTTTGCATTTCCTGGTGAAAGTTGAGGGCAACATAACAGAGCTTTTCCTTTATGTCCCTGACGATTTCCCTTTCAGCGGTGGTGGTGAACCAGTAACCACGCTCTGTAAGGATCTTCATCATATAGTCAGTGAGATCACGTCCAGCAACATCTAACCGTTGAATTGCATGAGGGAGAGCATAACCTTCAAAAATTGGCACAGTGTGGGTGGCACCATCACCAGAGTCCAAAACAATACCAGTAGTCCGGCCAGATGCGTAAAGGGACATGACGGCCTGGATAGCTACATACATTGCTGGAGCGTTGAATCTTTCGAACATGATCTGGGTCATCTTTTCCCTGTTTGCCTTCTTGTTGAGGGGAGACTCAGTCATAAGGATGGGGTGTTCCTTTGGGCTTACACGGAGCTCGTTGTTGAAGGCGTGATGCCAGATCTTCTCCATATCATCCCAGTTGGTGATGATACCATGCTCGATGGGGTACTTAAGGCTGAGGATTCCTCTGCGTAACTGAGCCTCGTCACCTACAAAACTCTTCGTCATGCCCTGAAAATATTCAAAATGCACCAGTGCTAACAAATAAAATCAAGAGTTACAAATCTTATTTTCCATCAATGTAAATAAGATCAATCAAAAAGATATTTTATGTTTAGATTTCTTCAAATATAATATCACCAACCAATAGAACTCTTCAAACAAATCTTAGGGTAAAAATATCAGAATGGCTCACGGGCCGTACTAGGATTGGGTGAACAATTTGCCCTATTCCGGTCAGGATGGTAATTTGTACATTTCAGGGTACTCATCATTTAAGGGGCAGTAGCACGTTTTTTGATAATTTTATATTTAAAATTTTCAGTGATAATTGTAAGTTAATGTTAAATGTATTATTTTGACAGTGTCAAAAATGTCATTACACAAGTCAATCATCCATAGTCGGAGGACAAAGTATGAAGATTCACATAAAATACATAGGCCGCCATTTTTGTGTGAACACCTTTAATGCATTTTTTGTAAGATAAAGGAATCGCATAGCTAAACTTTATGTTAAATATTTGAATTATTACTGCTCCATTTAGTTTAAATACATTGTCTTTCAATTGGAACCATTCATTTTCATTTTCCTGACATCACCTCATATTCCCCCTAAAAACGTGCTACTGCCCCTTTAAGACATTGTATTCTGAGATCATACGTTTGTCTCACTTTCTTATTTCAACAATCATTTTATGACATTTTGTTGAAAATGTAAGTATAAAAAAATAAAGATATGATTGATAGATGCTCGAAATTGAAAGTTAATTTTAGTTAATTGCTTAAGTTAAATGACGCCATGAACAAGTGTCCAAAAGAAACGGATCCAAGTGATCGTCTACATCGTCAAAACATTCCCCTGGGCATCGGGCATACTTTTCAATAATGCCCGGGGGTCATGTTTTATTCGTCACGTAATTACAGCTCACGGTTTAACTTGTAAATATTACCTTTTTTGGGTATCCCACAACGGCAGGAAAGGAAACCCTTGGAAGGTTATCACCAGAGAAGCCTGCTTTTATCATCCTAGATCCATTGTCAACCACGAAGGAGGAAATCTCGTTGTCCATCGTTAAGGAGCCTTGTTAACCTAAGCCTTCAATACAATGACAAATTTAGCTTTGTTGAGAAACACAGTGTCCGTATTTATATTGTCTAAAATAATAATTTTGATTAAAATCCTCCTTTTATGGTTAACATTTTTATTGTTTCAAATTCTGACCAAACATATGACTTGAATTCTTCCTTATATGGTCAAGAACATTACTATCGCAACTCCTAACCAAATATGGAAATCAATGCCACAAACAAGAATGTTTTCCCAAATATTTGTTGTTAATGCTTTCAAACGAGACATATAGTAATTGGATTTCAGATTATTATTGCGTTTCTAATTAAATATCTGACATGTATAATTAATGTTCCAACTTTAAAAGCAATTGCAAAGCTATCATCTTTTATCATTTTTGTCTCGCCGATCAAATTTTGCATTATTGCGATGGCTATTATTTCACATACAAGACTTAAACAAATTGACGTTTTTCAATTTATCCATGAATATCAATTATTCGTTACCAGACCAAGAAACCTTAGATTCCTGTTACCAGTTCCTAAGATCGTAACTAAGTTATCTTGTTATGGTTTTCTGCAGATGAATAGGACTAAATTATCAAAATAGGACTTAAAACACTCTTATCATACAGCTTTTATGGCAGTTCTTCTGGGGCCTTTTCGTAACTTGGTTTACAGACCCGATCTACCTTAATTTTTGACAATTTAATGTAATAAAAAAATCACTTCAGAGATTTATTTCAATTAATTCCATAGTTTTATATTTCTGTAGTAAAATTTTCAGTTTATAAAAAGCAAATTGAGTAGGCAAAGTGTGTATCCCCGTTATACTTGCGATTAGTAATAATAGTAATAATATAGGTATTTACCAGTGTCTCTTACGACCCTCTCTATCATTGCAACAACATTGAAAAACAACGGATCAGAAAATGCAAAACATGATGAAGTATTAACGTAAACTAGAAAATGCCTTTGTTCTTATGATTCAATTGCATACATCTCTTGTTTGGCAAATGAGATGATGTTGGATATATCAATATCTTATAGCTGTCATTTCAAGAGAAATGCATAAAAAATGTCGGACGTATATATCACTAATTGTAATCGTTATCGTCTATACCGAACAGTTTTACTTGGACAGGTTGCTTGGGTTGATACATGTGTACTGATAATGCTGAATGTCTTCAGATAACAGCAATAACTGTCCTCAAAGAAGGAAATTATGAACTCTACATGTCTGATCACAAGAGTGAGTAGAAGAGAGGTTGAATATTCAATCTCTCTTGTGGAAGTAAACCATTCAACGATGTATGTCCAGTCTGTCTCGTGGAAGTAACCAATCAACGATGTATATTCAACCTCTCTGGGGAAGTATCCAACTAACCACGTATGTTCATTCACTCTCGTGGGAGTATCCAATCAACGATGTGTACTCAATCTCTCTAGGAAAGTATCCAATCAACGATGTATGTTCAGTCTATCTCGTGGAAGTAACCAATCAACGATGTATATTCAATCTCTCTGGGTAAGTATCCAATCAACGATGTATGTTCAATCTCTCTGGGTAAGTATCCAATCAACGATGTATATTCAATCTCTCTGGGTATGTATCCAGTCAACGATTTATGTTTAATCTCTCTCGTAGAAGAAACCAATCAACGATGTATATTCAATCTCTCTGGGTAAGTATCCAATCAACGATGTATGTTCAATCTCTCTGGGTAAGTATCCAATCAACGATGTATATTCAATCTCTCTGGGTAAGTATCCAGTCAACGATGTATGTTTATTCATTCTCTCTGGAGAATTATCCAATCAACGATGTATATTCAATCTCTCTGGGGAAGTATCCAAACAACGATGTATATTCAATCTCTCTGGGTAAGTATCCAATCAACGATGTATATTCATTCTTTCTGGAGAATTATCCAACCAACGATGTATATTCAATCTCTCTGGGTAAGTATCCAATCAACGATGTATATTCAATCTCTCTGGGTAAGTATCCAGTCAACGATGTATGTTTAATCTCTCTCCTGGAAGAAACCAATCAACGATGTATATTCTGTCTCTCTGGGTAAGTATCCAATCAATGATGTATATTCAATCTCTCTGAGAAGTGTCCAATCAACAATGTATATTTAATCTCTCTGGGAAGTATCCAACAACGATGTATATTCAATCTCTCTGGGTAAGTATCCAATCAACGATGTATGTTCAATCTCTCTGGGTAAGTATCCAATCAACGATGTATATTCAATCTCTCTGGGTAAGTATCCAATCAACGATGTATGTTTAATCTCTCTCCCGGAAGAAATCAATCAACGATGTATATTCTGTCTCTCTGGGTAAGTATCCAATCAATGATGTATATTCAATCTCTCTGAGAAGTGTCCAATCAACAATGTATATTTAATCTCTCTGGGAAGTATCCAATCAACGATGTATATTCAATCTCTCTGGGTAAGTATCCAATCAACGATGTATGTTTAATCTCTCTCCTGGAAGAAACCAATCAACGATGTATATTCTGTCTCTCTGGGTAAGTATCCAATCAATTATGTATATTCAATCTCTCTGGAAAGTATCCAATCAACAATGTATATTTAATCTCTCTCGTGGAAGAAACCAACCAACGATGTATATATATATCTCTGGGTAAGTATCCAATCAACGATGTATATTCAATCTCTCTGGGTAAGTATCCAATCAACGATGTATGTTCAATCTCTCTGGGTAAGTATCCAATCAACGATGTATATTCAATCTCTCTTGGTAAGTATCCAATCAACGATGTATGTTTAATCTCTCTCCTGGAAGAAACCAATCAACGATGTATATTCTGTCTCTCTGGGTAAGAATCCAATCAATGATGTATATTCAATCTCTCTGGAAAGTATCCAATCAACAATGTATATTTAATCTCTCTCGTGGAAGAAACCAACCAACGATGTATATTCAATCTCTCTGGAGAAATATCCAGTGTAGCAGTATAGCTTACAATCAAATTGAAGAAGAAGACAGTTTCAAGTTTCCGGATTTTGTTCTAACTAGGAAGTGTACAGTTCATGAATATCCTCTCCCCTCTCTGGACCAAGTGATTGTCGGTATGTTGATTAGAGGTGTTGAAGTTGCCTGTCTTTCTGTCTCAATGGTCCCCTCTTTCCCTGGGCCATCCTTTCGTCCGAGGCTTCTACCGTCTCTTTCATGACTGTAAGACTCGCTCCCTCTCTCTCTGCGTTCCAACCTGGCCACCCCGTCTTTTAGACGTACTCAGCCCAAACCGGGTCACAGGTTCAGACCAGGTAAGAAGTAATCAAACCGTTGTCTTCGTCCATTATCAGTCAGCACGTGATGTTGATGTTGATGTCATCTTCGGCTGACCTTTCTGTTGACGACCAAGACCCATTGTCTCATGTTGCAAACAACTTGTGATGGACTAAGAGTCGGCCCTTGTCTGACCACTGTAGATCAATCGTTTCATAACAAAGCCCTCATCTCGTTGTTACACCAGTCAACGATATATGTTCAGTCCCTCTGGGGAAAAATCCAACCAACGATGCATATTCAGTGCCTCTGGGGAAAAATCCAACCAACGATGTATGTCCAATCTCTCTCGTGGAAGAAACCAGTCAACGACGTATATTCAATCTCTCTCATGGAAGTATTCAATCTCTCTTGTGGAAGTAACCATTCAACGATGTATATTCAATCTCTCTTGTGGAAGTAACCAATCAACGATGTATATTCAATCTCTCTTGTGGAAGTAACCAATCAACGATGTATATTCAATCTCTCTGGGTAAGTATCCAATCAACGATGTATATTCAATCTCTCTTGTGGAAGTAACCATTCAACGATGTATATTCAATCTCTCTTGTGGAAGTAACCAATCAACGATGTATATTCAATCTCTCTGGGTAAGTATCCAACCAACGATGTATATTCAATCTCTCTGGGTAAGTATCCAATCAACGATGTATATTCAATCTCTCTGGGGAAGTATCCAATCAACGATGTATATTCAATCTCTCTTGGTAAGTATCAAATCAACGATGTTTATTCATTCTCTCTGGAGAATTATCCAATCAACGATGTATATTCAATCTCTCTGGGGAAGTATCCAATCAACGATGTATATTCAATCTCTCTTGGTAAGTATCAAATCAACGATGTTTATTCATTCTCTCTGGAGAATTATCCAATCAACGATGTATATTCAATCTCTCTGGGGAAGTATCCAATCAACGATGTATATTCAATCTCTCTTGGTAAGTATCAAATCAACGATGTTTATTCATTCTCTCTGGAGAATTATCCAATCAACGATGTATATTCAATCTCTCTGGGGAAGTATCCAAACAACGATGTATATTCATTCTCTCTGGGGAAGTATCCAATCAACGATGTATATTCATTCTTTCTGGAGAATTATCCAACCAACGATGTATATTCAATCTCTCTGGGGAACTAGCCAGTCAACGATGTATGTTCAATCTCTCTGGGGAAGTATTCAGTCAACGATGTACGGTTGAGATATGCTGATGTAGCAGGATGAGTGGTCTCATGTTTTGAACAAATTTATGGCCGTGTTTCAAGGTCTTTTCAGGGGGAAGTAAAGGTGAGTTGAACTTTTAAGTATATTCATGTATTTGCTGTTGAATGTTATTTAGGCGTTGATCTACGAAAATGCTGAACTATGTTACAGAGGGTTTACAAGGTATAAAACAAGCTGTCAACAACCAAGTTCATATTTACGCATTTTGCTGTTGAAAAATTATTCTTAATGTAATTATTATTTTCGATATCATTTAGTTATGTAAATAGCAATGTCTACATAAAATTGATCAATACATGTAACATGGTGCTTATAAGCAATTTACAAACATCACCGGTGTATAATTTCAACAACTGCCGTTACACTTTTGTTTCAGGGATTACACATGAAAATTTTATTGACTATCCAAACAACAATAAAGTCGACCTTATTATGGGTAATTCAACATGAACCATATGAATGGAACAGAGTTTAGCTTTTCAAAGGATTGGAAACATTGTTCGCTTGGTATCTGTGTCCTACTTGTTGATACTTTTCAGCTAATCGAGAACGACGTGAATTTGTGTGTGAGTGTTATGATGAAAACACTAGGAGACCTTGAGGTCTGCAATCGTCATGGCTAAGCACAAAGCACAAAATGATATCACCATGTGATGCATTTTATATGAAAATAAGTTATAAATCTGTAAATAAACTAAGTTTCAAAATTGTTTTGATATTATGTATTCTTTCGTAAATATGTCTTTGATACAAAGTAAACATTTCAAGGTGTTGGGTACCTTGACGTACCCTAAACACAGTGGTTGTAAGTTCTTTCGAGGTGCGATACCACAAACACGTGAGGTGAAGCCAAACTTGTTTGTGGTATCGTACCGAGAACACATCGACCAAACGCACCTTGGATGTGAAGAGGTAAGGTTATACAATATAACCATCGCACGCCTGGTTATACGAAATAGTTAACCTCTGATATTGACCTGATAACCACACCACGTGGTGTATATGTATGTACAACCTCTCACGTAGAAGTAATCAATCAACGATGAATATTCAATCTCTCAGGGTAAGTATCCAACCAACGATGTATGTTCAATCTCTCAGGGTAAGTATCCAACCAACGATGTATGTTCAATCTCTCTCGTGGAAGAAACCAGTCAACGATGTATGTACAATTTCTCTCATGGAAGAAACCAACGATGTTTGTTCAATTTCTCTCGTGAAAGAAACCGTACATGTCTTTCCGCGTACCATTAGTGCATGAGGATTGTATTCCGGTAAATGTATTTTGACAAAGGGGCCGCTTTGCCCTGTAGTTTTTGGCAAAGTGACAAATCCCATGGTCGCTTTGCCACATGTGATAGATATCACACGTTTAACCAGCCAATACTTATCAAATGCCATCATCTTGATAATTCAAGGCTAATGAACCCACGTGAAGAAAATAAATGACCAAAGTCTGGGCAATGTGTGCAAAGGTGTACTTACTTTCTAAATGTCATGGACCTACACCTTTAACATTCCCAAAGCTTAATATTATAATATACATACACAGGTCTTATAACTATGATTTTGTTGACAATGTTGGTAATTCAGAAACAGTAATATATTGACTAAAAGATTACTAGAATTTGTTTTAGGTGCCAAGAGTTTATTCTTCATTTTTTCCGATTTTATGAAAATTTGACTTTAGATAACCATTCCTTACAGGGGCAGTAGCACGTTTTTGGCGGGATGTAAGGTGATGTCAGGAAAGTGAAAATAAATGGTATTAACTCAAATATCTAATGTAAAGTTTAGCCATGCGATTCCCTTTTCTTAAACAAAATGAATTAAAGGAGTTCACACAAAAATGGCCGCCAATGGACTTACGTGACTCATTATAATGTGTTCTCTGACTGTGGATGATTGGTTAGCGAAATATGATTTTTGACACAATCAAAATAATTCATTAAGCATTCACGTACAATTATCAGTGAAAAATTGAAGATAAATTGTTTTTAAAAAAACGTACTACTACCCCTTTAAAACATATATATCCTTTCTTTTCGAATTTTGAGAATCGACCGTCCAATTTCACGCAAACATTTCTCACCCCCTGTAATCAAATATATCAACACTTTTTGATACAAATTAAACTAGGATATTTGGTGCTATCAATTGGTGTTGAGATATTTGATATTTGCAACGCTTGGGTGAGATTTTCTAGTTATTACCCATAGGTTTTCACATATGAGCACATCTGCACAGATCACTTTTGCCTAGCAACGATTGTTGTGGCGTGGCTTTCCGTATATTTCCTACTTTTGTTATGTCATGTTGTGTGAGGTGAGGTGATGTGGTTTTTATCGCCGTTTTCAAGATTATTTCACTTATATCGCGGCTGCTAGTATTATTGCAGGGAGAAAGCCCGCAACCCAATTGTGTCATGCATTGCGGTGAAACCTGCGAGCATCGGCTGGAACTAGCAACCATGGGTTATACTGCGCTGAAATTCAATGAAGCATTGCAGCCAAACCTTACTGCGTGTAGAACAGTTCTCTACTGCAGACAAAGTTGCCGAGCCCCTGGCAGGATTCGAACCGCGGACCTCTTGATCCGAAGCCGAACGCGCTAACCACTGCGCTATCCCGCCCCCTTTTATGTCATGCAAACATTGGAAGCATACCAGTTTCTGTAAATTTTGTAAGAGAATGAAAGTGAATAGAATCGCTAATAAAAAATCTTTATTCTCGGACAAATGACTTTTACGAAACTCTTACAAATGTGTGCTCCTGCTTGAGTAATACAAAACTTCACACTCGTTTCGTTGATATAACACACTTCCTCGGGTAATAATCTCCATCTATCACATTTCATAAGCTACAGGACCATTGACGTTTTACACCTACATTTAAGGTGATCCTGTAATTATAATGAAATTGTACAAGATAAAACTTTTATTTTTCATATCTTGTTTTCCATTTAGATAGCTGTTAATATTATAAACGATGTTATGATAATTCTACCCTGGTCATTTTTCATATCTTGTTTTCCATTTAGATAGCTGTTAATATTATAAACGATGTTATGATAAGTCTACCCTGGTCATTTTTCATATCTTGTTTTCCATTTAGATAGCTGTTAATATTATAAACGATGTTATGATAATTCTACCCTGGTCATTTTTCATATCTTGTTTTCCATTTAGATAGCTGTTAATATTATAAACGATGTTATGATAATTCTACCCTGGTCATTTTTCATATCTTGTTTTCCATTTAGATAGCTGTTAATATTATAAACGATGTTATGATAATTCTACCCTGGTCATTTTTCATATCTTGTTTTCCATTTAGATAGCTGTTAATATTATAAACGATGTTATGATAATTCTACCCTGGTCATTTTTCATATCTTGTTTTTCATTTAGATAGCTGTTAATATTATAAACGATGTTATGATAATTCTACCCTGGTCATTTTTCATATCTTGTTTTCCATTTAGATAGCTGTTAATATTATAAACGTTGTTATGATAATTCTACCCTGGTCATTTTTCATATCTTGTTTTCCATTTAGATAGCTGTTAATATTATAAACGATGTTATGATAATTCTACCCTGGTCATTTCGCTATAAGATACCAAGGATCGTAAGATACTGTCAGTGGTGTTATGTTTTACTGAATTTTTAAATTAGCAGAATATTAGTCAATATATGACGTCATTCATTATAATGTGTGCCTTTGTGACGTCATAATGTTTGCGGTGCTCTCACAATAATATCAAGTCACTGAAAAACTAGTTTCAGCACACTTCAGGCAATAACTAGAAGTATGTGCATGTGATGAACGGTGATATCCTTCGTCCCAACTTTTAATCAGAAAATGACCCTACCCCTCATATGTAGGCCTACTAAGTTCAAATTGTTTCCATGAAAATCATATAAAACAAAAATCAGATTACGAAGGTAGTAAAAGGCACCACTCCTCTTCTCGATATCATAACATACCTGGTTAAGTAAAACATAAGTAACATATGTTTAGCTATAATTTGGAAATGGACCTTCTCCCAAAATTCACAATAAAAAATTCAGAATAACCAAAATAGCTTAAGGCACCACACCACCATACGGTCTAACCACGTACCAAGTTTCATGAAAACATATTGAACTGTGTTTGAGACGGCCCAGAAACGAAAGGATATCGGAACCACGGAATTCGAATTACAGAATTACGGATATACTGAATGGACGGAACTGAAAACATAGTGTCTTTCGCAAAGCTTTGTTAGTTATGTGTAATGGTGTGGGGAGGATGTGGCAGATAGTCTCTCATCACATCAGGTATACACATCACAGAACTCGGTTCCACATCATATATGTGTAATGGTGTGGGGAGGATGTGACAGATAGCCTCTCATCACATCAAGTCTACACATCACAGAAATCGGTTCCACATCATATATGTGTAACGGTTTGGGGAGGATGTGGCAGATAGTCTCTCATCACATCAAGTCCACACATCACAGAAATCGGTTCCACATCATATATGTGTAAAGGTGTGGGGAGGATGTGGCAGATAGCCTCTCATCACATCAAGTCCACACATCACAGAAATCGGTTCCACATCATATATGTGTAAAGGTGTGGGGAGGATGTGGCAGATAGCCTCTCATCACATCAAGTCTACACATCACAGAAATCGGTTCCACATCATAAATGTGTAATGGTGTGGGGAGGATGTGGAAGATAGCCTCTCATCACATCAGGTATACATATCACAGAACTCGGTTCCACATCATATATGTGTAATGGTGAGGGGACGATGTGGCAGATATCCTCTCATCACATCAGGTATATACATCACAGAAATCGGTTCCACATCATAAATGTGTAATGGTGAGGGGAGGATGTGACAGATAGCCTCTCATCACATCTGGTCTACACATCACAGAAATCGGTTCCACATCATATATGTGTAATGGTGTGGGGAGGATGTGACAGATATCCTCTCATCAGATCAGGTCTACACATCACAGAAATCGGTTCCACATCATAAATGTGTAATGGTGTGGGGAGGATATGGCAGAAAGCCTCTCATCACATCAGGTGTACACATCACAGAAATCGGTTCCACATCATATATGTGTAATGGTGTGGGGAGGATGTGGCAGATAGCCTCTCATCACATCAGGTCTACATATCACAGAAATCGGTTCCACATCATACATGTGTAATGGTGTGGGGAGGATGTGGCAGAAAGCCTCTCATCACATCAGGTATACACATCACAGATATCGGTTCCACATCATATATGTGTAATGGTGTGGGGAGGATATGGCAGATATCCTCTCATCACATCAGGTCTACACATCACAGAAATCGGTTCCACATCATACATGTGTAATGGTGTGGGGAGGATGTGGCAGATAGCCTCTCATCACATCAGGTCTACACATCACAGAAATCGGTTCCACATCATACATGTGTAATGGTGTGGGGAGGATTTGGCAGATAGCCTCTCATCACATCAGGTCTACACATCACAGAAATCGGTTCAACATCATATATGTGTAATGGTGAGGGGACGATATGGCAGATAGCCTCTCATCATATCAGGTCTACACATCACAGAAATCGGTTCCACATCATATATGTGTAATGGTGAGGGGACGATGTGGCAGATATCCTTTCATCACATCAGGTATGCACATCACAGAAATCGGTTCCACATCATACATGTGTAATGGTGTGGGGAGGATGTGGCAGATAGCCTCTCATCATATCAGGTCTACACATCACAGAAATCGGTTCCACATCATATATGTGTAATGGTGTGGGGAGGATGTGACAGATATCCTCTCATCACATCTGGTCTACACATCACAGAAATCGGTTCCACATCATATATGTGTAATGGTGAGGGGACGATGTGGCAGATATCCTCTCATCACACTAAGTCCACACATCACAGAAACAGTTTCCACATCATATATGTGTAATGGTGTGGGAGGATGTGACAGATAGCCTCTCATCACATCAGGTCTACACATCACAGAAATCGGTTCCACATCATATATGTGTAATGGTGTGGGGAGGATATGGCAGATAGCCTCTCATCACATCTGGTCTACACATCACAGAAATCGGTTCCACATCATATATGTGTAATGGTGTGGGGAGGATATGGCAGATATCCTCTCATCACATCAGGTCTACACATCACAGAAATCGGTTCCACATCATATATGTGTAATGGTGTAAGGAGGATGTGGCAGATAGCCTCTCATCACACTAAGTCCACACATTACAGAAACAGTTTCCACATCATATATGTGTAATGGTGTGGGAGGATGTGACAGATAGCCTCTCATCACATCTGGTCTACACATCACAGAAATCGGTTCCACATCATATATGTGTAATGGTGTGGGGAGGATATGGCAGATATCCTCTCATCACATCAGGTCTACACATCACAGAAATCGGTTCAACATCATATATGTGTAATGGTGTGGGGAGGATGTGGAAGATAGCCTCTCATCACATCAGGTATACACATCACAGAACTCGGTTCCACATCATATATGTGTAATGGTGAGGGGACGATGTGGCAGATATCCTCTCATCACATCAGGTATACACATCACAGAAATCGGTTCCACATCATAAATGTGTAATGGTGAGGGGAGGATGTGACAGATAGCCTCTCATCACATCTGGTCTACACATCACAGAAATCGGTTCCACATCATAAATGTGTAATGAAGTGGGGAGGATATGGCAGACAGCCTCTCATCACATCAGGTCTACACATCACAGAAATCGGTTCCACATCATAAATGTGTAATGGTGTGGGGAGGATATGGCAGAAAGCCTCTCATCACATCAGGTCTACACATCACAGAAATCGGTTCCACATCATATATGTGTAATGGTGTGGGGAGGATGTGGCAGATAGCCTCTCATCACATCAGGTCTACACATCACAGAAATCGGTTCCACATCATACATGTGTAATGGTGTGGGAAGGATGTGGCAGAAAGCCTCTCATCACATCAGGTATACACATCACAGATATCGGTTCCACATCATATATGTGTAATGGTGTGGGGAGGATATGGCAGATATCCTCTCATCACATCAGGTCTACACATCACAGAAATCGGTTCCACATCATACATGTGTAATGGTGTGGGGAGGATGTGGCAGATAGCCTCTCATCAGATCAGGTATACACATCACAGAAATCGGTTCCACATCATAAATGTGTAATGGTGAGGGGAGGATGTGACAGATATCCTCTCATCACATCTGGTCTACACATCACAGAAATCGGTTCCACATCATATATGTGTAATGGTGTGGGGAGGATATGGCAGATAGCCTCTCATCACATCAGGTCTACACATCACAGAAATCGGTTCCACATCATATATGTGTAATGGTGTGGGGAGGATGTGACAGATAGCCTCTCATCACATCAGGTCTACACATCACAGAAATCGGTTCCACATCATATATGTGTAATGGTGTGGGGAGGATATGGCAGATAGCCTCTCATCACATCAGGTCTACACATCACAGAAATCGGTTCCACATCATATATGTGTAATGGTGAGGGGACGATGTGGCAGATATCCTTTCATCACATCAGGTATACACATCACAGAAATCGGTTCCACATCATACATGTGTAATGGTGTGGGGAGGATATGGCAGATAGCCTCTCATCACATCTGGTCTACACATCACAGAAATCGGTTCCACATCATATATGTGTAATGGTGTGGGGAGGATATGGCAGATATCCTCTCATCACATCTGGTGTACACATCACAGAAGTCGGTTCCACATCATAAATGTGTAATGGTGAGGGGAGGATGTGACAGATAGCCTCTCATCACATCAGGTATACACATCACAGAAATCGGTTCCACATCATATACGTGTAATGGTGTGGGGGGGATGTGGCAGAAAGCCTCTCATCACATCAGGTATACACATCACAGAAATCGGTTCCACATCATATATGTGTAATGGTGTGGGGAGGATGTGGCAGAAAGCCTCTCATCACATCAGGTATACACATCACAGATATCGGTTCCACATCATATATGTGTAATGGTGTGGGGAGGATATGGCAGATAGCCTCTCATCACATCAGGTCTACACATCACAGAAATCGGTTCCACATTATAAATGTGTAATGGTGAGGGGAGGATGTGACAGATAGCCTCTCATCAAATCAGGTCTACACATCACAGAAATCGGTTCCACATCCTATATGTGTAATGGTGTGGTGAGGATGTGACAGATAGCCTCTCATCACATCAGGTCTACACATCACAGAAATCGGTTCCACATCATACATGTGTAATGGTGTGGGGAGGATGTGACAGATAGCCTCTCATCACATCAGGTATACACATCACAGAAATCGGTTCCACATCATATATGTGTAATGGTGTGGGGAGGATATGGCAGATAGCCTCTCATCACATCAGGTCTACACATCACAGAAATCGGTTCCACATCATATATGTGTAATGGTGTAGGGAGGATGTGACAGATAGCCTCTCATCACATCAGGTCTACACGTCACAGAAAGCGGTTCCACATCATATATGTGTAATGGTGTGGGGAGGATGTGACAGATAGACTCTCATCCGATCAGGTCTACACATCACAGAAATCGGTTCCACATCATAAATGTGTAATGGTGAGGGGAGGATGTGACAGATAGCCTCTCATCAAATCAGGTCTACACATCACAAAAATCGGTTCCACATCATAAATGTGTAATGGTGTGGGGAGGATGTGGCAGATAGCCTCTAATCACATCAAGTCTACACATCACAAAAATCGGTTCCACATCATAAATGTGAAATGGTGTGGGGAGGATGTGGCAGATAGCCTCTCATCACATCAGGTCTACACATCACAGAAATCGGTTCCACATCATAAATGTGTAATGGTGAGGGGAGGATGTGACAGATAGCCTCTCATCAAATCAGGTCTACACATCACAGAAATCGGTTCCACATCATATATGTGTAATGGTGAGGGGAGGATGTGACAGATAGCCTCTCATCACATCAGGTCTACACATCACAGAAATCGGTTCCACATCATATATGTGTAATGGTGTGGGGAGGATGTGACAGATATCCTCTCATCACATCAGGTCTACACATCACAGAAATCGGTTCCACATTATAAATGTGTAATGGTGTGGGGAGGATGTGACAGATAGCCTCTCATCACATCAGGTCTACACATCACAGAAATCGGTTCCACATCTTATATGTGTAATGGTGTGGGGAGGATGTGACAGATAGCCTCTCATCACATCAGGTCTACATGTCACAGAAATCGGTTCCACATCATATATGTGTAATGGTGTGGGGAGGATGTGACAGATAGCCTCTCATCACATCAGGTCTACACATCACAGAAATCGGTTCCACATCATAAATGTGTAATGGTGAGGGGAGGATGTGACAGATAGCCTCTCATCAAATCAGGTCTACACATCACAGAAATCGGTTCAACATCATATATGTGTAATGGTGAGGGGACGATATGGCAGATAGCCTCTCATCATATCAGGTCTACACATCACAGAAATCGGTTCCACATCATATATGTGTAATGGTGAGGGGACGATGTGGCAGATATCCTTTCATCACATCAGGTATACACATCACAGAAATCGGTTCCACATCATACATGTGTAATGGTGTGGGGAGGATGTGGCAGATAGCCTCTCATCATATCAGGTCTACACATCACAGAAATCGGTTCCACATCATATATGTGTAATGGTGTGGGGAGGATGTGACAGATATCCTCTCATCACATCTGGTCTACACATCACAGAAATCGGTTCCACATCATATATGTGTAATGGTGAGGGGACGATGTGGCAGATATCCTCTCATCACACTAAGTCCACACATCACAGAAACAGTTTCCACATCATATATGTGTAATGATGTGGGAGGATGTGACAGATAGCCTCTCATCACATCTGGTCTACACATCACAGAAATCGGTTCAACATCATATATGTGTAATGGTGAGGGGACGATATGACAGATATCCTCTCATCAGATCAGGTATACACATCACAGAAATCGGTTCCACATCATATATGTGTAATGGTGTGGGGAGGATGTGGCAGATAGCCTCTCATCACATCAGGTCTACACATCACAGAAATCGGTTCCACATCATATATGTGTAATGGTGAGGGGAGGATGTGACAGATAGCCTCTCATCACATCAGGTCTACACATCACAGAAATCGGTTCCACATCATATATGTGTAATGGTGTGGGGAGGATGTGGTAGATAGCCTCTCATCACATCAGGTCTACACATCACAGAAATCGGTTCCACATCATAAATGTGTAATGAAGTGGGGAGGATGTGACAGATAGCCTCTCATCACATCAGGTCTACACATCACAGAAATCGGTTCAACATCATATATGTGTCATGGTGAGGGGACGATGTGACAGATATCCTCTCATCAGATCAGGTATACACATCACAGAAATCGGTTCCACATCATATATGTGTAATGGTGTGGGGAGGATGTGGCAGATAGCCTCTCATCACATCAGGTCTACACATCACAGAAATCGGTTCAACATTATATATGTGTAATGGTGAGGGGAGGATGTGACAGATAGCCTCTCATCACATCAGGTCTACACATCACAGAAATCGGTTCCACATCATATATGTGTAATGGTGTGGGGAGGATGTGGCAGATAGCCTCTCATCACATCAGGTCTACACATCACAGAAATCGGTTCAACATCATAAATGTGTAATGAAGTGGGGAGGATGTGACAGATAGCCTCTCATCACATCAGGTATACACATCACAGAAATCGGTTCCACATCATATATGTGTAATGGTGTGGGGAGGATGTGGCAGATAGCCTCTCATCACATCTGGTCTACACATCACAGAAATCGGTTCCACATCATATATGTGTAATGGTGAGGGGACGATGTGACAGATATCCTCTCATCAGATCAGGTATACACATCACAGAAATCGGTTCCACATCATATATGTGTAATGGTGTGGGGAGGATGTGGCAGATAGCCTCTCATCACATCAGGTCTACACATCACAGAAATCGGTTCCACATCATATATGTGTAATGGTGAGGGGAGGATGTGACAGATAGCCTCTCATCACATCAGGTCTACACATCACAGAAATCGGTTCCACATCATAAATGTGTAATGGTGAGGGGAGGATGTGACAGATAGCCTCTCATCAAATCAGGTCTACACATCACAGAAATCGGTTCAACATCATATATGTGTCATGGTGAGGGGACGATGTGACAGATATCCTCTCATCAGATCAGGTATACACATCACAGAAATCGGTTCCACATCATATATGTGTAATGGTGTGGGGAGGATGTGGCAGATAGCCTCTCATCACATCAGGTCTACACATCACAGAAATCGGTTCCACATCATATATGTGTAATGGTGAGGGGAGGATGTGACAGATAGCCTCTCATCACATCAGGTCTACACATCACAGAAATCGGTTCCACATCATATATGTGTAATGGTGTGGGGAGGATGTGGCAGATAGCCTCTCATCACATCAGGTCTACACATCACAGAAATCGGTTCCACATCATATATGTGTAATGGTGAGGGGAGGATGTGACAGATAGCCTCTCATCACATCAGGTCTACACATCACAGAAATCGGTTCCACATCATATATGTGTAATGGTGAGGGGACGATGTGGCAGATATCCTCTCATCAGATCAGGTATACACATCACAGAAATCGGTTCCACATCATATATGTGTAATGGTGTGGGGAGGATGTGGCAGATAGCCTCTCATCACATCAGGTCTACACATCACAGAAATCGGTTCCACATCATATATGTGTAATGGTGAGGGGAGGATGTGACAGATAGCCTCTCATCACATCAGGTCTACACATCACAGAAATCGGTTCCACATCATATATGTGTAATGGTGTGGGGAGGATGTGGTAGATAGCCTCTCATCACATCAGGTCTACACATCACAGAAATCGGTTCAACATCATAAATGTGTAATGAAGTGGGGAGGATGTGACAGATAGCCTCTCATCACATCAGGTATACACATCACAGAAATCGGTTCCACATCATATATGTGTAATGGTGTGGGGAGGATGTGGTAGATAGCCTCTCATCACATCTGGTCTACACATCACAGAAATCGGTTCAACATCATATATGTGTAATGGTGAGGGGACGATGTGACAGATATCCTCTCATCAGATCAGGTATACACATCACAGAAATCGGTTCCACATCATATATGTGTAATGGTGTGGGGAGGATGTGGCAGATAGCCTCTCATCACATCAGGTCTACACATCACAGAAATCGGTTCCACATCATATATGTGTAATGGTGAGGGGAGGATGTGACAGATAGCCTCTCATCACATCAGGTCTACACATCACAGAAATCGGTTCCACATCATATATGTGTAATGGTGAGGGGAGGATGTGACAGATAGCCTCTCATCACATCAGGTCTACACATCACAGAAATCGGTTCAACATCATATATGTGTAATGGTGAGGGGACGATGTGACAGATATCCTCTCATCAGATCAGGTATACACATCACAGAAATCGGTTCCACATCATAAATGTGTAATGAAGTGGGGAGGATGTGACAGATAGCCTCTCATCACATCAGGTATACACATCACAGAAATCGGTTCCACATCATATATGTGTAATGGTGAGGGGAGGATGTGACAGATAGCCTCTCATCACATCAGGTCTACACATCACAGAAATCGGTTCCACATCATAAATGTGTAATGGTGAGGGGAGGATGTGACAGATAGCCTCTCATCAAATCAGGTCTACACATCACAGAAATCGGTTCAACATCATATATGTGTCATGGTGAGGGGACGATGTGACAGATATCCTCTCATCAGATCAGGTATACACATCACAGAAATCGGTTCCACATCATATATGTGTAATGGTGTGGGGAGGATGTGGCAGATAGCCTCTCATCACATCAGGTCTACACATCACAGAAATCGGTTCCACATCATATATGTGTAATGGTGAGGGGAGGATGTGACAGATAGCCTCTCATCACATCAGGTCTACACATCACAGAAATCGGTTCCACATCATATATGTGTAATGGTGTGGGGAGGATGTGGTAGATAGCCTCTCATCACATCAGGTCTACACATCACAGAAATCGGTTCAACATCATAAATGTGTAATGAAGTGGGGAGGATGTGACAGATAGCCTCTCATCACATCAGGTATACACATCACAGAAATCGGTTCCACATCATATATGTGTAATGGTGTGGGGAGGATGTGGCAGATAGCCTCTCATCACATCTGGTCTACACATCACAGAAATCGGTTCAACATCATATATGTGTAATGGTGAGGGGACGATATGACAGATATCCTCTCATCAGATCAGGTATACACATCACAGAAATCGGTTCCACATCATATATGTGTAATGGTGTGGGGAGGATGTGGCAGATAGCCTCTCATCACATCAGGTCTACACATCACAGAAATCGGTTCCACATCATATATGTGTAATGGTGAGGGGAGGATGTGACAGATAGCCTCTCATCACATCAGGTCTACACATCACAGAAATCGGTTCCACATCATATATGTGTAATGGTGAGGGGACGATGTGGCAGATATCCTCTCATCAGATCAGGTATACACATCACAGAAATCGGTTCCACATCATATATGTGTAATGGTGTGGGGAGGATGTGGCAGATAGCCTCTCATCACATCAGGTCTACACATCACAGAAATCGGTTCCACATCATATATGTGTAATGGTGTGGGGAGGATGTGGTAGATAGCCTCTCATCACATCAGGTCTACACATCACAGAAATCGGTTCAACATCATAAATGTGTAATGAAGTGGGGAGGATGTGACAGATAGCCTCTCATCACATCAGGTATACACATCACAGAAATCGGTTCCACATCATATATGTGTAATGGTGTGGGGAGGATGTGGCAGATAGCCTCTCATCACATCTGGTCTACACATCACAGAAATCGGTTCAACATCATATATGTGTAATGGTGAGGGGACGATATGACAGATATCCTCTCATCAGATCAGGTATACACATCACAGAAATCGGTTCCACATCATATATGTGTAATGGTGTGGGGAGGATGTGGCAGATAGCCTCTCATCACATCAGGTCTACACATCACAGAAATCGGTTCCACATCATATATGTGTAATGGTGAGGGGAGGATGTGACAGATAGCCTCTCATCACATCAGGTCTACACATCACAGAAATCGGTTCCACATCATATATGTGTAATGGTGTGGGGAGGATGTGGTAGATAGCCTCTCATCACATCAGGTCTACACATCACAGAAATCGGTTCCACATCATAAATGTGTAATGAAGTGGGGAGGATGTGACAGATAGCCTCTCATCACATCTGGTCTACACATCACAGAAATCGGTTCAACATCATATATGTGTAATGGTGAGGGGACGATGTGACAGATATCCTCTCATCAGATCAGGTATACACATCACAGAAATCGGTTCCACATCATATATGTGTAATGGTGTGGGGAGGATGTGGCAGATAGCCTCTCATCACATCAGGTCTACACATCACAGAAATCGGTTCCACATCATATATGTGTAATGGTGAGGGGACGATGTGGCAGATATCCTCTCATCACATCAGGTCTACACATCACAGAAATCGGTTCCACATCATATATGTGTAATGGTGAGGGGACGATGTGGCAGACATCCTTTCATCACATCAGGTATACACATCACAGAAATCGGTTCCACATCATACATGTGTAATGGTGTGGGGAGGATATGGCAGATAGCCTCTCATCACATCAGGTCTACACATCACAGAAATCGGTTCCACATCATATATGTGTAATGGTGAGGGGACGATGTGGCAGATATCCTCTCATCACATCAGGTCTACACATCACAGAAATCGGTTCCACATCATATATGTGTAATGGTGAGGGGACGATGTGGCAGACATCCTTTCATCACATCAGGTATACACATCACAGAAATCGGTTCCACATCATACATGTGTAATGGTGTGGGGAGGATATGGCAGATATCCTCTCATCATATCAGGTCTACACATCACAGAAATCGGTTCCACATCATACATGTGTAATGGTGTGGGGAGGATGTGGCAGATAGCCTCTCATCACATCTGGTCTACACATCACAGAAATCGGTTCCACATCATACATGTGTAATGGTGTGGGGGGGGGATGTGGCAGAAAGCCTCTCATCACATCAGGTATACACATCACAGATATCGGTTCCACATCATATATGTGTAATGGTGTGGGGAGGATATGGCAGATAGCCTCTCATCACATCAGGTCTACACATCACAGAAATCGGTTCCACATCATAAATGTGTAATGAAGTGGGGAGGATATGGCAGATAGCCTCTCATCACATCAGGTCTACACATCACAGAAATCGGTTCCACATCATAAATGTGTAATGAAGTGGGGAGGATGTGACAGATAGCCTCTCATCACATCAGGTATACACATCACAGAACTCTGTTCCACATCATATATGTGTAATGGTGTGGGGAGCATGTGGCAGATAGCCTCTCATCACATCAGGTCTACACATCACAGAAATCGGTTCAACATCATATATGTGTAATGGTGTGGGGAGGATTTGGCAGATAGCCTCTCATCACATCTGGTCTACACATCACAGAAATCGGTTCCACATCATATATGTGTAATGGTGTGGGGAGGATGTGACAGATAGCCTCTCATCACATCAGGTCTACACATCACAGAAATCGGTTCCACATCATAAATGTGTAATGGTGTGGGGAGGATGTGACAGATAGCCTCTCATCACATCAGGTCTACACATCACAGAAATCGGTTCCACATCATATATGTGTAATGGTGTGGGGAGGATGTGGCAGATAGCCTCTCATCACATCAGGTCTACACATCACAGAAATCGGTTCCACATCATAAATGTGTAATGGTGAGGGGAGGATGTGACAGATAGCCTCTCATCAAATCAGGTCTACACATCACAGAAATCGGTTCCACATTATAAATGTGTAATGGTGTGGGGAGGATGTGACAGATAGCCTCTCATCACATCAGGTCTACACATCACAGAAATCGGTTCCACATCTTATATGTGTAATGGTGTGGGGAGGATGTGACAGATAGCCTCTCATCACATCAGGTCTACATGTCACAGAAATCGGTTCCACATCATATATGTGTAATGGTGTGGGGAGGATGTGACAGATAGCCTCTCATCACATCAGGTCTACACATCACAGAAATCGGTTCCACATCATAAATGTGTAATGGTGAGGGGAGGATGTGACAGATAGCCTCTCATCAAATCAGGTCTACACATCACAGAAATCGGTTCAACATCATATATGTGTCATGGTGAGGGGACGATGTGACAGATATCCTCTCATCAGATCAGGTATACACATCACAGAAATCGGTTCCACATCATATATGTGTAATGGTGTGGGGAGGATGTGGCAGATAGCCTCTCATCACATCAGGTCTACACATCACAGAAATCGGTTCCACATCATAAATGTGTACTGGTGAGGGGAGGATGTGACAGATAGCCTCTCATCAAATCAGGTCTACACATCACAGAAATCGGTTCCACATCATATATGTGTAATGGTGAGGGGAGGATATGACAGATAGCCTCTCATCACATCAGGTCTACACATCACAGAAATCGGTTCCACATCATACATGTGTAACGGTGTGGGGAGGATGTGACAGATAGCCTCTCATCACATCAGGTATACACATCACAGAAATCGGTTCCACATCATATGTGTGTAATGGTGTGGGGAGGATATGGCAGATAGCCTCTCATCACATCAGGTCTACACATCACAGAAATCGGTTCCACATCATATATGTGTAATGGTGTGGGGAGGATGTGACAGATAGCCTCTCATCACATCAGGTCTACACGTCACAGAAATCGGTTCCACATCATATATATGTGTAATGGTGTGGGGAGAATGTGACAGATAGCCTCTCATCACATCAGGTCTACACATCACAGAAATCGGTTCCACATCATAAATGTGTAATGGTTAGGGGAGGTGGTGACAGATAGCCTCTCATCAAATCAGGTATACACATCACAAAAATCGGTTCCACATCATAAATGTGTAATGGTGTGGGGAGGATGTGGCAGATAGCCTCTCATCACATCAGGTCTACACATCACAAAAATCGGTTCCACATCATAAATGTGTAATGGTGTGGGGAGGATGTGGCAGATAGCCTCTCATCACATCAGGTCTACACATCACAGAAATCGGTTCCACATCATAAATGTGTAATGGTGAGGGGAGGATGTGACAGATAGCCTCTCATCACATCAGGTCTACACGTCACAGAAATTGGTTCCACATCATATATGTGTAATGGTGTGGGGAGGATGTGACAGATAGCCTCTCATCACATCAGGTCTACACATCACAGAAATCGGTTCCACATCTTAAATGTGTAATGGTGAGGGGAGGATGTGACAGATATCCTCTCATCACATCAGGTCTACACATCACAGAAATCGGTTCCACATCATATATGTGTAATGGTGTGGGGAGGATGTGGCAGATAGCCTCTCATCAAATCAGGTCTACACATCACAGAAATCGGTTCAACATCATATATGTGTCATGGTGAGGGGACGATGTGACAGATATCCTCTCATCACATCAGGTCTACACATCACAGAAATCGGTTCCACATCATATATGTGTAATGGTGTGGGGAGGATGTGGCAGATAGCCTCTCATCACATCTGGTGTACACATCACAGAAATCGGTTCCACATCATGTATGTGTAATGGTGAGGGGACGATGTGACAGATAGCCTCTCATCACATCAGGTCTACACATCACAGAAATCGGTTCCACATCATATATGTGTAATGGTGTGGGGAGGATGTGACAGATAGCCTCTCATCACATCAGGTCTACACATCACAGAAATCGGTTCCACATCATAAATGTGTAATGGTGAGGGGAGGATGTGACAGATAGCCTCTCATCAAATCAGGTCTACACATCACAGAAATCGGTTCCACATCATATATGTGTAATGGTGTGGGGAGGATGTGACAGATAGCCTCTCATCACATCAGGTCTACACGTCACAGAAATCGGTTCCACATCATATATGTGTAATGGTGTGGGGAGGATGTGACAGATAGCCTCTCATCACATCAGGTCTACACATCACAGAAATCGGTTCCACATCATAAATGTGTAATGGTGAGGGGAGGATGTGACAGATAGCATCTCATCACATCAGGTCTACACATCACAGAACTCGGTTCCACATCATATATGTGTAATGGTGTGGGGAGGATGTGGCAGATAACCTCTTATCACATTAGGTGTACACATCACAAAAATCGGTTCCACATCATATATGTGTAATGGTGTAAGGAGGATGTGGCAGATAGCCTCTCATCACACTAAGTCCACACATCACAGAAACAGTTTCCACATCATATATGTGTAATGGTGTGGGAGGATGTGACAGATAGCCTCTCATCACATCTGGTCTACACATCACAGAAATCGGTTCCACATCATATATGTGTAATGGTGTGGGGAGGATATGGCAGATATCCTCTCATCACATCAGGTCTACACATCACAGAAAGGAATCTATATCTTTACAGGTGTGAAAAGCGGAAAAGTGGTCCTGCAAAACATGTGGTGTAGCAAGTCGGGGACGATCCGTTTCTACTCCAGGTGCCTGGCATTGTTGTTTAGTCAAGAATGGGATGACAAATGCACATGTAAAAGATCTGATATGACAAGTTCTGTGACAGAAAATACCAATTGCATTTTAATGTCGTTCAGTTTATGAAAAAAAACCTAATCAACATTCCTGAGAATCTTTATATTTCTTTTCAAACCAAATAATACCTTTCATGGTTGATTTTTTTCTTAAGTTGCTTGAGCCAACCCTTAGAGATTATTAGTTAAGTATACGCCAAGCATTGCCGAAAGTAGATTCTATTTATAGCCGTTATATCATTTTTAGTTTGCGTGGGGTGATAATTGGGGGTTCACACATGTATCACAATTGAAATCATTGACATAATGTACGAGCATTTGGTTCTTGTTTTTCTATCATGGCGAATCTTAAGATTTGAAAAATATTTATTTAATTGATATCTTTTAATTTGATAGAAAATAAATTGTACCTGGCAGTTGGACTAAGATCAGGAAATAGTTGAATGATTTATCAAACATATTCTTTAGAATAGTTTGGTATGTTGTTTACATTTCACGCTACTTACTTACCCTTTTCTGTTTTTAAATATATCAGTAGGCAGCACTTAATCTGCCAAGTATTAAATTGGATAATTAAAAGACTATTAAATCAATGTCTCCCTGTGATCTATCATGATAATTATAAAATCTAAACCCCTTAGGCAGGCATTCATTACATTACAGAATTGCTTACCAAATTTGGTCATATTTTGGGATACCAAAATTTTTTCCAAATAAGGAAATTTCAAATCAAATTTGAGTATGTACAACAAACAACGGTGTGTAAGTTTCAGTATAACAAGACTTTGGTACACAAAGATTACTTCAAAATGCGCCTTGATGGACAATGAATTTGATCAAATTTGGTGACATTTTGGAAAACCGAATTGTATCACCATATTTGGAAAATTAAAATCAGAAAAAATATATAAAAGAACAACACCAAGACAACAGGATCAGTTCAGCCTCCTTGTATTAAAGGCTCTGAAATTATTATCACTTTACCATGGACGATGATGTTGCTGCCCTGGTGATTGACAATGGATCTTGGATGGTAAAAGCAGGATTCTCTGGTGATGATGCTCCACGAGTTTCCTTCCCAGCAGCTGTTGGTTATCCTAGGACCCAGGTAATATAATGAACAAAATAACTGATATTTAAATATTTACGATCAGTATTTCATCTGGTCGTCAGTAGAAACAGACAGAAGAATTTTAAAGTCACATATATTGAGCATCAAAAGAAACGCAAATCATTAGGGGTTTTGTTACTGAATACCGTTTGATAGATTATACAACTCATATTTATGTAAATTGGACGTGTGAATTTGGCTCAAATGAATATATATGACTGATTTTAAATTTTCATAAAATATGTTTCACCATAATATTGCCATTTTGAGAATTAATATGAGAGATATTTTGAATACATATAATTAATTATGCCAATTACGTTCATATTAAAGCAAAACAATATGTGACGAATTGAAATCACTGAATCTAACTGATTAGACGAAGCTAAATACCTGGTTTTGCCACAGACAGACTTTTCGAAGTGAATAGGACTTGGTGTAGTGTTTAATGGGATTTGAGGAATGTAAGCTTGTAACTCAAGCTTCAGCCTCGAACACGCCGTGTTCAAATTTTTCATGAACTCATAGTTTCAATCATTTTGTGCAGTAGAATTTCAATTTAATTTTAAAAAAGCGGTGATTGGTAGGTCTTCCCAACTTTTCAATCGTGATCCTTAAATTGTTCAATAAACTCCAAATATCTGACGGCCTTGGTAAGAAACTAACCATTTGGTGTTTAGAAATATGGTATACCACTCACAAAAGTGAAGTCTTGAAGCAAATATTGTACACACTCGTCTCTTGTTTGTCTATTGAACAGTCATATTGTACAATTTCTTATAGAAGTTTGGGGAAATTGGATATCAATAAATATTACCTTTCTTTCTTTTTTCTTTATGTTGAAATTAAGAATTTTGCATCAGAGACCAGATCATCCTGTCAGTGTATAAAATTGTTTATTTAAAACAGGGTGAATTGGTGATCCATTGTCCCTTTTACTGAACATTTTTTATTTTCCGTCAGAATTAAACCAAAATTACAGTATATTTGCATGTGAACATACTTCACAACTGTATAATGCTACTTTTAGTAGTTGTTTTTCTGAAGCTAGTTTTTGTTTAACTCATTACAGGGCGTGATGGTCAATTTGGGTCAGAAAGACAGCTATGTGAGTGATAAGGCTCAGTCCAAGAGAGGTATCCTCACCCTCAAGTACTCCATTGCGCACGGCATCGTCACCAACTGGGATGATATGGAGAAGACCTGGCATCACACCTTCTACAACGAGCTCCGTGTGGCCCCAGAGGAACACCCCGTCCTCCTGACAGAGGCTCCCCTCAACCCCAAGGCTAACCGTGAAAAGATGACCCAGATCATGTTCGAGACCTTCAACTGTCCAGCCATGTATGTGGCCATCCAGGCTGTTCTGTCTTGTACGCATCTGGTCGTACCACCGGTATTGTTTTGGACTCTGGTGATGGTGTCACCCACACTGTGCCAATCTATGAGGGTTATGCTCTGCCTCACGCAATTCTCAGGTTAGATCTTGCTGGACGTGATCTCACTGACTACCTGATGAAGATCCTTTCAGAACGTGGTTATTCTTTCACCACCACAGCTGAGAGAGAAATTGTCAGAGATATCAAGGACAAGTTATGTTACGTCATTATCGACTTTGAGAAGGAAATGGCAACTGCTGCTTCATCTTCCTCCCTGGAGAAGAGTTACAAGTTGCCTGACGGCCAGGTCATCACCATTGGCAACGCGAGGTTCAGGTGTCCCGAAACTCTCTTTCAGCCAACATTTCTGGGTAAGGAAGCTGCTGGTTTCCACAAAACGTCATTCAACTCAATGATGAAATGTGATATTGATATCCGTAAAGATTTGTATGCCAACACTGTTCTGTCAGGAGGTACCACCATGTTCCCGGGTATGGCTGACAGAATGCAGAAGGAGATCACAGCTCTTGCTCCCAGCACAATGAAGATCAAGATCATTGCTCCCCCAGATAGGAAATACTCTGTATGGATCGGTGGTTCCATCTTGGCTTCTCTGTCTACCTAAAACATGTGGATCACAAAGCAGGAATACGACGAGTCCGATCCAGCCATTGTCCACAGAAAATGCTAAACATTCGATCTAAACACCTTATCCTTCACAGGTTATCCTTCACAGGTTGAAAAGTTGCTTCATTCCATTGGTTTGATTACCATTGATCTAAATGTTTTGACTAATCTTTGAGCTCTTAAAAATAAAGCCTTGTTATGAATTAATTCCTTGTTTAATTCCTAACAATGGTTATTGGTAATTTCAAAAACAAGTTCAACGTCATTTTGACATTGATTTAACAGAAATTGTGTACCGATGCTTTGTGTTTCACACGTTAAAGATGCTATATCATACTTGCAATATATTTTAAAGTATTTTTAATGTATACGTTGTATTTTTAGAAAAATTTAGCGACCAACCTTGAGAAAATCGGACCAAAATTCATCAAATAGGAGATAATTTACCAAAAAATACCGAAACGGCAGTTGACATAAGGGCGAATCAAGTGTGGTCATTTCACAACTTCCGGTTTCTAAATGTACGCTTGAAAACCGTCTTTGTCGCGCTCAACTAGATTTTATATTCTTTTTCTCCAAATTAGGTATTCGTTGCTGTCAAAGTTGATACCCATCGAACGCAATTACGGTAGTTGAGACACGGTGTAAATCCTACAAGCATAATGATTACGTGACCGAAAGCGGGTTCGCTAAATGACATGCCCTTTCTAGGAGGGGTAGTGTGCTTGAAGCTTCGAAATAAGTATGTTATTGTTGATTAAACAATCTAAATATGATATCAAAATTTCGACGAAAGATTTTTCTACAAAGTGATGTATTTCATTTCTCAATAGCTAAGTTTCATCCTGAACCGCTTGCAAGTATGATACAGCATCTTTAATTATTGTTGAGTTATTGTTTTATGAGTAGGTTAGAGCAGTTGTTAAATCTCAAGACTTACAATCCCTTGTTCTGAATGTTGATTCCTGCTGTGTTGACTAAGATGTTGATTAAGACATGGTCATGATTTAATTACCAAAGCCTGAAAGAATACCTTTAGGCTCAATTATTACCATGGATGTCTAACATTTATGTGTAAAGATCACATTAGTTTGAAGTTTAAGAGAGCCTGATCGTGAATAGTTCAGTTGTTGATATCAGAAGGGTTCTACAAATTTGAACAATGAATTCTTCACATTGTGAGACCATCCCGGATATAATGATCTTTGAACTGCACTTTGGAATTTAACTGGACTCTATTTAGCGTTTGTTAAACACTCTAAAGGATAAAAAGACCATTGGTCTACCAATCAATTAATGCATCAATCATTACAGTAGATAAATCAAATGGGTTTTTAGAGGAATTCACATGACCTTCAAGTGATATTATCATATAAGACGAGTATATGGTTTAGTATTAAACATCCACTAACCTCGACTATACTACTTCTCGATTTTCGTTCAATGATTTTTCAACAAAATAAAAACTGGACTTGATTTTTGTTAATTTGTCCAATGAACACGTTTAATTAGCCTTTCATTAAGACAGCGTAATTATTGGCTGTGAAAAAGCCATCTTGGTTAGGGACCATAAAATTCGCGCGGGTGTGACGTAATAAACAGACTATATAGAGTAACACATCATTATTTCAACTGAAATACTGCCTAAATAATTGTTTATGTTAATATCTTTTTTACACCAAATGCTTAGTAGTGTTACATCATCAAATGATGTATCTAACTGAGTGGAAAACATTTTTTGAAAATCGTTAATCATTTTTTTCTGTGGTATTGTTACGATAGATTAGATGTATAGATAACGAGGCTGATTCTGTTTATGTCGTCACAAAAAGGGGCGTGACCAATCATGCATTCACTTGTTTGTGGCCAGATAGATCTAAGCAGCGGATCAAAGGTGGCTTTCATAAACGACTTTCATTACCAAACTGAACATATATGAGTAGCAACCTTTGCCGAACTATACAATATTGTAATCGGACTTTCATATATTCCAAAGAAAATAGTGAAATATGTTTGTGGTTATGTGAACTTTAATCGAGTGAAAGCAAATTTAGTGGCAAATGATTAACGAATTAAAAGTTCTTGTATAAGATTAACAAGGCATGAACATGATTACGTATTTGCCTGGCTGTGTATGAATTGACTTCACAAACTGAGTCAATGACTTTAATAAAAAATTATATTAAATATTAGGTTGACAAGTAGTTTTTTTTATCATCAACCCAATAAAAAATCAACCATTATTGCCTGAAGTGTGCTAAAAACTAGTTTTTCGGTGACTTGTGTTATTTTGAGGACACAGGTAACATTATGACGTCACAAAGGCATACATTATAGTGTATGACGTCATACATGGACTGATGTTTAAAATTTCAGGATAACATAAAAACACTGACAGTATATTATCCCTGGTATCTTATAGCGAAATGACCAGGGTAGAGTTATCATAACATCTTTTAAAGTATAAAGAGCTATTCAAATAGAAAACAAGAGAACAAGAGATAATAATCTAAGTTTAACCTTGTACAAATTGTACAATTAAATTATAGTCACAGGATCAGCTGAAATGTAGGTGTAAAACGTCAACTGTCCTGTAGCTTATGAAATGTGATAGACAGACATTAATACCCCAGGAAGTGTGTCATATCAACGAAACAAGTGTTAAGTTTTGTATTACTCTATATATAGTCTATTATAAAGTAAATAATAATGTAGACACCCTGACCACATCAGCCAAGTTTTAGAGCAGTCAGATGTTCCATAAGAATCAACAAACTAGGACAAAAAGCTATTGTGCTGTAGATATCCTATAAATGGTTTAGTTCTAAAGAAAAAGGAAGAAAAAATGCCTGCTCCGTAGATGGTTCAAGATGTTTAACTTTCGGGTTTCAAGGTAAGAGTTCAAAGTAGGTCATAGATATATCTTTTACGTACTCATGTAAAAGATAATTCAAATCAAAACCTTCCACCATGGGAAAGATACCAAAGCTTTCATAAATACCGAAGCTTACATAAATACCGAAGCATACATAAAAGAAAACATTCATAACAGCTATCAAATTTTGATACAATTTACAATTTTAATAAAGTGAATAAACCAATGTCGTTACCCTCACGCTGGACCTTCAAGAAGCTTTTAAAGCTTTTAATACTTGACATCTTTCCTGATAAGACCATTACATGTCCAACTGGTTACTTCCAAAAGAGAAGTTGAAATTTACATAATTAATTGGTAACTTCCACGTGAGAGGTTGTATATACATACAGATAATAGATTGGTTACCTCGACGTTAGAGGTTGAATATACATCGTTAATTGGTTACTTCCACGAGAGAGTTTGAATATACATCGTTGATTGGATACTTCCACGAGAGAGATTGAATATACAGGTATAGAGTTGATTGGATATTTCAACGGGATTGAATATACATCGTTGATTGGTTACTTCCACGAGAGAGATTGAATATACATCGTTGATTAATTACTTCCAGGAGAGAGATTGAATATACATGTATATAGTTGATTGGATATTTTCACGAGAGAGATTGATTATACATCGTTGATTAATTACTTCCAGGAGAGAGATTGAATATACATGTATATAGTTGATTGGATATTTTCACGAGAGAGATTGAATATACATCGTTGATTAATTACTTCCAGGAGAGAGATTGAATATACATGTATATAGTTGATTGGATATTTCCACGAGAGAGATTGTATATAAATCGTTGATTGGTTACTTCCACGAGAGAGGTTGAATATACATGTATATAGTTGATTGGATATTTCCACGAGAGAGATTGAATATCCATCGTTCATTGGTTTCTTCCACGAGAGAGATTGAATATTCTACCTTTCTTAAGAGTTCATAATTGCCCTCTTGGAGGCCAGGAACAAGCACCTCCAGTTATTGCTGTTATCTGAAGACATTCAGCATTATCAGTACACAGATATCGACCCAAGCAACCTGTTCAAGTAAAACTGTTTGGTATATACAATAACGATTACAATTAGTGATGTATACGTCGAACCTACTTTTATGTCTTTCTCTTGAAATAACTGTTATAAAACATTGATATAACCAAAAATATTCCATTTACCAAACACGAAATGTAGCCAAAAAGAATCATAAGAACAACTTCATTTGAGTACCTTTTAATACTTTATCATGTTATACATTTTCTGATCCGTTGTTTTTCAATTATTTTGCAATGGCAGAGAAGGTCGTAAGAGGCACTTGAAAAAACCTATATTGTCATCATTATTAATGGTCAACAGTATGACGGGAGTACACACTTTGTCTAATCAATTTGCGTTTCATAAACTGAAAATTTCTTTAAAAAACATGGAACTATGAACTTATATAATTAATAGATATAAGTTCCTAAATTGAATTTTTAATTACTTTGAATTGTCAAGAATTAAGATTGGTCGGGTCCGTAAACCAAGTTACGAAAAGGCCCCAGAAGAACTGCTATCAAAGCTGTATGATGAGGGAATAGGAATTTAAGGTTTCTTGGTCTGGTAACGAATAATTGATATTCATAGATAAATTCATTTTTTAAAAATTTGGTTAAGTCTTATATGTGAAATAATAGCCATTGCAATAATACAAAATAAGTTTGTCGAGACAAAAACAATAAATGATGAAAGCTTTGTAATTGTTTTGAAAGTTTGAACATTAATTATACATGTCAGATATTAGATCAAAAGATTAAAATACGTAAGAATAATCTGTTATGTAATTACTATATGTCTCGTTTGAAATTATAAACAACAAAATATTTGGGAAAGCATAACTTATTGTTGCATAGATTTCTATTTTGGTTACAATTAGAAATATTTTTTTTTTGCTATATAAGGAAAGAATTGAATCATATATTTGGTCACAATTTGAATATTAATGTATTCTTCACCAGAAGAGGAGGAATTTAAAAAGGCTTATTTCAGACAATATTGATACCAACAGTGTGTTTCTCAACAAAGCTACATTGTTCGTTGTATTGAAAGCTTAGATTAACAATGCTCCCAAACGATGGACAACGAGATTGCCTCTTTCGTGGTTGACAATGGATCTAGGATGATAAAATCAGGCTTCTCTGGTGATAACTTTCCAAGGGTTTCCTTTCCTGCCGTTGTGGGTTACCCAAAAAAGGTAATATTTACAAGTTAAACCGTGAGCTGTGATTAAGTGACGGATAAAACATGATCAACAGGCGTTATTGAAAAGTATGCCCAATGCCCAGGGGAATGTCATCAGGCATTTCCCGAAGCTTTTGAATAATTCCCACGGGTCATGCTGTATCCAACTTAGAAAGCGACGGAAACAGCGGGAAAACAATTTTGTACTAAATTATACAGTTGTCATTAGAGTAATGAAAAGTCGTGTCATTGAGTCTGGTATGTGTTGCACGTGAAGCCAGCAATTACCTGCAGTGGTTCTTTGACGCATCGATGTTCACTTTAGAATCGACTCAAAATCTCTAATTGTTAAAAAGTTTTTAAGAATGTTAAAAACATATTTTCAGATTTAATTTACCTTAGAAATAAATATATACACAAAGAACTTTATTAAGCACCCGCCACTTTTTCGAACAGAAAAATTCTGCTTATAATAAACAAAACAAATGTACAGGCTGACAATAAGAATGTTTTAAAATAACGATCATCTAGCAGTGTGGAAACGAAAACTTCATGCGGTTTACTATTTACTGTCGCTGGCATTTTTTAGTCAAAATCCAAGTTACCTTAAAATTGAAAATGAAAGTCAATATGTTTTGCTGCAATGTGATTATTATCATTCTCTTGAGTGAATTGACGACTTTTTTGTAAATAACCCCATAGCAAAAATCAATTGTTAAAGCAGTATGAACCTACAAATTCACAAAATTATCAAATATCGAATTTAAACAAAACTGCACAAAGACATTAATTGGTCACTGTCAAAGATTATACAATTATAGACTGGTGATGAGGTCAATATTTTATAGACCCGAGGAAAACAATATTGACCGAGGACGAAGTCCGAGGTCGATATTGTTTTACTCGGGTCTATAAAAACAGGTATTGACCGAACTCACCAGTCCATAATTGTTTTATTATGTCTCGGTCAAGAAAATCAAGACATAATGGAAACCTACAGCAATGAGCGGCATTTGGGCTCGATTGTTGGCGAGGACGGGTCAATGACGTCATGATAACAATAGCATGACGTCATGAAACAACGGTTTGACGTCGTCGACTCTATTTTTAGTAACTCAAGTCAATATCACTTTTGGTCGGACTCGGGGTCACGGGGGTCAAGTCAATATCACTTTCTGTCGACTGTCACGTGACCGGTTCTCGACCAATCGGATCGCCGGAAAATTACGCTCACATAATAAAATGGCTTATCTAAAGGAAGGAGAAGTGTTTGATCAACAAGTTCAACTCAAGGAACGTCAAATTTACTCACAGAAGTTGAAATTGTAGGCATTTTATTAATTTTTGATGAAAACAGTACTGTCTTGCTATCCTCTTTATCATGCATGATAAAAAAGGGTTTTTGTGTATAAATGTCAACTAGGGATCAGAAATGTTATTTTTTCATTCATAACATCCAAAGTTTAATGTCTAGTTTTCCACCTATGACAATAGTTATATTTGGCCAAATTTTAGTAGTCTCACAGTTTTTCTCATATTATTCATTATTTTTGCACATTAGCGAGTTTTAGTTCAATAAGATAGTCAATAACAAAGCAATTGTTATATCTCTGGTGTGGTCAATAAATCAGATTAATCCAAATAGTCCAAGAGCACCCACATTCATTTTTCAAAATAGGGGGGTGCTTAATTAAATTCTTTGTGTATAGTATTATGAAATAAATAAAAATACACAAAATTAGGTCTTTGTTCTAAGAGGAGAAGGGAAATTAGATTTGTGTTTTCTTTGATATCTTCATTTGTGTTTTTCAGTGATATATGACCCTGTGGTTTCAGCGGTGTTTAGCAATATTTCATACCAGGTCATGCCTGGTATCAATTATAGGCGAGAAACGGCTTGGTAAATATTATAAAGTATTTTACTTCCAGTGATGAAAAGCCATTAACCTAATTAACAACAATGCTTTATTATAGATGCCTTTATTCAAAACGATACATAGACTTTTTATGGGAAATATTAAGGTCGTTATGATTTAAAAAATTGCTTTAACATTTTATACGTGTGTGTTTGAAACAAGAAAAACATTACAGATTGACCAAAACCAATAATACGTCAGGAGTTCAGATTTAGAAGCATTTCCTGTTGGCAATGGATGGGCCAGAATCGTCATATTCCTGTTTGTTGATCCACATCTGTTGGAAGGTGGACAGAGAAGACAAGATGGAACCACCGATCCATACTGAGTATTTCCTCTCTGGGGGAGCGATGATCTTGATCTTCATTGTGCTGGGAGCAAGAGCTGTGATCTCCTTCTGCATCCTGTCGGCGATACCTGGGTACATGGTGGTACCTCCTGACAGAACAGTGTTGGCATACAAGTCCTTACGGATATCAACGTCGCACTTCATGATTGAGTTATGTGTTGTTTCGTGGATACCAGCAGCTTCCTTACCCAGGATGGAAGACTTGAACAAAGCTTCAGCACACCTAAACCTCTCCTTGCTTATGGTAACGACCTGGCCGTCGGGTAACTCGTAGCTTTTCTCAAGGGAGGAAGACGAAGCAGTGGCGTTCATTTCCTTTTCAAGGTTTAAAGCAACATAACAGAGTTTTTCCTTTATGTCCCTGGCGAGTTCTCTCTCAGCTGTGGTGGTGAAAGAGTAACCACGCTCTGTGAGGATCTTCATCATATAGTCAGTGAGATCACTTCCAGCAAGATCTAACCTTAGAGTTGCGTGAGGCAGAGCATTACCCTCATAGATTGGCACAGTGTGGGTGGCACCATCCCCAGAATCGAGAACGACACCGTTGGTACGACCAGATGCGTACAATGACAGAACAGCCTGGATGGCCACATACATAGCTGGAGCATTGAAGGTTTCGAACATGATCTGGGTCATCTTTTCACGATTAGCTTTTGGGTTGAGGGGAGCCTCTGTCAGGAGGACGGGGTGTTCCTCTGGGGCCACACGGAGCTCGTTGTAGAAGATGTGATGCCAGATCTTCTCCATATCATCCCAGTTGGTGACGATACCGTGTTCGATGGGATACTTGAGAGTGGCGATACCTCTCTTGGACTGAGCCTCGTCACCCACAAAACAGTTGCTTTGATCCAGGCTAGCTGTCACGCCCTGAAAAGAGTTTTTAAAACAGCTAAACCCATTTTTATTGTCTAAATCTATAAAACTATATTTAAGCTTTGTATTAAGGTATGTATCTATGTATCTCGTCAGGCGTCATATTCAATTTTGCTTGAGGATGTGTCCCCCCTCAGTAGGGGCCACAGTGTCACCAAACTTGCACTTTAGAATCCCAATTAACTAAGGAGTCTCTACAAAACATTTCAGCATTCTATGCCTTGTGCATCTGGAGAACACTATGAAAAAAGGGCAAAAACGTTTAACTAGGGTCACAAGGTCACCAATTCTAAAACTAAGTATATAGGTGATGTGATTTCCTAAACTGTTAATCAATTCAGAAATGGAAATCACTCAAACTTTCAAAGAAAATGCAAAAAATTGCAACAGACCAACCCTTATTTTATTAAGAAGGCTACCAAATCTGATGATTCAGGTTGAAAGATCCAAAGATTCACCAAAGATAATATGGCTTACATACCCCCGCAATCTGCTTTATAGGCTATAAGCCAAAAGTCAGTGAAAGAAATTTTATTAATAAAGGTGTTTATGTGTAAAAGAAAACTTGTCCTTATTGACCAAAATACCTGTTAATCGCTCCAAGTCCAATTTCAGAGTCAAGGGCCATAACTCTGTCAAACGTAAACTGTCAGAAATGGTTTTCGAACTTGATCAAGAGTATCATCAGGTGAACCCATAACCAAAATTTCATTCACCTAGATGTAATAGTTTCTGAGAAAATTTGTCCCTGATCGGATCAACAGACCTGTAAATAGCTTCAATAATAGCCATAACTCCATTCAAAATAAAATTTCGGAAATGACTTTCGAATCGATGAAGTGTATCATCGGGTGTACCGATAACCAAAATTTCACTCCTCTAGGTGTAATAGTTTCTGAGAAAATTTGTCCCTATTGAACACCATATAACTAAGTCAAAATAAGTGGAAACGACAAAAAAATTAATTCCAGAAAATAAAAAAATGGTCCAAACTGTAGACAAGGTTAAAGTTAACAAGTGTGCAAAGTTTGGTTGATCCAGATCTAACGTTTTTTGAGATAATTGACCGGACGGAAGGACGGACAGAATGATCGGTATATAACCCCATCCCCCACAAATATATGAATCAAATCTATTTATTAGGAATTTTAATACTTTTGTCAAGCACGTCGATAATAGATTAAATATTGTTCAAACGGCACTTAACAACTCTCTCACTTTTTTTTACAAACATTTCCCGGAAAAATAATCCTCTTGCGTTGAATACATGTAAATGAAATTATTCTTGGGTTATTATAAAAGTTTCGGATACTTTCAACACAATACCTTCTTTGAATCACCCTAGTGCAGTTAAGCATTTAATGGTTTTAACTTTTTACCGTCTTTTGAACTGTATAATTTTGAGGTGAGGTTTTTCATGGCAAAATGATCTTTAAAGTATAAAATCAGTATGTATAGGTATTCATAATAAAATTACCCTTAAAAGATTCGCATATCTTTTGGCGTTCGGTAAATATGACTTTAAAATACTTCTGCTTGTCTCTATTGACGACCAGATGAAATATTGTTCGTAAATATTTAAATATCTGTTATGTTGTTCATTCTATTACCTGGGTCCTAGGATAACCAACAGCTGCAGGGAAGGAAACTCGTGGAGCATCATCACCAGAGAATCCTGCTTTTATCATCCCAGATCCATTGTCAATCACCAGGGCAGCAACATCATCGTCCATGGTAAAGTGATTATAATTTCAGAGCCTTTACAAGGAGGCTGAACTGATCCTGTTTACATGGTGTTGTTCTAATATCTATTTTTTCTGATTGTAATTTTCCAAATATGGTGATACATATTAGTTTTCCAAAATGTGACCAAATTTGGACAAAAGCAAAAACTCATTTAAAGTCTGCCTCAGATGTTATAAAATAATGAACAAAAATTATATATCATCGCGGAGACAGAAATTTAATTTATGTTTAATTATCAGATTTAATGCTTGACATATTTAACGGTTTTTAATCATATTTTATATCCATATCATTTATTTTCTCTGAAACTAATTATTCTGATGATGATTTAAACCCTGCGTCCTAACCACATCCTGCTTTCCTCTTTCAGCAAATCTTTACACAATGGGCTAATGATAATTTTGCCTTAAAGGGGCAGCAGCACTTTTTTTATAATTTTATATTTAAAAATTTTCACTGATAATTGTAAGTTAATGCTTAATGTATCATTTTGACAGTGTCAAAAATCTCATTACACAAGCCAATCATCCATTGTCAGTAAGAATGGGTATTGTTCCTCATTTCTGTATTGCGATATATTGCGATACAGAAAAGCGTATTGCAATACGTATTGCAATATATTGGTACTTCTTTAATTCAAGAATATGCATGCTATCTTCTCTTAATATGAGCGTTAAGAACAATCATCATTACTCAGCTATGAGGCGTTTTGGAAAGGGATATGTTTTCAATCACTGAAACTTTTCCGTCAATCATGTTTTATTTGGTTGTGTTTTTTGCAATCTTAGATGGAAATAACTTTAAAACGTTCAATATATTGAATATTTTCAATAGTGTGTACCGATTCGTATCACGTTGTTCCTGTATTGCAATATACCGATATATCGATAATACCGCGCATTCCTAATTGTCAGAGGACAAAGTATGAAGATTCACATAAAATCCATTGGCGGCCATTTTGTTTGAACAACTTAAATTCCTTTTCTGTAAGAAAAAAGAATTACATGGCTAAACTTTACGTTATATATTTGAAATGTTACTGCTCCACTTAGTTTAAATACATTGTCTTTCAATTGGAACCATCAATTTTCATTTTCCTGACATCAAATTATATCCCCCCTAAAAACGTGCTACTGCCCCTTTAAGAAATATGTTAGATTAGCTTATACAAAGACTATATTCTTAGGAACCATAGAATAACTACCGTAACCAAACTTTTAGTTATACTACACTCAAACTACCTTTTTAACCCTTGCCACGATGTAAATGTTACAGTTTGGGAATAACCTTCAATAAATAACCACAAAAAATAATGAGTCAACTGTTATTCGAGTTTAAGATTTTTGGTATTTTGTTTAATGAAGTACTGTCTGAATCGTTTTCATTATTTTTCATTATTCCCCATTCCCCAGCCCTAGAATGATAAATTATTGGACGATCCCTTTAATTCAACGCCTTCATGGTTACATAGTATGCCCAGTACTCGTAGCTGGAAGACATCGTTTTGACCTGAGAAATAATGCTTACCATTTTTAGCCTCGAGCGGAGATATGGGACCAACACGTCTCTGCTTCTTACACAAATCATATACAGATATGACTCTTTTCCGCTCTATGGCGGAATATTCTTCGCTCAAGGAATTGCGGCATGGCATATTTTCTTGTCCGCAAAACGACCTGCAAAGAGTCAACATTTTTTTACGGGTATGTAAACTGAATCAATTAGAAATCGAGAATACTTTAAGAGGCGTAAATAAATATTCCTATTGAACTTTAAACTGTCTTCGTAATGTGATTTGTTATCCCCTTATTCTACTGATGACTTGTTTTTGAGTACATTAATTTCGCTGTGACTCCTTTTACAATTCGACAAAAACAAGCCCTAACCCGCTGTCCTTTCCATTAACGACATATTTTCTTAACAATTTCTTAACTATTATATCCGATATTTTTCAACAATTTCGCTTGAACTCATCACTGCAAATTAAAATTTATATCTTAAAGTTTTCATCACATGGTCAATCATAGAAACCTCATTATCTATAGCAATGAATGACAAGGATGAAAATGAACTTACATTACAACCATTTAACATTTATTTAACTAGGGTAATATCTTGACAGAATATTGCATATTTATCCAAAAATACCAAAAGAAATCACATTAATTAGATAAAAAATAGGTAATGTTTATGTTGTAATCAATAGTTTAATTACTGCATTATGCCATTAATATCAAGAATATATGATCATAGTAATTATTGTATAGACGGTCGCCATAGGTAAAACAATCAAACATCTTAGTAACTTAAGTTCTGCTTTGTTCATCAGAGTATTTAAAAAAATTATATGCAATGAAGATTTTTTCCTCCAAAAGGCACCTTTTACCCGAATTTCTAGACAACACTAAGGTGGATTTCAAGAATAAAAATGAAACAGATGGCCCTAACATGTCACCGTACAACCCATTCTATACATAAACAGTCTGGAAGGAATTTTAAATAATTTGATTAAAGCGTTGTTAGTAAAAAATGTTAAAAGTATGTTTATCAAGTCAAGATTGTTAAATTTTTTCATAAGACACAACATTCAATGAGATCAGGACTTCATCTGTTTGTAGAGATATACTGCCGACGTCCTCACCTTCCATTGTATAATGTCAACAACAACAATATCGCCTTCTCCAAAAGCCCATGTCATTTCGTCATGTAGTTCACGTGCAAAGCATGACACACGCGCTGTTGTTCCGCATTTTTCTTCACATTAAGACATGAATGTCTCATTAGCTAAGTAACATTTTATACAGAATATTTGATAGCGTGATGAGGCACATTGTAAGGAAACATTGTTCAACGCATTTAAAAAAAGTACGTACTGTAGTTCTCAAAATATGGCTTCTTATTTATGTCGTCGTATTGATCGTGGTATAAGGAACTCCAGTACCATTAACTATTGGAATGCAAAGAATATATAATTGAGACAATATACACATACATTAGACTTTAATCGGCGTTTAAACCCAGTTTTGAGAATTCCGCTGAAATTAATAGGCGAACACATTGAAAACTCATTAGAGCTTGACTGGCCCCGCATACGCTGGGCTTGTCTCCATTTGCCTCCCTACCATTATGTTTGGTGACAAACCTCCTTCAAACCAAATCAAAAGGCCAAAAGCAATTACAATAACATCTAAGAAATACTCTGTACTTTACGAAACGGTGAGTCGATTGTGTTGTCGGATTCGCTTTAGTAGATGTGACTGTACCAATATGCGGAATGTGATATGCAAAACAGTGTGATCCCAAATATAGCATTGTTGCATTTTCAAAACGAATCGAAATGTTATATATCTTGAATAGATCAACCACTGGTAAATATAATGTATGTTTAATTATTTTATTCTTGATATGTGTTGATTGAGATTGATCATAACTTATAAGAAATATCATCATAAATAACATAAAACCGTTCACAGTTTTTTCTTGCCTTTCAAATATTCATGGTAAAATTATCCACCACCTTCTAATGGCCCAACAAATTTCAAATGTATTAGATTATATATGGCTCAACTTAAATATTAAATTTTCACTAATAATTGTACCTTAATGCTAAATTTATTATTTTGATGGTGTCAAAATCTCATTACACACACCTATCATCCGTAGTCTGAGAACAAAATATAAAGATTCACATTATGTCCATTGGCGGCCATTCTTTTTATGTAAGAAAAATTAATCGCATGGTTGAACTTTACATTATATTCATATTTATTTTAAATACTTTGTCTTTCAGTTTAAACGAATTCATTTCCATTTTCTGAAATCACCTTATATTCCCCCTAAAAACGTGCTACTGCCCCTTTAATTGTCATATGACATTACTGCATATACCAAAGGTACCCTGTAGGTTTGATTACTGTTTCTAATTCATTCACTTGAAAAGATATAACTAGATTCATAAACTCAGAAACAACAAAGCATTTTCTTAATAAAGATGCATTATGGTGGGACTATATCTATGATGTTTGCATGAGAGTCGCTGAAGTGACACATTTTAAACACAAACAAATGAAAACAACAACTGTTGTGGAATATATTTTATTGCCAACCTTTTGACGAATTTATTGAAAACTTGAAATCGGTCTCAAAGGGTGTCTCGGTCCTCACTGTAATACAATATGAATAATTTTTACTAATTTGGTAAAATTTATAATATGTAACCAGAAAAAATGAGAACTCTGAAAGCGACATGAATAAATTGTTTTTAAATAAAAGTTAACATTTAACGATATATCATTGTATATGTCATTTATTGAAAAAAAACCCCAGAGATTATAATGTTAGCAAAATGATATCAGACTAGCACCATTTGTAGTTAAAGAGTCCCTCCACGAGTTGTTTGGGGTCACATACGTGTATGTAAAACTCTGTCAATTGTGTAATTAGATAGAAAAGTATCGTCAGTTGCAGGAAAGTATCATTTTAATACTGATCGACCTTGAAAAGGGTCTATAAGGTTTCCAGTCGCTGGTGATCGCAAACAGGACAATGACGCGCGTCAATCAGCCAAACTTAATTTTGAAATCTAATGGAAAGTACAAAGTCAGAATACGGTTTCCAGTCGTTGGTGTTTGATAGGTTAAATTTACTTGTGTCCATGTGCATTGAACGTGGGAATTTTGCTTTCGCACATATGAATTACTCCCTTTTGTGTTTCATTGAAAACAAGTATTGTTCATATTATTAGAAATCGGGGAATAATATTTGAGATTTAAAGCAATTTAAATGATGAACATTTCCATTTACGTTCGTGTCAAAGAAAGACGATAATGGGTGAAATCACGGAGTGGCATTTAAAAAGTTGTAAGCATTATCCTTACCTTTACTGAATGTCAAAGCTCTCGTTACATTTATGAAGGTTTAACCAGCAATTTTTTTACTTGTTTTATAGACACGGAAAAATGACACTGCCGACTATTTAATATCGTCTCGTCACAAAAATGGCTAAACGTTATATAATGTTGCGATATCAAAATCATTTATTTACCTTATATTAATCAGAATGTTCGATTTCTTTACTTACATGGTGTTGTATCTTGTCCCATACAGTAGCGAGTTACATTCTATGTAGAGATCTGGCACGTCTTTTGGACCGGGCTGCATTAATATTCTGTGCAAAAACCGATATAAGAAGTTAAATGTTTCTTATCCCACTTACTGCAACAGCATATGGTTATTAATTTTGGTATTCGTCCTCGGTATATAGAGTAGACCATTTTATGAAGTTCAAAATTGAATTCATCTTCCTATTACTTTCTGTAGGTGTGTTTAGAAGAGGTTGCATCCCAATCTTGTACAGCTTCATTGGACTTTCCAAAACAAAAAGAAATTGGATGCTTGTTATTGAGTTGTTATTAAATCTCATACCAATGACCTTGTACCAACCTCAAACAATATATGCTTTTTTGAAGATTTCCCCCTAAATCTATTTATTGCTGATTTGGACGGTGGTACCAATAAAAGAGGAGGAACAAAATGAGATATGATATTCTTTGGAGCTCACCTTTTTCCTAAGAGTGACAGGGAACACTGGCGGGTACCGCTTTCTCTGTCTGCCGTCTTTTATTCTCTACCCGACCTCCCAATCCACTGCTTAGACTCTCTTCAGCAGCCTGCAGTTATGTGGTAAAGAACGTCTTTTAAATTTAACATTATTAACAAAAAATGTCAATAGTATTATGTTGAATTACTTCATATATGAAAAACAAAACAAATCATACAATATTTCGAATATACAAATGATAAATGCAGTTTTAATATAAATCGAAAATAAGATTTACAAAGCTTACCTTCGGGAGGGAAAGGACTTGGTCTATGAGAAGCGAAACAACAATTTCTATAAGCATTGTTGCTAACACGGCTAATCTGTGTTAAAAATCTGTGTTGAATAAACTCTTTTTACTTACCACCGTAATTAGATACAGGTGGCACAATATATGAGACCTGTTTAAATTGGATTAATTTGAAAATTGTAATTGCCTTTCTATGAGGTGTTACACATACATTAATATTCGCTAATTGTTTACTATTATTATTGATTGATAGTGGTGGCATGATAATAATAATAATATTGTATTTATATAGCGCAACATTCACTATAAGATGCTCTGTGCGCTTATGATGTTGTAAAATGACACTTGAAAAGATGTGTTTTGAGGGCTGTCTTAAAGGATGCCAATGACATGCTGGTCTTTATTTCAAGTGCATTGCCTTCCACTTCATTGGTGTATTGTAGCTGAATGATCGTTTGCCAGAGTTAGTCTTGATACTTTGCACTGTCACAAGCATTTGGTTTTGAGATCTGAGCGAGCGTGAAGGTTGATACAAGGGCAGTAACTCTGTTAGGTAGTCAGGGGCAAGTCCATTGAGACACTTAAAGGTCAGTAGGCTTGTTTTGTAGTCGATTCTTGCAGTGATTGGTAGCCAGTGTAAATCTCTAAGGATTGGAGTGATATGGTCAAAGGATTTAGATTTAGTTATGATTATTTCTGCAGTGTTTGAAGGCGACGGAGTTGATATTGATTGACACCAGTGAGCAGGCTGTTGCAGTAGTCTACTCGAGACATGACGAGGTATAAGACGAGTTTTGTGGTGGCATAAGCACTCAGATAATCTCGGAGTTTTCCTATGTTCCTGAGGTGCATATGAGCTGTGCTTATGATGTTGGAGATCTGCTTGTCCATGTTCAGATTTTCATCAAGAATAACTCCTTGATTCTTCACCTTTGTTGCTGGGGATATGGTAGTGTCTCCAATGTTGAAAGATTGCTTATCAAGTTTAGGAAGTTTAGCTTTTGTTCCAATAAGTATGAATTCCGTTTTACTCTCATTTAGTTTCAAAAGGTTTTTAGTCATCCACATCTGAATGTCATAACAGGTTTCAGAAAGCTTGCCTAAAGATGGCTGGACTTCAGAGGCAGGAAATGAAGAATAGACTTGATTGTCGTCAGCATACTGATGTTGATTGACTTCATGTTTGTCCGCAATTTTTCCGAGTCGCGTGGTGTAGACTGAGAAAAGCACTGGTCCGAGAACGGAGCCTTGAGGGACACCACTCTCGAGAACTGTTGAGCTTTATGTATTTCCCTTAATCTTTACAACTTGTGAACGATCTGATAGAAAGGATATAAACTAAGATAGCGCAGAACCCTTGATTCTCAATTCTCCTTCCATTCTTGACAGCAGTGTGTGGTGATCAATGGTGTCAAAGGCTGCTGAAAGATCGAGAAGAATCAGTGCTGATATTTTCCCCTTGTCGGTTTCTGTAAGAATATCGTTGGAAACCTTGATGAGCGCTGTTTCAGTGGAATGGTTTGGTCTGTAGGCAGATTGATGTTGGTCCAGAGGTGATCTGAGAGGCGGGTGCACACAGCCTTCTCGAGCACTTTCGAGACAAACGGGAGTTGGACACTGGCCTGTAGTTGTTTAGAACATTTTTATCAAGGTTACATTTCATCAGTAGGGGTCTCACACGAGCTTGTTTGAAAGTTTCAGGGAACTCGCCCGATGATAATGAGAGATTGATGATATTAGCTTTTGGGGGAACTAAAACCTCTAGGCATGATTTCACAAGCTGAGTTGGTATTGGATCAAGCTCACAACTTTTATCTGGCATGGTCTTAAAAATCCTCTTAATTTCTTCAGTTGAGAAAGGTTGCATTTCTTCTAAATAGTTAGAGAAGAAGAAGAAGCCTCATCATGATGGTCATCTTGAGTTGGAAAGTCTTCATCCAGAGTAGAAGCTGCGGTGACCAGCTTGCTGTGAATTTTTTAGATCTTATTTCGGAAGTATTCTGCAAAATTCTCAGCAGCCTCTTGGTGGTTTGATTCTCTGGCAGATTGGTATCACTGGATTTGTTGCACAGTTTGGCAGTGAGTCGGTGGAGTTGTTTAGAGTTTGTCTCTGCATACAGTACCTTCTTGTTCAGGTAGTCTGTCTTTGCTTGTTTGATCAAATGATTCACCTTGTTCCTCTGTGAAACGTAAATCTGGCGATGGATTTCCAACCCTGTTCTTTTCCATTGCTTTTCTAGTTTTCGCCTAGTAGTTTTTTCACATTTTATTGAATCTGTGTACCACGACGGTGAACTTGCTTTCACAGATATAACCTTGCTTCTGAGTGGGGCATGATTGTCTACAAGCTCCGATAGAACTCTGTTGTATAGGTCTGCTAGTTCTGTGGCAGTCTTGGGGTTCACTCTGTGGAGGGGCGAGTTTAAAATATCAGCTTTTATTTTTTCAATGTCCACCTGGCGAAAGTTTCGACAGGTTCTCATTGTTTTCTGTTTTATTGGTTTTTCAATGTTGAAAGACAAAAACATTGGGAAGTGGTCTGACATCTGAAGGTCCTCAACCACCATGTCTTTGACAAGTTCTGTGTCATTTCTTACAATCACTCAGTCCAAGATATGTCCACACTTATGGGTTGGCACTGGCACAATTTGGACAAGTCCAATTGAGTTTAGGAATGTAACAAGTTTATTTCTGTCAGGCTTTGATTGGTCGTCGAAGTGAATGTTCATGTCTCCCAATATGGTCATTTCAATTATTTACTGCTCTGAAGTTGTACACAATTTTCAAATTCATCTTGAAATTTTGAAACAGTTAGTTTGTTCTTGGCTGATGGTGGAGGTTTGTATACACAGATGATACGTAGGTTATTACAATGTTCAAGAACTGTTTCTAGATATTCAAAAGATTATATTCAAACTATTAATCTGTGTGTTGACTTTAAACTTGATGTGTGATTTGAAGATTGATGTAATTCCTCAACCCATGTTATCAGATTTTCTAGGTTTATTGACAAGAGTATATCCGGTTGGAGTCAATTCTGCTTTGACCACATCATCGCCCCTATCCTTTATCCAGGACTCTGTGATATACAGAATATCTAGGTCTTTCTCAAGTAGAAGGTCACAGATATCAGTTGTTTTATTTCGTGCACTTCTCGCATTCCAAACACATATTTTTAGAACAGTTTTACTTAACTGTGAGTCAGATTTAACTTAAGGTGTCTTTTGAGTTGGCCTCCCTGCTCGCTTGCCTCTCCTTGTCCTGTGTCTTTGTTTCATTGTAGCAAGCTGATTAACAAACTGATTGAATTTGTCTATCTCATGTTGGGTTACACAACATGTGTGGACACAATGGGTTCTGATCTCTAAAATCTTGTCTCTTGAGTAGACAAGTGCTGGGTTAGAGTAGCTGTAGACTCCATGCTTTTGTTCTTGATGATTGAGCATTGTTACTGTCACGGTCGGCTTACACTCGCTCACTGAAGGCAGTCCACTCTTTACAAAGAATTGAAGCAAATATATCCAAATAAACATTATGAAATTATAATCCAATCTTCATAAAAGTCATATTGAAATGTTCAGTATGCTCAGAAATGCGTTCCTGCCAATTTCTTCGCATTTAGCATCAGTATAAACTGGTATAATTGACAAAAGTGTCAGAGCTTTGTCAGGGCGTGCTGCCTCTTCGGGCACCTCATACCTTATACCATGTGGTCCTTTGCAAAGCTCAGGAGACCGATATCAGTATAGTTCAGCAACAACGGGCGTGGCTCATGTATGAGTGGGTTATCCTTTCATTGCTGAATAAGCTGAGAGTTTGAGGCGTTAATTCACTGCCCCACACTGAGACAGTTCAGAGACTAGTGTTGTCACCTCGGGCAAGAGACTATTCAAAATGTGCCTTTGTTCACCCAGTAGGAAATACGTACCTGGTAAAAGAGGACAGATATATCAGCTTGGGTTAGACCAGGATAATAATACTCCTGTAGCGTCTTGAGCAACCACTGAGTGGATGGATATGTGAGCTGAATAAATGGACATGTATCATTATTATTTTCATGGGACGCTGTATTTGGTACTCTCCTGAATTAGGTCTATGAAACTGGATATCGTTCAGATATTTTTATCTTCAAGACTTGTGCCAAACATTTTTTCTCCGGTTCATCTTTTTGGAATTGATATTTGATTTTTGAACAAGGGATATTTTAAATTTAGTTATACCCCTGTTGAAATAGTTTTGAACAAGACAATCCAGTAAAACATTTAAACAAAGCGACTTTGAAATCTTGACAGTCGTAGTTCTCAAACATGATAAATGCTTAGAGTAAAAGTTTATGACAAGGAATCTTAATTTAGTAAACATGCTAATTTTCTTGTTGAAATTTCTTCTTTGATGCAAATCAAACATGTCATTAGACATCAGCCTCTGATTGTGGTTGTTCCCTGGTTTATAACTGGGTTAAAAGTTCAAGTTAAAATGGCAAATACCGGAGTTTGTAAGCCGCATTTAGAAAACAGTTTAGCTTTAACGTCTTCTTTAACCCTTTCATAAGCCAATGAACAAATACGTTATGACATTTGTGTGCAATATCCTTGATACCACGTTGCAATGTTGCACCGTTCCTGTGATATCAACGATAAAACAGCATCAATAGCCTTGCAACTAGAAAAATGACTAGAAAAAACACAAGTGACAAACTAAATGAATACATTTACTAAGGAAAATATTCGTTTTACTACAAAATCGTCTTAAAAGCGAGGTTTCCGTTTATCAGAGGTCCGGTAAGTGAGGTTCGACTGCAGTGAGCTCCGTTTATACTGAAGCTTGAAGACAGTTGGAGGATGAATGGAATTCTTCTTGTTCTCTGAATAGATTTCTTCAATCTGTAAAAAATAAGGTTTTGTAAAGACTGCTATCAAAGACTTGAGGATTTCCAAATCTATTATACGGTCTACGTCTAAAGTGACATAATGCATGTTAATTTAAATGGTATATTGCATTATCAGAGACAAATACATATACGATTTGGCAGTTATCATCTCGCAAGACGTGCAAGTTAAAACTAAATTGCCAAAACTTATGGGGTGCCAAATGGGACTTTAATCGCTATTTAGTAAGCTTACTAAATGAATCGTTTACATTTTGTAAGCTTATTAAATGAATAAGTAAGCTTACTAAATCGATTGATTTAGTAAGCTTACTTATTCATTTAGTAACCTTACAAAATGTAAACGATTTAGTAAGCTTACTAAATAAATTAGTAAGCTTACTAATTCACTTCTTATTTGATGATTTAGTAAGCTTACTAAATCACATCCGGGTTGTTGAACTTTAAATCAATGACTTCTCCCTAAAACAAAAGAAAATATTGTATTTTTTTTATTTAAGACCGTGAGGAAGCAATTTAATTCACCATTTTTGATAGTATTTTTGAATAAGGAAGGATTCTACTAAAAAAAAGATTTGGAACGAAATTGCGAGCATGAGCCTTCTGAAGAGTAGGATAGTTGTCCTATTTTCGTTCAGACATATGTATATTCACTCAACTGTTTTTGGTGAAATATCATGCCTCCATGATATTCATATGTTATCTTTAAACTAAAAAATCATACAAATTAACTTTGAAAAATCAAACCTCTTTGCGAAAACATTGACAAACTGCAATATGGACAATATTGCTATTTAATTCAAAGGGAGACAACTCAAACTTAACCTAGTGCACGGGCGCCGGCAAATGTAATGTGTTACTGATAATTTCTGCTCTATGATGAGAGAGGCGATCCAGGATGAAATATATATAAAAATAGACTTAAGAACCACTTACGCACATAAGATTGAATCTAAATTTGTCAAAACTGTATGTGCCGTTTGCTTTTGTCAAAATATTCCCCCCATTTTATTTCAAACTTTCTTTATTTCGACTCTTGTGGTTTGACACCCCTAAGTAACTGTCTCCACTATTTCATTATTGTTTGCAATAGTGAAGAATAGTTAATCTTTTATTGCATCAATATGAAGTCAAAGTAATAGCAAACTTGAGCGCGAAACTGTTAGCTGTAATGTCTTTAAAGGGGCAGTAGCACGTTTTTATGGGGAATATAAGGTGATGTCAGGAAAATGAAAATAAATGGTTCCAATTGAAAGAAAATGTATTAAAACTAAGTGAAGCAGTACTATTTCAAATATATAACGTAAAGTTTAGCCATGCGATTCCTTTTTCTTACACAAAATGAATTAAAGGTGTTCACAAAAAATGGCCGCCAATGGATTTTATGTGAATCTCCATACTTTGTCCTCTGACTATGGATGATTGGCTTGTGTAATGTGATTGTTGACACTGTCAAATTAATACATTTAGCATTAACTTACAATTAGCAGTGAAGTATTTAAAATATAAAATTATCAAAAAACGTGCTACTGCCCCTTTCAAGTCTTACTTTAGATAATTGGTATGATCCTGCTCGCCTTAATTCATTTCCAATCCAGCTCGACCTCCCCCTGTGGGGTCAACGACCTCATCCTGCTGTGAAAAAAACAACATTACATATTTATATATCTGTATATCTATATACATATTTAAAAAAAAATAAAAAAAGATGAAGAAAGGTTGTATATAAGAAAGAGTAAACATTGGATGGTTTGTACTAGATCAATCTTGTTTCATACGATAAATTCATTTCGACATATCATTTCGACCATTATGTCGGTCTTCTAAAGTATACAACATGTGTATTTGTACCAACTTGAAAGTTTATTCTTTGCCACAACAAGAGTTGATAAGCAAAAAATTGTTTACACTTCGCGAATCCATTGACCTCAACTTGAAATATTTAAGGTGAATTCATAATGTTATAGACGTAAGCTGGGAAAGACTATGATTTTATTGTGTTAGAAATCCTCGAATTCTAAGCATTTCCTGTGCAAATTGTCAATGTGATCTCATAAATTTGTCATTAAAATAAGTGTATCATTTAAATATATTTTGCCCTTTTCTTTAATTGCTGGTGACATCATCCTCAAAAAGTCTAATTTATATTTCAAATGAGTATAGACACATCAGCAATTGAATTAGTGTTTTTAAAAGTTTGCCCACTATCTGAAAACAAATCTTTGGATATTTACTGGATCGCGGTATGCTCATACAAAATAGATATATATATATTCTTCACAATGTGAAAACTCATTTGATTAACCTCTCATTAGCATACATATCTTTTAAAAAATATTTTTGCTTGAGACGGTTGATGTAAGACGAGGATAAGAGACTGGGCAATCGTATAAGTTCGTTATTTGGGGGGAATAATAAACAAAAGAAATCAAGGATGTTAAAAATGAATATCGGTTGAATAATTACTTATAAGAATTCCAATATCCCTTACTAAAAGGTTCCAAATTAAAGTCAATGTATTTAAAATCAAATGAAGGAGTAATAAATGAATATAAAATGTAATGTTCAGCCTCGCGATTCCTTTTTCTTACAAAAAATGAATTAAATTCATTCACACAAAAATGGCCCCCAATTGATTTTATGTGAATCTTTATTATTTGATCATTAACTTTGGATGATTTTTTTTTTGTGGTGAGATTTTTGACACTATCAAAATAATACATTTCCAATGACAATCATCAGTGAAAAAAAGGTGGTTCTGCCCCTTTAAAATCAGGATATAGAGAATCGTTACCCAAAGCCTCCCTAACTGAAAGCTCTCGTCAAGGTCTCGGAGTCTGAAGTGTTGACGGATGTCATGTCCCTCTTCTAGGCCCTAAAGAAATGGAAAAAAAGTGATTAAATAACAAATATGTTTACTAAAGAATTTTTTTTTTTTCAAAATTACAAAATCAAACAATTTAAACACAAAATACGTTTAAATATCAGTAGCCCTTTGCCATACATGTATGATAGTATTAACACATTTTCAATCAAATACAGTAGTTAGATTATGAGCTGCAAACATGCAAAAATACTGCAAATGATAAAGACTACTTTATTATTCAATTCTTTTGAGTAGTCAGAGCTCCAGCGTATCTTCATATTTTACGCATTGAAATCCCGAAAAAACCCAAAAGAGTACAGATGCGCAGACATTTTCTTTAAAACCGAACAGAATCAAATAGCTGTATGCAACGATTTGTAAACGCTAGTGTAGTACAACCTTAACTCGTCACAAATTGCTATGATTACTCTTCAAAATATCAATATTCAGCGATTGAAAACTTTTCATTAGTACCATTACATCTTCACGATAATGTTTAAAATGCAGAAATATACAACTTTTTGTTAAATCACGAGTTTGCAATCTCAATTCTCATACGAAATACCCAAATGTCTGAAATCCCGTGGTCTAATGGTAACATCGAAATCAAGGGGGTACAATTTGATAAAAGTACACTATCAAATTCGACAATACTCAAGTGTTACCAAAATAGGGAGTAGATACCTAATAGCTCCAAAACTTATCAGGAGCACTAAGCACTACACAGTGAAACAATGATTTGAAGACCAAACCCGAGGAGGAGGAGCAGCCATTGCTTGGCAAAAAAGCAGCGAAATGAGAATTTCTGTAAGCATTGCTGTTAACAGGGTTTATCAGCTGACAAGATTTCGTGTGGAGATTCTAAGCTTTATATATCTTTCAGCTACCATCAATTATATGTGATATCAACATATGGTACGTTATATGAAGGCTGTTTCCGTTTGATTTAGGTAAAAATCTTGATTTACCTAGTACACATTAATAAATAATTCAATAACACCAAACAGTTATTATGTAGTGCTTATGGATTCAGAAAACGATGCATATATCGTTTTCTATATATATTAACGTCAACAATTAATATTCATATTTCAACATACCTGATAATGTTAAACAGAGTGTCTTTTCATCGAAAATAATTTATCAAAAGTGACATACAAATCTTATTATGAATCTTGACTGATTTTACTGTTGTTGTTTGTATTGAGGTTATTCGGCGACTTTTAGTTGAAGCAAACATATCAAAGATTCCAAGTTTATTCAAAAACACAGATTTTAATAGCAAAAGGAGATCATTGTTTCAAAACAAGATTCGTCGTTTATCGAATGTGAAAAAAAATGTTGTTCCTATATCAAAAAGAGATTTTTTAAATAAATAAAAAATTCTTATATCAAAATAAGATTATCATATCAAAATGAGGCAAACGAGATGCTTATATCTCTGAATATATATCAAAATGAGATTCTTATAATGAAATGAGATTCGTATATCAAAACGAGGTTCGTGTATCAAAACGAGATTCGTATATTCTTACGACGTTTATTATTCAAATGAGATTCTGATAATGAAACGAGATTCGTATATCAAAAAGAGAATTTTTCAAAAAGAGATTTTTTTCAAAACAAGATTCGTATAAAAACAAGATTCTGATATTCAAAAGAGGTTCGTATATCAAAAAGAAATAATATATTATTAATATATATATAATATGATAATAATATCATTACTAGGGTTTCTTTATCATGGCTAGATTCATATATGAGAACGAGATTATTATAACAACACAAGTTTCTTATCAAAACAAGATTCTGTGTTTTAACGAGATAACTTTTGTCAAATGGTTCGTATATAAAAACAAGATTCCTATGATCAAATGTGATTATATGAAAACGATAAACTTATATATGGAATAAAATCTAGATACGTTTTTATTCTTGAGTAAAGGGATTTTTATACAAAAAGATTCATCTATAAAAAGTAAATATTCTCATTAGAAAGGCATACTAAATATTGGGCGATGTTCTCATATACGAATGACATTCCAAAAGACAAGATTGCTTTATCTATATTTTATCTCCACTCTTACTTTTCTTTAGTTTCGTTCTTTTTATTTTACTTGTATCTTGCAACTCACCTTTGTTTCATCTATAATTCCATCCTCCAACTTAATATTGATCTGGCGTTACTTTCAGTTTGCATCTCAACATTGCTGTCTGTTTATACGTTTATCTTGAGACCCAACGTTGCTTTATTCATACTTTCACTTTGCATCTTAATATTTCTTTATTGGTTGGTGCCCAAGGCACCAAGCTATATTACTGTTGATATTTTCCAAGGGAAGCCGCGCCAATCACATGTGCTGTCTCCAAATCAAATGACCAATGAACAGACTTGTAGCAAAAAATGCATTACGTCACCATGTGGACAATACATAATATTTGGCACATTAAATTGTGGAATATTATTTCACTTGGAATGTCCTTTTAAAAGAGTAATGATAATTTCTATTAAGACGCTGATAAATGTTAACAGAGTCAATACAAACAACTTCATATGAAGAAGAGTCTACATTCTTTCTAGATAAGAGCATTATTTTGCATTCTGAATACAGAATCCACTTTTAATGACCCAAACGCTTTAATTTCGCCTGGCGAAGTAAAAGGAATGTTTCTCTAAGTACGCTGGTGACATTGAAATAAGACTAATGTTTACTAGTAGGTGGAGCATTTATTACCACGTTGCAAGTACTACTTAACGATGTCACTAAATGGTTACGTTGAAAACGTGTATTTATCATCAGAGCTACTGAAAAAGACGTGTGCTATACTTAGAATATGACATATATTGTTGGTTCGAAACTTTAAATATCATCGTCAGGTGATCGGAGAGTATTTTGTTTTTCAGTATCTGTAATACTGCTATTAATAATTAAGCATCATGGCTTCCGAGAGATAAAGCGATAGCGCCTAGGAGATATTGTTTTGGCAGTACATTTAGCACTATATCCTGTCATTGTCAACACTGTCCGATTGTCTTGAAAATCTAGTATTGTTGTGTTCATAGATGTAAATTTTTTCTCTGAGATGTGAAAAAGAGTGACTTTGGATAATGAATAGAATATGACCCTCGTGTCTTTTGAAATGAAATATAACAACACTCGTTGATAAATTAAAAAAAAATAGAGCCATTGGCTCTGTAGCTCATCAGGCTGTATATTTGATTTTGCTTTAGGGTGTGGCCAATGTGTTTCCCCCCTTGGTAGAGGCTACAGGGTCACAAAATCTACAATTATTAATCTTCACTAGTCAAGGAGTCTGTACACTATGTTAAAGTTTTCTAGGCCTTATTGTTCTGGAGAAAAATATGAAACTAGGTTTTTAGGGTGTGGCCCCTGTGGCCCTTATTAGGGGTCACAGGGCCACCAAAGCTACAATTTATAATCCTCACTAGTCAAGGAGTCTGTACACTTAGTCTAAGGTTTCTAGGCCTAATGCTTCTAGAGAAGAAGATGAAAATAGGTTTTTAGGGCGTGGCCCCTGTGGCCCTTATTAGGGGTCACAGGGCCACCAAAGCTACAATTTATAATCCTCACTAGTCAAGGAGTCTGTACACAAAGTTTCAGCTTTCTAGGCCTTATAGTTCTGAAGAAGAAGATGAAAAGAGGTTTAAGGGCTTGGCCCCTGTGGCCCTTATTAGGGGTCACAGGGCCACCAAAGCTACAATTTATAATCCTAAATAGTCAAGGAGTCTGTACACTAAGTTTAAGCTTTCTAGGCCTTATGGTTCTGGAGTAGAAGATGAAAATAGGTTTTAAGGGCTTGGTCCCTGTGGCCCTTATTAGGGGCCACAGGGCCACCAAAGCTACAATTTATAATCCTAAATAGTCAAGGAGTCTGTACACTAAATTTAAGCTTTCTAGGCCTTATGGTTCTGGAGAAGAAGATGAAAATAGGTTTTAAGGGCTTGGTCCCTGTGGCCCTTATTAGGGGCCACAGGGCCACCAAAGCTACAATTTATAATCCTCACTTGTCAAGGAGTCTGTACACCAAGTTAAAGCTTTCTAGGCCTTATGGTTCTGGAGAAGAAGATGAAAAAAGGTTTTAAGGGCTTGGCCCCTGTGACCCTTATTAGGGGCCACAGGGCCACCAAAGCTACCATTTCTAATCCTCACTACTCAAGGAGTCTGTACACTAAGTTTAAGCTTTCTAGGCCTTATGGTTCTGGAGAAGAAGATGAAAATAGGTTTTAAGGGCTTGGTCCCTGTGGCCCTGATTAGGGGCCACAGGGCCACCAAAGCTACAATTTCTAATCCTCACTACTCAAGGAGTCTGTACACCAAGTTTAAGCTTTCTAGGCCTTATGGTTCTGGAGAAGAAGTCGAAATTCCACAAAGTTTACGGACGGACAGATGGACGGACGGACGGATGGACGGACGGACGGACGGACGGACGGACGCCGGACACCATGCCATGCCATAAGCCCATCGGGCCTTACAGGCCAGATGAACTAAATATCAAAACTTTCATAACCTCAAATTGATAGAAATTAATTTTGTGAAATTAACTTTGATTGATTGATCAATACTCGTGCCAATATTAGTGCTGGTACCCAGTGTTGTTACTGTTCATTTATCACCCAAATTGGTCTACATAGTGACATATGACGTCATAGACGAATGAACTGACTGTTTTTCGGCTCTGATAATTTGTCACAAATTTGTAATGTTTCACTAATTTAGTTTTGCATGGGCAGGTGCAAAGTTGACCAAATGAAAGCTTATATCGAACCGATTACATCAACATACTTTTGAAGAGAAAAGAACTTTGGAAGCAAAGATGCAACAAAAAGAAATTCCCAGACTATCTGGTACCGTTACGGGCGAATTCCAAGATGGCGGACACAGGGAAAAGCCGTAGACACTAAACAGGGATTAAGCCTTTGAGGACCAAGCAGCAAGCCACATACCGGGAATCTACCGTGTTTACGCAAACCGGAGGTGGGCTACTAGTGAAATTAAACAAAGGTACTTATGAAATATTTAAAAACAATTGTGAAATGTTCTACAGTTCGTCAATTAACTCTGTTATCAATATCAAAGGTGTTGACAAATCAGGAGCTCAAACGGAAACGATCTATAGAGTATCTTATATCCTTATATTTATCTTATACTCTCAACCTGTACCACACAACATGTACTCTCCTAGTTAACGGCAGAGCTGTTGATTCTTTCAAATGCAATCATTTGCCTCTGATTTTTTCTCAAATGGATAAAGAGAATGCTGACAGTCTAAATTTGGTATACCAAGAAATCCTTGATGTGTATAACAAAACGTTAGGCGAAACCTGCTCTAGTCGTAACAAGAAACACCACGATTGCAAACAGGCTCCATGTAAAACATGCGAGATTCAAGACCATGTGCCTATGCGCCCCAGCGACACTAACATTGAAAACATCAATACTGTTCATACAAATAAGACTGACGCTACCATAATGAAACGCACGGATCCAAATAAAATTAATGCTATTATTGCAAAAAGGATTGATGCCATCATCACAAATAATACAGAAGCTCTCAACACATCCACGGAGATATGCGTAGTGCCAATAACTACTACCCCAAGTATTCCCCGTAGCAAAGTACAACGAAAAACAACACACAATTTGTTTCACATTACTTGGGTAAACCTGCCGTCCAACAGAATAGCAGAGATATGCTGGCGATACATACGCTAATAATTACACCGAAGCTGTGAATGAGTTACGTAATGCTAACCAAACACTTCAAGCAGATAACCACAGTCTTCACATCAGACTCTCGGCAGTTGAAAAAGAGATTGGGGTTTTAAAACAGTTACTCTCTTTTTCAAAAGTAGTCCAGGATGTTCCCTGACACATGATACCGACAAAAGATCACCAAAGCCAACAGCTACATCACCTGTACAGGATATCTCAACTGAGAAATTTAATGATAATGATGAGAAATGACAGAGTCCACACAGCCTTTAGAGGCACAAGATAACCGAAATGAAACACAGACTAGATCAAGAACTAGGCCTTTTCCGTCATCACTGACTCACCTCATCATTGGTGACTCTTTGCTCAAGAACATAGACAGAAGGAAGATCGACAGTAAAGGAACTGGTCATGTTAGAACTATGTCTAGTGCGAAATACAACGACCTGATACACTTCCTTGAACAACAAGAAGACCACCCGGAAGCTGTTACTGTGACATGCATCATTGTCTCTAATGACTGCAGTAAACGCAGGGACATCTCGGCAGCAACTAAGGACCTGACAGACATCCTCTGCATGAAATTTCCGAATGCAAAGTTAGGCTATGCTGCAGTTCCTCCTCGACGAGGTGATCAGGGAAGGAAATATAACAAGAACATGGCCGCACTTAATCACAAAGTTGAAGAGTTATGTTTCAAGCAACACATCGAATTCCTCCCTATTGACCTATACTTTACGGATGTTGATGGTGGTTTCAAGGATTACCTGTTCATTGACAGTGTCCACGCCAATGAAATTAGTTCGGCAGTGATGGGACGACTGATAAAGAAATTCATCTACATGCACGACAAACGGGAAACGAAACCCAAATCCTTTCAGCGCATTGGAAACTGTACTCAGACATCAACCTCACAGATGAGATCACAAGATGAAGTGACACCTGTGCGGCGCGAAGAGCCTACTCAACATCTACAAACTTAGCTTATGAGGTATGTGAACCACCGGATTCTGAACTAATGTCTAAGACATTTTTGTTTGGATTTTGGAATGCTAACATAACATCCCCAATTGACATTATTCGTAATTTAGAATTCCTGGATTTTATTGGGGTGACTGAATGTTGGATTGGCCACAAAGATGCTAAAAATGATATCCTTAAAGACAGATTTACCAACTACAATATCATATACAACCCAAGACATGCCCATATTAGCAGTGTTACAGGCGGCACAGCTTTACTCTACAAGAGCCTTGGCAGTATTATTGAAGTATAAGCTGGGGGGGATGTTGACTCTTTATGGGTAAAAGTTAACAGCAGATCATTGAAGATCTCACAAGATATAATAATTGGAATAATATATATACCACCAGAATATTCAAGTATATTGACCAAGAAAGACAACGATGCATTCATAGATTTGGAGCAAAAACTTGCGCTTTATGGCCCGCAGGGAACCCTAGTGTTAGGTGGAGACTTTAACGCTCGGACTGGGACTACCGCAAACTGAAATAAATAGTGAAAAATTACAAGTACCCCCAACTGATGAAATACCACCGTACATCCCTGTCCAGAGGAACAACACAGACTCAACTAGTAACAAGTTTGGCAGGGATCTACTACAATCGTGAACTGTGGGGGATATTTACGGTAATTTGAATTGTTATCAATATAAGGGTTGTAGTACATTAGACTATGTTATAACCAAGTATGAGGACTATAATCAATTCAACTCTGTGAAAGTATTACCCCTTACGAACATGTCTGACCACTGTGCAATCCAAGCAAGTATAAAGTGTTTAGGCCAACTGAAGTCAAAGACAAAACGACCAAATCATAAAGCAACAAACAAAGTTAAGAAAATATCAAAGTTTGTGTGGTCAAGAGATTCCGAAGTTAAATATATAAATTGTCTTATATCTTCTACATGTAAAACCCGAGCTGACAATTTCATAATGAAGCCAACTGAAAATGCTTCTCAAGTAGAGGTTGATGATATCACATCTCAGTTTTCTGATATCATTTTGTCTGCATCAAATGGCTCTGTGAAACTTGTACACGTGAAACGGAAATAAAAAAAAAGAAGAAAAGGTGGTTTAATTTGCTGTGTAAGGATTTGAAAAGTGTTGTACAAACTGCCTGGGTAGACCATATCACTAACCCATTTGACAAAACAAAGCAACTTAAATTTTACAAGGCTCATAAAGACTATAACAAATGTTTAAAACAAACTGAGAAACAATATGCAGAAAATTTATTGAACAAACTTGAATCCTTGTCTGTTACGGACTCGCGAGAATATTGGAGGCTTGTCCGTGAACTCACAGGTGGACAAGAGACGGACCAAAGCAATAACATCTCTGCCTCCGAGTGGTCTGAACACTTCACCAATCTGAACTGTGATATTCCCAACACCACTGAATTTCATCAATATGTATCAAGGTCAGTTGCAGATATATATCCATCAACAGATTTAAACTGCCATAATCTCAATGATAATATCACAGCACAGGAACTCATGACAGTTATATGGAAAATACTATACTTCTGAAGAGTAGAAAGTCTGGCGATCCTGACTTGATACTCAACGAGATGATTTCTGCCTCTTCCACTGTTCTAATCGATCACTATTTAATTATTAAATCTTATATTAGACAATGGACGATTTCCCACTGCTTGGCGAACATCGTATATCATTCCTTTTCACAAGAAGGAAGATGTTAATGACGTGAACAATAATTTATCATAGAGAGATAGCCCTTTGAAGTTGCCTCTCAAAACTTTTTCTGTTGATCATGAATATATATACACAAAGAACTTAGTTAAGCACCACCAATGTTTTCAGAAAATAAGCTTCTGCTAATAAACCATACAAGGCTCCAGAAAAACAATTAGGGTTTTTCGATAGAACGATCATTTAGCAGTGTAGAAATGAAAACTTCACTCAATTTACGATTCACTGTCTCTGGATAACTTATTTCCCCCAACTTGGTATTTTTGAAAATTCAAGTTTACTTATAACTGAAAATGAAAGTAAATATTTTTTGCTGCAATATGGTAATGATAATTCTCTTGACTGAATTGATGATTTTTAGTAAGGACCTCTCAGCAAATGTTAGTCGTTAGAGCAGTATGAGCCTTCAAAATCACAAAATTATCAAATATCAAATTTGAAAAAATCTTCCCTAGGAAAAAACTGGCGACTCTTTAAGATAATGGCTTATTTAAAGGGAGAAGAACTGTTTGACCCACAAGTCCAACTCAAAGAATCTCAAATTCACTCACAGATTTGAAAAATTTCGAAATTTTCTCAATTGTTGTTGAAAAAAGTACTGAAAATTCAATGTCCTGCTAGGCTTTTATCGTGCATGATAAAAAAGGTTTCTCTAATTGAATGTCAACTAGGGATCAAAAATGTTATTTTTGATTGAAAAAATCCAAAGTTTCATGCGTGGTTTCTCACCAAAGACAATAGTTATATTTTGCCAAATTTCAGTGGTCTCACATTTTTTCTCATATTTTCAATTATTTCGTGTTATAAGGATTTTTACGTCAATTAAATAATAAATAAAACGGCAATTGTTATATCTAGAGTGGTCAATACATCAAACATATCACAATATTCAAAGAGCTCCCATTTTCATTTTACAAAATGGGCGGTGCTTAATTAAGTTCTTTGTGTATATATGGAATATCACTCTTTTTTTGACTCAAGACAGGCAGGATTTCGGTCCCACCACAGGACATCGGATAACATATTCATCTTTAGAACCTTGATTAAAAAGTTTAAACAGATGAAAAGAAAACTATATACCTGCGATTGACTCTGTATGGGGAGACGGTCTACTTTTCAAAATGAATAATTATGGCATAACAGGTAAAATATTTAATCTTATGCATGATTTGTACTCTGAGGTGACATATAAAGAGGAGTAGCTGAACCAATTTCATCATCAATTGGTGTTAAGCAAGGATGTGTCTGCAGACCTACCCTCTTCAACATATATGTGAACAATATGAAGGACTACCTTGAATCCGGCAGTGAACATGCCCCTCACTTGGATGAATAACGTCTCACACATCTACTTTTTGCGGACGACCTCGTCCTTTTCTCAAAATCAGACTCCAAAATAGCATTAATAATCTTAAAACATTTACAGAAGATTGGAAACTCAAGATAAATCTCTCTAAAACTAAAGTGATAATTTTGGTGGTACAAGGGTCGATACAAATCATTCATTTCACTATTTGGCCATCGAAGTTTGTAACTCATATACTTTTAAAATCGCCAATGGAAGTCTTAAAGGGAAGGCGATGCGAGCCCGGTTCAAGATCCGACACAGTTTATCTCCATCAACTCAATTCCGCCCTGATGTTCTTCTCCGTCTCTATCGTTGTTTTGTTGTTCCGATCGCCACCTATGGTGCAGAAGTGTGGGACAGCGATATGTTTAAATCTTCATCGGATCTCTTCCAAAATTGGAGTAAGTTGACTTGCAATATTATAACCATAAAGATTGCCAAGTCAATCCTAGAAGTACCAAAGCGCACCTGTAACCATGCTGAGAATTTGTTGATTTACCAAATTGTATTTTTTGTCCGATTGGTCTAATAAAGAATCTGTCTGTCTGTCTGTCTGTTACATTGGATGCCTTAGTGCGCTTGGACTTTACCCTATATCATTAACTGTACTCTCAAGCATGTTTAACTACTACAGAAGATTGATAAGGATTGACCATAACCAACTCGAAAATGCTGCTTTACAAGAAGATAGACTACTTTCAAAACCATCTTGGGTCTCAACTGTTGAACAAATTCTTCAAAACGCTTTCCCTACTTCAAATATTGTCAACATATCCTCACTCCAATTTACAGAATTTATAAAATATCAATTTGTTAACTTGTATCTACAGGATATAAATCAGCTAACGTCTGATAAAGGAAAGAACCATCGCCTGCTTGGGCACATTGAAAATTCATTTCAATAAAAGGACTATTTATCGTCAATTAAGAACAAGGAGCATCGAAAAATACTAAGTAAATTACGACTAAGTGCTCATCAACTAGAGATAGAGGGGTCCCAGTTGATAGTCGTATTTGCAAGCAATGCAACCTAACGGAAGTTGAAACAGAGGAACATCTTATATTGTCTTGTCCTAAATTCCATAATCAACGTTCGGACCTCATCTGTTCAACAGGTCTGACGAATGCGGGGTTGTCAAAGAAAGATCTCCTAACTGCCATATCAAACCCTAAGAGTCACCATGCCTCCAAAACCACCAAATTGTTGTATGAATTATATCAATGCAGATTAAGATAAATGGCATGCAGTGTCATTGTGTATAATAGCATATCTCTGTTATTTGTTATGTATATATTATGTATGTCATGAAATTTGTTTATTCGCGTTTTGTACACTGCCCAAGAAGGATGTTCTCTGTGCAAATAAACTTATCTTATCTTATTTGTCGTACCAACCATGCCTTTTTTAAAGGCTTTTCTTGTTTATAATTTCATTTTGCAACTCAGCACTGCTTTATGTATAATTTAATCTTGTAACTCAAAACTGCTTTATTCATACTTTCATCTTTGAACTAAACATAGAATCAAACAAAAGAAAACTGGTATGAGTAAATATATCTTTTATTTAAAGATTGTAATTCGATGCTAGCATGATCCGTTCCATCAACACTGAAATAAGATAAATAATAAATGATTAATAGCATTTAATTGATAAAACTTGTCCCGTGAAAACATTTCAACCAAATCCTCTAAACTTTGGAATATGCATAGACTAAATGCTTAAATATTCAATTCCAGCAAATTAGAAATAACCAATATTTCTCTATAAAAATATCAACAAAAAGTCCTCCTGAATTGGGTTTCCACTACAAATATCCCGATAGGACTTCCCTTTCGCTTTTCATTTACTAATGAGAGATGGCGAGAGCAGCAACGGGAGACAATAACATTGCTTCAAGCCCATCCTGTTTCCAGGGCCATGAGTGGAGAATTTATGGAAAGTTGACTCTGGATTATCGTGAATACATGTCCTGAGACAGCGAATTTGAGCGCGGAAATATATGCTGTAGTGTCTTCAAATACTTACTTCAGGTCCGTCATATTTGCCTGCCAACCTCAATTTCACTCAAGCCTCCCCTCCCGATAGGTGGGACCTCCTCACCAGCCTATAAAAACATCATACAAATGTGGCACTCACAATTATCAACAAAACAAGTTTTGGCACAAATAGCTAGCAAAGTTTTATTGTTAATGAAATACTCCCATCATAAAAAAAATCAACAGGAGAAATAGCCGATTTTCCACATTTTGAACAATGCCTTGCCACTAGGTTGAAATTCTCTTGTTATATCAATAGATGGAAATAAAACCCAATGTTATGTCATGTTATGGTTTTCATCTAAGAATTAAAATTGAATTTTTGCTCATTTACTAATACGTTTAAAAGCAAACATTTTAAATTCTGTCAAATTTTGCCAATAAATTTTCCTACATGTTCATAGGTTTCAACCATTTATAGTCGCACTAAGGTTTTTATCCTCGAAATATTTCTACAAGACTACAGATAATTCATAAAGTTAACCCTTACGATGCGGGGAGCGTTATATTTCCGTGCCAAATATAAACTGGCGCGCAAGCCCTCTAGGCGAAATCCGGAGTCCGGACTCTAACTTTCACGAGAAGGCAAAAATTTACTGCAAGCAGTTTTGGCGGCTCCCGGATTGCTCGTAATTATTTTCCGCGCCTCGCTATACGCCGTTGTTTTATGAAAATTGGTTTAACTGGCGCAGACAGCGAGCTCCGTGAAAATATGTATTTTCTCTGTTGAATTGTTGACAAAAAGCAGACAAAATGTGTTCTTTCGCGCTTGATATTTCACTAACCAAGTGGCGCGCTCTAACACATGATATATCGATGGAAAGAGAATAAAATTGTCTTCAATTTGGTGTATAATTTGTATATGCGCAGTTGCAAATAATTGTACTATAAAGGCCGTAAAAGGCCGCAAAAGCAGACAAAATGTGTTCTTTCGCGCTTGATATTTCACTAACCAAGTGGCGCGCTCTAACACATGATATATCGATGGAAAGAGAATAAAATTGTCTTCAATTTGGTGTATAATTTGTATATACGCAGTTTTCAAATAATTGTACTAAAAAATATTTAAAAGTTTTCGACTTTCGTGCATGATATTTCACTAACCAAGTGGCGCGCTCTACCACATGATATATCGATGGAAAGAGAATAAAATTGTCTTCAATTTGGTGTATAATTTGCATATGCGCAGTTGCAAAAAATTGCACTATAAAGGCCGCAAAAGGCCGCAAAAACAGCCAAAATGTGTTCTTTCGCGCTCGATATTTCACTAACCAAGTGGCGCGCTCTACCACATGATATATCGATGGAAAGAGAATAAAATTGTCTTCAATTTGGTGTATAATTTGCATTTGCGCAGTTGCAAATAATTGCACTATAAAGGCCACAAAAGGCCGCAAAAGGCCACAAAAGCAGACAAAATGTGTTCTTTCACGCTCGATATTTCACTAACCAAGTGGCACGCTCTACCACATTATATATCGATGGAAAGAGAATAAAATTGTCTTCAATTTGGTGTATAATTTGTATATGCGCAGTTGCAAATAATTGTACTAAAAATATTTAAAAGTTTTCGACTTTCGTGCATGATATTTCAATAACAAATTGGCGCGCTATAAAACATGATATATCGATGGAAAGAGAATAAAATTGTCTTCAATTTGGTGTATAATTTGTATATGCGCAGTTGCAAATAATTGTACTATGAAGGCCGCAAAAAAAAAGCTTTTGCGCTTGATATTTTACTAACCAAGTGGCGCGCTATAAAGCAAGATATATCGATGAAAAGAGAATAAAAATGCCTTCAATTTGGTATATGATATGTATATGCGCAAAGAGAAATAAAGATGTTAGAAGCCCCGCAAAATGTTTGTAGGTCTTTTTGACATAAAACATTTTTTCCAGTTTTTAGTCATGACGTAATGGGAAACTTGTCCCATTACCAAACTTACATGATCGGGTTGCGATGACGTCAGAGGTTCCGAACCACTTCCGGGCATCGAAATTTTTTTCCGGGTCTCGGCATGAGGTAATGGGAACGTTTTCCCATGACGAAAGGGACGACGAGTGCTGAAACTGCACATGTCCAAACTTTGAGTGTCAATGTCTACCCTTTCACGTCCCTGGAAGAAAGGAGAAGTTACTAATTATTGAAATATTTACATAAAACCGTTTTCGTCAATAACAAAATAAAAAAAAATTATTTGTGAAAAGTGACTAATTGGAGAGGTGGAAAAGTCGGGGCTCTATTTGCGGTATAAATGTTGTTGACGCGAAGCAATCGGTTTTTGACTTATGTTACTTTTTCGGAGACTGAGAATTTTCTCCCGAGAGGGACGGAACGTTTGTGGGAATTTTTCCCATGAAAAATCGAGGGTGCTCGGAACTTTCATTCGAGAATTTTCACTATTTCTAGTGCGGGCCTCGCCGCGAACCATGGGAAAAATTGACCCTTAGCACCCAAACTTTCAAAATCAATATCATGTTTAGTGAAATTCAAAAACTATTTTCGGTGTTATTCCGAGGTCTGAAACATTTTCCTTATATGTCGGGCGAGGTCGTTCAATTCGAGAACAACCAATTTCATGGGCAACGTTGCCCAGTGCCTCGGATTTCAGAACACAAAGTCCGAGTAATTGCTTTCGCGCTTGATATTTCACTAACCAAGCGGCGCGCTCTAACACATGAGATATCGTTGGAAAGAGGATGAAATTGCCTTCATTTTGGCATATCATTTGTATGTCCGCCCATGCAAATAATTATACTATAAAGGCCGCAAAAGTATGTACTTTCGCGCTTGATATTTCACTAACCAAGCGGCGCGCTCTAATGCGCTCTAATGCGCCAGTGGAAGGATACGAATGCTGAGGAAATGAAAGTATTCGTAGCGATGACTATCGCCATGTCCTTAGTTGTACAGAGGAACTTTTCAGAGTATTGGTCGACTAGTGATGTTACCTCGACGCCTTTCTTCCCAAAGTGTATGCCTAGAGACAGGTTTTGGTTGTTGCTCACGTTTCTTCACTTATCTGATAACAGTACAATGCCAGGACGAAACACACTTCAGTTTTCCCCACTCAATAAACTTGGAATATTGTATAACCGCATCATACATCGGTTCTCAAGAGTTTACATACCGCATCAACATATCTCAGTTGATGAGGGATTGGTGCCTTGGAAAGGCAACCTCAGCTTCAAGGTTTACAACCCTGACAAACCTAAGAAGTATGGCATTAAGGCTTACATGTTGTGTGACTCGCACAATGGATACGTCTGTAAATTAAAACTCTACACTGGAAGAACCAACGAAGTTTCTATTGGAGGGAAAACGTATGATTTGGTCATGGATTTGGTCAAAGATTACTCTCGAAAGGGATATCATGTTTACATGGACAATTTCTATTCATCTGTGACATTGTACATCAATCTGTGGAAGTGTGGGTTCGGTGCGACGGGGACGTTGCGAGGAAATAGGAGCGGAATCCCAGTCAAACTGAAGAGAAAAACGAAGAAACCAGAGAAAGGTTCTATGTTGCAGCAACACAACAAAGAACTTCTGATCGTCAGGTATGAGGACAGAAAGTCAGTCTTGCTTATGTCCACTGTTGAGGACACGGAAGATGTCGAGTCGGGAAGGAAGAACAGGGTGACTGGAGAACCAATTACAAAACCTCGTATCGTTCACGAATACAACAAGTACATGGGTGGCGTCGACCGGGCCGGTCAGATGTTGTCGTACACACCGTTCAAAATGAAAACTCTAAAGTGGTGGAAGCGTGTGTGGTTTCATATCCTCAACGTTGCTCTTTTGAATGCCTACGTTCTGTACAAAGAACTCTCCAAAGATAAAAGTCTGAAGACAAACAGAGAATTTAGGAAAGAAATAGTTCAACACATCATAACCTTTGCCGACAGAGAGAAGGTTGCATCTCTCGGCAGACGTCCCCGGGGTCGGCGATGTACGACCGACGACAGTATTGTACGCCTGCATGGTCGTCACTTTCCTTCAAAGATCGAGCCTGTAGGAAGAAAGAAGAATTTGTCACGCACCTGTGTTGTATGTTCTAAAGCCAGACGTGAACTCATGCGACGTGGAGCGGCAGCTGCCAACCAGCCAGCAAGAAAGAAGAAAAGAGTAGGAAGAGAATCTTGTTTCGAGTGTCTAGACTGCAATGTTGCTTTGTGTGTAGAACCATGTTTCCGCCTATACCACACATCACAAGATTTCTGTAAAGCCTATATCAGTATGATAGAGAGGGAAGACGAAGATGGGGATGAAGATAATTGAAGAAAGAAAAAAGAAGTAGAAGTATGGACTGAACTCTAGACCTTGTTAGGTTCTAAAAAGCTGTTATTCGCACCTTTGAAGGTGATTATTGTTATGCTTATATATTTGTTGATTATATTCTTTTTTTATTTCGTAACAGAGACAGAGAAAGTCAATGTGAGCTGTCCGTGGAAGTTCAACTGAAGCCGCATCATGAACCCCCATCCCTTCTTTGGCACTATATACAATTTTGGAAGGGGGTGGGGATCAAATCATTTACATCATTGTAAAGAGCGAAGAACGAGCTTCAGTCCAATGTGTCATTTGTAAATGCGCACGAAAAACTAAAGAAACTGCAAGCGCTGCGCTATCTGTCGGAAATATCAAACCTTTTCTCAAAAATGATTGGGGTTACCCACCTTGCGGCATTCATATCTCACGGAACGTTTGAGATAATTTCAAATTTTTTTCTCCATTTTGTAGAGGAGTAAATTGTCTTCATTTCAATGTATCATTTGTCTATGCGCGCACAATGATAAAGAAGCGGCAGCGATGCACGGAATAAATGACATCGTCCACCCGCGCTACTTGCGCGCCGGCGTTCGCTAATTGAACTTGTATTTAACTCGCGCACCTTGCGGCACTCATATCTCACGAACCATTAGAGATATTTTTATAATTTTTATATCAACTTGTAGAGAAAAGAATTGTCATCATTTCCATGTATCATATGTCTATGCGCGCAATGAAGAAGCGATGCGCGCTCTACTTGCGCTCCGGCGTTCGCCAATTGAACTTGTATTTAACTCGCGCATCTTGCGGCACTCATATCTCACGAACCATTAGAGATATTTTTATAATTTTTATATCAACTTGTAGAGAAAAGAATTGTCTTTTTTTCCATGTATCACATGTCTATGCGCGGACAGGAATAAAGAAGCGGCAAGCGAAAGATAAGTGATCGTTCACACGCGCTACTTGCGCGGCGTTCGCTAATTGAACTTGTGTTAACTCGCGCACCTTGCGGCACTCATATCTCACGAACCATTAGAGATATTTTTATAATTTTTATATCAACTTGTAGAGAAAAGAATTGTCTTTTTTTCCATGTATCATATGTCTATGCGCGCAATGAAGAAGCGGTGCGCGCTCTACTTGCGCTCCGGCGTTCGCCAATTGAACTTGTATTTAACTCGCGCACCTTGCGGCACTCATATCTCACGAACCATTAGATATATTCTTATAATTTTTATATCAACTTGTAGAGAAAAGAATTGTCTTTTTTTCCATGTATCACATGTCTATGCGCGGACAGGAATAAAGAAGCGGCAAGCGAAATATAAGTGATCGTTCACACGCGCTACTTGCGCGGCGTTCGCTAATTGAACTTGTGTTAACTCGCGCACCTTGCGGCACTCATATCTCACGAACCATTAGAGATATTTTTATAATTTTTATATCAACTTGTAGAGAAAAGAATTGTCTTTTTTTCCATGTATCATATGTCTATGCGCGCAATGAAGAAGCGGTGCGCGCTCTACTTGCGCTCCGGCGTTCGCCAATTGAACTTGTATTTAACTCGCGCACCTTGCGGCACTCATATCTCACGAACCATTAGATATATTCTTATAATTTTTATATCAACTTGTAGAGAAAAGAATTGTCTTTTTTTCCATGTATCACATGTCTATGCGCGGACAGGAATAAAGAAGCGGCAAGCGAAATATAAGTGATCGTTCACACGCGCTACTTGCGCGCCGGCGTTCGCTAATTGAACTTGTATTAACTCGCGCACCTTGCGGCACTCATATCTCACGAACCATTAGATATATTTTTATAATTTTTATATCAACTTGTAAAGAAAAGAATTGTCTTTTTTTCCATGTATCATATGTCTATGCGCGCAATGAAGAAGCGGTGCGCGCTCTACTTGCGCTCCGGCGTTCGCCAATTGAACTTGTATTTAACTCGCGCACCTTGCGGCACTCATATCTCACGAACCATTAGATATATTCTTATAAGTTTTATATCAACTTGTAGAGAAAAGAATTGTCTTTTTTTCCATGTATCACATGTCTATGCGCGGACAGGAATAAAGAAGCGGCAAGCGAAATATAAGTGATCGTTCACACGCGCTACTTGCGCGCCGGCGTTCGCTAATTGAACTTGTATTTAACTCGCGCATCTTGCGGCACTCATATCTCACGAACCATTAGAGATATTTTTATAATTGTTATATCAACTTGTAGAGAAAAGAATTGTCTTTTTTTTCATGTATCATATGTCTATGCGCGCACAAAAATAAAGAAGCGGCAAGCGGAATTAAAGACTTTCTTTTGATGACTGTGGGAAAAAAAATATGAGGCCCATCGTAATGTTTTTTTATATATTTATAAAGAGGCACAGTGTATCTAGAAGTCCATGTAAAAAGAATTATTGTGTGTGCATAAATAAACATTTTACAAGGCTCTAAATAAAAATCCGGGATCCGCGAAATAGATACACCAATTGTTGTAAAAGACCCGGGACTCGCTACATAAACATATTCAGTGTGCGGTGCAATCAGGATATAACGGTGGCTGGCATCGGACAAAACAATGTCGCCACGGGGGCTAGTTGAGCAAAAATATATAGCCGCATCGTAAGGGTTAAAGATCTTAGTTATAAATGATATAATTTCTTTTTTGACCATCAGGGTAAATATCATTGATAAAAAATTCAATATCCCTTACTTATTTTGTCCGGTATGTATGGTATTCAGGTAGTATGTGGTTAATTAATAGTGTGGTTTCATTGGCAGTATAGTCACGGAAACCGAACTTTTGTTCCAAAAAGCATAGTTAAATGGCACTGTATCAAGATTGGCATTATAACCAGTGAGATATGGGGGAAGGACATCTGTTCTGGTAAAACATGATATTACTTCCAGTTTGGCATCATAACCAGGGGTATTATCACCAGAGTTTACTCTATTATAAATTTTGTGAATTTTATCATCAGGTTACAGGGGTTCATTACCCAAAGCCTTCCTAGAAGAAAGCCCTCGTGTAGGTCTCTGCGTCCGAAATGGGAAGATATGTCGCGTCTCTCTTCCAGACCATTGAGGAAATGAAAAGGTATCTAAAAACAAAAAACTATTTACTTTAGAATTGTAAAATTCTAAATTGCAAGTAATGAAATCTAGAAAATATTAAGTTTAAAAATCAGTACCCGAATGTCAAACATGAATATTGGTATAAACCAAAAACTCAAACATTAATGGAGATCTTGAGCTGAAAGCATTACGGCAACATTAACATTACGGCAAAAGCTACTAGAGTGTTTCTTAATATTTTTAGCAGTATACATTGAAACAATGATTTGAAGACCAAACCTGAGGAAAATGAGGAGCAGCCATTGCTTGACAAAAAAGCAGCGAAATGAGAATTTCTGTAAGCATTGCTGTAAACAGGGTTATTCAGCTTGGAGATGCAGTATGGAGATTCTAAGCTTTATATCTCTTTTACCTACCATCGGTCACATTAAATCACAACATCTGGTACATGAAGGCTTGTCCGTTTGATTTAGATGAAATCGTGATTGACTTAGTGTATATTCGCAAATAATTTAATAACGCAAAACAGTCATTAATTAGCCCTTATGGACTCTGAAACAAAATTTCTCGACATTCATGATATGCAATTGAATCACTCGTTTCTGTTCTGAGATTGAGAGCTCTTGGTAGATAGGAAATGTCAGGCTTATTTCGATTTCATCAATGTTATTCTGAGACACCATTTTTGCCCCCTCGATTCGTACGAGTGAAACGAGACGATTTTGTTAATAATGGTCTTAATAGAAAGAGAACACATTTAGCTACAGGACTGTTGTATATCTTTCTTATAAAGATAAGGTGGTAGTGTAAAATGTTGACTTGGTTTGACATGGGGTTAGAAACTACACGATTCGGCGATGGATCCCTTTCAGTATTATTAATAATTGGGGATTAGCATATTCGAAAACGCTTGCTATGAACCGTTTTTATTAGCAATGCAAGTCCCTGAGCATTAAATTGTTATTTAGCATAAAATGTTTTTTGACAATCACGAGTTTCCTCCCCTAGACAGGCTTAGGTTTTTAGAAGTCCAGACCAGAGTGACTTCTCTTGAAGGCTACCACCAGGTGTCGTTTTCGCAGTCTTGCGGCTACGCCCGCATGGCGTTTTCATTTAGCATGCAGCATTAATTGTATCTTTAAGCTAAATATGGAAGAAGGTAGACCCAAAAGCAAGTCAGCGGGTACCCGCATGGACGAAGTAATGGCAGTCATCAAATCGCCTGTGTGCCCAAACAAGTAGGCTTAGGCCTAGGTGATCAACAGTTTGAATGTGAAACGCCGTCCGTGAAACGCCGCCCAGAAAACACGTACGTCAGTTGGAACAGGAATGTGACAAACTTTCATCAGAAATCGCAAGACTTCGTTTGGAAAAGAAGCGAACAGAGATGGCAATTGCAAGAGAGTTGGCAGATCTACAAGCAAATCTTGACTCACCAGCAAACCAGAATACGGTGACGGGTCCGACGTGGATGGAAAATGGCGGTTTTGAAGATGGCGCCATTGGCGGTACACCAGGTAACTACTCGCCTAGGGACTATTTCAAATATCTTTGGGTCGATTCCTTAGAAGATAGGGAGCAAACGGTTGAACTAGGCGAAGGGATCAGAATTAATATCGACGTGAAAAGGTCAAAACTGTGGAAAGGTGGGTTTATGCTAATATTGGATTACTGCGGATAACGGAAGGTGAGGTGTCTGGATGTGAAATTGACAATTTTCTGAAATATATTCAAGATGTCGCTCACCTGTCGTCGCGATATCTGTGGTCTAGTGTTGTTGTATGACCAAGAGTACCGAGTAAAACGCAAGAAAGAGGGACTAAGATGGGGCACCCCGTTTCAAGATGTAAAAGAATACCAACTCGTCCCAAAATCGGAGCAAGCCCAATTGAAAGCACGCACAACTCACCGATGATGAAGAAACGCTCAATTATGGGACGAAAGAGGGGGCCTTTTACGCCGAGTGGTCAAGAAATTTGTCGGTGTTTCAACAATGGTTTCTGTCGTAAGGACACCTGTAAGATGAGACATGTGTGTTCCATTTGTTTCAGTCAAGCTCATGGCACAAAACAACATGGCGAAGATGACCACAGTGAGCCAAAAAACTCCCAAAGTTCGAGAATACACTGAATCCTGATGCTTTGGACCAACTTTTGCCAAGTGACCACGCAGAGAGAAAATTTCTCCTTGAGGGCATTCCCAGTGGCTTTAGGTTAGTGGGTGATGAGAAAAAAACAGTGACACAAGTTTTAAAGAGAAATCATAGATCAGCCTATATTGACAGGTCGCAAACAGAAGAACAAAGTCAAGAGGAAATAGATTTAGGACATTATATTGTGAGGGATAGCGTTCCAGATATTGTGAGTCCGATTGAAGCTGTACCAAAATCTGAAAACAAAACTAGACTCATTCATGATGGAAAATCAAGTATGAACTCCTATATGTCGGATTGTGAATGCTCTTATATGATGCTGTGAAGGTGATCAAGAAGGATAGTTATCTGGCAAAAGTTAATATAAAGAGTCATATAGATTAGTGAGAATACACCCCTCAAGTTATAGATATACCGGGTTAGCATGGGGTTTCAAAGGGGATGAAAAGTGTACATAAATGTATGATTCCAGATTACATTTCGGGGCATCCAAAAGCCCAAGTGTTTTTCAATCCCTCAGCAGTGCAGTATGTAGAATTATGAAAATTAGATATAATTTTGTGGTTTTAGCTTATTAAGATGATTTCATCATTGTGTGTGACAATTTTAGTGAATGTTCTTGTGGCCTTGCAGTTTTGTTAAAAGTTTTGCGATATCTAGGTTTTGACATTAACTGGAACAAAGTGGAGGGACCAAGTAAAGTGATAACATTTCTTGGGATAGTGATTGACACCTCAAAATGTGTTTTGTCTTTGCCAGAAAACAAACTGGTAGAATTGAAAGACTTGGTTCAAGTGTTCTCTCAGCGAAAACGGGCAAACAAGAAACAATTAGAATCGTTAATTGGCAAGTTGAACTGGGCGTGTCAAGTTGTTCAAGGTGGTAGAACGTTCTACGTAGAATGATCGACTTGAAGACCAGAATTACAAGCAATAAGGGCAAAATATTGCTTGATCACGATTTTTAAGAAGATATAAAGTGGTGTTGTTGTTTCCTTGTGAGTTTTAATGGAACTAAACATTTTATTGATGAGAAGCCCATCACAACCCTACAGACAGACGCTTGTAACACTGGAGATGGTGCGTCGTATGGTGGTGATTTTATGTATATTAACTGGCACTTAGACTTGTGTAACATAATACTATTTGGTCATCAGTAAAAACTGTTTAAACTGATGTCGGGCGATAAAGTTAATATGTAATGATATCCTGACACTAATAACTGGTCATAATGAGATGATATGTTATTTCATAATGAGATCCCCGACACTAATAACTGTGATAAAGTATCGCTGGACAGGAAAAGCTGACAAGGGACTACGTGGCATAGGTCACGGAGATGACTGGACAGAGCACGTGCAGGACACGTTGTGCTGAGTCAGCTAAGCTTCCTCAATAAATACGGGCCATTGAGAGGAGAACGGGGGGAGAACGAACGGGAACACCAGGGCGTCCAGAGGCAGGCAGAACAACTGGGTCAACCAGAAGAAACTTGGACTCTGAGAAACTTGGACTCTGTGAAACGGGGACTCAGTGAAACGGGACTCTGTGTGAGTACTGAGACTATTTAGACACTCAAACCAAATCTATAGCCGTGGACAAGTGCCCAACAGCCGTTCAAGCTATCATCCCACTCCGTGCAGATAGCGACGTTCTCCAAACTCTCCATCTTGTAATTGCTGTTCTGCAGTTACTGATATCGTAACCCCGACCTACAGTTGCCCTGCCGATATTGTAACCCCGACCTACAGTTGCTGTTCCAGTTATCTTTATTGCTGACCTGTGAAGTTCCTGAGACCACTGTTAATAAAGGTCCTACATATAGCTGAAGCCCTCGTGTGTTGTAATTGTGTCACACTTGCCAGCATTAATGAACACATTAACTAGAAAGAAACTGTTATTGTTGTGTTATCAGCAATAAGGTGGTGCCATGAATGGCAAAATAAGCGAGTGGTTGTTAAGACTGACAATATGACAGCTCGTGCAATTCTGAATAAGAAAACTTCGAGGTCCCCATTGATTATGAACTATTTGAGGTGTTTGTTTTTCCTGCAGGCACACTATAACTTTTCCTTAAGTGCCATCTACATACCAGGTCGTGACAAAACCTAGAGCTGATGCTATTTCAAGGTTGACTGAAAATGGTCGTTTAGGCCAAATTTATGATTTAATGCCAAGTTTACAGTTCCAGTTGTATATCCAGCTTGTCACAACATATGTCAAGGGACTTTATTAATTTCAGATGGGGACGAGCTGAGAGGAAGACTTCAAAATACTGTAAGCCGCCTTGAGAGAAAGGGATGGGCCGAGTCTACAAAGACAACTCAAATGAAATGTTACACAGACTTTTGTGATAAATTTAGTGTGGACTCTGTTACAGCTGATAGTCAGCAGATTTGCATGTATATAGCTTACTTGGTTGATGTAAAAAAAGTTTAAATTTTCTACAATAAGACAGTATTTGTGCATTGTGCCTTCTATGCATAACCTTCCAGACCCAATTGACAACTGGCATGTGCACCATGTCTTGAAGAGTGTGAGGCGAGAACTTGGAGACGCTCAGACTGGAGTCACGCCCATTACACCTGAATGTTATTGTTGTTGTGTAACAATTTAAATTTGGAGATGTTAGTCGGTGGACCGCTTGCTTAGTGGCTGTTTATGCAAGGTAACGACCAGGCAATTTCCTATGTAGAGGTATTTTTGATGAAGACAAAGGCATTTGTATAAAACATGTATTGCGCGTTAATGGAGGCTTTTCTATTCGTTTGCAGCACACCAAAACCTTACAGTTTAGGGAACAAGTCCTTGAGATACATCTCCCGGACATAGGCTCTCATCCTCTTAACCTAGTTAGTTCACTTAAAAAATATTGACTTTTCACAGAGCATCTGATCAGAATACCGCTTTATTTGTAGATAGCAGTTTTAATCCTCTGCAGCATGACCCTTTATTGACACTATTCAGTATTTCCTACAGCTTTTCTGTAGGTTTACCTGGTGAAATTATCCAAGACATTGGGTTTTGGAAAAGTTCGGCTTATTTGCATTATTTGAACATTAATGACAGGTCTAAGTTGCAGGCGCTTGCAGGAACTTCCCAAATAATGTTTCACGTTCCTCTCTTTCCTAATTTTTTAAATCTATAATATGAAGTTAGGTTGGGCTGGGAGATTGTAACACCTTTTTTGTGTCATTGTACGATCACCGCATGTTGATCTAGTTAGATACTTCAAATAATGATTGTCAATTGTATCTTTAAGTTTAGCTTAATAAATCTGCCCAGACCCTAATTGTAGTTTCTTATTCTTTTGCATGTGCCCTTTAGAGGAGTGTATTTAGTCCAATCAGCATTTCAGATCTGATCTCGGGTCTGAAACCCTTTATTGCGGAAACATTTGCTGTTTGGTTCTTGAATTTTGAATTATTTTTCAGAGCTAGTCATTACACACTTACTCTCAATGTAAGGTAAAAATTTCACCTTTAAATCAAAGATAACTGATGAAAGAACGACATTACAAGATGACTAAGGTAATTGGGATATAACCGTGAGGGCACCCAAAAATTTATTTAAAATAAAATGTAGGAGATTCCTAAAAACACGTCCCTCGTAAAATATTTTAAGGATTGCCCCCCTTTTCATGAATTCTCCATAACATACAATACTTAAGTTTCTCCTTTCAATGAACATACAACATTTGTTCTCATTGATAAATGTGTTCTCTGTTCTAAAATAAGATCTATTTTATTATAAATTATATATCAAAATATCGTTTTCCTGAAAGAGCCTCCTCAGATCACATCAAATTGTCTATATCTTATGAGCAACCGATGTGTCATCACTTCCAAAACGAAAAAAGTCCAATATCAAATGATGTCACCTGTCATCAGTTGTATCCTTCACATAAAGCTGCATCTTAAAGTTTGTCCATAAATTGGAAGATTTGGCTTGAGTCTAACACGTCATTCTGAACCGTCTTATAGTCATGCAATCGGTAACAAGTCTTGAAAACCTAGCAATCGCAGTTTAATTTTTGTCGCTTGCCAATCTTGACGTTTTTATCTCGAATAATATTTGCCATTTGTCATGATTGGTGACCTATGACTGTCAATTGGGTAGTTGAAGAGCTCTGATTACACCTGTCCCTGTACTCCCAGAGCACGAGAACAACATGCCGACCTTTGATGTGTACTATCAATGACGTCATTTAGAGGCAACGTTTGCGGTGGTTCAGCGTCACAATTATCAGCCTTCACGTAGTGAAACATATTTATGTTTCTGGGTTGTCCAAAATCCTCGTATACTTTTTGTGAAGCCGCATTATGTTACCAATAGAAAGGAAGGGACAATCGCGATTATTGTAACAAGGGTAGTTGTTTTCAGAAAAATTCATGGAAAATGCTCATTATGAATTTTAAGTATAAAAGTTAGTATAATAGTTTTTGATATTTCATTTTGCAAATGGTAAAGTTTCATTTGGACATAAGTTTATATCTTCTCCTGAAAGATTTTTTCTCATTCAATCATGTAACAACATTTAAGAATTTTTTCTTATTTAATCATGTAAAAACATAAAAGATTTGTTTGTCATTTCATTATGACAATCTCATCGTTTTATAGAAACCAGGTTTTTATTCAAGAATCTTGTCTTTTGGTATTTCAATCTTATATGAGAACATCGTCCAATTTTTAGTATATTTTTCCATGTGAACATTTACTTTTCATATATGAATCTTTTCGTATTAAATCTCTTCACATCAGAATATAAGCTTATATAGAATTTTGTCCATTTATGAAATTGACTTCATAAAGTGATTGTGAGGACAAAAACATTATGAAATTCATTTCCTTGAAAATCTGACTCTGAAATGTAAGGGTGGATTTTAGATTTTTAAAAAATTTGAAATAAGGTGCGAAATCAATTGACAGCCACACTATTTTTTCGACTCAATGTAACAGGTCCTAAGCTCTACTGACATAAGTTTCCCTCATGTAAGTTCAATAAAAATAGTCATGAAACCTTTTGGTCAATCATTACACTAAGGAATGAATATCTAGGTTTATCTAATCACTTAATATATTTGTGAAAACAGTGTGTAATGGTGGTTTCATCACTGTGAATGCTACATTGTTACAATTATTCTTACGTTCACATGACCTTGTTTCGTCCAATCAGCGGGCACAAATCATAAAACCTTCATAATATGACGGTTATTTTGTACAACCTCAACTTTAGGTTTCATAACATAGAAACGAAATTTATATTGGAACAAACAAAAGAAAATAGGTATAATTGAATTTAGCAACTTTTATTGACAACTGAATGTCGAGGCCGACAGGATGCGTTCCATCACCACTGAAAAGAGAATAGCATAAATGATACAATGACATAAAGTTTTTTTACATGTCTAGTGAAAACATTTCAACCAAAACCCATAAACTTTGGAATATGCATAGAACACAAATGTTTAAATAGTCAATTCTAGGTAAATCAAAGGAGCAAATTACTATATTGTTTAGACGTCACAATGTAACGGCGACACAAGATATGTGACTTGCAGAAATCTAAGTTTGTTGGGAAAGTACGGTATTGTCATTAACGGGCCCTGATGCACGCTATACATAGAGCTTGAAATGTAGTAAATGTTGTCAGTGGTAATTCAGTGAAAATAAAATCGCAGGGAACCATAAGCTAATTTTAATGTCAGCGAACCTTTATTCAGTTCAAGCTCATTTCCCTGTGGATATTTATTCTTTGACACAAATCAATCATTTCGATAGTTGTATTTTTTACACGAAAAGGACGCATCAACCCAAACGAAAATCCTGAATTCGCTACTAAAGTGTCGTTATTCAATGGCTTATACCTGGCTGCAAGATATATTGGCATTGAGATCACATTTTGTCAACAGCATTGAACTTGAACTCTCAACCCTATTATTCACCAATGAACAAAAACATTATGAAATCTATGTTAAATATCTGTAATATCACCTTACAATGTGGGAACGCAACCAAAAGTATAAACGTACATGTAACATTGCATAAAACCCTCATGAACTACAGTATCATGAGATTTCACACATAGCTTTAAAACAAAAAAACAGCAACATAAGAGTCAGTGAAGAAGAAGATATTCCTTATTCTGTGATAAAGAGATAAAGCTTCTAATAAGCTGCAAACATTTCAAGCTTTCTTCATTTCTACAAATCCACTTTTGTGATTAGTGACACCCCTAGGTGACTTCGGCCGACTCAACTATTATTTATACTATTAAATTATTGATAACAAGTTAATTAGAAAGAATTATATAAAATCAAAGGAAGTGCAATGCCCTCATTAACGATAAAATTATGCATGTAGTGTTTTTAAATACTTACTTTAGGTCAGTCCTTTCTGCCTGCCCTATTATCAACCAAGCCGGCCTTGGCGAAAGGGGACTCAATTAGCTCGCTCTCGACATCACGCTGTAAAACCATCAAAAAATAATTACAAAATAGTTTTGTTAAACTTTTTTTCGGCGGTTCTGATTGGCTGAGAGTTCTCAAAATCATGCAACCATTTATCGATGACATCAGAACAACCATACTCCATGTATTCAATACTTGTGACGTCAACTGATGCAATAGTCCAGTTTTGACAGTTGTGAGTTCCGTTCTGTTGCAAAGGCAGATATAGCATATCTTATCACTTCCCATCCGCGTTTGTAAGAAGTAAACTTTCCTCTCAATAACGAAATCACTACCTTCAACGGAAAGGCTGCATTTAAATAACAAGCTTGTTCGCTTCAGCCTTGTTCCGAACATCTCGCAAAAGGCAGACATCTTGAACATCTGGTTATATGCTAATTAGGGCAATTCCGAAAATACGGATTCCGGTTAAGACAAAATATGATTGCATCGGTGTCAAGGGTTGCATAAAAGAAATTAAATCTTTTGCTGTTTTAGTTTATGGAATTTTTCAATTTTAGTTCAACTTTGTATTGTTTCGTGTTACAAACCATTATCCCAAGAAATTGCTGTTTGATTTTTAAAAAAATTATCTAAAAAAACCTTGTCAAAAGGTTGATTTTGTAATTATAAGGATTGTTTTACATGTTTTGTGCCTCTATCGCAGTATAAGAGCAACAATTTTGTTTATATAAAATCGCTACTGTACTAAATTTTGTACTATTTATTGCTGTTATACATCGATAGAGGCACCAAACATGCAAAACAATCCTTAAATGTTACTCTCATTTTTGGTAATGGAAAAAACAAGACAATTTCGAACAATTTCTGAACAAGTTTGTCTTCTCAAACAATATTCTTATCATCAACAATAAAATTGTTAATTGTAAAGTTATGTTTCTGGTTGCTGAGTTCATCTGCAAAAGTAAAACAACCCTTCATCACCTGAACATTATACCTGTTGTGACAATTCGATTTGCCCATGCTATCTTCAATCTTGGAAGAATAAGGAATATCTAGTTTATTGTTTATATTTTCATGTTATTGTTTTCGTCTTAGAATTAAAATTTACATGCGTTTATTCACCAATAAGTTAATTTTGTTTAATTCGTTCAAGCTTTTCGAATCCTTTTTCTTCTACTTACACTACATTTATGGTGCATTTTGTTGCAAACTGTTTTCCAATATCGCCATTTTAATCTATATATTTACAAACCGAGCAGGAATTAAAAACCATTGTAAACAACAAAAGTCGGACAAGAAATATTAGACATTCACCATGTAATTTACTCTTTCATATGCCAACGATCTAAGCTAACTAATCTTTTTGAAACCTGAACCGCAAGGTTATCACATATAAAAAAAACGGTTTTCATATTTTGTTATTAAAATTCATCATAAAAAAAAAACTCCAGGAGTGCCTACAAAGGGTCACCAATTGTTCTGGTGTAAAATAACCATTCCCAATCCATGTTTCGGGATCGTGGTGCTGAATTTCAATATTTGGCATGGTTAAATAGATAGATGGGGTCATATTTGTGAAATTCAGATTTTCTTGAATTTCGATTAAAATATTCCATATAAACTTTGTGAGAGAAACATCAACCCAATTACGTTCCCTTACAGCAAAGGAACAAATATGACTTGGATCTAAAGCAGTTGATCACTTATGAAGGATTTTGTAGAGGAAAATAAATTTGAAATTTTGACCCCTGGTCACTTGAATGCCCTGACAAATTTGTGACGGATATCTATTAGGTATGGCAAACTGAATCTTAACTTTCCAAATAACATGATATTTGCACTTAAATAAGCAGGTAAGTGAACAATCAAAGATCTTGAAAATTCATTTGATCCAACCTTTTCCCTACAATTTCCTAACTCGCATAAATATGTTATTAGGCATTATATCATATCAGGAACTTTGAGGAGGGAGGGGGAATCCGAGACAACACAAGAATATTCGATTATTTTGGCGTTTATATTGAAATATCGTTAATTTTATTATCAAGGTAAAGGGGTTCATTACCCCCATCCTCACTGGGAATTCGTCTAGGGCTCGGAGTCCGAAGTCCCGTCCGTCTTCTAGACCTTAGGAAAAATGGAAGAAAGTATTAAATCACATTAACATTTCACTTTAATATGGCCCTTTGAATTAATTTTACATAATTTCTTTGAAACTCCAGTTGTAATTTGGAAGTGTTGCATCCATTTTGAAAAATAATTGTTTAAATTTGCTTCTTTTCTCTAAAGCAACTAAGAACATCAAGCCACACAGTTGAACACAAATATATGCTAAGCTTGTTCCAATTGATAAAACACCTCCTGCAAAACCAGCTATTTAGTTCCAATGAATGTCAAAGACTTAATTTTCTTTAACATAATTAGGATGCTTAAAAATTTATACTACTTATTTTTTTTCATAGGAACATATGTAAATTGTCCTTCAACCATTATTATATATGCGAGTTGGTTAAAATATGATTAACATTTTTAATAAGTACTATCTTACTGACATATTATTATGAAACACAGAAAGTTTCAGTTTCTGTATTGAATTTTCATGACGAAACAAAGGATTTAAAAAAACCCACCTTTTTAGTTCCAAACAACTCATGTCAAACATGCATATTCGTACATAATAGTTGAATTGAGTGTTCCTAAGATACCTTGAACAGTATACATTGACACAATGATTTGAAGACCAAACCTGGAAATCGAGGAGCAGCCATTGCTTGGCACAAAAGCAGCGAAATGAGAATTTCTGTTAGCATTGCTGTAAACAGGGTTTATTAGCTGACAAGGATTCGTGTGGAGATTCTAAGCTTTATATATATTTCGCCTACCATCAATAACATTCAACGGAAACATATGGTTGTTATATGAAGGCTGTTTCCGTTTGATTTAGGTGAAAACGTCATTGACCTAATACACAAGTCATAAATAAAACCATATTATTTAGTTCCTACTGACCTAGTAAAGATGTCGCCTTGTCATGGAAAATAATTTATCTAAATTAAAAATCTGATAATAAATCTTAACTGATTTGTTTGTTATTGATATCAAGGTCGTTCGTCGAAATATCTGAAAAGTAAACCCCCAATGTGTGCAATATTTTTTTTAAACACAGCTGTTATGTGTCCGTTATATCGTCATTGAAAAGGTGATTCTTAATTCAAAACGAGATTCTGATATAAAAATGAGATTCTTAAGGTTGGATACCTTAGCTTTGTTACTGAGCATCTGGAACGGTAAGATTGTGATATTGAAAGGTTTATAATTTTTGGTTATTTTTTACTGACAGTGTAAGGGCAAAAAAAATAAATTAAATATTGATGTATTTTAATTGCAATAGGTTTGTTGATGTTAATTGACTTGAAAAAGCTTTTGATGGCTTTGATTCTGAGATCATTAGATGGATAAATTTCTTAACTTATGATACTACTTTGGGTATCATTCGAATTGGACGAGATTCTAAGCTTTATATATATTTTGCCTACCATCAATAACATTCAACGGATACATATGGTAGTTATATGAAGGCTGTTTCCGTTTGATTTAGGTGAAAATCATGATTTAACAGACACGCTCTAGAAAATACATTAAATAACGTCAATAAATCATAATTGATTCTTTATGGACCTGGAAAACGGTATATAGATGTCAAATTTAATTAATATAAATTAACGTCCAAAATGATTACAACTTATCTGATTATCATTTCCTAAGTGCTTTTTCATGATAATAACTGACAAAAGTGTTGATATGTTAGTATCATTATTTGTCATTTTCAAGATAATTTCTATGTTCTATGGACCGTTTCTTTTATTTGTCACATATCTAAGTTCTGTAGGTTTGATAACTGTCCCCAATTCATTTACTTGAATAGATATTACTAGATAGAATTAACTTAGAAACACCAAAACATTTTCTTATGCATTATGTTTGAACTATCAATAATTTTGAATAAAGTATCTTCTACAAACGCAACCTTGCTTAATGCATGAGAGTCAACATTTATTAAAAGAAGCAAAGCTTAAACAACAGAGACACAATTTTATGAAAACTGTTTTTAGTAAAAATCGGTCCCAAATGGCGTGTCTCAGTCCTCACTGTAAATACATGTACAATATCATTTTAAAATTATTTGAACTAATTGCTAAAATAAATAATTTTAGGGTGTCATCAGAAAAAACCCAGAGTAAAGGCAGTTACTTTGCAATCGGGTGGAACAATTATTTTAAAGGGGCAGTAGCACGTTTTTAGGGGGAATATAATGTGATGTCAGGAAAATGAAAATAAATGGTTCCAATTGAAAGACAATGTATTTAAACTTAATTGGGCAGTAATTATTCAAAATTATAATGTAAAGCTTAGCCATGCGATTCCTTTTTCTTACACAAAATGAATTAAAGGTGTTCACAAAAAAATGGCCGCCAATTGATTTTATGTAAACCTTCATACTTTGTCCTCTGACTATGGATGATTGGCTTGTGTAATGAGATTTTTTACACTATCAAACTAATACATTTAGCATTAACTTACAATAATCGGTGAAAAATTTGAAATATAAAATTATCAAAAAACGTGCTACTGCCCCTTTAAGCAGAGACACATAAACATTTTACTGTACAACTTAATTTGACATTTGAAGACAGAGATTATCGGGACAAAATTGTTTATACTTTTGACGTTTTGCTTTTGGTATTACCGTAACAATGGTATTAGAACGACACAATTGGTAATGATATTGCCTCGTTGCAGTGGTCGTGAAGTAAGCATGATAGTAGACTAACATTTAGTCTCAGAAGTATTTTTTTCAATATTTACAAATTTTTAAAACAATTCATGTATTATAACAAAATGAAGCCCAGAAGAAGCTGAGTGATCTAGACTTGCTATTTCGCAGTAGACTTGGTTGGTCGTCAACTGAATATTCTAACTTTAGGGTATTGCATGATACCTACCTGTACTAAATGTCAAATCTTTCGTAAAAATCGTAAAGGTATAAGCAGTAAAATTATTAAATTCTTTCATTGGAACGGTAAAATGACCTTTATCACTTTTTAGTATCGTCTCCACAGAATGTTGGTAAAAGGTAAAGATTTTGAAAAATCAATCTCATTAACGAGTACTATTTAAAGCAGAATTTTCTTAATGTTCTTAAAGATTTGATTTCGTTACTTACTTAGTGGTGTATCCTGTCCAATCCATGTTTTATAGATTTGATACGTCTGTTTGACTGAGTATTAACGTTCTCTTCAAAAACAGTCATTAGAAGTAAACGGTTTGCCATCGAACTTTATGAAGAAGCCCATGGTTATTAATTTTGATTTTCATATTCTGTAATTCATGCCTTCTCCTATCATGGTCACCACCGTCCGCTAGTCCCTGTGTTTGGAAGTAGATGTTCAGTATTTTCAACAATTTATCAACTAAGGTGATTTATCAACTAAGGTGATTTATCAACTAAGGTGATTTATCAACTAAGGTGATTTATCAACTAAGGTGATTTATCAATTAAGGTGATTTATCAATTAAGGTGATAAACAGAATACCATATGCATATCTTGTGTACGTTGCTCGCTCTTAAAGGAGCAGAAGCACGTTTTAGGAGGATATAAGGTGTTGTCAGGAAAATGAAAATAAATTATTTCAATTGGAAGACAAGTTATTTAAGCTAAGTGAATGAGTAATTAATCAAATATGTGATGAAAAGTTCAGCCATGCGATTCCCTATTCTTAAAAAAAAAAATGTTTTAAGGTGTTCACACAAAAAATGACTTTGTGTGAATCTTTATAATTGGTTCTCTGACTATGAATGATTGGTTTGTGTAATCAGATTTGTTATACTATCAAAATAATACATTTATCATTAACGTGCAATCATTATCATTGAAAAAATGACATTGTCAAAAAACATGCTATTCATACTATTCATTATATGTAATGATTTCTGAAGAACATCTCTTGAAACGTTTTACTAATAAGGTCGAAGAGTACTAATCATAAACAGATCATAGATATTAACCAAAAACATTAATAAGGAAGTCAAAAAGAGAGATAGAACTTGGCCTATCAGCAGTGAAACAAGAAAATATATTAGCAATGTTGCTTACACATTTGATCTGTGTGATAATTCTTCGGTTAATAAAATATAATTACCTACAATCACAAATTGATGCCATGGATACAGATGGTACAATATATGAAATCTCTTTGAATAGGATATAGTTAGGTGATTAATCCATTATAAATGAAATGTTTATTTAGGGGTAAAGAATGCATGACATACAACCCCAAAATAAGAGACAGAATGGATTTATCACCATTCTAACATGACTAATTAGTAAAAAAAGGTGGAACTATTTTGACTTGCGCAAAAGCAATGTGATTAGGTCAAACCGGTACAGACCGGTTCCACTCACTTGCAAAACAACGGTACAGTCCACTTTCATAAAGAACACATAACAATTAAAATGTCATTACATACAGAAAACACGTTTTTAAATAGACTCATCTGTAATCTATTGAGCATATTATAAATAGAAAACAGTTTTCAATATCGTCATAGTTGAAAAATCAATCTCATTAACGAGTACTATTTAAAGCAGAATTTTCTTAATGTTCTTAAAGATTTGATTTCGTTACTTACTTAGTTAAAGATCAATCAGTACATTAGAGCAAAAATACGGCCATTCGAAGTCCGGACAATGTGGTTCGAGTGGCGCGCGCAAATTCGCCAAACGTCATGTAAAACCTTGTCATAACCTGACAGGAAGATATATTCGATTCGATAGTGTTTATTAGGGATTGTAACTAATAGGTAGATTAATTGGATGCATAATTTCGAATATTAAACGTATTTGAGATGTTTTCTTTGTTTGATTTTTCCAAAAAAACAAGCATTTTAGAGATATTATGCATAAATGGATATATTTGCAAGTCCAGTGATGAGATATGAACTTCTAATTCAATCAGTATATTAGACATTGTGTAGCTTATCAAAACCAAATAAAATTTTAAGAAAGATACCCTGTGGTTCTTTAAGATTTTAATCTTCCAGACTAGTGCCAAACATATTTTCACCAGATCATCTTAGAAGAAAGGAAATGATATTTGATTTGAGAACCAGTAGGGAAAAGCCATTTGAATCTCTAATGGTTATATTCCCTCTTGAAATCGTTTGGAACCTTGATTCTATTATTGACGATGGTAAGAAATGAGATTGGCATCACCACAGCTTTGTAAAAATATGTCAAAATTAACTACATTTTATGTAGAACGTAATATTTATTGAAATTGATAGAACATTTTCAAGTTAATATACACTGATATTTACCATTTTTCAAAATAAACCAATTAAATCATGTTTTTAAGATTATGCACAATCTTTGACCACCATTCGTCAAAATTTAATGTTGCTAACTTTCACTAATTGCTAAAATGTCATTTAAATATTCTTAAGTCTTTTTAACATACGATCGAATATACATTTATCTTCTGTCTGTATGTTTATTTACATTATGAACATTTATAACAAATCTGAGTTATATTTGTATACATATAAAACTTGTATAAATCCTTTGCATTTTCATCCAGTTTTAACCCAACTCAACACCTATGGAGACAGCCTGATCAAAACTATTGATCACTGGTGAAAGATTTGTAGAGAAATATAAAACATTGCTTCATCTATACTTTCATCTTGCAATTCAAAATTGCTTCAACTGTACTTTCATCTTGGAATTCAACATTGATTTAGCTATTCTTTCATCTTGCAATTCAACATTGCTCCATCTATACTTTCATCTTGCAATTCAACATTGCTCAATCTAAACTTTCATTTTGCAACTCAACATTGCTCCATCTATACTTTCATCTTGCAACTCAACATTGCTTCATCTATACTTTCATCTTGCAACTCAACATTGCTTCATCTATACTTTCATCTTGCATTTCAACATTGCTTTAGCTATACTTTCATCTTGCAACTCAACATTGCTCCATCTATACTTTCATCTTGCGATTCAACATTTCTCCATCTAGACTTTTTATCTTGCAATTCAACATTTCTCCATCTACACTTTCATCTTGCAACTCAACATTGCTCCATCTTTACTTTCATCATGCAACTCAACATTGCTTCATCTATACTTTCATCTTGCAATTCAACATTGTTTTAGCTATACTTTAATCTTGCAACTTTACAATGTTTTTATCTAACTTCATCTTGTGCCCCAACATTGCTTCAACTATACTTTCATCCTGCAATTCAACTTTGCTGTCATGCATAGGCTGCACGGACCTGGGGTAGAAACAAACGAAGGAAAACTGGTATGAGTGAATAGCAACTTTTATTGACATCTGAAATTCCTTGCGAGCATGATCCGTTCCGTGAAGACTGTAAGACAAAAGCATGAATGATACAATGATATAAAACTTGTTATTACCCATATGGTTGGAAATAAGTGGTGACGTATTTTCGATATGAGCACTAGTGCACATATCACTTTTGCCTAGCAACGATTGTTGTAGCGCGAGTTCCCGTATTTTTTCGCCTGTGACGTCATAACACCATTGTTCGTGACGTCACCGTAGCCGGCCGTCGCAAGGGAAGCGGCCCGTTTCTTGGATATTTCTAAGATAGTAAAATGGAATAGAATCGGTAATAAAGAAATTATTACCCTCAGAAGTGTGCCATATGACTTTTACGAAACTCGTGCAGATTTGTGTATAACCCTCGTTCTAACTCGGGTAATACAAAAATTCACACTCGTTTCGTAAAAGTCATATGACACTCTTCCTCGGGTAATAATCTCTATTTAAACTTGTCCAGTAAACCATTTCAACCAAAACCCATAAACTTTTGAATCTGCATGGACCAAATGCTTAAATGGTCAATTCTAGGTACATCAAGGAGCAAATAACTTTGTTGTTTAGACGTAAAAATGTTTATAAAAAGAGTATGTAACTTGCTGAAATTCCAGTTTGTTGAGAAAGTATTTCTATAATGTGGTTCTTGGTTAATGACTGCTTTAAAAGCTGCAAGTTATATTAGTATTAATTTGTTTGTCGGCGGCGATTGTATGTTGAAATCAGAAAAAAACCATATAGATTAGGTTCAAATAATCTCGCTATAATTGCAAGTCATCCCTAAAATGTCAAAGTGAAAACATATGGTTTTTACGAAGTCGAATTTTGTTTTATAGGACCTCAAAATTAGAAAACCAAAGAGGCAGCCTTAATATTTCATGCAACAGATAAGCTTAAACTTTGCATTATAGTCAGTAGAAATTGAAATAAGAAAAAATAGAAAGCATTTTTTTTGCATAAATATGAAATCAATGCATTATCATTATCCATATACCCTAAGACAGCCATTTTGAATCGGAACAAATGTCCTGTAGTGTTTTAAAGGGGCAGTAGCACTTTTTTAGAAAATTATATATTTTAGAATTTTCACTGATTATTGTACATAAATGCTTCATGTATTATTATGAAAGTGCAAAATTTCTCATAACATAACCAATGATTCATACTCAGAGAAGAATATATGCGATTCACATAAAGTCCATTGGCGGCCATACATGTATTTGTGTTAACACCTTTAATTCATTTTATGTAAGAAAAAGGAATCGCATGACGTCATTACTGTTTAATTTAGTTTAAATATATTGTATTTCAATTGGAACCATTTATTTTCATTTTCCTGACATCACCTTATATACCCCCTAACATAATGTTACCATCCCTTTAAGATACCTACCTTAGGTCGATCGTATGCGTGTGCCCGAGTGAATTGCAACCAATCCGGGCCTGCGGCCAGGTGGAATAATCATTGGTCTGAGCCCGTCACCATGCTGTACAAGAACATGAAACAAATGTTATTCTTACGCTTATAATGACACTAAAACGAATTATGGCATGATTTGCTGAACAAAGCTTATTTTGTCAATGGAATTATCTCATTATAAAAATAAAGAAAGAAATCAAGAAATAGCAAGGACATTTTGTTTTCACTGAAGATTTTGAACAATGCCCCGAAGGTGAAGTTCTTTCGTTGTATCAACAGGTGAACATAACCAAAAACACGTCATTGTTGAAACATAGCCAAAAGTCAACAATACCAATTTATTGGTTATTTTCCTTATGTTATTGTTAAATCTTATAATAAATATAAACATTGTGCTTTCTTACAAACATTTAAAATTCTGTCAAGCTCGACTAGGAATATTCATGGTTTAAACACTTAAAAAGCCACACAAAGGTTTTTATCCGTAAAATATTTCTTCACAACTACAGATAATTCATGATGAAATAGACCGAAGCTAGGAATGATTGACCCCAAAAGGGCGGTTTTTTTACCAGCTTGAAGCTTTTTCTAAACGAAATTCTCGTGTGTTTGGGGCATTCACCGTGTATCTTTGCAAGTCGTTTTCTAAAATCGAACTTTTGATTCAAATCAGTTTGATTCCAAACAAGTCAAGAATTCAACACCATCGGCACCAACCAACTCAAAGTGGGACAAGAAATATATATAGTTATACAGTATATATATTTACCATGTCATGCACTCAGTTTATGCCAATGATTTTATCTCCTTGGTCTATTTGAATCCTGAAGCGCAACGATACCAAAAAAAAAAAAAATTTCCTCTATCTTTCTTTTCTTCTTATTGTCTACAATATTCAAAAAGATTCGGCGACGTTTGAAATGAATACAAACATATCTGTAAATGAGTAAATTACAAAAAGTATGCCCAGTCTCTAAAAAATATTATTTGATTATTCGTTTATCCATAATTAAACCTTTTTTCCTGTCAGACGTGTTTAGGCAATGGTTTCCTTTTGAACGTGACATACTTATAATACATATATTCTTATGATTCTTGAAAACTCATTCAATCCAACTTTTTCCCAATCCCTCCCTACAGAGGCAGCTCAGTCATGTTACTTCAATCTAACCTCTGTTCCAATTAGACAAATACATGGGATAGAAAGTTTGAAGCTCGATTGGATGCAGTTAGTTTTTTTAATCAGCGTCGCCGATTAAAAAAGGTCATTCGTAAAGCCTGGTCATTTCTGTATGCTTTTGCACAACAGTATCATTGAAATTTAACATCCACCGGAGATAACTCTTCCGTCAATATGATATTATTTTATTATCTTATGAGGCTTATAAGTGAAATTTAAAACAGTAACTATCTTAACATACAAAAACTATCCTTACTTTAATTTTTCAGATATTTTCCCTAACACTGTTATTGAAAAATATCATAAAGGTATGATATTTACCATGGCACTGACCTAATGTAAGGGATGCTCACAAAGAAAGGTATCAAAGACTTGGATACATTTAAGGGATATATCTTGTGTTGCAACTTTTTTGACGCTAGGACAACCTATCTGATCCTCAGGATGTTGCCTAACAGGAACGGAGGCTAGTTTGGAGTAATACGACTGCGCATTCTCTTTGACGAGAGAATGCTAGATCGACAAAATGCATCTGAGCTACCTCCCAGAGAATGCCTCTTCTTTCAAACTTTTTAATCTGGTATTTATTGTATAAACATCGTCCACCCTGCCCCACTAAACATCACCAACAAATTCATTGTATTTCCCCAAATGCCTTCACAGAACATTCCTGTCCGAATCTACGAAAGAGAACAATCTGTATTTTTTTATCAATATTATCATCATCGTTAATTTTGTTATCCTGATAAAAGGTACATTACCACTTGAGGAAAGCCTTCGTATAGGTCTCGGAGACCGAAATAAGAATAGTGGCCGCCTCTCTTTTCTAAACCCTAGAGAAAGGAAATGAAAAAAGGATTTGATAACAATTGAAAACATTTTTACTTTAGAATGGCCTTTAGCCTTTAACATTCCAACATACAATTAATTATAACGTTAAAACCAGATCTAACAAAACACTAACTGATTATGTATTAACACTCAAATTATTATTTGTTAGTGTTACTTAATAATAATAACAATAATATTTTTAACGCCTAGTACCCAGTCCAGGACTGCTCAAGGGCGGTACAATGGCGATACAATGTATATTATTACTCGAGGGAATTGTACTTTCGAGTCAGCTACTAAGCGCCTCGCCGTATAGGTCCGTATTCTCCCAATATTCAGGTACCCTTGTGTACAGTTGGGTGAATGTGGATGAAGTGCCTTGCCCAAGGACACAACACAGTATTAAGCCCAGGTTACAAATGTTGGTGTCTCCACTGGGATTCGAACCCGGGCCTCTGGCGTGACAGGCCAGCACGCTTACCACTACACAACCGTGCTCCACATTGAATTCCCTTCTTTACTCTAAAGCAATTAAGAACATCCACACAATACAGTTGAACCAAAATGTTTGCTAAGCAAAAGACAATTGATGAAATGCTTACTGCATCAGCAGCTTTTTAGTTCAATGTGAAAGAATTATTTTTCTTTATCGTTATGAGGATGCTTGAGAATTTAAAGTACTACAATTGTTAAATTCATGTATGTAAATTGTTCTTCAAATAATATAACATATAAGCATATGGATAAAATATGATTTCATCAAATACATATTCGTACATGGTGCCAACAAGTTGCTGCAAATGATAAAAAATAGTTGAATTGAGTGTTCCTTTACATATTTTGAGTAATATACATTGAAACAATGATTTGAAACCAAACCTGACGAGAAGGAAGAGCAGCCATTGCTTGACAAAAAAGCAGCAAGATGAGAATTTCTGTAAGCATTTCTGTAAACAGGGTTTATCAGCCTACAAGGTTTATCAATATGGAGATTCTAAGCTTTATATATCTTTCATCTACCATCAATAACAGTTGATGATAACATATGGTACTTTTATGAAGCCTGTTTCCGTTTGATTTAGGTAAAAACGTGATTGACCTAATACACAAGTCATAAACATATTTAATCACGTCCATATTATTTAGTTCCTACTGACCTAGTAAAGATGTCGCCTTGTCATGGAAAATAATTTATCTAAATTAACAATCTGATAATAAATCTTAACTGATTTGTTTGTTATTGATATCAAGGTCGTTCGTCGAAATATCTGAAAAGTAAACCCCCCATGTGTGCAATATTTTTTTAAAAACACAGCTGTTATGCGTCCGTTATATCGTCATTGAAAAGGTGATTCTTAATTCAAAACGAGATTCTGATATAAAAATGAGATTCTTAAGGAGGTTGGATACCTTTGTTACTGAGCATCTGGAACGGTAAGATTGTGATATTGAAAGGTTTATATTTTTTGCTTATTTTTTACTGACAGTGTAAGGGCAAAACAAACAAAAATAAAATATTGATGTATTTTAATTGCAACAGGTTTGTTGATGTTAATTGACTTGAAAAAGCTTTTGATGGCTTTGCTTCTGAGATCATTAGATGGAAAAATGTCTTAACTTTTGATACTACTTTGTGTATCATTCGGAATGGACATCTCTCTGATTTCTTCCCTAATAAACGGGGTTTCAGGCAAGGTGATCCACTATCACAATTCTTATTTCTTTTTGTAGCTGAAATCCTAGGCTGAATGGCAAGACAAAATGATAAAAAAGGTATTGCAATTGATGACCAAGAATATTAGCCAATGTGCTGATGAAACAGAATTATTCCTTGATTGCTCAGATGAAGGTATATATGCTGCTATTGATACCATCAATACCTTTCACCATATGTCAGGTTTAATGGTGAATATTGATTAGACTAAAGCAATTTGGATAGGCTCAAAAGCAGGCAGTAATATATTCTCTGCATAGATTCAAATATAAAATGAATAATTTGAAGTATTAGGTATTACATTTACACCTGATTTAATTTATGTGTAATCAGTGCAAGAAAAAGACTTGCAGAAATAAATTTATTACTTGTAACGTGAAGAAAAAGACATTTGACCTTATTTGGCAAAATCACTGTTATTAAAAACCATTGCTCTTTCTAAATTGGTTCACATTTTCAAATCTTTACCTATCCCAACAGATGATGTTATCATATCCCTTGGGAGGGTTTTCTTTAAATTCATTTGGAATGACAAAAATGACAAAATTTGACGTAGCATATTGAAAAAAAGACTATTTGGAAGGGGGTAATGAATGACTGATATTGCTCTACTCTTAAAGGGACAGTAGCACGTTTTTAGGAGGTATATAAGGTGATGTCAAGAAAATGAAAAATAATGGTTCCAATTGATAGACAATGTATTTAAACTAAATAGAGCAGTAATAATTCAGATATAAAAAATATAAAGTTTAACCATGCGATTCCCTTTTCTTACACAAAATGAATTAAAGGTGTTCACACAAAATCGCCGCCAATGGATTTTATGTGAATCTTCATACTTTGTCCTCTGATGTAATGAGATTTATGACACTATCAAAACAATACATTTAGCATTATCAGTGAAAATTTTAAAATATATTCTGGATACTGATAATCCCTTTTGGAAAGATGTTCTATTTGCATGGAAATTATATCGTGAAAAGGGTATTGAAGAAGACAAGTTTAAAGGAATTTAACCCTAACCTGGTTGAATAATAACTCCAAAAACCAAAATCACTATATCAGAAATTAGGGAAAATGGAATACTGGCAATTAAGGAGCTTTGTAATGAAGATCATTTTATGTCTTTTAAAGAGTTGATACTTACGTTTGATATAAGGGGTACAAAATCTATCATTAATAGTTTATATGTTTTTTTACCTGAACCATGAGATAATGACAATAAGACAAAATAGAAATACTCATAGTATTGATATAGATATCAATTTACTTCGTAAGGACTTCTTTACTGTAAGGAACGGTTTCAGACTTTTTAATGATGAACTCTGATAACGTTTAATCGTATATCTGCTAAAATTGGAAAACCTTATTTTATGATATCGCTTTTGATTGGCAAATGATTTTTAATATTTGCAGAAGGAATCTTTGAAATGTAATACATTGTGATTTTCAGTTCAAATGTTAAAAATGAAATTTGTTGATAATGTTGTCTGTAACTTATGTAATATTGAGAATGAATCGTTATGTCATGTATATTGGGAGTGTGAGGTAAATCAATCCTTTCTGAAACAATTTGAAGACTTGATAATACAAAATAATATAACATTGTATGTATTCAATTATTCACACAATATTTACAGCTAAGAATATTTTTATACTTGCACTTTGAAAAAACTATTCCCAAAATTTAAACAAAAATGAAAGATATTTACAATTTAAGATATTTCTAATTCAATAATTTGAATCTGGAGAACTTTAATAGTGCTGGGTGTGTGAACAATTTCATCTATAAACAATAACAGAAAAGGGTAAAACATATCGGGATGCAATTGAATATCATGTGTATTTTTGCTTTCAATTTGTACTGCAAGTTCATTTGTAAAGAAGGAAATAAGTAGGGCTGAGTACACAACCTTGTCTCACCCCTATATGTACATCAAAAGTTTCAGAAAATACAGTGACATTCCAAACACAAACTTTGACATTCGCATACATGTAATTCAATAAATTGGTAATTTAATTTTAATTAAAAGCTAAGTCCAATTGTGTTACATAGCTTCTGTCTCTGTACAGAATCAAATGCCTTTAAAAATCATCAAACAATGCATACAGTTACTCACATTATATTAAGTATCATTGTATCACACTCTGGATATAAACATGTTACCAATTGTTGTATATCCTAGCCGGAATCCGGTCTTAAATTTGTCTATCTTATTCATTGTTTCCCGCATAGATATTAATCGTTTGTTGATTTATATATACTCGATATACTCGACAGTTTAATTCCTCTTTAGTTATCAACATTATTCAAATTTCCTGGTTATTTAATTGACCTATAATACCAATTGAACAAGAGGTAGGACATGTCATATGTTCCAATATCAGATTAAAAATTAAATAATTCAAGATATGTTGATAACAGATCAGAGGAATATTTGAAAAATTCTGAAATTATATAATCTATATTATTATATTTTTTAGAATTATATTTCTCTATAGTTTAAGGTGGGTTTTCATTATAATAATAAGTGAGATTTTGGTTACAGTATGCATTATATTTGTTTCTTGATGAATTATCATGTTCCGTCTTCTAAACCTGTTCAAGTTATGACACCGTTCTGATTTGGGTTTTCTACATTCATTTGTAAAGCCATCAAAATCTGTTTTCATATTTTTACACTCTCTGTTCATATCTGATACTGCCACGCAAATTGCATCTTCAATCAGGTCAATGCTTGAAATAATACATGCGATATATCCACAGATTTGTCTAAGATATCTTGCACAGAATCCGACAAAATATTTTGTTTGAAATTTTCCAGTTTGTTGTTATCCCACAAAAATTTAAAAAGCATCTGTACATGTATTAAAGAGAGAGAGAGATAGAGAGAGAGATAGAGAGAGATAGAGAGAGAGAGCGAGAGCGAGAGCGAGAGCGAGAGAGAGAGAGAGAGAGAGATAGAGATAGAGATAGAGATAGAGAGAGAGAGAGAGAGAGAGAGAGAGAGAGAGAGAGAGAGAGAGAGAGAAAATGGAGAGAGAGAGAGAGAGAGAGAGAGAGAGAGAGAGAGAGAGAGAGAGAGAGAGAGAGAGAGAGAGAGAGAGAGAGAGAGAGAGAGAGAGAGAGAGAGAACATACAGATGTCCGGCCATTAGACACATTATGCACGTTAAAAGCAAAATGTATTGCTAAAATTTATGTAAAATCACATATTATATATAACATATTATGAATAGGATATTAAATATAGTACATGTAAAAGATATGGTTGGTAGAGGGATAATTATTACACATATATCATACACTTGTAGCCTGTCGCCTTTTGAACATCCGCATAAGTGTGTTGGCAAGAAGCGGCTGTAGAATGTCACATCTGAGGAGAAAAATTATTTTCGTTTTTTCATTGTACATGTTTTCTGTAAATGATGGGTTTAAAATCTCTCTTTCATTCCATAAGTAAAATCTTAGGTCTGAATAATATTCACACGTTGCAAGAAAATGTTTTTCATCTTTTCACGTACGTATTGTAAAGTTTGTTACATAATCAAACAGAAGGGCAGACAAAATGATGTAGCAATGACTAGCATCGTTATTGCCGATGAAAGTAAAATCTCTGATCTTAGCGGCAAATTAACAACGCACGTTTTCTATGTGAATATTAATTACAGTATCTACCGAAGTCGGTTGTAATTATTATCGGCAGAATATAGTCCTAGATTAAAGTTATCACATATACAATCAAGAAGAGTACAATTTTGATTTTCAACATGTTCAAGTAAATCATCTTCAACGAAATCAGCATTTGTACCTGTTCTTGCATTGAAATCTCCGCCGCCTAAGATAAACACATATTAATTAACACCAGTAAGTATATCTAAGAGACTATCTTGAAATAAAGTAAAACCGGTTTTTTTTTATACAAGGTATCAATATTTTTGTATATCAAGTTGATGAGTCTGTAGTGTAATGTAGTGTTTACAAGAAATAGAAATTGTACTAAAGATGTAAAACTCTTGGATTTTCAGTATAGATTTATTAACAGAGCAATTTACACTAGAAAGGAGTTGTTGAAAATGAATTTAATTCAAACTAATATTTGCTCTTTTTGTGAATCTGAACCTGAAAGTCTACAACATGTTTTCATTAAATGCAATAAAGTGCATGACTTCTGGAGAAAAGTTGAAAACTTTATGAACCAACATATAACACATGCTAATATTGCCATTTCAGAGTTAGATATTTTATATTGCAACAGTTCTGCCAGCCTTCTGGCATCACATATCATCCTCATGGCTAAAAAAATATACTTGTCTCAAGTATCAAGAAAACCAAGTTATCAATCGACAGTTTTGTTAGTATTGTCAAGGATGTTTTCAATGTGGAAAAAAATATAGCTTGTAAAAATAATACTTTATCCTCCTTCCATGCTAAATGGAAAGCTCTTATGCATAGTTTACAACAGTGACTAAATGCCTATATTTTATGAATGCTTCACTGACATATGTATTCTGTATTACCATGTTGTACACCTACTGAAATGAAATGAATAAAAAAGATTTTTTAAAAAAAGTTGATGAGTCTTGGTGAACATAAACACATGCATATAACAAATCCTGGTCCAAGTCAAAAATCTGTCAAACACGATAAATATAATTGTATTTTCAGTAATTGTTTACCAGAGAACAACGTTTTCAAATTTTCCTGATTAGAATAGATATACATATACCACCAGAAAATCTGTTGCAGTTTAAAATTCGTTCAGCGGTTTTAAAAATCGAAATATAATCTTGAAAGACATTCTGCAAGTCTACCTCCCTTTGCAATGACTCAGCAAAACGCTTGCTTTCTAACAACCAATAAGATCACTTCTAAAACCAGCTTTCTATCTCTCACTATGCCTTCCATTCCGCCTTTTCTATCGTCCTTTCGATCCCTTTCTCCCTGATCTGTCTACTCTTTTTGGATGGCAATATCCACGTGTCAAAAAGCTGAAAAATTGCTGATAACACGTTAAACCCCAACTCACTCACTCACTTGATGTCGCGAACGGTCGAGTTATTTACGCACCTGGTGTCTGCGTTTCGTTTCTGGTTGGATAACATGTATGTAAAGGGAGGTAATTGGATTTGAGGTAAAACCCCGTAAAGTTTTCCAGGGCTTGAAGTGTAGATTTATCGGAATGAAAGCACTGGATTATCGAGGATAACTGTCCCTATAAGGAAACTAGAGTTCTCACAAAAACGGAAATATAGGTTTCAAGTTGCAAAACAATAATCTAAAATGTAGCAGTTCTGAAACGATCGCACCATATTCGGTTATGATGACCAAATAAATTCCTCTACCTCTAATGAATAAAATGGCCACAAGTTGGTTTTGCATAATTCTATCAATGACTACGACTATTATAGTTGAAACATGAACATTTTGCTTTCCAAGGTATTATTATGGATAAGAAGTGGTCCACGGGCATTATCAATAATAAAGGGTGCTTGCCCGCGGGCAAATCACGAGGGCAAACATCCTTTATTATTGCTAATGCCCACGGACCGTGTCTTATCTATTTTATGAACCGTCATCTAAGTTATAATAACATTGATATGACCAATAACGTAAAAGGATGGGAAAATATCAGAGGCGGCCGTAAAATATCAAAGAAACCCAAACTAAGACCTTTGGCTTTGTGATAAGAGGACCTAACAAAAGATCTCTGACAGGGCCGTCATAATAGCTCAGTTATCAGAGCGTCGTGTTTAGCGTTCGGGAGTGTAAACTCTGCGGGTTCGCCAGAACATTTGCAGTGTCAAAATTAGATTTGTGATTTTTCAAAGTAATAGTTGACACTTTGACTTCAACAAAATATTCATTAATTACATCTTTCCGAAATAATTATTTGAAGGGGATATGGTTGAGATAATGACCTACAGCCGAGTGGTTATCGGAATATACACCACGTGGTGTGGTTATCAGGTCAATATCAGAAGTTAACTATTTCGTATAACCAGGCGTGCGATGGTTATATTGTATAACCTTACCTCTTCACATCCAAGGTGGGTTTGGTCGATGTGTTCTCGGTTCGATACCACAAACAAGTTCGGCTTCGCCTCACTTCTTTGTGGTATCGCACCTCGAAAGAACTTACAACCACTGTGTTTTAGGGTACGTCAAGGTACCCCACACCTTGAAATGTTGACTCTGTATCAAAGACATATTTACGAAAAATACATGATACCAAAACAATTTTAAAACGTAGTTTATTTACAGTTATAATTTATTTTCACATAAAATGCATCACATGGTGATATCATTTTGTGTTTTATGCTTATCCATGATGAATGCAGACCTCTAGGTCTTCTAGTATTTTCATCATAACACTCACACACAAATTCACATCATTCTCGATTAGCTGAAAAGTTTCACAAGACACAGAATCCAAGTGAACAATGTTCCCAATCCTTTGACAAGCTGAAATCTGTTCCATGCATATGGTCTATGTTGAATTATCCATAATAAGGTCGACTTTAATGTTGTTTTGAAAGTGAATCAAATGTCCATAAGTAGTCCCTGAAACAAAAATGTAACGTTGTTAAAATTAACACCAACATTAATCGAATAATGTGATTAATTGTAAGAAAGAAACATGCTAAATTAATTACAGTTTCAGAGTAATAAGATTATAAGCCCCTTGTTACATTATTTATCAATATTATGTACACATTGCCATATACATTACTAAATGATATTGAAAATAGTTACATTAACAATCATTGTTCAACAGCAAAATGCATAAATATCAACTTGGTTGTTGACAGCTTGTTTTACACCGTGTAAACCCTCTGTAACATACTTCAGCATTTTCGTAGATCCACGCATAAATAACATTCAACAGCAAATACATGAATATACTTAAAAGTTCAACTCACCTTTACTTTCTCCTGAAAAGACCTTGAAACGCGGCCATAAATTTGTCAAAACATGAGACCACTTCATTTTCGTCCACCTTCAAACCATGTGCTTTCGATTGTGTACAGCTCGTGCGATATTATATTCACTTAAAATCCGTGCATCACAAGATGAAATTGACAACGTCCGTGCAGCAACACCTTTTGCTGTATAAAGAGGGAAATAATTGATGGACTGAATAGTGTATTAAACATAAGAATATTATTTGCCATAAATCACAATTTCGGTGACGATTTTGACAAATTGTACTCACATTTTTTATATATTTCAGGTCAATGTAGAATTTTGGTGTTTTTGATAAGTCGAAACAACTAAAAACAGATTGCTTCTTGCTCAGGTTTGTCTTATTGACAATTTCGCCATCACATGCTCAATCTGCACGCGAAATCCGCGTGTTGTGCAAATGAAATGTTCAGAAGTGGAGTGGATGTAAGTTGTTCCCCAAAACGACAACCATCAAAAAGCTAAATATTTGTATGATTATCTGCTTTTGTTAAAATGCAAATTGGTAAAGCCATGTGGTGTATGTGAGATAATGACCACATCCTCGTGGCTATCGGAATATATCCTTCTCGCTGTCGCTTGAAGGTTATATCATAATATTATCCTGCCTTGCAAGGCGATTATGTTGATAATAACCTGCATCCGAAGGATTTTACTCGAATAATTCCCTTGCCGTACGAGTCAGAAGGAAAGTAAGATATATAAAAACCTCAAAGAACAATGGAGTGACGTCACTAAAAGTTTATAACTTTGGTAACAACCAAATAAAGTTTTGAAAAAAATGAAGGAACACAAGTTTAAAAAACAACGTGTTCCTGATCCTTTAAAGGGGCAGTAGCACGTTTTTGGACAATTTTTCACTGATAATTATAAGTTATTGTTAAATGTATTATTTTGACAGTGTCAAAAAAATCATTACACAAGTCAATCATCCATAGTCAGAGAACAAAGTATGAAGATTCACATAAAATCCTTTGGCGACCATTTTTTTGGGAACACCTTTAATTCATTTTGTGTAAGAGAATGGAATCGCATGGCTAAACTTTACGTTATATATTTGAATTACTACTGCTCCATTTAGTTTAAATACATTGTCTTTCAATTGGAACCAATAATGTTCATGTTCCTGACATCATCTTATATTCCACCTAACACGTGCTACTGCCCCTTTAAAGCCCGTTTCACCAGTCAGGTATGGATTGCAAATAAACTAGCAACCTGTATAAGCAAACTGATACTCATTATCCTTTTCCGATTGAATAAAACGTTCTTGTAAAGCTTAAATGTGATTTATCCTGTTATCTCAGTGGGAATTGTGTATTTTGTAAAGAAGAAAATTTCCCGTTTACTTATTACTTGGCATGCATAATTTACGACCGTTGGATTCATGCGATTACAATAAACATATGAGGACCTTTTTAAATGGTTTTCTTTGAAAAACTATTTATCATGCGATAGAATATTTGTTTAATTTTTTAACATCTAACCAGTAAATGTCACATTCAAATACTAATAGACAATACAAACATAGGTTTATTTGTGCCTTGTACAATTAATTGTAAAGTTAAAATATTGCTGTTACATAAATTAACTTATTAGTTTATATCCCTTTTGCCGATTCTGTGGATGGTGGAATATTATTATATTGGTCAAATATATATATATAAGTTATGTTCATGGTTGATCTAAAACCATAGCGATCCATTTAAAAGATAAAGGTTTAGGTTTATGCAAACCTGTTGTGTTGGAGAGAAATTAATATTTGATTTATTGACATAATGGTGGATCAAAAGGGGTGTTTTTGGAAACATGTATCAATAATTTGAGTGGACCCTCCTCAGTTAACACGAGATGTATGTGCATGCTTAAAAAGTTTTTAAAAAACTTGCCAGAGACAAAAATACTGGACAAAATAAATTAGGGATATTTAAATCTTAACATTTATATTTTATATTTTATCAGATGGCCAGTATAGGTTAATATTCATTACCAAATTGTTTTGACATATCCCTAATCTTGTTTGTCCAGTATGAGTCGAACGTTGTTAATGAATTGATTTTATCGAGAACAACTGACTCCTGCTAAAACTTAGGTTAGTGCAGTTGAAACTAAAATGTCTAAGAAGTGCCTTATGGCCAAATAAAAGAAAACTCATTAAGTCTCAATTGTTACTTTGGCAACTAATATATTGAAGATATGAAAGGGTTGTATTGGGGGAGTGTAAATCAAAACCAGTGAATGTGAAATTTGGAATTAAAATATAAACTTTGAATATGTGTTAAAGGGGCAGTAGCACGTTTTTTGATAATTTGATATTTGAAATTTTTCACTGATAATTGTAAGTTAATGCTATATGTATTATTTTGACAGTGTCCAAAATTTCATTACACAGGCCAATCATCCAGTCAGATGACAAAGTATGACGATTCACATAAAATCCATTGGCGGCCATTGTGAAAGAAAAATGAATGGCATGGTTAAACTTTACGTTATATATTTGAATTATTACTGCTCCATTTAGTTTAAATATATTGTCTTTCAATTAGAACCATTAATTTTCATTTTCTTGATATCAACTTATATTCCCCCTAAAACGTGCTACTGCCCCTTTAAAGTCATTGTTTTTCATTTAGGGATGAATGTGCAACTGGAGCGAGGGGATTCGAACTTAGCATTTTGTCATGTATCAAAGTGAAACCATTTTCCGTGAAACATAATGCGACTTGAACGGTTTGACCCCGCTCTAATGAGTAAAGCATCTAAATGATGTCGACTGATAAGGTTCCTATCAATGGGCATCAAGTCTACACTGACGCAATTAAATGGCAACTGTCTATCACTTAATATGAAAATAAAAGAGTTAAAACCTTTGTAAAAAATATGGGTTTATTTTTTTTTTCGTTTTAAAAATGTAACAAAAAGTGTTTGAAACAATAAAATAAATTGTCATTATGCCGGTAGACCGGAGAGCACACTGTAAGAAGTCAATTGTTAGACTCGTCACAGGGTGGTCCTCGGCGGTAATACGTCAGGAGTTCAGATCAGTTCTTTAGAAGCATTTCCTGTGGACAATGGATGGGCCGGACTCATCGTATTCCTGTTTGCTGATCCACATCTGTTGGAAGGTGGACAGAGAAGCCAAGATGGAACCACCGATCCAGACAGAGTATTTCCTCTCTGGGGGAGCGATGATCTTGATCTTCATTGTGCTGGGAGCAAGAGCTGTGATCTCCTTCTGCATCCTGTCGGCGATACCCGGGAACATGGTGGTACCTCCTGACAGAACAGTGTTGGCATACAAGTCTTTACGAATATCAACATCGCACTTCATGATTGAGTTGAATGTTGTTTCGTGGATACCAGCAGCTTCCATACCCAGGAAGGATGGCTGAAGGAGAGCCTCTGGACACCTGAACCTCTCGTTGCCAATGGTGATGACCTGGCCGTCGGGCAACTCGTAGCTCTTCTCCAGGGAGGAAGATGAAGCAGCAGTTGACATTTCCTGCTCGAAGTCAAGTGCAACATAGCTGAGCTTTTCCTTTATGTCCCTGACGATTTCTCTCTCAGCTGTGGTGGTGAAGGAGTAACCACGCTCTGTGAGGATCTTCATCATATAGTCAGTGAGATCACGTCCAGCAAGATCTAACCTGAGAATTGCGTGAGGCAGAGCATAACCCTCATAGATTGGCACAGTGTGGGTGACACCATCACCAGAGTCCAAAACAATACCGGTGGTACGACCAGATGCGTACAAGGACAGAACCGCCTGGATGGCCACATACATAGCTGGACAGTTGAAGGTCTCGAACATGATCTGGGTCATCTTTTCACGGTTAGCCTTGGGGTTGAGGGGAGCCTCTGTCAGGAGGACGGGATGTTCCTCTGGGGCCACACGGAGCTCGTTGTAGAAGGTGTGATGCCAGATCTTCTCCATATCATCCCAGTTGGTGACGATACCGTGCTCGATGGGGTACTTGAGGGTGAGGATACCTCTCTTGGACTGAGCCTCGTCACCCACATAGCTGTCCTTCTGACCCATACCGACCATCACGCCCTGAAACAAATTGGAAGTCATTAGCAATTCGTACAAATGAACATTGATTATTAACAAACGATAAATATAATTTCGGTTTGACTTGGATGAGTACTACATATAGTGTTATAAATACCTAAATGAGCTTGAATCATACATGTTTTACGGGGTACGGGGTAAAATATTATTATTTTGTTCATAGTTGAGAAAACACCATTTCAACTAGCGATGATAAACGAAAGGCAACCCCGTTCTATTTTAGCCTAAGCAAAGAATAATGGACGCGTTGTCATAAAAAGATAAAAATAGCACACTCCCGGGGATACCGGTATTTAACAAAAGAACCCGACGCCATTGTCACGTGACATGCCGGCTTACACGCGGTTAAGCACGCTAGTATCGAGTTCCCTATCCCTAGCTGATAGTTTGAAAAAAAATATTTATTAAAAAAAAATCAAATGGCATCAGTAAGTTGTTTTACATTAGACGAAGAAGGCAAGAGAATCTTTTAACACCGTCATAAATAAAACCTGTCATTGCGAGTTTGTATCAGTAAAAATCAGCCGGTGTCAGCCCACGAAGACTATGGCGTTATTACATAAAAGTAACAATAACTTTCAACATTGCACAAATAAAAAAAGTTAAATTTTCAAATATAACAATCAAAAACTAATTAGTATGATAGAGTTGCGTTTAAGCTTGCACCATAAAACCGATATACTATTCAGCTTGAATGAACAGAAAGATGTCATTTCACTATATTCAAATGCACATAATCAACGAAGGACAACTAAGAGTCAATGCACGTTGTTTTCGTGCAACTGAAATATATCACAAAATGAAATTAACATACCTGATGTCTGGGACGGCCAACGATGGAGGGAAAGACGGCTCTGGGAGCATCGTCTCCGGCGAAACCGGCTTTGCACATGCCGGAGCCGTTGTCAATGACCAATGCAGCTACATCATCATCCATGATTGTTAATTTGAATTTGTCCGACACAAAACGATATGATCTTCACTCACTGAGAGTCAACTGTGAATGACATTCGACCGGCGAGCCTATCTATTTATACTACCAGACTAGCTCTTCTCGGAAAGACAAGGACCGGTTACCATATAAGGAAATTCACATATCCTTATATGGCAATCCACGCTACAGTGGTGTGGCGCATATTGTGCCGAGCCGACCGGCATTGTATTTACGAAACCGGCCGATAATACTGGCTGCCAATAATTAGGATTTCGTTAATACTACACCATATTAGGTGCATACAGTACTGGAGTAAGTAATATTTATAACTTAAAGTGTCATAGCGAAAAACGATTTTGCGAATGGTACAGGCATACAGCGAGGTTTGGTGATTATTGATTTTGGGAGATTTACTTGGATCGATAAGTATGACTCATTTCTGAAAGCAGTGTTAGGGACAAACTAGATATGGCGTTTATAAATACACATTGCAATGTTGGTCGCGATAGTTTGCAAACTCATGTTTATTCGCACTCCAAATATGACATGTTGTTTGAATAACCCTTCAAATCAAAACCACGACCGCGCTGCCTTATGCAGGTAAAAATCTAGCAAAGGAAGCTAATTAGTTTATCCATAATTAGCTAGCCGACTTCTAAATTGGGTTTGACGTTTTTGGATAATCCGAAGCACAAACAACGACATTGTTCAACCGAGTCTATTTCGCATTCCTTCCTTTGTTTACTTTTGAAAACGTCCTTTCTTTTAGTGCAAACCGTTGCTATGCAAACACATGCATTTCTAACAAAGAGACAATAGAGGAATCTGAACATGAAGCTTTTATAATTAAAAATTAAATTTATTGTGTGGTGTTGTCTAAACGATGTTTCATGAAAATAAATTCTATGCATTATGCGTTTGGTGCAATAATCACGACACGTTAGCATAGCAATATTGTATTGATATAAAACCGGTCTCACATGTAGGTTATACAGGTTAAAGGTAATTACAATACGTGTACGTATAAACAATAAAGTTAGTGCATATGCATACATGTCAAACTACCTATGTCAGCAGGTGAATAACACATATACACCACATGCAGCTGCATTACTAGTCAAACTAGTCCTATATTTTACCGTTTCTGTCCTAAGCCGACTAGAAACCTTTTGCAGGTGTAGGTTAATGTTAAAATCCAATATTTGTCAGGCTCTTTCTGTTTAATTTTTTCAATAGATTGGTCTTCTTTATGTAAATGGTAAATAGTAACGTATAGGAGTCCTATTGGCAGCCTATTGTAAATAAAACAAGGATAATAGATAACATATAATCTTAAAAAAGAGGTAAATGAACACTTCAATATTCAATATTGAGGTGAAGTACAGACGATTTTTAAACCTTTCATCCTTCGATATTGGGAAAAAGACTTTTCCTTTTTCTCTGTTGTGTGTAATGTGGTTTCATGTGTAATATTTTGATCTAGAGAAAATTTGAATAATGAAATGAAAACTTTCATTTCCAAATATCTTGCTTGCCTGTGTAAACTTTGCTATTTCAATTTATTTCCTTTAAAGTTTTCAAGGTGAACTAGATTGTGCAAAATCACAAAAACAAAACGTGTTTTAAGGTGTATCTCAAATTAACGAATCTTACTCGTATTATATATATGTGTGTATATATGTTCACTTTGTTCAGAATTGAAGGCCATATATGTGGATATATGTACCGTATGGTTAAAAACATAACATATATATATTACTATATACAAATGACAGGAGAATCATATTCATATTGAATTCATTTATTCTTTTTATATTAGAATAGATATAAACGAAACATGTACCATTAACATACCAGTAACCTACTAATAATTTGTGTTTGTTCTCAAATTTACATATACATTCTCTATCAATGCAGACTCAAAACATGCCTAAACTTTCTGAAAGAATTGATTTATTGCACAGTAACTCTATATTTTGCCTGTATATGTTAAAATGTATTCTCATTATCATAACAGGGACAAAACATTCTCAACATTTTTATTCTCTGAAAGTATTGATGTATTGCACAGTTACTCTATATATTGCCTGTATATGTCAAAATGTATTCTCATTATCATAACAGGGACAAAACATTCTCAACATTTTACTCTCTGAAAGTATTGATTTATTGCACAGTTACTCTATATATTGCCTGTATATGTAATTATGTATTCTTATTATCATAACAGGGACACAACATTCTCAATATAGGCATTTGATTGGTTATTGGACAGTATTGAATGTAAGCGTTTTTTATTTGGTCATATTCGTTTACTGAAGAAGTTTCTCTATATATCAAAATGCACCAGTACCTAATAATCTATATTTGATGTCAAATCTAACAAATAATCTTTTACTTAAAAGTTATTGAATGTATATTATATAGAATATATATACTGAAAGAAGATAGATAATAATTTTCAAATTATTAATAATGATAAATTTCTTCATTGACCATCAGATGAAATATTAATCATAAAACATTATATGTTTAACTATACTATTCACTGTGAATGAAATGTCAACAAAAATGCAAAGTCAGCAAGTTCTACACTACTGAACATCAACTAATGAAAAACAGTAAGGGTCGGCCGCATTCCTTCGCTTTCACCCCGGGCGTAATGTGCTATATCTACTTAAACAATGCATGATGAATATGATATTAGCGTAACATTACGCAGTCGGCAAGTATCACCCGCGGTCAAATCTATCACCCCGCTGACAGGCATGCATTTAGACAATACATGCTGTGAAATGTACATGATGTATGTGGTTTGCCCTAAAGGTCGCACCCTAGGGTTATAGCTCCTCCGAACAGGAACATCTAGTTAGGGCAGTTTGTGGTTGTTATGATGTGGTAAAACATTGTCAATAGTAATTTGAGTAATTAAAGAAAAAAAAATGAATAATATTTTTTGATATATCAAAGGAGATATAATGATGTGTGACGTATTCTCTGTAATATTACTTTAAAGAAGTTATTTATTCAATAAATGAACTTGATTGACAGTAGTTTTAATTTAAAGGGATATTTCTAAACGAGGTTTTGAATCAGAGATTTCTGATGATCAGGGTGTTATTTATATTTATCTATCAACAAATTGTCCACAAAGAACGTTATTAACACAGGATAATTATAACGATGCAACAAATGAAGTATTCTAGTCTTTTGCAGATATACTTAGAATAATTAAACAATTGAACAAACTCGTATTCAATAAGAGAGGCTGGTACCATTCATTTCTTCACGTCAATGAAACTCAAATGTCATTTACATAAAATCGAAAATTCACCAACTATATTAATATACCGAGCTAGATCATTCACCATTAATCTGAAATATCACATTGAAAATTGGTATCGTAGAAAAAACTAAATGTGAATGAAGGACTTGATCTTGTCAGTGGAACCAACGAATCAGCACGGTACTGGGATTCGTGCTACAAATGCATGCAGATGTTATCTGACTCAGGTGTTCATGTCAATCAATACACATGTACACCTTTTTTCATTCCTTGATGACTCAGCTGTAATGACACATTACATGATAAATATTGATCAGTGTTGATTTGAGGCGAACAATTCATTTGACTATATTGGTCATCTGTCTGTTCAATGTCCTAATGCTTTGAGAAGATTTAAAGGACTGTAGTACAGGTTGTAAATATAATGATCTCATGAAAACAATGATACATATGTTGGAATGCAATGTGTCAAAGCAAAAGTAGCAATTACGAAACGAATGTACCATGTTTGCGATCGGTAAGGCTACAATAATCAATTTCCGCATCGAATGATTAAACGGCGTTGACACAGGAATGGCTGCTTGATAATTACTTTTACAAATACAGATCATCCTGTTGAGTAATGGGATATTTGACCATTCGAAGAAGATACGTTTGCCATAACCTAAAAATTAAAAAATTAATCTTAAAAACGTGATGTAGCCTCTCACAATAGATTAGCTCCTCTTTTTTTTTTCTATATTTTGATTGGACAATAGTGTTCTTGAAGTTTGAAGAATAAGGAAATCTAAGAGCTTAATTGATTGTCAATGACTCTACACCTTAATGTCCATTGTTAACGATAAAGAAGACAAATCCATCAAACTCCTTTTCAAAGTAAGATTATCGTTTCCATATTGTGTATTTGCTTAATAGTCTGTTTGTGACCCAGTTGATGAAATGCTGAAATGCTACAACCAATTATCAATACTCTATTACTTAAATTACCCAACTGTTATATCGAGACGAGTTTTCGGATCGGTTTTGATCATAAATCAATAATATTGATCAAGATGACATTCGCTATACCTGTTACTTGATCATTTACTTTATTGTGTGCTTATGTATCATTAGATTCTCTCTATCAAATTGGTAGTCTTCCGATGGAATTCGTACAATAAGTTTATTTTTGAATACTTTTATTTATAGCAATCAACCTGCAACAAAAGCGCCTAAGCTTAATCGATCTTAACTCAATGTTGCTAGTAAAGATTTGTGATAAGCTTAGTAGCAATAACTTTGTAGGTTTTTCCTGCAATTTATACATAGGATTTATACTGTTCACATCATCGCTACAATTCCAGTCTATTGGCTAATCGGTTTTACCGTATTGCATACTACTGTTATAGTGATGACTATTCTTGCGATTAAAGTTTAATTTAAAGAAAGTACTATTGAAACCTCATATATCACCTTTACTCATCCGACTGCGTTCTTTTAATGAAACTGACCATTTAAAATTCGTATATTTTTTTCTTTCTCGATGTTTTATTTGCATTAATACTGTGATGAGAAAAAATGCTTGTGACAGCTCATATTACATAATCTCTCTTAATACCCTTCAGGTTTCATTTCGTTATGTCAAAATTCAACGTTTGTTATTGATCACCGTAATCAGTATAAATATCGATCATAATCTTTCACTTGACGTACATGTGATTAATATTGATTACCATAACCGATTATATACGTCAAACATGCAACAGACTTAAGCAACCTTATGTGACCTTCATGTACTTACTCTAACACTTACATTACCTTCGTTAAAGTATTTTATCTACATGATATATAGATTCAGATGTGATCGTGATATGAGAAGGAAGAGGATACTTCTACTACTAGAAGTTAAAAGACGCATCTTGCTCCTTCATTGGTGTCATAAAGTCATTTTTATTATAACTTTCGTCTCTTATGTGATAAGATACGTGTACATTACGTGTACGTTTTTTTGATAATTTCATATTTCCCATTTTTTACTGATAATTGTGAGTGAATGCTACATGTATTATTTTGACAGTGTCACAAATCTCATAACATAAGCCAATCATCCATAGTCAGAGGACAAAGTATGAAGATAAACACAAAATCCATTGGCGGCCATTATGTGTGAACACCTTTAATTCATTTTGGGTAAGAAAAGGGATTCGTTTGGCTAAACCTTACGTTATATATTTGAATTATTAATGCTCCATTTAGTTTTAATACCTGGTCTTTCAATTGGAACTGTTTGTTTTCATTTTCCTGACATCACCCTATATTCCCCCTAAAAACATGCCTCTGCTTATTTAAACGTCCGGATACTATAAGACCTACCTCAATGAATCTTGGTATAATGAACAATCACATTGTAAAGGGGTTTCTTATTGGGTCTTATTCAATTTTTAGCCGTGTTTTGATGGAAGCGCAGCTTTAATTCTTTTCAAACAAGAACTCAATAACTATTTGGCCTAGCCCATTGAAACTTGGTATATGGAACATGGTAGTTATCATGTGCAGTGTACAAATAAAACAAGGAATGTTACAGTTTTAGTAAAAAATTATCAATGTACAAATTTAAACAATATAAACAATAGAGAAATATGTATAGAATATACAGTATTACTGCAATAACCATTATTGTATCAAAAGTAATTCTTCTTGTAACACATTCCCCCGAAACCTTGATTCAAACAATGTAGATTTACTTTTATCAAGTCTAAAAACATCATGAAACAAGGACATTGAATAATAGATAAAAAGAACAAAACAAACGATATCCCTCTTTAGATGTGATATTTAAAGATCACACAAATAAGGTCCCCGGGAAGTTACTTTGAAAGCATGATAACTGATTGTGATTATAAAAGGGAAGTAGGTTAAAATATAAATCAAGGAAGTAAAACACATGACACCATATATCTATATACAAACGGGAGCCGGACTTCCTGATCAGAATAATAGGTATTATGTGTCATCAATATGTAATGTATGTGTTAACATGACGTGGTAGAGTTCTTTAAATTAGTCTCTATTTCAATATATACTACTCAAACGAATCTAAGGAACACATGTACAGTGTCCAATATACACTGAATACCTCAGCGCATGGTGAAAATTATGTTTTTTATGAAATAAACACTATCTTACTGACACATTGGAATCAAATTCTGCGTTTGACGCAGGTGCTGTTTTGCGCTTTGATGTCAAAAACAAGGCAGGGGTCGAAAATGAAAGTCACAACATGTCAGATAGCTCAGTTTGTAAACATCGTGGTCTTGTCTTGGGGGACTTTATCGCTTTGAAAGGGATATCACTGGTAGAGAAAGAGTTGATGAAGCCATTTTCATTTACAAATGCGATTAAAAATTAAAAATTTCCAAAATTAATTAAAATTTCAAAAGATTCTTTAAAGTTTAAAAAGCTGTTACCTAATGCCAGGTATGCATGTGGGTATGAACAAAACTTCAAACAATACCTTCTCTTTGAGCTGCTGACATTTAAAGTTGCTGCAAGTGATATTACAACTTGAGTGTTCCTTAACTTCTTTTGAGTAGTATATGTTTGTACACTAACAAATTGCAGACCCTGATTGTTGAGACTGCAGATATGTAGACATGTGTAACGACGTGAAATATGAAATATGAATACTGTACATGCTGCCTGTTTGTATTTAAACTCACGTGCAAAAGAAACGTCCCCAAACGTTTTCAAACTATAAATAGCAAATCTCAAAACACTTGTATATTCTGACATTTATTATTATAAACTTGTTGTATATTTATCAAATTGCAAGAATTCGTGAAACATAAAGACATTTTTTTACCGTTTTACAAGATGATTAGTTGACTAGGGGTGTATTGTCCGGTATTCGATCACCTGTCAAAACACAAATCACACTGCTTCAGTTACTTAAACGTCATAATATCGGCTGTGGCCTCCTTGTGATGCAATAAGTAACGCAACACGACCGCGGACATGGTTTATAAATCGCCTAACAACACGACTATGGATATGGTGCCATTTCCCCTGCAAAACACGACTCAAGTCCTGCACTGTCAGTGGAGGCTATTGGCGTTGTCGAATACGTCACCTGAGGTAGCCTCAAAGATGCTCTACTGGATACATATCCGAAAATCTTGCTTGCTAGACCAAGACATTCACAACATTGACGAACAGTACTCCCTAAAGCCAGTATTCGACGTCAAATTTGATGCTTTAACTTCATTGCTCTGAGAGGTCGATTTGCTCAAATGTCGTGTTAACGCAGTCGTCTGGTCACTGTCCATCTGCTGATTCGATGATTCAGACTGTGTGCAGCTGATGACGTCACAGTCAGGAATATGTTCCCCAGGGGAAGCACCCGTAAATGTCTGTCTACAATGGGGGTGGTCACCTTCGGTCTGTAGCTCCTGGGCCTGTTTATTGTCCTGCCAGTCTGTCCAAAATGCATCAACAGCCTACCAATTGTTTGCTTCGAGCAGTTCAAGATTCTAGCGACATGGTCGTTTGTAGCGCCAAGTTGAAGCATCCACTTTGCTCACCCTCTCTGCTTTGAAGTTAATTGCGGCATGTTCTTGTTGTCAACATGATGTAACTGATGCCCAAAAACATTTTGGTGGGGGCTTTATACCCCAAGACCAAACGGGTATTTTTATGTACATTTAGGAAATTTCACTGATTAAAATCATTTTTCTCGTAAAAAATGTGCATTTATTGTCCTTTTGTGGTCATGTCATCAACTTGAGTGTTTATGTGACCTTCTCCTAACACTGAGTTAGGTTCAATGTCATTAGATAAAAAATTACAAATAAAAAATGTTTGGGGACGTTTCTTTTGCACGTGAGTATATTTAAATTTTCAAATCCGTCTTTAATGTTGAGACATATATTTGATTAGGTGTCCCTCCTTTTTAAGAAATTGTTTATTAAATTTTAGGTGTGATAACTTTAAACTTGCCTAAGAGATTGATAGATATGATAAAATCTCATATGATTCAAGGTGTTGCCAAATTTGTAAAAAGTTTAATCTTAATTTAGTTGAAGATGACACTCACGTTCTACTCTTCTGTTTATACAGATAAAAGGAATAGTTGCCTTCATAAACATTTAAACTAAAACAACCACAATCACAATACTCTTTTGCAAATCTTATGTCATCAACAAATATAAATATTATTAAAAATGTATGTCTATGTTAACATCAAAGAAAATACGAATTCTAAGGTATTTATGTAAAAGGTAAGCAAATTTATCATGTTTTAATATATTGTTGGTTAATGACCTTACCTGAATAATGGTATTTTTTTTAATTTTAACGTTTCAACGTTTCTAAATGAGTAATGATATTTTTGTTTTAAGACAAAAGTGTGGCCGAAATTCGATATGTCCTTTGAAGTCCGACCACCCCCAAAACCAGCTATCAGTCCCTCCCGCCCCTTAGTAACTCCACAGCAAAGCCTTTCTAAAGTTAAATAAGTCAAACACCAAACAGCACCTAATTGAAAGAGGAATGTAATGTCACGTCGACATAAAAACTGATTACACTGTGTTTGCTTTAAGGCTCTCCATTCTATTGTTTCTCTAAACCACTGGCTCGCTTTGAAACATTCCTCTTCAAAATAAACAATTTGTTTAAAATGAAAGTACATTAGAAAAGTTTAACATAGGTTAAAATGAACTACAAATTATTTCTGAATGTCATAAGTACAAACAATGTTTCATTTTATGCTTTTTATCTTTACAAGTCTTTCCTTCCTTAATGAAAAGCCCGAAATCAACTCTATTATCATTTTATCTTATCATTGTCATAATTTCCAATGTCAGCAAATTTTGTTTGCTGTATTTTATTCCGTAACGGAAATAGTTCCGTCCAGCATTATTTCTATCGATTACAGGAAAATCCTCGCATTACTCATCTAAACCATGTATGAATCATAACGGCCTAATTCATTTCCCTGGATACACTTTAAAGAAGTGCATTACAGTTAGTACTCAAGGAACGAGTACAGTACATCGGGCGCATGGGGGTTAATCTGAAGACATGCATGCTTATGCATTTATAAAGTGATATGAATGGTTGAGTATTGCCCTAAGTGTCTTAAGTGGAAATTTCATGGGACACGTCTGTTACTTATATGCTATGATTTATAACTACAATTATATTACCAACAATATGATAAATCAGTGATCCAATCACGAAATAATTCAAGAAAAGTGTGAAACTCCTCAGAAATTGTATTTTGAAAGAGCCGGTGTCCAAAATCAATCCGAAAGGATTATTGTATCAGGCATTAGACTTTGTAATAAAAGAAATAAGAATTTCAGAGTAGTTGACTTTCAAGAGTTGCTTTCAAAACGTTTTCTTAAGAACACAATATTATTTACTACTGAGTGTTAAACTACCTACTACTATAAGTTTACGTTCTCTAACAGTCAAATCCCTGTGAGTTAAAGGAGCAGTCCTATTAGGGTATTTTTGTGGAATCGAACCTTATGAGGACGCAGTGATGCATTATATTCTTTGTGAAATTGTTGAATAGAATAACTATAAAGTAACTCTCACTTACATTTTTTGAAAAAAAGTGTGAAATAATCATGAAATAATCATATATAAGTAAACATTTGAATTTTATTTCAACAAAAGTACCCCGATAGGACTGTCCCTTTAATGTTCTTCTTTTCGTTTTATGCTTCTGATTTAATTTGATCAATTCACAGTCACGTAACGCTCTGAATAATGAATATGTAATGTGTCCTCTTCGTGTAGGTAAGCGCAGTGCAATCGGTTCAGTATCAAGAGGTTAAATATTTGACCATTACACGGTACGCCATCTTGTGCTGAGAACTGGTCTACAGTTCTAGTTAGACGTTAACTTAAATTGAAAGTGTCGGTTACGGGACCATTGTTTTCTGCTTACAGCTAATGTTACCAGTGTTTATCGTAAGTGATATTGGAGGTGACCAGCTTTCTTCTTTTAACATTAACCAGAGAAATATTTAACGAAATAATTCAAGAGCGATTAGCATGAATTACGAATTACGAATTACGAATTACGAATTACGAATTACGAATTACGAATTACGAATTATGAATTACGAATTACGAATTACGAATTACGAATTACGAATTACGAATTGTGATGTGATGTGATGTGATGTGATGTGATGTGCTATGATATAATATGATATGATCCGATCCGATCTGATCTGATAGAATGTGATATGTGATATGTGATATGTGATATGTGATATGTGATATGTGATATGTGATATGTGATATGTGATATGAGATATGTAATGATATGGTATGTACTTTATTTAATCACTGATATGTGATATATTACATATAAGCAAAATACACATAATGACACCTAATATAGGTTTAAGATATGAACCTAAAGGATGTATATGATATGATTATAGATATATGATATATGATATATGATATATGATATATGATATATGATATATGATATATGATATGTATTATTTTCTATAGTTCACATAATGATCCATATAATACATACACATTTGATATGGGTCGTTTTGCTCAGTATGTTGAATATTTTCATTCCATCAGTCACCCAGTTGAATTAGAATATGTTTTCTTAAAATTGCTTTTGGTGAAGTGAATAAGATATTAGGATTGAGAATCAAAACCAATTATTTCTGATTACACACATTGTATACACTGATGTACTTACTCATGTTTATATATTTCGTGACAGCTGAGTCAACATAAAACGATGAGCATCGGTGTAATGCTTATATTTCCTTATCAAAATTAACCCTTACATGTCAAAACTATCCTCAGTTAAAACAGTCATTTCCATCTTGAGTACATATTCACCTCTAATTTCCCTTATTACGTTTAGAATGTTATAACGTACAATGTATGGCTAGTTTTGAATAAATGACAATGTTCGTTTCAGACTTACAGTATAAAACAGCCCAAATATACAAGTATGTGGTCCGTAACTGAGATAAATGACCGGTCCCTCTTGTCAGAGTGGTTATTCGTCTCTGTTACACATTCGTTTTGCAATGATTTAGAAAACCGCTGTGAAACAGCGTGAATGTAAGCTTAACATTTGCAATTAGCCACAAACCCTTATTCGTTCCATTGCTGTATGATCGTTCCGAATAACTATCCCCGAAAAGGACTCGACCCGAAGAAGTACAAGGATTTGTTGGCTACTATTGCAGAAAGTATGAACCCAAATTTAACAATATCAAGCTTGATCCATCATTTATTATCTTTTGCCAGTTTATGCCCCATGTTGATACTTGTTTGACGAATAGTTTCCTCATTTTCAAAATCTCCATTTATACACAAGTCTAATAAATGTACATGTATTTATACTTATCATCGTTTCCCTCCGAAAATTATTCTATTATTGTAACCTCACCCATATACTAAAAGCAGCAGTATTAAATAAAGCTTTTGGTAATGTGACCTGTAAATCAACTGTTCTTTGCTAACCTCCCGCGCATGCGTATTCTTTAAATCTTTGGAGCGCCTTTCAGAGCGCCTATAGAGACACCGGCCGCCATGAGGTTAACAATTTTATTGTACAGCAATTCAATGCGTTTATTCATCAATCGTGACATGTCATTACTTGAGCAGGAAGTTCAGATATTCACACAACAAGGATGTTTATCAAACTGAAATTAATCCAAATGATATTCATCAAACTCACTAAAAGATTACTAGATATGGCAAAACAGTTGTTTGTACAATATGTAATCTATTTGTATGAAGTTAGTCAACTTCGATTGAAATGACAAAGACTCGAACATTAAAGAAAGAGACATAATCTGTTTCTTAATTTGTAAAGAATTTCTATCTGAAACTCATTGACTATTTTCTTAGTTAAGTTGAAATTTACTTTTGAAGTCAAAAACTTAACATTCAACATAAATAAGTACATTTCTTGAATTCCTTGAATTTCAACTGTTGGTACAATAAGCAACACTTGACCAATGCTGTCGACTAAAAAATTGACTGAAGATGTCACATTACTTATCTGCCAACCATAGCATATGTACACACATGACAACAACTCGTTGACAAGTTTTAAATTCCTTGCAGCCTGTAAGCGAATCCCTCTTATGTATGTGACTATTACCCGAGAGATCAGTACACGCAATGTTGGGAGCTGAAGAGGAACGGTGACTTAGACAGGGTTGTTAACTTGGTGCATTGTTATTAATGCCGATTTTTTTTTGGTCTTAGTTTTGAAGGAGCTCTTTCTCACGACTGAATTCTCCTAATCTTGTATGCACATATATAAATATCTATTTCATAGGTTTACTAGAGTTCATTAAAACAGCAGAAAAAAACGCTGTGACTTAAGAATTTATTTTTGTCAGCTCATTCGAGATAATATCTATCAAGCTCTTACGTGGTTTTATTTCACGTTGTGTATTTTAACACTGCATGTCAAACAATAATATCATCTGAGTTTATACGCAATCAGGAATAGAGCCGCGCCATAAATATGTGGCCATGGTACGTTAGAAAAAAGTTCCAGATTTGAAAATAAAGTTTGCATTATTATTCTAAGTATCGATAATGTCTTCACATTTTGAAAAGTATACAAGTTAAATTCCACTGAACCTTTGTTTATATGACGCTTTCGGGCCAGTTTTCAATTTAACTTCCCAGTGTTCAAATCAATGGCTTTCAAAAATATTAGATGCACATATTTATCATATTACATCTAAAGTTGTTTGGTATGATTCAAATGTAAAAGTAATAACTACAACAATCATTAAATGAAATAACAGACATTAACTCTTGATATATTGATGAATTTGAGTTTTGAAGGGCATTCATGTTCAAGTAAAGAAAATTGTATTACACGGAAGCTGGTTTAGCATGTCCTATCTTGCACATGCTCTCGTAATCTATTTGACTTTAATAAAACGTTGATAAAATTTTATGATGAAATACGATATAAGGCTGTTTTAAAAAAGAATATGAAACATAGCTCAGAGTAAAACAAACGTATGCCTAACTTGAACACAACGTCAATTTACAAAGAGCCTAAAGAGAAGAGACAAAGAATGCGGATGTGTAAACATGTCTGACATGCGAGAAATGTACATATTTTTGCAGTCTGACATTTCTCTTTAAAACGTTTAGAAAATAACTCATGTTTTGTTTGTAGGCTTTGTCAAATACCATGCTTAATAACTACGCTTAAGCAGTTGTAATGCTCATAAAACAAGTAATGGTTTGTGAGCTCGTTACATCTTAAAAATTAATATCATAAAATTCAGATGGTCAAACATGTGAATGAATGAATGAATGAATGAATGAATGAATGAATGAATGAATGAATGAATGAATGAATGAATGAATGAATGAATGAATGAAGGAAGGAAGGAAGGGAGGAATGAAGGAATGAAGGAATGAATGAAGGAATGAATGAAGGAATGAATGAACATGAGACGCCTTTTGTGAATTCTGCTTAAATGAGATTTTACAATGGCCATTCAAGAGTTTGGTATATACATATGGTAATGAAATAATTTAAATGAATATAAGCTTTTGAGAGAAAAACATTCAAAAGTTCATTTCAGGCAAATTGTGTATGCCGAAGTGGGTGGGGCATTATATAAATTGAGATAATATATGTATTTTCTGTGACACGGTTTCAAATGTTTCGAAATCCAACGTTAGACATGAAAAAAAAAATTGCTCAGAAAATATAATCCTTCGTCATATAATTGAAAAAGTTTGCTTGTCATTACATATTAAAGGGGCAGTAGCACGTTTTTTTATAATTTTATATTTTAAATATTTCACTCATAATTGTAAGTTAATGCTAAATGTATTATATTGACAGTGTCAACAATCTCATTACACAAGCCAATCACCCATAGTCAGAGGACAAAGTATGAAGATTCACATAAAATCAATTGGCGGCCATTTTTTTGTGAACACCTTTAATTCATTTTTAGTAAGAAAAAGGAGTCGCATGGCTCAACATTACGTTATATATTTGAATTATTTCTTCTTCATTTAGTTTAAATACATTGTCTTTCAATTGGAACCATTTATTTTCATATTCCTGACATCACCTTATATTCCCCCTAAAAACGTGCTACTGCCCCTTTAAAGTGACGCCAAACCATAAACATGAATATCTTATGAATATCCACTTGCCTTGAGCTGAAACTAGATATCTGTGACGTAATAGATATTGACATGACTGCTTCATAATATGTCATAACGTTATATTTGAACAGTGTTTGCATATCTCATAACACAAACCAATCATCCATAATCAGAGGACAAAGTATGAAAATTCACATAAAATCCATTGGCGGCCATTATGTGTGAACACCTTTAATTCATTTTGTGTAAGAAAAAGGAATCGCATGGCTTTACTTTACATTATATATTTGAATTACTACTGCCCCATTTAGTTTAAATGCATTGTCTTTCAATTGGAACCATTAATTTTCATTTTCCTGATATCACCTTAAATTCCCCCTAAAAACGTGCTACTGCCTGTTTAAACACAGGTAGTTTAATTTTTTGTTTCTACTGAATTCAATTTGTAATTCTCTAGTTTTAGATTTAAGCTATTGACAAGAACAAATATATCTTCTGACTTGAAGTTTTGTAACTCGAATATATTGCAAACTATTCTACAATATATATATAAAATAAAAAATATTCAATATGTTAAACCAATATATACCATAAACGTTTGTTCCTATGTAGATATGCTGTGCACGAGATAATGTTGAGGTCAAAATATCAACTACAGTCGCAACGTAAGATGGGCGCTTATATAAAGGGAACAGTGGGGAAAACGGTAGTCCTGCTTCATGACTGTGTATTAAAAAGGAGCCTTTTATATAGTCTAGATCCTATTTTTGCAAGTATATTTGACTGAATACACATGAAATGAAAAGCCTCAAGAAATAAAATAACATAAATGAAGGTACATTAATTATTTAAAATATTTCATAGACTAAATTTTAGTCTAGGAAAACGGGGGAGCTTCCCTCGAATTTCTTAAAAAATACCCAAAAGCATACTTTCCCGTAAAGATAATCTTCCTTTTTTAGAGAGGGTTGTGAAGTGTCGAAAGTTGAAAGAAGTGAAAGCATAATAATAACGGGGGACTTTCCCTCGAATTCCTTTCCTCAAAACTACACCACGTCATACTTTTCCTTTTATTTTTTTATAACCTTCAAACGTTAAAATGGAAAGATCAGTGCTGTTTTACGAGAAACCTAAATCCGACTCAAAGGTTCAAATTGCGTCGTCAGCAAATAATAGTACATTTAGCCTTACGTTTGGTCTCCTAAAACATTTTTCATCGATAAATGTAAAATTTTGATAAGAATATTAATGAAAAGGAGACGAATTAGATTTCGTCATTTTCATCATTAAAATGAAATATTCTCTTCTTCTTCTTCTTCTTCTTCTTCTTCTTCTTTGTCTTATTCTTCTTCTTATTTAGGGCCTGGATGATGGACTTAAATAAAGGTTGTCTGCCCAACCTAGGTTAAGCGTGTCACCCGAGAGGATTTCCTATCGATTTTCCTCTTGGTTTGTCATTCTACCCGGCTACCCCGGGTCAGTCGCCCCTTTCTGTGAGCCGTGTGCACTGAACCATGGCGGCGTCACCCGAGACCATCTGGCATTCCCACTTGTATGGTGTCCATGACAACGACCCTCAGAGAATGTTTGAAAGTTGCAATTAAAGATCGGCGTTTTTGCTTCAATGAAAAGCAATCAAGAGTCAGGGGATTCACAACGTTTTGGTTTTAAAACAAGAAGAAATATTTAACTTGGTTTCCTATCATATAAGCCCTTATGAATTGAATGAGAATATTTTAAAAAAGGATTAAATATAACAGTCAGGTGTGTCTATCAATTTGTATTGAGGTCATTTTCCAATACAAAAACGAAAATATGATATTTGATAGATAGCATTACATTGGAATACCTTTCTGCAGTAGTACAAATTATTGTACGGTTCGATGAATTTGTACTTTTGCAGGCAGTATGACCACAAATAAAGCATTATTTCATTTGTTCATAATTTCGTGTAAATGGCATGTATTTGATGTTTTACAGCACGTACATGTTAGTTCAAAAGGCAAAAAACTATAAGATGCATGATGAAAAACATGTTTATCAAGGAAATGAACTAATTTAAAATCCCTCAATCATACTCAACCAGAATATCTGCAATAGAATATCAGTGAATAGTACGAACAATTTCTATAAAAAAATTAAAAAAATTCTGTAAAGCAAAGAATATTTAACCACAAAGCTAGATTAATATCCAACCTCTGAATTCATTGTGAACACCTAAAAAAGTAAGTATCTCCCTTCATGAAAAACAATTGGAAAAGTTTTCTTTCACAGAAAAAGTGGTGACATTGGGGACAACAACTATCTTCGCCTCAGTGGCGGACCGCTGGGGGTGGTCCTGTGGGGTTGGGAGGGGGGTGGCGGTAGGCCCCTTCTAACCTTCTCCCCTCCATTAAAATTCCACTGATCCACTGTCTTTAGCTTCTTGTTAATGCGGTCGCTTTCTCCGCGTAGAGTCAACATGCATAAGGCCAAGACAAAAGATATATTGTTTCTGGTGTTTGCCTGTGTCAGTTTCAAATCTCACAGTTCACCTTTTATCCCAGACATTGACAGCTGAAAACAATGAAACTTCATTTCCGTAGCCTAAAAAACATTGAAACTGTGGCTTTTAAATGCATTCGTTTCTGTTCATGCTGGCCTCCACAAAGTGCATTTTCTAGGTGATAAAATAACATTAAGTTTAATTTTAATTCGTTTCCATCTGTTTCTTTTGGAGTTTATAAAAGTTAATTTTACAAAGTAAATTTGTTAAAAATAAGAAAATCCGCGTCATCCCATCGTTTTGTCCGTCTGTTAAAAACGGAAATTGTTTTTATCCCAAAAGAGATATCTTAAACATTCCTCGGTTTGAGTTGTGACATTTGTCATGTGAGGAAAATATCTCTATCAGTTTATACATTGTGTCTTCAGTTTATACACCATCTTCCTACGCAAAGTCTAAAACACCAGTTTCCGAACTGTTTTATGCCTGGCTGCATACCCTTGAGTGCTCTCTAGCTTACTATGAGAGAAAGCTTGGGTCCGATCTCAAAGTAAATGGAGGTTGCTAACAATCGCCTGTAGAGGCGCCGATATCAGCACAGAAAACTCAAGGGTCCGCAGCATGGCATAAAACTGACAGTTCGGAAACTGGCGTTTTAGGCTTTGCGTAGGAAGATGTTCTTACATTCTATGATGGAAACTTTAGTTGCTACTAGTAGAACTCTTTGTAACAGATATACTAATGTAACGCCGTTTTCGTCTTATTATCATTGCGGATTTTGACTGATGACATGCGATGTGCATTGTGTTTAATACAACGTGGAAGCTGATTGGCTGAACTCGATGTATCCTCAGCGATGATTGGCTGAGGTTTAACGGATGGCTCTCCTTGGAGAAGTTGGTCCTACAGGAGAGCCGGTTTCCCCGTCTTCAGAGAAAACAAGTTTCTACTTCTCGCATGAATTTATTATCTTTAAAGGGACAGTTCTATCGGGGTATTTTGTGGAAACGAAATTCGCTTATGCCCTCTTCTTTACCAAGTTGTCAAATATAAAGAACACAGAAATTTTCTCGATCAACATGTTTCAACAAGGTTGTGTTATTATCATCATATGCATAAACTGAAATCTGCCATTGAATTTTGACTTAATGTTTTTAACATCTATTTATCAGATTTCAATCTTACAATGAATTATTTCCCCACTACACAATATGCTATGTGAAGTTTTTCTTCTAAATAGATACTAATTCAATTCTAAGCCCTTTTGATAAATCTCTATGTACAACAAAACAGTCTTGACTGATTTAAATCCAACTATAATTATAAGATTATAACCTTGAAATCTTAAAACCCTGAATATGAATATGCCCAATCACACAAAACAGCTCAGTGTTTAGTATTAATCTAAAACAAATCTCAAAGTAGTAGATATAATGTAGAATAATAATCTACATCTAAGATCGAATAAGCCCACTCAATTTTTTTCCACGAACCTAGTTGATAAAAATTGGATGCTTCTAGCAGATCGGCTAATATTATCATCATCCTTATGATGGAAGGAATTTTAATTTTCCGAATAAATAAATATTTCTATCATAACACAATGTCCCATTTACAAGAACACAATGCAACAACGGATCTTGCGACCAAATCCGTTACGGAAAAGGTGCAACTTTGAAGCTTCCGGTTCCGTTCCAACTGTGTGGCCCGCTAAGAATTAATCTGTTTTCTGGAAACTGTCTATTCTGTGTTAGTATCAGTTTAACAAAGCTATACAGATTTCTACTAGCAGCAGAAAAAGTTTCCTTCATCGGATAGTTCGTATGGTTGAATCATATCATGTCGGCTGGGAGGCTTGAAAAGATAAAGCGACGATAAAGTACGTACAGTTTTTTCATTGAAGTCTTATCTTGTGATTCGTTCGTTTGATGTTTCCCTTTTGAATTTAAATACTTTCAAATATTCCATCCCTTTAATGAATCGTTATAACAGTTAGTTTTATTTTTATTTATATATATTTATCATATACAATAAAAAAAATCAGTCACTTATTCTATGATTCCGATGTAATGTAACACATTGCTGAAAGGGTCAGTAGCACGTTTTTTGAAAATTTTTATATTTTCATTGTTTCACTGATAATTGTGCGTTAATGCTAAATGTATTACTTTGATAATTTCAAATCATTTCACAAACCAATAATCCATAGTGAGAGAACAAATCATGAGGTTTCACATAAAGTCCATTGGCTGCCATTTTTATGTGAATACCTTTAATTCATTTTGTATAAGAAAAAGGAATCGCATAACTGGACTTTAAATTATATATATATGATATATTGCTGCTTCATTTAGTTTTAATACATTGTCTTTCAATTGGAACTATAAACGTGCTACTGCCCCTTCAACTTATCATTTAGTTTTAATGATCGGTAAACTTATGCTCACCATGAAAAACTAAACAATGCCCTTAAACAACAACAAATATAAGAAACGTATATTCCCTACATCTATCCTGTATCAAATATGTTTTTTCTCAATTTGGTAATGTTTAAAGTTGAACTGAATGAAACAACCCAAAAAAGAAATATATCTCAAGGTTTGTTCACGAGTTCGAAATACACGTGTAGCACTACGACTACAAATCGTGGATCCAAAAGAGAAGGCGGCGTCTGGTTTTCGCAATGGCTTTATTTAGACAGCATCAAACGATGTTACGGACTGCATGATTTATCACAATATGATTTCACAATATATACAAACATCCACAATACAATATAAACAATTGTCCGGCTAGCAGACGCTAGCCAGGCTGGGCTGCTCTCTCTCCTTGTGGTCTTCACATCTCGCCCAAGTCAAATGTGTCCCAGTAAAGGTCTCCCAGCTTCTTATAAAGGGAGTTACCATAAACAACGCCGGAGCAACTGGGTCGCCATGGTCGTCAAAGAAACAATCCACCAGGGATTATCTCAGGGATCACGCTAACATAGGGATATGTTACACATGTTAGACAACATAACTAATTGATATACATCCTGGTATGACCGTTCCCTTATCTAAAGATAAGTATGAAAAAAAATCAAAAGAAAATATTTTAATTATGTGAATAATTTTGCCATTACACCAGTGCTTCAATGAATAGTTATGAAAGTTGATATTTATGACGGTATGACCGTTCACTTACTAAAGGACAACGTATGAAAAAACATCAAAAGAAAATATTTTAATTATGTGAATGATTTTGCCATTACACCAGTGCTTCAATGAATAGTTATTAAAGTTGATATTTATGACGGTATGACCGTTCACTTACTAAAGGACAACGTATGAAAAAACATCAAAAGAAAATATTTTAATTATGTGAATGATTTTGAAATTACACCAGTGCTTCAATGAATAGTTATTAAAGTTGATATTTATGACGGTATGACCGTTCACTTACTAAAGGACAACGTATGAAAAAACATCAAAAGAAAATATTTTAATTATGTGAATGATTTTGCCATTACACCAGTGCTTCAATGAATAGTTATTAAAGTTGATATTTATGACGGTATGACCGTTCACTTACTAAAGGACAACGTATGAAAAAACATCAAAAGAAAATATTTTAATTATGTGAATGATTTTGAAATTACACCAGTGCTTCAATGAATCGTTATTAGAGTTGATATTTATGACGGTATGACCGTTCACTTATCTTAGGACAAGTATGAAAACAAACTACAAGAAGATATTTTAATCATGTGAATAATTTTGTCATTACGCCAGTGCTTAAATGAATCGTTATTAAAGTTGATACTTATGATGGTATGACCGTTCACTTACTAAAAGACAACGTATGAAAAAAAAATCAAAAGAAAATATTTTAATCATGTGAAAATTTTTATCATTACACCATTGCTTAACATTCACAACTGAATAGTTAATGTATACCAAATATATATGCATTACTAGCATAAAAATTGTCAACGTCATGATCGAAAATAGAACCACAAACATAAAAGGGATCATGATTTCCTGTGTGTATGTTCTTGACTTATCATCGCAATTCCCAACGAAAGCGAGTGAGAACTTACAACGCATTAAACAAATTCTGTATGATCATTCACGTTTCGAAAGTGGTATTGAGATAAGATAATGACGGAAGTGACGTTTTTCCTGTGTGAATAAACCCGTAAAAATAGCTCATCTAGTCACGCCCCTTTGGAGCATTAAAAGCGCATATACGTATAGCTCGGATAATAACAATACCTGCAAGAACTTTGGATAAGTCATGCATTAAAGGCAACATATCATGTCTTCTTTGAAAAAAGGAATATAACCGAATGTAATATAGCCAATTACAAGACAACATTTTCAAAACAAAACAAAGATTCCTCAAACGAAAGTACAATCCATTTTTTTCCAACTCGAATGACGCACGGTGTTCACAAGAAAATGGCTGTAGGTAGTTTTTGCTTGAACTTGAAACTTTATTTCGGTTTAATGGGTTGAATATTGACTTATTTTATCTTCTGAAGAAAAAGTATTTTTAAAAACTAATATTTAATGAGGTAAAAGTTCAACAGCAACAACGTTCCACAAACGTGCCTTCAAATCTTTTGATAAGACCAGTATCCTTTAAAACGCCCCTCCTAACCAATTGCAAGCCTTGTGTTTATTACTCACAAAATATTATAAATACGTGCACTTGTATGAGTCTGTGCTAGAGCGCTAAATAAACACAAAACAATGACCGAAGTTACATTCTCTGTGTAGGCTTATAACAATTAAAACAACTCATCTAGCCAAGCCCCCACAAACCACGCTGTGGAGGTTTACCTGCTGTGACCCTTGACCTGAATACCTGTATTATATGTACATACATACAGTTCATGACACTCAAGTAGTAGACACGCTAGGAGTGACAGGGCGACCTCTAGCGGGAACTTATCACGTGACGTTGATGTATTATTCATACGTAATATTCTATCTCAGTTGAAATTCCATGTCCTTTGTCATTATGGGGGCGATCGTTTTAAAGGGGCAGTAGCAAATTTTTTGAAAATTTCATATTTAAAAAATTTCACTGACAATTGTTCGCTAGTGCTAAATGTATTATTTTCATAGTGTAAAATACCTCATTACACAAACCAATCATCTTTAGACAGAGAACAAATAAAAAAGATTCACATAAATTCCATTGGCGACCATTTTTGTGTAAACACCTTTAATTCATTTTGTGTAAGAAAAGGGAATCGCATGGCTTAACTTTACGTTATATATTTGATCTAGTACTGCTTCATTTAGTTTAAATACATTGTCTTTCAATTGGAACCATTAAAAGGTTGATTTGAGAAAGACTGTAATTTAGGAATATATTTTTAAAAGTGCAATACCTTATTGTAAACAATGGTCGTGATTATCATATTGTGTATTGGAAAATTCTAGGCTGGCTTAATTTTAAACTTATCTTCTCTTTATGACACTAAAAAGATTAATTCAGAATTTAATTTTTTTTCTCCAATGCTGATCAATGTCATAATCTCAGTGATTTTTATATATTGCTGTTTCAATTCAATTTCTTTTATTTTCTATTCACCAACAACGGTGATACAAGAGCATATATATATTGACAAGCTTATCAAATATATACATTGTTAACTGAACGCACATAGACACCCCTTCGTTTCAACACACATTGCCTATTCATTCGATCGCCATACTTTTATATCAATTTGTAGCTTGTCCGTCGACTACAGCTATTTTATGTCCCTAGACTGTTCTTGTCGGCAATACACGTCCCTGTGGATCTCAGTATGGAAAACGAAAATCGATAGTATATCTCCCTTGTTGCAATGGATTTTCTTAAAGGGGCAGTAGCACGTTTTCATGGGGAAAATAAGGTGATGTCAGGAAAATTGAAGTAAATAGTTCCAATTGAAAGACCAGGTATTAAAACTAAATGAAGCAGCAGTAATTCAAATATATAAAGTAAAATTCAGGCATGCGATTTCTTTTTCTAACACAAAATGAATTTAAGGTGTAAAATTGTATATTTTCAATTTTTCACTGATAATTATTCGTTTTTGCTAAATTGATTATTTTGATAGTGTCAAAACTCTCATTACACAAACCAATCATCCATAGCCAGAGAACGAAATACACGTATAAAGATTCACATAAATTCCATTGGCGGCCATTTTTGTGTGAACACCTTTAATTATTGTTTGTTAGAAAAAAACAGTAATAATTCAAATATATAATGTAAAGTGTAGCCATGCGTTTCCTTTTTCTTACACAAAATGAATTAAAGGTGTTCACACAAAATGGCCGCCAATGGATTTTATATTAATCTTCATACTTTGTCCTCAAACTATGGATGATTGGCTTGTGTAATGAGATTTTTGACACTTTCAAAATAATACATTAAGCATTAACATACAATTATCAGTGAAAAATTCAAAATATGAAATTATCAAAAAACGTGCTACTGCCCCTTTAAACACAATCTTTATGTCCGGTTCCTCAAAGGCAGAGGTCTGTATTCCCACAGCCTGCTGTCCCCATAGTAAGTATGACGTGATATTTCCCCAATAGTCGTGTTCATATACTTGATATTCTCGGGGTCAAGGTCTTCAAAACCAGCGTCACGAGATATTTGACACTGTCAAAATAATACATTAAGCATTAACTTACAATTATCAGTGAAAAAAATAAAATTTAAAATTATCAAAAAACGTGCTACTGGCTCTTTAATAGCGTGCTCGTCGACTGCAGCTATTTTATGTCCCTAGACTGTTCTTGTCGGCAATACACGTCTCTGATGATCTCGCAATTTTTTTATGGAAAACGAAAATCGATAATATATCTCTACTGTTGCAATAGTTAAAGGGGCAGTAGCACGTTTCCAGGGGGAATGTAAGCAAAATGAAAATAAATAGTTCCAATTGAATGATAAATTATTTAAACTAAATGAAGCAGTAATAATTCAAATATATAAAGTAAAATTCAGGCATGCGATTCCTTTTTCTTACACAAAATGAATTAAAGGTGTTCACACAAAATGGCGGCCAACGGACTTTATGTGAATCTTTATAATTTGTCCTCTGACTACGGATGATTGGTTTGTATAATGAGATGTTTGAAACTATCAACAGAATACATTTAGCATAAACATAAACACAGTGAGAAATTTAAAATACAAAATTTGCTACTGCCCCTTTAAAGAGGCAGTATCACGTTTTTTGACAATTTTATATTTTCAATTTTTCACTGATAACTATAAGTTAATGCTAAATGTATTACTTTGATAGTATCATAAATCTCATAACACAAACCAATCATCCGTAGTCAGAGGACAAAGTATGCGGATTCACATAAAATCCATTGGCAGCCATTTTTGTGTGAACACCTTTAATTCATTTTGTGTTAGAAAAGGAATCGCATGGCTTAACTTTACTTTGTATATTTGATTTATTACTGCTCCATTTAGTTTTTATACATTGTCTAAAGATTGGAACCATTTATTTTCATTTTCCTGACATCACCTTATATTCCCCCTACAAACGTGCTACTGCCCCTTTAATGGTTAGGCCCAAAAATATTTCTGGTCTTTAAGATTGACAAAAGTAATGCGATGATGCGGCACTTTTCATTTCAAGACTATCATTTTGTATATGAATATGCAAAACCTTTAATGCCCCTATTTCACTACGAGAGGAATTCTTACGAATCGCCACGATAGAGAAATATTTCACATTCGTGAACATTCGTAGACAATTCGTGATTTATTTTTATGATTCGTAATGAATTCGTGATTGATTCGGCAATATTCTTACAATTCGTGGCATTCGTGAACAAAAAATTTTCCCGAATCAACTACGAATTTTGTTATCGTAGTTGTCTCGTAAACTATTCGTAATTAATTCGGGTCATTCGTAACAAATTCGTAACGAGTTCTTGGAAATTCGTGGTTGATATTTTTGATGGTCTCTCCCCGAATTATTTACGAATCATCTACGAAACGATTACGAATGTCCCGAATTAGGACGAAACATTCGTAGTATATTCGTAGTTGTTTCGTAGTTATATCGTACAATTCGTACATAAATCGTAAGCAAGTCGTATTGGTTTCGTAGTGTTTTAGCATGAAAAGCTACGAATTTTCGTAAACGTTTCGTACAAGTGAAATTGCAGTTCACGAATGTTGCCAAATATTCAAGAATATTCACGAATTTTTACAATCACCTATTCGTGAGAATTCCTCTCGTAGTGAAATAGGGGCATTACATAAAGAGGAAACTATAATTATATATCACGTTTAATAACACAATGTATAAATAACGTCACAATGTAAGCGCGCCGTCACACTGACTTCCGGGTCGCGGATATGTTAGTTTCAGCACATTTACGGCAAGTTTGTTTAATTTTTAGAACAGGTAATAAACAGAATACTAAACTTCATTCCATTTAATAGTATTTTATGAAACCCGTGAATGATTTCGTATCAAACTCGCTTTCGCACGTTTTATACAAAATCCCGTTTAATAAAAATAGTATTAAACGGAAGGTCGTTTAGTATCCTCTATTTATGTAGTATGTTTCTATTGTATAGAGAGGTTACAAGGATTAATTGCGATTCCACAGAAGGAAGGTCATTGTACATTTTGTTTTGACGATATAACACAGTGTTCTACCCACACAGGGAAATCAATATTGCTACAGGGAAGTATATAATGTTTATTTTACGCATCATGATGACTCCCGGATCTAGAAATTAAATGCTGAATCAGATATACAGTAGAACTCGGAGATAACGAACTCCAAGGGACCAGAGAATTCAGTTCGCTATATCCGGTGTTCGCTACTCGCGTTTGGCCGCTTTGCATAGACTGTGTTCACTATACGTATATCCGATTGTTCGCCATATACGTGTTCTACTGTATTTAGATTTGGTGTTTATTTCGTTTCTGGCATACGTTTAAGAGATGTTTGAATTCTATATGTTCGTTCACTTTTGTCTTTCACTATTTTATGAAAACTGAGAAAAGTATTAAGATGTATTTATCATAATATCAAATTGTGTCACTTTTCACCCTGAGCTGCATCTCAATCATATCACTTTATTTTTAATTCAAAATGTTTATTTATCATATGTTATTTACTAGTTAGTTCATTCTTACGAGTTTATACTTGCTTCATATTGACAATTCCTCAATTGCTAACTAAAGGCAAACCACGAGAAAATCCAGTTTTCTCTGAAAGCTTTGATTGTCAATTTCTAATTGCCATGGCAACCCACGTGCTAGCGCATTTTTTGTCTAAGCAGTTGTGCACATCATTGCACTTGCCGTTGACAACATTGATGACAAGTTTTTAAATGCCTTACAGATAGAGATTTAACATTTTTACACATGAAAGGGAATTTTTTTCATGTTTGTATGATTAAAAAACAAGAACAAAATAATCTATCATTGCATTTCTTGGTTAGATAATAAATATAATAGGACGCATGTTATTTCTTCTTCCGTAAGCTCTGGGATCAAAGGGAGGTTACTCTACAACTAGTGAGTGAGTATTGTTTTACTCCGATTGGGCAATATTTCAGCCATTAGCGGCGTGACTCTTCGCCGAAGTGAGAAGAGAATTGAAGACATCCACCTATTAGTCCACCAGCCAAACTCAGAAAGGGCTCTAATTAAGGAGTTTGCTCTTCCCATCGGCTAGAAAAAGTATGAATGCATTTTTAGCTTCTACAGCACCTCCATGTTATAATCCAGGGGGATGTCAAGTTTTGTAGTGGTGCAATTTTCTAAAAAACGCGATTTTGGGGAGAAAACCAATGAAAATGAAAGAAAATCGGGTTTTTTTTTTTTTATAAATTGGATATTGATGGCTCAATTGATTATTTTGGCATAAAGGACTTAAGTATATACTTGCATGTATATTCTATAAATAATTCATTATTAATTGTTACCACCATAGTGTTGTTTTGGGGCAAAAACATTGTAAAAATGAAAGAAAATTGTATTTTTTAAATAAAAAAATTGATTTATTGCTTTCAGAGTATTTTTTTAACACAAAATGATATATTAATGAAGAGATTTAGTTCTTATTAATATATTCTTTGCATTAATAATAAGCTTTGGTTATATTTTCTGACATAACAATTGATATTTGGGCCTATTCCTGGGACGGTCAGTCAGTCGTCATGATATGATTTCGGTAAAACACACTGAACTTCTTAATGAGATAACTTCCATTATTTTGCAACTAAATGCAATTGTGACATTATTTTATATAAATAAGAAAGGATATTAATTTGTTTTAGGAATTATGCATTCACACGGACAGCAATGGCCTTCATTGTCTCAATATTTAGCTAAATGTCAACATTAGTCACAATAAGAGCGTCTACTTATAAGCTTTGCATCACACTTCCGAGTTACATTTGTTTTGCATGAGCTATATTCAAATACTGTAATGTTTACCTGATTGAAGAGTCAGTTGATTTTAAGATTCACAGGTCAAAGTGTTCAGTCACTGAAGATTCACAGGTCAAAGAGTTCAGTCATTGAAGATTCACAGGTCAAAGTGTTCAGTCATAGAAGATTCACAGGTCAAAGTGTTCAGTCATTGAAGATTCACAGGTCAAAGTGTTCAGCCATTGAAGATTCACGGGTCAAAGTGTTCACAATTGTTGATGATTGGTATTTCAACAATTTGGTCACTGTAAGAATGTCATAATCTTTGTCAATACAAAATTATGCTTTGGTTCATTCCATATCATCCTCTGAATCTTCCCCTTTTTCAACTACTCTGTTTGTGCATTCCACGCTGCTGCATGCACATAGGTCGCTGCATGTCATTTCCTCTTTCCTGCACCTGCATCTTCTGCTGTCACAAATGCCTTTACACCCACAGTCAATGAAGAGCATCTGGGGCAGGACTTCGTGACATCATGTGTGGAACTAACTGTCCTGTTGGGCTTGTTGTCCAGCCACATTGCAGAGGGTTTGGCAGGTTAAGCTTGGGCTCATCGGTATGGGTCCAAATGAAGGTTTGGAAGTTCACGCGCCTTAGATGAAGAATGAATGCATCCATAGTTGGTGGAAGCTTTTCACTGTTGATTCTTTTGTTGCAGAAAAGCTCATACCTGAGTGTGTCAAGGTTTTTTCCCTTCTTTTGACTGTATACAATATTGGTGAGTGCCACGCATGAATTGATAGCCTCATCAGTGATTGTAGATGCATCGTCTCCTAGCTCCATCAACCTTTTCATCAATTCAGGATTACTTGCTATGGACTTGTTACCATGGTCCAATCTTGTCCAAGCGCAAGGAACATTCGCTGAAATTCTTTCATCATTGTATAGACTGTATTGAAATCAACTGCAGAAGCAGGAATCATGGGGCAGTATCCAATGTTAGTCTGCTGGATGTTGGTGTTGGTTGACATTGTGGCGTGCAATACAGTCCAAGTTGGTTTCTTTGAATTCTTTAGAGGTGTAAACTCAGCGTGAAACATCTTGTATGGAAAGCCTTTGATGAGGAAGAGAGCATCATCTATAGCTCTCATGTTTTGGTGTTCGATTGAGCAATCCATGAACCATGACATATCAACTTTCCCAAGTATATGTTGTGGACCTGGCCTTTTTCCTGTCATAGTTGGACATTCAAGTAGTTTGTCAGGTTTCATGTCTTTAACAGTTCTTGTTCTTGTGTTTTTCTGCTGACCACCGAAACTGTTGAAGGTGCCTGAATCAAGTGTGGCTGTCTGATACAAAACCATATTCACAACATCATGATGTTTTGCGTTCATGACCGACTCAGTTGCTCTGTTGAAGTTATCAACAGCTCCACGAGTGACCTTCCCCATAACCATATTTGATGGTACTGTGACCTCCTGATCCATCAATAGTTCGGCCCACCTGGCATCAATACGTTGCACTTCATCATAACTGATAGAATGTCCTTGCTTGTTTACAAGTTGTACAACCTCTTGGGACTGTGTGAGTTGATGTAAAGACACACCGAGTGCAACATGTTTTGGTGTTCGACATTTCCCATTTGAACACATGTAAATGACATCCTGACACAGAGATAAGACATGTCTGTGGTGAACCGAATCTTTCACATCACCCATGTCAACAATAAGAATATGTTTGGTTTTAAAAATGTGGTAGAAAAGTTCACCTATTATTAATAGACAAAATAAATTGTTCCCATGTGCATTATCCCCATAAATAACCTTATATGCTTTTTTAGTAAATATTTGCTGTTGGGGGTTCAATCAACCCCTGTGTATCATGACATATATTTATATTATTTCATTTAGCATAGGAAACATATGAATATTCTTCTAAAATAGGCAAGAGAGAATTTTCTTGTTATCCTATTGACTCAACCAGTAGTAATTTTGAAAAAAATTCAATGATGTTTTACTGAGAAAATAAAAGAAGCACTTACCTTTTCCACTGCTGGTGTTCACTGGATAAGTTGTTCCATCCAAAGTTATAGTCCAAATATCCACAATATCAATCATAAGGGTGGTTAAACATTTGTCCTTGAATGTTGACAAACAGCAATGTTGTAAACAAAGGTCAAGAGCATACAGGGGAGGTAACTCTGATGGGATTGGGAAGTACTTGCATACAACTTATTGCATTTCTAAGTATGGTGTGAGGACTTCACAGAGAAAACTTTGTGGGTCCAAAAAAAAATAATGCACCACTTCTAAACTTGACATCCATTTTTTTCATATAACTACACTTAAAAAGAAACATTTTATCAACTCAGATATTTTCTAGCTTTCGGGGAGAGCATTTCTTCCATTCTCCTCACCTGGCTGGTGGACTATATGCAATAAATGAATAAGTGTTAAGTTTCTTTTTTTTTTGTGCCGATATCAGTATCATTAATCTGAATAAATTTAGTTCCATATTTGTTTATACTATTTGTAAACATAAAAAAACTGTTGATATCTTTTTTTATTGATTGAGATTCATTTTTACATATTGTTGATATTTATAAAAAGATCAATATTGAACTGATTTAAGTTACACCCTTGTTCACCTCCAGTGTTACATAAAACAACGTCTCGTAAAATAAACGAAGCGTTGTTTGTCTTCCTCATTCGGGTCAATGTGACATAAATCATATATGTATATACGTTAGACGTTATCATTTTATATTTTTTATATGGTTACGCGTTTGATAGTCCCGTGTGTGTCCTCTTATCACTTTTATTGCAATTCAATATTAGAAACATGTGACAAGGATGTAAGGTTTTGATTTTCAAATGTGGCCCGTGTTATTAAAGAGTTTATAGCAATATAATCGATTTCTATCACCTAATCAGGTATGTGGGAGTGACGCTTATAAAGTGCTAGCAAATGTTTATTGGATTCATTTAATTTTCAAAATGGCTGCATATTTCAACCGAGCTATCGTTCCTTCCATTAAGAAACTTGATTACTATTTATACACATTCCGCAGAATTTATATGGATATTTTATATACACTGATAAGTCAATCAAGCTTTCATATAACAATACAAACATAATTTAAGGTTAAATATGGATTTTCTCAAAAACGGGAAAACAGTTACTGTGTAACTGTGTAATTAACCGTATTCAATATAAATTAAGATTTCAACACTTAACACAATAAAGCTGATCTTATCGTTTACAAATACAAACACTTCTTTTACGATTTCATTGTTAGAAAATCCGGCAGTTAATATTAATTCCACATTGATTATAACAACAACCTTTGAGAAAAAAAGCTGAACTGATTTTTATGTTATCAGCAAAATGTTGCAGACCTTTAAGTTTATTGGCACTGGTTTACATTCATGGATACATATTTACTTTAAGAAATAACACAATATACATACATGTTCTCTTGTTGAAGTTTACTTTAAAAAAAAAAAAATTCAAATTATCATGTTAAGTCCAATATTTCATAGAGTCGAAAAAGCGGTAACATATGCAATTGACATTTTCATTACTACGCGTTTCATTCATAGCTTCAACGTATTCGACAACGGTTATATTATTTCCGAACAATTGTATTGTAATCATAAACACCACGAACATTGACTGCAGTTAACTAGATTTAGATAACAGCCCCATCTGTATTGAAACAGCTGTTCATCATTAAGTGCAGAGTAATATACTCGCATTCTGATTGGCCATCTTGCTTCACATAGATACGGAAGATGAACCAGATGGCGAGTAATATACCAACGTGTTAAACGTTGCGAAATTGGATATCAGTGTGTGATATTGTAGATGAACAAAATGTGAGAATTTGTTTGTGTTACAAAACATGTTAATGGGGCGTAAAAAACAGAGTTAATGAGGGCGTACAGCAAGGATGTATATTTGGTCCTTAATAATTAGACATGTATGCAGAAATTAATTTTAATCGGTAAACTTTTTAATTTGAATTAAAGGTATTATTGCATTCCACGTTTGAATAAAAAAAATTAAGTTCATTTCCATACAAAATAACGGTACAGTTAACGGAATATAACACAGTTCCCATGATTTTAAATATACTTGGACATTGGCATGACTAATATATTCAATATGATCCTTTTTAAATCTTTGTTTAGAAAAATTACCAATTAAAGTAAATAAATAAGTAAAAAGAATATAAAAGAGCAAAAGTTTAAAACAGAATTGTATTAAATAAAGCTTGATGTCATCGTAGATTTAGTATGTACCGTTCTTGAGCGAACCTCTAAAAGTAATCAAATCAGATCACCAAACAGAGTACAAAGCTTATCAATGATTAAATCTAAGATAATCTGGTAATTCTCGAACAGGTGCATAGATGAATGACGATCAATTCTGATGCCGTGGTCAATTGACTGTCGATCATCAAGATGAACGTCCGATGTATGAAGATGTAGTGTATACGTTAAACAAACATTCCTAGTGCCGTGTCATTATGAAATGTGCAGAGGCCAAATTGCTAAGTTCCATGCCTTAGTCCGGCATGTAATGATCGACGCCAATGTCTGAGCATAAACCACTGCATTAGATAGTGTTTTAAACCAACTCGTGCTCATGTCCTAGGAATTTGCTGAATCAAAATGCCTCGAAGACCACGATTTTGGAAACTAATTGTCGTAGCATTGATCGTAGGAGTCCTTGTGTTACTGTTTCTGAACTATTCTGTTTCCAAGCCGAAAGGTAAAACTGTTGATCTCTCAAAACTGAAATGCCTTGAACCAAACATCTGCGCTGAAACCATCGAGGAGGGTCACGTGATCTACCGTTATACCAGACTCTACTCCTTCTATCACAACCTCAACCAACTTGTAAATTATGACGTCAATGTCACCAACGACCATGACGTCATTCCCAGGATCGTTCATTTCGTATGGATCAGCACTGACCGGCACTCGACCTTCAAATTCTTCCAACTTCTTTCAATGATGGCGGCTCAACGTCACGTGAAGCCGGTACGGATATATTTCTGGCATAACAAACTTCCGGAGGGCGGCTACTGGGAAGAGGCTTTGCAGGTCATTAAAAACCTTTACTTAGTAAGGATAGATCAACTTGAACAAATATATGGCCAAAATGTTACTTCCGGGGCACACGTTTCAGATATTGTTGGAGTGGAAGTTCTGATGGAATATGGTGGCGTGTATTTAGATTTTGATTCACTGGTTGTAAACGATATAGACCCTCTTTTGAAATATGACACAGTTCTTGGAAACGAAGACTCAAGCATGCTTTCTTATGGAATTATATTCTCGAAGCCATGGCCAGATTTTTTCAGGGTATTGTATCCTCTTTATCAAACCTTCAAAAATGACGTTTCTATTCATTCCAAAATCATTCCATATACCATTCACCTTCGTCAGCCAAATCTTGTACACGTTAAGGAGAAGTCTATATGTAAGCCGAACTATAAAATGCGAGAGTGGCTCTTTGATGACGGGAAACTGTGGAATTGGCGGGAAAAGAATTACGTCCTTCACCTTTACGAGCACGCTTACCGTGACGCTGGTTTTGAAGACCTTGACCCCGAGAATATCAAGTATATGAACACGACTATTGGGGAAATATCACGTCATACTTACTATGGGGACAGCAGGCTGTGGGAATACAGACCTCTGCCTTTGAGGAACCGGACATAAAGATTGTGTTTAAAGGGGCACTAGCACGTTTTTTCATAATTTTATATTTTGAATTTTTTACTGATAATTGTATGTTAATGCTTAATGTATTATTTTGAAAGTGTCAAAAATCTCATTACACAAACCAATCATCCAAAGTCAGAGGTTAAAGTATGAAGATTCGCATTAAATCCATTGGCGGCCATTTTGTGTGAACACAAATTTTAATTCATTTTGTGTAAGAAAAATGAATCGCATGGCTAAACTTTGCATTGTATATTTGAATTATTACTGCTCCATTTAGTTAAAATACATTGTCTTTCAATTGAAACCATTAATTGTCATTTTCCTGACATCACCTTATATTTCCCCTAAAAACGTGCTACTGCCGCTTTAAAGTTACGATTGTGAAATAAACCATTCCATCTGATGTTAATGTCTTTATTTATCACAATTCTATCATAGCTTCAATCTTTGTTGAAATTAGTCAAAGGCTTGAGTTCCAAATCTCTTCTAGCGCTAATTTCTGTGATGTTGTTATTGTTTGTATATCCTTGGGTACGGAAGTTCTCTGTTGGAATCGATCGTTGAAACTTTTGAATCTAAAATCAAATCGGTATAGCAAGTTCGCCCAAGCATGAACAAGTAATATAGTCATGAGAGTATAACAGTAAAAACATTAATTCCTTTCATTGCCATGGCGTGGCTTTTTAGCACTTTCATTGGCTGACGCATTCTCGTGCTCACATATTTCAAATTTTTAAGAAGAACCTTAGAAACGTTATTATTAGAATTTCTGTAGATTCTAACCTCTTTCATTCTGCATCATAATCCTTATTTATTCCTTGTAACAACTTGAAATCCCATGATGAGAGCTTTTATGTCTGTAAACTGGTGCCATCTATTCTAAACATTCACAGTTAGACAATATACATATAAATACCAAAAGAAAATACATTCTCTTTATTATATCCATAACGTTATGACTCATTTCGATGGTGGGCAATAAGCCTTTCTTGACCATCATGAAGCTGGACACAGCCCCTGGGCAGATCGATAACGTACCGATTGAATGTAGGGGACTGTAGATAGGGGTCTCTCTGTTGATTCCTCCCCCCTCGCTCTCGCCCCATGACTCATACACTCGTATCATTTTCCTATTCCTAGTACTATTCATTTTTGGTTTATTACAAAATAATCAATCGATGATATTACCATTTAATAAATAGAGAATACGAGATAAATAGAGAAACGATCTTCCATTTAATACCATTTTGCCACTTTATTAAACGAGTTAATGATTTTATATAAAACGAGCGAAAGCGAATTTGATACCAAAGCATTAACGAGATAACGAGTATTCTGTTTATGACTTGCCCTAAAAAAAACTATATGCCCTTTTGTGTGGTTTTCAATACGCAGACATACGCTGGATAACGCTTAATATCATTATTGACATTTTGTCAGAAATGATCATAAGAATAACGGAAATTTCTTCCATGGTGTTCTTGATGAAAAAATATTTTCTATATTTCATGTTCCATTCTATATTTTCATTATCAAAAACAACTAAACGATTTACTTGCCAATCCGTCAGTTGTTGGGGCTCATGTATTACAAACTCTTTAAATGCTGCCATTTGATTTAGAAGTATTGACTGCATGTATTGTAGGAAAGTGTCATTTTAGAGCCAGTTGATGTTGAATAGTTATATTATCAAGGTTTGATGTCGCGTAGTGATCGACAATGACGCGCATCAATCAGTAAAACTTTATTTTGGAAACTTACCTTCAGCAGTAAGGATGACAGTTATAACTTGATAAGGTTTGATAGGTTATGTAACTAGTATTTATGTAAATTGGACGTGTCAATTGGTATCTAAATGATTTTCATTGTATTTATCATATATTTGCCATTTTGGGAACGATTATGTGAAATAATTTTAAAATGTCAAAAATGATGCTTTTTACGTTCCTATCAATGCAAAACGATATATGATGAAAATCACGGAGCGGCTCTTTTAAGGGTGATGTTGAATAAGGGTGATTTACCGTCTACAAGCTTGCTGATCTAAGTGTATGAATAACGATATTAAATCCAGTTGATGGATACATTATTTAACACAGTTAAGATCTTTTTTAAATGGTTTAAAGGTGACCTGAATAACTTAAAACTTAAAGTGACACATAGTATCTTTCTTAAAATTTTATTTGGTTTTGCTAAGCTACAAAATATCTAATATGCTGATTGAAGTTCATATCTCATCACTGGACTTGCAAATATATAAATTTATGCATAATATCTCTAAAATGCTTGATTTTATGGAAAATCAAGAAAACATCTCAAATACGTTTAATATTCGAAATTATTCATCCAATTTATCTACCTATTAGTTACAATACCTAATAAACACTATCGAATCGAATATATCTTCCTGTCAGCTTATGACAAGGTTTCAAAATTACGTTTGGCGAATTTGCGCGCACCACTCGAGCCACATTGTCCGGTTTTCGATCAAAATCCCGACTTTGAATGGCCGTATTTTCGCTCTAATGTACTGATTGATCTTTAACTTGTTATTATGAGTAACAGTTAGTGGTCCCCGATGTAATAACATCGATTTCAAAATTTGACATGGTGATCCTATCAACATACTCAGTGTCTCTTTAAGAATCTACACACTTCAATAAGAGTAAGTACCAAGCGCATGAAAAGTTCAGCAAGGCCTTCATAGAGACAGATTCCGCCGACGTGCAGCAAAAAAATTACATGTAAAATGTGAATGAATCATTAAATAATATTGTTGTAGAATCAGATGTTGTAGAAATTCCCCGAGTTATTCCAAAATTTAGTGATCGAAAATAGTGTACACTGTCTAACTCGTACATCATATCAGCCGGATCAGAGATTTTATTACGCTTCTTTTACATTTCTTTACCTTTTCTAATTTACCGATTATCCTTTCTTTAAAGGATAACCGTGGTATTTTTGCTCAGTTGATATAATTTTTTAAACACATTTTCTCTTCTATTGACCTTAACTTATCTTTTTCGTTAAGAATAATAACAAATAATTAAACAACAAGATTATTTCCTTCAAGTTTATTACACAAATAATCAACTAAAAAGTTAACGAGAAAAACATTATATTGTACTATCAAAGTTCTTGACACTAATTATCATCAAATCTTATGTTATAACTTTTTTAGGTTATAATGTATGGCTTGTCAATAAAGGGGCAGTAGCATGTTTTTTGATAATTTTATATTTTAAAATTCTCACTGATAATTGTAAGTTAACGCTAAATGTATTATATTGACCGAGTCAAAAATCTCATTACACAAGCCAATCATCCACAATCAGAAGACAAAGTATGATGATTCACATAAAATCCATTGGCCACCATTTTGTGTGAACACATTTAATTCATTTTGTGTAAGAAAAAAGAATCGCTTGGCTAAACTTTACGTTATATATTTGAACTATTTATGCTGCATTTAGACTAAATACATTGTCTTTCATCGGACACATTGATTTTCATTTTCCTGACATCACCTAATATTCCCCCTAAAACGTGCTACTGCCCCTTTAAGACATTTAGTAATAGGGCAAATGCAACTGTTGAATTATGATTCCATTCCTGATATATAAATAGACTTTTTAGTTCAGCAGAAATTCTGCCAAGGTTTTTTCCTTTTCAAAGCCAACATCAAAGCTAATCAGGTACGATGTGAGCCTGCATGACACATATACGTTATTTTAGTAATAAGGAAGTGCCTATTGAAGACCTTTACTGTTCAACATGCCAATCCCATCAAATAGAAGACGAAAAGCACATTAGTTATTTTTGCCAACAGTACAACCACTTTCGGGAAGCATATCTCATCCATCTGAAAAATGTAGGGGAGACCAGGGCAAAGCGCGCCGTCGGGGCAAAGTGACTAAGCGTTATTTCTCCTTAACGATCGACAGATGGCGTGGTTTGTCATTATCAACCAATGCAAGCAAACGTTAAGAAACGTTGTGATCGACTTTTGCATCGTTAACGTGAGTTGGAGATTTACCATTGCAAAAAGTTGAAAAAACGGCATTTTTCTTTAACGAAAGAATATGTCCGAATTCAAGTATTTCACACAAACATAAAAGCAACATTAAACTCTAGGGCACCTATTACACAAAAATATATCATCTATTCATTAGGTAAGGAAATTTGCAATTCGTTGCTTTAATTAATTGCTTTTATTCAAGGTATGCGATGATACAAAATTGGTTATTCTCACCACGAGAGTCAATATCTTGCTCCTTAAATGAAATTGTTGCAAGTTAAACCGGATGAGTCTTACCAAGCAACAGCAACATATATTATAATAACAGGTAAAATATCAAATTCTAATTACATACAGTACATGATGCATACATATGCAGGTACAACCAAACTAACGTAAAACAAATATGTTTCATATGCAGAAGATAACAGTATATAAATCTCACAAAAGTCAAAATACTTAAACAATTAGTTTCAACAAAGCATGAAATGCAAAGGGGGAAAGGGAACTGTGTAAAAGTAAGGTTAAAGGTAATACATGTTATGGTGGTAAATGATTTTATATTAATTTTGTCCAAAAGAATTTAACATGCATATGAAGGTCATTGTTTGTAAATGAAATCTTGATATATAACTCTGACACTAGCTAATGACTTATTGATATCAATTCTAAAATCAATAAGGAAAAGTCATGTCACACTTTTGTTTGATTCGTGATGGCTAATGTCCGGTTCCTCAAAGGCAGAGGTCTGTATTCCCACAGCCTGCTGTCCCCATAGTAAGTATGACGTGATATCTCCCCTATAGTCGTGTTCATATACTTGATATTCTCAGGGTCAAGGTCTTCAAAACCAGCGTCACGGTAAGCGTGCTCGTAAAGGTGAAGGACGTAATTCTTTTCCCGCCAATTCCAAAGTTTTCCATCGTCAAAGAGCCACTCTCGCATTTTATAGTTCGGCTTACATATAGACCATTCTTCAACATGCACAAGATTTGGTTGACGAAGGTATATATGATTTGGAATAATGTTTGAATGCAGTGCATATTCGTTTTTGAAGGTTAGATAACGCGGATGCCAAACCCGGAAGAAGTCTGACCACGGCTTTGTAAACATCATTCCATTTGCAAGCATGTACCAAGCTTCGTACCCAAGAACTGTGTCGTATTTTAAAAGAGGGTCTATATCGTTTACAACAATGGAATCAAAATCGAAGTACATTCCCCCAAATTCCATCAAAACTTCAAGTCTTACAAGGTCTGATACGTGAACTGCAAACAACACAGGATTACCGTATATTTGCGTGAGTCTTTCTATCCTTACGAAGTAAATGTTCTTTACGACTTTCAAAGCCTCTTCCCAGTAGCTGCCCTCCGGAAGTTTGTTATGCCAGAAATATATCCGTACCGGCTTCACGTGACGTTGAGCCGCCATCATTGAAAGAAGTTGGAAGAATTTGAAGGTCGAGTGCCGGTCAGTGCTGATCCATACGAAATGAACGATCCTGGGAATGACGTCATGGTCGTTGGTGACGTTGACGTCATAGTTGATACGTCGGTTGAGATTACGGTAGAAGGAGTAGAGTCTGGTATAACGGTAGATCACGTGACCATTCTCGATGGTTTCAGGGCAGATGTTTGCTTCAAGGCATTTTAGCTCTGAAATTTCAATCTTCTTTTCATCAACTTTCAAGGAGTTCAAAGTTGTATCGTAAAACAACAACTTCAAAACGATCCCAACTATGAAGACACTGGTCACAACCTTCCATAAAATTGTCCCTCGAGGCATTTCGACTCAGTACTTCAAATCTCACGTGAACTGGAGTTCCTGGAGACACAATAAAGCATGTTCAAACATGCAACGTTGATTCTCAAAATTGATAACACAGAAAACCACAGCGTTCAACCTCAAATGAAGCGTCATCTGTGTTGGTTAACAATAATTTGACAACTGACACATAACATAATATTTCTATCTAGTTTCCTGAACTCGATTGTAAATATCTATATATGATTTCATCAGAGATAGCACGTGTTTCCTCAAATTCTAATCAAAGATAATAAAATTCGATCTTAGATCATAACCATATGTTGTAAAACTATTGATTAAGGATTTCATCAAATTTTCTTAGATCATGCAGATGTGTGATGCAGTTGATCAAATATGCCATATCTGATCTTCGCAATATGTTGTCAAATGAAATGTGTCATTAATTGTCTTGTGATAAGATACTCGATGTGAATTTGAATAAATCGCGTTTGGCAAGTAAACAAATGTAAATGCTTAGTAAATACATAATCTATCGCTTTTTGTGAGCAACTTCTTTTATTCATTGCATTTGCTCCTCAATTTAAGCTTTCAACATGGTCGGCTGTGTTTATATGCTAGCTATGAAGTAAAAGTTAACCATTCTAGTGGGTTCCTGCTTAAGCTTAGAATGTCTTTCGTGTATTTTGGTATACGATATAGGTTCGACATTGTCTCTTATGTATTCCAAGCTTTCGTTAAAATAAATCAGAGTTTGTGAAATTGATATTTGACACACTTCAAGCGTCTTTCTTTATCAAAATAGTAAATGAAATGTCTGATACAGTGTTTAACCTTGTCAATCGTATACATACAATGCTTCCATGCTTCAAGTGATATAAAAAAATGATTAATATTTTTATTTTTATAATCAGTTAGATAAACAAAAATTTAAAGGGGCAGTAGCACGTTTTTTGATAATTTTACATCTGAATTGTTCACTGATAATTGAAAGTTAATGCTAAATGCATTATTTTGACAGTGTCAAAAATTTCGTTACGAAAGTCAATCATCCATAGTCAGAGGACAAAGTAGAAAGTTTCACATTTCCATTGGCGGCCATTTTTGTGAACACCTTTAATTCATTTTGTGTATGAAAAAAGCAATCGCATTGCTTAACTTTACATTATATATTTGAATTATTACTGCTCCATTTAGTTAAAATACATTGTCTTTGAATTATAACTAGTAATTTTCATTTTCCTGACATCACCTTATTTTCTCCCTAAAAACATGCTACTGCCCCTTTAAAGAGTAGTTGATACTGCAGCAAAACGCAGTGTTGAACTGAGTACCCTGATAGACCCACCCCGGTCCCTCTCACAGTACCAGCCTGACCCAAGTCATATAATATTGTTACAGGCCTTCTTATATACCCCTAGTGTATAGTGGAAACCAAGACATTAGTGTCAAACTCTCAATTTTAGAGTATTTTAATTCATCGCCTTACCTCATGACATTTTCATTGTCACAACATAATTCAATGGTATGGGTTTATTTTATGGTTAAGAAATCTGTATCTAAACATGTAAGTTTTTGTTAAATTTAGTGATATAACAAGATAATTCGGTTGTATTTGGTATATTTACTTCCCTGTTGGAGTTAGATATGCACAGTCGGTGTATGCATACACGCTCCTGAATTGAGTGAAATGGGCTGAATCAACATTCGTCCCGCTATGCGTCTTACTGCATTACCAACTCTATTAATAATATAGCTGTTTAGACGCAAATTAATATTTTTTTACATTCTGACTCGCTTATATGCAAAGTGTATATTGTTGGTAGTCAGAATATAAAAGTTTCAAATTCAAATTGACTTTTTAAAAAATAGTTTGGTTTTAGTCATAAAGGATTTTGGGTTAGAATCCCATTTATCATCATCATACTTGAAAATCCTAAGTGCCGCCTCAATTTAAACAAATCTCTTCATTTATCAAGGATACAAGCTGCAAAATGAAATAAGCAAGTTTATTTTGACAAAAAAATAGACTTTATCGAATAATTATATGCAGGGTACCTACATAATGTAGATGGTGTGTGTCCTTTTATGATATTTTCAAAATATTAAAAATCAGAGACAAGATCCTTTTAGTAGTGTTATCAGCTGCAAGGAATATTTGAAACCTTACGAATATGAATATATTTTTCAGTTACCACCAGGTGATGTCATAAGAATTTACCAAATCCCTTAATCATTATGTCTTGAAAATGGTAATTCTTTTTTTTCAACAGAAACAACAATAGTCTTTATATCCTACCCCTGTTTGATTTAATTGTCTATCAATTGTACCGAACATATCCATTTTGTTAGACCTTTCAAGCATTCAGAAAGGCATGGGACCTATATTTAACAAGAAGTATGTAAACGGTCTATCTTTTGATTATTTGTTTGACCTTTCCATTCGTTGACAAGCATTGTTGCGAAGATTCAAGATTTAAACTATATATTAAAATTATTAATTTCTATATATTTATAATCAGTCAGATATACAAAAATATAAAAAGTAGTTGATACTATACCAAAACGCAGTGTTGGACTGAGTACCCTGATAGACCCACCCCGGTCCCTCTCAGGGTACCAGTCTGATCTTGTCATATAATATAGTTACAAGCTTTCCTATATACCAGTTGTGTATGGTGAAAAACAGGACATTAGTGTCAAACTCTTCATTTTGGGGAATTTTAATTCATTGTCTTACCTCATGACATTTTCATATTCACTACGTAACTTAATGGTGTTTGTTTATTTTATGGATTTAATAACAAGTCTTTAAACATCTACATTTTTACTAAATTTAGTGATATAACAAGGTAATTCGGTTGTATTTGGTATATATACACTTCGGAGTTAAGGCACTTCATCCACCTTGCACTCTGTCCATCCAGCTGTTTAAATGGGTACCTGAATACTGGATTTGCAAACCTCCCTGGTCGTTTAGTTGCTTAGAACGTACAATTCCTTCAGTAAAATAAGTATGAGTTACGGACTGAGACCGAGGTGTTCAAGTTACATGAACCCCCGCGCCCAGGCCGTTTATGATTCACGTGCGAAAAGATAAGTCCATTTTATCTGATCTGAACAACAAAACGCAGTGTTTGACTGAGTACTGTAATAAGCCCACCCCGGCCCCTCTCACAGTACCAGCCTGATCTAGTCATATGAGATAGTTACAAGCCTTCTTATATACCCCTGGTGTATAGTGGATACCAGGACATTAGTGTCAAACTCTTCATTTTGGTGTATCTTAATTCAACGTGTGACCTCTTGACATCTTCAAAGTCACGTCATCTGCTAATGGTATTGGTTTATTTTATGGTTTCAATAATAAGTATGTAAACATGTACGTTATCTTTTAATTGAATGATATCACAAGTAAACACCGTTGAATTTGGTGTATCTACTTCCCTGTTGGAGTTTGAGGTATGCGCAGTCTTTGCATACTAGCTACTGAATGGAGTGCAAAGGGACCATTCAACATTAGACTTGCTAGACGTCTTGCGACATATCTGCTTCTATTGATAAGATTATGGGTGTCTATGGTAGAGTGTCTGTTGTAAAGCAACAATCTGACTATCTTATAAAAGGAAATATTCTGATGCAGCTGATATTTCTAGTGACTTTTTGAAAAGTTTAATGTTCTTTTTTTAAAACTAAAATTAGATTTATGATCAATTGCTTGATAGAGGCTAATATACAGCTCAATGGGGTAAAATTACAATAGACAAAATTGAAAGGCTCATATTGAAATTATCAACAATAATGTATTTTTTAATAATCTGATGACATATTATCTTAAAAAATATTATCATAGATCATTTGTTCACACCTCCCCGTTACATACGTCTGTTGACAATATGAAAGATGGTACTTGGAGAGGGGTCTTAATAATACACTTCATGAAAAGCACTGTATAGCATTTTAAAATATTATTTAATATTTACCATTTTCTCCTGGTTGAAAAAAGAGAATATGACCATGTTATTACCAATACATTTTAGTGAAAATGATTTTCAAAAATTCTTATGGATTGCCCTATAGATATTTATATATGCTAAATAAACACCTCAACTGATTGCATTGAACGAATGAATTAACTTGCATAGAAACACTGTATAACCGAAGTTTTCAAATGTAATACTAAAACAAGACAAGGCTGTATATTGAATCCAATTTTATTTACCATTTTCTTCAAGTTGAAAAAAGAGAGAATATGAACATGTTATTACCAATACATTTTAGTGAAAATGATTTTCAAAAATTCTAATATATTGTCATCTTAATATTAAATTATTCTAAATAAACACCAAAAACTAAATCATATCGCTTACTCAATCTCATTGATAGATTTCTGCGTTTACTTTATTCAGTCAAAAATTGTTTAGAACTCTCTTCAGCAAAACCGAAGGTTTGTAGTCCGTATACAGTGATAGGCCCAGCCCGGCCCGTCTCACCGTACCAGTGTTAGCACAAGGCTTCCACTCCACCCCAGTTGAACAAGGTTTAGGGCAGCTTATATACTCAGACGTTTGGTGAAATTCAGAATACAGGTGTCAAACTTTCCATAAAGATATTTAATTCAAAACGTTTAACCATGACATGCTTATTGTCACCATGGAGTCTCGTGTTATTCGTTTATTTTGTGGTTTAAAATAAATAGTTAAACATGTATGTTTTGTTACAATTTAATGACATTTTGATAAAGTTTTGATGTAGGCCTATGTGTTGTATTAAGTCCCTTGTTGGAGCTAAAAATATAAGTGTACTCTTTGGGCAATTGCTGATAACACACTAGCCTGATACGTAAAGTGAAAGTTGGGATATCCCACTTTCGATTTGCTACTCGTCTTTCTGCAAATATAGGTCAATGATAAGTATATATAGAGTCGAGATGTTAATCTGTGGCTCCATGTCGAATGACTAGTTTAGAATTATATTAGACATTTGAAACACATTGTTTGTAGTTGTAGATTGACAAGATAAATATTATGACAATGTCCTGTGACAGTGTTTATTATCAGAAAACCATTGATTGAAATGAGTCATAAGTTGACGTTTTCTTTATATGAATCCCGCTCGAATCCCGGTGGAAACATCAAAAATTTATCAACTTGTCTCATTCTGTGTTGTGTCCCTGAGCAAGGGACTTTATCCATACATGTGATATTGCACTTAATCCACCCAGCTGTGGAAATTGGTACCTAAAATAACGGGCGTACATTGATTCTCTGCGGCTTCAGCAGTACCGATAGTCAGGGTAATAATATGTAGCGCTTTGAGCAAATGCATAGCAGATGGATATATGCGCATTATAAGTTGACCATTATTTTTATCATTACTATCCACCTATGCCTAGACTGTTCCCGTCTGTGTTATCTTTTTAACATAGATAGTGAGTATACTTGATAACCATGAAAAATAGATATGAGTTCCTGTATACAATGATAGGTCCATCCTCGGCCCTTCTCACCATGGAGAACAGTGAGATACATTTGTAGAGGTTAATATCTCACGTTTCTCGCCATTCTCTCCCCATAGAGGCAGCTCCCGGTGGGGAGACCACATTTGTCCCTGAGAAAGGCACTTTATCCACATTGCACTTAATCTATCTAGCTGTATAAATGGGTACCTGATATAGATATGAGTGTATACAATGATAGGTCCATCCTCGGCCCTTCTCCCCATGGAGAACAATGAGATACATTTGTAGTGGTTAACATCTCTCACGTTTCTCACCTTTCTCTCCCCTCAGAAACAGTTCGGTCATGTTACCCAGATCAAAGTAACATGCTGATCTGTCTGTGTGGAGAGATTGCTTTCTCGCACCAAAGCCTAGATTCGAAACTCGTTGGAGACATCAAATATTTGTGACCCGAGTTTCACAATGTCCCTGGTCAAGACACTTCATCCACAGTCTACCCAGCTATTTAAATGGGTACTGGAATATTGGATTTATCGACCTACAGTACATGGTCGCTTAGATGATTTGAATGTTGGTTAAACAGTCTTTTACAGCGTAAAATAGATCTTGAAATGTAAATCTGTATGTCAATGTCTGTAATGAATTATACATGGGCCAATGGCCTTTCTATTGAATAACATTGATTGATTGAATGTACAATTCCCTCAAGGTAGGCCTTATAATTGTGAGTAGCGCCTTGATTGTAGAACAGTGCCAGATATCAATCATATAATGGAATTAGGGGTAACAAAAGTACGCCTCTTTGAGAGGCATTTTAGAAGTTTGAATGACAATAATGCTGAGGAATATATGGATGACAACTTCTTTGTTCATTGTATGCGACGTTTCGACACAGATTCTTGTGTCGTTCTCAAGCAGAGGAAGAGTAATGAAGTAGGGGCATGTATATATAAGTAAATAGTACACCATTACTGTGTATTGTACTATTTACTTATATATATAAATAGGCCCTAAAACGGAAGCATATTCTAAACATAAACAGTCAAGTACGTACATTTCATAATAAAACAAAAGGAAGCATGCGTGCCCGTATACAGTGATAGGTCCAGCCCGACCCCTCTCACCATACCAGTACACAGTTCACACTCCCAACTTATTAAACTTAGCTTGGCAGTGTCTTAAATACCACTCGTTTGCAGTGATATCACCATACGGGTGTGAAAATATTCTTTAGTACATTTTATATAATAACCCGAGTCACGACATTTCATTATACCGAAGAGGCTAACGATTCAAGTTAATATTTATTTTATGGTGTAAAGAGAAATATGTTACCATGTACGTTGATGTACAATAAATGATTTAAATGAGAAACTCCGTTGTATCAACTCCCATATTGGAGCTTAATATGTCTTCTGTTGAGTAATCGGTATTTATAAACTAGCTATATGTAAACTGAAAGTAGGACAATTCTACTTTCGTATTGTTACTAGTCTTTATACATTCGGATATCAAAATATCAAAAAGGGGTGTGTCGATTTACTGTTGCAATGTTTCATAACATTCTTCTTGATTTGTTTATAGACTCATTAAACCTTCGAAAATATTTTAGATTTTAGATAAATGTTAGATAAGATTTACTGAAACAAAGGACGTTATTTGTTTGAAAATCCATATTTATCGATAAAACGAATCAACCAAAATTCATCTCTGTCACTGTAATAAGATATGTAGATCTTTTAGAACAGTTTTTCCTGAAATGTCAACCTTTTTTTATTTCATATTGTAGCAAGATTTTAAAGAATCCCTTAACATGACATGATGTCATTCACATAGCATAAGTAAGCTTAGTTTAGATTTAAAAAATATATCTTATCAATATTTCAAAGCAAAATAAGAAAACAAAATTTTCCTAATACTACCTTTTGGACTGCTTTTAAGATATAGTATATGTTATTTTTTTGATAAATTGAAAAGCATGCCAATCACACAGCATCAGTAAGCTTAGCACAGATTTTAAAAATATGTCTGATTGATATTTCAAAGAAGAAATAAGAAAACAAAATTTTCCAAATACCACTTTTTTCACAGCTTTTTTAATTTTAATGTTTCATGTAATTACTATTTTTAAAATACATTGAGATACTTGTAATATTTAAAAGCATTCTCGTCAAATCGTAATTTTTTTAGAAGCATGTTCAAAGGTTTTGCTGATATATATGCTCGTCATAATTTGCGAGAAAAATCTGCCCTTTCTATACGACTACAGAAAATATGATAATGTTTAATATCAATATAAATCTTTTGATACACCAAGTGGTGTGTTTATCAAAACCGAAAAGACTGCTCATAGTTAAAGATGCTGTTTCATACTTGCATGCGGTTCAGGCTGAAATTTAGCTATTGAGAAAAGATATACATCACTTTGTAGAAAAATCTTTCGTCGAAATTTTGATATCATATTTAGATTGTTTAATCAACAATAACATACTTATTTCGACGCCCAAAGCACAGTATCCCTTGTAGAAAGGGCAAAGCATTTAACGAACCCGCTTTCGGTGACGTAATCATTACGCGTGTAGGATTTACAACGTGTCACAACTAGCGTATTTGCGTTCGATGGGTATCAACTTTGGCAGCAACGAATACCTTATTCAGAGAAAAAGAAAAGAAAATCTAGTCGTGCGCGACAAAGACGGTTTTCAAGCGTATATTTAGAGAACGGAAGTTGTGAGATGGTCACACTTGATTCGCCTTTATGTTGGCTGCCGTTTCCGTAATTTTGGTAAATTATCTCATATTAAATGAATTTTGGTCCGATTTTCCCTAGGTTGGTCGCAAAATTTTTCTAAAAATACAACGAATACATTAAAATACTTTTTAAAATATTGCAAGTATGATACAGCATCTTTAATGCAAAATTGTTTACATTTTTTTCACCAAAACATTCATAAATATCATCGGCGACCACAAATTGTAACGGCCGCCATTTTAAAGTTCAAATGATGGAATCAAGTTTTTGATGTAACCCACCTTATATTCGGTCTAAAATACCTTGAAACACAAATATATTTTCTTGCAGGAGACAGCTCCTATTTACCCATCTATTTGTAAGTTGATGAAACCATGGTATTTGCTTTCGGTGTTGTGCTGAATCGATCCTATGCATTATGATATTCGTGAATTCCGTGCATCTCAAGGTGAAAACACCCGCGCAATCTCACGTAGATTTGCTGAATTCAGACAGATACATTTCATAGATTGGATATCGGCTTAATTTAAAAAAAAATCAAACATTATTTGTACGAAATAGATTTTCTGTGACCTTTTGACAAATTGTTTCAAACATTCTTCATTTTAGTAAGATTTTAGTTTTTTAGAACTCACTCAAAACATTTAGTTCCTGGCTAATGTAAAACTGACAACCAAGTCAAGCCCCGCTAAATTTGCACGTGAAATGCGTGTTTTGAGTATGCAAATGAAATTGTAGTAATTTTATGGAGTGGAATTCACGCAACCATTACATCGTTCCAACATCCTTTGACGTTTCTATATGATTAACACAACATATTTTTATCATATCTAATAACCACTGACATGTGGTATATATGAAATTACGACCTTGACTTCGTGAATATCTGTAATGTCACAGATAGTCAATGTCAGGGGTCATTATTTCAACCTTAGAACTAGTTTTTATAAGAAATAAATCAAATAACAGATAATGTTTAAAAAATTATGATTACATCCCTTGAAGACTTTCAATGTAATTGGCACATGCATTTACCATGGCAACTGACTAGCAAAAACATCTTCCCGACCAACCAGTTGTGTAGCTATTGTTCATTGACAATGACAAAGCTTGTTACTGAATTCGTTTTAAAAATATGCTTTGTCTAAGCAATTTTGTCCGTGAAAAGTATCATACGATTACATAAATCACTCATAAGATCTGGAGAAGTAATAGTTACCGACTGAGACCGAGGTGTTCAAGTTAGATGAACCCTCGCGCACGTGAATCATGAACGCCGAGGCCGTTAGGCCGAGGTGTTCATGAATCACGTGCGCGAGGGTTCATCTAACTTGAACCCGAGGTCGAAGTCGGTAACTATTTTACACACTAGCTCCACGCTATATTAATCCATTTTCAACATAACATCGGTTTTGATAATATTGAAATGCATAACTTTATTATATATAATGAGAAGGTGAAACATTGACTCTAAATGGAGAAACAATGTCTATTTCAAGTAGCTGACATTGGCATGAGCCTCTCGTGTTGCACGTGCAATCCGTGCGGGATCGTACAAGCTACCACAATAGATTATAATATGAAAACAAGTAACAAAAAACTTAATTTAATATGAATATAAACATTTGGTACCAATGAAATGAATAATCAAATATATAAACAATCATTTATGGTGACGTTTAATCTCAGGAAAAATTTGACATTAATGAGGTCATGAAAAACGTCCTGTATTTTCAACCGGCCTTCGTGGTCTAATGGACAAGTCACTGGGCTTGAAATCAAGAGGTCACACGTTCGAACCTACGCTTGGAGTGCAAAGTTTGTAAATGTCTTGTATTGGTAAATTGCAATTTTAGTGAGTGTCTTTGATTTGCAAAGCAAAATTTGAATAAATTTCGGAAATCAAATTATCATCGATTCACATCAGGTGTTCATGGCAATACCGGGTGTTCATCATGAACACCCGCTTTGTCCGATGAACACTTCGGCACGTGCATTGCACAGACAATATGAGTAAGTATGAAAAATGAATACTCGAACAAAACAAAGGAGCTAGTGTGTAAACATACTTATTTCAACAGCAGTTAGAACTTTCGTCTTGTACCGAATCATTCATAGAATATTAACATCAAATAAAAGTGCTTTCATCTTTAAATTACAAGTTTCCCCATTGCGTCCTTTTTGTAAAGGCTCAAATGAAACGATGAAGCATCTGTTATATGACTGTGTACATGTAAAGAGTCTGTGGCATCACTAAATTGACTGGATCAAAGGTTAAAATGATGTTAGTTTGAATCCAAATGTAACGCACATATTTTTGTTTACAGAGAAAAGCGTAATCATGTTTTAAATTTGATTTTACTGTTACAAAACATTTTATTTACACCTGTGAATGCCAAAACAAACAAAACAACACACAAAAAAGTTCTGAAATCAGTTCAGGGTAAACAGATACTCTTCACCGAATGCAAATACGGAACATTCATTCTGGTTTTTATGCAGTCCTTTTACATAAATTACTTCTTATTGTTCTGATATATGTGGAATGAAAGTGTACACCATGTACATCAACTGTGCTAATGTCGTAATGGTGAAATAATTTTATTGCAGAGATTGATGAAAATGTATACCACGCAAGCCAATTATGATACCTTTTAAAATGTTTTTATACATGCAGAGCGTATCTATTAAAAGACTTTATATGGTACCTTAAGCTTATGAAAAGAAAAAAAGTGATAACAAAAAGCTTTCGTAAAGAAATTGACATCTCACGTCAAAAACCTTTTCTTATTTCCATCATAAAGTTAGGATCAAACAAACGTATTCGAATATCTGTAAGAATTATAAACATTGGTCAAGTAATAAATGAACAAACACTGAAATCCTTATATTCATGTATAAGAAATCGGTCCAAAATAGTTTAGCCTACCTCATGTAAGAATATCTGATTGGTCCACGTGACCCTGGATAAATACTGATATCACCCTCTTGAGCGGGGTGATAAATTATTTATACCCCGTCGGAAAATATATATATATATGATATATCCCCATAACCCCGCGTCTAAATGGTAAAACTTATATTATAATATGTTATGCTACAGCAAAACGAAAACATGTCTCACCGCATACACTGATAGGCCCAGTCCGACCCGACTCACTGTACCAGTACAAGCACACGGCTCCGAGTCTTACTCGTAAGTTGGAGCCACTGTTCTCCTTATATACCGCGGTTGTTTGATGAAAAACAGGGCGTGTGTGTCAAAACTCAATTTCATATTTTTCATTTCAGCATATCATCTCATAAAATTCCATCGTCCCCAGGAACTCTACTAATATCTGTAATATTTTGGTTTTAAAAACAAATAGTTCAAATGTACGCTTTTGCTCAATTTATCATATTTGATATAAGCTCCGGTGAATTCGCTGTATCAACTTCCCTACTGAAGCTATAAATAATAAATAAATTCGGTTGAAAAATCAATTGCCATATATCGTTGAACTAATCAACCTGGTTCCGTGACGTCTTTCCGCTTGCGCTAACGTGTGGAACAACTTCATGAGGAACCAGGATGTAGATTTTCGAAGCTCTCATAGTGTTAAGATAATCGTAACTACCATACATTAACATTGACTTACGACTATCTATATAGCGCTAAGAGAGCTTCGAAAATCTAGGTTCTGGTTGTTATATAAGGTGAAAGTACCGCCATTTCACTTTCGTATCGCTCCATGTATTTCTACATATATTGATCTTTAAAAAGTAAATTATCTGTATACGGTGCAATGTCGTATAGTTTATTAACTATAGATATATTAGACGTTTGATAAACATTATTTTTATGGGTTGTTAATCGAAAAAATGATAAATTGACTTTCTAACATCATTGCCCGTGTTAGAAAACGGAAATGTAGATCTGAAGAACGTTTCTTCTTCTAAAGTGTGTGAACTTTTCAGCAATTCTGTCGAAATTTAGGCCGCTCCATTCATTTCAATCAATGATACTGGAAAAGTATATAACTAGATTGAAAAGATCACAAAGGAGGATTTTACGAATGCTTTAAGTAAAGCGATTTTATATGTTTAGAGAAGATGAATAGGAAGTTTGTGAAAATTACACATTTTAAAATACACAATACATTAATGTAGCATTAAACATTAACATTATAAGCCACTTTTATATTTGAAGCCACGAGATTTAAAATTCATGACAGATTTAGTTGCATTTAAACATTGAGGCTGGACAATATGAGTTGAAACAGAAAGTGTCTGGTTTTTCCAACTTTTGCTTTAATCGATTCATGAATATTCACCATGTAAGTTATTTCAAGCTCTAAGGGGATTAACTCTTATAGCTTTTAAGAATTTATAAACAAATAAAGCAAATTTTAATGTTTAAACAAGCAAATATGACCGACATAAAATTCAGACCAAAAGATTCTTCCTCGGTAGATTTAAACTGTACTTGTGCATGGATAAGTAAATAAAGAATAATAATTAAAAGTTCAACACCCATGTTGAGTTATTTCCCAAATTGTCGTGTATATAAACTATGTGAAGGCAATCCCTAGTAGCATTAGCAGAACACCTGCCTGCTCTGAGTCGAACGCCTGCACCTTGCGTGTACGGTTTGCGAGATAAGGACAGTGTCAGGCTGTTCGACTCTTCTTGCTAAAATCTCCTGTTTCAATTATTTTGTTCTGTCTTGTTGATAAGGCCAGCGTTATTATTGCAATGATTTATGTTAATATTATTAAATCCATAAACTACAATGAAGAAAAATTATGATCATACCATATACTGAACAAATCTTGATCAAAAAGTGTGTAATATGTTCATGTTGATTTTGTTCATCATATTTTCATCGAATGCAAATCATTCAAAATACAATTATCATTGTCTCAGATCTTAGATCACGCAGTTATTTATCCAGGAACTTTCTATCAAGAGATCATTTAGATCGTCTCCGATTTATTATTATAAACAGAATTGAAGTTTATTTTCGTTGTACTGAAATTTATAACAGTTACTTTGTCTTGTGTGTCTTTTTTTATTTACATCATACTTCGTCATTTCTATAATGATCATCGTCCTCAATCTGGAAATATAATTTTCTTGTTCGCACTGAATCATTATCAATGAACTACTGAAAATACATAATAAGGGGTGATTATTTTATCATTTTAATATTTGGGAACACACTATGAGATGGATAAAACCCGCAAATTCTTGAACTTTTTTCGGTTGAGTACCTTACGGTTTTCGATTTGTAAAACACAAAATTATAAATTATAAATATACATAATTTAGATTTTATATGCAACAGATTTCCTCTAAAACGAGGTTTACCTGATTTGAAGTTTATCGGGATAAGCATGATATGTTGTCAAAGATCTATCATACAAAAATCATATTATCAACATCCATCTTTCCATTCCGTTATATTCATAGTGATGACGTTTTTCTATTGATTTTACTGGAAAACTTTGAAACGCACATATAGTACGTGGAATTGGCTGTCAATCACACAGCACCACGTGCAAGAATTGCGATTCACATGAAAGGACGAATCCATTTGAAGCGTTTCTCAAGGTTGTCTCATTTGAGTGGGCACCTTATATTGCATTATATTTTAGTAAAATATGGAAATATTTTAAAATTACCAATAAGGAGAGTTTCTAGTTTTGTTGCCCTTATTAGGAGCCACAGGGCCGCCAAAGCTTTCAATTATATCTCTTACTAGTCAAGAAGTGTGGTCACAAAATTTCAGCTTTCTAGGCATTTAGGTTCTGGAGAAGAAAATAGCTTTTAAGGGTGTGGTCCTTACTAGGGGTCACAGGGTCACCAAATATAAATCATAATCCTTACTTGTCATGTACACAAAATTTGAGCCTTGTGCTTCTGTAGAAGAAAATTAGGTCTTAAGGATGTTTCACTTGTGACCCTTATTAGGGGCCACAAGGCCACCAAAGCTATAAATAATAATTCTTACTAGTCAAGGAGTTTCTACACAAAATTTCAGCTTTCTAGGAATTTTGGTTCTGGAGAAGAAGTTGAAAGTGCATGAAGTTTACGGACAGACGGACAGACGGACAACAGACACCATGCATGTCATGTCATAAGCCCATCGGGCATCTCAGGCCAGAGGAGCTACCCCAACAATGTATCTTGTGAATGAATTAATTCACTCATACAACAATCACTTGAACCTCTTCTGTGCACCATATGTATACCTTTATTTGAAAAAAATACTCCAAAGATCACAAACAACAATTATAACAAATAAATACTCACAAGATTTGCTTTCACCATACAACCCCCTAAATCAATTATTCAATATCAAATATATCACAATTTGAACATATCGTAAATATCACATATAATGAATAAACCTTAAAATCAGGGAATTCCCAACTATTTAAAACCATCTTCCATGTGTCTTTTCAATATTATGACAATTGGCATGGAAATACTAAGTTCTTTCAATTAAAGAGCCACTCCGTGAATTTCATCACATACGAATTGCATTGATATGAATCTAAATGGCATAATTCATGATGTTAATTCAAAATATCTCACATATTCATACCCAAATGGCAATTATAGTATGATAAAAACTTTGTTCAATGAAATTCATAAAACAGTCATATGTTATATATATATTCACAAAAGCAAAATTCACACATTAAACTTACATGAATACTAGTTACATAACCTATCAAACATGATCAACTTGTAATTTTCATGTTGACTGCCTTAAATAAGTTTCCAAGATTACAATTGATTGAATATCACGCGTCAGGTTTTCGACCACAGTCGTGAATTCAAACCTTCCTGATATTGTGATATGTATCGTATCGGGACATATCCTTATTGTCACAACTCTTGTTATAAATATGAAGCATCAACAATCATAAAGACTAGTATACATGGAAATTTGTCTTAGAATTGCGCTTTTACCCATTGGAAAGGTGTTTGGGATTTGTTTTGTCAAGTACAAAATCTGACAAACATCCTGTAGTTTATGATAAAGCAGTTCTTAAATTAGCATTCTAGAGCAATGGTGTGATGAATCAATACGGAAGATTATTTTATGGATAATCAACTTCTTTATTCTGTGTAAGTCCACATAGATCCTAATGACATTGTCAAGCAAGTGGTGATGACACCGAATAAAGAAGTTGATCATCAATAAAATGATCTTCCTTATTGATAAAGCAGTTGTTTATAATAATATATTTATAATTAGTAGTAGGTAAACCATCATTGACTCTGGCTACACCTTGTTTTCAAAAATACAAATCTTTTCAAAAAAGTTTCATAAATTATCATTAACACAAAGAAAATGTCATATTTGGCATTTGTGGATGCTATGTGCAAGTAAAAAGATTCATATCAGCTCATAATACATTTTGGCATGTACAATGTTTAAATATATCTTATTAAATATTCTTTATGTCATGTGGTGGTTTTTAATCATGCATGTATTTATTAAATAGAGTCGTTGGCTCTGTTACTAAGTTCAAACAGCTTTGGATTAAAACATTGATATAGGTATGGCAAACAAAATATATCATGCAACTGTTTCTAAACAAACAGGCTTCATCATGAACCTTGAAATTCTAAGAGCAAGCATTCTCTCCCCACAGAGGCAGCTCAGTCACACCCGAACAAGCCTCTGTTCTAATAAGTCAAATACATGGGATAGAAAGGTAGAAATCTGATTGGAGGAAATCCAAGTTAGTTGTGCATTGAATTAGCGACATCGTTTCAAAAGGGGTCCGTTTCAAAAGGGGTCCGCTTCGGCAAAACTATAAATGAAATTCAGTATCCAGGGGAGAAAACTCTTTCACAAAACATTGCTTCTTACCTTCTCATCAATTATTTGTAGTAAACAAAAATTTATCATAAACAAAAATTTTACAATTATAAAACAGCTACTATCTTATTAAAAAACCCAATCATTATCTGATTTTTTAAACATTTCCCCCTCACACTGTTAATGAAAAATAAACATAATGGCATGATATTTTCCATGTCACTCTATGACCGTTAACGATGATCTCAGTCAAATGTATCTACATGAGGTGTTTTCATTGGCTGCAAAAAAGGGAGATATCTTGAGTTGCAATTTTTGCCGCTAGGACATTTTATCTGACTGAACCCTGGGATCTTGGCATATTAGAACAGAGGCTTGCTAAATGCACTGAGCTGCCTCTGTAGGGAGAGGTGCCGCCTGATAAATTTGCAGTTTCTGGTTTCAGCAATTGTGGAAAGTAAAGAATGTTCAAAATATAAAGACACCCGATGATTCATGACATGGCATAATAGGATGATATTTAGTTATTGTTAGAGTTTGTACTCCAGAAGCCGCTTGGGGGGAACCTTTTTTCAAAATTTTCTCCATCCTGGAACATTCCAGGACCCGCCATTTAAGTATTAAACCGTTCTCTGTCTTAGGATGTCCACCTTGTGTATGACGTTTGCTATCTCTCGTTCTGACACTGGTGCAACATTCCGGAATGGGTTTGCAGGATCAAGCAGGAATGGCTTTTTGCTGGAAACATATTTCATAAAATATTAAAATATAGATAATTTTCGATAGAATAACATATTTGAAATGGTATCAAATACTAGATTAAAATATTGTAAAACTAAACAGAATGAAAAGAAATGTGTATATTTTAAGGTCTCTGAAAGGATTTGATGACTCATAAGGTACAACTATACATCAATCAAACCTTTGAGATACATACAAAGTGAACAAATGTACCATTGTTATATTTGGAATAACAATATTTGTAATAGCATAAATTCTTTGTCATTGCATAGAATATTGCCCGACTCGTAGGGTTCAAACAGGTTGATTTAGTGTATGTGACAGCGGCGGCAGATCATGGGCTAGATAAAATACTAATTTGTTTCTGGTTTCAATATGTGTCAGTTTCAAACTCCTACATCAGGTTTTTTTTCAAGATATTGATGAGGGGCAAATGACAATTTAGTCCCTTGGCCATGAACAAGATTTGAAACTTTTAAATTTAACTCGCTTTTGTTTGCGTATGTATTAAAAGTCACAGTGATTAAGTGATCCATAGTTTAAATTTATTACTTTTTAATATTTCTGTTGAATTTTTTCATGATTTATATCAAAATTTTGTGGGAAATAATAAAAATGTGTGTCAACGTATCATTTTTGAGTGTATACAAAGAAACGTTTTTAATTTTATGGCCCAATTAGTAATTAGTACATAAATATTGTAAAACTAAACAGAAAGAAAAGAAAAGTGTATATTTTGAAGTCTCTGAAAGGATTTGACGACTCATAAGGTACAACTATACCTACAAAGTGAACAAATGTACCATTGTTATTTGTGGGATAACGCTGTCTGAAATGTTGCAAAGTGTCTAGATTTTATCAGTACAGACGGGTCATGCAAACATTGTTTGCCTCAGTGAGGTCATCAGTGTGGGTTCGAGCCTCGAAACTTTGAGGTGAGGTGAGGTGATATAGGGTTCAATGCCGCTTTCAAGAGTATTTCACTTATATCGCGGCTGCTAGTATTATTGCAGGGAGAAAGCCTGCAACACCATTGTGGCTATGCATTGCGGTGAAACCTGTGAGCATCGGCTGGAACAAGCAAACCATTGGTGGTACTGCACTGAATTCAGCATAGCATTTCACCCAAACCTTACTGAGTGTAGAACAGTTTTCTACTGCAGATAATGTTGCCGAGCCCTGGCAGGTTTCAAACCACAGACCTCTTGTTCCTAAGCGGAACACTACGCTATCCAGCCCCCTTGTGGGTTCAATGATTCTGATTAAGTGCGACCTATGACCCTCCAACGTTATACGTGCGAAGTCAGACTATTGTGGCTTGGTAAGATGAGTTCTGATTGATCAATTTGATACGTGGGCTGACCCAACCTGCTACTAGGCCTTTCTAGACTCAGTTTAGGAGTGAAACTGATAATATTGAGGGTAGGTTTACTTAGACTGCTTGAATACTCACAGTTCTGGTCTGTAGTCCTTGTACTGGTAGTGGTCTGTGAAGGTCAGCTGGAGGTCTCTACAGTCTGCTAGGGTCTGGAGAACATCCTGCAGGTACTGCTCCAGGTTGATGTCTGATGGAGTCCCGTTCTTCCTCCACAGATCCACCACCAACAGCTCCAGGAAGTAGGAGCGCACTGACACATCCTCATCCTGTTGATAACACAACAGAAAATAAATGTTTCCCATTGAAAAACAATGATTTTTAACTAAAAGTAGAAATTATAAAACAATGCCTGATGTGTGTTGCATGCTAGTTGATGCATGAGGTATAACGTCGGATTTGATATAGGAATACCTAAAATATATATATTGTGTTTTTGAACTCAAAGACAAAATTCTAAAACAACTTTACCAGTGAAGCTGGGATTTGATGTGTAGATATTTGTGCATGATGTGTACGTGTTGGTGATGTGTGATGTATAACGTCGGATTTGATGTAGGATTAGTTAAAACATATACTCTGCCGTGAGTAACCAATTTTACATTCAATGGTTATGGCTACATTGGATATTTAATATTTTACACTAAATATAGTAGAAGTTAATTCCACATACGCGTAATGTGTTATGCGTAGTGCGTAAAGCGATGCCCATATTTGGTCTGTGTATACTCGTATTGCGTATTCTGACACTGACATGAGCATCCAGTGAACACGAACTACATGTTCCGAATTACAAATATGCATAACGCGTACATGGAATTAACTTCTACTATTTAGTATAGAGTGTCAAATAAGCACAACACATTACCCACTACTGACACATAGAATGCCGGCCTCAATCTACACTAAATAATTACTCTTCATAAATGATTTAATAATATAACATGTTCTCACAAAAATAGCTGATAACAGGTTTTGCTTGATGCTTGATGACTGATAAAATTTGATAATGTGGTTAAGTATTTAGGTGTCATCATTAGGGGTGGGTATTGCAAGAAATTTTCATATTGCGATATACTGCGATATGCACACTAGTATTGCGAAACGCATTGCAATATATTGCAAGACGTTTTTTGGCACAAAAACTCACCTTATGAGTTAACTTTTGATTCTTAAATGATGAAAAAAAACATCAAAAATTTCAATTCTTGTTAATTTTTTAATAAAACCATGACAAATGAACAGATTTCAAGACTTGTCATTACATATAACCTGGAAATGAAATAGTTTCAGACTATTTGGCACGATAGTAAACTCTCTCGTGTCGTCTGCTGTAGCCATGTTGAAACAAACGCATCATTTCCGTTGTGATAAACGGAAATACACGAAGCTTTCCGAGTGTAACGAACTTTTCCGAATGCTTATAAAAAATCGGTTTTCAATAAGCGTATCGCAATACGTACCGATCTCATGTTTGAACCGGTTAATACCGGTAAAACGGTTATATTGCGCACCCCTAGTCATCATCAAATTTTATTCATGTCTATACTGCAACTTCCTAGCAAGAATTACTCTAGTATCCATCGCTGACTAGTTCAAATCTTGTTGCCATTCAACAGCACCCTTAAAGGGGCAGTAGCACGTTTTTTATGGGAATATAAGGTGGTGTCAGAAAAACAAACATCGATACAAATGAAAGACAATGTATTTAAACTAAATGATGCAGTACTAATTCAAATATATAATGTAAATTTTAGTCATGCGATTCCCATTTTTTACAAAATATGAATAAAAGGTGTTCACACAAAATGGCTGCCAACGGATTTTATGGGAATCTCCATACTTTGTCCTCTGACTATAGATGATTGGCTTGTGTAATGTGATTTTTGACACTGTCAAATTTATACATTTATCATTAACTTACATTTATCAGTGAAATATTTGAAACATAAATTTTCAAAAAACATGCTACTGCCCCTTTATTCCATTGCTAGTACAATAAGAAAAGTAACTACATGTTACCATAAATGGCTGATGAGGTGTTGCAGTCAAACTACATGGGTAACAATTTATGAGATATACACAATCAAATTTTGGAAGGAGACTGTTAAAAGCTTTGCTACACCATTTTTTAAAGTCTAATTCTAAAATGTATGGATATTATATCAATACATACATAAAGGTTTCAATGAAAAGTAAAACAGCATGTTTATTTGATATTTTCCCAAACTAAACAGACCAAAGACCGATAGGACAGGATCTTTTAAAGGTGTTCTTATCAAAAATAGCATTGACTCATAAAAAGTAAAACAGCATTTTTATTTGACATTTTCCCAAACTTAACAGATCAAAGACCTATTGGACAGGATCTTTAAATTGTGTGCTTATCAAAAATAGCATTGACTCATAAAAAGTAAACAGCCTTTTTATTTGACATTTTCCTAAACTAAAACGATCAAAAACCGATAGGACAGGGTCTCTAAAAGGGGTGCTTATCAAAAATTGCATTGACTCATAAAAAGTAAAACAGCATTTTTATTTGACATTTTCCCAAACTTAACAGATCAAAGACCGATAGGACAGGGTCCCTTAAAGGGGTGCTTATCAAAAACAGCATTGACTCATTACAATTATATACATCTCCCTACCTTGGCCCAGTTCTTGAGGAGTCGGATGAGATCCTTGACCTTGCCCGGAGTTGAAACCCGGTTTGTGGTGGACACAAACTCAACCTGTAGGGGGGAAAAGCACTGAGCGTAGGGGGCGCGGTTCTTGTGGGGTAGCGCCTTCATCTCAGTGTAGATGTCACTCAGGGCGCCTGTATATAACAGCACTTCAGATTTAAATAAATTCTTGTGGGTCACAGGGGCCCCTCACTCGGTTTTTTTTGGAGTGAATTAGTGAGTTATTGTTTAGCACCCCATGGGCAATATTGCAGCCATTAGCGGCGATTTTTTGGATTTTTTGAGGGATCAATTTCTTTTTGCAAGGCCCAAAGGAAAAGACATAAATATTCCTGGTTTCTTAGTTGAAATCATATTAGAAATACATGTTGCATTATCTCAAAAAAGTTAAACATACATAATTCATTTACACAAAATGTTTACGCATAATTTTTTCTTTAAAAAGTTAGTAGCAAATCATATTTTTAAATAATGGCATGGGCCTGTAGAACCTCCGCACTTAAAGAATGATTGGCCTTTGACAAAAATCTTGGGGGAACGGCTGTAAATCTGAAGCTCTGATATTATACAAGAACTAGTGAAAGACACAAAAATAGAGCCAGTGGCTCTGTAGCTCATCAGGTTTCATATCAATTTTAATTTAGGGTGTGGCAAATGTGGTTCCCCCCATACTTTGGACCACAGGGTCACCAAATATACAATTTGGAATCCTCCTTATCTAACTTAGGAGTTTGCACACAAAGTTTCAGCTTTCTAGGCCTGATGTTTCTTGAGAAAAAGATGAAATAAGGTTAAAGGGTGTGGCCCCTGAGGCCCTTATTACGAGCCACAGAGCCACAGGGCCGCAAAAGCTATAAATCACAATCCTCACTAGTCAAAGAGTATATTCACAAGGTTTCAGGTTTCTAGGCCTTTTGCTTCTGGAGAAGAAGATGAAAATAGGTTTTAAGGGCGTGGCCCCTCTGGCCCCTAATAGAGGTCAAAGGGCCACCAAAGCTACAATTTATAATCCTCAAAAGCCAAGTAGTGAGTCTGTACACAAAGTCTCAGCTTACTAGGCCTTATATTTCTAGAGAAGATGAAAATAAGATTTAGGGTGTGGCCTCTGTGGCCCTTATTAGGGGCTAGAGGGCCACCAAAGCTACAGAGTCTGCACACAAAGTTTCAGCTTTCTAGGCCTTATGGTTCTCGAGAAGAAGATGAAAATATGTTTATAGGGTGTGGCCCTTGTGGCCCTTATTAGCACTGTGTATAACCGTACACCAGAACTAGCGAGGTGTACGGCGGAGAAATGTTGCTAGCGAGGAGCCGAAATCGAAAGTTAGGTCATAACTTTCAAATAACTAGATTAGTGTTTGCGGGACACCGCAAAAACAGAGCAGCCCCGAAACTTGGGGTTTCGCCTTACCCTAGCTGTTCCGCCTTCTACAAGCCTCAGCATATTGGGCATTTTCTTGTGACCTTGATGTTTGACACTCAAGGTCACGCAATCAAAGAATACATTTCATTGAAAATAACATTAATGTATCGAATTAAAGTGTTTAAAGTTAAAATAATCCATTTTCTCAATATTTGTTGACCTTGCTGTGACCTTGACCTTTGACAGTTCGTACCCAAAACCTTTCCAAAATTTTGTACTTCTCAAGAGATAATATATACAAAATTTAAACTTCATAGCGCAAAAACTTTTCAAGTTAACGCGTTTACAAGGAATTTTTTTGTGAATTTATAACTCATGACCTTGACCTTTGTCCTTGAAAGTGAACATGTCATTTTAAGTCCCCAGAGGTGTAAACAATTATACATGTTTATGAGTTCTGAAAAGCTTAAACGGGATTAAGTTATATCCAAATTAGTTGCACATTGTAATAACACAAATCTCATGACCTTGACCTTTGACCTTCAAGGTTACACAATCAATGTACACTCTTTATTGAGTATAACAATCTTCTATTGATTAAAAGTGTTCATAGTTAAAATAAAGCATTTTCGCAAAACCATGCTAAAGTCGTGACCTTGATGTGACCTTGACCTTGGACAGATTGTAGCGAAAACCTTTTCAAATGTGTTTACTCTTCCAAGGATGATATATACCAAGTTAGAGCTTCATAGCACAAAAACTTTTCAAGTTATCGCGTTTACAAGGAATTTTTTAGTGATTTTATAGCTCATGACCTTGACCTTTGACCTTGAAAGTGAACATGTCAAAATCTTTTCCCAGTAAGCAGTAAGTTATGAATACAAGTTCTGGAAAGTTTAGTAGAAAAAAGTTGTAGCCATTACGGAAACTAGCACAAAACCTGATAGCAGCCCCGTCCTTAGACGGGGCTGCTAATTAACATCATGTGGTAATTTTAGCACACATACTTAGTAAAATGTATTTGCTTGTCATTCTGTGTCCAAGGGACAGTAACAATGACAGTTGCGAGTTATGCTGTTGTTAGTAACATATTTGCTATCTCTGACTATGAACAGGATATGACATTAAATAGTTATGTCTCGGAAAGCTATTGACATGTTATAACATAGAAAAAGTTGATGAAACGGCGATGATTGCTTTTTAAGTGATCCCGTTTGCGATCACGCTCCTCGCTAGCAACATTTCTCCGCCGTACACCTCGTACTTCTCAAGAGATAATATATATACAAAATCTAAACTTTCAAGTTATCGTGTTTACAAGGAATATTGTAGTGATTTTATAACTCGTGACTTTGACGTTTGACGTTTGACCTTGAAAGTAAACTTGTTAAAGTAATTCCCCAGAGGCGTAAACACTTATACATGTTCATGGGTTCTAAAAAGCTTAATGGGATTAAGTTATACCCAAATTAGTTGCACATTGCAATAACACAAATCTCATGACCTTGATGTTTGACCTTCAAGGTTACACAATCAATGAACACTTTTCATTGAGTATAACAATCATCTATTGTTTAAAAGTGTTCATAGTTAAAATAAAGCATTTTCACAAAACGATGCTAAAGTCGTGACCTTCCTGTGACCTTGACCTTGTACAGATTGTAGCGAAATTTTTCAAAATTGTTTACTCTTCCAAGGATGATATATACCAAGTTAGAGCTTCATAGCACAAAAACTTTTCAAGTTATCGCGTTTACAAGGAATTTTTTAGTGATTTTATAGCTCATGACCTTGACCTTTGACCTTGAAAGTGAACATGTCAAAATCTTTTCCCAGTAAGCAGTAAGTTATGAATACAAGTTCTGGAAAGTTTAGTAGAAAAAAGTTGTAGCCATTACGGAAACTAGCACAAAACCTGATAGCAGCCCCGTCCTTAGACGGGGCTGCTAATTAACATCATGTGGTAATTTTAGCACACATACTTAGTAAAATGTATTTGCTTGTCATTCTGTGTCCAAGGGACAGTAACAATGACAGTTGCGAGTTATGCTGTTGTTAGTAACATATTTGCTATCTCTGACTATGAACAGGATATGACATTAAATAGTTATGTCTCGGAAAGCTATTGACATGTTATAACATAGAAAAAGTTGATGAAACGGCGATGATTGCTTTTTAAGTGATCCCGTTTGCGATCACGCTCCTCGCTAGCAACATTTCTCCGCCGTACACCTCGTACTTCTCAAGAGATAATATATATACAAAATCTAAACTTTCAAGTTATCGTGTTTACAAGGAATATTGTAGTGATTTTATAACTCGTGACTTTGACGTTTGACGTTTGACCTTGAAAGTAAACTTGTTAAAGTAATTCCCCAGAGGCGTAAACACTTATACATGTTCATGGGTTCTAAAAAGCTTAATGGGATTAAGTTATACCCAAATTAGTTGCACATTGCAATAACACAAATCTCATGACCTTGATGTTTGACCTTCAAGGTTACACAATCAATGAACACTTTTCATTGAGTATAACAATCATCTATTGTTTAAAAGTGTTCATAGTTAAAATAAAGCATTTTCACAAAACGATGCTAAAGTCGTGACCTTCCTGTGACCTTGACCTTGTACAGATTGTAGCGAAATTTTTCAAAATTGTTTACTCTTCCAAGGATGATATATACCAAGTTAGAGCTTCATAGCACAAAAACTTTTCAAGTTATCGCGTTTACAAGGAATTTTTTAGTGATTTTATAGCTCATGACCTTGACCTTTGACCTTGAAAGTGAACATGTCAAAATCTTTTCCCAGTAAGCAGTAAGTTATGAATACAAGTTCTGGAAAGTTTAGTAGAAAAAAGTTGTAGCCATTACGGAAACTAGCACAAAACCTGATAGCAGCCCCGTCCTTAGACGGGGCTGCTAATTAACATCATGTGGTAATTTTAGCACACATACTTAGTAAAATGTATTTGCTTGTCATTCTGTGTCCAAGGGACAGTAACAATGACAGTTGCGAGTTATGCTGTTGTTAGTAACATATTTGCTATCTCTGACTATGAACAGGATATGACATTAAATAGTTATGTCTCGGAAAGCTATTGACATGTTATAACATAGAAAAAGTTGATGAAACGGCGATGATTGCTTTTTAAGTGATCCCGTTTGCGATCACGCTCCTCGCTAGCAACATTTCTCCGCCGTACACCTCGTACTTCTCAAGAGATAATATATATACAAAATCTAAACTTTCAAGTTATCGTGTTTACAAGGAATATTGTAGTGATTTTATAACTCGTGACTTTGACGTTTGACGTTTGACCTTGAAAGTAAACTTGTTAAAGTAATTCCCCAGAGGCGTAAACACTTATACATGTTCATGGGTTCTAAAAAGCTTAATGGGATTAAGTTATACCCAAATTAGTTGCACATTGCAATAACACAAATCTCATGACCTTGATGTTTGACCTTCAAGGTTACACAATCAATGAACACTTTTCATTGAGTATAACAATCATCTATTGTTTAAAAGTGTTCATAGTTAAAATAAAGCATTTTCACAAAACGATGCTAAAGTCGTGACCTTCCTGTGACCTTGACCTTGTACAGATTGTAGCGAAATTTTTCAAAATTGTTTACTCTTCCAAGGATGATATATACCAAGTTAGAGCTTCATAGCACAAAAACTTTTCAAGTTATCGCGTTAACATGGAATGTTTTAGTGATTTTATAGCTCATGACTTTGAAAGTGAACATGTTGAAATCGTTCCCCCGAGGTATAAGCAGGAAGTTATGAATACAAGTTCTTGAACGCTTAGTAGAATAAAAGTTATAGCCAGTAATAAGAGTGCGGCGGCGGTGGAAACTGCACAAATACTGAAAGGACGGGGCTACTAATAACCCCCACTAGTCAAGGAGTCTGTACACAAAGTTTCAGCTTTCTAGGCCTTATGCTTCTAGAGAAGAAGATGAAAATATGTTTTTAGGGTGTGGCCCCTGTGGCCCTTATTATATAACTCAGGAAAGATAATCTGTCATTCCCCGTCACAAGTTTCTGTCTAAACCATGATTTTCTTATGAAAATTTTTTTTCTTAAATTGAGAACTCACGATTACTCTGAGTAAGGTCTAGCGCTGGAAGTAGATCAACTTCGACGTCGTTATCTCTCTCGTCCATCTTCAGCCAGAACTGCACGGAGTTGGGAGTCTGATCCTTATATAGGAGCTGGTCGGACCAGTCCTTCTGTATGTAATCCTTGGAACAGATGATATAGGGGTTACAACCCGTAGTGTATTGGCATCCCGTCTCAGGGTACGAACGTACGCAAATTTCACTAATCTATACCCTGGGCTCAGAAGCTAGATTCACTCGCACGGCCCCACTAGGGATATAGCCAATCAAATCATTTTCTCGTTGAAATTTTATCGAGAGTGGTGAGACAATGATTTGATTGGATATATCCCACGTCGGGCCGCTTGAGTGAATCTAGCTTTTGAGCCAAGGATACAGAGTAGTGTAGTTAGTGTAACGTTCACACCCTGAGAAAAGATGGTGTATTGGTAACATATATAGCGATTATTACTCAAGGAAGTGTGTCAATGAGAATTTTGTATTCCCCGATCCAGACCGATGCTTATACACAAATTTGCACGAGTTTCGTAAAAGTCATATGGCATACATCCGAGACAAATAATGTTTTCATTCCCGATCCTATTTCAATTTTTTTTTTCTTATAAATATCAAGCCTACGGCCTGCTTTCCTTGCGAGGACCAGCGACAGTGATGTCAACAACAATGGTTTGAACTCAAGACACCAATAAAATTCTCCTGACTTGTCCTCCATATTACCTTCAAACCCTTCAGAAGCTCTGGTTTTCCTATCTCTAGTTCCTGAACAGTCTTGAAGCCGTTGAAGAAGATAATTAGATCAATGTCTGATCTGTTCTTGACATGCGTTCCTTTACCCAGCGATCCACTCTGAAAGTCAGGGAAGGAAAAATAAGATGATTTTCTCTGTTCAAATCTTCAAAACAAGTCTTAGTAAAATTGATCTTGTTCCAGGGTTTAACAATTTTAAAATATTGACTGTATTGGGATACAAACTCATCCTTTCAGAGATTTCCTCTCCCCAACAGTTGTATTTTCTATAAAGCTCAGTCAGCTTCTAGCAAAAACCATTAATTTGTCAGTCGTTTGGGCACAAGTTACTCATGTGAACCATTCTTTAAACCTGATCACTGCTAGCTGATAACTGGTGTTAATTGTCCACTTTTGACTTGGTTTTGTCTCTACATGTCAGATATGCACAAAAGAAGAGAGCATCGTAAAGAGATCGTATACATTATATAAAGTCATTCCTACCTTTACAATTCTCTTCACATTGAATGGACTCTCCTTTGCCTGAATCTTGCGGACTAGGGCGTTGATGATTTGATTACATTGCGTGTTAAACTGCTTGTTTGGACGTAGTTTTTTGTCAATGAAAGTGTAGAGAGTATCCCCTCTATCCATCCCGAGAAATCTTGGTGTCTTTGGTCTCTCTTCCATCTTGGAGAATAAATCCTAAGATGGAGGATGATGATATGACAACATATATATTTACTTCCAATAATGTATGTTTCTTACAAACAAGACCATAAAATGATAGATAAACCAACTTGTAGTCCAGTACATGATTTCTTAGATGAGTAAAAATATAATGTTACAATTTTCCCAACTAAAGTCACTTTCTGTCGACTCCGTATGTGACCAGTTAATCTTAGTGCCATCATTGTACCCCACTTCCGGTATCGTTGCTATGGTTTCTTTTGTTCTAACTGTAGGTGTATTGACCGATACACCTTAAGTTTTCTAATACACCTACCTTTTGCATACCCACATTAGTTCAGGTGAAGAGATCTTCAAATTTTGCACATCAACGGAGTTGTAAAATTAAGAATTTTTTAGAAATGTTAACGACCAAAGTGAGAATCGAACCAGGGGCCTCAATATTGTGACGCATTACGCCTCTATCAACTGAGCTAATGAGGCTTGATACAGGTAGCGGTACTTTTTGTTGTGTCATGTCTAGGTTGTTGTATTTTCCTTTATAAGCCTATGTTTAAGTACTAGTTTGTAATAATTTTACTTTAATGAAGACAGTTTATGGTTTTTAAAACCTAATAAGAAGAGTATTTTTAATATTCTTTTCATCTAGTTAGGTCAAGAAATATACACATAGAGAAGGGTGGATAGCTCTTTTTTGTCTAATATAACTCAACAGGAGTGGGGTATATAGAGAATCTCACCCAAGTGTCTTCTGATATCAAATATATCAACACAAGTTGATAAAAGTAACAAATATCCGAGGCTTGCCGAGGATATTTTTCTTTTATCAACGAGTGTTGATATATTTGATATCAGAAGACACGAGGGTGAGATTCTATTTATCATCCAAAATCATTTTTCATCACATAAGAATGAAAAATGTACATCTTTGAACACTGCATAGTCCTAAAACTGCTAAACCAGTGATGTCATACCATTGTGACGTCATCGTGGTGATGACGTCATAGCATTGTGACGTTGTTGTGTTTATGACGTCATAGCATTGTGACATCATTACTGATGATGTAAAACGTTTGTGATGTCATGTATTTTCTGATTACAGGGCATTGTTCAAAATCTACTGTCAAAATCTACTTCCACAAGCGATATCACCTGTGGAACACAGTTTTGGATGATAAAAGTCAGATATACCCATACTTCCCTCAGTGCAATACTCAATATACCTCCTGTTTGAATTGTGGATCCTGACGGCTACGCTTCAGGGACCCACGATTCAAACAGGAGGTATATCGAGCAAAACACATCGGGAAGTATGGGTATATCTATTACTTACACTGAGGCTACCTTAGTATTTTGTGCAATGGGACCCGGCTCTCAGCCGAGGGTGAATTAGATAATGCCAGAAAATTATACTCATCAAATCATCTTATGAAGTCACATTGTTACCAAACCGCTTAGATTTATTTAAAAAAGAGGAATAGTCAATTTGAAGGAATCCTTGCTCCCCCTTCTTTTCAAAATTCCTCATTTTGCTTCTATTTGTTATTTATGATTGGAATCAGTACTCATTTCTGTATGGCAAAATATTGTGGCACATAGGAACTTATATACAAAACTTACTGCAATATACTGGTAGTTTTCAAATTTATCATTTTGCATACTCTTTTGACTTAAAAACAGCAATAAGAACGGCAATCATTGCTCAGCAATGAGGCATTTTGTTATTTAGGGAATTTTTCATTGAATTGTACATAATGAGTTTATACATATTTTCACAAGGAGTTCACACTTTGTTTACAACTTTCTGTGAAATGATTTTTTATTGGGTTTTGTTTTTGTTGCTTTTTTGAATAAGCGTTGTTTTAAACGTCTGATATATTGGATATTATCAAACTATGCACTGTACTTATATAGACCTATATTCCGATAATACAGAGCATCCTTATTTGTTACCTACCTTGTAATAAGCCTGAAGATTTGGAGGCAATCTCAATGTCAGACTTTTAATATAAGCCTGATGAGGATCAAGGGGCTAGAAAGGACAGACAATCGATAGACAGTTGAGAAGGAAAAGTTGCAAGATTTTAGGCATAATTGCACACCAGTATTTCCCAGTTATAGACAGCAACTCTCACAAAAGATTATTACAACCTCAGAAGAAACCATAGTAATAGGTCCATAAATATCTTAATTGTTAAACACATAGACACTAAGGTTTGAATTTTGATATTTTGAATTTTGAAATTGATACCTTTAAAATCTATAATTTAACAAATAAATTTTCAGATTGTTTCCATTTAATCACCGTAACTGCCACGCCCCTAAGTTTAAGTTTTTGATAGTTTGCCATATTATCTGAATTTTTTTTATATAACTGAAACGACTATGCAGTCTGATTAAAATTGACTGTGTCTTGGGGAAAACAAGTGTAAAAATACAGTCTATAAATTAAACCTAGCCTCAATTATACCTGTTTCAGTCTGATATGAAGTCTTACGAAATGTAGAAGCGGGTCGCGTCAGCCAATCTTTCGAATTGACCAATCAGGGCTCAGCTTACCATGCCGCAATAGTCTGCTTTCGCACATATAACATTGGAGGGTCATAGGCTGACGTGACCTCTTACTGTATCTTGTTAGACTCAATATGGGAGCATAGCGAGTATTATTGAGGCTAGGTTTACTTAGACTGGTAAAAATATTATCTCTATTGTGGTTCGAACCACACCCAGCCCGTCTTTCCTCTCCTTCACAGCCTGAAGGCACCCCTATTACCCGCATGTTCTGACGTAAGTTCATCAGAGTAGCCACTGCAAGGATGGCGACAAAAGCTTTTGATAAAAGAGCTAGGGGCAGTTAACTCCATTTTTTACATAATTGCTGCCATGTTGGTTTTTGAAAGGGACGATGTAATTGGTCTAGGTTTTGTCTGCACTAAACTGGTGTTGAACAGTTGAACTAGCACCTAGCTTGGGCGCTTTCAGACCGTTGTGGAGAGGAAAGCCCTAATTAATATTTGTATTTTGTTTCCCTCGAAACACGGTTGATTTTAATCAGACGGGAAAAGTATGCAATTATGCCTGCAAAGATAATAAAAAGCATTAAAGCATATGACAAATGTCCATAACCAACCTCATAATCACCTGCAATCAGATAACTTGACCCTCCTTGTACTATTATCAACTATTAGCTCACACTTGGAATGAAGAGTAAATGAAGAGTAAACCACAGTTACGTAAATTACATTTGATAAGTTGTCATAATATCTGCAGAATCAAAAGATTCATCAACATTTTATCTAAGCCTAATATAAGATGCCTGTAAGGTTGATTATCTCATTTTTGTTAGAATGATTAAAAGGGTGAGTTTTTCAGTTGACTTATAAGCTTAAAGTTATGAAAGCACCAATCACCAAGGTATTTGAATATTGAAAGTAGATATTTAATGAACAGATATAAAGAGAATGCCAAGGATACAAGCAAATGAATCCAAAATTTACAAGTAGAAGAAAATACAGAATTTAAAAACAATATTTCACAAGAAATAAAGCCAACTTTGTTTTCGGTGCCAGCTCCTCGAGGTACCTTACCCGAACTTCAAGGTACAAGCAAAAATCTCATAAAAGTACTTTTAATCAATGAAGGTGATGATGAGGAGAGCACTATACATGAATTTTGGTGCTATGTAGTGACTTAGACCTAAGCAATTGTTAAATGTAGCAGAGGGGAGAGGCTGTAGTTCTGAAGAAGAATCAAGTGGGTTGATAGGTGTTGAAATATACACAGCAATAAGCCAGTTTATATGTATGGCCATGTTGAGCTTGAATAGATTTAACTATTACAAAACTGTATTTTTTAAACCACTGACTAAATTATTTTTAGTGATTGCCCTCGGCCCTTTTATTCTATAATAATTTGACGCAGTTAGTGCCTTCTCACCAAAGACTAACCAGAAATTATATCCCCTTCCAGTATTTTTCCCTATATTATAAGCTTGATCTTTTAACTTCATACATCACAAAGTCTAAAACTACTTGAATCAGCAAGAGTGACCTCCCCTTTTCGAGTCCTCGAGTCCAAGATAATATACTTGAGTCAAGCAGACTGCCAGGAATACCTGATTACCTGTGGAAGCCATATGACCAGGGTCACTATATCATAAAGCTTGATCTTTTAACTTCATACATCACAAAGTCTAAAACTACTTGAATCAGCAAGAGTGACCTCCCCTTTTTGAGTCCTCGAGTCCAAGATAATATACTTGAGTCAAGCAGACTGCCAGGAATACCTGATTACCTGTGGAAGCCATATGACCAGGGTCACTATATCATAAAGCTTGATCTTTTAACTTCATACATCACAAAGTCTAAAACTACTTGAATCAGCAAGAGTGACCTCCCCTTTTCGAGTCCTCGAGTCCAGCTGACTACCAGGACCAGATAAGACTACGATGGAGGCCCTGCCACCACGCTCACTCATACACCTATAGAGGATACTAAACGACCTTCCATTTAATACTATTTTTATCAAACGAGTTAATGATTGTGTGATATAAAACGAGCGAAAGCGAGTTTGATACCAAATCATTCACGAGTTTAATAAAAATAGTATTAAATGGAAGAGAGTTTAGTATTCTGTTTATTACTTGCCCTCAAATCAAGCAAAACCGGCGACAGTTTGCTGAAACGAACTTTTCCACAACTCGGCAGCCATTGTGAGGGCGCGCTTCCACAATGACGTCACAACCACACACTACTGTGACGTCATACTTCAATTGTGTTATTTCACTAGTTTACTATTGCCATATAAATATTACACTGCGATATCTTACACAGGCGAGTAATAAAAAACAGTTTTAACCCTAAAGATGCCAAAGGCTACTCACGGTCGCTGATGCTGCTCCATTATCAGCTTTCCTTTCACTCAATTCAGCTACTTTCTTTTTCATCAACTTCAATTCATCTGTAACAAAAAAAGGATTAAAATATTTTCTTGAATTCTCTTCTCTCAGGCAAATTGATCAACATTTAATTTCTCGCTTTGACATATTGGATAAATTAAAATCTTGAGTATCTTTAAATCAAATATATTGATAAATAAACAACCAAAGGGAGTCTCTATTTATGAATATCTAAAAATAAGAATCATTACTATGAATCCTCAGAAACACAAAGTTTTGTTATCCAAGTTCTTACATGCTTTCATCTGCTCCAGAAACAAGATACAGTAGAACACGGATATAGCGAACTCGGATAAAGCAAACAATCGGATATAGCGAACTAGGATATAGAGAACAATCGGATATAGCGAACTCAGATAGAGAGAACAATTGGATATAGCGAACTCGGATATAGAGAACAATCGGATATAGCGAACTCGGATATAGAGAACAATCGGATATAGCGAACTCGGATATAGCGAACAATCGGATATAGTGAAAAGAATTTGAAGTCCTGTCAATAGCCCTATGTATGGTGGCCAAACGTGAATAGCGAACAACGGATACAGCGAACTAAATTCTTGGGTCCCTTGGAGTTCGTTATATCCATGTTCTACTGTAATAAGTCTTACTTCGATGGTAACACTGAGAATGATAATCAAAAAGGCATTCTACATAACAATTGGTCTAATACCAAGATTCGTGGACATTGATCTTATAGTTTTGAGTTATGCACCGGAAATGAAATTCTAAGATGCACAACTAACTTTGATTGCCTCCAATCAGTCTTCTCCCTTCTAGCCCACAGACTGGTCTTATACACACAGAGGATTGATCAACATGTCACACAGGAAATTGAAGTTTAGTTTGAGACTGTGGGGTTGGGGTGGGGGTTAGGTGAAGTAAGAAAATGCATCCAATCACTATAGTTTAGTAAATATGAATAGTTTGCTCTTTTGCTGGTTCAATCTTTACCTTTAAGATTTTGTATTTCTTCATCCTTCTCTTTAATGATTGCATCCTTCTCCTTTCGAAGATTCTCAACAACCTCTAGAAGTTCCTTTGACTGAGCTGAAACTAAACACCAATTTTACATTTCAGAAAATTATTTTACATAGCATATGTGTGCATCAATATGAAAAATAATTTTATAAGAACCTGCAGCCCGGAGAGAAAAACCATTGTGGAAGACTAGGCAGCCAAGTACTTAAGTGAACTTGGTATTTAATCATTTATTTTCTCATCTTCTTATCATTACAAATGATTAAAACACTGTTCACACAAATAGAATAAGTGAAGGCCAAACAGAATTAACATCTGAAAGGTACATTTGAGAAAATAATCGCAAGAAAAAAGATCTATTTCAACAAATGGAATAAAAACCAATATCAATATTCCTATTTCATAACAATCGTTAAAAAGCTTTTGATTCAATTTACTTATTTTTCATTTGAAACACTTAGAAATTTGTTATTGTTGTTGCAGGAAAGAATAAAGGGAATAGGATACCAAATCAAGTGTGAAAATTTAACTCCTACATTGTCAAATGCCAACCTTTGTTCATCCAGTCTCATAAATCCTGTCTTAGGGTACGAACGTTAAGCTAACTCCACTAATCTGTAACGTGGGCTAGGAAGCTAGATTTGCTCGCGGGGCCAGATTTGCGATATAGGCAATCAAATAATTTTCTCGTTCAAATTTTATCGAGAAGATTAATGAAAATGATTTGATTGGCTATATCTGAAGTCAGACCGTGTTACAAATACACACTTCCATTGTTTAATTGTTGCAAATGCCAAGGAACGATTAATTAGTGTTACAGTGATGAACTTTTTGCTAATATGATAAAATATCTATGATAACAATTGATTTACATTGTCAATACAGAACCAATAGCATATATGCATGTATGTTGTATATTTATCTCCCATTGGCCTAACTCAAAGACTATCCTAATTTCTATTCACTGCCATCACATGTGTTTATTTTCAAATAATGTATAAATTGCTTGAAATGAAATTATAAATTCTTATTATTTTTCCTTATAATACATCCTTTGGTATATTAGTGTCAGGAAGGGGGAATTATTATGTACATTTTATGGCCTAATAAAACTGGATCATTTTCTAATCCCTGCGATGAGGACTTACCATTACTTAGTCTAATTTATTATGACACTTTCGGGATATGAACTACCGTATATGACCTAATAAGCACCCAGGGCGCTTAAAAAATTGACCTGGGTGGGCACTTAAAATATTAATGTGGTATGAATGACAACCGAAAAATACTCAAATGGAACTGTGTTTAGGTTGTCTTTGATAACTGATATATGCGTTCAAAACATACCTACACATTATTGAGTAGAAAATATTATTATATATATTTTTTTAAAATCATATTTTATTATTATTGTTCAGTACCAATGGTACATGGGCGGTTGTTAGATCTAATTAGAAAACCCATTTGGGGGGAGCAGGGCGCTTATTAGGTCGAATACAGTAGTTCCATAAGAAACTTTTCTGTCTGAGCAGCCAAGACGATAGCATGTACTGAACTTACTTCATTAGGTGACCAATCACATTTTTGCATAGAAAAAGATAGAAAGCAACATTATAATCATGTATAGCAAATTGTGTAGTTAATGACAATGAAGGCTTTTCCTGGAGACCAAGACTAACGTTCAATCTCTGAAAAATAATTCTATAAAATGATTTTTAATCTATAAGAAATGAGCCTAAGACAAGTTGCTATTTGAAATCTAGATTTGGACAAAATATACCAAACAGTCTGGATGTTAAGAATACCAGAGAACTTATGATATACTAGCTTAGCTGACATTAGAACATGCCAACGTGGCTGCGGTAAGATTGTTGAGAGGAAACTCCTTGATGAAACAAGTTTGCATCCCAGTATGTTTCTCCTCTTCAAATGCAGTACTGGATTATCAAGGCTATTACTTACTCAAATTACTAAGGTGATCATGTAGATTAGACAGGGGTGGTTTCTTGGTCCTTCTTTTTTCATTTGGGTTGCAATGATCTTGGCTGTTTGCATCTCCATAAGCATTATCTGGTTTGGAAGAAATTTACATAATTATTTGCACACTCTTTCAATCATTAACAAAATTACCAATGAAATGAATTATACCTTAACACATGCTGCTGGAAAACATTATTTCAACCGATAAAAAAATAATATATTTAAATAACCTACCCTTATTTTAGAAACATGAAACTGTGATACAAATGAAATAACTGATATAAAATATTATGTAACAAATTTGAATAGAAATATTTGAAGCTAATATAATAAACATTTGAAATGGAAGAAAAAACGATATTTACAATAAACGTATCCAAATGAGCTTACTAAAGATTATTATAATGTGAAACTGAGATACATCTAGACGACACGTTCAAGATCACTTTTACAAATTTTGCACATGCACATGAACATTCACGGAGAATAATTGGAGAAGAATTGTTTTTCAATATCGCATTTGATACAAAAACAAATCGGATATATTGATTTAAGTTTGTAGAATGGTAAGCAAACACACCCATCTTGAACAAAGCGAAAGTGACGGTTGATTTGAAGGGATTTCCCTTTCTATTTTTAGACATCAAGGGGGCGTGCCATAATCTTGCGTTCGGATAACATCGTTTGCCGAGTTAACTTTCCGAGCTTAAAAGAGCAAACGATGCATACTGATGAAATGAAGGTCTATATAATCAAGCTAAGATGTTGATGAAATCACATTTCAGCAATTTCATAAGTCAAGATAATCTAGAAATGGTCCCATGTAATTGTGGACACAATTTGGCAGTTTGACAACCGTTAAAAACACTGTAATTTGGACATAAATACTCCTCTTAGCTCTCTGAAAGCAATAAAGTTTTCAACTTATTTAGCAGATATCGTTTTTTCTTAACCGCGACGATATTTCAACAGTTTCCTGGCGTATGATGTCGTAACTGTGAACAATAGTTAGGAAAAAACAATGATTAATAGGATAAAAATTTATATATTATGAAAGTCAATATTGCCTAAACAGAGTAATCTTGACAGTACCCAACCACTCACTATGAAATTCGATAGGTTTGTAGTATTTTTCACATGCAACACCAACACCCCTTAACCCGAAAAGTCCCGTTTCCTGTACAAAGGTAATATTCTAAAATACTCACCCACTTTTTGAACAGTTACGGTTGGGGCACATAGTATCAGTAAAGTCCACCACAGCATCATCTGAATTCAGAATAACACTCCTTTCATTACAGGCACAAAGTGCGGAGGCTGCTTCAGTGTATTTGAGCAAGTACCGTATTTCCTCGAATAGACGCCCCCGGCGTGTATTTTTTCAGACCCCCTTTACCCACGGCGTGTATTCGAGACCCGGCGTCTATTTATTTTTTAGTAGGAAACAAATATTATAGATGGTGTTAAGGGGGAATACTTTATATCAATTCAACTACGGGAGCATGTTTAAATCAACTTATCACCCGGCGTTTATTCAAGACCCGGCATGTATTTATTTAAAACAGCCATACCCCCGGCCTCTATTCGAGGCCCGGCGTCTATTCGAGGAAATACGGTAGTTCTCAGATATTCCAAACACATTTTGTAATGATAATAAGTTAATTGTACATTATTAATAGCCTGAAATTATTATGGTATGTTTCCTACATTTCCTTACAAGGTGATTTACTCATCGTATTTTTCCTTATAACCTTCAGTCCAAGATAATGCATGAGGGGTAATCTTCACAAGGGGATTAACTCATCGTAGTCTTCCACAGGAGAGGCAGTAAACAAGGAGTTCCTTTGATTCCAAGTTATTTTTTGCTATTTTTCACTTAGTTTGCAAAATATAATTGCAATCGATCAACAACTATGTTGGCCCTTAAAGCTACTTCTTTAGTGTCTGTCAGCAAGAGAACGAAATGTGCACATTTTAGGACCCCTCAACTCACCCCCACCGCTATATAAAGTGGATCGTTTAAATATTCTCACCTTGCTCTGTGAGAATTCCTCGATGTATTTCGGGTATATCTTATATCAATTGATCCACACTGTACTGGGTGTAGCTGCCTCGAAAAAGGTATCTTATCGATTTGAGGACCGGTTTTAACTGCAACAATATTCAATAGATTGTCATGCGTCGACTCGCATATATAGGTTTTACCGGCTGAAATTGGACTCCTTTTATGCTCCTATTTTTAAATGTCGTTACAGCCTTGGCATAGATAAAATCGTGTCTTGTCTAGGTTAAATGTATTGTATTGTAGTGTAATGGGTATGAAACACCTTTTGATAGGCCGAGTGTGCTCAGGCACTCGATAACCTATATAGGCCGTATCACGCGATTCTAAAGAAATGTGGTATTGACGAAAAAGTGAAACAAATGTTACAGGCAATCTATTTAAACAACAAAAAGACGAACGAACAAAGCTAAGAAAGGCGTCTATTACCCTTTCGCAAACGATCAGGTCGGGGATAATCACCGAACGACCTAAAATAGCTCGATTTAGCAATAGTAGCTCGATCGAGCTATAGGTCTATAGGTCGATCGAGCTATAACCGCATTTTTTTGACAATGTGCAATTATTACGGGTTTTCCGCAATTGCGGCTCCGCCAATATGGAAACATATGTTATCGATTCATTCTTAGCCCTTCACAGAATTTGGCCAAACCCTAGCTCTTTTTAGTTATTAGACATTAGTTTGCACTGTCAATGTCACTTCGAATAGAAAATAACAACTCAAAAACAGAAAAATATACCTCGCAAAGTTGACACAACACTCGGTTGATTTCTGGTTTGGATGTCTATTTCGTAATCATAATTTTCCCGTGCATCTCGCTCGAGCGTGACAATTTTAATAAACTACGGAAATTACACTCGGCTTTCGGGCATATTCGGGTTTGAGAAGGGGCCATCCCTGCATAGATATTATAATTTCAGTAATAAAATGTTTTTGTTTTGTTTGGTGTTTGATTCATTGCAACTCGCTTGCTGGCGTTTTCCATTGGTTCGTCCCTACCATGTTTTGTAACATTTGTTGAGAAAGGATTAACTTCTACTATAACAGTGCAAAACTATCAGTTGGGAACGCACGGTGAATTTCTATTTAAGAAACCTTTGAATTAATAATTGTGATAAAGGTACTTAAGTTCTTAACACAATTAACGAAAAAAAAAGAACATAATATTCTCATAACTCGACCCAAGTATTGAGTAAATGCTATCTGAAAATGTCTACACGTTTGCAAACTCATTACGATCCGTAAAATGCCATCGAGCCTTCTGTACATCCGGTTTATAAACAGTCATGGTTGCGTTAAAAAGTGGACATCGTCAGTTATATCAAATGTGGAATTTAATCATTTTAAGGGCTCTTAAACTGATTTATAAAAGGTGAAAGACTTAGAAACTATTGGAATACTTTAGTGCAAGAAGGAGTAATTTGCATAATGTTTCTACAATATCCAAATGACATCGGATTGTATTATAATAGTTTAGTCTTCATAGTTTACATGAGTCTATCTAATTTGCATATGTATTTTGGGAGAATTCAATTATAAATCAACAAAGAATTTTTTTCATGTCCATATTGGTTCCCCTGTTGTGTCGACATTTTAATGATTAAAACTTTTCATAATTCGTTATTATATATAAGATAAAACTATAATTATAAAATTATAATATCTATGCAGGGATGGCCCCTTCTCAAACCCGAATATACCCGAAAGCCGAGTGTAATTTCCGTAGATTATTAAAATTTTCACGCTCGAGCGAGATGCACGGGAAAATTATGATTACGAAATAGACATCCAAACCATTCATCCTTTCACTCTCTCCTGTGTAATGGACATGATAAGAATGAAGGTAAACGTAAATGTGAACATAAATGATAGGAATTTTTTTAGCAAAATGGTACTAATGTTCATTCATGACATCTCCCATTCCCCTGTATCCTGCCATTTTGGACGTTGTCGGGATCTGGCAGATCTCCGCGGTTGGGCCGACAGATGAGTGTCTGGTGTAGTCTGGGGGGATTCAGCAATCAGTTCCTCATGATGATCAATGGGGTATGGGTGACACTGATCGTTCACAGCGTCATCTACTATCAAGTTTGGGGATAATGGTGTAGCAATATCCGGTGGAAGAGGAGGTGGACTGTTTGAAGTGGTGGCTGGAGGAGCAGGGAAGGTCATTGAGTTATTCACATGATTGAGGGTAGGAGCAGTGTAAACAGTGTACTGACAGTCCTCAAGTCCGCGAATAGGACCAGGTGATGGTGTAGCTACCATCGTTGATATGACTGGGTAACAGTCTATGGTCTTCACGTCATAACACTTTGAGCGGTACTGAGACTTGGAAAACTTGCGTACTGTACATGTGTCTCTATCTCCAGACAGGTTAATGATAATGTATTTCTCCCGAGCTCTAGTTTTATCACGATCTCCCTTTAGGAAGACCAAGTCACTGACTTTCAGCTGTGCAACTGGATGTAGCCCTCGATTACCGGCTTTTGACTTAGCGCTTCATGCATGGTTCGAGTTTCTTGTGCTCTGTTGAAGGGATATAATGTCCTCATCATTGATTGGCAGCTGCTCACCAGTCAGTTGGTCCCGCTGTGTCCAGATCTCAAGAGCAGAGACGCCGCTGCTTCTAACTCGAGAGTTCAGAGTAGCTGTGGCAATAGCTAAAGTAACATTGAGATTGGGCCTCCTTCAGGAGAGTGATGGAGACACTCGATACCAAGTTCCTGGATTGCTTTCTCAGCAACAGGGTTCTTATTGACGTTTTTGGAGTTGGCAATGACAAGATAAATGCCATGTTGAGTGAGTGAATAGTCTTTTGAGAGGGCTGCGAAGCCTGGTGCTGGATCAACACGAATAGTGATTCCGCACTTGATGAGTGGACGTGCACAGAGTATGAGAATTGCATCTCGCAAGGTGTCGTGGCGTTCGTTCTCTATAAGCATAGTGAAAGTCATTGAGGAAACTGTTTCACGAAGAACAAGTATCATTTGTCGATATCTGCGCATATCTGCGATATCTGGGTGGAGGGTTTGAAGCTTGTTGGTAGAGCTGTTTTGGAAATGACTTCAAGGACATGCAGTGATGACAGGAAGAAGATATTCTGTTGATAGCCTTGTCAATGCCTAAGGCAAAGAAGTATCTGTTGAAAACCGTCTTCGTCTGGTGCTGAGAAGGATGGTCAAAACGGATATGGATAGCAGTTAGTAGACCATCTAAGACTCCACATGGGACTACTATTCTTTCCCGACATGGTTGGAAGGGTTGACTGTCCCTTACAACAAGAAGACCATCACGAGCAATTGTGACCTCTTGGAGATAACGTTTCACGTCAGGGATAGATGTCATCTTCTTTGAAGGGCGAGTTCCCTGGGTCAAGTGAGAATGAGTGCGTCTGAGGTCAGGACATTCCTGTTGGGTATCCAGCCATGCCGCCCAACTGGTGAAAGGCATTCTTACACTGTTGTCTGTTATATCTTTAATAGACAATCCTTGGATAACTGAGCTCTCTGAGAGCGATATAAACTGGCATATCTGGCAGCTTTGGTCCATACACTCGTTGGGATGCCGACTGGCATAGTCTGAGGGTAAGTTAGCAACACCAGCAATGTGGCGTATTTCTACCATGTACCTACTGACGGTAGCAAGGAATGTGGTAACTCTCGAACTTGCTGAAAACTCACCCCGTCTGAGCTTCTCATAAGCTTGCACACATGGACGACTGTCTGTTAGGACTTGAACAGTTTGTTTTGATTGGAAGATGTAGGGAGAGAAATGTTTGACGGCACTCCCAATTGCTAGGGCTTCAACTTCACAAGGGAGCCAAGTGAGTTGATGCTTCTTCAGTTTTGCATTAAAGAATCCGGCTAGGAAAAGTTTATTGTCCCTAAGGGCATACAGAGTAGCTGCGAGACCCTTGTTCTTGACTGATGCATCCGTGACAATCCATAAACAGTCTGCTGGTCGAGGGAGGGTGATAGACTTACAGTCCAGGAGGGCTTACTGTGCAGTTTTGAACGCATCCCTCAGCTCATCAGTCCATAAGATCTTCTCTTGGGACTGTTTGCCAGCTGTGAGTTGGTCCAGTGGGTCAAGAAGCTGGGCATAACCATGAAGGACACGGCTCAACACCTTATAAGCACCAATGACGGAGCGAAGTCCTTGAACAGTTTGAGGTGGTTCAACTGATGAAAGGGCCGCAATTCGGTGAGGGCTCGCCGTTAGGGCACCCTGTGTCCAAATCCATCCAAGGATTGTCGTAAATTGTGGGCAGATGATGGTTTTGGCAGCAGTGAGTCTCAAACTGTTGTTTTTCAAAGCTGTGAGGACTCTTCTCCAGTTGTGCAGAACTTCCTCAGGGGTGTCACCTCCACAGAACAGGTCATCAGCAATCTTTGCCACACAGCCTTCTTCTATGAGATCTCTAAGGACTCTGCACATCAGTTCTTCAAGACAGGTTCAGAACCTGGCATCCCCATAGCACATCTAGTGTACACCCGTACACCTTTGAATGGGGTAACTACGCCGCAATACTTCATAGAGGCATGTTCCAGGGGTATCTGGTAAAAGGCTTTGAGTAGGTCAGAGACAATAATGTACCTCCATTTGCCGATATCACGGAGCACATTGTCAACATTTGGCATGAGTGAAGGTTGGGGCTTGCTGTAATGACCAACTTCACCAAAGGAGGTCACAAGACGGCTTCCCCCTTTGGGCTTGCGAACAAGGAAGGAGAGATTGAGATACTCAACAGGTACATTAACTTGTTCAGGCTTGGCAAATACACCTGCAGATTCCAGTTCATCAAACTTGTGTTGGAGTTCAATTAGCATCTCACGGTTGTAGTGAGGAAGTCTGCCTTTTCTCTGTGGCGGTAGTGTAGGACCCATGTTCACAATTGCTTTGATGTTACCGCTGAAGCCATTGTATTTTGAAATGGCGGGGTTAAATACATCATCAAACTCTTCGTTTAGGTCAAGGAACTGGTCTCTGATTCCCTTGGGAAGGTGGTTATCTGGGTCAAGGGAGATGCTTGCAGAGTATGGCGATAATGCCTTCATAGTAATGGGTGGTTTATCTGGGTAATCTGGTGTGACCATAGGGGTGGAAATCGATCGAATCTGACACAGGTGTTCATTGCGTTTGAGAACAATTGGATCTTCAAGATTGTTAGTTACACGAAGCGTATGACCAACAGAGCAGATTTCCTGAGGTGGAGGCCAAGCCTTTTGGAATTTGTCGATTGAGTTTGATGGGCAGTCTAATCTCGGCTCAAGGGCCCACTCTGTGTCGGGAGCACAAGTGCTAGGTGTAGTCAACTCTACATACTCCCCAGGTAGGATCACTGTTTGGTGTGAAGGTCCACGAATTAGGAATGCCTGGGTTCTGCGTATGGAAGCATCCTTGTGTTCAAAACTACTGTATTGAACAATATCCGAACCTTTGATGACTATCTGTCTCTTTGCTGGACGGGTAGCGATGTCATTAACTGAGAGAAATGGTATTCCTGCGATTATGTCCACGTCCAGATGTTGTACTACAAGGGCGTGTAGTTTGAAACTGTGGGATCCCCTTGTCAGGTTACAGTGTATTTCACCTGTAACCTCTAATGGTGTTACACCATCTGCTTGTCGGGCTGACTGTGAAGCCGGTTTAATTGAGAGACCAATACTTCTGGCAAAGGATGCAGTGACCATGTTGGTTGTTGCACCTGTATCAAGGGTAAGTTTCACAAGGTGATGTAGGTAGTACGCATACAACACTGGGGACTGGATAACGTCCACACGACAAACAGTTGGAGAGTCGATAAGAGTGCCGGAGGGACTGTCACAGGGTAGGTCATCTTCTTCAGGTTCCATGAAGTCTTCATTGTCATCATCTATGACAAGACGAGAGAGACCAAAACTTCTTCTATCAGATTCAGGTACGTATCTGCAGTCAGCAAGATTGTGAGATGAATAGGAAGGTCGACCAACAGTCTTACAAAGGATACAGGTTTTGAAAGGTTTGCGTTTCACAGAGTGGCGGGAGTTACCCTGGAATTTTCTACTCTGGTTGAAAGTTGAGCTTCTGAGTACCTTGGTGCCTTCAATTGTCCGAAGCTCATCTAGGAGTGAAGAAAGAGCTTGTGATATCTCTGGCTTAAGGGAAGCAATTGATCGGTTGCGAAGTTCAGAGCCATATTTCTGCTGAACAAGCTGGGGCAAACCTGGGTTGATAAGTTGGAGCCATAGAACTACGATGGTATTTTCAAGTGTTGGAGTTAGATCCTCATCAGTATCTATTATGGCGCCATGATGAGTGATATTTCCTTCTGCAGTTAGCAGATTATCCTCAAATCTAGTAAGTGTGCACCTGTAGACTGAAACCCGTAGTGGTGTCTTATCTTTTGCCAGATATCAGGTAGCGAGGTTGATCCTTTAATTATGGAATTCCTTGAGATAACTGAACAATAGTTTGCTATCTGGCCGAGCATAAGTTCAAGTCCAGCATTTTTCTGGGCAGCAGTTTTACGGCGTGCTTCGGCTACCTCCTCACCATCCGGTTGTAAGCCTCTGTTCGGATTTGCAGCACTTTTCTTCCGCCAAGTGAAACCGTCAGTTAGGAAAGGAGCAACATTATTGTCTAGAGAGAGTATATATGTAGGACTCAGATCTGTGGCGGGTCTCTAATCCATGGCGGATTTCCTAATCTATGGCGAGTTTGATTGTTTGATTGTTTATTGACGTCATGTTAAGTGACGTCAGTGACGGATGACGTCATAATCGCTAACTGTTCGCGTCGCCAGACGAAACCGCTGCTTTTCATTGGGATGGCAAGATATTTTCCAACAGAGAGAAAAGAATTCAGCCGCTTTTCCCGTCCGAGATAGCATATAATACCAATTGCTCTATGTTACTCATTTCCGTCATACTGTCTATTTAAGCCTTGGAAAAATATCAGCTCTCCATTGTAGCCCTCGAATGCATTGCAACTGTCTTCTATAGTCATACATTTGCTGAAACTATCTTCTTTAGCCCTTGGATTCATACTAAATATCTACTTTAGCCCTTGGATTCATATTAAGGGATTTCTTAACGGTTAGGGTTAGGATTAGCCTTATAGGTTCAATACATATATGTACAATACGTTCGCGACTTTATCTCCAATATACGTTACCGACCCTTACACTAGACAAACTAACCCTAAAACATTGTTGATACGGATCCAAGGGTTAAAAAAAGATAGTCAACGAATATCTAACTGCTAAAAAAGTCCAAGGGCTAATTTCCTAAAGATATTAATTTAATGGCGAACATATTGTTGTCCCGATTGCATTACTTATTTACCAATTGCAGAACAAAACAGTTAAGTACATGTAGGAAAACACATAAATTTAATATTGGTAACTCAATTCTCAAAATGTCTAATCACAGTCAATTCAAAATCCGCCACAGCTTTTGATAGGTACGGCAATTTTCCATGCATTTGAAAATCCGCCATGGATTTGGAAATCCGCCATGGATTTGAGGCCTGCCATGGATTTGAGTCCTACATATATAGAAGGTTTTGCCTCCAGTTCTCAAATGAATTGATTGTCTCATTTGTTGTTAATTGCCACTGTTTGGGAGCACGGGCTGCAGCCATTGTAGAAGAGTTTGACTTTAAAAGATAATAAACAGAAAGTTCTAATGGAACTAATTTGATTTATAAGGGGAAAGGTATAGTCCTTTGCAGATTAAGATATAAACATTTACAGTGTAATAAATGAATTGGGTAACCTGATGATGCACGAAACTGTCAATGTTCTCTATAAAACGTGCATTATGATATGGCCGTTTTCAGCAGTGTGTAATTCCGAATTGCACAGCACATTTTGAGCTTGCGTGGAAACAACGTCCTAGCTGTAACGTCACTTTGCACCAAGTCAGTGGATTCTCATTGTTACGTTAAAACGTGACATAAGGCACTCAACCAAGCTGCTTACCGAAGGTGAAAGGTGATGAAAATTATTTTGTTTGTCAAGTTATTTGTCTCCGACATAGGTAAAGACCACTGCCACCACGCCAGTAAACAACAACACCGATTCTTCGGTTCAGACACGGCGAGGCCGGACGTTTAATACAAAAGTAGGAATGGGTTACACGAAAAGTGGAAACACCAAACGAAACGAAATAAAAGTAATGGCGCTATGTTTATTGTACATACGGTCAGAGAGCACCATTGGTAGAGTCTATTTCGTAAACCCCAGTTAGTACTTAAAGGCACCACTCGACCACGTTTCGTCCGACATTTTTAAACGTTAGCATTCCGAGAAAACAAATGTGCTGTATTATGCTTATTTATTAATAAAATAAAGAAATAATTATTTGACTGATATAAGAGGAGTATATTCACAAATAATTCATAATAAAAGTTACCAGTTACAACAACATTTTGTCGTAATAATGCATTCTACGATCGTAGCTTCGAAGATTGGCTTCATTTCACGATGTTTTTAATTTTCGAGCGATACACTTTATTCTTTGGCAAATTGTTTAATCTTTAACAACTGCAATGCGAACCTTACAAACATAATTGAAATTAAGTGTGAAATTATCATGTACAAATCATTTATAACTGTAAACAGGATAGTCCTCCTGAATTTCGTTTCCACAAAAAATACCCCGCTCGAATGGTCCCTTTAAGGCAGAAACTGGATTGGTAGATACCTTTCTGAAATTGAATAGTTTAAACAATTATCTATTGATTTCAACATTGCATACAATAACTTTTATAACCGAAAGTCCATGAAAATGCATCAGGGTTAATATTTTCCCAGGGTAAAATAACGCTTATAGTCGCTTCAGAAAGATTCTGTGAAGGAAAAATTAAAAATTTCTTATTATAAGAAGAATTTCATGTCCTTAAAGACTCAGGAACCATAAGTAAAACCGGTCAAATCAACTTATTAATGCTATGTTGACTCTCAGTTCTCTAAACCTGAATAATTCATCTATAATGCCTTGTTTATAAATTGTCAAATTTGAAAGTTTTTCTATTTATGAAACCTTAAAAGTTTATAGTTTCAAATTATGTGATAAGATTACAAACATTTTGACACAAGTTGGTAATTACATATGTTTATTATCTAACTTTATTATCCATAGGGTTTTGAAAACAAGTAGTGACGTATTTTCAATATGAACACATGTGCAAATATCACATTTTCCTGTTTTAACGCGATGGTTTTGTATGGATGGATGTATTTTCCCCGCAGATTCAAAGCCAAATGTTTGGTTTATACATGGTTTCAAATAAAAACGGATTTTTGTTGCTTTTTCCGTTCATACCAGTTTTTGCTCACAAATTCATACGATAACCTGACTTCTGTAGGCCTTTAAAGTCTTCCGTAATTTCTCAACCTATTCGTATGTCTACAACACGTGTTGTAAGAGGCGGTGTGTCTTCTGCCCAAGCTGTCAATATTACTAGATCTTCCCAAGTTTGATGGTACTTATCTGTAGTACTTCTGGATCCATAAGATTTGACAAATTTCCCCCCCCCCCCCCCCCCCCCCCCCCCCCCAAAAAAAATTCGTGTTGATTTGCGTGTAAACTTTTGCTCTATTACATAAGCTTTTCATGGTGAACCGTTGCAATCAGAAACATAGTATCCAGCACTGAAATGGGGTATAACATACATTAGCATTTTTCACTTTCTATGAAGCTAATTCATCAATTCAAACTTGTGTGTCAACAGATGGATGCAGCACAGAAACTCAATGATAACTTCCTGTCATGCGCAGTATGCATGGAGAAGTTCAATTCCCCCTGAATCTGGCAAGAGATGATCGAAACTTTGATAATGATAAATTTGTTATATAAAATTCAACACGAAACTTGAATTTAAAGCAAGAATAGAACGAATACTTTGAACTATTTACAAGAGATGAGTACCATTTCTGTTCATAATTTACTTTAATTCTAAACACAAATTCTGATAAGAATTTATCAACATTATTCAAATTTTGTTGTTGTTCCCAAATATATCCAAATCCAAAGGTGTAGAGAATATTCTTAACTTTTGATGCCAAGTTTGTTTTACCATTTACAGAATCTAAAATAAATTATTATATCATTTCTTTACAAATCTTGAATCTGGAATTTTACATATTTTACACCAGTATTTAACAGCCTTTTTGTAAGCACATATATACATAGGATAACGTCCACATTCTCCCCTAACAACATGGTTCGATGTGGACCGTTTCACATTTAAAAATCGTTTACAACAAAACATATGTACAATTTCCACTTCTTTGAATTTATCTACTCCCCAATTCTCGGCTCCATACAGAAGAATGGGATTGATTTTAGTGTCAAATATTTTGAAAAATAAGTTATGGGGTAATGGATTTAACATGAAGAGAGATTTGAAAATACCATATGCAATTCGTTTGGCTTGCAAAGCCGCGTTACTGACATGGGGAGACCAGGATAAAGAACGAGAAAATAAAATACCTAGATATTTTTAAGAGGAAACAGCGTTCAAAATAATTCCATTATAATACCATTTTTCATGTTAACTTAGTTTACAACCATTTTTGAATACAACAATCTTTGTTTTGTCCAAGTTGACAATTAGCTGATGGTTCTTAGTGAAGCTTTCTAATATATTTATACGTTTTTGTAATCCAAATACAGTGTCAGCAAATAGTACAATGTCATCAGCAAAAAGTAGTAAAAACAGTTGTACAACATCGGGGTGGAGCTGTATGCCTGGATAACATTTTGATTCAATTTCTAAAGCTAATTCATTAATAAAAAAAGAGAACAATATGGGACTTAAAACATACCCTTGTCGTAAACCCTGTGGGCAGTCAAACAGCTGAGAAAGAGAAATATTACGTACACGTCCCTTGACACAATTATAGATAGATGTTAGGGCTTTAAGCCTCTTTGGTGATACGCCTTTGAATTTGAGAATTGCCCATAATTTATTCCTATTTATGTAATCAAAAGCCTTCTTAAAATCAACAAAAAGAGCGTAAATTTTCCCCTTTTTCTTACATAAATATCGTTGGATAACAGATTGCAAAATGAAAATATTATCAACTGTACTGTAGCCTTCCCTAAAACCAGCTTGAGATTCTATAACCTTATCATAAGTATTTGCCCAAAATGCAAGTCTATTATTAAGTATAGATGTATATAATTTACTAAAAGTACTTAGCAGAGATATACCCCTATAATTGTTTGGATCGTTTCGATCACCTTTCTTAAGTAAAGGTATAATAATTGCGGTGCTCAAACTCTCTGGAAAACTTGATGTCTCAAACATGATATTGAACAATAGTTCCATATAAGGTAACAGAATATCCATGGAATGCTTGAAAAATTCAGGGAGTATATTATCTTCACCAGGTGATTTAGCTGGTTTAAGTTTATGAATAGCATCACAGATTTCCTCTCTGGTAATGGGTGAATCTAATATCGTACATGTTACATCATCAACATCGTTATTTAAATCACATTCATCAGTATTATCAGGCACAGTGTTTTTTCTTGATACAAGTTCTTAAAGTAGGAGAACCATGTTTCAATATTGATATTGTTCTTGGGGGATCTTGGAGTGGTGTAGTTCTTTAAAGTATTCCAAAATAGTTGTGAGTTATGAATGTTCTGTAGCAACATGTCCTTTATTAATTCAGTGTAGAGTCTTTTCTTGTTCCTTAAAATATCGTTGTAAATGTTCCTGGAATTAACATTTGTTGCTTTTTCCGTTCATACCAGTTTTTGCTCACAAATTCATACGATAACGTGACCTCTGTAGGCCTTTAAAGTATTCCGTAATTTCTCAACCTATTCGTATGTCTACAACACGTGTTGTAAGAGGCGGTGTGTCTTCTGCCCAAGCTGGCAATATTACTAGATCTTCCCAAGTTTGATGGTACTTATCTGTAGTACTTCTGGATCCATAAGATTTGACAAATTTCCCCCCCCCCCCCCCCCCCCCCAAAAAATTCGTGTTGATTTGCGTGTAAACTTTTGCTCTATTACATAAGCTTTTCATGGTGAACCGTTGCAATCAGAAACATAGTATCCAGCACTGAAATGGGGTATAACATACATTAGCATTTTTCACTTTCTATGAAGCTAATTCATCAATTCAAACTTGTGTGTCAACAGATGGATGCAGCACAGAAACTCAATGATAACTTCCTGTCATGCGCAGTATGCATGGAGAAGTTCAAGGACCCATGCTCCCTGGGGTGCAGTCATACCTTCTGCAGAAGCTGTCTGGCATCCTTTACCATGACAAATGATCAGGCCATTGCTGCAAAGTCCATCATGTGTCCAACATGTAGGGAGATGACCAAGGTGCCACGCCCTGACCAGCCAATAGAAGACTGGCCAAAACAGTTCAAACCTCACTTTCTGATCCAGAGTCTTTTGGACGACTTTGGTGAGGCCATCGATGCACAAGGTTTGTGATATTTGATAATGGGACTATTGCACCAATGAATTCAACTGAATATAAATTTACATCAACATTGTAAGAACGGGAGTTAGAAAATATCCCAGTTTTTTAGCCCTTAAATAATGACAAAAAGTACTATCATGGTTAAAACAACCGACATCAGGTAAAATGTTTGAGGTCCGAATCCAATCAGATGCTTGGCACTCTGTCCAACAAGAACTGTTAGGGTTAAGTCAAGATGACATGCTTCATTGAAATTCAATTCAGTATTTTGATACGAAAGTTCTAGTAACATAGTTACCTTGAATGAGTGAAATCCTCTGTCAGTATACAACCGTTACTTTACTCTCATATTTTCTGGAAGATGAGTGTACCATCTGTAATTATGCGACCAACTATCAAATTCCCGAAGACATATAATAATTCTATCTTACAGAAAATAATACGAGTTATATTTTATAACAGAGACAACCTTAGTGTAAATGTCTTACCATATGCGTCCTTATATTTCTTACAGACGCTTTAAAGATCTCCAAGGAAGAAAATGAACTTTCCCAAGAAAGTAAGTGTGAGAAGCACAATGCTGCTATTGAATTCTGTTGCAAAGACTGCAATAAAGCAATATGCGCCAAATGTGGTCTGTTGTTCCACAAGAAATGTAAAACTGTCCCACTCGAGTCCATGGTTCACGAGATGAGATCGACAGGAATGAAGGCGATGGCAGGGATCAGATCAACATCAAAAGATTTGAAGGGCAATCTTCATTCGTTTGAATCGAATATTAAGAAAACACACGAAATCAAAACTGCGATGGAGTTAAAAATAGGAGAGATTTCCCAGCAAGCAATAGACGCGATTGAAGAAAAAGCTGAGATGCTGCAAAATGAACTGGAGAAGACAACAAAGAGAACTGTTGAACAGCTCAAGGAGAAGGTCGTGATTACTGAAAGTAGAATCCAGAAGTATGAGTCAGATTTGGAACACATGAATAAGGCTTTTGAATCAGGCAGTGAACTAGACTTGTATCAACTGTATCAACGGTCCAAGGGACTTAAATGTGATGTTGATATCGTATCCCCCGTTCTTTCAATGCATCTCGTGAACGAGCTTAAGATTTCTGAGTTTAAGGATAGTTTTGAACTTTGCACCTTGAAAGAGGTTCAGGAAGAACTTGGAGAGCCGGTCCTGGTGCAAACAATCGATACAAGATCTAAGGATGACTTATACCAGGATATATTTGATGTAACTGTCTTGCGTTTTGATGAAAAGGAGGCTATCGTAATAACTGACTGTTATATTAACTCTGTGACAGTCATAGTAAACAGAAATGGGTTGCAAGAAGTGTGGAAACTGCGTTTTCAAGAAAAACCTTTGTCATTGAGTAAATTAAACGAGAGGCAGGTTGTGGTATGCTTCCAGAAAAAGAAGGAATTTGCATTGGTCAATGTGTTCCCCGAACTCAATATTCAAACGAAACACACCACATTGAAGCTGTACAGGTGTCTGACTGTGCTGGGACCAAAGAGACTAATAGGAGCCTGTGAAGATCCTCCGAGTGTCGATATCATCGATCTGTCAGGGAATATCATCCAGAATGTCTGTACTGCTAAGACTGGCCTGTCTACAATCATGAGGGAACCTTGGTTTATTTCCAGCACCAGCAATGGAAACATCGTCCTCACAGACGCAAACAGTCAGTTCGGAGTTACCGCCCTTGATAGAGATGGCAAAGTTTTGTTCAAGAAGAAGATTGGTCAGAAGGATGGCACTTCTGGAATCACACCAGGACAGCTTCAGGGAGTCGTAGTTGCCGATCTGTTTAACTACAGAGTCCTGGAACTGACTGAGACGGGAGAGATCAACCGAGAGCTGCTGACTCTTTCACATGGTCTGCAGAGTCCGTATGGGGTCTGTATGCACCAGGGAAGACTCTATGTGGCGGAAGGGGAACATGGCGTTAAAGTGTTTAGATTCAAGGCTGAACAGTAGAACAAGATAAGGAGGAAAATGTATGATGAGTTTACCATTGAGGCATCCTGCTACATCAGAGTATATGTCTCCGCTGATGACCAATGAGGATGATTGAATGATTTAATTGATGAGGACATTCAATTTACAACCAATGTCTCAACAATGACTGACCTGATGTTTCATATAGAGGATAATTTTGTTATCTGTTTTTGTCTTTTTATAACTGCGTACAAAATCGTTTGTTTGAAATGACATTTTGTAGTATCAATTACATGAGTTATACTGTCAAAGGAACTTAGTACAAAGATTATGCATCTATTAAATTCTATTTAATGAGAAGTCTCAACCTGCCTTGATCTAAGCATCCATCTATGTATCCATTCGTCTTTCCATGTATCCATCCATGTATCCATTTGTCTTTCCATGTATCCATCCAGGTATCCATTCGTCTTTCCATGTATCCATCCATGTATCCATTCGTCTTTCCATGTATCCATCCATGTATCCATTCGTCTTTCCATGTATCCATCCAGGTATCCATTCGTCTTTCCATGTATCCATTCAGGTATCCATTCGCCTTTCCATGTATCCATCCAGGTATCCATTCGTCTTTCCATGTATCCATCCAGGTATCCATTCGCCTTTCCATGTATCCATCCATGTATCCATTCGTCTTTCCATGTATCCATCCAGGTATCCATTCGTCTTTCCATGTATCCATCCATGTATCGATGTACCGTCAATCGATGTACACATCAATCTATATTTCCATCAGTCTATCCATCTGTCTCCATTTTTCTGACATCACCTTATATCTCCCATAAATACGTGCTGCTGCCCCTTCATAAATGTATTCCAATTTGATATTCAAGACATTTAACCAAATGAATGTGTTAGAAGCATCTTACTCTGAATAAAAAGTTGAAGAAAGTCTGTTCTTATGTTTATCATTTGGATATACCCTTAAAGACTCGCGTTGATTATCAACACAACAACTGATAGACATGCCACTTGTCTAGACAATAGGGTACGTAGTATATAATAACCAGGTACCGAGGGGTTATGGAAAATAACCTCGCGAGGGCGTAACCCGGCCTGGGGGTTATTTTCATAACCCGAGGCGAACAGGTTATTATTTGACTTACACTCCCGTGGAAGACTCTTGCAATGGTTTCAACTTAATTTGTTGATATACAGTTAATTTTAAACGTTTTACTTATATCATTCGCGGGTTTATCATGTCTTTATAAGAAAAAATATTTAAAATACCCTCAGTTTAGGTTTTTTGAAATAAAAGCTTGATTTTTTACAATAAAAATTATTTTATTACGGTGTTTCAAGTAAATTGGTTTACATACAAATAATTGAAAATCGTTTTAGTGATCCATTTGCGGGTTTCATATGTCTTGATAAGAATACTATTTAAGACTACTTACAATACCCCCAGCTTAGAGTTTTAGAACTAAAAACTTGATTCCTGACATTAAAAACTATTTAATTGCAATATTAATATATAGTTATAGGGGGAAATAAAAACCAAACATGACACAATTTTTGTACATCAACTGGCATGGATCCTCGGTAGCTCAACAGGTAAGAGCGCTGCTTGACAACATAGCAGTCCCTGGTTCGAATCCCGCTTTCGTTGTTCATAAATTTTAACTTTCTTGTTTGATTAAAAATCCAAATTTTACAAGTCCAAGTTGTTTACAATCTTATAACCGACCTAGGTGGTTGTGAGATAACCAACCTACGCGGATGAAGCTCACGGCATATAACATTCAACTAAAATAAGTTATCAGCTATTTTTACGTTATAGGTCATGTCAATATAATTATAACTAGTTGGCGGTTTAAATAAATAACACATAGTCCGTGGGCATTATCAATAATAAAGGATGTTTGCCCTCCTGATTTACCCGTGGGCCAGTGGCCCTTACAGAATATTTGAGAAACTTTACCATCAGCACAAACATATTCTAAGAATACCAAAGTTGATTATATAATATGCAATGAAATATAGGGTTCTACAGTGAAAATATAATCCATATTTTAAGAAAAGAAGTAAAAAGTCATATTTTCGCTGCAGTGAAAATATAATCCATATTTTCAATGCAGTGAGAAAAGTAAGACCGAACCTATTACCTCCCTTTACACAGGATTTGAGGCCTCGCGTCACGGCGTTGGTTAGGATTGAAGAAAAACGACTCTTTATGATGTTTTCGGTATGTAACTGTTTTCATTTTGCAGTGCCAATGTATCCGAAGTTCATATCTTGTTGCTGTAGTTAATAAGTGTTCATTTTATCGCAAAATAAATTACGAAGCGAGCGATCTATCACACTGAAATAGCGCTTCACTCATTGTATCAGTTCGCGTCAAAACTGACTTTCCAAAATAAATAAATAGCCTTTGTTTCACCTTATTATAACCAAAAACATATTGTGGATCTGATATCATTTAACATTCACACATTATACATATTTCAAAAAAACTTTCCGATTAAATATCGAGTTATTTCTATCGAACCTTTTTTAAGAGGAAGGATAGTGGAGTTGTTAGACTGTCATTCATCACAAGATCAAAACTTTGCCTTCCGATGTCTCACAGGACTGTTTTATGATCTTAAAATTAAATGATAAATAGACTGATTCATTGTTTTTGCTGAATACCATTTCTATCTCATCTTGTGAAGTGAGAAAGTGGCATTTTCACTCTTGATGAGATAGAAATGATATTCGGCAAAACAATGAAATAGTCTCTTTATTATGAATATATGACAATGAAACTGTACAGAAGTCTGATAGAATTTGTCGCCCAAAACACTTGCCTCTGACAATCCACCGAGGGTCGACAGTAGGCTAGCAGCAGCCTCTGACAATACATCGAGGGTCAACGGTAGGCTAGCAGGAGCCTGTGATGATCATCCGAGGGTCGATGGTACGCTATCAGCAGCCTGTAAAGATCCTCATAGAGTAGATGCCAGGTTATCCTGGTAAAGCATTCGAGAGTCATTGGTAGGCAAGCAGGAGCCTGTGACGATCCTTCGAAGGTCGGTGGTAGACTAGCAGGAAATTATCCTGTGACGATCATCCGAGGGTTGATGGTAGGTTAGCAGGAGCCTGTGACGATCCTCCAAGAGTCGATGGTAGGCTAGCAGGAAATTAACATGTGATGATCCTCCGAGGGTCGATGGTAGGCTAGCAGGAAATTAACTTGTGATGATCCTCCGAGGGTCGATGGTAGGCTAGCAGGAAATTAACCTGTGATGATCCTCCGAGGGTCGATGGTAGGCTAGCAGGAAATTAACCTGTGATGATCCTCCGAGGATCGATGGTAGGTAAGCAGGGGCCTGTGAAATCCTTCGAGAGTCATTGGTAGACTAGCAGGAACCTGTGACGATCTTCCCAGAGTCTATGATGGGCTAGCATGAGCCTGTGACGATCCTCCGAGGGCCGATGGTAGGCTAGCAGGAAATTAACCTGTGATGATCCTCCGAGGGTCAATGGTAGGTAAGCAGGGGCCTGTGAAATCCTTCGAGAGTCATTGGTAGACTAGCAGGAACCTGTGGCGATCCTCCGAGGGTCGATGGTAGGCTATCAGCAGCCCATAAAATTTCTCATAGGGTCGATGCCAGGTTATCCTGTGAAATCCTTCGAGGGTCATTGGTAGGCTAGCAGGAGCCTGTGGTGATCCTCCGAGGGTCGATGGTAGGTTAGCAGGTGCCTGTCGAGATCCAAAGGGGGTCGATGTCATCGATCTGTCAGTTCCAATATGTAGCTAATGTAACAAAGAACATAACTATATTATCATATTTCATCCCGTGTCAACTCCGCACGAATTGATAACGTTGGACTATAATGTGTGTGAGAGAGCAGGTGATTGATTGGGAAACGATTGATCAATTGATGATTGAGTGATATGTGATTGATGTGGATAACTGACTGTTGAATGATTGATGAGTGTGTGATGGATGAATGCATTGTGACCTTGAACTGAATGGGAAGCAATTTCCAAACTTGTAAGTCTATTGTTCTTTGAATAGTTAGTCAGGTATGGAACCGAAGTGGCTCAATACGCATGGATATCATGTTTACCTCTTATATCCTCTACACTGTACACTAGTAAACAACGGTCTTTAAGAAAGACTTATAAAAAAAACTACTTCTTATAATGGTTTTCAATTTTATCATAGATGTATTTTATATTGAACGAGGAATAACATGTTCCATTTCACTAAATTAAAGTCAATACTAGTAGGCGGACAATAGCATTACTTAAATACATAAGCATACACAAGGAGCGGTTTTACTGATATTACAAGTATATGACTTATCTACGTTGTCAGCCAAGTTTATACCTTCCTGGTTGAGATATTGAACACGTATATGTCCATAGGAGTAAGAACTAAGGTATGCATTTTATTCTTATCATATATTACACTGTTGAAAGCGATCCTTGGAAACGACCTTACAAAAGGGATTGATCACGTGATCTTAAGAGGAGCCACTCAAACAGACGCCATTATAAAGGCAAAGGTAAGTAAAAGTGATATATGGTGCAGCCATTCTTTTAACCGGTTTTTAGTTTTCTTATGCTTTGTTCGCATGCACAACTTTTACACATGTATGCAATATTACACATATGTAAATTTTCACACATGTTTGTAAAAGCACTGCAAATCAAAATAATAATGAATATTTCAAAGTATATATTTGTAGATAACAATACCCTCCCCTATACAATATACCAGAGTATTTTAAAAGCGGTGGGTAGTGTATTTATATATGATAGACTGTTAAACTATGTATTATTTTCACTTTCCAGTGCAAAAATACTCAATTGTCGTAAGGTGAACGATACTTTCACAGTGTAGGAGCGGTGTACTCACGATTTTCAGTACTATGCAAGTGTACTCAATTTGGCAGTACTGCTGCAGCTTGTATATTGGAAAATCATGATAGGCGGTCCCGGATCTTTGTACGTAGCTCGTTAAATCAAAACCCCAGGGCAAAAATAACGGTATAATTCAGGTCTTAAGGTTTCCAACCATTAAAATGAAAACTTTCAGAATCCAAAACTGTCAAATAAGAAAGTTATCAGGAAGTGAAAACCAATCAAGTGTACACAGTGTACACAGTTCTTGTGTGCTTTCAAAAAGAACACTAGTAAATTAACGATATTTTTTGAATAAATTTGTTGCAGTATTTATAAAATAGTAAATAATTTTTTGGGTGACATATTGAAATATATTGATGTTATTTCTTTACCTTTCTCAGTGATTTTTTTTCTCCAAATTTGACATTTTAAAATCTGACATTCGTAAAAGGTTTGTAAGAGATCGGTATAGGTGCATAAATTGATTAACTAGAGGAAATAAGATAGATATACATGATGAGAACTAAATAAAGACGGTGATTAAGAAACAGAACCCCGCCCGTTTGTTTTGATCGTTTGATGTTATGATGTAACATGCAATGGCGTAAGGATTTTCAGAGACACTTACAATGTGTTTGAAAACCTACAAACGTTTTCAACTAAAGTCAAAAATAAAAGCAGGTAGAGTCGCCTATATCCCACGCCATTTGGCATATTTTGAAAAAAAGGTATCTCCCATTTAGACTGATTGTCGTAAACTGTTCATTACTGTCAATTGTTTCACAATGCAACTTTCTTTGTTTTTGAATAACACTGCTGAAATAAAGAAGTAAAAGTACCCAAAACATTCTTAATACATATGAGTTTGTTTTGATGAGCTAGGGCATACAGTTTTAAGTAATGCTCTGGGAAACGAAATTCTAAGTTACGTTTTTAGCGAAACCCTCAAAGTTCATTATCAAAAGAAGTTGAAGCCCCCAAAGGCACATCTATACATATCAGTTGATCCATATACCAAGTTACGCTGAGCTACGTCCTTCAGTTACTTAGTTGGGCGGGGGATAAAAAGGTAATGTTTTTGAGACTCTATACACTTGTTATCTTTGATTCATGTTCATGTTTTGAAAACATCCTCAACCATAATCTAAAAAGCTTTCTGTTTCAACTACAAATCTGAAATTAAATTTGAAAAACAACATGTCTTCTTGGTATGTTTAAGGCGTTATGATCGCCATTTGAACTGCTTTCCACATACCATAACATCGTAACATTTTCCTTTGTGAACATCATAAGTGTGTGTTTTGAGGCTTGAGGTATTGTAAATGATCTGCATCGGTTTGATACATTGCCTTAACATGTTGTTGTATGTTTTGTAATGTAAGGTTTAAAATTCCTTTTCGCTGTCTTTTCATTTAAGTGATTTTCTCCCAGCATGACGTAAAACATTTAATGTATAATTGTGGTCGTAGGCCTTGTTACAGATAGGGCAACAGAAACGTCCAGTTTTCTGATGTGTGAGTCAGAGATGTGACCTAAATCCAGTATGGCTCTTAAAAACCCTTCCTGCAGTGCACGTAAACTACCTTGAACGACTCATGGCAGTACTTTTTTTTCTCTAGCAGATGCCTTAACGCATACATGCGAGCAGTTATGGCATTTACATTTATCCCCATCATTGCAGATTTATACTGGAAAATATACAAGTTTTGTAAGAACAACCGCTACGCTGGTTGACTTTCCGCTGCGGCAGAAGGAATCTGTACTGTCGATATATCCTGCTACTTGTTTCCACTTATTATTTGCTTTGCAACACTTATGAACAAAAGATGTCAAGATTAATTGAGATCTCAAAAAGTCTAAATGAGAAAATGATTTTGTATATAATTTTGTATAATCATGTATTCTTGGTGGTAAACTTAACATACCTATCAGGGTGAATGGTACCATCAGACATTGTTATTTTGTTTCGTAAATTAAAGAGAAAATGTACTCAACACATTCGTTTCTCATCTAGTTTTACATTAGTACTGCGTACACACGTACTTAAGAACTGAGTACACTCAATTCTATGAGCATGTCAGTACTGAATGATTGAGTACTATAAATTTTTGCATACATTAGCTAACTACTGCACTGATCATAGTAAAATTCACAGGGATGTCGAAAACTATATCTAGAAAATTGTGTCAGAAGCTCACAGGTTTTGATAAACGATAAACCATCATAAATCCAAAGAAACGGGGGAAAAGAAAACTTGAGTCGTTTTCACTTCCCCATAGCGTTTTCATTCGACAGTTTTTGATTCTGAAAGTTAATATCTAAATGCTTGGAAACCTTACCCCCTTAGTGCTTCATAAAACAAAATTATACCTTTATTTATGCCTTTGGGTTTATATGTTACTAGCTATGTACCAAAATCCGGGACCACTTATGCTATTTTCTAATATCTAAGCTGCAGCAGTACTGGCAAATTGAGTACACCTGCATAGTACTGAAAACCGCGAGTACACCGCTCCTACACTGTGACTTTATATATTTTGTTATTCAGCTTTTCGGTCTGTCAAAATGGAATTTGCGCTGCTTGCTGATAGATATTCTATACTTAATAAGTTTCAGAGTGTTAGAGCAATATATACAAAACGATAGCATTCGGACATATAAAATCTCTTTTCATGATTTGCTAGTGGATATATTGGAATAAAAAAGACTAAGAATCTAACTGTTGTTTAATTTGAATATAATTAGAGACTATATCATGTGATGAGTGTCATGATCAGTCCTGCTTTCTACATTTCAAGAAATAAGAATATCAAGAAATATTATTTTCGGGTCATAAAATGTATATTTTATGAACATTTCTAGCAACGCACTACATGTACAATCAGCCTAAGAGTAATTGAAGGGTCCGGATGACGGGGTGTCAAAAAGGACTGTAAAATGCAACCTAGCTCTTCAAAAAGACTCAACATCAAATTTTCTGAAAGCTGAGATAATTATCTATACAATGATATATGGAATGACACCATTGAATTTGGTTGCAGAAATCGCATAATTTTCGAGTTTGGTTGCAGTCCCCTATAGGGAACTGCAACCAAATTATTTTCACAAGAAAATACATGTTTTTTTCAAACAAAAAAGCCTAGGCTTGAAGAAATTTGTTGCAGATGGAATATATGATGATTTGACAACTGTTGATCACTTACCTGGCTTTTTATTTACATTTCAATGACACATCAGCAACTTACCGATCGCTATCGAGTCCGGTTTTCGATCATGTCACATCATGTTTTGAAATCGTTTCTGACATTATGGATAGAAATATTTCACTGACCTTGATTATTTTAACAATTTCTATCATACAGCATGTCATGGTAGGTACTTTAGACAATCTTTGACCAAATTAATCCCTAAATTTCATTTCTGTGTTTCAACGTGCTCCCGTAGCAGATTCGAATTGTTGTCATATCTCAAAAAGATTCTCATTGGCTGTCACAAATTCCTTTAGGCCTCATTGCCAAATGATTTTGATAGAAAATAAACATCAATAAGTTAGTTTAACAAATAGTTTCTATCCAAAAACAGAACAAGATTAATTTTCAATCAAAACTTAGGAAATTTGAATTTTTTTTGAAATGTTTGAGACTGAATCAACCAATTGTAGGACACGTTACATACCGCATGGCATTACGTCACCCACAGAGCGAGAGGGAACCTGTCAAAATGGAACTATTGATTTGTTTTTGTTTTCACGTCAAATAAGGTAAATTATAAAACTCCTGCAACCAAACTTGTCTCTTTGCTATTCAACAAGCAACTACAATCTCTGCAACCAAATCTGCTGGTGCTGAATAACAATGAATCACGAAAATTTTACAAACGCAACATTTATCAATATTGTAACATGACCGTTAGTTATACGCATTTTAAGAGCGAACTATATTTTTGCGTAGTGAACTCTGAGTTGAAAGGATCTAACGACTGATCCATTATTGTTATAGGTGTTCGCAGCTATAAAGAAGAAGGAATTCCCAGTGTTATAGACATTAAAATAGTGTTCTTATATTGCCAACCAGTTGCACTCATAACGATGAGATCTTATAGTTTTCACTGTGAAATTTTTGAGAAAGAAAACAGTTATATAATTCAAAAACCAACAGGAACAAACCCGACTGAACAAATATCTTAAACTCGCCCAGACCATTGTGACGGTGACGCGATCATTATGACGTCATAACCGTTGGCCTTTGTGACGTCGTGCGATGGGAATGGCATTCGAAAGAAACCGGCCGCATGGCAAAAGGCGGCAAATTAGGATAAACTTAGCCAATTAAGAAAGTTTAGTTACATAAAACTAAAGCAAATAGAAAAGGATTTTTGACATCTACGGGAATGCGCAAGTTAGAAAATGACAACAACAACAGTAAAATGTGAATCGGGCACGAATATTGGGAGAATCAGAACATTTTAATGTTGAGGCGGACCAAATAATGTATCCTTCCGCGGTGATTCGCCTCAGCCAATTTGCGGGTGTTCATTGCCATTTCACACTGGGAAATCCTTCAAATCAATCAATCAGAAAAGCAAAAAATCATATTTTTACTGCAGCGAAAATATAATCAAAATTTTCACTGTGGTAAGAAAACTAGGACCGAAACTATTACCTCCCACACGATTGTCTCCCTTTTGAGGAAATCGAACGCATGCCTCGCGTCAAAAACGACTCTTTGTGATGTGTTGGGTATGTAACTGTTAACATTTTGTAGTGCCAATGTATCCTTCGATATTAAATAGCCATCCAAAGTTCATGTCTTGTTTGCTGTAGTTAATAAGTCTTCATGTTATCGCAAATAAATTTACGCAGCATGAGATCTGTTACTCCGACATAGCGCGTCACTTGATCACTGCACATGTATCAGTTCGCGTCAATAGGGACTTTAAAAAATACACAATAAAACTTTTGTTTAACCAAGTTATAACACAAAAAATATTTTGGAACCGATATCAATTAACATCCACAAATATTTATTTTTAAATAATGTTCCCGATTAGATATCGTTTTAATTCTATAAAACTAGATTTTAACGAGAAAGGATAAATTGAGTAACTTGACTGTCAGTCATCACAACAGCAAAACTTTGACTTCAAACAACTGCATTTTATGATGTTAAAAGTATATAATGAATAGACTATTTCATTGCTTTTGCCGAATATCATTTCTATCTCATCTCATGAACTGTAAAGGTGTCATTTTTACTTGTGGCTCTTGCAAATATCACTTTCTCACTCCACTCGATGAGATACACGGCAGAAACAATGAAACAGTCTCTATATCAATCGGTTTTCTTCAGTAACAACACGAAGGTAAGAAGCTGCGATTTGTGTGAAGCTCATTTATCAATTCAAACTCGTGTGTCAACAGATGGATGCAGCACAGAAACTCAATGATAACTTCCTGTCATGCGCAGTATGCATGGAGAAGTTCAAGGATCCATGCTCCCTGGGGTGCAGTCATACCTTCTGCAGAAGCTGTCTGGCATCCTTTACCATGGCAAATGATCAGGCCATTGCTGCAAAGTCCATCATGTGTCCTACATGTAGGGAGATGACCAAGGTGCCACGCCCTGACCAGCCAATAGAAGACTGGCCGAAACAGTTCAAACCTCACTTTCTGATCCAGAGTCTTTTGGACGACTTTGGTGAGGCCATCGATGCACAAGGTTTGTGATATTTCATAATGGGACTATTACACCAATGAATTCAACTGAATATAAATTAACATCAACATTGTAAGAACAGGAGTTTCCCAGTTTTGATAGCCTTTAATGACAAAAAATACTATCATCACTGTGTTTAACCGTACACCGGAACTAGCAATGTGTACGGCGGAGAAATGTTTCTAGCGAGGAGCGTGATCGCAAACGGGATGACTTAAAAAGCAATCATCGCCGTTTCATCAACTTTTTCTATGTTATTATCATGTCAATAGCTTTCCGATACATAACTATTTAATGTCATATCTTGTTCATAGTCAGAGATAGCAAATATGTTACTAACAACAGCATTACTCGCAACTGTCATTGTTACTGTCCCTTGGATACAGAATGACAAACCCATACATTTTACTAAGTAAATTTACCACATGATGTTAATTATTTGAAAGTAAAATATTACCTAACTTTCAATTTCGGCTCCTCGCTAGCAACATTTCTCTGCCGTACACCTCGCTAGTACGGTTATGATCAAGGTTAAAACAACCGACATCAGGTAAAAATGTTTGAGGTCCAAATCCAATCAGATGCTTGGAACTCTGTCCAACAAGAAATGTTCGAACTGTTAGGATTAGGTCAAGATGACATGTTAATGAAAAAAGAACTGGCTGATCCCTTTGAATCGGACAATCTAGTTAATACAAGGTGTTAGAATATGTCAATCTAGTTAAAACTAGCTGTAATGTTTATGTCCAATAAGTCATACATTAAATCGTTGATATTTATGTTCATTATGTGTAAAATGCAATATAAATCCTAACGAAGCACAATTAAAAGAGATCAGCCAGTTCTTTTTCCATTGGTTGATTGACACGGATCAGGTGGGTTAATAGCTAAATATAACGTGAGGACTTAGGGGCGTAAACATTACAGCTAGTTTTAACTAGATTGGTATACAACCGTTACACTACTCTCATTTTATCTGGAAGATGAGTGTACCATCTGTAATTATGCGACCAACTTTCAAATTCCGGAAGACATATATTCATTCTATTCATACAGAAAATAAGACGAGTTGTATTTTATATCAGAGACAACCTTAGTGTAGATGTCTTACCATATGTGTCCTCTTATTTCTTACAGGTGCTTTAAATATCTCTAAGAAAGAAAATGAACTTTCCCAAGAAAGTAAGTGTAAGGAGCACAATGCTGCTATTGAATTCTGTTGCAAGGACTGCAATAAAGCAATATGCGCCAAATGTGGTCTGTTGTTCCACAAGAAATGTAAAACTGTCCCACTCGAGTCCATGGTTCACGAGATGAAATCGACAGGAATGATGGCGATGGCAAGGATCAGATCAACATTAGATGATTTGAAGGGCAATCTTCATTCGTTTGAATCGAATATTAAGAAAACACACGAAATCAAAACTGCGATGGAGTTAAAAATAGGAGACATTTCCCAGCAAGCAATAGACGCGATTGAAGAAAAAGCTGAGATGCTGCAAAATGAACTGGAGAAGACAGCAAAGAGGACTGTTGAACAGCTCAAGGAGAAGGTTGTGATTACTGAAAGTAGAATCCAGAAGTATGAGTCAGATTTGGAACACATGAATAAGGCTTTTGAATCAGGCAGTGGACTAGACTTGTATAAACTGTATCAACGGTCCAAGGGACTTAAATGTGATGTTGATATCGTATCCCCCGTTCTTTCAATGCATGTCGTGAACGAGCTTAAGATTTCTGAGTTTAAGGATAGTTTTGAACTTTGCGCCTTGAAAGAGGTTCAGGAAGAACTTGGAGAGCCGGTCCTGGTGGAAACAATCGATACAAGATCTAAGGATGACTTATACCAGGATATATTTGATGTAACTGTCTTGCGTTTTGATGAAAAGGCGGCTATCGTAATAACTGACTGTTATATTAACTCTGTGACAGTCATATTAAACAGAAATGGGTTGCAAGAAATGTGGAAACTGCGTTTTCAAGAAAAACCTTTGTCATTGAGTAAATTAAACGAGAGGCAGGTTGTGGTATGCTTCCAGAAAAAGAAGGAATTTGCATTGGTCAATGTGTTCCCCAAAGTCAATATTCAAACAAAACACACCACACTTAAGCTGTACAGATGTCTGACTGTGCTTGGACCAAAGAGACTAATAGGAGCCTGTGAAGATCCTCCGAGTGTCGATATCATCGATCTGTCAGGGAATATCATCCAGAATGTCTGTACTGCTAAGACTGGCCTGTCTACAATCATGAGGGAACCTTGGTTTATCTCTAGCACCAGCAATGGAAACATCGTCCTCACAGACGCAAACAGTCAGTTCGGAGTTACCACCCTTGATAGAGATGGCAAAGTTTTGTTCAAGAAGAAGATTGGTCAGAAGGATGGTACTTCTGGAATCACACCAGGACAGCTTCAGGGAGTCGTAGTTGCCGATCTGTTTAACTACAGAGTCCTGGAACTGACTGAGACGGGAGAGATCAACCGAGAGCTGCTGACTCTTTCAGATGGTCTGCAGAGTCCGTATGGGGTCTGTATGCACCAGGGAAGACTCTATGTGGCGGAAGGGGAACATGGCGTTAAAGTGTTTAGATTCAAGGCTGAACAGTAGAAACAAGATAAGGAGAACATGTATGATGAGTTTACCATTGAGGCATCCTGCTACATCAGAGTATATGTCTCCGCTGATGTAGCAGGATGACCATCGAGTATGCTTGAATGCTTAAATTGATGAGGACATTCAACTTACAACCAATGTCTCAACAATGACTGACCTGATGTTTCATATAGAGGAAAATTTTGTTATCTGTTTTCGTCGTTTTATAACTGCGTACAATTTTTTTTGTTTGAAATGACATTTTGTAGTATCAATAACGTCAGTTATACTGTCATGGGAACTTAGTACAATGATTATGCATCTAAAAAATTCTATGTAATGAGGAGTCTCAACCTGCCTTTATCTAAACATCCATCTGTGTGTCCATTTGTCTTTCCATGTATCCATTCGTCTTTCCATGTATCCACTTTGTATCTATTAGTCTTTCCATGTACCCATCCATGTATCCATTCGTCTTTCCATGTATCCACTTTGTAGCTATTAGTCTTTCCATGTACCCATCCTTGAATCCATTCGTCTTTCCATGTATCCATCCATGTATCCATTTGTCTTTCCATGTATCCATCCATGTATCGATGTACCGTCAATCCATGTACACATCAATCAATATCTCCATCCGTCTATACATCCGTCTCCTCAATTACTGATTAATTTTCTCAATCAAAGAGGACAATTTTGTTATCTGTTTCAATTCAAAGCATTTTTTTTTCCAGTTTTCTGACATCACCTTATATTTCCCATAAATACGTGCTGCTGCCCCTTTAAAGCATAAATGTATTCCAATTTGATATTCAAGACATTTAACCAAATGAATGAGTTAGAAGCATCTTACTCTGAATAAAAAGTTGAAGAAAGTCTGTTCTTATGTATATCATTTGGATATGCCCGTAAAGACTCGAGTTGATTATCTACACAACAACTGACAGACATGCAACTTGTCTAGACAATAGGGTACGTAGTAAATAATAACCCGGTACCGAGGGGTTATGGAAAATAACCTCGCTGGGGGTTATTTCTATAAGCCAAGACGAACGGGTTATTATTTGACTTACACTCCCGCGGAAGACTCCTGCAATGGTTTCAACATAATTTGTTGATATACTGTTAATTTTAAATGTTTGACTTATATCATTCGCGGGTTTATCACGTCTTGATAAGAAAAAATATCTAAAATACCCTCAGATTAGGGTTTTAGAAATAAAAGCTTGATTTTTTAGTATAAAAACTATTTTATTACTGTGTTTCAACTAAATTGGTTTACGTAGTAAATAATGACCCGGTACCGAGGGGTTATGGAAAATAACCTCGCGAGGGCGTAGCCCGAGCAGAGGTTATTTCCATAACCCGAGGCAAACGGGTCATTATTTGACTTACACTCCCGCGGAAGACTCCTGCAATAGTTTCAACTTAATTTGTTGAAAAACAATTAATTTAAAAACGTTTTACTGATATCATTCGCGAGTTTATCATTTCTTGATAAGAAAAAATGTTTAAATTACCCCTATATTAGGGTTTTAGAAATAAACGCTTGATTTCTTACAATAAAAACTATTTTATTAGGGTGTTTCAACTAAATTGGTTTACATACAAATAATTGAAAAACGTTTTAGTGATCCATTTTGCAGGTTTGATATGTCTTGATAAGAATACTATTTTAGACTACTTACAATACCCCCTGCTAAGGGTTTTAGAACTAAAAACTTGATTCCTTACATTAAAAACTATTTTATTGCAATATTAATATATATCTATAGGGGAAATAAAAAACCAAACATGACGCACACAAAATTACATCAACTGGCATGGATCCACGGTAGCTCAACAGGTACGAGCGCTGCTTGACAACAGAGAGGTCCCTGTTTCGAATCCCACTTTCGATGTTCATAAATCTTAACTTTCTTGTTTGATTAAAAATCAAAATTTACAAGTCCAATTGTTTGCAATTGTTTACAATCTTATAACCGACCAAGGTGGTTATGAGATAACCAACCTACGCGGATGGAGCTCACGACATTTAGAAACCTATCGGGGATTTCGTCTATTGTTTTGGAGGTCTCTTGTATTCGCGTAATAACCTCTAAGGAGGGTTTACATTGGGAAGTCAGGGCATTATATTCACATGGAACACCTACTCGGGGGGTTGGAAGGTTTTTATATTCATATGTAACACCTACTCGGGGGTTGAAAGGTTTTTATATTTCAAAGTCAAAGGGTTTTCTTTTCCTATGTGTAACCTAACCCCTAAGTCCACATTATCTTGAAAAAACTTACAATGCTTCCGATGTGCGGGATTCGAACCCTCAACCCTCTGAACCGTAAGCTAGCACTATAACCACTACTCTAACGGGCCAGTTAGAAGTGAAGGTTATGTTAAACAATCTATTGATTAAAGATCAGATTTCGGTACAAAAAATCGGCCCTAAAGCATTAGGAAATCCAATTGCACTTTAATTCCAATTTTAAATGCATACAAACATTCAAAATGGATATTAACAGTGTTACACCTTTTCATTTGTGATAAATTTAAAGGATCCAAATACGGTGTCAACCACGTGACTTGTCGATTGTCATTTGTAAAACCTTACACCTCGAATAATGCTTTGCACGTGCAGTATGTGCTATGTCAATATCAAAAAGTCGTCTGAACACAATGTTTTTTTTGAAGGAAATTCATTTTAATCTTTTATATTCAGAATTGAAGCGACAGTATAAAGTAATGTAATCCAATAATAAATGTTAAAATTAACCGACGAACATGAATCCTTGATATTTGGTTTTTTTTCTCAATTTTTGTGATCAGTCTGAAAATATGATTACAAATACTACAATATGGACAAAGGATTACGGGTTGTTAATAACGGCATCTAAGTTAGTTAAAACACTCGAACTCGGTTATGCTTGGGTTTTCAAAACCTTCGGAAAGAAAGCCTCGCGGGAAGTAAGACCTCAAGCTTCGCTTTCGGTCTTACTTTCCGCTCAGCTTTCTTTCCTCAGGTTTTGAAATCCCAAGCATAACCTCGTTCTCGTGTTTTAACCCTAACATAACATTCAACTAAAATAAGGGCAATAACTTCCCAAGGGGTGTAAGGGGTAAACACCTGGAAGAAGGTAGTTATGGGTTAAAACCAATTGCAAAAAGAAGGGATATAACCGCCCAAGGGGTGTAAATACAAATAATTGAAAAACTTTTTAGTGATCCATGTGCGGGTTTGATATATCTTGATAGGAATACTATTTTAGACTTCTTACAATACCCCTCTGCTTATGGTTTTAGAACTAAAAACTTGATATCTGACATTAAACACTATTTAATTGCAATATTAATATATAATTATAGGGGGGAATAAAAAACCAAACATGACCGCTTTTTTTTTTACATCTACTTGCATGGACCCTCGGTAGCTCAACAGCTAAGAGCGCTGCTTGACAACATAGAAGTCCCTGGTTCGAATCCCACTGTCGTTGTTCATAAATCTTAACTTTCTTGTTTGATTAAAAATCCAAATTTTACAAGTCCAAATGTATGCGATTGTTTACAATCTTAAAACCGACCTAGGTGGTTATGAGATTACCAACCTATGCGGATGGAGCTCACGGCATATAACATTCAACTAAAATAGGTTATCAGTTATGTTCACGTTATAGGTAATGTCAATATTATTATAACTAAAGTACTCACGGAAATAGAAATAAAATGGTTTTTGGCGTTTATTTTTTTATTATTCGACTAATGTAAGTAATTCTTACAGATGTTCAAATAACCAAGATTTTCCCAACTAGGCCTTATGAAATCATTGCTAAAATATACTTTAAATTGCCTTTGTTCAGGTAAAACTGCCCAAAATTTGCATATTACCAATACATTTCGAAACATGCTATAGCTTACGTCACTCTCAGCAATGTGTGTGACAACAAACCGGCAACGCTCTTTTCACTTGAACTTGCAGTTGCACGTGCGTTGCCACAGCAACTCTGCAATTAACAGCTAAAGTTATGAATGAACTCGTAAGAATAGTAGTTTGTAACACGCGTTTATGTTTATAAATTTAAAGGAAACCACTGGGTTTTTTTTTCAATTATTTTAAGAACTTTTAAATCTTATAAGATATGAATAGTAGAGGTCATAAGAAATAAAAATATAGTCGCAAGCGACGACAAACGGATTCAGCGCTGTATGGTGTTAAATGTAATGCACAAACGTAATGATTTCAGTCAAAAGCTTATGGGTTATAATCTTTTGTTGATGATTAACGCAATTTGCAAACAAACAGTTATCAAATGCATTTAAAACGCATGCAGGGTTGACAGTATTCAGAGGTCCGTAACTCAATGTAAATGTAGTAACTGAATTTATTGTTAATTTTTAAAAGATTTTGTATTCTTTTGGCTTTCTAATGATATATGGAACAATGATTTGTCGTCTATCACTGATGACTAACAACTTTTTTAACATACCTGTATCCTATGCATTCAAAACGAAAGCAGAATTGACAATATTCAAAGGGCCGTCACTCAATGTAAAACAAATATAGAAATTTACTGTCAAATTTAAAAAAAATCTATAGACTTTTGGCTTTCATTTGATGTATAGAACAAAGCGTTATCGTATGCTGTTTATTCGCTACAATATTTCAAACATACCCACCAAAACACCACATGTCCAAAATGCAAAGTTTGACCTCTGACCCTAACCGGAAATGACTGTTCGCGAGCGATTTTATTCTTTTATCTTAAAGGGCTTGCCAATGTCTAACTCTCATGCAAAAATCATAAAATTCTATGGTCTGGTTTTTTAGTTATCTGCCCTTGAAGTTTGCGATTTTTAGATTTTGGTCAACTTTGAAAAATCACAGCAAGAAAAGTATTAACGTTAGGACTTTGTAGAAGTCAAATTATGGTCTACAATGCTTCAGCTACATTGAGTATAAATTTCAGATCTCTAGTGGAAGTATCTTCAGAGAAGAAGATTTTCAAAGGTGGGTGGGGTCGGCAATGATCAAAAATGCACTAAATCCAAGATGGCGGCCAAACCACGTGACCTACGAATTTTCCATGATTTCGTTTTTTGCAGCATTTTTGATTGCGCACATTTTTAAAAAAAAATTAGGTCTCTAAATGCATTTTGAAAAAAAAATCAATGTTAAATTTTCGATTTTGGAATCGAACTGGACCTTTAATGTATGGGCCGAATTGTCCCAAAAGCTTATTGTCGCCTTTCCTCAACAAGGTCTACCAGCCTGTGAAATTTGGCTTCGATAGCATCAGCCGTTTGGTCTGAATCCTGTTCACAAAAATCGTGGAATAATAATAAAAAAAAGAAACACGCCAATAACAATAAGGATTCAGCCTTATGGCTGAATCCTTAATTATTGTACATTAAACAATGTATTTATGGGACGGTACTGAGATTACAGATCATTTACATACTATAGCTTGTATCAGAAACATACATTTCGACTTCGAAATAATTTTGAGGCATGAAAATGACACGTTTTTCTCTCCTGTAGATGCATATATTTCGGGGGATTTTACAAAAACTGTCTGAAACAAAAGTTGGGAAAAACCACTGTGAATGAATATTTAGGATACAAATATCCAGGGCATTATCAATAATAAAGGATGTTTGCCCTCCTGATTTACCCGTGGGCCAGTGGCCCTTATAGAATATTTGAGAAACTTTACCATCAGCACAAACATATTCTGAGAATATCTAAGTTGGTTATATAATAAGCAATGAAATATAGGGTTGTTAAGTGAAAATATAATCCATATTTTAAGAAAAGAAGTAAAAAGTCATAGTTTCACTGCAGTGAAAATATAATCCATATTTTCAATGCAGTGAGAAAAGAAGGACCGAACCTATTACCTCCCTTTACACACGATTTGAGGCCTCGCGTCACGGCGTTGGTTAGGATTGAAGAAAAACGACTCTTTATGATGTTTTCGTAGTAACTGTTTTCATTTTGCAGTGCCAATGTATCCTTCGATATGAAAAAAGCCACCCGAGGTTCATATCTTGTTGCTGTAGTTAATAAGTGTTCATTTTATCGCAAAATAAATTACGAAGCGAGCGATCTATCACACTGAAATAGCGCTTCACTCATTGTATCAGTTCGCGTCAAAACTGACTTTCCAAAATAAATAAATAGCCTTTGTTTCACCTTATTATAACCAAAAATATATTGTGGATCTGATATCAATTAACATTCACACATTAAACATATTTCAAAAAACTATTTCCGATTAAATATCGAGTTATTTCTATCGAACCTTTTTTACTAGAAAGGATAATGGAGTTGTTAGACTGTCATTCATCACAAGATCAAAACTTTGCCTTCCGATGTCTCACAGCACTGTTTTATGATCTTAAAATTGAATGATAAATAGACTAATTCATTATTTTTGCTGAATACCATTTCTATCTCATCTTGTGAAGTGAGAAAGTGTCATTTTCACTCTCGATAAGATAGAAATTATATTCGGCAAAACAATGAAATAGTCTTTCTTTTATGAATATATAACAATGAAGCTGTACAGAAGTCTGATAGAGAATGTCGCCCAAAACATTTGCCTGTGACAATCCTCCGAGGGTCAATGGTTCGCTAGCAGGAGCCTGTGACGGTCCACCGAGGGTCGATGGTTCGCTAGCAGGAGCCTGTGACGGTCCACCGAGGGTCGATGGTTCGCTAGCAGGAGCCTGTGACGATCCTTTGAGGGTCGGTGGTATGCTAGCAGGAGCCTGTGACGATCCTTTGAGGGTCGGTGGTATGCTAGCAGGAGCCTGTGACGATCCTCCAAGAGTCGATGGTAGGCTGGCAGGATATTATCTTGTGACGATCCTCAAAGGGGCGATGGTAGGCTAGCAGGAAATTATCCTGTGACGATCCTCCGAAGGTTGATGGTAGGCTCGCAGGAAATTATCCTGTGACGATCCTCCGAGGGTCGATGGTTTGTTAGCAGGGGCCTGTGCAATCTTTCGAGAGTCATTGGTAGACTAGCAGGAACCTGTGACGATCTTCCGAGGGTCCATGTTAGGTTGGCAGGAGCCTGTGATGATCATCCTAGGGTCGATGGTAGGCTAATAGCAGCCCGTAAAAATCCTCATAGGGTCGATTCCAGGTTATCCTGTGAAATCCTTAAAGGGTCATTGGTAGGCTAGCAGGAGCCTGTGGCGATCCTCCAAGAGTCGATGGTAGGCTAGCAGGACATTATTCTGTGACGATCCTCCGAGGGTCGATGGTAGGCTAGCAGGAAATTATCCTGTGACGATCCTCCGAGGGTTGATGGTAGGCTCGCAGGAAATTATCCTGTGACGATCCTCCAAGGGTCGATGGTTTGTTAGCAGGGGCCTGTGCAATCTTTCGAGAGTCATTGGTAGACTAGCAGGAACCTGTGACGATCTTCCGAGGGTCCATGTTAGGTTGGCAGAAGCCTGTGATGATCATCCGAGGGTCGATGGTAGGCTTACAGCAGCCCGTAAAAATCCTCATAGGGTCGATGCCACGTTATCCTGTGAAATCCTTAAAGGGTCATTGGTAGGCTAGCAGGAGCCTGTGGCGATCCTCCAAGAGTCGATGGTAGGCTAGCAGGACATTATCCTGTGACGATGCTCCGAGGGTCGATGGTAGGCTAGCAGGACATTATCATGTGACGATCCTCCGAGGGTCGATGGTAGGCTAGCAGGATATTATCCTGTGACGATCCTCCGAGGGTTGATGGTAGGCTCGCAGGAAATTATCCTGTGACGATCCTCCAAGGGTCGATGGTTTGTTAGCAGGGGCCTGTGCAATCTTTCGAGAGTCATTGGTAGACTAGCAGGAACCTGTGACGATCTTCCGAGGGTCCATGTTAGGTTGGCAGAAGCCTGTGATGATCATCCGAGGGTCGATGGTAGGCTTACAGCAGCCCGTAAAAATCCTCATAGGGTCGATGCCACGTTATCCTGTGAAATCCTTAAAGGGTCATTGGTAGGCTAGCAGGAGCCTGTGGCGATCCTCCAAGAGTCGATGGTAGGCTAGCAGGACATTATCCTGTGACGATGCTCCGAGGGTCGATGGTAGGCTAGCAGGACATTATCATGTGACGATCCTCCGAGGGTCGATGGTAGGCTAGCAGGACATTATCCTGTGACGATCCTCCGAGGGTCGATGGTAGGCTAGCAGGACATTATCCTGTGACGATCCTCCGAGGGTCGATGGTAGGCTAGCAGGACATTATCATGTGACGATCCTCCGAGGGTTGATGGTAGGCTAGCAGGACATTATCATGTGACGATCCTCCGAGGGTCGATGGTAGGTTAGCAGGAGTCTGTCAAGATCCTAAGGGGGTCGATATCATCGATCTGTCAGAGAATGTCCTACAGAACATCTGTACTAATGAAACCAGTCTGTGAAGATTATGAAGGAATCCCATATGTACCCATATGTACTGACCCTATCAGATGGTCTTCCGAGACGGGAAGGGTTTGTATGCACTTCGGAATACTTTATAAATTTCCTTTTGCACAAAAGAATCAATTCCACAAACATTAATATTCATTATCCACATATATTTCCATCAAATATGACCTTTCAAATAATTTCTTTCAGAAAAGATCCGTTGGCATTATTTGTAACTAATAAAAGCCATCGTAAAATATCATTCACAAGAATCCCATCAAACGTTTGAATCTCGTAATCTCCATAGTCAGAAGAAATTATAAAGATTCAAATAAAGTGAGTTAAGGTCATTTTTGTGAGAACACCTTTAATTCATCGTGTAAGGAAAAGGAATCGCATGGCTGAACTACATTATGTATTTTATTTATTACTGCTTCATCTACTTTAAATACATTGTCGTTCAATTGGTACAAAAACATTAATTTTCACATCACCTTATATTCCCCCTAAAAACGTGCTACTGCCCCTTCACTAATATTTAATCCTCTTCAGATCAGGACTTTTGCTACAGACTTTTTACTGATATTTCTATATTTGTTGATTTTTTCATGTTAAAAAATAAATGAAAATATTTGGAAATATTAAAAATTCATCCCTTGCATCCCTTTCGTCTGTATGTAAAGGGCAGAAACATTTTATTTTGTCTGATATATAATCCTCTTAAGATAAGGACTTGATGTGCATTAGGTAAGAAACAGAACTTATTTAAACGTCATATTTCATCAAGTCAACTCTGAATGATTGGATAATGTCAAGGGGTTTTATGACTATTTTACAATATCTAGGCTTCTTAATATCAGTTCCAATATGTAACTAATGTAAGTAAAGAACAGAGCTATATCATCATACTTCATCTCGTGTCAATTCCGCACGAATTGATAACGTCAACATGTTTTATGACTCTTTTACAATATCTACATGTAGGCTCCATAATAGCAGGTCCTTTTGCATGTAATTTAAGAGCAGAACTATAGCATCATATTTCATTCCATGTCGACTCTGCGCTCTGTCATGTAATCTTTTGATATGACTGAGCACGTGATCAAATGTCTAATCCACAATGAGAAGCAGCTTCTTCAGATGTTTTACAGTCACAATCCTCGAAAACCCAGCGCTTTCGTTCCGATAAATCTACACAACAAGCCCTGGAAAACATTAACGCAGCTTTACCCCAAACCCAATTACCTCCCTTTGCAATGACTCAGCTAAAGGCTTGCTTTTTAACAAACAATGGGATCACTTCTAAAACCAGTTTTGTGTCTCTCACTATGTCTTTCTTTCCGTGATTTCCCTCATCCTTTCGATCCCTTTCTCCCTGATCTGACTACTCTTTTTTGGGTGGCAACATCCATGTGTTAAATAGCTGAAAAATTGCTGACAACACGTTAAATCCCCAACTCACTCACTCACTTGATGTCGCGAACGGTCGAGTTGTTTACACACTTGGTGTCTGAGTTTTGTTTCTGATTGGATAACATGTACTTAAAGGGAGGTAATTTGGTTTGAGATAAACCTCGGTCAAGTTTTCCAGGGCTTGTAGTGTAGATTTATCGGAACTAAAGCACTGGGTTATCGAGGATGTATAGTTAGAGCAGATAGGAAACTCCAATAGCATTTTACTTATTTGTTATTGAGATATAAATTTCGTGTACCTAATCAAAATTGGTATGTATCACATTTCGGACATATGAGGAATCCAACATGAACTTACTTATTATGTAATGTATATTTCAGAAGCAGCTGTTGTTTGAGAAAAAAACTAATTGGAAGATAAGAGTAAAATTTATTGTGATGTACAAACACATTGCTTGTTTTATATTGAGATATTGATAACAAGAATGAGGGAGAATCAAATTATGAGAAAATAAATACGAGGAACGACCATAAAGTCAGGATTTAAAATAAGAGGCAGAGTTTGGGCTGTACTTATTTGAAGTTGGAGAAACTGCTGTGAATGTGTAAGAACGATCTCCACTTTGCATGACAGTTGAAGTTTTACATGGTATAACATCAACTGTTCCTCAAGGTCTAAGCTGCAAGGTTTTTACAGGTACCCTTTTAATTTCTTAAATTGGTTAAACAGCTAAACAAGAAAGTAATTATTTTTGTTGGAACAGTGAGGGTGAACACACTGAGAGGATATCAGCCATATAATAGTCCCAAGAAATAAGGTTGTAGAACAATTGATCCAAAAGGGGAGCTAAACACAGTTGTTTGCATCGACGTCGTATGAAACCATCCTAACGATCTTCTCTGTGCGAGAAGGGTAGTGTTTTGACAGGAAAGAGAAAAAGAATATTATGGTCACTTGTCCAAAGATTATGCAGTAATACATCAAATAGATCACATAGATTCCCAGACATTGACCTACCTGCAGTCAAATCAAGAAAGTGGTACAAATAATAGAGCTGAAGCCCCCAAAGGGCCGAAGCCTTTTTTTCAAGGATTGCGAGTTACCTGACTTAGATAACACGCAACTAAATACTTATTCAACTACATACCTTAAAAACGTTATAAATATGAACTATCAGGTGAAAACCTTGTAGTAAAATAATGGTGAGAGAGAATAATAGGCTGACGTCACAAGTGTTATGTAGATTGTAATTTCGTATCAAGGAAGAGAAGAAGAAAATAACTTTATTGAACTTGAACTAAAGAGCTCCTCGGATATAGGATGTGGCAGACATGATTTACATATTTATAATCTGTGGACAAAAGGTTTATTGAGTATGGACATTATATATTGACTTTATTCTTAAACCGTTTGAAAATAGACCATCAGTCATTCTTTAGCATCATCCCACACAGCCAGACACGGTTTCCTACCCGCTGAAGTTCTCTTAGATCAAGCCGCCCACATCCCAGAATAGTCTACCAAACGTGTACGGTGCAAGAACTTGTACTGCACATGCATCAGATTTGCAATATGCTTTATTATGCACAAAATATGCATGTTTTGTCAAAGAGATGAACTGTTTTGTACAGTTCCGCCTATGCATATAGACGCCATGTAATTAATCTGAAGTGTCATTTCTCATGGTGGAAGCAGCCACAGTGTGTTTTAAGACTATTTCGAGTTAATCAAAGAACCTGATTCTGTTTCTGTTTCAGGATTCATTTTCATTGTTTGAACTGATCGTATTGTTCCGTTATGTCCTTTACATTTAAAGCTGTTTCAACATATTGCTCAGAGTCTCAGGAATGAAGACAATCAATGTTATACTTTTTAGGAAATATGGAAAGATAAACAGCATTCATATTTTAGTGATGCAGTGTGTTATATATAATAAGTGTTTGGTATCGCACGCTCAGTCCCGATATATATCACAGGTGATAATGTCATGTCATTAATTGGGCTAATGTGTGTGAGAGAGCAGGTGATTTATCGGGAAACGATTGATCAATTGATGATTGAATGATATGTGATTGATAACTGACTGTTGAATGATTGATGAGTGTGTGATGGATTGATAAATGAATGTTGAATTATTAACAACGATTGATAACTTATTGACGATTCATTGATGGATGAGTGATTGATGTTAGTTTAGGTGTTAAATGATTGATAAGTGATTGGTTAATGATAATATTTAAGTGTTGAATGATTGACGATTATAGATGATTATTAAATGATTGTTTTATTGTTCGATGATTTGTGATTGTCGATTGGTTAATCGTGCATTGATGATTATTGGTTAAAATCAATGTGGTGGCACGTGGTCCTGTGCAATTCTCAGTCGACCGCTATCAGAATAGTTCAGCAACAACGGGCGCAGCTCGCTGGATGGGTGATTAACCCGTTGCTGGATAAACTGAGAGTTTGAAGGGTTGATTTCTTGCCCAACACTGAGACATGAGTTAAGAAACTTGTGGTGTCACCCTGGGTAAGTGACTTTGTTCGAAGCGTGCGCCTGTCCACCAAGCAGTAATTGGGTACCTGGTATGATACGATGGTAGCCTGAATTTGAACCTCGAGCGCCTGACAGGCGAACGGTTGTATTCTCCTTAGGGAGTGCTCTGTACTCGTTGACCAGGGGTAATATGTCACTCAGCGCTTTGAGCATGCAATATGCGCTATATAAATGGACTAGTATTTATTATTTTTCAAAAATTAGAGATTAATAATTGATTGATGAATCGTTTAATTACCCATACGTGAATGATGAATTGTTGATGATTTACGACTGATGAATGAACAATGATGAAAATGATGATGCAGTTGGTGGTATCATGATATCATGATAAATGCATTGTGACCTTGAACTAAATGGGAAGCAATTTCCAAATTTGTAAGTATAATCTTCTTTGAATAGTTAGTCATTTTCCAGATCCCCCTCTCCCCCCAGGTTTGGAACCGAAGCTGCTCAATATGCATTGAAATGATGTTTACCTCTTACCTTTTAAACTGTATACTAATAAACAACGGTCGTAAAGTAAGATTTATAAGAAAACCTACTTCCTATAACGGTTTACAATTTTATCATAGATGTATTTTATACTTAACGACGAATAGCATGTTCCATTTCAGGAGACATAAATCAATAGTAGGAGGCAGACAATAGCATTCCTTAAATACATTAGCATACACAAGGAGTGGTTCAACGGAAGAATACAAGTGCAGTTATCAATGACTGAAGTACCTTGTCAGCAAACTTTATAGCTTCCTGGTTGAGATATAGAACACGTATTGGTCGAATATGAATGTATCTGTTCTGCCTCAACGAGTACACTGAATGACAAGCAAATACATTGTTGGAGCGAATGTTGCTTGAAATCATTGTACTAGTGCCGAAAGGGTGAAGTTGTGAACTTGCATGTGAAGAAAAACTTACAATAGATAGGTGTAAGAACTAAGGTATGCATTTTATGCTTATCATATATCACACGCTTGAAATCAATCCTTAGAAACGAACTTTAAAAAGGGATTGATCACGTGATCTTAAGAGGAGCCACTCAAACAGACGCCATTATAAGGCAAAGGTAAGTGATAGTGATATCATGTACCCGTCCTTTTAACCGGGTTTTTATCTGTCTTATTTAACAGCCACTCCGGGAGTTGTAACAGCCACATAATCAGACTTTATCAATGGTGTTACTTGATGGATAGGTACAAATTGTTTATAGAAGTTACAGTGGCGTAGGAACGGTTTGAGGGGTGGGGGGCCCAAAAAAAATTTGTGAGAGCGGGGGGTTGCCTCTCTAAAAAAATATGACAAAGATAATATATGGATTGCTGAGTGGGGGGGGGGTCAAATTTTCATTTTGTTAGAGCGGGGGTTACTGTTATGACAATCATATATATTGGTTGCTGAGTGAGGGCGCCCAAATTTTTTTTATGAGAGCTGGGGCTTGCCTTTCGAAAAAATCAACAATGATATGTATGGATTGCTGATTTGGGGGGGAGGGGGGGGGGGGGGGGGGTGACGGCAAACTTTATTTTGTGTGAACGTGGGTTGCCTTTCCATAAAATAAAATATAAAAATCATATGGATTCCCGTGTGGGGACCCAAATTTGGTTGAATGATATGTGAATTTTATGGATAAATGATTGTTTAAGTGTTGAATGATTGATGATTATGTTGAATGATTGATGGTTTAGTGTTGAATGATTGATGATTTTATGTTGAATGATTGATGGTTTAGTGTTGAATGATTGATGGTTGAATTATTTACAATGATTGATGAATGATTGATTTATGATTGATTAGTCATTGATTGATTAGTCATAGTGAATGTTTGTTTGGGGCCCGTTTGTTTTAGTGTTGAAAGATCGATAAATGATAATCTTTAAGTGTTGAATGTTTGATTATAGAAGATAAATGATTGTTTAAGTGTTTGATAATTGGTAATTGTTTGATTGATCATGAATTGATAATGAATGATTGAAAATTGCTTGAGGAATTACAGATTTATGACTCATGGTCGTAGATGGATGATGGATTTCATGATGGAAGTAATTCATGGATGATTTGACTCAGATCGAGTGATTAATAATAACTGATGATAATGATAATTTTGTTGTTGGTATCGATGATATGATAATAATTGATCTTATAACCTTTAAATACATAGGAAGCATTCTCCAAATTCTGCAAGTTTATCTCCATCATTTCTTCATAAACTCCTTTGGTCTCAGAATCTCAAATAAGCTCAAATGTCAATTTTACTCTGTGAATGGGTCAAAAATGTTTTAATAGCTTAAATATTCATAACATCTTTGATATACTCAGATATTTTCAGTCACTTTGTTACATGGTCTTTGTTCTCATCATTTTAATGGCTTTGAGTTTTTAAATTTGGCCTAAATATCACACTTGAAAACGTGAATGTTGAATGTGAAACAAAAATCTCAAATGATCAAATACATCTCCCAGGTAAGAATAGAAAAGTATTGCCATAGCTCTGTACCTCATCTGGCTTTTTGGAGCTATTTTCTAGCCTTTATAGGTAATCATTCAAAAGACAACAGGGTCACAATATCTTTGAAAATAATTTTCCTTACAACATGGAATTCATTTTAAAGGATGGCATTTTGTTCTGAAAATAGATATGATAAACCTTTAAAGCTTCAATTGGCATTGTCCTTATTAGGGGCAACTAATTCACCAGGTCCCAATTTTTAATCAATTTTTTGAAAGTAGTCTGTATACAACAAATCAGCTTTATATGCCTTTTAAATAAGATAGAAATAGATTTAGATTTCAAGGGCGTGGCCCTAGTGAAAAGATCTCACTTATGCACTTCAGCAGGTATTTAAAAGTCATGCAAGAGAAGTTATCAATGAATGTGTAATTAAAAGGAAGAAAAAATAATTCCTTTAAAAATATTGAAGGGTAATTCAAGTACATACATGTTTCAAATCTATACTTGTCCCCCGCCGCACGCAGTGCGAAGCGGGTGACATAGTATTCAGGTCCGTACGTCCGTACGTCCGTCCCGCTTCTTGTTAGCGCGATATCTAATGAACCGCTCAACCTGGAATCTTCAAACTTGGTACCAGTCATCGTCTGGGGAATACGCAGACCTGAACAGTTTTCGGTGACCTTGACCTCATTTTCAAGGTCACGGCAACACTTTCGTCAGTTTTGAAAATGTTGTAAGCACGATATCTAATGAACCGCTCAACTAGAATCTTCAAACTTCGTTCTGGTATTCATCTGGGATATACGCAGACCTGAAAATTTGTTGGTGACCTTGACCTTATTTTCAAGGTCACGGCGAGACTTTGACCAGTTTTGAAATGATGTAAGCGCCAAACCTCATGAACCCTTCAACCTAGAGTCTTCAAACTTGGTTCCAGTTTTCATCTGGATAATACGCAAGCACCAATCGATTTGGATGACCTTGACATCATTTTGATCATTTTTTAAAAATGTTTTTGGCGCGATATCTCGTGAACCATTGCATTAAGTATCTTCAAATTGGTACCAATCATTTGGATAATGCGCATGCACCAATCAGTACTAATCTTTATTTTGAATATGCAAACGCCAATCAATTTGGGTGACCTTTCATGTCAAAGATGCTGAAAACGGTTTGTGGTAAAGTTGAATCTGAACTTTTAATATTGTACTGATCATATGGCCCAGACCCTGAGTTTACACTCCGGGCCGTCTCAGTATTTAATACATTATCATAAGAATAATAACAATTGAATGAAATATTCTTAATTGCGGCGGGGGACATGGTCACGCTTGTGACAATTACTTGGTCAAATTATATCCGATATATAAAATACAGACAAACTGACAGGTAGGCAGGCAGACAAACAGATACATTTTGTTATTTGCCATAATGTTCATGAATGACCAGTATGATAGGTATGTTGCATAAACAAATTCCTCTCCTGCGAAAGCCATTATATTTTTAAGGGTGGCAATGTAGTGAGTAAATGAATAGTTCAAAGTAACTTTCCTACAAAGATGAAACACACATATTTCAATGATGTTTAAGATCAAATGTTTTTTTAGGAAGAGTGTTTAAAGTATTTAGAGGACATCCCTGCCCATATGTCCGTTTCAGTGGTGGTGGGTGATGGGGTAGGCCCTTCTACTTTCCCTGACCCCTGAGCTTTTATGCCCCACCCCCTAGGAAGGTTTGGGTAACATCTAAATACCCTCGCACAAAAAAAACTAAACCCTTTCCCATTGGCAAGTCTAATTACAGGGTAGATCCCTAAAATGATAAAATGTTGGGGGAGGGGGGTTCCCTTTTCTCCTATCCCAAATTAAATCCCCTCGCTCCCCCTCCCCCCTTTTCTTTAAAAAAATTGTCAACCAAAACTCTTACTGTTCAGGAGGGGGCCGGGTCCCCCCACTTTCAAAGGTGGGGGGGGCTCGTTCATCTCATTTTTCCTTCCCCCTAAAATACAGAGTTTAAGTGACTTTTTCTATATAAAAAAATACTTGAAAGGTGGGGGGGGGGGGGGGGGGTTAGGGCCCCCCCAGGTTCGGCTGGTGCCCCCCCCCCCCCCCCCTGTTCCTGCGCCTATGAGTTATCATTTTATGAATCCGAAGTATGAACACGAAGGTATGACGTCGGGATTTATAATTTTGAACTTTGTGTGAAGGTCATTTATCTATTCAAACTTGTGTGTCAACAGATGGATGCAGCACAGAAACTCAATAAAAACTTCCTGTCATGCGCAGTATGCATGGAGAAGTTCAAGGACCCATGTTCTCTGGGGTGCAGTCATACCTTCTGCAGAAGCTGTGTGGCATCATTTACCATGGCAAAACCACAGGCCATTGCTGCAAAGTCCATCATGTGTCCGACATGTAGGGAAATGACCAAGGTGCCACGCCCTGACCAGCAAATAGAAGACTGGCCAAAACAGTTCAAACCACACTTTCTGATCCAGAGTCTTTTGGACGACTTTGGTGAGGCCATCGATGCACAAGGTTTGTGATATTTGATATTCGGTGGATTACTTTCAATTGGAGCTATTTTATAGGGGCAGTAGCACGTCTTCAGGGGAACTATTAGGTTATGTCGGAGAAAATTCAAAAAAATTGTGCCAATTTAAATACAGTGTTTATGAACTTAATGAAGCAGTTATAAATTAAAACATATAATGCTCGTTTCCCTTTCTACACAATATGACTTAAAGGTATTCACTCAAAAATGGCTGCCAATGGGCTTTCTGTTAAGCTTTTTGCTTTGTTTTCTATGGAATATTGGTTTGTGTGATGAGATTTTTTGCCGCTATCACAATAATACAACAAGAAAAAAGTGAGCATGGCTCACATACCCCCGCATCCTGTCTGATTTCTTATACCTCTTTCCAAGCCCATTTGGGCGTATCTGTGGTCCTGTGCAAGAGTATCATCAGGTGAGAAAAAACACAATTTCATCTACCTAACTGTAAAAGTTCAGATAAAACGTTTCCTAATTGGAGCATCAGACTAGTCATTTTAACCAGGTTCAAACCCAAACCCAAGGGCGAATATGGCAACAGCTTTCAAACTCAATGAAAAGTATCATCAGGTGGATCCATTTCCAGTCAAATTGCATAATCAAGGGCCATAACTCTGTGAAATATTATATTTCGGGAATTTCTTTCAAACTCGATCAAGAGTATTATCAGGAGCACCAATAACCAAAATTTCATTTACCTAGGTGTTATAGTTTCTGAGAAAATCTGTCCCCATTGGACCGTTAGACCAGTAAATCCCCCAAGTCCAATTGCAGAAACAAGGGCCATAACTCTGTCAAAAATAAAATTTCGGAAATGGCTTTCGAACTCAATCAAGACAATCATCAGGAGCATCCTTTACAAAAATTATATTCATCTAGGTACAAAAGTTTCTGAGAGAACTTGTCCCCATTGAAGCACCAAGTCCGCTGTCTGTACCAAGTCAAATTGGAGATTCAAGGGTGATAACTCCGCAAAAATTAATTTTAAGGAATCGGCTTTCGAACTCGATCAAGAGTATCATCAGAAGCATCTATAACCAAAATTTTATTCATCTAGGTCCAATTGTTTCTGAGAAAATTAGTCCCAATTGAACCCTATTAAACTAAGTCCAAAAAGTGACGTTTCCATGGAAACGGCCAAAAATTTAAATTCCAGAATGCTACAGATGGTCAAGAATTGATGAGAATGACATGTTTAACAATTCTGCAAAGTTTGGTTGATGTAGACCAAGTAGTTTTGGAGATATGTGACCGGACGGAAGGACGGACGGAATGACCGTTATATACCCCCGCTTACTTAGCATTAAGCATTAGCATTAAGGTACAATATTCAGTGAAAATGTGAAAATTAGAAATTTTCAAAAACGTGCCACTTTCCCTTTCACACCTCGTTTGCAATAAAACATCACAGTTTAAAGTCATTGTGTCCATAAACTTTGGATGTCTAATGCACCTAGCACTCTCTGTGTAGTGAACAAATTGTACAAAGCACAAAGGATGCAGTAGTTAGTTAAAGGTTTAAGAGCTCCCTTTCGGAGCTTTGTACAATGTACATTGTCTGTCAAGAACTGCCGAAATACATTACAGTTTAGAATAAAGATTAAATAAAAATTCAATTCGGTATTGGGATTAGGAAGTTCGTGCAATAATTGTAACTTACCATGATGGAGTGAAATTCCTATATTTGTCTTGAGATTGAGTGTACCATCTGTTATTGTGCGATCAACTTACAAGTTCCCGAAAACATAAATCCATTGTATTCATACAGGGAATAAGCTATTAATATCAGTGGCAAACTTAAAGGGAAACATGTCTTTTGACTTATGTTCTTTTTCATTCTAACAGGTGGTACAACCCCAAAGGAAGAAAAGGAACTTTCCCAAGAAAGTAAGTGTGAAAAGCACAATGCTGCAATTGAATTCTGTTGCAAAGACTGCAATAAAGCAATATGCGCCAAATGTGGTCTGTTGTTCCACAAGAAATGCAATACTGTCCCACTCGAGTCCATGGTTGACGAGATGAGATCGACAGGAATGAAGGCGATGGCAAGGATTAGATCAACATTACATGATTTGAAAGGAAATGTTGAGTTGGTCGAATCAGATATCAAAAGGAGAAATGAAATGAAAGCTTTGTTGGAAATGAAAATAGGAAACATCAGCCAGCATGCCATTCAAATCATTCAACGAAAGGAAAAAATGCTACAAGATGAACTGGAAAAGACAACAAAGAGAACTGTTGAACAGCTCAAGGAGGAAGTCGTGATTACTGAGAGTAAGATGCAGATGTACGAGTCAGAATTGGAGCACATGACCAAAGCTTTTGAATCAGGCAGTGAACTGGACTTGTATCAACTGTATCAACTTACCAAGGGACTTAAATGTGATGTTGATATCGTATCCCCAGTTCTTTCAATGCATCTCGTGGACGAGCTTAAGATTTCTGAGTTTAAGGATAGTTTTGAACTTTGCACCTTGAAAGAGGTTCAGTACGAACTTGGAGAGCCGGTTCTGGTGCAAACAATCGATACAAGATCTAAGGATGACTTATACCAGGATATATTTGATGTGGTTGTCTTGAGTTTTGATGAAAAGGAGGCTATAGTAATAACTGACTGTTATATTAACTCTGTGACAGTCATATCAAACAGAGATGGGGTGCAACAAATGCGTTTTCAAGTAAAACCTTTGTCATTGAGTAAATTAAACGAGAAGCAGGTTGTGGTATGCTTTCAGACAAAGAAGGAATTTGCATTGGTCAATGTGTTCCCTGAACTCAATATTCAATCGAAACACACCACATTGAAGCTGTACAGGTGTCTGACTGTGCTGGGACCAAATAGACTAGCAGGAGCCTGTGAAGATCCTCCGAGTGTCGACATCATTGACCTATCAGGGACCGTCCTCCAGAATGTCTGTACTGCTAAGACTGGACTGTCTACAATAATGAGGGAACCTTGGTTTATATCCACCACCAACAATGGAAATATTGTCCTCACTGATGCAAACAGTCAGTTCGGAGTTACCGCTCTTGATAGAGATGGCAAAGTTTTGTTCAAGAAGAAGATTGGTCAGAAGGATGGCACTTCTGGAATCACACCAGGACAGCTGCAGGGAGTCGTAGTTGCCGATCTGTTTAACTACAGAGTCCTGGAACTGACTGAGACGGGAGAGATCAACCGAGAGCTGCTGACTCTTTCAGATGGTTTGCAGAGTCCGTATGGGGTCTGTATGCACAGAGGAAAACTCTATGTGGCGGACGGAGAACATGGCGTTAAAGTGTTTAGATTCAAGTCTGAACTAGCGAACAAAGTTGAGGTGAAAGAGACTTCAGTCTAAGTAAACCTAGCCTTACGGACACCGGCATCTGTATGAAAAGTAATTAATTTGGCACCGACTGTATAGAGTGTTAAGTGATGGATTGATGATACATTGTTAAAGTGTATAGATTCAAGGCTGAACGGGTGAAAAAAGTTTAAGAGGAAGAAATTGATGATGAGTATACAATTCAAGATGACTAAATAATTTATTGATGAGGACATTCTACTTAAAGCCAATGTCTGAACAATGACTGACTTGATGTTTCATATAGAGGATAATTCTTACTCGAGGGAGGGAGAGAGATGCCACAGTTGTAAGGAATTGACACCGGCATCTGTAAGAAAAGTAATTGTTTTCGCTTCGACTCAATAGAGTGATGGATAGATGATACATTGGTTGACGGGTAGACTGTTTATAACATGTATGTATGGTTGGATACATAGATAGATGAATAGTTGAATGAATGGATACATTGATGGAAAGGTGGTAATATGAATTGGTCGATTGTACATGGACAGACGGATGGATCGAGGATGCATTAATCGATGATTTATGGATGGATGGATACATGGAAAGACGGATGGATACATGGATGGATGGATGTATGGGTTGATGGATCCATGGATATACGGATATATACATTGATGGATGGGTACAAAGATACATGGGTGGATTGAAACATGGATGGATACATGGAAAGACGAATGGATACATAGATGAATACAGGAAAAGACGAATGGATACATAGATAGATACATGGAAAGATAGATGGATGCTCATCACAGCCTGCTAGCCTACCAATGACCATCAAAGTATTTTCACAGGCGACTGTTAGCCTACCGTCGACCCTCGGAGGATTGTCACAGGCAAGTTTTTTGGATTATCAGAGTTCTGTACACCTTCATTGAATTAATACAACAATGAAATAGTGTATTCATCATTTGATTTTAAGATCATAAAACAGTGCTTTGAGGCATCGGAAGGCAAAGTTTTGATCTTGTGATGAATGACGCACTGGCAACTCTTATTATCCCTTCTCGTAAAAAAAGGTTCGATAGAAATAACTCGATATTTAATGGGAAATAGTTTTTAAAAATATGTATAATGTGTGGATGTTAAATGATATCAGATCCACAATAATTTTTGTGTTATAACTAGGTGAAACAAAGGCTCCTTGTTTATTTTGGAAAGTCAGTTTTGACGCGAACTGATACGAGTGAAGGGCTATGTCGGTGTGATAGATCGCTAGCTTCGTAAATTTATTTTGTGATAAAATGAACAACAGAACAATGAACTACAGCAACATGATATGAACTTTGGGTGTTTTTTTTTATATCAAAGGATACACTGCAAAATGAAAACAGTTACATACCGAAAACATTGTAAAGAGTTGTTTTTCTTCAATCCTAACCAAAGCTGTGACGCCAGGCATGCGCTCGATGGATACATGGAAAGACGAATGAATACATGGATGGATACATGGAAAGACGAATGGATACATGGATGGATACACTGAAAGACGAATGGATACATGGATGGATACATGGAAAGACAAATGGATACATGGATGGATACAATGAAAGACAAATGGATTCATGGATGGATACATGGAAAGACGAATGAATACATGGATGGATACATGGAAAGACGAATGAATACATGGATGGATACATGGAAAGACGAATGTATACATGGATCGATACACTGAAAGACGAATGAATACATGGATGGATACACTGAAAGACGAATGAATACATGGATGGATACACTGAAAGACGAATGAATACATGGATGGATACACTGAAAGACGAATGAATACATGGATGGATACACGGAAAGACGAATGAATACATGGATTGATACATGGAAAGACGAATGAATACATGGATGGATACATGGAAAGACGAATGAATACATGTATGGATACATGGAAAGACGAATGGATACATAGATGGATGCTTAGATGAAGGCAGATTGAGTCTTCTCATTACATCGAACTTTATAGATGCATTATCTTGGTACTAAGTTCCTGTGACAACATAACTCACGTTATTGATATTATATGTCATTTCACACATACAGTTTTGTACGCAGTTATAATAAGAGAGAAACAGAAAATCCTCTAAATTGCTCTGTTGAAGTTTCTTGACCATCATATCAAGTTTTTCATTGCTGTGCATTAAAACATAAATGTATTCTAATTCAAATTCAAGACCTATAACCAAATAAATCCGTAAGCATAAACTATGAAGCATCGTTATTATAAGAATAAAAAGTTGAAGAAAATCTGTTGTTATGTATGTCATTAATGAATGCCTTAAGATTTAGGTTTAGTATAAACACAACAGCTGATAGACATAGAGGGTCGATGTTAAGCTAGCAGAAGCCTGTGATGATCCTCCAAGAGTCGATGGTAGGTTAGCAGGAGTCTGTGATTATCCTCCGAAGGTCGATGGTAGGTTAGCAGGAGCCTGTGATTATCCTCCGAAGGTCGATGGTAGGCTAGCAGGAACCTGTTAAGATCCTCAGATGGTCGATGGTAGGCTTGCACAAACTTTTAAAGATTCTGATGGTGTCGATGTCATCGAACTGTCAGTGAACGTCCTCCAAAACATCAGATCTGAAACTCGTCTATTAAGATCATGAGATATTTGTTTATGTCCGACCCAGCAGGTGAGCTTACGCAATCAGATGGTCTTCCGAGACTGGAAGTGGTTTGAATGCACTGGGGAAGGAAGACTTTGGCCTAGCCAGTCGAGGGGCTAGATGTACTAATTAGTGGCTTGTAACAACAGGGGTCTAGAAGAACGGGAGCTAGAGGGGTGGAGATACAAAAGATACATAAAGATATGTATTGAATTTCACACATTTAAAACAAATCTGTATTGTGCAAAAAATTTCAAAGGTGACATCAAAAACAGTTACCAATTTATTTACTTACAAACAAACTTTTAACCTCTATACAACCGTACACAAAAGTGTTTTGATTTTACAAGTGACTATCTATTGCTCTGTTTTCGCAATAATAGCAAAATGGCTAGACCTTAAATATTTTTTCAACTTATACAGATATAGAGCAAAGAAAGTGCACGTTTGATGTCATTTTTGGATTCTGAAAGGCAATTTTATTTGGACACTTTAACGCAAGTAATTGATCGAATTGTTTTCAATTTCCCTGTTAAATCTTTTGCTTCTTGACATTGATGGAAACCGCTATGTGGAAGTTGTATAGAGGAAATCAAGGATGTATGATCCCTGGATGTGGTCATACCATCTGCATAGACTGCCTTGTGCTCTTTACCAGAAGAAAACCCTCAGCTATCAAGGCAAAGTCCATTTTATGTCCAACATGTAGGGGAATGACCAAAGTGTCACACCCTCACCCTTTCTCAGAATGTCAAAGTCAAAGTCAAAGAGTGTTTATTGTACTTGAGGCCTCTGGCCCATATACAGTTCAAAGTATATACATGTATACAATATTGTATATAATATAAACAATTTCATATTTGTATCTACATTCATATTCACAATCATTTTGCTATACGCAAGTTTCTGGCAAAAAATCTTCTTAATCTTGATCTACGAGTTAGTATCTAAGTAGTTCTGTCTTAATTCCGTACCATGTTTTATAAACAATGACAACTTATGAATAACATCGTCCTCCTTTGATGTCAAAATAGAGATAAATCCTGTTGCACTCGTTTTTCGTAGGAAGCGTTCAGGTATATATTTAGTTCTTAGTTCAATATAAAATGGACAATCAAAAGTGAAGTGTATTTCGTCTTCAATAGAATCATTACATAATGGACAGAGTCTCTGTGATCTTTCAAGTGAGATATATCTTCCATGGTTTATCATAAGTTTAAGTAACCCGAGTCTGAACTTAGTTTATAACTTTCTAAGATAACTATTTGTCAGAACTGATAAATATTTTTCTGGTTCTAGTAAACTCAGAATGTCAATACTGAAGTCTTACGTTTGAATTTGAAAAGCACTGATCAATAAGTTTGTTATACAAAGGTTAACCATCACGAGGGAGGGTCTTAAAACATTCATGAAGCACTTAACAAATTTCAACTTAACTTAAAACACATTCACTCCAAAGGTATGTTATCAGTTGCACATGAAAAGTAATACCAAAACAGAAACATTTCACAAAGCTTTCCACAATAAAATTAACATGACGAAGGAATACAAGAGATATACAGCAATAAAAAAACAATAAAAACCCTTTAGTGAAAGTTACCAATCTATAAACATGAATATTAAAGACAGCCATTGTGAACCTCTCCAATTAGATTACAATCCTTAAAACAAATCAGCAACCCAGCTCGCTGAAGACAAGCGAGGACTCGAATGAAGAGAAAACTTCTCACCTTTACTTATCACCTCTCTTACATGACTAAACTCGCACGAAATCCACGTACATTGAATGCACTTGCCTGGGTTAGAACATTCTTGCTACCGTATTTATCTTAAGAAAATACATTAATGTTCTAAGTGGTATACTCAAGCTAATGTGAATATATATCATGGTTAATGTCTGCCAAGATTCGAAATAAACGAGGCTAATTTTAACTCCTAATTTCAAACCTGAAATAAAATCAACTTTACCTTTCATGCAAAAATGCTACATTTCATCTTTACATGCTTTACACGGAAGTTTAGTATCTGAAAGGTTATAAGCCAGCACGTCAACAAATTAAGGCAGAGTCTCGGTTACATGAGTACTTTGATTGAGAATTGCAGATGTCACCGTGGAATCAAGAAACTGGCTGAAACCTTCCCGATTGAAAATCATATGTCATCTTTATAGACAGACCATGCCATCGCCAATTTCTAGCGTAGGAACGGTTTCATCCTGTCACAGGGAACAAACATTACGCTAACTCCATTAATCTGTACCCTGGGTTCAAGAGCTAGATTCGCTCACGCGGCCCGACTGGAAATTTGGCCAATCAAATCATTTTCTCGCCACCTTCTCGATAAAATTTGAACGGGAAAATGATTTGATTGGCTTTATCCCAAGTCAGGCCGCGCGAGCGAATCTAGCTTCTGATATACTAACCCTATAATCCAGTTTTCGCTAGATGAACTACATTTAAAAAAGAAAGATTTTTCATTTATGTCATTAAATGTGTGCGGTCTTAGAACTAAGCTTCTCTGTCCAGACTTTTTAAAAAGAATTTCACAATTTGACTGTGTTGGTCTACAGGAAACTAAACTTGACAACTTCGATAGGTAGATATACCTGGCTATAATGTTTATGAAAAACAGGAAAATGTCTAAAGTCGGGTGAAAGTCTGGAGGTATTGCACTTTATGTTAAGGAGACACTTTCCCAACACATCGAGGTAATGGATACAAACTCAGAATATGCCCTGTGGTTTAAAATCAGAAGCACTCTCTCCCACACTCAAGATGCTGTGGTCTATATTCCCTCTGAAAATTCCAAATATTCCACTAATGATAAAATGGACGCTTTTGAAAAGGAGGTTATCGAATTCAGCAATCTTTCTAATTCTATATGTTTTTTTTGAGATTTTAATGCCCGTACAAAGACAATACCTGACTATATTATGTATGATACCCCTGACCATACTGAAATGAACGAGGAGCTAAACAACTACATGAATCAAGCACTTTCCCTAGAAGAAAACGGTATCCCCCTTACAAGGATTAACAACGACAAAACCGCAAATAACTTTGGACATAGACTTATCAAACTGTGTATTGCAAATAATTTACTCATAGTAAATGGGAGACTCGGTACAAAACCACAAAATGGGAAGTGTACTTCAAAAAACAGTGCCGTTGTTGATTACTTTATTTGTAGTATTGACCTTTTAAAAAATGCATATGATTTTCAAGTAGAAGATTTCAGCCCACTCTTCTCTGATGCACACTGCCCCCTGTCGATGTGCTTCAGCTTTAACCAACCACTAGCAGCCGAGGCCCCAGACCAGCCAGAGCGACCTAGACGGTGGCAGCCTGACAGTGGGCACTCATTCCTCGCTAACCTCGACAGGCAGGTTATTGCAGCCCTCAACCAGGAAGCAGCCTGTCTATCTCCTGAGGCATGTACAACTTCTGATATCAATTGTTTAACAGACAAAATGTCTGCATTATTATGTGATTCATCTGTTAAAACATTTGGCTTAAAAACAAATGTAAAAAGAAGTATGCATTCAAAATCTGTTTGGTTTTGATAAAAAAGCAAGCTGGCTAGAAAAAAATATCATTGGCAAGAAAAATTCACATTCAGAATAAACATTTGGCTAATAAAACAAAGATGTTAAACGCGGCAAAAGATTACAGAAAAACAATAAAATATTTCAAAAGAAAATCCAATGAAAATTTCCGAAACAAATTAAGTAATTTGAAGTCAAAACGGCCTAAAGATTTTTGGAAAGTTATTAATTCACTATCAAGCAAAGTTAACGATGGACATATTACTCTCGACAAGCTTTTTGCTTACTTCAAGGACATTAACAACGGTCCCGAGGACGATGGAGAGGAGGAACCTGTATGTGTAGACGACATCACAGAAGAAATCAACGTCCCCATCACACAACAAGAGATACTAAAAGCAATTGACAATCTTAAAAATGAAAAAGCTTGTGGCTCTGACAATGTTTACAATGAATATATTAAGTCTTCAAAATATATACTTGTCCCAATATACGAGAAACTTTTTAATCTCGTTCTCCAGTCCGGTGTGTTCCCTGATAAGTGGCTGCTCGGTATTATAAAACCTATTTTCAAAAATAAAGGTGACCAAGACGATCCATCAAATTACCGTCCTATAACGCTTTTAAGTTGTATAAGTAAGTTGTTCACATCTATCATTAATCATAGATTAACAACATTTGTTGAAAAAACGCAGATCCTGTTTGATAATCAAGCTGGTTTCAGGAAAGGTTTTTCCACCATTGACCATATACATGTATATACTCTCCATACTCTATCAGATTTACTCCAAAAACGTAAGCGCAAACTATTCTGCGCCTTTGTCGACTTTAGTAAAGCTTTCGACAATGTAAACAGATCAATTCTTAGGAAGAAAATACTTAACTACAATATTAATGGTAATATATTTAATGTGATCAAATAAATGTATCAAGGTATTAAATCATGTGTAGAACAAAACGGTCAACGCTCAGAATATTTTTATTGTAAAAATGGTGTACGACAAGGAGAAAACTTATCACCCCTCTTATTTGCAATGTACTTAAATGATTTAGAAAACCCACTTCTTAGAAATAATATTGTTACACTTAATGATGATGATGTATACATATTTGTCCGTCTACTTGTATTGTTATATGCTGGAGTTGCAAAACTCGTTAAATTGTTTCTACAACTATTGTGTTAAAAACAAGTTATCCATAAATGTCCAGAAGACGAAAATAATAATTTTCGGGAGTAAAAAGCTCACGACAAATTTTAACTTTATGATCGGCCAAGAAAGCATTGAGCTTGTTGACCAATACAAATATCTTGGTGTTATTTTTAGTAATAACCGCTCTTTTCTGAATTCTAGAAAATCTAATATTTCCCAATCAAATAAAGCTATGCATTTGCTATACAAGCGTTTAAGAAATATTGACATGTCTATAGAATGTAAATTTTACTTATTTGACTGCACTATCTGCCCTATTTTACTGTATGGAAGTGAAATATGGGGATTTGAAAATGTGAAAGCACTTGAAAGGATACATACGGATTTTATTAGATATATTTTGAATTTAAGACGAAGCACGCCGACATACATGCTATATCGTGAAACTGGTAGATCACCACTCGTTGATAAAATCAAATTGCGAATGTTATGTTTCTGGTCTAGAATAATATCAGGGAAATGTAATTCTACATTAACAGCATTGTACCAAATATCACTGACAAACTTCGTTAAATATAACAATAAGAATAAATGGCTGACTTGTATCAAAACGACGTTAGATAATATTGGTATGTCCAATATATGGCAATCTCAAAATATAGTCTCATTTTCTTGGTTTAAAAATGCTGTTAAGCTTAGAATTTCAGACCAATCCCTTCAATGTATTTACAATTGTATATCATTATCTTCTAAAGGACTTACTTATGAATGCATGAAAACATCTTACAATATATCCTCTTTACAACGTAAACTAGGAACCAAGCTCTGTAATACTTTAGTCAAATTTAGAACCGCTAATCACAAATTACCAATTGAAACAGGCCGCTTGGATAACACTAACTCAAAAGAAAGATTTTGTCCATCATGTCCCTCCCAAATCGGAGATAAATTTCATTACCTATTCCATTGTACCAAATTTAACAGCTACAGAAGTACTTATTTAAAGAATTATTTTGTAAACAACCCTAATTACCACAAAATGTCAGTATTATTTAAAACTCAAAATGTACTACAATAACGAAATCTATGTAGATTTCTCTCTATCATAATGTCTGCAATGTAACACAACTGGATTGTTTCAAACCATAGTCTCAAATATGATATATTAATGTAAACTACGCCCGTAATGTTTTGCATGTACTTGTAAACTTATGGTAATAAAGTTGATTGATTGATTGATTGATTGAGTCCAGGGTACAGATTAGTGGAGTTAGCGTAACGTTCGTGCCCGGAGACAGGATGGAACGGTTGGAGGGCAGGGGGTTGTTGTGCCTTTTAAAAAAGTCAAACAATGATTTATATGGATTGCTGAGTGGGGTTTGGGGGGAGGCTAATTTTCTGTGAGAGCGGGGGGATGTCTTACCAAAAATTCAAATCATGATTTATATGGATTGCTTAGCGATTGGGAGACGATTGATGAATCCATGATTGATTGATATGTGATTTATATTGATAACTGACTGTAGAATGATTGATAAATGTGTGATGAATTATTGTTGAATTGTTAATTGACGATTCATTGATGGATGATTGTTAAATGCTTGTTTAAGTGTTTGATTATTGGTGATTGACGATTGGTTGATGATAAATTGCTGATTTATTTTTGAAAATTGGGGATTAATAATTGATTGTTGAATCATTTATTACTCATACGTGAGTGATAAATGATAAATGACGCTAATGATGCTGCAGTTGGTGGTGTTGATGATATGATGCTTATTTACTTTGTGACCTTGAACAATATAAACTATAAGTTTATTATTCTTTGAATAGTAAGTCATTTTACATATACCGAGCTGGCTCAATATGCATATAAATTAATGTTTTCCTCTTTCCGTCTACACTGAATACTCCTCTTAACACCCCTAGCGATTACATTAGTCAGGAAACTGCCGGCACAACCTGAAAGATACAGAGAGATTAAATGCCGATGAAAAGAACATTCAGGTTACCTTTTTTACCTTAAGAAAATATAACTTTATAAGAGAGCTTGAAATACAAACATATCTTGGATTGTAGTAAGAATACTTTGAATGAAAGGGTCGAATATTTTTGGAATATTTTTTAATAAAAAAAAGTCTTTAAGTGAGATTTATAAACAACTACTTCTTATAACGGTTTTCTATTGTATCAAAGATGTAGTTTATATTTAACGATGAATAACGTGTTCCATTTCAGGAGATATAAGTCGATAGAAGTAGGCAGACAATAGCATTCCTTAAATACATAAGCATACACAAGGAGCAGTTTAACGGACGAATAGAATGACTTATGTAGCAAACTTATACCTTCCTGGTTGTGATATCGGACACATATAGGTCATGTATCTGTTCTGCCTCAACGAGTACACTGAATGACAAGCAAATAAATTGTTGGAGCGAATGTTGCTTGAAATCATTGTACTAGCGCCGAAAGGGTTAAGTTGTGAATTTGCATGTGAAGAAAGACTTTTAATAGATTGTCAGAGCTCAGGTATGCATTTATTATTGTCTAGATCACACGCTTGAAATCGATCCTTAGAAACGAGCTTTAAAAAGGGATTGATCACGTGATCTTAAGAGGAGCTGCTCAAACAGACGCCATTATAGAGGCAAAGGTAAGTTATAGTGATATCATGCAACCGGTTTTTAGCTGTCTTATTAAACAGCAACTCCGTGAGTTGTAAGAGTCACAAAATCAGACTTCATCAATGGTGTTAATTGTTGGATAGGTACAAATTGTTTATAGAAGTTATCATTTTATCAATCAGTTTTCTACAGTAACAACACGAAGGTATGACGTCCCGATTTATAATTTTACACTTCATCAATTCAAACTTGTGTGTCAACAGATGGATGCAGCACAGAAACTCAATGATAACTTCCTGTCATGCGCAGTATGCATGGAGAAGTTCAAGGACCCATGTTCTCTGGGGTGCAGTCATACCTTCTGTAGAAGCTGTCTGGCATCCTTTACCATGGCAAAACCACAGTCTATGGCTGCAAAGTCCATCATGTGTCCTACATGTAGGGAGATGACCAAGGTGCCACGCCCTGACCAGCCAATAGAAGACTGGCCAAAACAGTTCAAACCTCACTTTCTGATCCAGAGTCTTTTGGACGACTTTGGTGAGGCCATCGATGCACAAGGTTTGTGATATTTGATATTCGGTGGATTACTTTCAATTGGAGCTATTTTATAGGGGCAGTAGCACGTCTTCAGGGGAAATAATAGTTTATGTCGGGGAAAATTAAAATAAATGGTGCCAATTTAAAGACAGTGTTTATGAACTAAATGAAGCAGTTATAAATAAAAATATAATGCTCGTTTCCCTTTCTTACCAATCTGATTAAAATCAAATCATTGATTCGCTCCCTTATTTATATTATGTTGTTACTGGTCACTCATCTACGATCTGACGGAATCCTGTAGAGGTCCGTGTCCACTGGAAGTAAGATTTCAACCCGTCACGGTTGCGCTTTCAAAGTTGTGAAAGTAGATTAAAGGTTCAAACATCATAGCTTTTCTATGTAACGCGGAAAATGCCGAGGTTTTCTGAGTGTTTGGGTACGCTTGATTTGCTACATCAACATGAAAGCAGTATGTTTGTTAACATCTTGTCGTCAGAATCATTAAAATATGATCAGATTTCAGATTATCGGAAACTAGATACGATATTTCTGTAAATCTTATGCATATTATATGTGTTGTAAAATTATTAATCCTATGATACATTACAATCTAGACTATGATCGAAATCAAAGGTTACAAGATTGAGAAAAATTCATGAAAAACCAATATTTTTGTCTTTGAAGTACAACCTTAATCTTTAATTAACTGATAAAAATATTGTTTTCTCAAAACATCTTTGTCACACGTTTTGCGGTGAGATTTGCAGGATATGAAGATTAGTTTAAAAGAAGAGTTTAAATTGAGTTCTTGAAAATACTACTCAAATTCAGGCTGGTAAAATGCATACAGCTATTATACACAATTCACCATGAAATGCTGATCATTATAGATCTTGAATTCTATTCTATATCTTTCACGTACCTTATATACTTGATTATCAACAAATTTCCGGATTTTTGTAGCTTTGTAAAGAATTCAGAAGCGTTTTGTCGGTGTCAGTGACATATCCGCTTACCAATATGTAACATATTACATAACATATGTAATGAAATTTTATGGTTATTACAAAACTCGGTCATAAGTTATCAAATGGATTTTTTCCCAAAACAACGGTTCTAGTCGGGTTGCAAATCAAGTAAGCCCCTTGCAGTGCCGACGAGCTCATGCAGCCCTCGGTAGCTTATTTCCATGTGTAGACACAGTGATTTACAATGGATAACCAGACACACCAAAGCCTGTGCATCTATATTTGTAGGTTTTGTTATATGAATTATTACAAAGCATCTATAGCGGGGTTAATTAGTTTATTGATACGCCGGAATGACGGAGGAAGATTGAATCTGATTGGTCGCATCAGGACCGACCCTACAAACTGATTGACTGTCAAATTCGGGGTCATTTCCTGTTCAAAGTTCACCTGGACATGGTTCTCTATGGGATTCCGTCAGATCTTAGATTGGTGACAAGTAACAACATAATATGAAACATGAGAGAGAATCTAAAATTTGATTTCAATGAGATTGCCTTTCTTACACAATATGAATTAAAGGTATTCACTCCAAAATGGCTGCCAATGGGCTTTAAGTGAAGCTTTTTGCTTTGTTCTCTATGGAATATTGGTTTGTGTGATGAGATTTTTTGCCGCTTTCACAATAATACAATTAAAATTAACGTACAATTATCAGTGAAAATTTGAAAAATTGAAATTTTCAAAAACGTGCCACTTCCCCTTTAACACCTCGATTGCAATAAAACATCACAGTTTAAAGTCATTATGTCCATAAACTTTGGATGTCAAATGCACCTAGCACTCTCTGTGTAGTGAACAAATTGTACAAAGCAGGAGCAAACATGGTGTCTGTTAAAGGTTTAAGAGCTTTGTACAATGTACATTATCTGACAAGAACTGCCGAAATACATTAAAGTTTAGAATGAACGTTAAAACAAATTCAATTTGGTATTGGGATTAGGAAGTTCATGAAATAATTGTAATTTACCATGATATGGAGTGAAATTCCCATAATTGTCTGAGATTGAGTGTACCATCTGTTATTGTGCGATCAACCTACAAGTTCCCGAAAACATATATCCATTGTATTCATACAGGAAATAAGCTATTAATATCAGTGGCAAACTTAAGGGGAAACATGTCTTTTGACCTGAGTTCTTTTTCATTCTAACAGGTGGTACAACCCCAAAGGAAGAAAAGGAACTTTCCCAAGAAAGTAAGTGTGAAAAGCACAATGCTGCAATTGAATTCTTTTGCAAAGACTGCAATAAAGCAATATGCGCCAAATGTGGTCTGTTGTTCCACAAGGAATGTAAAACTGTCCCAATCGAGTCCATGGTTCACGAGATGAGATCGACAGGAATGAAGGCGATGGCAGGGATCAGATCAACATTACATGATTTGAAGGGCAATCTTCATTCGTTTGAAACGAATATTAAGAAAACACACGAAATCAAAACTGCGATGGAGTTAAAAATAGGAGACATTTCCCAGCAAGCAATAGACGCGATTGAAGAAAAAGCTGAGATGCTGCAAAATGAACTGGAGAAGACAGCAAAGAGGACTGTTGAACAGCTCAAGGAGAAGGTTGTGATTACTGAAAGTAGAATCCAGAAGTATGAGTCAGATTTGGAGCACATGACCAAGGCTTTTGAATCAGGCAGTGAACTGGACTTGTATCAACTGTATCAACGGTCCAAGGGACTTAAATGTGATGTTGATATCGTATCCCCAGCTCTTTCAATGCATCTCGTGAACGAGCTTAAGATTTCTGAGTTTAAGGATAGTTTTGAACTTTGCACCTTGAAAGAAGTTCAGGACGAACTTGGAGAGCCGGTCCTGGTGCAAACAATCGATACAAGATCTAAGGATGACTTATATCAGGATATATTTGATGTAACTGTCTTGCGTTTTGATGAAAAGGAGGCTATCGTAATAACTGACTGTTATATTAACTCTGTGACAGTCTTATTAAACAGAAATGGGTTGCAAGAAATGTGGAAACTGCGTTTTCAAGAAAAACCTTTGTCATTGAGTAAATTAAACGAGAGGCAGGTTGTGGTATGCTTCCAGAAAAAGAAGGAATTTGCATTGGTCAATGTGTTCCCCAAAGTCAATATTCAAACAAAACACACCACACTTAAGCTGTACAGGTGTCTGACTGTGCTTGGACCAAAGAGACTAATAGGAGCCTGTGAAGATCCTCCGAGTGTCGATATCATCGATCTGTCAGGGAATATCATCCAGAATGTCTGTACTGCTAAGACTGGCCTGTCTACAATCATGAGGGAACCTTGGTTTATCTCTAGCACCAGCAATGGAAACATCGTCCTCACAGACGCGAACAGTCAGTTCGGAGTTACTGCCCTTGATAGAGATGGCAAAGTTTTGTTCAAGAAGAAGATTGGTCAGAAGGATGGCACTTCTGGAATGACACCAGGACAGCTTCAGGGAGTCGTTGTAGCAGATCTGTTTAACTACAGAGTCCTGGAACTCACTGAGACGGGAGAGATCAACCGAGAGCTGCTGACTCTTTCAGATGGTTTGCAGAGTCCGTATGGGGTCTGTATGCACCGAGGAAAACTATATGTGGCGGAAGGGGAACATGGCGTTAAAGTGTTTAGATTCACGGCTGAACAGTAGAAACAAGATAAGGAGAAAATGTATGATGAGTTTACCATTGAGGCATCCTGCTACATCAGAGTATATGTCTCCGCTGATGTAGCAGGATGACCATCGAGTATGCTTGAATGCTTAAATTGATGAGGACATTCAACTTACAACCAATGTCTCAACAATGACTGACCTGATGTTTCATATAGAGGATAATTTTGTTATCTGTTTTAGTCGTTTTATAACTGCGTACAAAATTTTTTGTTTGAAATGACATTTTGTAGTTTAATAACGTCAGTTATACTGTCACGGGAACTTAGTACAATGATTATGCATCTAATAAATTCTATGTAATGAGGAGTCTCAACCTGCCTTTATCTAAACATCCATCTGTGTGTCCATTTGTCTTTCCATGTATCCATTCGTCTTTCCATGAATCCACTTTGTATCTATTAGTCTTTCCATGTACCCATCCATGTATCCATTCGTCTTTCCATGTATCCACTTTGTATCTATTAGTCTTTCCATGTACCCATCCTTGAATCCATTCGTCTTTCCATGTATCCATCCATGTATCCATTTGTCTTTCCATGTATCCATCCATGTATCGATGTACCGTCAATCCATGTACACATCAATCAATATTTCCATCCGTCTATACATCCGTCTCCTCAATTACTGATAAATTTTCTCAATCAAAGAGGACAATTTTGTTATCTGTTTCAATTCAAAGCATTTTTTTTCCAGTTTTCTGACATCACCTTATATTTCCCATAAATACGTGCTGCTGCCCCTTTAAAGCATAAATGTATTCCAATTTGATATTCAAGACATTTAACCAAATGAATGAGTTAGAAGCATCTTACTCTGAATAAAAAGTTGAAGAAAGTCTGTTCTTATGTATATCATTTGGATATGCCCGTAAAGACTCGAGTTGATTATCAACACAACAACTGACAGACATGCAACTTGTCTAGACAATAGGGTACGTAGTAAATAATAACCCGGTACCGAGGGGTTATGGAAAATAACCTCGCTGGGGGTTATTTCTATAACCCGAGACGAACTGGTTATTATTTGACTTACACTCCCGCGGAAGACTCCTGCAATGGTTTCAACATAATTTGTTGATATACTGTTAATTTTAAATGTTTGACTTATATCATTCGCGGGTTTATCACGTCTTGATAAGAAAAATATCTAAAATATCCTCAGATTAGGGTTTTAGAAATAAAAGCTTGATTTTTTAGTATAAAAACTATTTTATTACTGTGTTTCAACTAAATTGGTTTACATACAAATAATTGAAAAACGTTTTAGTGATCCATGTGCGGGTTTGATATATCTTGATAGGAATACTATTTTAGACTTCTTACAATACCCCCTGCTTATGGTTTTAGAATTAAAAACTTGATACCTGACATTAAACACTATTTTATTGCAATATTAATATATATTTATAGGGGGGAATAAAAAACCAAACATGACCCCTTTTTTTTACATCTACTTGCATGGACCCTCGGTAGCTCAACAGCTAAGAGCGCTGCTTGACAACATAGAAGTCCCTGGTTCGAATCCCACTGTCGTTGTTCATAAATCTAAACTTTCTTGTTTAATTAAAAATCCAAATTTTACAAGTCCAAATGTTTGCGATTGTTTACAATCTTATAACCGACCGAGGTGGTTATGAGATTACCAACCTATCCGGATGGAGCTCACGGCATATAACATTCAACTAAAATAGGTTATCAGTTATGTTCACGTTATAGGTCATGTCAATATTATTATAACATTGCCTGTTGGGTTTTGAATGTAAAAAAGTTGCTTTTCTCATATGGCTTTGGCGCAGCTTGGGCAAATCAGGACACTATAAATATTCAATCTTTCGTCAAATCTTTTAAACAAAGATGTATTGATATTCATAAGCAGACATGGTTTGATCATCTTAACAGGTTTTCCAAATTAACACTCTATAGATCGATTAAAACTTCTGTTGCATTTGAGCGATATCTCACTAGTATTCCTGTACAGGTATACAGAAATTCGTTGTGTTATCTTCGGTGCTCTAGTCACCGTCTTATGATTGAATACGGTCGCCAATTAGGACTGCCAAGAGACCAGCGACTTTGTCCTCTTTGTGTCATTCCTGTGATAGAAACTGAATTCCACTTTATATTACAGTGTCCATTTTATAATAATCTCAGAAATAATCTTATTCCTAAATGTTTTTGGGAATTTCCATCTCTCGATAAGTTCATCCAGTTACTCGTTTCTGATGACAATATGATAATGAACAATCTTGGAAAATACACATTTCTTGCATTTAAACTGCGGAATAAGTTTCTATCACCATAATAAATTGTATTTGACTAGGATTATTTCCTTCAGCAACTTATATTATTTACTGCCTCATGTCTTCCAGGCGCTCCATGATGTGCTTTACTTCTGTTGTACTCATTGCATTGTATAATGGGCCTGTGGCCCCTTTACCGAATAAACCAAACTAAAGTACTCACGGAAATAGAAATGAAATGGTTTTTGGCGTTTATTTTTTTATTATTCGACTAATGTAAGTAATTCTTACAGATATTCAAATAACCAAGATTTTCCCAACTAGGCCTTATGAAATCATTGCTAAAATATACTTTAAATTGCCTTTGTTCAGGTAAAACTGCCAAAAATTTGCATATTACCAATACATTTCGAAACATGCTATAGCTTACGTCACTCTCAGCAATGTGTGTGACAACAAACCGGCAACGCTCTTTTCACTTCAACTTGCAGTTGCACGTGCGTTGCCACAGCAACTCTGCAATTAACAACTTAAGTTAAGAATGAACTCGTAAGAATAGTTGTTTGTAACACGCGTTTATGTTTATAAATTTAAAGGAAACCACTGGGTTTTTTTTTCAATTATTTTAAGAACTTTTAAATCTTATAAGATATGAATAGTAGAGGTCATAAGAAATAAAATTATTGTACATTAAACAATGTATTTATGGGACGGTACTGAGATTACAGATCATTTACATACTATAGCTTGTATCAGAAACATACATTTCGACTTTGAAATAATTTTGAGGCATGAAAATGACACGTTTTTCTCTCCTGTAGATGCATATATTTCGGGGGATTTTACAAAAACTGTCTGAAACAAAAGTTGGGAAAAACCACTGTGAATGAATATTTAGGATACAAATATCCAGGGCATTATCAATAATAAAGGATGTTTGCCCTCCTGATTTACCCGTGGGCCAGTGGCCCTTATAGAATATTTGAGAAACTTTACCATCAGCACAAACATATTCTGAGAATATCTAAGTTGGTTATATAATAAGCAATGAAATAAAGGGTTGTTAAGTGAAAATATAATCCATATTTTAAGAAAAGAAGTAAAAAGTCATATTTTCACTGCAGTGAAAATATAATCCATATTTTCAATGCAGTGAGAAAAGTAGGACCAACCTATTACCTCCCTTTACACACGATTTGAGGCCTCGGGTCACGGCGTTGGTTAGGATTGAAGAAAAACGACTCTTTATGATGTTTTCGTATGTAACTGTTTTCATTTTGCAGTGCCAATGTATCCTTCGATATAAAAAAAGCCACCCGAGGTTCATATCTTGTTGCTGTAGTTAATAAGTGTTCATTTTATCGCAAAATAAATTACGAAGCGAGCGATCTATCACACTGAAATAGTGCTTCACTCATTGTATCAGTTCGCATCAAAACTGACTTTCCAAAATAAATAAATAGCCTTTGTTTCACCTTATTATAACCAAAAACATATTGTGGATCTGATATCAATTAACATTCACACATTAAACATATTTCAAAAAACTATTTCCGATTAAATATCGAGTTATTTCTATCGAACCTTTTTTACTAGAAAGGATAATGGAGTTGTTAGACTGTCATTCATCACAAGATCAAAACTTTGCCTTCCGATGTCTCACAGCACTGTTGTATGATCTTAAAATTGAATGATAAATAGACTAATTCATTATTTTTGCTGAATACCATTTCTATCTCATCTTGTGAAGTGAGAAAGTGTCATTTTCACTCTCGATAAGATAGAAATTATATTCGGCAAAACAACGAAATAGTCTCTCTTTTATGAATATATAACAATGAAGCTGTACAGAAGTCTGATAGAGAATGTCGCCCAAAACATTTCCCTGTGACAATCCTCCGAGGGTCGATGGTTCGCTAGCAGGAGCCTGTGACGGTCCACCGAGGGTCGATGGTTCGCTAGCAGGAGCCTGTGACGGTCCACCGAGGGTCGATGGTTCGCTAGCAGGAGCCTGTGACGGTCCACCGAGGGTCGATGGTTCGCTAGCAGGAGCCTGTGACGGTCCAACGAGGGTCATTGGTAGGACCCTGTGACGGTCCACTGAGCTTGTGACGGTCCACTAGGCTAGCAGGAGGTTGGCTAGCAGGAGCCTGTGAAGATCATCCGAGGGTCGAAGGTAGGCTATCAGCAGCCTGTAAAGATCCTCAAAGGGTCAATGCCAGGTTATCCTGGTAAATCCTTCGAGGGTCATTGGTAGGCTAGCAGGAGCCTCTGACAATCCATCGAGGGTCGACGGTAGGCCAACAGGAGCCTGTGACGATCCTTTGAGGGTCGGTGGTATGCTAGCAGGAGCCTGTGACGATCCTTTGAGGGTCGGTGGTATGCTAGCAGGAGCCTGTGACGATCCTTTGAGGGTCGGTGGTATGCTAGCAGGAGCCTGTGACGATCCTCCAAGAGTCGATGGTAGGCTGGCAGGATATTATATTGTGACGATCCTCCAAGGGTCGATGGTAGGCTAGCAGGAAATTATCCTGTGACGATCCTCCGAGGGTTGATGGTAGGCTCGCAGGAAATTATCCTGTGACGATCCTCCGAGGGTCGATGGCTTGTTAGCAGGGGTCTGTGCAATCTTTCGAGAGTCATTGGTAGACTAGCAGGAACCTGTGACGATCTTCCGAGGGTCCATGTTAGGTTGGCAGGAGCCTGTGATGATCATCCGAGGGTCGATGGTAGGCTAATAGCAGCCCGTAAAAATCCTCATAGGGTCGATGCCAGGTTATCTTGTGAAATCCTTAAAGGGTCATTGGTAGGCTAGCAGCAGCCTGTGGCGATCCTCCAAGAGTCGATGGTAGGCTAGCAGGACATTATCCTGTGACGATCCTCCGAGGGTCGATGGTAGGCTAGCAGGAAATTATCCTGTGACGATCCTCCGAGGGTTGATGGTAGGCTAGCAGGACATTATCATGTGACGATCCTCCAAGGGTCGATGGTAGGCTAGCAGGACATTATCATGTGACGATCCTCCGAGGGTCGATGGTTCGCTAGCAGGAGCCTGTGACGGTCCACCGAGCGTCGATGGTTCGCTAGCATAGCCTCTGACAATCCACCGAGGGTCGATGGTTCGCTAGCAGGAGCCTGTGCAGTCCACCGAGGGTCGACGGTAGGCTAGCAGGAGCTTGTGACGGTCCACCGAGGGTCGACGGTAGGCTAGCAGGAGCCTGTGAAGATCCTCCGAGGGTCCAAGGTAGGTTATCAGCAGCCTGTAAAGATCCTCATAGGGTCAATGCCAGGTTATCCTGGTAAATCCTTCGAGGGTCATTGGTAGGCTAGCAGGAGCCTCTGACAATCCATCGAGGGTCGACGGTAGGCCAACAGGAGCCTGTGACGATCCTTTGAGGGTCGGTGGTATGCTAGCAGGAGCCTGTGACGATCCTTTGAGGGTCGGTGGTATGCTAGCAGGAGCCTGTGACGATCCTCCAAGAGTCGATGGTAGGCTGGCAGGATATTATCTTGTGACGATCCTCCAAGGGTCGATGGTAGGCTAGCAGGAAATTATCCTGTGACGATCCTCCGAGGGTTGATGGTAGGCTCGCAGGAAATTATCCTGTGACGATCCTCCGAGGGTTGATGGTAGGCTCGCAGGAAATTATCCTGTTACGATCCTCCGAGGGTCGATGGTTTGTTAGCAGGGGCCTGTGCAATCTTTCGAGAGTCATTGGTAGACTAGCAGGAACCTGTGACGATCTTCCGAGGGTCCATGTTAGGTTGGCAGGAGCCTGTGATGATCATCCGAGGGTCGACGGTAGGCTAGCAGGAGCTTGTGACGGTCCACCGAGGGTCGACGGTAGGCTAGCAGGAGCCTGTGAAGATCCTCCGAGGGTCCAAGGTAGGTTATCAGCAGCCTGTAAAGATCCTCATAGGGTCAATGCCAGGTTATCCTGGTAAATCCTTCGAGGGTCATTGGTAGGCTAGCAGGAGCCTCTGACAATCCATCGAGGGTCGACGGTAGGCCAACAGGAGCCTGTGACGATCCTTTGAGGGTCGGTGGTATGCTAGCAGGAGCCTGTGACGATCCTTTGAGGGTCGGTGGTATGCTAGCAGGAGCCTGTGACGATCCTCCAAGAGTCGATGGTAGGCTGGCAGGATATTATCTTGTGACGATCCTCCAAGGGTCGATGGTAGGCTAGCAGGAAATTATCCTGTGACGATCCTCCGAGGGTTGATGGTAGGCTCGCAGGAAATTATCCTGTGACGATCCTCCGAGGGTTGATGGTAGGCTCGCAGGAAATTATCCTGTTACGATCCTCCGAGGGTCGATGGTTTGTTAGCAGGGGCCTGTGCAATCTTTCGAGAGTCATTGGTAGACTAGCAGGAACCTGTGACGATCTTCCGAGGGTCCATGTTAGGTTGGCAGGAGCCTGTGATGATCATCCGAGGGTCGATGGTAGGCTAATAGCAGCCCGTAAAAATCCTCATAGGGTCGATTCCAGGTTATCCTGTGAAATCCTTAAAGGGTCTTTGGTAGGCTAGCAGGAGCCTGTGGCGATCCTCCAAGAGTCGATGGTAGGCTAGCAGGACATTATCCTGTGACGATCCTCCGAGGGTCGATGGTAGGCTAGCAGGACATTATCATGTGACGATCCTCCGAGGGTGATGGTAGGCTCGCAGGATATTATCTTGTGACGATCCTCCAAGGGTCGATGGTAGGCTAGCAGGAAATTATCCTGTGACGATCCTCCGAGGGTTGATGGTAGGCTCGCAGGAAATTATCCTGTGACGATCCTCCGAGGGTCGATGGTTTGTTAGCAGGGGCTTGTGCAATCTTTCGAGAGTCATTGGTAGACTAGCAGGAACCTGTGACGATCTTCCGAGGGTCCATGTTAGGTTGGCAGGAGCCTGTGATGATCATCCGAGGGTCGATGGTAAGCTAATAGCAGCCCGTAAAAATCCTCATAGGGTCGATGCCACGTTATCCTGTGAAATCCTTAAAGGGTCATTGGTAGGCTAGCAGGAGCCTGTGGCGATCCTCCAAGAGTCGATGGTAGGCTAGCAGGACATTATCCTGTGACGATCCTCCGAAGGTCGATGGTAGGCTAGCAGGACATTATCATGTGACGATCCTCCGAGGGTCGATGGTAGGCTAGCAGGACATTATCCTGTGACGATCCTCCGAGGGTCGATGGTAGGCTAGCAGGACATTATCCTGTGACGATCCTCCGAGGGTCGATGGTAGGCTAGCAGGACATTATCATGTGACGATCCTCCGAGGGTCGATGGTTCGCTAGCAGGAGCCTGTGACGGTCCACCGAGGGTCGATGGTTCGCTAGCAGTAGCCTCTGACAATCCAGCGAGGGTCGATGGTTCGCTAGCAGGAGCCTGTGCAGTCCACCGAGGGTCGACGGTAGGCTAGCAGGAGCTTGTGACGGTCCACCGAGGGTCGACGGTAGGCTAGCAGGAGCCTGTGAAGATCCTTCGAGGGTCGAAGGTAGGCTATCAGCAGCCTGTAAAGATCCTCATAGGGTCAATGCCAGGTTATCCTGGTAAATCCTTCGAGGGTCATTGGTAGGCTAGCAGGAGCCTCTGACAATCCATCGAGGGTCGATGGTAGGCCAACAGGAGCCTGTGACGATCCTTTGAGGGTCGGTGGTATGCTAGCAGGAGCCTGTGACGATCCTTTGAGGGTCGATGGTATGCTAGCAGGAGCCTGTGACGATCCTCCAAGAGTCGATGGTAGGCTGGCAGGATATTATCTTGTGACGAACCTCCAAGGGTCGATGGTAGGCTAGCAGGAAATTATCCTGTGATGATCCTCCGAGGGTTGATGGTAGGCTCGCAGGAAATTATCCTGTGACGATCCTCCGAGGGTCGATGGTTTGTTAGCAGGGGCCTGTGCAATCTTTCGAGAGTCATTGGTAGACTAGCAGGAACCTGTGACGATCTTCCGAGGGTCCATGTTAGGTTGGCAGGAGCCTGTGATGATCATCCGAGGGTCGATGGTAGGCTAATAGCAGCCCGTAAAAATCCTCATAGGGTCGATTCCAGGTTATCCTTTGAAATCCTTAAAGGGTCATTGGTAGGCTAGCAGGAGCCTGTGGCGATCCTCCAAGAGTCGATGGTAGGCTAGCAGGGCATTATCCTGTGACGATCCTCCGAGGGTCGATGGTAGGCTAGCAGGACATTATTATGTGACGATCCTCCGAGGGTTGATGGTAGGTTAGCAGGATATTATCTTGTGACGATCCTCCAAGGGTCGATTGTAGGCTAGCAGGAAATTATCCTGTAACGATCCTCCGAGGGTTGATGGAAGGCTCGCAGGAAATTATCCTGTGACGATCCTCCGAGGGTCGATGGTTTGTTAGCAGGGGCCTGTGCAATCTTACGAGAGTCATTGGTAGACTAGCAGGAACCAGTGACGATCTTCCGAGGGTCCATGTTAGGTTGGCAGGAGCCTGTGATGATCATCCGAGGGTCGATGGTAGGCTAATAGCAGCCCGTAAAAATCCTCATAGGGTCGATGCCAGGTTATCCTGTGAAATCCTTAAAGACCCATTGGTAGGCTAGCAGGATATTATCATGTGACGATCGTCCGAGGGTCAATGGTAGGCTAGCAGGACATTATCATGTGAAGATCCTCCGAGGGTCAATGGTAGGCTAGCAGGACATTATCATGTGAAGATCCTCCGAGGGTCGATGGTAGGCTAGCAGGACATTATCCTGTGACGATCCTCCGAGGGTCGATGGTAGGCTAGCAGGACATTATCATGTGACGATCCTCCGAGGGTCGATGGTAGGCTAGCAGGACATTATCCTGTGACGATCCTCCGAGGGTCGATGGTAGGCTAGCAGGACATTATCCTGTGACGATCCTCCGAGGGTCGATGGTAGGCTAGCAGGACATTATCATGTGACGATCCTCCGAGGGTTGATGGTAGGCTAGCAGGACATTATCTTGTGACGATCCTCCGAGGGTCGATGGTAGGTTAGCAGGGGCCTGCGAAATCCTTCGAGGGTCAATGGTAGGTTAGCAGGGGCCTGTGACGATCCTACAAGGGTTGATGGTAGGCTAGCAGGAAATTATCCTGTGACGATCCTCCGAGGGTCGATGGTTTGTTAGCAGGGGCCTGTGAAATCCTTCGAGAGTCATTGGTAGACTAGGAGGAGCCTGTGACCATCCTCCGAGGGTCGATGGTAGGTAAGCAGGAGTCTGTCAAGATCCTAAGGGGGTCGATATCATCGATCTGTCAGAGAATGTCCTACAGAACATCTGTACTAATGAAACCAGTCTGTGAAGATTATGAAGGAATCCCATATGTACCCATATGTACTGACACTATCAGATGGTCTTCCGAGACGGGAAGGGTTTGTATGCACTTCGGAATACTTTATAAATTTCCTTTTGCACAAAAGAATCAATTCAACAAACATAAATATTCATTATCCACATATATTTCCATCAAATATGACCTTTCAAATAATTTCTTTCAGAAAAGATCCGTTGGCAATATTTGTAACTAATAAAAGCCATCGTAAAATATCATTCACAAGAATCCCATCAAACGTTTGCATCTCGTAATCTCCATAGTCAGAACAAATTATAAAGATTCAAATAAAGTGAGTTAAGGTCATTTTTGTGAGAACACCTTTAATTCATCGTGTAAGGAAAAGGAATCGCATGGCTGAACTTTACATTATGTATTTTATTTATTACTGCTTCATCTACTTTAAATACATTGTCGTTCAATTGGTACAAAAACATTCATTTTCACATCACCTTATATTCCCCCTAAAAACGTGCTACTGCCCCTTCACTAATATTTAATCCTCTTCAGATCAGGACTTTTGCTACAGACTTTTTACTGATATTTCTATATTTGTTGATTTGTTCATGTTAAAAAATAAATGAAAATATTTGGAAATATTAAAAATTCATCCCTTGCATCCCTTTCGTCTGTATGTAAAGGGCAGAAACATTTTATTTTGTCTGATATATAATCCTCTTAAGATAAGGACTTGATGTGCATTAGGTAAGAAACAGAACTTATTTAAATGTCATATTTCATCAAGTCAACTCTGAATGAATGGATAATGTCAAGGGGTTTTATGACTATTTTACAATATCTAGGCTTCTTAATATCAGTTCCAATATGTAACTAATGTAAGTAAAGAACAGAGCTATATCATCATACTTCATCTCGTGTCAATTCCGCACGAATTGATAACGTCAACAGGTTTTATGACTCTTTTACAATATCTACATGTAGGCTCCATAATAGCAGGTCCTTTTGCATGTAATTTAAGAGCAGAACTATAGCATCATATTTCATTCCATGTCGACTCTGCTCTCTGTCATGTAATCTTTTGATATGACTGAGCACGTGATCAAATGTCTAATCCACAATGAGAAGCAGCTTCTTCAGATGTTTTTCAGTCACAATCTTTGAAAACCCAGCGCTTTCGTTCCGATAAATCTACACAACAAGCCCTGGAAAACATTAACGCAGTTTTACCCCAAACCCAATTACCTCCCTTTGCAATGACTCAGCTAAAGGCTTGCTTTTTAACAAACAATGGGATCACTTCTAAAACCAGTTTTGTGTCTCTCACTATGTCTTTCTTTCCGTGATTTCCCTCATCCTTTCGATCCCTTTCTCCCTGATCTGACTACTCTTTTTTGGGTGGCAACATCCATGTGTTAAATAGCTGAAAAATTGCTGACAACACGTTAAATCCCCAACTCACTCACTCACTTGATGTCGCGAACGGTCGAGTTGTTTACACACTTGGTGTCTGAGTTTTGTTTCTGATTGGATAACATGTACTTAAAGGGAGGTAATTTGGTTTGAGATAAACCTCGGTCAAGTTTTCCAGGGCTTGTAGTGTAGATTTATCGGAACTAAGGCGCTGGGTTATCGGGGATGTATAGTAAGAGCAGATAGGAAACTCAAATAGCATTTTACTTATTTGTTATTGAGATATAAATTTCATGTACCTAATCAAAATTGGTATGTATCACATTTCGGACATATGAGGAATCCAACATGAACTCACTTATGTAATGTATATTTCATAAGCAGCTGTTGTTTGAGAAACAAACTAATTGGAAAATAAGAGTACAACTTATTGTGATGTACAAACACATTGCTTGTTTTATATTGAGATATTGATAACAAGAATGAGGGAGAATCAAATTATGAGTAAATAAATACGAGGAATGACCATAAAGTCAGGATTTAAAATAAGAGGCAGAGTTTGGGCTGTACAAATTTGAAGTTGGAGAAACTGCTGTGAATGTGAAAGAACGATCTCCACTTTGCATGACATGCGTATAACGTCAGCTGTTCCTCAAGGTCTTAACTGCAAGGTTTTTACAGGTACCCTTTTTATTTCTTGAATTGGTGAAACAGCTAAACAGAAAAGTAATTTTTTTTTTGGGACAGTGAGGATGAACACACTGAGAAGATATGAGCTATATAATAACCCCAAGAAATAAGGTTGTAGAACAATTGATCCAAAGTGGAGCTTAACACAGCTGTTTGCATCGAGGTCGTATGAAACCACCCTAACGATCTTCTCTGTGCGAGAAGAGTAGTGTTTTGACAGGAAAGAGAAATGAACATTATGGTCACAATACTATGGTCCAAAGATTATGCATTGATACATCAAATAGATCACCTAGATTCACTGACATTGACCTGCCTGCAGTCAAATCAAGAAAGTGGTACATATAATAGAGCTGAAGCCCCTAAGGACCGAACCTTTTTTTTCAAAGAATTGAGAGTTATATGACTTGGATAACACGCAACTAAATGCTTATTAAACTACATACCTTAAAAACGTTATAAATATGAACTATCAGGTGAAAACCTTGTAGTAAAAATATGGTGCGAGAGAATAATAGGCTGACGTCACAAGTTTTATGTAGATTGTAATTTCGTATCAAGGAAGAGAAGAAGAAAATAACTTTATTGATCTTGAACTAAAGAGCTCCTCGGATATAGGATGTGGCAGACATGATTAACATATTTATAATCTCTGGACAAAAGGTTTATTGAGTATGGACATTATATATTGACTTTATTCTTAAACCGTTTGAAAATAGAGAATCAGCCATCCTTGAGCATCATCGCACACAGTCAGACACGGTTTCCTACCCGCAACCCGCTTATTGGAAGCAACCACAGTGTGTTTTAAGACTATTTCGAGTTAATCAAACAACCTGATTCTGTTTCTGTTTCAGGATTCATTTTCATTGTTTGAACTGATCGTATTGTTCACATTATGTCCTTTACATTTAAAGCTGTTTCAACATATTGCTCAGAGTCTCAGGAATGAAGACAATCAATGTTATACTTTTTAGGAAATATTGAAAAATATTTTAGTGATGCAGTGTGTTATATTTACTAAGTGTTTGGTATCGCAGGCTCAGTCCCGATATATATCACAGGTGATAATGTCATGTCATTAATTGGGCTAATGTGTGTGAGAGAGCAGGTGATTGATTCGGAGAGGATTGATCAATTGATGATTGAATGATATGTGATTGATAACTGACTGTTGAATGATTGATGAGTGTGTGATGGATTGATAAATGAATGTTGAATTATTAACAACGATTGATAACTTATTGACCATTCATTGATGGATGAGTGATTGATGTTAGTTTAGGTGTTAAATGATTGATAAGTGATTGGTAAATGATAATGTTTAAGTGTTGAATGATTGACGATTATAGATGATTATTAAATGATTGTTTTATTGTTCGATGATTTGTGATTGACGATTGGTTAATCGTGCATTGATGATTATTGGTTAAAATCAATGTGGTGGCACGTGGACCTGTGCAATTCTCAGTCGACCGCTATCAGAATAGTTCAGCAACAACGGGCGCAGCTCGCTGGATGGGTAATTAACCCGTTGCTTGATAAACTGAGAGTTTGAAGGGTTGATTCCTTGCCCAACACTGAGACATGAGTTAAGAAACTTGTGGTGTCACCCTGGGTAAGTGACTTAGTTCGAAGCGTGCCCCTGTCCACTAAGCAGTAATTGGGTACCTGGTATGAAACGATGGTAGTCTGAATTTGAACCTCGAGCGCCTGACAGGCGAACGGTTGTATTCTCCTTAGGGAGTGCTCTGTACTCGTTGACCAGGGGTAATATGTCACTCAGCGCTTTGAGCATGCAATGTGCGCTATATAAATGGACTAGTATTTATTATTATTCAAAAATTAGAGATTAATAATTGATTGATGAATCCTTGCAGTTGGTGGTATCATGATATCATGATAAATGCATTGTGACCTTGAACTAAATGGGAAGCAATTTCCAAATTTGTAAGTATAATCTTCTTTGAATAGTTAGTCATTTTCCAGATCCCCCCCCCCCCCAGGTTTGGAACCGAAGTGGCTCAATATGCATTGAAGTGATGTTTACCTCTTACCCTTTAAACTGTACACTAATAAACAACGGTCTTAAAGTAAGATTTTTTAGAAAAACTACTTCCTATAACGGTTTACAATTTTATCATAGATGTATTTAATATTTTACGACGAATAGCATGTTCAATTTAAGAAGATATAAATCAATAGTAGGAGGCGGACAATAGCATTCCTTAAATACATAAGCACACACAAGGAGTGGTTAAACGGAAGAATACAAGTGAAGTTATCAATGACTTATGTACCTTGTCAGCAAACTTTATTGCTTCCTGGTTGAGATATAGGACACGTATTGGTCGAATATGAATGTATCTGTTCTGCCTCAACTAGTACACTGAATGACAAGCAAATACATTGTTGGAGCGAATGTTGCTTGAAATCATTGTACTAGTGCCGAAAGGGTGAAGTTGTGAACTTGCATGTGAAGAAAAACTTACAATAGATAGGTGTAAGAACTAAGGTATGCATTTTATGCTTATCATATATCACACGCTTGAAATCGATCCTTAGAAACGAACTTTAAAAAGGGATTGACCACGTGATCTTAAGAGGAGCCGCTCAAACAGACGCCATTATAAGGCAAAGGTAAGTAATAGTGATATCATGTACCCGTTCTTTTAACCAGGTTTAACAGCCACCTCGGGAGTTGTAACAGCCACATAATCAGACTTTATCAATTGTGTTAATTGTTGGATAGGTACAAATTGTTTATAGAAGTTATCATTTTATCAATCAGTTTTCTACAGTAACAACACGAAGGTATGACGTCCCGATTTATAATTTTACACTACACCAATTCAAACTTGTGTGTCAACAGATGGATGCAGCACAGAAACTCAATGATAACTTCCTGTCATGCGCAGTATGCATGGAGAAGTTCAAGGACCCATGCTCCCTGGGGTGCAGTCATACCTTCTGTAGAAGCTGTCTGGCATCCTTTACCATGGCAAAACCACAGGCTATTGCTGCAAAGTCCATCATATGTCCTACATGTAGGGAGATGACCAAGGTGCCACGCCCTGACCAGCCAATAGAAGACTGGCCAAAACAGTTCAAACCTCACTTTCTGATCCAGAGTCTTTTGGACGACTTTGGTGAGGCCATTGATGCACAAGGTTTGTAATATTTGTTATTTTTGGTGGATTACTTTCAATTGGAGATATTTTTATAGGGGCAGTAGCACGTCTTCAGGGGAAATATTAGTTTATGTCGGGGAAAATTAAAATAAATGGTGCCAATTTAAAGACAGTGTTTATGAACTAAATGAAGCAGTTATAAATAAAAAATATAATGCTCGTTTCCCTTTCTTACCAATCTGATTAAAATCAAATCATTGATTCGCTCCCTTATTTATATTATGTTGTTACTGGTCACTCATCTACGATCTGATGGAATTCCGTAGAGGTCCGTGTCCACTGGAAGTAAGATTTCAACCCCTCATGGTTGTGCTTACAAAGTTGTGAAAGTAGATTAAAGGTTCAAACATCATCGCTTTTCTATCTAACGCGGAAAATGCCGAGGTTTTCTGAGTGTTTGGGTACGCTTGATTTGCTACATCAACATGAAAGCAGTATGTTTGTTAACATCCTTGTCGTCAGAATTATTAAAATATGATCAAATTTCAGATTATCGGAAACTAGATACGATATTTCTGTAAATCTTATGCATATTATATGTGTTGTAAAAATAATAATCCTATGATACATTACAATCTAGACTATGATCGAAATCAAAGGTTACAAGATTGAGAAAAATTCATAAAATACCAATATTTTTTTCTTTGAAGTACAACTTTTGTTTTTAATCTTTAATTAACTGATAATTATATTGTTTTCTCAAAACATCTTAGTCACACGTTTTGCGGTGAGATTTGCAGGATGTGAAGATTAGTTTAAAAGAAGAGTTTAAATTGAGTTCTTAAAAAAATACTACTCAAATTCAGGCCAGTAAAATGCATACAGCTATTATACAAAATTCACCATGAAATGCTGATCATTATGGATCTTGAATTCTATTCTATATATATCTTTTCACGTACCTTATATACTTGATTATCAACAAATTTCCGGATTTTTATAGCTTTGTAAAGAATTCAGAAGCGTTTTGTCAGTGTCAGTGACATATCCGCTTTTAAACATAACATATGTAATGAAATTTTATGGTAATTACAAAACTCGGTCATAAGTTATCAAACGAATTTTTCCCCAAAACAACGGTTCTAGTCGGGTTGCAAATCAAGTAAGCCCCTTGCAATGCCGACGCGCTCATGCAGCCCTTGGTAGCTTATTTCAATGTGTAGACACAGTGATTTATAATGGATAACCAGACACACCAAAGCCTGTGCACCTATATTTGTAGGTTTTGTTATATGAATTATTACAAAGCATCTATAGCGGGGTTAATTATTTTATCGATACGCCGGAATGACGGAGGAAGATTGAATCTGATTGGTCGCATCAGGCCCGACCCTACAAACTGATTGACTGTCAAATTCGGGGTCATTTCCTGTTCAAAGTTCACCTGGACATGGTTCTCTACGGGATTCCGTCAGATCTTAGATTGGTGACAAGTAACAACATAATATGAAACATGAGAGAGAATATAAGATTTTATTTCAATGAGATTGCCTTTCTTACACAATATGAATTAAAGGTATTCACTTAAAAATGGCTGCCAATGGGCTTTAAGTGAAGCTTTTTGCTTTGTTCTCTATGGAATATTGGTTTGTGTGATGATATTTTTGCCGCTATCACAAAAATAAAATTAGCATTAACATACAATTACATGTGTATCAGTGAAAATTTGAAAAAGATTGAGATTTTTTGCCGCTTTCACAATAATACAATTAAAATTAACGTACAATTATCAGTGAAAATTTGAAAAATTGAAATTTTCAAAAACGTGCCACTTCCCCTTTAACACCTTGATTGCAATAAAACATCACAGTTTAACGTCATTGTGTCCATAAACTTTGGATGTCAAATGCACCTAGCACTCTCTTTGTGGTGAACAAATTGTACAAAGCAGGAGTTAGCAAGCATGGTGTCTGTTAAAGGTTTAAGGGCTCCCTTTCGGAGCTTTGTACAATGTACATTGTCTGTCAAGAACTGCCGAAATACATTAAAGTTTAGAATAAAGGTTAAATAAAAATTCAATTCGGTATTGGGATTAGGAAGTTCGTGCAATAATTGTAACTTACCATATTTGTCTGAGATTGAGTGTACCATCTGTTATTGTGCGATCAACTTACAAGTTCCCGAAAACATAAATCCATTGTATGCATACAGGGAATAAGCTATTAATATCAGTGGCAAACTTAAAGGGAAATATGTCTTTTGACTTATGTTCTGTTTCATTCTAACAGGTGGTACAACCCCAAAGGAAGAAAAGGAACTTTCCCAAGAAAGTAAGTGTGAAAAGCACAATGCTGCTATTGAATTCTGTTGCAAGGACTGCAATAAAGCAATATGCGCCAAATGTGGTCTGTTGTTCCACAAGAAATGTAATACTGTCCCACTCGAGTCCATGGTTCACGAGATGAGATCGACAGGAATGAAGGCGATGGCAAGGATCAGATCAACATTACATGATTTGAAAGGAAATGTTGAGTTGGTCGAATCAGATATCAAAAGGACAAATGAAATGAAAGCTTTGTTGGAAATGAAAATAGGAAACATCAGCCAGCATGCCATTCAAATCATTCAACGAAAGGAAAAAATGCTACAAGATGAACTGGAAAAGACAACAATGAGAACTGTTGAACAGCTCAAGGAGGAAGTCGTGATTACTGAGAGTAAGATGCAGATGTACGAGTCAGAATTGGAGCACATGACCAAGGCTTTTGAATCAGGCAGTGAACTGGACTTGTATCAACTGTATCAACTTACCAAGGGACTTAAATGTGATGTTGATATCGTATCCCCAGCTCTTTCAATGCATCTCGTGGACGAGCTTAAGATTTCTGAGTTTAAGGATAGTTTTGAACTTTGCGCCTTGAAAGAGGTTCAGGACAAACTTGGAGAGCCGGTCCTGGTGGAAACAATCGATACAAGATCTAAGGATGACTTATATCAGGATATATTTGATGTGGTTGTCTTGAGTTTTGATGAAAAGGAGGCTATCGTAATAACTGACTGTTATATGAACTCTGTGACAGTCATATTAAACAGAGATGGGGTGCAACAAATGTGGAAACTGCGTTTTCAAGTAAAACCTTTGTCATTGAGTAAATTAAACGAGAGGCAGGTTGTGGTATGCTTTCAGACAAAGAAGGAACTTGCATTGGTCAATATGTGTCCTAAACCTTTTATTCAATCGAAATGCACCACATTGAAGCTGTACAGGTGTCTGACTGTGCTGGGACCAAATAGACTAATAGGAGCCTGTGAAGATCCTCCGAGTGTCGATATCATCGATCTGTCAGGGAATATCATCCAGAATGTCTGTACTGCTAAGACTGGACTGTCTACAATTATGAGGGAACCTTGGTTTATATCCACCACCAACAATGGAAATATCGTCCTCACTGATGCAAACAGTCAGTTCGGAATTACCGCCCTTGATAGAGATGGCAAAGTTTTATTCAAGAAGAAGATTGGTCAGAAGGATGGCACTTCTGGAATCACACCAGGACAGCTTCAGGGAGTCGTAGTTGCCGATCTGTTTAACTACAGAGTCCTGGAACTGACTGAGACTGGAGAGATCAACCGAGAGCTGCTGACTCTTTCAGATGGTTTGCAGAGCCCGTATGGGGTCTGTATGCACCGAGGAAAACTCTATGTGGCGGAAGGGGAACATGGCGTTAAAGTGTTTAGATTCAAGGCTGAACGGGCGAAAGAAGTTGAAGAGGAAGAGATTTATGATGAGTATACCATTCAGGATGATTGAATAATTTAATTGATGAGGACATTCTACTTCCAACCAATGTTTCAACAATGACTGACTTGATGTTTCATATAGAGTATAATTTTATTATCTGTTTCTCTCTTATTATAACTGCGTACAAAACTGTTTGTTTGAAATGACATTTTGTAGCATCAATAACGTGAGTTATACAGGCTACAGGCTACTGATGACAAGAATCTTCACCCTGAAGAACAACTGTGTGGCTGATCCAGGTGGATTCGTCACAGACATCCTTGTTATACTGGAAAAGTATAAACTGAGTAACTATCTGCAAAACATATATAAAACTGGTCACTTTTGCACATACTCCCGTTGGAAAGAGACCGTGAAAAAAGCAATATTGGACTCTGAAACTGCAGATTGGCAACAACGTGTCGACTCTGACCCCGAAATAAGACACTTTCTGAAGATTTACCCAGTAATAGCCCCCCATAAAGCCTGGCTCATCGCTCGTCAGTTCCCCTATCTTAAACAACAGTGTAAATTTGTTGTTAAGCTCTGCGCACTATGGCGTCCAGGAGGCGTAAAAGGGATATGTGAACTGTGCTCCAATCAGTTCAGTGACCTGTTGACCCATACCATATGTCACTGCACAGCCAAATGTAGTGAACAGGACAGATTGTGGACTGAGATTTCGAGTGTTGGTCCGGTTGAGCTGGGAGTGACTCTACTTAACCAACCTGACGAGGAGGTTGTATGCAGTCTTCTCTCCTGCACTCCCTGTGTCCCCTTGGATCATACCGACAGCACCATTTACTCCTCTCTGGTTGTCCAAGGACTGTACAGACTTTGCAAACTTACAAAATTTAACTTGACCTTAAAGTGACTCAACAAGTCGAGTCCAGATAAATGTTGACGCAATGTATTCAATATATATTCTTTTTATATACTCCTCTCAATTAATGTACATTTTCCGCCTGTCCTTGTTTTTGTAACTCTCCGTTGGAGGAATAAAGAATATTATTATTCAGGATGATTGAATAATTTAATTGATGAGGACATTCTACTTCCAACCAATGTTTCAACAATGACTGACTTGATGTTTCATATAGAGTATAATTTTATTATCTGTTTCTCTCTTATTATAACTGCGTACAAAACTGTTTGTTTGAAATGACATTTTGTAGCATCAATAACGTGAGTTATACTGTCACAGGAACTTAATACCAAGGTGATGCATCTATAAAATTTGATGTAATGAGGATTCTCAATCTGCCTTCATCTAAGCATCCATCCATGTATCCATTCGTCTTTCCATGTATCCATTCATGTATCCATTCGTATTTCCATGTATCCATCCATATTTCCATCCACCCATACCTCCATTCATGTATCCATGTATCAATCCACCCATGTATCCATATACCCATCCATCAATGTATCCATCCGTATACTCATTATTCATCCAACTTGTCTAGACAATAGGGTACGTAATCACAACCTATTCACAAGGATTGATTGCAACACTTCAACTTGGAAGATTATGTTCGATGAAAGTGAGTTGGTATGTAGGGAATGTATTGCTTTCTAACTGTAAAAACAATTGATAAATCAATCAAAGTTTTACAAAAGATATTACAGTAAACAGAAAGATTTGTTCTTCTGTACTGATAGAATAAATATCAGAAATAACTGATGGTACACATAAGTATAGAATATTCATACACCATAACTTTACAATCAGCACAAACATATTCAAAGAATAACCAAGTATCATGAATATATATACATTAAAGCTGTACAGATGTCATATAGAGTTTGTCAACCCCAAAAAACTTCGAGCATCGATGGTAGGCTAACAGGAGCCTGTGTCGATCTTCCGAGGGTCGATGCTAGGCTAACAGGAACCTGTGTCGATCTTCCGAGGGTCGATGGTAGGCTAGCAGGAGCCTGAAAAGATCCTCCGAGGGTCGATGGTAGGCTAGCAAGAGCACGTGACGATCCTCCGAGGGCCGATGATAGGCTAGAAGGAGACTGTGAAGATCCTCTGAGGGTCGATGGTAGGCTAGCAGGAGCCTGTGAAGATCCTCAGAAGGTCGATGATAGGCTAACAGGAACTTGTGACGATCCTCCGAGGATCGATGGTAGGCAAGCAGGAGTCTCTGACGATCCTCCGAGGGCCGATAATGGGCTAGCAAGAGCCTGAAACGATCCTCCGAGCGTCGATGGCAGGCTAGCAGGAGCCTGTAAAGGTCCTCCGAAGGGTCGATGCTAGGCAAGCAGGAGCCTGTGAAGATCCTCAGAGGGTCGACGATAGGCTAGTAGGAGCGTGTGACGATCGTCCAAGGATCGATGGTAGGCAAGCAGGAGTCTGACGATCCTCCGGGGGCCGATTATGGGTTAGCAGGAGCCTGTGAAGATCCTCAGAGGGCCGATAGGAGGCTAGAAGGAGCCTGTGAAGATCCTCTGAGGGTTGATGATAGGCAAGCAGGAGCTTGTGACGATCCTCCGAGGATCGATGGTAGGCAAGCAGGAGTCTCTGACGATCCTCCGAGGGCCGATTATGGGCTAGCAGGAGCATGAAACAATCCTCGAGGGTCGATGGTAGGCTAGCAGGAGCCTGTAAAGGTCCTCCGAAGGGTCGATGCTAGGCTAGCAGGAGCATGCGAGGGTCGATGTTACGCTAGCAGGAGCCTGTGACGATCCTCCGAGTATCGATTGTAGGCTAGCAGGATCCTGTTAAGATCCTCTAAGTGTCGATGGTAGGCTAGCAGGAGCATGTGACGATCCTCCGAGTGTCGATGGTAGGCTAGCAGGAGCTTGTGACGATCCTCCGAGGGTCGATGGTAGACCATCCTGTCAACCAGGCGACTTCATTTCTCTCGCTTCACTTCAAAATAGTCCCCTGTTACCGAAGCGCTTTAAATTCCCGACACCACGGCTACCAATCACAGTACAGTCTTTGGCTTATCTATAGATCCAATCAACGCTATCCTTCTATAGTCGCTGCCGCCACCTTACAACGAACTAACTTTCATTACTCATTTATCAACCTTTTCTTGTTCGTTGTGAATGAAATTTTTATACCATAAATATGTATACATCTTCTTACAATACCTTTATTATACATATAATTCCCAAAGAATAAAAAAAAATTAAGCTTAATAGCGAATTTGTCGAGAGCCATCGTAATTCTGTCATTTTCTTACAATACATCATGACATTTGTTTTCAAAATGTTTTAGTGCTAACTTTGATTTTGATCATTGTACTTTTGTGTTATGCAAATGTTTCAACATGTAGTCCAGTAGAAATCAGGAAAAACCCGGACATTTTTGATAACAGACAAATTTTGTTTTTAAGTGGTCCCTATAACCATGCTGATGAACCATGAAAAACCCAACCAAAATCAACCATCGGCAAAATGCAAAAATGAAATGAAAATTGGAATTATTTTTTTAAATGAGTATCTGTTACACAAAACAAAGGGCTACTGATGAAAATGATAGATCATGAATTATAATATAACTTCTAAATCCATTATTGCTGCATGTTGAACACCATGCCTGTTCTGGGGTAAAAAAGTAAAGAAAATGAAAGAAAATTGGAATAATTTTGTAAAATTACCCTCTGCTGCAAAATACAATTTTTTAGTGAGCTGAACAAAAGATCATGGAAGATTTCATTCTGTTTTATGTCATTCATACTCATGACTGAACTTCATGTTTGTTTTGGGTGATAAACCTAAAAAAGGGGGGGGGGGGGGGGGGGGGGGGGAGAATGGAATATTTTCAAAGATTGAATATATTTGCTGCCAAATGCACTTTTTAGTGAATACAGTAATTTAGTATCCTAAATTGTGTTCCACACGAGATATTGCTTGCGAAAATCAAGCGATATCTCCTAGAGATATCGTTTTGAAAGTAGATTTTTAACAATGCTATGATGTCATAAAGATAACAAGGTCACAATGTTATGACCTCATAAACACGATGACGTCACAATGCTAAGACATCACTGGTTTAGGAGTTATAGAGGATATCTTTTGTTTTGAGTGTGATATCACTTATCTCTCATTGAGTGACGGGGTAGAGCCATTATTTTCACGAGTGGCGCAGCCACGAGTGAAAATATAGGCTTTATCCCGTCACGAAAAGATATTCTGTTTATTATAAGCCTCTGTGGTCAAATATGTGGTAATGTATGTTCAAAAGGTCTTGACTCGCGAGTTTTCTGGCGACGTCATACCATTGTTGATCGTAACTTAGCGACGGCGATGACGTCGCGTTGATTGTAGAAGTGACGTCAAACCATTGTACAGGTGACGTCATCGCCTCTGTGATATTTTCACTCACTTGAAAAAGTGATATCACACTCAGTTGCGAGAATACTTTTCTAGAACTGAGAAAACTCAGTCTCTCACCGCATAGCATATAATAATTATGGCTATGCAGTGGCCAAAGATGTACATTTTTCATCCTAATGTGATGAAAAATCATTTTGGATGATACATAGAATCTCACCCTCGTATCTTCAGATACAAAATTTATCAACACTTGTTGATCAATGTAAAATTTGTTACTTTTATAAACTTGTGTTGATATTTTTGATATCAGAAGACACTTGTGTGACATTCACTTTAGATCATAAATCAGTATATTAAAAATGTTCTTTTATAAGGGAAATTTGTAAAACTTTAGAAATGTATTAGGGAAATTGGAATCTTTATTAAATTCATGTTTTTTGCAGTGGAATATAATATTTGTATGGTGAATAAAACTTAGTTTGACTTGCATATTCAGATAATGTAAATCTAATGACTATAGATTGTCTTATTTTTCATGATGGAAAATCCAGTCAAGATCATTTTAAACATATTCCTGGAAAAGGTGAATTTAATCAAACTATTTCTAGAAAGCGTCGAAAGAAGTTGTCAACTCCTAGCATATTCTAGAAATGAATTACTTTTGGAACCTTAGGCAATTTTATTTTTAATTGTATATTATTGAATATGTAACTTATATCCACAAAATTCAAATTACTGAAAAAATATTGTATTGTCTAATTGAACTGAGTATATAATTAAATCTTAACCACTCTTCCAACTTCCAACTCCAAAAACAAAGGAGACATTATATTTATCACTCATCATTTCAGTGCATTTCATGAAAAACATCAAGAATCTGAATACTGCACTGTCATAAGACTGCCATTGCTGTGATGTCATAGCTTTGTTATATCATTGTGTTCACGATGTCCTAGCATTGTGGTGTCATGATTAATATGACGTAAATGACAGGGCATTGTTCAAAACCTACTGACATCAAACAAGTGATACCTCCTGTGAAACACAGATTTTGGTGACTAAAAGGCTGGTTCCTAATAAAAAGGGGTATGAGGAGGAGGATTTATCATCCACACTGACATCCATCATTTCATTATGTCCTCGCTCACTCAGGGCTCCATTTTCAAACAATCTACATATCATCCCTGAGACTTTTCATCAGTATTTAAATTCATTGCCCCTTAATAATCTAGAGATCTAATCTTAAGATGAACCAGTTGTGATATCTAAGTGTCTTGTAGATACCTTATCAAACATTTTTCATTCATGAAAACAGGATGAAGGCTCTTGATTTTGCAAATAAATAACATGAAGTGTGATTTATTTTTTTCCCAAGCCGTTGATCACCAACACAATTGTCCTGATTAGTGTTCTGAGGCCTGTACTGAGTTTAATCATTTTAGTATAAAGTATTATAAGGGGATGTAATTACACATTTCATGGTATATGGCTGCCTGTTTCCTCCACCAGTTGTATTAATTGACTGGTACTGGACTGGTCCACTATTCATCAAATCTATTTGTATCATTTCACTAAACTTAGTATGATGTTAAATATTTTGTTGTGCCTTTTGTTACTTTGATTGTTCTGACTTTTCCATGTTTTTTCAGGTTTCCATGGAAACTATTTGAACTCAGCACATATGGGTGGGAGCACCTTTTCCAGCCTTAATTCAAAAGTATTCAGTATAATTTAATAAGACTTAGAATGTGGGTAGACCTAAAGATAGAGTGGTCCCCTTTACTCCATGGGCTACTTTTTTAATAATGTATTTTGTAGGCTGAGGTGATAAGGTTTGATTAAATTATGGATTAAACATTTGAGCAGGAGACATCAACGTGCTCCACATGCACGTACAATATATATCTTGTTTTCTAGTATGTTCGGTCGGAAAACATTAACATGTTTCTGTACAAGGCACTAATTTGGAAAATAATGATATTTGAAAAAGTAATCAATTTATGTATTTTTTTGTAAAGAATTTTTAAAGCCAGATTTATCTAATATCTAAACTCATTTTCAGCAATTATTAATTCTGTGAACTATTCAAGACTTATGACATAGTAAGATAACCTAAAGTACTTTATAACACATGGAATATAGAACGATGGCGTTGACGTTTGGTATTTTTGTCATTTAAAAGCAATTAGTGACTATCACAGATTTTGAAAAAAACCACCTAAGAATGTTGTTTTTTCTGGTGTTATTCATTTTTGAATTCTCATATCATAAGATTCACATTTTGAGTTTTTTTCAAAGGAGATAAAACTTATTACCACTAAGCATTTCTTATTATTATTATTTTTTTCAAATCGACCTAAAGCACACAAGTCTAAATAAATGATAAAAATCATTTTGTCTGGTATGAAAACTATTTTTGCATTGAAAAGATAATTCTGAATGTGTAAATTTTTGATTATATTAACTATAAAATATCCATGAACACATAATGATCAGCAGAGGCTTTCTTAAAAAAAATAAGTCAGCGAGAAAGTAGTATCAGTAGGATATGCATGCTTAGCTCTTCAAAGTTGTTTTACTTTAGGTCTTCAATTTATTTTCACTTTATTTCACATCACATTGAATGTAATTCATCTCCTTGAACAGAAGACATATCCGTTACTTTACTAGTTAATATCATTATCTCAAAGAAGACCCATATTTGAAGTCCAAGTTATGAGTTTACAATGCTAAAATTTAGATATCTACAATATTAAAAACAGGATTATTTTAAGTTATCTTTAATAGACTAATGTTTTTGTCTGAATGACAAAATATATTTCTATACAAAATACCCAAGGTTTTTACATCAAACTTCATAAATTACCGCTTACAAACTTTTGTTGTCAACAACAATGAGGGCCATTTTGGTTGTTGCTAGGAAGGGAGATAACTCCGACGATATTAGTCATACAACTGATCTTATATGAAGAGGCTTCACCACAACTTTCAGGTACATTTTAAAATGGCCATAACTTTTTCTGCCGGAGGTTGATTTTGGTTTGGTTTTTTTTCTGAAGGCAAGGGACATGTATTCTTTAATTTTTTCAAGTTATTTGTCTGGTATCGAAAATGTCCGGGTTCACTCAATTTTGGGCAGATTTCTACTGGTCTAATGCACGAATTTTTGTTTTTGAAAATACAAGAGTAATGTAACCTATTGCCAAAATAGACTTATCCATTAGGCCCCGCCCCCTCAGTCTTTCGACCAATCGGCGCGCCGTATTTCTGACCTCCTGCCCCGCGATCGCTTCCTCGGACATCATCAAGCAACATGGCGGGCTGTCTGCTTGACGGAAGGAATGTCACCGATACATTTTTCGAACGTAACGAGTCGTTCAAAGTGTTATATATTCCATGACAGTGTAAACAACTTGAAGAACGGGTCCTACCTTCCGGGAATCTTCATTAACAACGGCATATCTGATTAATTTCGGAGATGTACATACGAATTTTCGCGAGGCGAGGGCATGATTCTCTGTTTGTTTACATTGTGCTGCAGCCTGCGGTAGGCCTGTATCTGTTTGTCTGATTTTCATCAAAGAAATCTTTTTCAGTACATGAAAAAATTGCAAATATTAAATGATTTCTATTTATCAAAATGGAAATTAAGTATAAAAGTGAAGGTAAAATGCCGCAGTCAGGTTTGAACAAGGCACTAGTCTATACATAAATATCAAAATTAAAAAAATATTTCATAATCAACACAATAATTATAATGTTTTTATCAAGATTTATGAAATTTATTTATGATTTAATATTCATATTAATTTGTTGAAGTCTTATTATTGATTATAAATAATATATATTATCAGGGTTTGAAATTAAGTCAGAGCTAGGTAATTTTATCAAAATAAAGATATTCATGAAATGTGGACATAAATTCATATGTCTCATCTAATATCTTCAGATAATTTTAAAATATTTGAATGACAGGGAAGAGCCAATATCTAATCCAATTAAGTTGATGTAATACAAAAAAAAATTACTTTTAGATAATTAAAACATTAGAAAATAATCATCCAGTACCTTAAACATTTTGAAAAATATTTACATGGATATGTGTAATAAAATATAGTAATGATTGTATTGTATTGTATTGGGTAAGAAATTTACTAGGCATCTAAGTCAAATAAGTTTGAAAACACTGAAATGTTCAAATTCAAATCTTTGAATATGTTAATTGTTTCTGTAGATATCTTGAACAGTTTGGATCTGCATAAGATGTTTTGCATTATCATAAATTCATATTATGGTTTATTCAAGAAAATGTGCAGACCATGTTTTGGTTTATTTTACATTTGAAGAGGGGATAAATGAATACTGTCGTGATAAATAGTTAGGTTTTTTTTCAGACTGATAAAACAAAGATTTAAGTGAATGGGGAAACCATCTACAGAACTTGCATAAATAAAAGATATAAAAAATTGGGCTCTGAACAATAAAGCAGCTGGGCATATGGACTTTATTCAATTTTAAAAAAAAATTGAACCTAAAGGTGAAATCATTGTTTTCATTTTATTTTAATGTATCATTTCTTAAAAATAGTTTCAAAGTTTATCTGAAATGATTTAGGATATCTAAGTAAATATTGATATCATATGCATTCACATGAAAATGTATATTTAAAAATCCTGTTTGCTAATTATTTAGGTTATCATGCAGGTTATTTTAACTGTTTATATGTTTATGGAATTATAATTTGTTCAATATTCTGATTTTAATGTTAATAATTTAAATTAATTAAGTCTGTTTGATTTGTTATTGAATCAAATTATATTGCATTAATGTAAACATTTCCAAAACAAAATAAACAAATTACATATAGTCTCCATCAGTTCCATATCAATTATTGATATTTTTACACGGTAGATGAGTATCCTTGGTGCTGTACAGCAACATAAAGAATACTTTTGTTTTGTTGTTTTTAAATATTTTAAACTGCCAAGAACCAGATGACTGAACACTCAAGGGAGATAATTGGCAGGTAGATCTACATTTCTGTCCCTGAAATTGATAAAATTATTGACACTGTTGCTGGGCTACATTCAGGAATAACTTAATAACAACCACATTTTAGAGGGCAATTTTTATATTGTTAGAAATTTGACCTCGATATAAAAAGATGTTGAAGAACATCACATCGACTCTGTATGGCCCGTGTGTTGCTATTTATAGACAGAATATGTATCTTAACTTGTGAGATTTCTTCGGGGTCATATTTTCTTAGTGGCATTAAATAATTACATATAAGTATCAAACCACCATTTAGGCAATGTAAACATGCAATCAATCAAGGGAATTATCGGTAAATTTACTGGATTTGACAGTAATAATGTTGAATTTTATTGTTGACCCTTGGCCTTCCTCCTGACGGTAGAGAGCCGTTCTCCTTGTGTTAAAATAATTTCTGACAGTTATTTTGTTCGAAATTCCTCAGTTTCATTATCAGTAGACGGTATTTTCATAATTTCAATCCTTTCTGAGGCATGACAAATCTGTAATTAGCCATAGTCATCGACAAACCACTCTGAGTCGACAAAGCAAACCTCGGACACTTCCGCATGTTTGTCCGAGGTTTGTGGTTGTGGCTATCATTCTCGACACAAACACAGAACTGTATAACACAGTTGGAAAAACTTATTGCATCTTTGATTACCTCCAGCTAGTATATGCGTCTTGCGTCTATATGAGACGTGTTTCTTGATTGGCGTTCCATTAATAGAAAAGGGAATTTCCATTTTACTGAATCGGCGAAGTGAAGCGAGAGAAATGAAGTCGCCTGGTTGACAGGATGATGGTAGACTAGCAGGAGCCTGTTGAGATCCTCGGAGGGTCGATGGTAGGCTAGCAGGAGTCTCTGACGATCCTCGGAGGGTCGATGGTAGAATAGCAGGAGTCTCTGACGATCCTCCGAAGGTCGATGGTTGGCTAGCAGGAGTCTCTGACGATCCTCGGAGGGTCGATGGTAGAATAGCAGGAGTCTCTGACGATCCTCCGAAGGTCGATGGTTGGCTAGCAGGAGTCTTTGACGATCCTCGGAGGGTCGATGGTAGAATAGCAGGAGTCTCTGACGATCCTCCGAAGGTCGATGGTTGGCTAGCAGGAGTCTTTGACGATCCTCCGAAGGTCGATGGTAGGCTAGCAGGAGTCTCTGACGATCCTCGGAGGGTCGATGGTAGAATAGCAGGAGTCTCTGACGATCCTCCGAAGGTCGATGGTTGGCTAGCAGGAGTCTCTGACGATCCTCGGAGGGTCGATGGTAGAATAGCAGGAGTCTCTGACGATCCTCCGAAGGTCGATGGTTGACTAGCAGGAGTCTTTGACGATCCTCCGAAGGTCGATGGTAGGCTAGCAGGAGTCTCTGACGATCCTCGGAGGGTCGATGGTAGGCTAGCAGGAGTTTCTGACGATCCTCCGCAGGTCGATGGTAGGCTAGCAGGAGTCTCTGACGATCCTCCGAAGGTCGATGGTTGGCTAGCAGGAGTCTCTGACGATCCTCCAAAGGTTGATGGTAGGCTATCAGGAACCTGTTAAGATCCTCAGTGGGTCGATGGTAGGCTAGCAGGAGTCTCTGACGATCCTCCGAAGGTCGATGGTAGGCTAGCAGGAGTCTCTGACGATCCTCCGAAGGTCGATGGTAGGCTAGCAGGAACCTGTTAAGATCCTCAGAGGGTCGATGGTAGGCTAGCGGAAACTTTTAAAGATTCTGAGATTGTCGATATCATCGATCTGTCAGTGAACGTCCTCCAAAACATCTGATCTGAAACTGGTCTATTACGATCATGTAGGATTCTGTGTTTATAATTTTGTCCGACCCAAGTAAGCCTACACTATCAGATGGTCTTCCGAGACCGGAAGGAGTTTGTATGCACTGGGGAAGACTTTACCAACTTCTTTTGGCCCAAAAGAATATAGTCCCCAATCACAAATATGTCATAGTCATAAAAGTTCCAACAAAGAATTTTTTCAGAGAAAAAGCTCCATTGGCAAAAAATTGCAACTGATGAAAGCCATCGAAAATATGATTCACAGGAACTACATATCAAACGATTGTAACACTTAAAACGTAACAGCCAATATTTAAACTGATATGCTTAGCTTCGGTTTAGCCATGTTTGATAACACTATCGAGTTTCCTGCTGAATATGCTGTCCTTGTATGTTTATTATTTTCTAGGGCGAGTAGAAAAAAAACCAAACGGGTCTCACTTTTGTTATACTTAATATATTTCGATATTATTTGGTAAAGACAGATAAGTAGTAAAATGTTTGAAGCATAAAAGGATATCAGATTTTGGATAGATATAGCATCATTTAAAAAAAAGTCTTATTATATTTTAAATTCGAAAGAAATTATTACGATTTTTCCAAACCATCACCTTGTTAACTGAAACTAGAGCGAATCTATGTCAAGGTTGTTTGAGAACCTGATATGCATTAGGTAAAGAGCAGAACTTAAGCATCATATTTCATCCTATGTCAACTCTGCACGCTGTCGAGAATTCTTTTTAAGTGACTCTGATCACACGATAACATCTCTTATCCACGAACAGGAGCTGTTTATTGTAGACGCTTTATAGTCGATGGAAGGTAACTATCTCTAATAATTTTTCTGTTATTCCATAAACATAATGTATTATTCGCTCTTGAGAAGAAAGAAAGTATTTGGACATTTTGGGTTCCTTTAAATGCTTGTTTGTAGTCTGTATTTTAACACTTTGACATCAAGGCACGAATGATCAAACTTACCTAATCTGTGGTTATATATAGAAACACTCATGCATAATCAACTTTTAGCGATATAAACAATAGAAAAATGGTTACGCGGCGTATATAAAATATAGCCCGTCCGCCCGTCCGTGACGGACTGGTTTTGAGAAGGACGGTCCAGTAAAACCCCAAGGCCGCCCGATGTTCGGACAATCTATTGTCAAAAAAGATCGGCAAATAATTTAAAACTTCTGCGTAAGGCTTGAACTTCGTAACGGAATCGATGAATCTACTCGTTGGGGAGAACTTCATTGTTAGGGCAGAGTAACTTCCCTTTACCGAATAATGACAGAACAAGGCTATAAGCTCTCACGCTATAGACCTCTCCACGGCGAATTTCATGGGCGCAGCCATTTTGTGGCAGCCATTAAGCGGCTGCAAAGTTAACTGGTCAGTGTTATTTGCAACGCTGCGGGATTTGCGCATTGACGTTGCATACCGTATTTCCTCTAATAAGCGCCCGGGCGCTTATTTTTTCACCACCCTTTTACCCCCCGGCGCTTATTAGAGGCCCGGCGCTTATTGGAGGCCCTGCGCTTATTTCCTTCATAGAAAATTGAAGTTTGTGTTAGACAGTATTTTCAATGAATATCAGTAAAATATTTACTAATGGACATTAATTCAATGGTTTGGACCCGGCGCTTATTAGAGACCCGGCGCTTATTAGAGGCCCGGCGCTTATTTTGTCAACTACCTATGACCCCCCGGCGCTTATTAGAGGCCCGGCGCTTATTGGAGACCCGGCGCTTATCAGAGGAAATACGGTACACGTAAAGACGGTACCCAGTCACCACTTAAGCGGCATACGCTAACGTCACCTTCCTTACCAACTAATAGTTCATTTTAAGTATCTCCTTATGTCAGATCGGCATTAAACACTTCAGTTAAGATTTTTCAAAGCTTGGCAATGTATGTAACTGACCAGGTAAATACGATTTAATGTTAAAGTCGGCGATATTAAAGTGCAGTAATTAGGGTCTATGAATGACGTTAGATATCTAATTTATTAACTCAGTCGACTATTTCTTTATTTCAACTGCTATTTTATCCTGTCTGATTCTTTTTTGTTCAATTATCTAGATTAACGCATATTTGTTTTCAATATTCTATCAATATTTACTGTAGGCCTATAGCTTTGTATAGGATTGATTGGCCAATTTACTAGGCGTTGAAAGCCTTTCAGCAAATTAGGATTTCGATGCTAATGAATTTACCTTAATGTAATAAATTTTCCATGATATTTTTTACAGTAAAATATGTGTAAAACTTTAATATTTTAAGGAAGTGATTAAGTGTTTAATTTTAAATAAAAGTCATTTAAAATTCCAACATTCCAATCATTATTATCCACCGATAAACTTTCTAATTAGCAACCAACAAGGGCAACCTACAAACACAATTTAAAACCTTTAAGGCAACGTCGCAAGCAATCTAAATAATTTTAGATCAACAGGTTTTTATGTTAAGTTATAATATTAGACAATATGGAACCGTCGATGTAACTTTATTTAGATTTAATCACAAGGAAATTCTATGATGAGCAACTTCTTTGACAATGGCGACGTTGCGGCAAAGGTTCTTTTCCGTTTTTAAAGCATGAAAACATTTAAATTTTCGAAACATTGCTATTATGAAATAAAAGAAGTTGTTCATACGTAAAATTTCCTAGTTTTCCTTATACTACCAACTAAAGTGATCCTCAAACAGTTAATTTAATATTGATAAGATATAGCTTCCTTAAATATTCTGATTTACAATATTTCAGTAAGGACTAAAACCTCTGTTGCAATACCAGAAGATAAAATAAAATCATCCTTCATCTGTAATTAATTATAGGCATATTTAAAACACGAACTTGTCTGCAGTGATCCCAGGATCACCAGCATTGTTGCGCCATTAATTGGGTGACACCATTACACTGTCAACTGTGTTTTCAATTATAAGTATTAACTAATAATGCTTTTTGTTTTTTGATTATTCAATTTTGTGACTGATTTATTCATTGAAGATTTAAATTACACGCGAGAGCAAGTTTTGTGTTTTCTTTTAACTCGGAACATATTGACATGGTATTGGCACTATTTATCACTGGATGTAATGATTTGATTTATACAGTACCATGTCGGGGTTATATGTCTTGCAGTGGTTGAATTTGGACCCGATATCGGCGTGGTATCATCGAAGATAGGAAAAAATATTCTTTTACATTTTTCTAAATACAATTTATATCGCGTGACATTCGTACCGATTACACATTATAGATTCATTTCAATTTGTTTTAATCATCCTTCAAAATTAAATGAGTCCTGACATGATGAGTCCATTGATCGACAAAAAATACTGAAAATACAACATTTACGATATCAGTCATCATAACTTCAATAGGTATAAAAGTAATTACTAAAGTAATTAAATATGATTTAAGCATTATATATAGGCCAAACAATTCCTCTTATTTCGTGTTTTGAGTGTGTATGTATTTCTTGAGTATTAACACATAATTTGTAATGACAAAGGTTAGGATAGTGAAATCATGCTTTCTATTTTAATCTTAGGAAGATTTCATAGATCATTAATGAGAAATATAACCAGAAAATTGTTTACCTTAGGCATATAAGTTGAGTTTTTTTAAATGATAATTTCCCTTTTTAACAAAAAAGGCACTATGGTGCACACGTTTTTACTATCTTATCGAACTTGTGAACAAGGGTAAGTGTTACGTGTCAAAACATAAAGCTTAGGCCTAAAGCCTATTTTCTGTATAATTTTAAGATTATATCTCTTCTATTAAATTTTGACTAAAACTCACATCGGTCAAAAACCGCTTCATAATTGGTAAAATTCAGTATGTGATACCTAATTATAAGCTAGACATAAATCAGAAAATATGATAGGAGCTCTTTGGAGATGATAGACCTATATATAGATGCAGTAGGGAGAAAATAACAGTGACAGTGACTCTCTGACGGGTTTTTAGCTGTGCATGGGGCTTCTTTTCACATAATATATGAATTCAAAGAAAGGTACTTAATAACACAAACCGTTCATGACATCTTACGATCAGTTTAATTTGTTAGAAGTCATATCATTAATAAAAACGTCAATTGTAAGCATGTAGAACGTCGACGTAAGATTGCAGCCGCTTAATGGCGGACGATGCTAGCGCCACCCAAAGGGAGGTAACTGAGAGCGGCATAACGCACTGCTCTGTGGAGAGGTCTATTGGCTGATCATGTCCTCCTTAACCAATCGCATATTAGTTTACTGTTACTACCAAAGCTTGAGCATTCGAATAAATGGTGGCAATATGTTACGGGCATTCCTGGGATTACCGCCGCCAACTTTGCCCAAAAGCAGCGAAGAAAAACAACAAGTTTACGATCAAACAAAGAGAAAACGAAAACTAGTGCCCTCCTGGAACGAAGAATTCAGAGAATGGCTTATCACTGACCCAAACGGGGAAGGCAAACTTTTCTGTCGCATTTGTCGGTAAGTACGAACATCGAAGCAGTAGTTTTTGAAAATTTGAACAAAATAGTTTTGCAGATGCGATGTCGATAACTCATTAACTGTTATATTATTCGGATATCATTATTGTTAAGGGAATTGAGTTGATTGATATATTTATCTTAATTAATTTAGTAATTATCGTATCGTAAATGAGATAAAACCAAACCATTTCTAAACAAAATAACGGAAATACTACATGAATCTAGAAAATAAAAACTATTAAAAAGGCAATACCTATGTCATCAGGATAATATCCTGTTGAATAATTTATTTTACATGTTGATTGTATTTGCATTATTTTCATCCAATTTCAGAACCTTTAATTAATTTGTCACATGATTTTCAAAAAATCCATTTACATTCAATTTGTCAATATAGGCCTGTATTATGTATAGGATTATTATTCTCATTGTTTTAATTTTCAAGAAATAGCGGAAAAGATTTCAGTACATATTTGTTAATAAACTTTATTCAATTCTTTGATCTTCATCAGCTTTTTATTACAGCAAGGATATTTTAACCTCTCTCTGTATAGCAACACTGACATGACAGTAGTTAAATCAGTTTTCATATTAAAATCTAAAAACATTTAATTAATCTTTAAAAAAAGATCAATATATTGTCCATATTTTTTTTCAAAGATTTAATCGTCATTTCTGATGCAATTTTCAGATCTGTGTATGGACCCTTGTCATCTAGGACAGTCAATGACAAGTATAGAAAGTATGCAAATGGTAATTTTGTGCATGGCTCCTGTAACCTTCGTCATGATTCATTAGTTACCCATGAACATTCAGAGGGCCACAATTATGCTGTGCAGTACCAAAAAGAAAAGCAAAAATTCCAAAATGCCCAATCAAGTGCAGACCAAGTAATAAAATCATTGAAATTGAAAGGCTTGGATTTAAATAAACTTTCAATTCTATTCAGAAATGCTCATGCTCTTGCAAAGCATTGCAAACCTATATCTGACTTCAATTGGATCAATGATCTGCAAGAGAAAAACAATGTCAACCTTGGCCAATCATACAGAAACTCCATGAGTTGTAAGGAATTCCTCATCGCAATTGCAGCTAAAGAGAGGGCAAATTTTGAAGATCTGTTAATGAGATCAAAATTCATCACAATAATGTCTGATGGATCAACAGATGTTTCTGTGGTTGAAAATGAAATCGTTTATGTACACTTCAGTATTGATGGCCAAATCCATACACTGTTTGCTGGCCTCATTGAATGTTCTGTCCCAAATGCAGAAGGTATATATGAAGCTATTCTACAAGCATTGGCCTTCAACAATCTCACCTTAGATGAACTAAAATCCAAGATCATAGGATTTGCAGCAGACGGTGCCAGTGTCAACACCGGGAAGCTAAATGGAGTGATCATGCTTTTCAGGAGAAGAATAAATCCAGCAACAGTCATGATACAGTGCATGTCACATCGGTTGGAGCTGGCCTTCAAGGATGCAATGAAGGTAGGATTGTAGGGAAAATATATAATTTACCTATAAAATATGAGGTTGTAGTAAGCTAATTTGTATTCTTGATAAAGTTTTGTTAATATTTGGTATTATTAAAGCCCTTCAAAAGTTTTGTCATCATTTTTACAAATATATTTTGAAAATCAAAATATAAGCTTTTCTTAAGAAAATTAATACATGTTGTTTTCTATCTTTTATTTGTAGAAATCGGCTATGTACGGAAAAGTGTACAGTACTCTTGATGAACTGTTCAAGTTCTACAAGTCTGCAAAACAAACCGCAGGATTGAAACACACATTCCAGGAACTTGGACTGGCACAGTGTATGCCCACACGCATTGGTGGAACTCGATGGGTGGGTCATTTCTTGACAGCTCTTAAGTCCCTTTTCAAGGGATACAGAGCCTTTGTTAAACACCTTGAACAGGTACATACTCATTTGTGAGATGTTTTTAGCATTGTCATCTTTTGAAAAATTAATGATCAAGAGTTTTAACTGCTTAAAATGAATTAATTTTATTTCTCTCTTTGTTGATGTTGTTAACAATATATTTTTTGTGTAACATCATTCAATTATAAGTTAAAAAGTTGGCAATCAATTGTATGTAATTTTTTATCCATTTTTCAAGGTATCGACAGTGAACAGTGGTTCATCCGGAACGCAATCCAAGGCCAAATACCTATTGAAGATGTTGAAGACTAGAGAGGTTATCTCATTTGCTCACTTCGTCAAGGATGTGGTTTGCATTTTGTCAAAACTCTCAATGTTCATGCAAACAAAGAGTACGTCTGTGTACCAGGTACATCGGGAACTTGAAAGTGCAGTCTCTTCTCTTGAAAAGTTGGAAACCAGGTAATACTTTCAGGATTATTTTTATATTGTAGCCTGATTTATGATTTTCTTTATATCCATAATTCACTAAAATGATTTGCACCCTATACTGAGATACTAATCCTCTGCTCAGCAGTAGTAATCCTAGCTATTTCTAATGCATCCCTGCTTCTAACCCATATGTAATAACTCATACTTCTAACTGAACACAGCTTGTGTAAAGCTTCCTCTCCCAGTTTTTCTGCACTTGCTTTACTATTGCTGTCTGTCACTACTTTAAGCAAGAATGTTCTATATCCTGCTTGTAACTTGGTGATGGCATTCCCTTGGCTTTTAACCTTTCAGACCTGGTCCTGATATCAGGCTTTTCCAGCAACAACGCCAGTTTCAGGGACAGGAACTAAGTGGGAACGAAAATGAATGTTCTAAACACATGAAAATTGTAATCCAAGCCATAATAGCAAGCATGAGTTCTCGCTTCACCGACATTTCTGGGGCAGTGCTTCAGGCCACAAGATTGGCAGATCTTGGTTCATGGCCATCATCCCTAGCTGATGCTCCTGGTATGGCTTGTTTAAATATATAATATATCATTCGAACAAGATTTTTAAATGTTACTTTTAGATAAAGGAAGGTTTTGTCAACTTATTTATCCGATTATTCATGAATTACTACACTATCATTACTAATTATGAAATTTCATTTTAGATTTTGGTGATGAAGGTGTGGCAAATCTGGTGGACCATTTTAGAGGAAGCCTTGAGAATCAAGGAGTCGACCCCTCCCTTGTTGAAATCGAGTGGGCTTCCCTGAAATCTTCAATCTACAATGAGTGAGTAATGATTTTGGTTTTAAATCTAAAATGTTCAAAATGGATATTTTGCAGTGCAGCATACAGGTTTTTCTTAGTGCAGTGGCATTTCACATAATCATTTAGAGAGGTAAGGTTTTTGTTAGATATTTAGAAAATTAAAGAATTTATTTTTATAAATAATTACTGGTACCATGAATCAAAATCCCAATTTTCAATACAGAAAATTAGATAATATTCTAAAATTTACATAAACTACTTGAATTGTTTTGTAGAAATTGTTCAAGTTCTCATTTAGTTTTTATTTTTAAAATTTCAGCCTGAAGCATGTTGAGGAGTCCAAGGTTTCTCAAATTCTCAAGGACATGGAATGGCCAACAATACATCAAAAGTACAAAGACAACTGCCATAACATTTTGTGTGTGATGGATTTGATAATGTCACTTCCCGCAGGCTCATCGGAATGTGAGAGGGGTTTTTCACAAATGAGCCTAACTAAAACCAAGTATAGGAATAAGTTGAGGAGCTCAACGATGACACTTCTGATGACAATTCAGATGCACTCAGCTGACATTGCTGGATTTGATCCAATCCCAGCCATTGAAGTCTGGTCAAAATCAAACAATAGGAGACCTGCATTTCTAAAGTGTAGGAAATCCAATGTGGGGGTTATGGATCAAATGGAGCAAATGTATGCTGAAGCTGGAGAAGGAGCAGCAGTTGTAGAAGCCAGTGCTAGTCAAAGTCCAGCAGAGGACCAGGACTCGGGACTATAATTCAGATTTCTCAGACCTGGAGGAGGATTAAAGACCTCTCTAAAACTGGACGTGTCATTGAAATTCATCTAGTCATGTTAAAGTTGTCTTGTTAAAATTCATTGTGTTTCATTGTGTGTTTCAAAGTTGATGTTAAAGCAATTGATGTCATATTATGTTGTTCCATTATTTTGACATCACTTATTATACAAATATTATCTTAGAAGGTGGACAGTGTATTTACAGTTGTTACATATGTTATTCAAATCTGACACAAATTACCACACTGAGTTTTCAGGTTTTGAGATTTATGCAAGTCTCAATTTTGACAAGTTACTGATAAAATATGCCAATATTGTAATTTTGGCATCTACTCAAAGTCATTCATTCATTGTTTTATGTTTATGTTATTTATTTGATCCAAAACTACCACTCTGATGTTTCAGATTTTGAGATTTATGCAAGTCTCTAATGATAAACTAAAAAATTGCCAATCATGCCAACATGAGGTCATCTAGTCAGTAGTCACTCATTATAAAGTTCTGATAAAGTTGATAACTGTAGTGTTATTTCTTAAATATTTAATGAACAATTGAACATTTTGATATGTGTCCATTGGTGATTCTTTATATGAAGCGAGTATTGAAATTGAAAATAAAACACCTAATTCAATAGAATTTTTCTTTGTTAATTTTGGGACTGGCTGTTGTCCATCAGGACTGGTGACATTTTTGGATAGCCAGTCCTTGGTCAGGCAATAATTCTGAACTATTTTATACACTGCAGTACGCCCTAAATAAAATGTATTCAAACAAATAAATTATAACGCATAGAAAGTGGACATTTGATGTCTTTATTGTATTGTTAAAGGTAATTTTATTTGGACACTTTAATGCAAGTTATTGATTGAATTGTTTTTAATTCCCCGTTAAATCTTTTCTTTTTTAGGCATAATTGATATGGCAACGATAAATGAAAATGTCCCGATATGTGGAAGTTGTATAGAGGAAATCAAGGATGCATGCTCCCTGGAATGTGGTCATACCATCTGCATAGACTGCCTTGTGCTCTTTACCAGAAGAAGACCCTCAGCTATCAAGGCCAAGTCCGTTGTGTGTCCAACATGTAGGGGAATGACCAAAGTGCCACACCCTGACCAGCAAATAGAAGACTGGCCAAAACAGTTGAAACCTGACTCGGAGGCCCAGGATAGTTTGGACGTCATTTATGAGAGACCCTCAGCTATCAAGGCAAAGTCCGTTGTGTGTCCAACATGTAGGGGAATGACCAAAGTGCCACACCCTGACCAGCCAATAGAAGACTGGCCAAAACAGTTGAAACCTGACTCGGAGGCCCAGGATAGTTTGGACGTCATTTATGAGAGACCCTCAGCTATCAAGGTAAAGTCCGTTGTGTGTCCAACATGCAGGGGAATGACCAAAGTGCCACACCCTGACCAGCCAATAGAAGACTGGCCAAAACAGTTGAAACCTGACTCTGAGGCCCAGGATAGTTTGGACGACATTTATGAGACCGTTGATGCACCTGGTTTGTAATATATTCATGCTACTTTGAAGGAGGGGGAGAGATAGTTTTGGAGAGAGAGAGAGAGAGAGAGAGAGACAAAGACAGAGACAGAGACAGAGACAGAGACAAAGACAAAGACAAAGACAAAGACAAAGACAAAGACAAAGACAGAGACAGAGACAGAGACAGAGACAGACAGACAGACAGACAGACAGACAGACAGACAGACAGACAGACAGACAGAGAGAGAGAGAGAGAGAGAGAGAGAGAGAGAGAGAGAGAGAGACGACGAAGTAAGTTTACACGGACTTTATCACACTATCCAGTAAATTACCAAAAAAAAGATATTTTGCTCATCTAAATAAAACAAAGTTTTGTGAGAAACTAATTTTATAAGTGTCCCATGTTTTCATTTCAGGGACGTCATATGCCATAAATGAAAACCAGGAACTTGTACCCAGCATTAAATGCGAGAAACACAATTCTGATATTGAATTCTGTTGCCAAGATTGCAATAAAGCAATATGTGCCAAATGCAGTATGTTGTACCACAAGGAATGTGAGACTGTTGTTCCTTTGGAGTCGATGACCAACGTGTTGAGAACAACAAAAGCCATATCAACGTTGAAAGGTAGTTGTTTATCACCTTTATATCATGTTTGAATTGCATGTAAGAATGTGTAATCTAAATATATAATTATATGCAAACACAATCTGAACTTTCGCATTTTAAATAGCCAGTCAAGCTAACTGTGCTGCAAAAGAAATGTAGCAATTGTTAATCAGAATTAACCTTGTGTTCTAAGTGAGTCAATTATGAATGTAGCGCACGTGTGCAATTGACCATAGGCAAGCATTCAACACTTCTTTCACTCTTCTTTCTTTGTTTTGTTTCTATAAAATCAAGTTGGGCCTCCGACCCTTCCCAATACCCCTCTGTCGTGTCAAATTATCATAGCATCAATTTTGTCCAAAGTTAAAAGTATTTTCATAGGTGGCCAATGTTTTTCAGGGTTGTCGAATAGTGAAGATGATGACCAGGAACATCCACTGAACATGTGCAAAACGCACAATGCTGGTATTGAATTCTATTGCCAAGACTGCAGTGAAGCATTATGTGTCGAATGTCTATCGTCGGGTCACGAGTATTGTGATAACGTGGTCTCCCTGGAATCCATGGTCCCTGAGATGAGAACGAAAGGGATAAATGCAATCGCATGTATCAAGTCGACATCACAAGATTTGAAATGTTATCATCATTTGGTTAAATCAGATATCAATAGGGCAAATGAAATGAAAGCTTTTTTAGAAATGAAAATAGGAAACATCAGCAAGCATGCCATTCAAATCATTCAAAGAAAGGAGAAAATGCTACAAGATGAACTGGAAAAGACAACAAAGAGAACTGTTGAACTGCTCAAGGAGGAAGTCGTGATAACTGAGAGTAAGATGCAGATGTACGAGTCAGAATTGGAGCACATGACCAAGGCTTTTGAATCAGGCAGTGAACTAGACTTGTATCAACTGTATCAACGGTCCAAGGGACTTAAATGTGATGTTGATATCGTATCCCCAGCTCTTTCAATGCATCTCGTGAACGAGCTTAAGATTTCTGAGTTTAAGGATAGTTTTGAACTTTGCACCTTGAAAGAAGTTCAGGACGAACTTGGAGAGCCGGTCCTGGTGCAAACAATCGATACAAGATCTAAGGATGACTTATATCAGGATATATTTGATGTGGTTGTCTTGAGTTTTGATGAAAAGGAGGCTATCGTAATAACTGACTGTTATATGAACTCTGTGACAGTCATATCAAACAGAGATGGGGTGCAACAAATGTGGAAACTGCGTTTTCAAGTAAAACCTTTGTCATTGAGTAAATTAAACGAGAAGCAAGTTGTGGTATGCTTTCAGACAAAGAAGGAATTTGCATTGGTCAATGTGTTCCCTGAACTCAATATTCAATCGAAACACACCACACTTAAGCTGTACAGATGTCTGACTGTGCTGGGACCCAATAGACTAGCAGGAGCCTGTGAAGATCCTCCGAGTGTCGACATCATTGACCTATCAGGGACCGTCCTCCAGAATGTCTGTACTGCTAAGACTGGACTGTCTACAATCATGAGGGAACCTTGGTTTATTTCCAGCACCAGCAATGGAAACATCGTCCTCACTGATGCAAACAGTCAGTTCGGAGTTACCGCCCTTGATAGAGATGGCAAAGTTGTGTTCAAGAAGAAGATTGGTCAGAAGGATGGCACTTCTGGAATCACACCAGGACAGCATCAGGGAGTCGTAGTTGCCGATCTGTTTAACTACAGAGTCCTGGAACTCACTGAGACGGGAGAGATTAACAGAGAGCTGCTGACTCGTTCACATGGTCTGCATGATCTGGAGACTCCGTATGGGGTCTGTATGCACCGAGGAAAACTCTATGTGGCGGCAGGGGAAAATGGCGTTAAAGTGTTTAGATTCAAGGCTGAACGGGCGAACAAAGTTGAGGAGGAAAAAATTGATGATGAGTTTTCCATAGAGGATGATCACGTGTATAGTGAAATTGATGAATGCATGATATGATAATGACATTCGTTATTATGGGTATGGATATCAAATTGGTCAGGCAAAGCTCCTTATGAACTCATGCTAATAAAGATTTAGGATGTAGACTGAAGTTAATTACTTCGGAATGTATGATGGTTTCTCAAGGGAGGGTTCCATTAATCAATTAAACGAATCCGAATGTCATTGAGATCATTTAAAAACCTATTATGATATCATCAATAATGATAAAATTTGCTTTTCATTCTAAGATGTTTTCAAATATGAAATTATTGAAAATATTGAACGTCTTTATGTGGTGTATCATGGGTAGTTAAGCAAGATAATTTCCCAGATTATATGACATATCCTTTCAAGGCCCAGGTCTATTCGAGTCTGATTTTATTCAGTTTCAGTCCATTGGGATGACGTCATTTTTTTTTTTGATTTATCAGTGGATTTAAGGAATCTTCAACTGTCCCGGCCAAGAGGGATGTCAGGTTCTTATGTTTTTTTTCTTATATAAAATCAACCCGATTGCTCCAGGAATAACAAATCTGAAACTTCTGAATTTGAAAATATACATTTAGAAGAACGTGAGTCTAGATTCGAACATGCAACCCTGTGTTACCGATAATTACCGAGAAATGAAATTGCACACACAAGGAATGTGAACCACAGTACATTTTTGTTATTTTTCCAAAATTCAACTAATGTGGATCGGTGGTGTCGGTTTTTTCAACTACATTTGATTGTTTGTGGAAAAATGTAAGTGTCAGATCAAATATTCGATATTGTATGGTTTATGTTGAAGGTAGGCGTTAGTCCTCGCATTAAAAGGATGCATAATTTATTCGACCAAATGCACTAAAATGAACGAAAGCTGCCTCAAAGAGTCCTATAATACAATGCTGCTCTATCCCTATACTTTAGGGAAGATATATTTGATATCAAAGATTAGACTTATTTTATTTTATTATATAAAATATGATTTTAAGAGAGCTTCGTACACGGTCTAGAATTGCATTCAACCCTGGAAATATGTTCGCCCTACGCGTAAATCGTTGAAGACATAACCAGAGCTTTATTAAACACTTTGTACATTTCTTACTTCGATTCAGACTAGGCTTTTTTGTTCTTATGGTAGATAAAGATGTATAGAAAATCTAAATCATATTGTACATATTAGAATTATATCCATCTAGATTTAAGATTTCATATCAAGATTTAAGTTTCCTCCTAGATTACATTTGATTTAACTGTCTTAATCTTAATTAATTTCATTTGTTACATTTCCTAACTTGGGCAGTTAAGTAAAATGTACCTCCTCCTCAATTGCATAGATATTCTTTCACATTTTGATAAGCAGTTTATGCACCTGTAAATTATACACATACATATAAGATGTAAATGTACCTCTCCTGAATATTACTTAGAACTTGAATACAATAAACAATTTCTTCCTTGCCTTATTTATTTTTTTGAAGGTGAACACTTCCAACCATTATAATTTTAGTCTATTAACTATCTCAAATCGTTAGCCACCGATGGTACCCTGGACAAAAAAACTGTTTCTGGTTTCCGTCCTCGTCAAGCCTTTTTTTCTAGATGTTGACAAGGTAAAAACATTAATAATGAATTATGAAAAATTATGAAAAATTATTTCCGTAGCCTAGAAAAACATTGACACTTTTAAGTTGTCACTCGTTTCTGTTCGTGTAGGCCTTCGATAACGCAGTGATGAAGTGAAACAAAGTTTATATTTCTTCCTATTTCTGCTATTCATGTTAAATAATGAAAAAATGGTAATGAAAAATGACTTTTGTCTGTATGTTAAGACCAGAAAATTTTTTGTTGGCCTTACGGTGTTACGAGTAGTTATTCGCGTAGTTCATCAGTATCGATAGGCCTCAATATATACTTTGTAATATAATATATATATGTATCCTACCTCATGTAAGAATCTCGATCTCTGATTGATCCACGTGACCCTGAATAAATACTGATATCACCCTCTTGAGCGGGGTAATAAAGCATTACATTTTATACCCCGGCACATAAAAAGCACGAAAAAAGCGTGCAGATTGAGCGTCTTGAGATGTACAATGTATGCTACCTCTAACACATGATCAAGCTGGTTACTTTTGATCAACCTATATGTAGCTTTGAACGAACTATAGTAAAATGACCTACGAAGTTCCTACTCTTTATCTTCAGGTCGGCTCCCAACACGCCGACGCTTCATTTCGCAGACACTTTAACGGTTCAGTAAACAGGTTAATTAGCTCCTGTGACCCCTACTAGAATAGTGGAATAGACCCAAAAGTAATAAAAACACATGAATGACATGGATACATTTATTCGATTACAACATGAGTGGTAGATATACATATAATTATTATATTATAAATATTTGTGATTAACAACTTTGGCCTTGTTAGCACTAGTCTTTTGCTTTTCTAGTTGATGACATCGACAGCACTATTTAGCCCTGATTTTTTAACACTAGAGTCTCAACTCAGAGTTCAGAGTTTAACCTAGCTTCACCAAGTGGGAGACGGCATCAAGAAACTCGAGCTTCGGCTCGTCGCATAACACCAAGCTCGAGGCGGATATCTCCCCGTGCACCTCGCCTCTGAATGGTATAACTTTTATTATCCTAGTAAGCAGCGCAACTCTAGATAACTCATGTAACGGAATGTTAAATTATTTTGTCTCCAAATAGATGCCGTTATAGATATGGCTCACTGTTTATCATTTCGCTAAATCATTGTATTAAAAGTTTCAGTTCGCAGTCAAGCCTTAAACGTTCCAAAAATCCACTTTTAACTTTTGAGATGGCCCCTGTTGATATGACTCCTATATCGCTTATAGCAAACACGCTTGTCAGTTGAAGCCATTTGTTACTACGTAAAGAATAACGGCTTAGACGGTATCGAAAGTAAAAGTTAAACTACTTATCACTCCACCTTGTTCCAACGCTTTTCGTAAAACGACGGAATTTCCCCTTGAATACCAGGTATGTTTTTATTTGTTCAGTCTATGGCATGGTTTCGTCTTATTAAATGACTTGAATAATATATTCTAATAATAATTTCATCTATCATATCCATATTGTACGATATTAATATGGCATACTTCGAAATATGTTTGCTTCTTCTAAGGTTAACAAATTAACATTATATTTCATCAATGAGGTATTACTTATCATAAATCATAATTATCGTAAACCTTACCATTTATATACCCCCCCCCCCCCCCCCCCCCCCCCCCACCTCTCATTCCTCACTGTATTGTTCCTGTGTTATTATATGAGTTGGTACAGGATTTTGTTATTTTGTTGTGAAAATACGTTTATTTTAGTAAAACGATCATACATATTTTTTCTCTAAATCATGTCCTTATTCTGTAGGCCAATGGACTGTAAGGGTCTATAACAATGTCACTGCACCCTTGAGTGAAGCGATTCAGTAGCCGAATTACCTTGTATACAGACAAAGCGACTAAGCTAGGAAGGGCTCAACAACACATGATTATATACTGCATACCAAACTCGTCAGTACTTGTCAACTGTTCAACATTCTCCTTCAATGTGATATTGATTTATTATCCCCTCCATGATAGCGATTTAATAGCTATCGGGGTTCGAACCTACAAGGGTTTTGTAACCACGTGACTTCCTGACATTATGTTTTATGATTTATGATAAACGTTATCTCATGCTTGATAAAAATGATCTCGTGTACATCGTGACGACTTGTTGAATGGGATATATGATAAATGATATATATTATACCCCACTTCCGGTCTCGTTGCTATGTTGTTTTTTTGTTCTAACCGTAGGTATATTGACCGATACACCACAACTTTCTAATACACCTATTCTTTTTTGAACATGCAAATAACTTAGGCAAATTAACCAAGTTGTAAAATTTAGTATTTTTTGAGAAATTTTAATGTCCAAAGTGGGAATCGAACCAGGGGCCTTAATGTTGCGACGCAACGCTTCTATCGACTGAGCTACTGAGGCTCGATGTAGGTGGTGGTACTTTTTGTTGTGCCATGTCTGGATTGTTGTATTTTCCTATATAAGCCATGTATAGGTACTAATTTGTACCAAATTTAAATGTAATGAAGTTAGATTATGTTTTTAAAAACGTAAAAAGAGAGTATTGTTAACATTTTGTTGATCTTGTTAGGTTTAAGATAAATATACACAGAGAATGGTGGACAACTCTTTTTCGTCAAATATAACTCAACCAGAGTGGGGTATAAGTCAGATATACCCACCCTTCCCTCGGTGCATCGCTCAATATACCTCCTGTTTGAATCGTGATCCTCGGCTCCGCTACGCTACGCCTCGGAGACCCACGATTCAAACAGGAGGTATATTGAGCGATACACCTCGGGAAGAGTGGGTATATCTATTACATATTTCATACATGATAAAAATTATCTCTTGTATTTCTGATACAAGAGTTTGGTAACAACCTGATGACTTGTTGATTGGGATTTATGATTAATGATATAGTGGTGGCACGTGGTCCTGTGCAATGCTCAGTCGACCGCTGTCAGTATAGTTCAGCAACAACGGGCGTGGCTCGCTGTAAGAGTGGGTTATTCGCTCACTGCTGACTAAACTGAGAGTTTGAAGGGTTGATTCCCTGCCCCACACCGAGACACAAGTTGAGAGACTTGTGGTGTCACCCTGGGAAAGTGACTTTATTCAAAATGTGCCTCTGTTCACCCAGCAGGAAATGGGTACCTGGTAAAGAGTTGTGTTGGTGGTGACCTTCTAGTGACATATATGTCAGCTTGGGTTAGACCGGGGTAATGGAGCATGGAGCGCTCTGAGTCTGCAATGCGGAGATTTAGCGCTATATAAAAGCTATCCATTATTATTATTATATACAATATTTCATACACGATAAAAATGATCTCTTGTACTTCGGATGCAAGTGTTTGGTAACAACGTGACGACTTGTTGAATAGTATTTATGATTTATGATTCGTAGAACCTCATACTTGGTAGAAAAAGTACATTTAAAACAACTGTTTAATCCGGCTATGTCTTTTCCTGCATACAATAGTGAAAGGTTTTCGATATTGGTTTTTATGCAAATGTAAAATCGTTAATGTAGAATTTACTTTTTATAACTTACATATTTGAAGAAATAAACTTATTTTCTGTGTACTTCTCATGTTTTTGTCTTTTTTCCATTTTTAAGAAAGCATTTGCACGTTTTTTGAAAATTTTATATTTTAAATCATTTACTGATAATTGTACGTTAATGCTAATTGTATTATGTTGATATCGCAAAAAAATCTCATTATACAAACCAATCATCCACAATCAGAGACAAATTGTTAAGATTCATATAAAGTGCATTGGCAGCCATTTTTGTGTGAACAACTTTAATTCATTTGTGTAAGAAAAAGGAATCGCATTACTGAACTTAACATTATATATTTGATTTAGTACTGCTTCATTTAGTTTAAATACATTCATTAAGAACCATTTATTTTCATTATCTTAAAAATTATTGAAATTGAATTTTCATCCATTCAGAGTAATGTAAATACACTGTTTATCAATTTGAAATTTGTTCAACGTCATAAATGTGCAAACATGTGAACTTGCAGAACAAAATGGCTCAAAAAGCACCAATATTGGAAGGAATGGCTAGCGGTGAAACTCTTCACAAGTTCATCGACAGAAAGATCCGCCCGGATACAAAATATCTCGACCGATGTAACGAGATTATTGACAAATTTGTCCGCCACCTTGAAAAGAAAGATGGCGCCCTCGTCACGGAAATTAACGGTAAAAAGGTCAACGTCAAGAGAGTTTTGAAGGTGAGTGGTCTTAGATCAGACGGAACTTCATATAAAATGGCTATAAATCGATGATTATTCGAAAAAATTAAGATCTTATTCATGGGTCTTATACATGGTTCATACAGCCATAAAAGAATAAATTCCAGTAGTTTTCAAGGACTTTTCAAGGACATTTTACCACTTTTCAAGAACATATATTTGCAAATCTTTCAGTTTCACCGCCGCCATTTTCCAAAGTGCTGCATTGCAACATCAGAATTTCCTGAAAAAATCGAAGCGGAGAAGCGGAAATAACCGATTTCGTTGAAATGATTTGAAGCTCACAGACTAGCTTCCTTTCATTTCATTCTCTATCAATTTGCGCAGTTAACAGAATGACGATACTTCCGTGTATTCGATTGTGATCCATGTCATGGGGAATTCCAGTACATTTTTGAAAATTTCGAGGACATTAACGCAAAATCCCAGTACTTTGTCAGAACATTTAGTAAGCATTGTAAATTCAAGTACTTTTCCAATATCAAACAAAATTCAAGTACTTTTCAAGGCCCGTACGAACCATGTTATATGGGGAACAGTGGCGGATCCAGTGTTCGAACCTCTTGCTGACCTCCTTAGGAGTTACTTTAGAAAATGCCCGTTTTGAAGCCCCCATTATTACCGCCACATCCATCCTATATAAACACATGACACTCCCCCTCGCCTCGCCTCCCCTCCGCCCCACCACCACCCTCTTTCAAGAAAATTCCACATGGCATTGATTTGGAAAAATTGTCAATATTTTCTGGACATAGACATGTTTAAAATGATTAAAACCATCCGTATACTTTTTGGAAATAAAAACATTTGCATTTCAAAGATATCTGTGGGCTAACGATGAACTTTGTTTATATTTAAGATCTTTACTTCTGATCTCGATCTTATCCACGAGGTCAATTTCTACCATATTCCAAACCTTATTCAGAATTAGGCGTCAATCGACAAGTCTTGGATTGGCAGTCAACAAATTAAATTCTCCAATACACAACGGGTTAATGAACAACTCTCACAGACATTCGTAGTATAAGTTTCCCCCACAATTATGAAGATTTGAAGTATTCGTCCGTTCCCTCCGTAACATAACGACAAATATGCTAATTCTTCATGATGTCCATTTCATCTTCCAGAGCGGTTCTCTAGGAAAGGGTACAGCAGTGAGAGAAATGTCCGATATTGACCTCATCATTTTCCTGAACGGCTTCAGCAACGTCAAGGAGTTATCAGACGAAATGCCTGCAATGCTGCGGAGGATCAAGAGCTACGTTGAGACAGACGCCACCTGGGCTAAAGAGTTGGAGTTCAAGGAAATGACGCCATTTTCTGTCCAGTTCTACTTGAAGGTCAAGGACGATGATCAACTCCACGAGGTGGACCTCCTGCCCGCTGTGGACATCACAGAGACGTGTGAGTCAGCAAACCCTTTGACAATGCCATTTTGTTTCTTATTTATCGATAGTTCAGACCTCAAGTGATTGTTCTAGAAGGACTCTCCCCTGGTATCCCTCGCTTTACTCTTACATAAACCCTATATTTATTACAAACTCAAGAACAAAGTTAAGGACCATCACAATATTCAATATATTTCTTCACATGAATCTAAAGAATAGAGCTATAGAATATTTATTTACGGAACTCTGAAACTCATATTGTTGTGCAGTTATCGTATATTCAAGCCTCTTTTGAATTTTCTCGAAGGACTCCCCCTGATATTCCTCTCTTACCTTAACTCTTATATATTAACCCGTTATCGTCATTATATACTCAAGAACAAAGTTAAGTACCACCACAATATTCAATATTTTTCTTCACAGGGATCTAAAGCATATTTCTGTATTGAACTCTGAAACCTTAATCATATTGTTGTGCAGTTATCGTATATTCAAGCCTCTTTTGATTTTTCTCTTAGGGTTCTATTTTTCTTGATATTCTCCGAATAGAATACCGTACATGTAGCCTTCCAGAGTGACATTGATCACGGTTAACTATATGTATATCCTGACGGTGAAATGCTCTTAAGTGTATATAAACATTATTCTTAACCTCACGTGTCGTCTGATTTTCAGTGCAATTTTATTTCTATGGAAACCTTCCTATTGCATTGTCCCTACTGCGAAAATGGACGTGTGTCACGGCCGATTCTCGACACTGGGTCTTAAAGGGGCAGTAGCACGTTTTTTGATAATTTTTTATTTTAAAATTTTCACTCTTTATTGAAAGTTAATGCTAAATGTATTATTTTGACAGTGTCAAAAATCTACTTACACAAGCCAATCATCCATAGTCAGAGGACAAAGTATGAAGATTCACATAAAATCCATTGGCGGCCATTTTGTGTGAACACCTTTAATTCATTTTGTGTAAGAAAAAGCAATCGCATGGCTAAACTTTACGTTATATATTTGAATTATTACTGCTCCATATAGTTTAAATACATTATCTTTCAGTTGGAACCATTAATTTTCATTTTCCTGACATCACCCTATATTCCCCCTAAAAACGTGCTACTGCCCCTTTAAAGCTACATAATGACCTAACATATTATTATATAATAATGATATATTTTGTCAACTGCTTAGATACTAATAGCAGGTACTTGAAATTGAATGTATATTTTGTAGCCTCCGGTGTTGACTATTTCAAATGAAAAATGCTTCTGCTGAAATTATTTCTCGCAGTTGATAGTTTAAATACTTAAATGTATTACAGCAAGAAACGAAAACGACAAAGTTTACTGTAAATGTTTATCTAAAAACTAACGATAAATTAGGTACATGTATGAATGAATATAAACATAAATGTCTCTGAATTACAGTATCAAAGGGTGACATCTATGAGGAGATGAAAGACATGGAGAAAATAAGGGGAGCCTACTCTGCAAGTCTTTCCCCCTTCCAGAAGCAATTCGTGACGTCAGTTCCAGCAAAAGCGAAAGACCTCATTCGTCTTCTTAAGTATTGGGCAAAGGTACTTTGTTTTATCCAACATCGTAAAAGATCATTTTGAGTGCGATCTCTCAGAATAATACCATTGGCGAATCCCTATGGCGAATCCCTCCCAAGAGTGTTCTAAATTAATTTTTCTCAAATTTGATAAAGTCATGTAAGTAAAGTGCTTGGCATGAACTTAAATTCTTATTTTCTATGCAAACTAATCATTTCAATAGTTGTACTTGTTACACCCCAAAGACGCACCCTTCCAAAAACCTGTATCCTGTTATATCAGGTGTATCTTAAAGGGATAGTAGCACGTTTTTAGGAGAAGTATTAGGTGATGTCACTAAAATGAAAATAAATGGTTCCAATTGAAAGACAAAGTATTAAGATTTAATGAAGCAGTTATATATAAAATATGTAATGTAAAGCTCAGCCATGCAATTTCTTTTTCTTTTAAAAAAAAAATTAAAGGAGTTCACACTTTATGTGAATTTTTATAATTTGTTCATTGACTATGGATGATTGGTTTCTGCAATGAAATTTTTGACACCATCAATGGAATACATTTAGCATTAACGTACAATTATCAGTGAAAATTTGAAACTATAACATTTTTAAAAAATCGTGCTACTGCCACTTTAATATTCCCAATCCCAAAACTAACGAAAACCTATGTATCTAAGATCTTGGATAGTTTCGAAAATCAAAGCCACAGTCTTTATTCAGATTTCCCTGAACCAAAACCTTACATAAAACCTTACGCCAGGTGAATCAATAGCATCCAAAAATCCTCTATCACTAAGAACTTTGATATCTTCGGAAATATGGACCACATTCTTCACCTGTCACATAACTCTGAACCATAACCTCAAATAACAACTTTGCTTCAGACCGAGGATGTCCCTGTCCGATCCTACTTCCTGGAACTGTTGGTGATATCCCACTGGCGGGCGGACCACAAGCCTCACAACTTCGACATGAACATCTACTTCCGTGACGTCATGAGCCAGCTCTCTGACCTCAAGTCTTTGGCAGTCGCCTTCGATGATAACTACACTTGTCGTCTCTACAACAGCAACTTGTAAATATTCCTTTAATCGTTTATATTTATAGTCATGATTTTGGCTCTTTTCTCTCTTCTTTCTTTCTTAATTGTTTTCCTTTTCTTTCTGTCTTTCTGTTAGTTTGACTACTTCTTCGCGCCCTTCTTTTCTTCTGCTTCTTTGTCCCTCTGTCCTTCCATTTCAATCTATGTTCCTCTGCTTCTGCTTTGTCAATATGTCTTTCTCAATTTCCTAATTGTTCTTGACCTTCCTTAATTAAGCATGTCATGCCACTCTATTGCATACATCGCTATCACACGAATCGTGAATATTTTGTAATATGTAAATTATATCAATTAATAATTGAAATGTATTCCATTGTTTATATTGTTTATAATAATTTCCCTTTTTTCATTAGGAAAAAGCCGTATCTTCTGGATCCCGCCAACCCCTACAGAAACGTAGCGCCTTCTCTGGGGGATGCTCCTACCGTTACGAGTAAAGCCAAGTCAGTTCTTCAACGTCTGTGACAGCTTGACGAATTTCGCCTTCTTTCCAAAGTGCAATTAGAAACTTCAGATGATTCATTACAATCTGTTACAGTTGCATTGTAACCATAAGTGCTTGATCCAGTTCTAACATACAAAGAGGTGCTTTACTCACTCCTTCACTTAGCCTTTATCATTTTTATTTTACAACGGGTGCTTGATATTTATTTTAAATAATTCCAATAGAATATAAAGCTGTTGTAGAATACAAATTTTGATCTTACCATTTCATGAACAGTTAATCGTTTAAATTTACAATAAGTGCTTGATGCGTGTTTGAATAGTTCCAATCTTTAATCCTACTATTTGAATAAAAGTGCTGTTAAATGCTACAAATTTCTCTTGAACTGACTATTTCATGAAAGTTAACATTAAGCACAAGTGCTCGATACAATTCAATCAAGCGTTTTATATTACTGTTAAACAAATTCCATAACAACCATAGAACTTCTTATTTCTCCTTATATTGCATGAACAGTGTACCCTCATAAAATTGATTGATGAAGTTTTGAATACTTTCAATTGTAGATTGTTTTTGTGTTAGAATACTTATTCTACAGTAGCGTTTGAACCTCATGTTTAGACATTGTAAATATTTACGAGTGCTTGATACAGTTTTTCATTCTCACTTCGAGTTGAATATACAGTGTCTTTTATTGTAAGAACACTTATTCCAAGAAATCGGTACATTTTTCACTTTGAAAACGATCATATAATCAAACCACATTATTCTAGAGACATGTTTACGCTTTTTGCATGATGTGATTTTTTACAAATGTGAAGGTACCCTTTTTTACTTACCTTTAAACCAAAAAGGTTGATTTCTCAAACCACAAGTGCTTGCGTTATGTAATGAATTATATGAAAAGTGAAAAGGACTTGATACAGTATTTCATAATTTTTAAGGTTGTGCTTCATAAAGCACTTATTGATATGCTTAGGTTACTATGTTTATAAATTTATAATTCGTCAGGCGATTGAAATTAATAGCTCAGTGAGCTTTTACAGAAAATATACTCTAATCTATGTGCTTAATGTTATCTCATACATTAAGAAAATGCTTTATAATGATTAATACTTAGACGCTGTTTTCTTTTTATTATTCCTATTTTAAAACATTCGTTTATGTTTTTATTCTTCATTCAAAAATATTTTTATTATACCTTGAAATATTGAATACAACTGCCTGTGTTGTTGTTTTGACTACAACTGAAAAAAGAGCCACATTTATTATATAGATCAGTTGATAATATTTTTTATCCTGCAGTATTATCAGATAGCATTGTCATTGTTATATCTGAAAGTATTACTTTAAAGGGGCAGTAGCACGTTTTTTATAATTTTATATTTTTAATTTTTCACTGATAATTGAAAGTTCATGTTAAATTATTTGACCGTGTCAAAAATCTCATTACACAAGTCAATCATCCATAGTCAGAGGTTATCTATTTGAAATGTTAATGCTCCATTTAGTTTAAATACATTGTCTTTCAATTGGAACCATTTATTTTCATTTTCCTGACATCATCTTATATTCCCCGTAAAAAAACGTGCTACTGCCCCTTTAAAGGGACAGCACGTTTTTTAAGAAATTTTAATTTTCAATTTTCACTGATAATTGTACGTTAATGCTAAATGTATCACGTTGATAGTGTTACACAAACGAAACATCGATAGTCAGAGAACAAATTATAAAGATTCACATAAGAGTCCATTGGCCATTTTAGTGTGAACACCTTCAATTCATTTTGTGTAAGAAAAAGGAATGGCATGGTTGAACTTTACATTACAAATTTCATTTATTACTGCTTCATTTAGTTCAAATACATTGTCGTTCATTTGGAACCATTTATTTTAATTTTCCTGACTTCACCTATTCCCCTTAAGACGTACTACTGTCCCTTTAACAACGGATATTGTGTTTCAATATTTCTAAAATAACCTGGAAAGTATTATGTGAATTCATTTTTGAAAATTAAAACAGCATTACTCAGCAATTATATTTATCTATATGCATTTATATATCTAATAAACCAATATGTGAAATATGTGTTTGTTCTTATAAGCGGTTACAATTATTTGGAACTGTTACATTCATTGCGCTTTGTGTTTTCCATAAATCAGTATTAAATTGAGATAAATGTTACTCAAATATGGTTATATGAAAAAAGGTTTATCAACTCCGATTTGTATTGTCAGTGCAAAATAGAAGGATTAATGAGCTAAACAAAAAATCAAATGAAATTGGATAATTTTTGAAACTAAAAAGAATGATATATGGAATCTTTGACAATAAAAATAATTAACTTAATGTCCTCATTACAAAGTAAATAAAGAAATTCATATCATATCTATCGCTAACGCATCACTTCATATGTATTTGATTTTTTTGGATCGATTGAGAAAATATATAATTCATTTAATTTAACATAAAACAGAATAATAAGCAAGCAAGTCAATTGCGAAAAAAACTCTCATCACGATCGTAACTTATAAGAGTACTAGGATAGTAAATGTATCATTCTCTCCCATGCGAGAAGCGTTGTCATTTGCTAAAGAAATTCAAACAGATGGTTGTGCAAATTTTGTCCGCCAGGGGAAACTACCGGAACCCACGGATTTGGTCTTAATAGAACAGAGGTAGTATCAACATTTTATGACTAGATCTTCCTCTGTGGGGAGAGCTAATTGGATGGTATTTTCTGAATAGAATGTTATAGCACTTGTGTACTTTTAAAACACTTTTGAAAGGATAGGTAAAGTTGCAGTAGGAAAGAAAACGCGCACCTGCGTTTAATTTTGAAAAAAACCTTCAATATTTTAATTCGTCACTTCTTGACAACATAAAATATATCCTTATAATTTTTACACCATGATAAAGCTTGTTTATTTGTGATTCGGAAAATATTAACTGACATTTTTTACGGAACTTTGTCACACACGTTTGTCGTTTGTATGTCAAAGGGTCGAATTTCAATGACGAGTTAATAGGTAATTAAAGTTCGGCCGTGTCTGCTGTCTGCGGATCTCTAAGGGTTAAGGCCAGTTACAGTATATACATAAGTACAGTATGTCTACACGTATATAATTATATATCCACCCGTCTATCAACCCGGTATGAGAGCGTCATGAATGAGCGGACAGGTTGCCAATGACAACGCTGTAAACACGTTTAATCTTATCGGGGTGAATGCTACAGAACAAATGTGGGTTAATTTGGACTTATGGCAGGTGTTAGAATGGCCGACTGATCTAATTTAGAAAACCATACATTGCACAAACATTCTTTTAGCGCCTTACTGGACCCACAAGCACAGTCTTGCGTATGAGGATATTTGATTCGTGGTGTCAACAAATGGATATTTACAAGTAGGTCGGGAGCGAATACACGGAAGTGAAAGACTAAACGCAGTACTATTCATGATATATATGTACATGTATATTATGTTTTCACCACCATAGTCTAGATGATGTGTGATTAAAACCAAGTTTAAACCTCTAACCTAAATATGGGGTCTGGACTTTGTACTGCTCCATCGGCGGTCGACAACACGGCGTCTATCAAACCCGTCGATACTCAATCGTATCGTGCCAGTCGAGAAAATATTAACCAGGACAAACCGCTGCTAGCGGATAAGAATTCAGGAGAGACTGACAAATTACAAAATAGTGAGTCGCACAGGCATAACTCACCAGATTCGAAAGAACATGCTTCAGCCAAAATTACAAATGACAATGACCTTAAAAAAGAAGAAACGAAGGTGGAAACAAATGACAGTTCTGTCAACATTTCTCAGACGTCTACTACACAAAACACTGATGCCAACGACATTAACAACGCCAATATTCACGATCTTCAACAAAAAGATGAGAATTCCGATAAAAGAATTTCACCCGAATTCACCAACAACGATAAGATGCATGATGGAGTTTCACCCACAACAGCCAACATCAAAGACGCAGAAGATGTTCCTGGAGATTCAAAGAATGACACAGCACTCATTGAAGATTCCAGGGAAGGGGACAGTTCTATGAGAGGGGTACGTGCACAACAGTCCATGACGTCAGACACCCAGTTGAAGTCTGTGTTCGAAGACGTTGCAGCTCTTGTTATGGACACTGGGTCTGGTGTTTGCAAAGCCGGGTTCGATTATGACGAGACACCTAGAAGTGTATTCCCCACTGTGGTAGGACGGCCAAAGAACTATGCTCAGGTAGGTGTTATGTGTTAAAGGGGCAGTAGCACGTTTTAAAGGGTGATGTCAGGAAAATTAAAATAAATGGTTCCAATTGAAAGACAATGTATTTGAACTTAATGAAGCAGTAATAAATCAAATATATAATGTAAAGTTCAGCCATGCGATTCGAAATATGCGAACTATCTAAACGCAATATCTGTTAAGGGGCAGTAGCATGTTTTTAAGGGGGATATAAGGTGATGCCTGGAAAATGAAAATAAATGGTTCCAATTGAAAGACATTGTATTTAAACTATTAATAAATCAATATAAAATGTAAAGTTCAGCCATGCGATTCCTATTTCTTAAAAGAAATTAATTAAAGGTGTTCACACAAAAATGGCCGCCAATAAACTTCATGTGAATCTTCATAATTTGTTCTCTGACTATGGATGATTGGTTTGTGTAATGAAATTATTGACACTATCAAAATAATACATTAAGCATTAATGTACACTTGTCAGTGAAATATTGAAAATATAAAATTTTCAAAATACGTCCTACTGCCCCTTTAAACTGTTTATGTTACAATATTTCCCTCTCTTTCAATTTGTTCAGTAGATGAGGTTTTGGAATGTTATATTTATAATTCAAGCAGTAATTCCATGTAGTAAATTATGAATGTGATGTTTTAAGATGATATATTTGTTGATTTGAATTTAATCAACATATTCAATAGGAATATTACTTTATTAAGAGTAATATTATCTCCTCAGTTTGATTGAAGCCGTGTGCATGATGCATCTATAATATACATTAAAAGCTTAACTTGAAATCATGACAAAATGTCTTTAAATGACGCTATGAGCATATGTATTTATGTATTTAGTAGTAGTAGTAGTAGTAGTAGTAGTAGTAGTAGTAGTAGTAGTAGTAGTATTAGTAGTGGTGGTGGTGGTGGTGGTGGTGGTTGTAGTAGTAGTAGTAGTAGTAGTAGTAGTAGTAGTAGTAGTAGTAGTAGTAGTAGTAGTAGTAGTATTAGTAGTGGTGGTGGTGGTGGTGGTGGTGGTGGTGGTTGTAGTAGTAGTAGTAGTAGTAGTAGTAGTAGTAGTAGTAGTAGTAGTAGTAGTAGTAGTAGTAGTAGTAGTAGTGGTGGTGGTGGTGGTGGTGGTGGTGGTGGTGGTGGTGGTTGTAGTAGTAGTAGTAGTAGTAGTAGTAGTAGTAGTAGTAGTATTAGTAGTGGTGGTGGTGGTGGTGGTGGTGGTGGTGGTGGTGGTGGTTGTAGTAGTAGTAGTAGTAGTAGTAGTAGTAGTAGTGGTGGTGGTGGGGGTGGTAGTGGTGGTGGTGGTTGTAGTAGTAGTAGTAGTAGTAGTGGTGGTGGTGGTTTTATTCGAGCATTATTATTCAAAACATCAAATTGGCTTGACAATATTATTACAGCAACTGTGTGTTGCATGATTTGGATAAAAAATTAAGAAAGTTGAAATAAACTTCACTACCATATACGTTTGAACAACAAAATGTATAATCCATTGTATTCTTTTTACTTTTTAAAGTAAAATCAATTCATCTCTCATTTTTTTTCTTTAAATCAACTTTCTATATAATTTTCTAATTACATACATTATTTTACTCTACGAATGTACATAGATTTCTTCAGTTAATCATATCAACACTAGGTTGAGCGATGAGAGCAATAATTCCGCTGTTGATCTTTCAGGGCGTAATGGTTGGTATGAGCCAGAGTTCTCATGACGGCTATGTGGGTGATGAGGCTCAGTCCAAGAGAGGTATCCTCACACTCAAGTACCCCATCGAGCACGGCATCGTCACCAACTGGGATGATATGGATAAGATCTGGCATCACGCCTTCTACAACGAGCTCCGTGTGGCCCCAGAGGAACACCCGATTCTCCTAGCTCAAACTCCTCTTCTTGAAAACTCCTCCAGAGACCAGATGTCACAGGTCATGTTCGAAACGTTTGAGGCACCAGCTTTGCATATGCCTCTTCATGCAGTCTTGTCTCTGAGAGCCGCCGGTCTCAAAACTGGAATCGTTCTGGACTCTGGTGATGGCGTCACTCACGCTGTTCCCATCTACGAAGGCTATGCTCTCCCACACGCCATTTCCCAGCTCGACCTCGCCGGACGTGACGTCACGGAATATCTGATGAAGATTCTCTCTGAACGTGGTGTTTTCATGTCCACTACAGCTGAAAGGGAGATAGCTCGAGACATGAAGGAAAAGCTGTGCTATGTGGCACTGGACTATGACCATGAGATGGACATTTCATCGTCCTTGGAGAGGAACTATGAACTTCCGGATGGAAATATCGTTACCATTAGCAACGAGAGGTTCCGGTGTTCAGAGCCTATGTTGCAGCCATCGTTGGTTGGATCAAAATCGGTCGGTATTCATGAAATGATCCACAATTCAATCCAAAAATGTGACGTTGATATTCACGAGGAGCTTTACTCTAACATTGTACTGGCTGGCGGTACCACTATGTTTGATGGCATAGCTGATAGATTACAAAAAGAAGTTTCTAGTCTTGCACCGAAATCTTCCAATGTCCATATCTTGTCTCCTCCGAAAAGAAAGTACTCTGCCTGGATCGGGGGTGCAATGGTCGCTTCTGAAAGAGATTCGAACTCCCTCCAGCTGTGGATAAGCAAACAAGAATATGAAGAATATGGTCAATCTATTGTGCACAGAAAGTGCATGTGATAAATATGAGTTGCATGAGACATAAAACCAAAAGCCTTGTCTAAACTGGTAACAAAGCATTGAGAGTCTGTGTCTCGGGAAGCGTACATAAAATCGCTTTATTTTGCCCATTTGAGATGACGTTTCAAATGTTTACATGCAGTATTTATTCGACAATCATCAGTGGCCAGTTGATATAAACGTGTTTGTGTTTGTTTTATATGTATCGACTGAGCCTATGATCAAAGCAAAATATAACAAAATGATTAATGAAAAGAAAATAATTTCCAACGATAGTGTGTACATGCAACCTTCCGAATGTAAGCTCAGCAGCGTCATCGATTTGGAAACAAAGAACTATCAAAAACGATATAATAACTAAAAACGAGAATGCGTTTTAACAAAACTTGTAAAGCATAAAGGCCACGTGGAGAGCATGGGAAACACGATAAAAGCATGCAAAGCTAGGTTTTGGTTGTCAATGGCATGAGTTGCAGTGATCTTTTCATAGGAGGAATTAAGTTTCGCATGATCATATTGTGCCAAATAGTAAACGTATATTTGAAATGCACAGATAAAAGCAATATTCAGCAAAACTCCATTGATCCATGAACTAATCATTGATAACGATGAAGAATGCATCAAAAGAAGTCTTTTTAAATTCTTTTTTACGAATCCACTTCATTCGCGTTCATTCTCCATGCATGTTCCTAATCAGCGGGGTCTTTTCTTAAATATACAGCCCGGCCTTAAAGGGGGAGTAACACGTTTTTTGATAATTTTATATTTTAAATTGTTCACCGATAATTGAATGTTAATGCTAAATGTATTATTTTGCTAGTGTCAAAAATCTTACTACACAAGCCAATCTTCCATAGTCAGAGAACAAAGTATGAAGATTACCTAAAATCAATTGGCGACCATTTTATGTGAACACCTTTAATTCATTTTGTGTAAGAAAAAGGAATCGCATGGCTAAACTTTACATTAAATATCTGAATTATTACTTCTCCATTTAGTTTGAATACATTGTATTTCAATTGGAACCATTAATTTTCATTTTCCTGACAACACCTTATATTCCACCTAAAAACGTGCTACTGCCCCTTTAAGAAACAGTTGCCATTTACGGGGAATATTTCTTTAAAATCAATCATGGAACATGGTTAAGAGACGATGCTTATAGAAATATACAGCTATTTATTTATTATATTTATACATATTGTGTAAACACTTGCTGTTCTGAGTTTACATACTATCTTTTTTCTGGTATAAATTTACTTGAAATTGTAACGAATTAAAGGGACAGTATTAACATGGATATTTTGTTGTAATTAACGAAGTTCGAGGGTTATTACTGTTAACATACTATTGTCTAAAAGGTATTGATGTGTTATTGCGTATTGATGATGATAAGAAATCGACACAAACTGGAATATCTGTTTAAGTGTATTTGGTTGAACTGTCCCTTTAAGAAATACGTTATGCTTTTCTTGATGTGCCAAATTTGCTTTGTATTAACATTGATTAAAAAAAATTTAACTATAAATTTTTATTCTATTTTATTTCTATAAATGCTTTGTAGTAAAGAGTTAATGAAAAAGGGTATTAAATATGCACAGCAACCAAAGTCACGCACCCTTTGTATGTATCTTATGAGACCATCTAAATACTTTCAATCCTGCATTTATTCCCATGAGCATAATGATATGTAATGTAAGAACCGTCAGCGCGCTTATTCTGCGGTTAATTGACCGGGTTTTTTCTTCCTTTTTTGCTTTTTGAATACACAAAGTTAATTTGTTTAGGTTCACGTACTAAAATTTCTAATAGATAGGATAGGATATAGGCTTTTAACTATAAGATAATAAGTAAAGAACATTCCTGTTATATTGATCTTATATCATATGAAAGTGATTTTCATCGTTTCTTCTATCGATAGTCGTTTCGACTTGTCAATAACCTTTGTTATATAGGCAAGATCAGCCCTTATGGGGTTCGTTTGATATTGGATAGGTAAATGGTAAATAACATCGAACACATGCGAAACCTTGAATGTATTTTCCATTTACAAATTTCCTATCGGAAAATAAAATTTATATAAAAAAATTCGAAGACATAACTAATTTGAATTGAAATCGGAATCGGAAATCAACGGGCTACAAAATAATTACAAGAAAGCGCAAGGTCCAAATAAGTTGCTATCAATAGCAAGGAAATATGTAGCTAAATCCTTGTTATGTTTTTATTTGTATTTAATGCTGCAGTTAACCACAAATTCTTTTTTGTTATTTGATTGTAAACCTGAAATCTAATTACAAACTATATCTTCTTTTTCAAACCAATAAATTAATTTTTTTAAGTAGGAAACGTTTTTCACCAACTACGTGGTGCCATAACTTTTGCCTCAGTACAGCGGTGAGCAATCGCCGCACATTTTGTGACGTCACAAACGAAATGACGTCACAGACACCAGTGATTGTCGTCACTCTAGCTAGCAACCCTGCATAGTTCAGAAGCATATTAAAACGTTCACAATGGAAAGCAATCAAGTTCAAGTCACATTCAAGCTGCACTATCTTCCCCCGGCTATACTCGATGCCTTGAGGGAGGACAGCAGTCTATTGGTTGGAGTTTTTGGTTCCATCCCAGAACTTTGTTCATTGGACCCCTGTTGTATGCTTGTAGCAGGCAAGACTGAAGATGACGTCTGGACGGTGACAGTCCGTCTGCCTGTAGGGACCAACTTTGGGTGGTATTGGATCGTCACTAGAAGTGACGGGTTCATCCTCTTCTCGGATATCGTCTCACAGAGACAGTAAGTAACTTAATTTCTAAAAATATAATTTCTAAGCGATATTGTCAGATAGTTAAGTAGCGGAAATTGTTTTTATGGTTTTGAATGGTCATTTACCATACGTTGTCTAACTATGCAGTTTCAAAAAATTATAAGTTACAAACAAATAGATAACGCTAGCGGTAAACATCAGAAAAGTTGACAACCTTCGATTCCATAGCTGCGTCCCTGACAAAAACACCCCACTTATTAAATTATTAATGTTCTTTACAGTTTTGAAACATTTAGAGGTATGTAAGAAACTACATGAACGAAATATATGTTATACTATAAATGCACTAAGCCACTAAGTGAATATGGTTTTTGAAACACATTCTTATATCTGCTCAAAATTATACTAAAAAACCCTCCTCTTTCTAGGACGACTCTGAGCTGTTTCTCCGGAATTCTGGAGACCCTATGGGGATCTGACGAGGCACGTTTTGTTGCTCAAACCTCGGGTGTCATGATTCGCGTCCATTACCGCTGTCAAGAAGATCAAGTGTTGGCTATAGTTGGATCTGGACCTCATCTCGGATCCTGGGATCCAAAGAACGCCATCTTGGCCAAGGAGTCACACCCTAACTCTTCGATCTGGACAGCAGAAGCTCTGCTTGACAACACCGTCCAGGATTACGAGTGGAAATGGGTAGTCCTAGAGAAGGAGACGGGAGATGTTGCACGGTGGGAGGAGAGAGAGAACCGCCATCTTGAACCACAGGCTGATGGTATGGTCACACTTACAGAGACCAGATGGGGCAACGACTTCCGGTGTGAATATCGGGGAACTCTGGAGGAACTGAACAGCTATCTCGACTCCCAGGATAGTACCAACGCTCAAATCAACTGGCTCAACAATGCCAATTGCATCATGCTGCCTTATGAAGGTACGTTGATCAATCATTGCTTATGCAGTATATAGATAATATAATAGATTCAACTTCAAAAATATAATATTCTGTATTTCATAAATATTAAACAGCATTGTTTCCAAGTTTAAATCGTTTAAATGAAGAATGGAGTTTTTCTGCATTGTCCGTTACTCGTGTAAATGAAACGATGTTTTCTTTATCTTTTTTAAAAATGTAATGACCATTTGTTGTCAAAGACATTTTATGAATTCAATAATTTATATTCCAGTGTCAGATGTCGACCTTGCCAGAATGGCGGCAGCCGAGCGAGCAGCAGAACCAGTCTGGGAGACTGCCATCAGACAACTTCCGGCGGTGTTGAAGTTTCTGTACAACTGGAGCAGGTTCTAGAGACTTGGGTGAAGGGGGTGAACAGAGGACGCCTCGGGGAGGGAGGGGCGGGGGTTTGAAGAAGGGGGAGAGGCGTTACCTGGATCTGAGCGAGCTGGCCTCGAGATGAAATTGAGATATGCAATATGTGATTATACGAACATTGAACTTCTGTGATAATTTTTATATGTGCCACTTTATTTAATAAACTTTTTGGGTTTTAATTCTGTTTTGCACTTTGTTTCATGCCATCTAAGGTAGTCATGCCATCTTAGATCTAAACCCGTTTTCTCTTTTGTGATATTTTTACTAGAAAAACAAACTTTTTATTAGTAAAAACTATAATTATAATTTGAACATTACCTGAGAGAAGCATGAAAGGTGTCCAGTTGGATTTGAACTCGGTACCTTCTTAGTCGGATTCACACTTGCACACAAATTCGGCGTTTCACAACTAAAATTGGTATTTTTTTATATCTTCGTTCTTTGGAACACACTTATATAATTAAAGTTTCATTGCTAATTTTTTTATATTTTAATGTTCATTGACGAGCGTTTTAAAATAACTTTTGTTTCTAACGATTTTTGACATCTCTGACGACTTTTATGATTTTACAAGTGAGCAAATCAAATAGTATTAATACAACCTGAAATATTTATGAATTTCGAGTCTTAAAATGAATTTCTAGTCTTAAAAGTGTTAAAATGAGAGTCATTGTTTTTTTTACCTCATTTAACTATGAAGTTCGAAAGGGCAGAACCGGTCATAGCAAAGTCTTTTGTTGGAGATTGCTAGTTATACTAGACTAATTATTTTCAAACTTACAACTCTTTTCGTGTTTGGAAAGAGTCATTTCAAATTGTGATAGGTTTCTTTTGTCGATGAGTTTTTTACAAGTCGTATCTCATCAGTATCATGTGATAATGAAAATTATTGACATAATTGACTTTATATGTTTTTTATATCGTTTCGTCCAATCAGAAGGGAGTCTATCACTTAAATTTCAGAGTCTGATTTTTTTATTTGAGTCACAAGACTTAAAACCTCGGATACATGACCATTCTTGTTATTTTGAATAGTATTTACCTCACTTTGTTTTTATGACTAACTATCAGGATATTCCTTTAAAAGGAAATTAATCACATAGAATAACAGGTAAATTATATTATACTAGTAGGGGTACCCAAGTGGTTGTTTTAGCTGAAGTAGCAAATAATTAAGAAATTAAGGTAAATAACGAATCTCACTTAACAACTGTTTTTAATCAAAAGTTGCAATTGTTCGGGAATCAATTTCCCTTCCTCAAATAATTCAAAGGTATTCACGCTAAAGTGGTAGCCATCAGCTTGGTAATTTCTTCTACAAATACGGATTACCGGGGTGAGTTATGAAATGTTTACCTTCTGAAGGCGATAAAATTGAGGGTGTACATAAATTCTCTTTCAGAACAGACAGAGTTTATTTCGTATATTTGGTCATGAGAGAGTACAGTGGTCGTAAAATTTATGATAATAACATACATGTAAGAGCCTTTAAAGAATTTCTGAACTTATAAATTCACAAAAAAGAGATAACTAAGATGAAAATTATTATCCTACTTCATGTAAGAATCTCCATCTCTGAATAAATACTGATATCACTCTCTTGAGCGGGGTGATACATTATTTATAAGCCGGCACATAAAAAGCATGAAAAAAGCGTGCAGATTGAGCGTCTTGAAATGTACAATGTATGTTACCTCGAACACATGATCAAGCTGCTTACTTTTGATCAACCGATATGTAGCTTTGAACAAACTATAGCCTTCGGCTCGTCGCATAACACCAAGCTCGAGGCTGATATTTCCCCATGCACCGCACCCCGCATCTGAATGGTATTACTTATAACATTTTGCGTAATGATAAGTGATATAAACTTGCACATTGATGGGTAGAAAGTATGATATGTAGGTCAATACCGTGATCGAATTAAGATGATGATAAGATGGACATATCAACAACATGTGGTATTCATCTTCTTCCCCTGCTCCACATAATTTGCATGAAGCGGCATTAAAATCTTTATCATATGTATCAACTTTATTTGAACATTCGCTTTCATATGATTACCATTCTTTTGTTAGCACCGTGTGTGTCAAATGAGAGTTCTGTAGTGTTAAATCTATTAGAATTCTTTAAAATCTGTTATTTTTTTCTTCTGCCATGTTATACGAAGAGAATTTATTTCTATAGGTAATATAAGCAACAGTTTTTTCGAGTGCTTACATGAGCCTGGACATATAATTGTTAACTGCAAACTTGTTGTTACTCAGTACCGGAAATGAATTAAATGAAGCTAATTTGAGGCGTTAATGTCAAATGTGTAGGCCTAATAGCATAGATGTAAGGATGGGAACAGCTAGATTTAAGGATGTTCGCTCCTCGCCTACTGCGCATGACCAAACTGTCAATTAACAAGTCGAAGTTGCAAAACGTAAATTACCTTAATCTGACTTACACATTGATCATTGTTGTATCATATCTCGAAAAAAAACCCACTAACCCCAAATTGTTAATGTTTTTATTTAAATGAAATACTCTAAACGTTTGAAAAATACAAGTTAGAAAAAAGTTTAATACACTAAATTTGTGTAGCGAACATCCGGAGTCTTAACATGTTTCACTTGGATAGTGTTGTAATTGTGTTCCAACGACAATAATAAGCTGATGTGTACCCTTGAATTTTTTTCCACAAAAATTCCAAGAAAGGGACTTAAAGGGACTCATGGACACTTAATTGCGACATACTGAAGACGTCTGGAAGCTAAATGAAATGGGGGGCATGAGTTCGGACACTAAAGGGGGACTGAAATGGTCTATGGCCATATTCGGGATTCATAAAAGGGGCTTGCAATTTGAATTAGATTCAACTTTGAATTTTCGAAATCGGACGGTAACCTGCCCAAATACGGCTTTTAAAATACACTGCCTAATTAGTCTCGGCGAACAGAATCTGTTGTCACTTAAGCGTGTCCCGAGCGTGTCTACCTTCTATGACGTAGCAGGGGGAGTACTTTCACCTTATGATCATTTTTCAACGTTTAATGACACCATTTTCATCGTTCATTTAAAATACAAATAGGTACAAAATACACTCAAGTTTTGTATATTCCGAAAGCTTAGATATCCGACGGCTCAATAATAGTTTATTCAATCATTAGTGTATAAGCATGTCGCATTGTATATTTCAAAACCCTATAAAAGGACGCAACAAGGCTTCATCTTGATAAGACTGCCTTGTTCAATTGGCGCCGTTGTGGCTAGACTTGTCTGTTTAAAGTGATTATCTGATGGTCTGTTGTTAGCTGAATCTTAAAGCGAGTCTGCGTCCCCGTAAATGTGATGCATCACATTTATTAATTAGTAGCCCGCTACCGTGCGCCGAGTCTCTCCTAAGCTCCGCAGCAGTGTTGATTATTCATCGCTGTACGGAGCTTGACTGTGACAGAGAACCGGTTTACGTAAACTCTTCGGTTTCTCTGATTGAATTGTTTGTTTAATCAAATACATTGTTTAAACCGCTATAATGCGGCTTTAATATATAATGATTGATTGAGTTATCTCACTGTGACAGTGAGTTGTTTTGGTAACAAATTAATGCATCTACAAATTCTGAATAGAATAGCTTTTGCATATGTCATAACATTATTAAATCATCATTACAACACATTTTCTTGTATTGAATAACTGTTTTCAATTGGAAATTTATAATTAATTTCCATTTCAATTATTAAAATATAAAACAAATAAAATAAAAATGTGTTGTCTTTCAAATGTCCTGTAACAATAGACATGCAACCGCAAGAACATATTTTTTGACATATAATTAATAATTAACATTATTATTTTTAAAAATAAATGTAATCTATTATATACCAATTCGTTTATTAAACAGTGTGCTGTTTCAAACTGCGTAAGAAATATCAGTTATACGTAGTTTCCAAAATATGATAATATTCACGATAATGTGAGGATAATGAAGGGTAGTCCAGCAAAATAGATGTCTCCTTCGGGTGCGCAGTCATCGCACATATACCGAAGTTTAGATAATCATTATCTAAATGAGGGACAGTCATGTAATTTGAAAAAGCATCGATTACGATTTGGTTATTTGTCACCAATACGTTATCGATAACACAGACAGACAGATATAGTTTATTATAGTGTCACAAGTTAAATATACATTGTAAAAAGCATGATTAAAAGACATAATATATATTTAACAACCAGCCAATTTTTGGCTTATGAGACACTTTACAAGATAAAACAGTGTACAATATATTCGTAAATATAGGTATGTAAAAGTAGCGATAATACAGGCTTAAAATTTAAAAAAAAATAGATAAATAAGAAAATACATGTAAGAGTTATAAAAATAATTTCCTTCTAAAAAACATATTCCTTATTGTTGTACTGATACATTTAATGCGTTTTGGGCTGTTTTCCGATAAATAGGTCCTAAGGCCCCGTTGCATTATAACAATCTAAATTAAAATTGCTTCTTTGATCATTGTAAAAGTGGCATTCTGAAATAAAATGAACTTCTGTTTCAACATTTTGACAAAATCGACAAATTCTACTCTCTAATGGGGTGGGGGGTCTGCAGTGTCGTCCTGTCTCTACGTATAAGGGGAGGCTTCCACATCGTAGGCGATGGATTATCTTCGTTTTCTCTTGATTAACATTCAGACGCCATTTAGAACACCACGTTGTTACCACATCCAATATTCGCTGCAGCTTGTAAAGTTGAGATATTTTTTTCTATTTAATTTTGTATTCTGTAGATCGTAAATAAGAACCATATAAGAAGTGATCAATAATGGAAATTTGTTGCGGACGATGAAACGTTCACCTACTGATTTTCATTAGTCAGATATAATGTTCTACAGCCTCATTTGGTTTTGAAAGCTAGACATTCTGTCGGGGATTGAAATAACGTTTAATTGGCGGCAATTGTCTTGTATATGTCTTGTATGTGTATCCATCGTCCACTCAACCAGACAGGATGGCGCCATCAAACAGTGACCCGGCAGTTATATGACCTGTTACGACACATGACTAGAGTCACTGGACGTCAATAAACTGACGTCTCACACCTGTTATCTGTTACATCCGGCTCCATAATACACAACATCAAATGACAGTTCCCCGTTATATCAAGTGTTATTTCAGGCTGTTCAGTGTATCACACACATTCAAAACGATGTTATTTAACCATGAAAAATCACAAAATGAATAGATGACAAAATTGTTTCAATTTCCAAACCTCTTACCTTTCCTATCTATTAGATGTCTCGGCAGTTATTATGAGCAGCAAAGTTTTTATAAAGTGATTGGTTTAAACATTGTTTTTTTTTTAAAACAATAAACACAAACAATTGGCGAACGGGCTGTACAACGCTTATTTGAGTATCCACTCTTATTCACGATTCATAAATCTGAACACAAACACAAGAAATTGTGAAAATTCAAAAGCTAAGGGATCCGTTTAAATGTTTACATGTAGGTTTTCAAATGTTAATTATTTGGTATGCCTCATTTTGAAGTTGTCTACGGCATCAGCTAGATGAAACCAAATTAATTGAAAAATGATTTAACCCACACTGTTACTCTTCACTACCGTATAGACGCAGGTTTCGCCAATCATTTGTAGCAAATAGTATACGTAGCTTAATAGAAAATTGCCGTGTCCTTTCTTAGTATAAACTATCCAATGAAGTTGAATGGTATTTTTTTAGAATTTTTGTTTGTTTAATGATTGATTATCTTCATATTTTACACTAGACAGAAATTATTCTTCAATTTGATAACTTTTTAAACAAACTTTTCAAAAACATTTGTATCACACTTTGTTGATAAAATTAAGTGTTTTATAAATTTAACTAAATTGAAACATGTTTATTTCCTAATTTGAAATTATTAAACAAACAATAGCCAAATACACATATTTTGTAAATAAACCATGACATGTTCCTTATCTTGTTTTTGGAGCGGTTTTTTTTAATGGTTATACCACTCCGATATAAACAGATATATAACATTTTGTGGTGATTTAAACAAAGAGGACTCTAAATAAACAAGCTAGAAGGCGTTCATGATATACAGACAATACTGTTTGTATACAATTTCCTTTTAAAAACACTTTACCGTTGTCATGTGATTCAGACATCAATTGAGATTGTATGAAAATAGCATAATTAAAATTTTTTTTTTATCAGAATTAGAAAATCCTTAGCATTGTTTCACTGAGTAAGTTTCATGACGCTTTGTCAATACTCCAGTCATTAGCGAAACTTGAAAACTTACAATGTCTTGGCAAGCGCATTCGTTTGGATATTAAAATTAAAATACTCTTACGAAACTAAAACGTTATATATATATATATATAGAGAGAGAGATATTATTTATTACAGTCTCGCCCAATACAATATATGTCAAAAGTAGTGGATGTATTATTAACCAATCAGCGCGCATGATTAACGAAGGGATTCCCCTAAAGAAAAGCGAACCCTAAACCGCTCTCTTCTCCCCATCTCAGCGGTAAAGCGTAGCTCAGCTCAATAATGAGCAGGCTTCTCAGCACGGGCCGAAGGCCATTTGTGTTGGGGACGGCGGGTCCCTTTAAGCCCCGTTTATATGTGCGGTTACCCCCGGGGGTAAAGGCAATTTTTTGCCCCAGGGGGGTAAATTTCGTCATGTAAACGCAATTTTTAAGAGGGGTATACTTACCCCCGGGGGCAAAGTGCGAAATATTTACCCCTGGTCTGGAGGTAGGGCAAATCAGATACCCTCGGGGGTATAAATACCCCTGGGGGCAAACCTGTCATGTAAACACTTTACTTTGTATACCCCAGGGGGCAAAACTGAATATCCTTATAAAAGTCAATATATGAAGAGAAAATAATGCCCCTAGGTATTGCAATTTCATTTCATATAAACGCAATGCAATATTTGACTTTTGCCCCTGGGGGCAAATTTACCCCCGGGGGTATAATACCCCCAGGGGTAAATGTGCGGCATGTAAACCCACCTTTACATAACATACTCTGACTATTAATTCCGACGGTGACAAATAACAAATCGTTTACATTTTCGGTGAACAAACCGAATATTTTCTACAAACGAATACCTACATAATGTTACATTTTTGTGAGTTCACTGCAAAATAAAGATGTATTCTAAAGAGGCCATTAGACGGTGGAAAATTGTACGATGGTGATTTGAAAGGAAAGGAAAAGTGTGAACGGTTATAATATTTTTATGCCCCCGAATCGGAGATTCCGGGGGTATATTGTTTTTCACCTGTCCGTCTGTCCGTCCGTCCGTCCGTCCGTCTGTTCGTTTGTCCACAAAAAACTTTAACCTTGGTCATAACTTTTGATTGGTCAGAGCTAGGTCTTTGATACTTGACATATGGATCCCTTGTGATGAGACCTTTCAGATGACACCATGACATTTGACCTTGTGACCTTGACCTTGACACAGTGAGCAGGATGCATCCGGGGGCATTCGTGTTTCACAAACACATCTTGTTTTCTATTATGAAAAGATAGACGCCACAGTGAATAATCTTAAGTAAGTTATGATCAATCTTCGTATTTTGACAACACATATCAAGAATAAAATAATTAAACATACATTATTTTACCAGTGGTTGATCTATTTATGATATATAAGGTTTCGATTCGTATTGAAAATGCAACAATGTTATATTTGGGATCACCAATGAGATGTGTCACACCCATCTAAGCCCTCGTGTGGTCAGCCAACGACACAAGTGAGGAATGTAATGCAGTTATGCTTATATGATTGACGATAATGATATATTATTATAGCGGAGTTATCAATCTATCCACATCAATTATTCTAGCTGTATTTATCTCTAGGCTCGCTGTAGACAAGATCTAGGACTCAATGGGTGAGTCAATGAATTTTAAAGTAGCAATAATCTAGAATAACTTTTTGTCCATTCAAGTATTTTGACTCCGCACAAGTGTATTAACTGACATTTGTTGATATGTTGCCCTTATTATTTATCCTGTGAAATGATAAAGGAGTAAATTGGATCGTTCTTACTCCCAGAAGGTAGTCAAGGCAATTTTTCTAGTCATTGAAGAATTGAGTAGTTCCCTTTGAAGAGAATGATATAAATATTAATGAATGTTTTCAATATTGAGACAAACTAATAACAAAATGTTTTAGTCAAGTTTTCTATGCATATAAAGCGTTATGAAAATTGTGTTTTAAAGTGTAGTTTTAAAATCATTCAACGTTTCGTGTTTGTGTTAATTATATATTTTTTCAAAATCAAAGTTTTTCACTTCTGAACCTTTTTATTTTCGGAATGCTAATACTCCAAGACCAGGCTATACTTACATTAAAAATCAAATAACATCAAAACCCTATATTCTAAAGCCAAACTTTCATCAAATGTTAATCACGATGTTTTCTATAGATTGGCATGAAGAAATTTTCCATCTGTAATAAACACGTTAAGAAATCAGTTTTGATAATGATTACACAAGTAAGATTGCCAATACGATAAAAACTGTGGCTCTCGATCGGATGATACATGATACTTGACACTCATTAAGTAAATTCATTTGATACATTCAGTTGGTAAATTATATCCATAATCATGTCGAGATCGATTTACGCTGCCACTTAACTAACACACGATTGTAATATAAAACAGCAGCTGTAACATTAACAATAGGATCAAATCGCGCAGACACCTTACACTGTATGCGGCGAGTGTTTATCATCTACGCCTTGTCTTGCATATCACTTGATTATCTCGGGGTCATCAGAATCACTCTCAAGATGTTTACAGGTCACTTCGTAAGCATTTTTCAGATTTTCGATTTCTTTTTTAGTATCTGAAGTTCAAAACAAGCATTTCTTTCAGAATAACAGGGGGAAATATTTGAACGGAGGATTTTCAAGGAAAATATCTAAAGTAATCTGAGACCAAAGACGATGGCTGGAGTTTCCCTGGACTGTGTAGGTAAATGGGTGGCCCTCGTCTGCTGTTGTTACGGGATGTGTGTGGCTGGATCTGCCTTCGCCTTCAGTGCCTATGCCAATGCCATCAAGAAGACGTTCAACTACACTCAGAGTGAAGGTGGGTCAAAGTAATACAGGCAGATAATAGCGCAAATTAGTTGCGCATCGTCCTGCCCTCCGCATATTTTGTAGCGCATGCAAGTGAGATAGTCTAGTTTATGAACCACAGGCACAGCACATCGCAAATGATAAGAAATTATCAGTCTTATTTATGTGCTGTAGCGTTAAAGGATAAAATGTATCTAATAGAAATGTTCTTGAAATAAAGAGGAAATTGTCATTCATATCACCTGAACAAACAATTGGTATAATAATGTGCTTTTTGTCTCACGTACCGTGGAAGTTGGGTGGAAGAGTAGGTCTTGAAAGCGTCTTCATCTGCGCCAAGTCAAGGAGCAATTCAATGCCTAATATCAGTAATAATGTATGCACATACAGATATCAGACTTGCCAAAGAAGTTGTTCAACCTATTCCAAAATGAATCCAAAAAGACCAAATTTATTCCTAGTTACTAAATAGTAACTTACACGGGCGGTTAGACTTATATTTAGTCTCTGAAATTTTTTTAGTAAAAATCTTATTTTATTAAATTTTAAAAGGAGCCTCAGACAAATGGAGATTAGAGCTGTCCAGATCTAGACTTGCTTCCATGGGGTGAATTATATGCTCAAGGGTCTGTGCATAAGACTAACGGGCGGTACTAATCAGTAAATAACCAGCGCCCATGTGTATCCATGCTAACTTCCATGATCATACTTTCGATCAGAACACTCTAAATCTTTTAATCCTGTCGGAATTTATAGATTCCATATAAGCCTATTTATAATTGCTGGGACCTTTTTGTCGATTCCGAATACAGCTGTTCTGAATAACACATCAACATATGCCATGATGGATTAATTCGTCATTAATCGTTATTGATATATTTCTTTCCTACTACATCAGCGTAAATTTATACGAGATTCTACACAATATTCATGACAAAAATGCAATTAGCAATATGAAATATCACACTTTACTTAATTCACTATCTGATGAATAATTATGTATTGACATAGTATAAATAATGACATTGTTATTTTCGTCAATGAATATCTTATTCAGCATTGGTAAATAGTATGCTGTCCGTAAGTCTAACATTCAAAATGGACATCGTGATGATAAAATATCCTTTTGGTACGCAGACTAAGTAAGCCTAGCCTAAATAATACCCGTTTCACTCCGATATTGAGTCTAACGAGATGTAGTAGCGGATCGCGTCAGCCGACCTTTCACCGAATCTATGACCCTCCAACGTTAATACGTGCTAATTACTATATTTTCTATAAATGGAAACTTGTCAGACAGAAAACAGCTTTGACCCTTAACTTTTTTTTGAGAAGTATAAATGCCACACGAATTTATGATTCATTTTCAGTTCTTTTCTTTGCAGAAATCACATCAAGGAACGTAGATTTCCAGTAATAAGGACTTTTGATGATCACCTAAATCATGGTTTCAGGGTGAAACTTTAAGAAGGCCTCAAATGGTCAAGCATGATGAAAAAAAGCATGATGAAAAAAAGTATAACTACCAAGTAGACTTAGCTAGGTGTAAATATATGATATATATGATATATATAAATAAATAAAAAATGTATTCATTCATCACAAACTCTATTATCTTACCTTACAGTAAAATACTCGGTTTTGATTGGCTGACGCTCGACTCGTTTAATCTCATGTACACCGCGAGTCTCAACTCTCACGGTGTACAAATTTCATGTACCCCGCTGCCATAGCAACAGCTCCTCTCCGAGAAAAGGTGTCGCTTAGCTTCAAGATGACGTTACCAAATGACGCACGTGGTGTCCAGAGTTTACATACGTTCGATCAGCTGTTTTCGTGATAATTAATTATAGATTTGTTTTCTAATCATTCTATGGTTTGTTTGGAACCACATTCTGCATTGAATTGACTGCACATGCTATAGGATTAAAATCAAATAACTTTTAAGCATGTTTAGGGTAATAGTTTTACGTAACACGATTCATAACATTGCAGTCGGGTTGGACGACGCCATTTTGTTTACATTTAGGGTCAAGGTCGTTCATGCGGTGATGGCTCATCCGTTAACGGCAGTTAAACTAAAATGGGTATATTTTCTTCTGACATGACGGTAAGATAAATACGTTGTATGCTTCTCCCTCGGGTAATACGGTCTGATGTACCATCTTTGTAGAAATGTCAGCCCTCGCCTTACGGCTCAGGCAACATTTCTACAAAGATGGTACATCAGACCGTATTACCCTCGTGAGAAGCAAACAACTTATATTGTTTCAGTGGAGTTGCTTGTCTCAATGGACAATATCGGCACTGCCTTGGCACTTCCGGCTGGGATCATGATAGAGAGGCTGGGTACAAGATGGACGTCATTCACGGCGCTTCTGCTTACCTCCATTGGCGGTTTTCTTCTCTACAGCACAACACTGTCAAAGGAGTTCTACGCAGCTCGATCGTATCTACAAGATTTCTACTTTCTTCTTTTTGGTATGTGGGTACATTGAGGAGCGAATGCATTTGCCAGATCAGTACAGAGATCGTGTGCGGTTTGCTGTAATAGCTGTTTCAAATCTTGTCATCTGCGGCACGCATTGTAGGCTACATGGATTAGCGTTGTTGTTACTTTTCCTGTACATACAAATCCTTGGCTGATTTAACCTGATATCCATATTGGGTTCCCGGACTTATTCTGTCACTTCTTTAATGACGAGTTATACCATTCTTGAGAATATAAGGTCCCTTTGGAAATGGGTAGTGGTTATCAAAAATATGTCGTAAGAGTACGTAAGATAATATTACATCCTCCTTTGCAGAATTGCAAGACTTTTCGGGATGTTTGATTCATGTTTCAAGAAATCTAATTTCAATCATTTATAAAGTGAATGAAAACAGGGTAAATCGAAAAAGGGATAATCTTAATATGGAATCAAGTCAGATTTAGATTTATCTGATTGGCGTGTTTTGAGTATCAAACATTTTCATTTGCACTGATTCAATTCATTCTGCCATCGCAAAAACAGTCAAGCCATAACAATTCTAATATGTTTTACTGAATCACCATGAAAGTAAAGCAATGTGCTTAAAACTCCACATGGGTGAAAGTCTACTTTTTCTGATAGTATGTTTTGAAAGTCTTATGCCATCAATTTTCATGAGTCAAGCTTCTCTGAAAATAGACGTTGAATTATGGTATTTGTAATGACATTCCATATCTTTTGCAGGAATGGGAGCGATCTTTACATACATCGTCGCCATGATGGCCAACGTGGTCAACTTCGCCCACAAACACCGAGGTAAGATCATGGGAGTCTTTGACGCCTCCTTCTGTAGCGGACCTGCCATCACAGCACTCATCTACGGCACCAACTTCGTCAACGGACACACCAACAATGATGAACAGAAGCAGAATCTCTCTGGATTTTACCTCCTCAACGCAATCGCATTTGTGGTGGCAAACCTCCTCGGATTATTCTTATTCAGACCTTCCCCAGTTGAAGAGGAAGAATCCACGCCAATATTATTAAATGAGAAAGAAACTGAGACAAATAAACGAACTTCGGTTGCTAATTATTCTGTAGAGTTGACTGGATTTAAACTGCTGAAAGATGTTGACTTCCACTTCTTGACGTGGTCCTTCTGGATATGTGAAAGCCTCCAGATCATGTTCCAGAACAACATTAGCATCTACATGAAGGCCTTCAACAGAGCTGAATATGGAAGTTACATGGTGACTCTAAACTTTGCTGCAGCAATGGTTGCTACGCTGAGTGCCGGATTCATCTCTGACGTCATAGTCCATAGATTACCTCGGGTTATCATTCTTCATGTTGTCATGGCGGTGGAGACTGTCATCCTAGTTACCTGTATATTCTATGCAAACAATTTCCCACTTTTTGTCACCACTAACGTTGTTATTGGCATCTGTAATGGAACCCTTTGGTGTCTGACTCCAACATTGACTAGCGAGTTCTTTGGAATGAAATATTTTGCGTCAAACTGGGGAGCGATTCTCATTGGCAATGCCTTTGGAGCTTTGATTTTGCAGAAGGTTTTCGGTGCCATATATGACAATGCCATTACTATTGAAGGCGAAACGGACTGCTATGGTCAAAAGTGTTTTACTTGGAGTTTTGTTATGATATCTGTTCTAAGTCTGTGTTCTGTGATTTTCTATGCAGGACTGCTTGAGAGGAGAATACGTTTGAGAAGAACTTTGCAAGATAAGAACTGAACTGAAGCCTAAGGAATGTTGTCATTGTCTGTAACAAATGGCTCACATTTGCATAATAGCAACGATTCACGGAAGAGTTTTTAATTTTGCTATATGCATATATATCTAACATCATAATCAATTATTACCATTCGACATCTGTGAACTGATTACCTTTTCAATTGATCAGCTACTCTTTTGCATAAAAGAAGAGGGGTTCACTAATTGATCAAACCTCTTCAGATGATAGTATGAAGCGTTTCTTGACTTGAATATCAATGATGCAGTGTTTATTTGAAGAAGGGGTCATGTTCAGAGTGATTCGACCCAGTCAAACCCCTACAAACTCATCTTGTTATTAGCTTCAACCCGAATGTATAAACCCTGACACCAGCCGTTCTCATTTGTGTTCAATAGGTATTTAATTTTAATACTCACGATTCCGCCGCACCTGTGGGTTTTAACATAAAATCAAGAATCCGGAGTTCTTCAATCTGATCATACATTTTTGACCATTGTACTTATTCATGCAACTCTTATGTTGTTATCAGTTGTGTATCATGGGTTATATGAGTAGGCTTACTTACCTTTAAAGGGGAAGTAGCACGTTTTTTGGAAAAATATATATTTTAAAAATTTCACTGATAATTGTTCTTAAATGCTAAATGTATTATTTTGATAGTGTCAAAAAACTCTTACCCAAACCAATCCTCTATAGTCAGAGAACATTTATAAAGATTCACATAAAGTCCAATGCCGGCCAATTTTGTTTTCTCTAAGAAAAAGAATTCGCATGGCTCATTTTACACTTTATATTTGAATTATTACTGCTTCATTTATTGTAAATACATTGTCTTTCAATTGGAACCATTATTTTCATTTTCCTTACATCACCTTATATTCCCCCTCAAAACGTGCTACTGTCCCTTTTCATTTCACTCTCCACTTTTTGTAAGTATGTTCTCAAATAAATATTGACTATCAAAATTTACTTATATTGTAATCCAAATATCATGATTTTGGACATATGTTAAGAGGAGATCGACATCATTATCTTGCAGTATGGTTCATACCATATAATATACATGCATATAATGATTGAATGTATGTGTGTATACATGCTACAAAAGGGTCAATAAACGGGCTTGTATTCCCTTTTATTTACATAGGCATAAACAAATAACATAAGAGAAGATAGTTAAAACATCAAGCTCGCCTCATTTCAAACGTGTATTAATAAATGCGAAAGTAGATTTGCTTTCGTTCGACAGAGAAGTTTAATAAGTAATTTATTTGAGAGTGAAAATGCTTATTTTCTGCAATCAGGTCTTTAGGTGACAATCAGCGAGGCTTTTTAACAGACCTAATGGGATGTTTCCAGAACAAAAAACTGTAATACCTTCGAATATGAGATACGCACATCTCTTTCAGTATTTCCACGATTGTATGGTAATTAATTTGGCTTATAAACGACTGGAATAACCCCATAATGAAAGTAGAACATAACGCATTTGGTTTTACTGAGAATTGGCCGTGAAAATAATAGTAGTATAAATAAAAAAAAAAAGTTTATCTCGTATGTATATTAGTAGTAAAAACCACATATATCAAATCCTAGAGTATTTCTTTTTCAAAAATATCAAGATAAATAGATTAGGTTGAAATGTAAAGGAAATAACCAGAAAGGATAAATGAGGCTAAAGTATATAAATCACAAACAAGTCAAACGTTGGGATTAGTCACTAGAGTAGACGGGTTGCAAAATTGTATCAGCTGACATCGTTATCAGTATTTCTGAACTTTGTATCACTTACACCGAAGTTCACGACGGTAGGAAGTGTATGTATCACTCTGTAAATATACTGTAACATTTGTTAGTCCATTAACCTCTAGATGCATCTCTATTTCATCAAACGGTATTAGTTACAAAACTTGATTAAGTCAAGCCATCACAAAATAGTTTTATACGTGACACGAGAGTGATTGTATCAGGTTGAACACGTGCTCCATGATGGTGAGTGGTTCAAGGATATTTGAAGCTACCATGCCGCTACTGTATTTCGTAACACTGGACAATGGATCAACGGATATTGAACTTTGATTCAACAAATTGTGTAAAGGTAACACTTGACAACATGTTAACACCAAAGGACAACAGTGTTAACAATATACGAGTAATGCTTATATTCAGTTGAGTATACATACTTAAATGAGTTGGTGGTTCAACAGATAACTTTAATACATTAAATTATATAAATGTGTCACTGGACAACTTGATGACACCAAAGGACTGCATCAAACAGTGTTTTTCAATGTGTTGGTCAACGGATATTGAAACTTTGATTCAACAAATTGTGTAAAGGGTCAACTTGATGACACCAAAGGACCACAGTGTTATCAATACTAGTACATGAGTAAAGCTTATATCAAGTTGAAAACATACTTTATTGCCGTAGTGGTTCAACGGATAACTTTTAAACATCAAATTGTATAAATGTAACCCTTACTTTGATAACACTAATGGACCGTATCAAACAGTGTTTATAATTACACGAGTAAAGCTTATATTAAGTTGAGAACATACTTTAATGTTATGGTGGTTCAACGGATAACTTTTATACATCAGTTCTATGAAGTTAGCACTAGAGAACTTAATAGCATCGAGGATTATGTCAAGTATTTAGCAGGACACCAGAAGTAGCTGTATCAAGCTGAATACATTCTTGTTTAGGTAGACATAATTAGATGGTCCATCTTTGTAGTATTGATCATTTGTACATCAACTGTAACACTTGATATGACCTACAGAAAAAATTATTCATCATGCTGAATTCATACCATGAAATTGGAGAGTACAGTTGATATTTGAACTTCTTATGCGTCAACTGCCTATTTTTAACACCAACGGAATTTACGATTGTGAAATCAAGACACCAATTAACCCTTTGTTATGCAAGATGCTACAGGACTAGAGTCCTCAATTTGATCAACATTTTATGTTTGATAAGCGATTGTAATGGTTGTTTCAATAATGATATGAGTGATGTGTGAGTTGTACCATATGATCCGTGAATCCAAGGGATGACTACCATTTGTAACCATCATAAACTTAACAACTACCACATGCGGAAGATTGCGCCTAAAGCAAATTCGAACAGATAATGCGTGTTGACGTGATTACAGTAACAGCAGAGACTACAAACCATATAAATCAAAAGGGATAAATTTTCACTTTCATGATAAAGCGTGTTGACAGTATCAGCAGAGACTTGAAACCTTATAAATCAAAAGGAATACATTGTCACTTTCATGATAAAGCGTGTTGACAGAAACAGCAGAGACTTGAAACTTTGTGAATCAAAAGGGATAAATTGTCACTTTCATGATAAAGCGTGTTGACAGTTACAGCAGAGATCTAAAACTGTGTGAAAAGGATAAATTGTCACTTTCAAGAAGACTATCAGAGAAGGTAAAAACTACAAAATATCTACCAAATACGATGGCTGGAGTTTCTCTGGACTGTGTAGGTAAATGGGTGGCCCTCGTCTGCTGTTGTTACGGGATGTGTGTGGCTGGATCTGCCTTTGCCTTCAGTGCCTATGCCAATGCCATCAAGAAGACGTTCAACTACACACAGAGTGAAGGTAAGATCTTGTTATTAATAAAACATTTTCAAAACAACTTAGTTACCTTGTTGATATATCAAGCCCGTTTTCAATCAAGATTCGTGTTTGTATTCATCAATATAGATACAACTTTGCTTCACATTTTCAAATAATAAACAAGATGTCAACAAAGGCAAAGAGTTGTAGGTATAGTTTATAGTTTTTAACTTATATGGAGTATAACGTTATTTTGTTTTGTTCTTTTATATTCTACTCAAAAAGAGAAAACATTCACCTTCTTAATCCATTTATCTTAGTTATTTATCTGAGTCCTTTGAACAAGTTACCAAGATCATTTCACTGAACCATTGTTAATGCATTCAAGTTTCCAATTCAACAGGATACCTTTCTAAAAGAATTGTCTCTATGCCATTTATAAGTTATAATCCATGAACATGTTGAAGTTGAAGACAATATACATCTCCTTCACTTCAGTTGAGTTATTAGCTTCTATGGACAATATCGGCACTGCCTTGGCACTTCCGGCTGGGATCATGATAGAGAGGCTGGGTACAAGATGGACGTCATTCACGGCGCTCCTGCTTACCTCCCTTGGCGGTTTTCTTCTCTACAGCACAACACTATCAAAGGAGTTCTACGCAGTTCGGTCTTATCTACAAGATTTCTACTTTCTTCTTTTTGGTATGTTTGACATGCCTTTCTAGTTTATCGCGTATGGTCCAAACTCTCGATGACTATCTATGTCCATGGGCCACAATCAACTTTTTAAGTTCTAAGTTTAAACATTTTCTACCTATAGAGACTGTTCAAGTCATTATTATTTATATATATTATATATATCTGTCATGTGACCATCAGGGAAACTATAGATTATACATATAACAGGCTGAAAGCGCTAGTATGAAAACAGTACTCAATTATATACCTTTCTTTTATTTCACCTTAGATTAATAGATGAGGACTGGAAGGTTAAGATATCCAGACCCTAAAGGAAAAAACAAGCATTGTACCGTTTGGAATTTAAGGAAACCCGTACTCTTCAGAAAGAATAGAAACAAAAAAATGCACCACCATATCGTTAGGCATGACGGTTTAATGATCAAAATTGTGGACTTTGGTTTCAGGACTTGGAGCTATCTTCACCTACATGGTTGCTTTGATGGCCAACGTGGTCAACTTCGCCCACAAACACCGAGGTAAGATCATGGGAGTCTTTGACGCCTCCTTATGTAGCGGACCAGCCATCACAGCACTCATCTACGGTACCAACTTCGTCAACGGGCACACCAACAATGATGAACAGAAGCAGAACCTCTCTGGGTTCTACCTCTTCAACTCAATCGCATTTGTTGTAGCAAACCTCCTTGGTTTATTCTTATTCAGACCATCTCCAGTTGAAGAAGATGAAGCACATGAAGGCACACCAGATGACCTGACACCTATCGTATCACACAAGGACACGGGGGATAAAGAAAAGAAGATAACCATTGCAGATTATTCTGTTGACCTCACCGGGTTCAAGCTGCTGAAAGACTTTGACTTCCATTTCTTGACGTGGTCCTACTGGATGTGTGCTAGCCTTCAACTGATGTTCCAGAATAACATCACAGTGTACATGAAATCGTTTGGTAGAGAAGAATACGGAAGTTCCATGATAACTCTGAACTTCGCTGCAGGAACAGTTGCAACTGTCGTTATAGGATTCAGCTCAGACCTTATTGTCCATAGAATACCAAGGGTCGTCATTCTACTCGGAGCTATGGCTTTACAGACATTTGTCTTATTTCTTTGTGTGTTCTTTGCAGATAACTTCCCAGTGTTCGTGTTCTCAAACATTGGTATTGGTATAGCCAACGGTGCCCTTTGGTGCTTGACGCCAACCATCACCAGCGAATTCTTTGGAATGAAATATTTTGCGTCCAACTGGGGCGCGATTCTTATTGGCAATGCTTTTGGAGCTTTGCTTCTTCAGAAGGTTTTTGGTGCCATATATGACAATGCCATAACTGTTCAAGGGGAAACGGACTGTTATGGTCAAAAGTGTTTTACTTGGAGTTTTGTTATGATTTCTGTTCTTAGTTTGTGTTCTGTGATTTTCTATGCAGGACTGCTGGAGAGGAGAATACGTTTGAGAAAAATCATAAACAGTAATAAATCTGCACATGTGAACTAATGTACAATTAAACCTCGTTTTGGTGCCGACTGAAACTCGTCCGGATAACAAGTCGTCCGGTTATCTGAATCAAAGTGATATTATGTTGGACATGTATATAGTGAAAGTTTATTCAAACACTTTAATTTTAGTTACATGGAGCCTCTGTTTGAAATCTTGAAAGCTTCCGAGGTTGAGGTTTCCGATTATTCGGGGTCCGGGTAAACGAGTTTTTACACTGTGTGTTTGGTTAAAAAATGGGTTCAATGTCTATACGCTATCAAAGGGACAGTATCACATTTTTTGAAAATTTATGTTTTCATTTTTTTTCACTGATAATTGTACGTTAAGGCTAAAAAACTCATTACACAAATTATAAAGATTCACATAAAGTCCATTGGCGGCCATTTTTATGTGAACACCTTAAAATTATTTTGTGCAACAAAAAGGAATCGCATGGCGGAAGTTTACATTATATATTTGATTTACTACTGCTTCATTACGTTAAATACATTTTCTTTCAATTGGAACAGTTTATTTTCATTTTCCTTTATATAAACGTGATACTTCCCCTTTAAGGGCTAAGCTAGAATGTTGATTGCAATCGTTATTTAGTCTAGTTAAAAATTCGAAACAATGGTAACCCTTGTCTATACTAATTACTTTTAATATGCTTCGATCTTTCATGAGAAAAAGCAATATTTCATATCGATGCCTTGTGTGATTGGTTTCTCACATTGTATTCCCAGATTTGTTCTCGCCCTTCATAAATAACTGTAGTAACCACCACGACAATATATATTGTATAAGCGTTTACATGTTGATGTGTTATCTGAATGCTTGCAGTCGAATGTTGTTGTTTCATCAGGAAAATGGCCCCTCATATTTCCCTCGCTTTTGCAAAATTGCACGATGTCAGAAAATTTCTTATAAATAAAGGCAGTAATCAATGCTTCTAATTTTAATCGTGTCTCTTGGGAATTTTGATTTATTGTTACAGAGTTTAGAAGGAAGAATTTTGTACTTGGACGAAAGACAACTGTTTTTAGATTTACTTGTTCTGGTAAATATTTGAATTGTTTAATTGATATGTGATACGTGAATAAAATATTTCAATGACATTTCGAATTTGTGGGATATTTTAATGTTACCATGTATAATATAGTGAAATGTAATTTTATTTTACGGTATGCGTAATTATGTCCGTACTTTGCGTTGCTAATGTTCTGTATACAGACACTAACGTATAGGTGCTACAGTCAATATGTCAAATCAGTCATTTGTATCAAATGTATTAGGCATTTTATAAAACGACTGTGACGGTCAGTCATTTGATAAAATGACTAATATTCCTAGGCATTTAGCTAATTTTTAAAGAAACAGCTCGACTTAAGCTGTTGAAATGAATTTAGAATATTTGTACCGATTGCTTCACATAAAATATACATTGATTGGGGGAATGTAAATATAAACACCCATAGAGGTTGCCCAAAACAAACTGCTTTTGTGTCTGTTTAATCTATCAAATCAACTCTCAGTTTTAAGCAGATTTAATTTAATAATTTGTAACTTATACCTTGTTATTTTATGCATACGTTTGATAACATGTAGGTAAATCGTGAACATATAGATTACAATGTGAATCGAGTTATATCGTTGATAAGTACATTTTGAGACAAAGTAACTGACTGACAATAGGTTGCTATTTGGTGTCTTTATTATATCATGTTTACTCTCAGTAGTATGCCGATCGTAATTTGATTTCAGTAAACCGTGAACATATAGATTACATTTTGAATCGAGATATATCGGCACGTTTAATTTGAGACAAGGTTCATCAGTAAAACCGACTAAATCCTCTCCAACTGTACGTTTTCTTATGTAACGTTAAGTTTTTAGTATAGTAAATAACGTTGAGGTAAGAAGTCTAAGAATCCAAGACATCCAAGAATAGGTGACGGGCAATGTGGCTAGTGCAGCGATTCTAATAATGAAGCTGTGTTTGACTCATTATATACGAATTTCTAATACTGCAAGGTAGCTGGATGGAAAACACTACACAGCAAATTTAACCTTAACTTCATAAGATTTGTCCTTTTAAAAATCAAAACAGAGTGAAAAAATGAATATATTTATTCAAAACGTAAAGTGCAAAAGCAAAAAATATCACAGAGGTTAAAATTTGAATCACATAAAGAAAATGCATGTCTCTCAATTTCATCTCGAGGCCAGCTCGCTCAGATTCAGGTAACGCCTCTCCCCCCGGAGATAACCCCCGTCCCTCCCTCCCCGAGGCGTCCTCTGTTCACCCCTTCACTCAAGTCTCTAGAACCTGCTCCAGTTGTACAGGAACTTCAACACCGCCGGAAGTTGTCTGATGGCGGTCTCCCAGACTGGTTCTGCTGCCCGCTCGGCTGCCGCCATTCTGGCAAGGTCGACATCTGACACTGGAATATAAATTATTGAAAACATAAAATGACTTTGACAACGAAATGGCCATTATAAAAGATAAAGGAAACATCGTTTCATTCTTATGGATCGTAGATGCCATTTTCAGCACTGCATGTAAGCTTACATGAAGTGATGAAGATACAAAAAGAGATGAATCATTACTTTTGAATCTTTTCCTGCATCAGCAATGAAAGATTATCATTTGAAACTTGAATGGAAACCAATACTCATTTCATATTTATACGACAGTAACATAATACTATTGAGAACGATGTTTTACTTCGAATATAATTATGATATGATTAAAGGGATAGTCCTATCGGGATATGTGTGTGTAAAGTACTTCGCTGTTTATACTAACTTATATATTATTATTTCATGATTCACACTTGTTTTCATATATGTGAGTTTTCATTTGTCCTAGATTCAACAATTTGACAACAATTACTTCTTCCACTTAATTTCGTTTTGACAAAAAGTACCCCGATTTAGCACTGTCCCAAACAATAAAGATGAATGTAGACTGCATCAGATATGATAATACAGCGTACCCTCATAAGGCAGCATGATGCAGTTGGCGTTGTTGAGCCAGTTGATTTGAGCGTTGGTACTATCCTGGGAGTCCAGGTAGCTGTTCACTTCCTCCAGAGTTCCCCGATGTTCACACCGGAAGTCGTTGCCCCATCTGGTCTCTGTAAGTGTCACCAGACCATCAGCCTGTGGTTCAAGATGGCGGTTCTCTCTCTCCTCCCATCGTACAACATCTCCCGTCTCCTTCTCTAGGACTACCCATTTCCACTCGTAATCCTGGACGGTGTTGTCAAGCAGAGCTTCTGCTGTCCAGATCGAAGAGTTAGGGTGTGACTCCTTGGCCAAGATGGCATTCTTTGGATCCCAGGATCCGAGATGAGGTCCAGATCCAACTATTGCCAACACATGATCTTCCTGACAGCGGTAATGGACGCGCATCATGACTCCCGAGGTTTGAGCAACAAAACGTGCCTCGTCAGATCCCCATAGGGTCTCCAGAATACCGGAGAAACAATTCAGAGTCGTCCTGGAAATAAGCGAGAAATTATGCTTAGTATTTCTATGATTTAGAAATAAAGTTTAAAATTGCCCCAAGTTACAATTGACACGTTTGAACTACAATTATTACCTTAATGTGAAGTATATTTGTATTCTTGGAGACGGTTCTTAAATATTCTATCTTTCTGAAAACAAAGCTCTAAGCAGTCTAGCTGGAAAGATACTTTTTAAAGATTGTAGCTGTTGAAATGTTGATTTGAACACAGACAATCATTTTGACATTTTACTATTAACACATAGTTAAACTATTGCCCGTTATACCAACTACATGAAAGGTTTTATTTAGTTCAACTTATAGTAACTATGAAGATCTAGATTCATCGGTTATTTCTGAAGATCTATAGGTTACACATTTATTTTACTTTTGGCTAGGACTTATAAATGGCTGGTTATATGTCTTAACAATTAAAGATAACAAGTTAAGTTTACTTACTGTCTGTGTGAGACGATATCCGAGAAGAGGATGAACCCGTCACTTCTAGTGACGATCCAATACCACCCAAAGTTGGTCCCTTCAGACAGACGGACCATCACCGTCCAGACGTCATCTTCAGTCTTGTCTGCTACAAGCATACGACAGGGGTCCAATGAACCAAGTTCTGGGATGGAACCAAAAACTCCAACCAATAGACTGCTGTCCTCCCTCAAGGCATCGAGTATAGCCGGGGGAAGATAGTGCAGCTTGAATGTGACTTGAACTTGATTGCTTTCCATAGTGAACGTTTTGATATGCTTCTGAACTATGCAGGTTTGCTAGCTAGAGTGACGACAATCACTTGTTTCTGTGACGTCATTACGTTTGTGACGTCGCATATGTGTTGGGGATTGCTCACCGCTAAATGTTGTTTTTCATTAAATTATTACAATTTAAACTTCTAGTTATTGTTTGTCCTTTAGCGAGATATTGATTAAACACAGTGTTTGATTTACAAGTAATTAATGTTAAAATGATGTTTAAATGATAGATAGGGCCTACATGGAATACATAATGGAATAGAAAGGTATATCAAAGTAGATCAACTCAAAGATCCATCTCCTAGATATGTTTTTTATGAGTTTACATTTCTTGAAATAAGTGTAAAATTTATTCTTTCGCGGTTTTCCAAAAAAGGCAATGAAATAGATTCTTTGTATAGAAACCTCATTCTCTCCCCACAGAGGCAACTCAGTCATACCCGAGTAATGCTCTCACTGATCGAGCTGCCTCTGTGGGGAGAGAATGTAGAAACCTATGAAATATACTGTATTGAAATCAATAATTCTAACCCTTTTATAAGACCTTAGACATTAGTGGGTTTATTAAAATCTTCTTGTCATATTTTCGTTACTTTTAAAGGTCTTGTTTTTTCGGTTTTGAGAAAGTCATAATTGTATATATAACCCTTTGCTTCTCCAATTATATAGCAGAGAGGGCAAAAATCGGAAGTTGATTTTTTGAATTTATATTTATAGATTTGCACTACTATTTGATGGATTCAATTATTCATTGGCGATCAAAGAAATTAGTTTTGCGTCAGAGTAATGTTCGTATTTGATCAACATCTTGAAATTTTATTATTCGAAAATTGCCGTTTAATATTATCAAACATGTCATTGAAATAAGTAATTCCTTTACTTGGGTTGTTTTATATAGATAATTGGATTTTAATCAATTTTTTATATTTTCATTCACCCATAAAGTGATAAAAGATCTGTGCATTTTGGAGCCTTCGTCCCTTAATTGTTATAAATTTGTCCAATGACGTAAAAGCAGTTTTCCAAAGTGTTACTGCTTTAGTTATGATTGATTCATGTCTGTATAAAGCTGTCTTTGTCAGTTGGCATATTTTGTTCATGACAGTTTCCTTGTATTTGAACCAGTGTTCGTTCTCAATCAATGATATCTTTTTGTGATTTCATCCATTCGGCATCATCTTCTCGATGTGCAGTTAGACGTTAAGATATTTGAAAAGTATAAAACGTATGGTATGAGAACTCAACTTGTTCAATTTATTATACGACTTTCCGACGTCAATTTGAAGAAGACGAAGAATTGTTTTACAGAAGTGTCACGCTGTGGTAAAGAAACTGGCCTACATAACACATGGGACACATACTAAAACAATTATAAAAATCTTTAAAAAAATAGTCGTCATCCATTCAAGTCACTTTCATTCCGGAAGAAAAAGCATGCATTCCAATGAACACAAACAAATAACACAGTTTCATAAGGTTCCAACCATTCCATTAATAAACTTCACATCACCCTTTCTCACACATGTCTATTGTCCACACACCACATAGGCCTATTCTTCATTATCTACTTCCCATTTCATACATATCTCACTCACCCGCAATGATATATCCTATAGCCTATATCATCTTCCCTACCTAATACATCATCCCATCGATAAAAGAGATCATGCAGGTAAGTCATCTTCCTACGCAAAGTCTAAAACGCCGGTTTCCGAACTGTCAGTTTTATGCCTTGCTGCAGACCCATGAATTTTCTGTGCTTGATCTCTAGCGTACTATGCGAGAAAGCAATAGTCCAGTCAGAAAGAAAATGGAGGATGGGGCGCTGATATCAACACAGAAAATGCAAGGACCTGGCATGTTCACTATTCAGAAGGATGCAAGGCTTAATTTTATTCAATGAAACCTTTAAAATTGCAAAACAATTCTTAAATTCTTGATAATCTTTTTTCTTTTTTCAAACTTGCAGAATGAGGGCTTAAGCCTAAATTTTAGATTACATGCAAAGTACATAATTTGCCATAATTATTTCTGGGGGCAAATCACTAATTAATTGAAAAAAAATCACTCTAATTAAAAAAGTGTTACATAAGAAAAATATCGATAGGCCTACATGACCTTTCTTCTAAATTTTATATTCCTTTTTTAAATCAACAGATAAAGAAGTAAATTTGATATGATATGAATGAAAATTGCGACGTTTCTCTGCTATATGTATACATTGATTTGAGTAACCTCGGCTTCGTTTGTGTCCATGGTAGCAGTAGATCTTGTTATACAATTAATGCTCCCTTTGTTGTACAATTAATGCTCCTTACATCCGGGCCTTTTAGGAATCCAAGATGGCGCTGGGAGACGAACTCGTTCTTGCAACCCCCCCTGAGGTAGTTATTTCATACTATTCTGACAATTTTTGTCATTTTTAATCGTCAAATTATACACAAAATTACTTTGATTAAGCATGCAATTCATGAATTGTGTCGTATGAGTACAGTTTCTTTTCATTTTAAGAGTTAAGATTTGACACCGGTCACCTTGATCGAACTCCATGAATCCATGCCTCGACACAGACACGGGGTAACTTTCATCAGATTGTCATTATTTTCTTATTTATTTAAATAATTACCACGATATATTGAAACATTGAATTTAATTATGTTCCTTGTAGCAATGTCCTGATAATTACAAATTACTTTTTACATTTCAGGAGGAGGAAGAAGAGGATTTAGTGGTAAGAAGTTTTGATAATGCACTTTTGACACTTTCCCTCTTAAAGATTTTATAGATACCGTAATCGAATTTTAAAAATCACTCAGAGCAGTTGAATTACAGAATTAATAAATTATATATAAACTTATTCACAGGGACAATCACAGGTAATGCTGGATACTGGATAATAAAATGCATTTACCGGGCGCACATAATTCGTGACCATTTCGTCCTATCTTGTTTAACCCTAGGATTAATGTTAGACTGACTTTTTTAGCCCTTAGATATTTATTGACTATCTGTTCTTTTAGGGTTCGTTTTTCTAGTGTAAGGGTTGGGTGCGTAATGTAGATAAATCACTAGTGCCCGGTAAAGTGCAGTACTCCCCCGATACTTGTGTAATAATGAAGGATGTTGTTGTGTGCCATATCAAGGGTTGTTAGTAACTTGTTACATCAGTAGGTCTGAGGTCACAGACTCACAAAAATAACCTTAGACTTTCTTTGACCGTCACTGACAAGTTGACGACCTGCCATATTTTTCAAACAATTTCCTACCGCATTGGGTCTTGGCATGACTAACAAATTTGTGACTTAACTCTAAATGCTTTTGCAAGTTCTTGACAAAAATCTTTTGACTCAGCATGTTTTGGATACTTTCAGGATCCTCAAGACACAATGAAGGAAGAATGTGCCGCGCAGTGTGAGAAGTACAAGGCAGAGATGGAAGTATGTGCGGAGCGGGTCAGCAGCCGATCAGAGACTGCCGAGACATGCACTCAGGAGCTCTTCGACTTTGTTCATTGTGTTGATAGCTGTGTAAGTTTCAGTAATCAATCATGAAGACAAAATGACTTCTTCCCTTTTTGGGCATAATAATATCAGTCACCACCAGTGATTCATAGAAGTCTTGTTTGCCATTGCTTTGAAATTCAATATCTAAGTGCAGTGTCCTTAAAAGCAAAATGTAGTAACCTCCAAGTGGACAAATGATTCTTATCTAGTTCAGGTGGAGGAGGCTTAAAAACTGGCACAGAAGACTCAAGAGTTTGACATTCAGCAAATTTAAGCTAACCCAGTGATTAAGATCATTGAATGTACAAGTAGACGGTTTTGCTGTTACTTATCTCTTAGAGCCCTTTTTCCCCAGACAGGCAATGTATCTGGTAGTACTGCTTGGTTGAGTTTTATTTTGCCATGTAGGAAGTGGTATATTCAGTCTGATTAAATCGACCGTACTCCGAGGAATAAAATATCAAAAATATTGTCTCTATCGGGGCACGAACCAGCCAGAACATCCTCTCTGTCTCGGTCTGAATGCACCCACCTCTATCGCATGTTCCTATGACCAGTTTAGCGCAGACAAACCCAGTCATAAGCTATCCAATCACATCCTCGTTTTTAAATAGCGTTTAGCGGCGATTATGTATAACGAATGGTACACTGGAGTTACCTGCCCCTGCATGATATCGAAGCTTTTACTGCGTCAGAACATGCGGGTAATAGGGGTGCCTTCAGACTGTGAATGAGAGGAAAGCCGGGCTGGTTGAAGTTCAAACCCCACTAGAGACAATATTTTTACACTTTTTTTCCTCGAATCACAGTCGATTTTAATCAGACTGGTGGTATATCTACCCCTGAGTCCTTCAAATACTCTCAAAAATTTGAAAGAACTCATACAAATTTAACTATGAGATGAGGGATGCAAGTGTTTTGTCATGGTGCTATTGCTTACACAAACCAGCAATGACTCACAAGACATCATGCTTGCAAGTCCCGGTTAGTCCCTGAACTCAGCTGGTCATATTTGTAGATTGATCACTGTGTAGGTTTTGAAAATAACATTTCAGCTTTTCCAAGTCATTATGCCAATTTCATACTCAAATCTGTTACGCATCTGTATAAACAAATATTTATTGTGTTTCAGGTATCCAAACAACTTTTCGCCAAGCTAAAGTGACCTCATCCAGCACTAGGAAATACTAAGCATGACAGAGTGATACGCTAAGCTATACAAGGCTCATGTTGTGTGATTCAAGGACTCTAGAGGAACATTAGCAAGCTATCACAGTTTGACATCAGCTAGATTCATCTTGTTGTAATCGTTTGTTCACTGCTACCTGCAAGTTTTATTATCTGATTAGATGAGCCTAATAAATTATGTTTAAAAGTTTGTGTAAGTTTTTAATTGACTTTTTCAGATGTCGTGGAATATGAAGACAGAAATTTGAAAAATTCAACATTCTTTTTAACTCATTACTTCCACAATGTAGCAACTACAGTTATTGACAGACAGATTTTATTTCGGTATAAAGCTTTTGACCAAACATACTACATAATTCAACGTGAGTTTTTATACACAGCATTAGGTTACATTCTTTTGTTATGAGGAACGTACCTTTAAGAGATAATTATTGAAGTAGCATAAAGTAGGCATTTCATTTGATTTTGATAAGACATACTAAATATTTCCATCATCGAATATTGAAGATGAAGTGGATCCAGGTAGATTTTCTGTATTTTCAAGTAGGAGGGATATCTAATGTAAGACATGGAACTCATCTTTGTTAAAAGAACATTATTTTTCTAAAATCTATTTCACCGTTCTTGCTTACTGTGTTATATATACAAGTCTAGTTCCAGTCGATGCTTGCAGGTTTCACCGCAATGCATAGCCACAATGGTGTTACGGGCTTTCTCCCTGCAATAATACTAGCAGCCGCGATATAAGTGAAATAATCTTGAAAGTGGTGTTAAAGCCCACATCATCTCAGCTCTTACATAAGTGGTTCTCGGGTAGAATGGATGAAATGCTGCAGTGAATTTCATCTCCGTACCACCAATGGTTTGCTAGTTCCAGTCGTTCCTTGCAGGTTTCACAGCAATACATGGCTACAAGAGTATTGCACCCTTTTTACCTGCAATAATACTAGCAGCCGTGATTTAAGTTAAATACTCTTGAAAGCTACGATAAACCCCAAATCACCACCTCACCTCACTGTTAAAAATTCCCAATCCTTATGGCAGTACTTAATACAAAATTTCTAGGCAATTTTGTTTCAATATATGCCAAATGAAAGACTTGAATGGTTTTCTTAACTGTACCATGCATAAGGAAGACAAGAGTAATTCTATGGATGAACAACTTCTCTATTGGATGGTGGCGACGTTTCGGTATAGATTCTTATACTGTTATCAAGCATATGGTGAAAAATAAGGAATACAGCAATTTATACAGTTTGGTATGATAATGAGAAAACAATAACAGTAACATCTATACCGAAACGTCGCCACCATCCAATAAAGAAGTTGTTCATCCATAGAATTACTCTTGTCTTCCTTATACCATTAACTTCTAGAATGCCACTCAAACAGCTGTACCATGCATACTTATGGTACTTGTTCAAAATGGAAGTTCAGGGGCGGATACAGGATTTTCCTTTCAGAGGAGCGTGCTCTATAAGTGATACTATTTATATGATAAGTGGATCAAAGATTGTGAGTTCACAGGGAAATTAGCATCTTTCCAAATTTAAGTTCCTTGTCTAAACATCTCTTTTATACTTTTAGGATATAGATATGACTTAAAACATTTGCTCACCTGACCTCCCCTATATCAGTTAAAGTGGCAGTATAATTTTTCTTAGGATAAACACTGATCTCACAATAATGAAAACAAGTGTTTCAAATTGCAAGACAAAATTATTGTATTAAGTCAAATAGAACAGTTCTCTGAGGTGTTTACCATCTTAATATTTAGCTTCCTGATGACATATCATTGCTTGACACTATTCTCACAACCTTGTTGCAAGGAAATCGAGATGTATTCTGAATGTTACCCAACTTCAAGGAGAACAAACAGATAACACAACATAACAAAGGACATACATTAAAGTATTATGGAGACAATCCGCGAGTTTGTGTTCCTGTGAGAAAATTTCCTTCTAACATCTAAATTATAATCACTCTGGATAAAAATATTTCCTCTATATGCTGATACTATCAAATAAGACAATATACTGAATGTACAGTGATTCAGAATCAGTTCATTCAGTATTTCGGGCCATAAGGCCTATAGTACAAGTACAGAGGCAGATAATATTATTTTGGAAATAAAAAGACTTTACAGTACTTGTTTATCTCTTACAGGAAAAGATACAAATGCTAAGCATGACGAAAATGGGAATTTATTCAGCATTCAAACAATGCAAGGAATTCGTCTTCAATGCTATCAGAATTACATTTTTTTCATACATGTACATATTCACATAAATCATTATTAACTTCCTTATTTCTACGTAAAGCATTAACTTTAAAATCATGGAAACCAATTCGAAATTGACACAGTAGCTGTATTAACGCCTTATCTTCCACGTTCAAAATATAAAACTAGTAAAGATTTATGCGCTGAATAATAATGAAGGTATTTAGATATGTAAAAATATAGACCATTCTTGAACAGACATATCTTGGAGACGTTGTTTAAAAACTGCAGGGACGGATCCAGATTTTCGTTTGGAGGTGTGCGCCCATTGGGTGTCGCAAGCGCAACTTTTGAAATAATGTTATTTTAAACGTCTATTTGGAAATCTCTTGGGGAATGAACTGATACAGTTGTCATTTGCAGCCTCTTGAGAAATGATGTGACAAGATAGTGACGAATGTACAATGTAGAAGAGATCACATCTGAAAACACAATCTCGTGAGAAAAGGTCAAATGTTGCCTCTATCGAAACGCATTGTCGTTCTCTCATAAACGGAGGTAATAGATTGTTAATCCAAATGGTCATATCGTTATTTTTGGCTGTTTTCATGAAACGCAACTTGAATTTTTTTCCGTATCAGAAGTTTAAAACTCCATGACCTGACTCGTTGAAACTTTATCAATGAATCAATGATCTGCTTCACATAGTTTTCACTTTGAACTCTTGTAAAACAGATTTTGCACTTGTCCAACTGGCCGGGAGATATAGCCGACTCTTCTACTTATCGGTTTTCTTAATCATTGATGTCACCAACGGTTTCTAAAGACCTCCTAAGCACACTGACGTCTGACGTCGAATGGTTAAGTTACACGTGCAGGTAAATTAGTTACTGGGGAAAATGCAAGGTTATTTTCTGTTAACGTAAGTATCACATACCAATGTATATTGAACGATGGCATTGACTATCCTAAAACAGTCTACGTAAACCTAGCCTCAATATTACACGTTTGGATTTTATCGGAGTGAAACGGGTTATATTGAGGCTAGGTTAACTTAGACTGCATCTCAAAATATGTTTCGTTACCTTGTGAAGTTGATGATTTAGACCATGACCAAGGTCATAACAAGCATGAAGTATGCCTACACATTTTTTATATCAAATTTATTACATTAACAGTTAAGGAACGTTACGTCATATTCACAAGATATATGTGATCTGATAAACAAAAACATGCATACTTCAACACAGGGACATTTATTGCTTATAACAAAATGTCTAGAAAACAGACAGAAGTTAAAATCTTACCTATTATTTTAATAAAATTAGTATCCCTACTGATTTTTACCTTGCAGTCAATTAGAAAATTTATCATAATTCATTATTGCAAATATTTAATTTGTAATACCCTTTATTATATCTGTCTAGTATAATAGAAAAAGATACAGTTAAAAGATAAACTTGTTATATCACTGACAAATCGAAATTATGACCAAAGTAAAAGTTAATCTACAGACAGAAACCAATCATGGGTAAATTTCTGATTTGGTTCATGAACTTAAAAGTGAACGACAAAATAACAATCAACATGGAAGCAGAATGGATATATGAGATATGTGTTCCAATGTAAGCCCAAAAAATCACAAGGGTTCGGATAGCTTTTGGTTTTGAACTCGTCCACTACGGCAGGCAAGACCAGAAATTTGCAAGGAGATTTCTGATCAATCACGAGTTACCTCCCCTGCATCCAAGGTCGCCATATTGGTTGAACATCATGGCACTGTTCGTTCGTCAGCTTACCCGTGCTCCGGCATTGTTGCAACAGTGTACACGACTTGCAACTGCACACAATGTCAGCAACAGAAGCTATGCAGATATGGCATTTACATTTGCCTCACCTTCAGACGTAGGCGGCTTTATTTCTCTCAATTATTGTCACGAAATTACCAGTTTGTCGTTTGTCTTCAAGGGCAAACTTCATGAAATAGAATTAAAATAATTTTTACTAACTTACTTTGTAACTTACTAATGTAATATAATTAACTAAACAAATATGATTTGAAATAGGTTATTGTCAAAAGCAGGAACTTTAAGTGATTTTGTCAAAATATTCATTTGTGCTGTCAAATTATGAAAAACTTTATTTTCTAATCAATTTTACACAAAATATTGCACCACAGCGTAGCTTTATGTAGCCCTATGTAAGCTAGATTTTTGCAGAATTTGTATGTGTAACTTATTACTGGAGTTAGTACCAGTGCCAGACTTACTGATTTTTAGCTTCAGAAACTGACGAAAGGTTATCAACAGAGGGCGAGTCATTGGTAGTTGAGGAAATAAAGCGCCGGGTCCTAACCATTGACTTAATGTCCCTTGGAAATGTTTTACAGATATTCATTGTGATAGATGGCTTAAAACAAACACAATTTTCTACGTAAGAAATAAGCGCCGGACCTCCAAAAGGTGCCCGGGTGCTTATTAGAGGAAATACAATAGATCAAGTTCAATGACCAGCAAGCATGTAAAATGCGTGCTTATAACTCACACAACAAAAATGGGAGGGACAGTCCTATCGGGGTATTTCTGGTTGAGAGAAAATTCAAGTGTACTTCTCTGTCTATACTTATATGTATGATTATTTCACACTTATTTCATATGTGTAAGTGAGGGTAACATTTAAGTTTAGTTGTTCTTGATTAAACAATTCGACAAAGAAAAAATGCATCACTGCGTCCTCTTGACTTTGTTTCCACAAAAAATACCCCGATAGGACTGTCCCTTTAAAATTAACATCATTTTGCAGCTCTACTACGACAGTGCCAAGGTAAAGCAGGTTGATGTGCCCTCCTTCAGCGGGAGTTTCGGTATCCTGCCCGACCACGTTCCATCTCTCGCTGTCCTCAAGCCAGGAGTTGTCACAGTTTATGAGGAAGATGGAACCACAAAGAAGGTTTTTGGTATGTTTATGATTTTTTTGGTATTTCAACAAAATAGAGAACAATTTAAAAAAACAAGTCCAATATTCTATTTGATGATGTAAACAAAGGAAAATGTTATGCTCCCTATGACTATCTCTGACTCTAGAAAACAGCAGAGATGTTCCAAGGCCAAATATGATTGTATATTTATTAATATTACAGTAAACATATACTTAAAATGTTGGGTATATTCTCAATTGAGAAATATAAGAATATTCTATGACAAAAATGGGTAAATAAACAAATTAAGAGAAAAAAGGCCTTGATGAAACACTAAATGATTTTCAGGGGTAAACAAACTTTCAAGAGTCATTGTTATCCTACAACTAACTAAGTAACTTAGTTGTTTTTTACAAGGTATTTCAAAGGTCAGTGTCAAAAAGTCAAGCCACTTTGATAGTTAACCATTTTAAAATTGGCAAGTCATTGACTTTATTTTTGGAGGTTGTCAAAGGTAAAATTCAGTAACCTGTGATTTTTGAAAATTGTTTTAGCCCTAATTTTGTTATCTTTACTTGTGTTAACTTTGTGATGTTGAATTGACAGTAAGCAGCGGTTCAGTGACGATCAACGAGGATTCATCAGTCCAGGTCCTAGCCGAGGAGGCCCACACAGTAGACAGACTTGATGCTGCAGTAAGTCATCAACATTTCTTGTCAGATTAATTGTTTGAGATCACTTGCAAAACTCACCGTCCTTCCCAATGCTTAGATTTACAAATTGCCATACAATGACATTGATTTTATGATTATCTTACAAATTAGCAGGGCTTCCTTCTTTCCTATCTTTGAGTCTTTTGTACACATCATAATTGATTGAAACTTATTTTATTCATTGAAGAAAAGGATTGGGCACAAGTTATCCAACTTAAATAAGCCGTTTCCATCACACATCATAATCCTGAATTATGATTGAATACAATATTTCCAAATAGTTCACCTATTCTGTAAGAAAATTATACCGCTAGTATCAATATGTCAACACTGAACAAGGCTACAAGGCAATTGTTAAGTCTAAGGCAGTCTAAGTAAACCTAGCCTCAATAAAACCCGTTTCACTTCGATATTGAGTCTAGAAAGACATAGTAGGATCGTCTTACCAAGCCGTAATAGTTTGCATTGGCATATATAATATCATAGGTCGGTGAAAGGTCAGTTGACACCACTACTACGTCTCGCTAGACTCAATATCGGAGTGAAACAAGTTTTATTGAGGCTAGGTTAACTTAGACTGTTCTTAGGGAGCTTTGAAAGAAGGGGCTTTGTCTGCCCTTATAATTTGGTGTCAAGCAAAATAGATTAAAAACTAACCTGTTTTTAGAAATTAAGAATAAGGCTTTTGAAAAATATTGTTTACTTCAGACATGTATTTGGCCATTAAAATTCTTTTCTTATTTTGTGCATAAAATTTCCTTTCCAGGCTATTCGTGAAGGTTTAACAAAGGCCCAGCAAGATTTCAACTCTGCTTCCTCGGAACGTGCCAAGGCTGAAGCAGCGATAGCGTTGGAGTGTTACGAGGCTTTAAGCAAGGCTTTAGAATAGACATTATCATATCGAGGAAGATTGTGAGACAACAAATATGGCGATTACAGTGTGAGATATTTAAAGTTCTGGACGAATGTTTGCCATTTCATGTATAATAGAATAAAATCCTGTTTCAAAAATGATTCCAGTGTAGTGTTAACTGTAAAGGCTACTAGTTGCACAGAAGCTGAGAATGAGTCTGTGTCAATATATTCAGAATTTCTAGTTAAAAGGACTTATCCTTAGGAATTTGAAAAAATAGAGCCATGGGCTCTGTAGCTCATCAGGCTTCATATCATTTTTCCCCTTGGTAGGGTCCACAGGGTCACCAAGGTTATGAATTATATTTCTCACTAGAATCCTTATCCAACTTAGGAGTCTAAAGACAAGGTTTCAGCTTTCTAGGCCTTAAGCTTCTGAGAAAAAAAAATGAAAATAGGTTTTAAGGGTGTAGCCCTTATAAGGGGCCAAAGGGTCATCAAAGTTATGAATTATATTTCTCACTAGTCAAGTAGTATGTTTACAAGGTTTCAGCTTTCTAGGTCTTACGTTTCTGGAGAAAAGGATATAAATAGGTTTTAAGGGTATGGCCCCCCACATTAGCTATGACTTATTTTCCTCACTAATCAGGGAGTATGTACACAAGGTTTCAGCTTTCTAGGCCTTGTGGTTCTGGAGAAGATGAAAAGAGGTTTTAAGGGTATGGTTTCACTGCAATGCTTAGTCTGTGTTTTAGCTACATATAATCTCCGTACATAATCATCTTTTCACAAACTTTGCACGCCGCTAATTGCTGTAATATTGCCCAAGCAGCGTAAAACAATAACTCACTCACTCACTCACAAACTTTTGGAGTCGGTTAATCTTGAGTAAGAATTTACTTGAAGCTTTTTTGATGTAATATAATCAAACTTGCAAATTTTAGAAAAGGTTCTTGGGTGCATAATGAAGTATCTTTTTAATTTATATCTCAGTACAGTTTTTAGCACCTCCATTGAGAATTTAACACTATTTTATGTATCCCGATACGCATGCTACGATACAGTAGGATATATTGTGGCCCATGTATCACGATACGATAACATATTGCTGTATCGTTACACCTCTAGTTTTAGCAACACTAACAAACAAGGAGATATAGACTTTCAAATCACTGGTTGATCCTTTACATGGTGCGCACAGGCCTTTAAAAGGCCTGGAATTTGAAGAACTGCCTTAAAAATTGACACAAAGCCTTTACAAGGCCTTAAATTTAGCAAAAGTGTTTTTCTAACTGAAATAAGTTCACTTGAATTCTTAAATATTCTTGTGTCGACCTCCGTGAAGATAACAATTTTAACATTCAGGTTTCATCAGTTGAATTAAATGTTTTGAAATTCCATCTCCGGAACAGAGTTACAGTGCCACAAGATAATTACGGAGATGCATTTTCTCTTTAATAAATGCCCTGTTATTCAGTGACCAATAAGCCTTTATTTTGGGGTTTTGAAGCCTTAAAAAGGCCTTAAATTTTATATGGTGTTGACTGTTCTCACCATGCTTTAACTGAAACACAAAATTGAAATGTATATACTAAGCTTGAGGTGTAATGAGGACGGTGATACAGTATCGTATCGCGATATATGGTCCACGATATATTGTATCGCTTTTAAGGATGCATATCACAATACATACATTATTGAATTCTCAATGTAGATACTAAAAACTTAGATATTAAAAGATGTTTATTATGAACACAAGAACCTCTCCTAATACTTATTGGAACCTCGCCTAATACTTATTGGATCACGTTAAAATTACCTGGTGAAGTTCAATTCTTGCACATGATTTATTAATCCAAATATTTTGTGAAAAGATCGTTGTGTAAGGAGTTAATGTGTATCGGCAGGGATCACTTTGGACAGGGATTTGGGGATATTTACCCATTGATGTATCAAGATATCCCATTATCTATACTACTGAGGGGAGAAAGTCTCATTGCAAAAATCAAAACTATCAGTTTTCTTCTCAAATATCCCATTGCTTTCTCTGAAAATCCCATTATATTAGGCCAAGGTAAGATTTTTCTCCCTTTCATACTTTGAACCAAGGCGATCCCTGTATCGGGATATGTATCTTTCCTGTATCGTTACACCTCTATGCTAAGCTATTATCAAAATAACAAGAAAACAGCAGTAAGAAATATAAGATTTATTTTTGTCCATACATGGTAATTTTCATGTGAATATATATAAACTATGTAAAAATTATAAACAGATTTTTACTAATCTCCCCCACAACCAATGATATAATATATCTCTTTCACTCGTCTCATTTATCCTTAAGGCATTTTAAGAAATACCTGCTCAGTTATAAATTACATTTATCCATGAGGCATATCAAGATATACCCATTCTTAACATACTAGTAGTTATATAGGTTAGTAAAGGTTACCCAAAAATGGAAACTTATCTTCAATACAACATGCGACCTCTTGCCCCTAGGAAACAAGTAACAAATAGGTTCGTGAGTTTGATTTCTGAACAGGTAAGGACATACAACTTTGATAGAAACTTTATGAATTTGAAAATCAATTCCATTGATTTCATTGATTTGAAAATACTATATCACAGGTAAAATGTATAGTCACAATTGTAAAGTTTTCAGTGCCCATCTTGAAAACAAAAGGACTCTGATATTGATGAAAATTTTAATTTAGGGGTAGCCACTCTTTCAAACTCTGATGTCAATTCTTAGTTTGACCTTTGTCTTGAGTAAAAACTTGAAAACTTATACCCTTGTGAGCTTTTAAAGATATAAAAATGGTATATAATTAATTGCAATAATAAATAATCAATCATATTTCGCAGTACTGAGGTTTGCCTTTACGTTGCCACATGAACTTCCAGAGAGCATTGTTGTCATGTTCTGTTACATAAACAATATCAGAATTGGGGGCAAAGTGGAGATTGCTCGGCCGAGAGAATGGAGTTTGAATCCTAAACTCAGGAAGACCCCCTTCAGGACTGAATACATCAATGCAAGAATTGGTGATATGTGCCGTGAGAAGATTATTGTCTTCGTCAAAATCCATTCCATCGGCGCCTCTCAAACCCCCTGTGGAAGAAGATTGTAAACATATGTCTAGAATTGTCAAATTTCTTCTGCATTCAAATCCTCATAATTCAATGGAATAAAAGTTTCTTATTATGAACAATATAGAGGATCGAACTTGGTCCTTGGATTTCTCCTCCACTTGGTCTGACTGCAGCCCCATTGGTCGCATGTTCTGACGTAAGTTCAATCACGTGTAATCACAAGTTACTCTGCAAATATCAGTAGCTAGGGGCAAGTAACCAATCACGATCGAGTAACTCGCCAAAAGCCTTTGGTATCAGACTATCAGCAGCTAGGGGCAAGTAACTCCTGTTAACCGAGCTCTCATATGATCTCAGCTAGCCATCCTTTAGCAAGGATGTGATTGGATTGCTAGCGACTTGGTTTTACCTGCACTAAACTGGTAAAACTAATGAGACCCGACATGATTTGTTATGTTATATAAACATGGCTATTCGGGGGGTTTATTCCATCTTAAAATTTGTTTTAAATTTATCATTCAGAAGACAACCTTCCTCTGTTTCACATTCCTTGAAATGTCAGTCACTTATACATATCTTTGGTCAAGTTTCTTTCATTAAAAATATTTACAATAATAAAATGACCTAGGCATGGAGTGCTTGTCATAAAAATCAAAGAGACTAATCATAAAGAAATGTACAGATTTCCTGAGCCTTTGACTAGAAGTCCAACATATAACTGGACATCTACCCACATACAAAGATGTGTTTTGCATGAATACATGTTTAAATGAAGTGGACTAGCAAACAAATCATTGAAGCAGACGTCAGTTGAAGTTGATCAATCTTCTGAAAAGAAAGCAGACGTCTCAACAAAACCATTTCCATCACCAAAGCATTTGTCACAGAACTATAAACAGACACACAACACAAAGTCGACATCGTCTGAATAGGCTCCACAGTCTTAATCTGAAAACAACAAATCACACTTCTGCAATTTGCCCTTCCGTTCCCACTCAATCCTCCAGAGACCGTTGGAATCATGCTCTGTTACATAAAGAGTAGAGGATTGTGGTTTGAAATGCACATTGCTTGGTTTTGAGAACGGACATTTGATTCTTTTAACTGGATTGCCGCCATCTTTGCTGTAAACTTCTAAGTGCCCACTGCCCCAGTGAGCAACTATAAGATTATTGTCTTCATCAAAGTCCATTCCGTCTGCTCCACCCTCAAGGTCACCTGAAGAACATTGTGACTTGGATAAAAATTCAAGGGAAATTGATGAAAATCTTAAACATTTACATAATGAAACATAAGATCTAATGAACTCGAGTCCCAAAAAAATTATTTGAAAGGATTCAGCTTCATTTATTCCCATGTTTCCAAAATTGATTTCAGACATTTTCCCAAAAGCACCCCTGGCAGGAAATGCTTTGTAAGCTCTTATGGTTGGCATGATTCAGCATCACATTTGTAAAACCGAAAGAAGTTCATTGAGCCAGTTTGTATCCAGGCTCAGCATAAAGTTATATTTTTCTTTTCAATGAAACTGATCTGAATACAACCTTTGTTGTTCCAAAAAACTAAAAAAACTCTTTAAAGGTCATTATACCTTCTCATTCATCAAGCAAGATATTTGGAAAAAGAAATTATCAATAATGTTTCTGTGTTTAAAAGAACTTAATCCGGAGGCAGTTGATCTGTCACAGCTCCATTAACCCTTTCACCCTAACAAGCCGGAAATTAGGTTATAAGACCTGCTTGTTTCTAGTATCTTAGAGGTGTAGGGGTTAATTTTATTAGATGTCCCAGAAATCTTATCAATATTACCTGGTAACTTGCCCCATATCTGCTTATTCTCCACTTTGCCAGGTCCCACAATGTCGTATCCCCACAACAGCTTAGTAGGTGTCTCCGCAACTATCAGCTTCTTCGGACGGCCATCATCCGCGTGGAGAACTGCTATACCGTTGGGGAAGCGGAATCCAGTGTCGATCTTCTTCACCGTTCCATCCTTCAGCATGCAGTACACAGAACCAAACCCTTCCTGCAACATCCAACATTTATACTTTTCATTTCAAATATAACCCTTTAAGATAATCTATCCCTATCAGCTTGTCTGTGCTAGAAGCCACATTTTGAGCCACAGCATTAATTACTAATTGACATGTCATTGAAATTTGTCAGACTAACGTATCATTATTTGAACTGAAATACTGCCTAAATATTTGTTAATAACCATTGATGTGGGTATCTTTTTTACAACAAATAGTAGTTGTAGTGTTACATCGTAAAATGATTTATCTAACTGAGTGGAAAACATTTTCTGAAAATCGTTAATTATTGGTTTTTTTCCTGTGGTATTGTCACTATTGATTATAGATATATATAATGAGGCTAATTCTGCTTATGACGTCACAAAAAGGGGTGTGACCAGTGACGGGCAGTCATGCATTCACTGGTTTGTGGCCGATAGGTCTAAGCGGTCCATCTAAAGTGCCATTCAAAAACAGCTTTCATTACCAAACTGAACATGTTTGAGTAGCGACATTTGACGCACTATGCAATATTGTAATTAGACTTTAATATATTTCAAAGAAAATAGTGAAATATGTTTGTGGTTATGTTAACTTTAAGGGAGGGCGTAACAATTGTAGAGAAATATTTTTATTTTACCTCGCTTGATCTGCGGTATGGAGCTGGAGCGATATCGCCTGCAGGGGCAGTAACCCAGAGAGTTCCTTCATAGTCAAATATACAATCATTGCATCCCTGCATTGTGTTGCCATCACTGTCTTTCTTACAGATCTGAAAAATGATTTAGAAAATCATGTTACAAACAATTACAGTAAACAAAGATTAATATGTTGAACTTTAAAAAAAAAAACACTAAAAGCTGGATATTATTTCATAATTTGTGAATTAGTCATTAGCAATACTCCCATAATGTTAAGTAGACAAAACAAAATAACATAGCCTTTAAACCAGAGCAACATTTAAAAGTTGAGCATTATTGAACCATAGTCATAGTAATACTTTGATAATTTATTGTTCTAATGATGATAGAATTCTAACCCATCAGTCTGAATAAAATCTGCCTCAAGTTCCGAGGAATTAAAGTTTAAAAATATTTATATTATGGGAATCGAGGAATTAAAGTTTAAAAATATTATTATTATGGGAATCGAACATGGAACTTCGATAGGTATCCTCTCCACTGAGTCAGACTGCAGCCCAGTAAGTCGCATGTTCTGGCGTTTTTACTCAGCTAACCAATCACAAGCCGCCGGCAAAAGCCTTCGGTATAAAGCTAGGGGCAAGTAACCGGAGTGTTTGCAATAAAAAAAATATGCCAGTTGGCCATTAGGCCAAAGTAACTCCTGTTAATCATGTTTTGAACATGATTGCCGCCAGCGGTGTTATAAGCAAGATGATGTGGTTGGTCTGCTAACAAATGGGTTTCGGGGTACACGCAAGGTACAGGGGTGCGGTCAGACCTAGTGTAGATGATTCAATATCTCTGTGCAGTTATTATTTTGAATATTTTATTCCTCCGATTTTAATCAGATTGATTCTTCAATTAAAAGATGAATATCTTCTATCCCAGACCTGAGTCATTGCTCCATCTGGTGTGACCTTAATGATTCCAAGTCTCATATCCGCAATCCACAAGTTGTCTTCCTTGTCACACTGGCATCCTGCCGGTATTCCTCCCTCGCCGTCAACCGAGGGCTCGCATAAAACACTCGTCTGTCAAAACAATTGAATGTGAAATAAGAAATATATATGCCCTTGTATTTGATATATATACCTTTACAGAATTAAGTTTAGTCAGTCATGCTGGAGATCTTTGATCCAAGACAACATTGGTGCCCAATCAAATCACATAAACTGCAGCCTACATTATCTGAACGAAATCTGCACGTTTGATGATTATAAAATCTGTTCACAACTATGTAATCCAAAAAACAATTATAGGCTTAATGGGTTGATTATGTTATAATATAATTAAAATGAAATAATATTCATATTTAACAAAAAAGCTAGATGTTAAGATTTTTTTATATACATTACTTTTCTTTACTTGTCACTTATGAATTTAATAATTCGAAAATATATTTAAAATTTGTAAAATTTAATTTCAATAATCTTCATTCGGTTGATAGTTGATAAGAAAGGGATAATTAAGTAAAAAAGTTGGGAAACACACACCTGTCCGGATTCCAAATCGACCTTAATAACTTGTCCCGCCCACTTTTCTCCTTTTTGAATCGTTGGTGCTACCATGAAAAAGTTTCCTTTGGTGTCAAACACTGGTCCCTCAGCACCTTCGATTCCATCTACTATTTTCTTAAATTGCGGCTCCACAACAACAGCTTCCGGGTTGGTGTCCGCCATCTTGAACTTTAGACCGGTTCTCTTGAGGACACGAGTTTGCGCAAAAGATAAGCTGTCGTGGTTGCAATCTCATTAAAACGAAAGCATGATTTAGTTGCAAGTATAAATAAATAATTGTGTAGCAATATCAATATAAGATTTTTATGAGATTGTCATGTTTGAAACGTACGTGCAGTCGGATGTCGGTGAAAAATAACCGGTAGGCCTATATGTGACACTTTTCACAAGATTGTAAATCAACCCTATTCAAAACCTGTAGGCCTATTTCTTTTAGCGTAAAGCTATGAATGAAATTACAATAATTATTTTATCTCAACCAAATACCATATATAAAGGTTTTACAAATGGACATAATGTGGATGATGAAATAATAATCTGACTTTAAATTTTATAATAAAATGTCAAAAATAAAATATAAGTTATATCTTAAAGCCCCATCGTCATATTTGCATGCGGTTAATATGCCTTAATATAAGCACCTCGGTGCTTGTTGGCCAATCCATTCATGTCTTTTCATGAATAAAATATGTTTAAATCATATTTGCATGCGGTTTGTGATGAAATTTGGCTATTGAGGAAATAAATACATCACTCGGCAGAAATTATTTTGTCGAAAGTTTGATATCATATTTACATGTTTTAATCAACAATAAATTACTAAATTTGTTGTCCAAAGTACAGGACCCTCTTCAAAAGTAGCTTGAACCGGCTTTTTGGTGACACCTTCTTTAGGTCAATGTGTGTAGGTTCAAAAGTTTACATCGCATCTGAGTTACCGCACTTGCGTCCGATGGCTATCAATTTGGTTTTAGGGCGGTAACTAAAGTACCTAATTCGGCACAAAAAAAGAAAAGACAATCTAGTCGTGCGCAACAAGGACGGCTTTCAAGCATATTTTTAGGAACCGGAAATTGTGAGATGGACACACTTGATTCGCCTTCATGTCGACATGTCGGCTTTTGTTTCGATCATTTTGGTAAACTGTTTACTATTCAATGAATTTTTATCCGATCTTCTCATGGTTGGTCGCAAAATTTTGCAAAAAATACAACGAACACAGTGAAAATACTTTTTAAAATATTGACCATTGAATATGGGTTTTTAATGAATACAAAGCGGATCGACTGTTATTACAAGGAATCGTAATCAACTCAAATTATATAGATAATATGATGACTTAATCTCAAATCCTCAGCAACTTTCAAAAGTCGTAATTACAACTTTAAAGTTAGATATTCGGTGACATTTTAAGAAAATGGCTATGAAGAAACGATCACTTTTATTGCCGAGAAACCTTTAAGTCTTTAAATAAGACAGATGTAACATGGACAAAGACCAAGTCGTGAATAATTCCATCTTCTTGTTCATTGGTCGCACAGAAGTGGTCAGAGAAATAATAACATAACAATGTGACTGATCCATAGGGATCTCTTATGTATTGTTCCCATATAAAAAGCCCACTTGAAAGTTAAGTGGAGCGCGATTCTAGAAATTACTTTTGTTAATTTATGAAACGATGAAGACCAATTTGTCTCATTAATTAATGCTTGGTGGTCGTTCATATATCTATGTTCAGCAGCTTGATCATGAAGCATGGTTTAAATGCATCAAACTTATAACAAAAGGTGCAAAATCCTGTCTTTATCCCTTAAAATACCTGTGCTAATTTATGCAACTTGTACATAAGTGTATATGATCATGTCCTTCTACCATTGTATCCTCGACTTCGGAGGATATAAAGAATATCTATCTATCTCTATCTATAAAAAAAAGATATTCTGTCGCGCCGATTGTGATGACCGGTTCGTCAGCACCGGGGCAGTTATGTCACACTGTTTACATTCGCACTTTCATTGTCAAAGATATAGAACGTACACAATGACAGGTGTCCGGTCGTCATAATAGACAATTAGAGAGAGAGAGAGATAAGGTAACTAACGAGATAATGTTTATAATCAATGTAATGGGTGTGATTTCAGTAACTCTGATTACCAAAATGTAATGATGTATATATTGATGTATATATTGATAAATGTGTATATTTCTACCTATGTAACTATTTATTTATATTTATATTTTATTCTGTATTTTGTCTTAATATGTATACAAGTGTCTCATAAGTCATTTATTGGCTGGGCCTTCAATCCTAACCATATCATGTTTTATAATGTAATTTTATGTGGATTGTGGCGTGACACAAAAATAAACATTTCTTCTTCTTCTTGTATTTCATTATCCTCACAATTAAACATAGTAACTCATTTTCTGTTTTGATTCACTGCATTAGGACCTACATTCAAGGAGACATTTCTGGTTATGATACTTATAAATAATTGTAATAAAGCGTCTCAGCGTCAATATTACTGATTAACTACGTCGCAAGAAGTGTAAAAAAATTATTAAGCGCATGGGCTTAAATTTTGTATAATATTTTCTCACTTCAAAATGTCTAAAACAATTATTTTCACTCTGGCTGTTTTAGGCTACGATAGATCTATAGGATGTCAAACGTAGAAAATGCGTTGGCCGTCTCAAAATGCAAATGCCATTGTAAACACAAAACATGAAAGTTTAAATACGTTTTATAAGAAAGCAGTAACTAATAGAGTAAAAACGTTGACATGGGTTATCATCCAATTTTAAAAGAAAAATAAGTCTCTCTTTTTTTATTCGCCATTGCAGCATTGGAATTATAAAAAAATAAACTCTCGACTTCTACATTGATTAGATTAGATTAGATGGAAAGTAATAAGAAAATCTAAGTTTTGTTGTAATTTATCTCCCTTCGAAATTACGCCCTGGGCTTAATTTCAGAAAATATATATCTCATATGAAATGGGTGAAATTTCGAAATAAGCTCAGGGCTTAAATACGAGGATTCCCAGTAGATATAGCTATAGAAATATGTGCATGTGATGCTATGTGATATCATCCGCCCAGATTTTTAATTAAATCTTATCACCTTTACCAGTGAAGGCAGAGACATTCCATTATTTAAAAACAAGATGTGTTTGTTAAACACTGATATCCCCTGATAAAAAATGTTCTGAAGTGCTGCGCCAAGGTCATGGTCACGAAGTATCAAAATATGACCTCATCTGAAAGGTTTTATCATGATAGCAACCTGGTTCCCGGGCCCTCTTCCGGTTGTCATGTAAATGCACATGTAAAATATCAAAGGTCATCCCCCAAGTAATCAAAATTTATGAATAAGGTTTAATTGTTTTGTGACAAACAGACTGACAGACAGACAGGTCAAAAACAATATACCCCCAGAATCTCCTATTGGGGGAATATAAATGAACAGATTGGATGATTTTGACTTAAAAAGGGTTCAATATGAAAGAGTTGCATATGTATGGAAAACCTATGACCACAGCTTAAAGTCTTTTTGGAAAATTGTTTTGTGACAAGCAGACTGACAAACAGACAGACGGACAGGGCAAAACAATATACCCCATATAAAATGTCATTTAGTAATTTCCTAGACTAAAATTAAGTGGTTAAATCACAATATTTGAAAGTGTTGTGTTGATAAACTATACTTACATTACTTTGTGATCGATAACTTTTTGTATCGACGTTGTTATGTGCACAGTCTGATTAAAATCGACCGTGCTCCGAGGAATAATTTTTTTTTAAATATTGTCTCTATCGGGGCTCGAACCATTCGGAATATCCTCTCTGTCTCGGACTGTGAATGAGAGGAAAGCCGGGCAGGGTGAGGTTCGAACCCCGCTAGAGATAATATTTTTACACTTTTTTCCTCGAATCACAGTCGATTTTAATGACAACATCCTGTGCATGACTACATCCTTCGGTTGCTTTTGTTAATTAGGTATTAAGTACATACATGTATCTATGGAACCATAATGAAACAATATGAAAACATTATGAAACATAAAATCAATCTAAAAATATCATCCTTCATATCAACTTTGAAAAAGAAAGAACTTGTATTTTCAGAATATAGTATGACACACATCAAAGTGAGGTGAGGTGATATGGGGTTTATCGCCGCTTTCAAGAGTATTTCACCTATATCGCGACTGATACGGTATTATTGCAGGGAGACAGCCCGCAACACTATTGTGGCTATATATTGTGGTGAAACCTGCGAGCATCGGCTGGAACTAGCGAACCCTGGGTGACACTGCGCTGAAATTCAGTGTAGCATTACACCCAAACCTGAATGCGTGTAGAACAGTTCTCTACTGCAGACAAAGTTACTGAGCCCCTTGCGGGATTTGACACACATCAAACAACGAAAATCGACGAGACAATGACAATTCGTATTATATATTCAATTCTATTTTCCTATGATGATGTAAAGGTTTACTACAGACATGTCAATTGTGAAGGGATAGTAGCACGTTTTGAATGGGAATATAAGGTGATGTCAGGAAAATTAATTGTTCAAAATGACAGATAATTCATTTAAACTAATCGGAGCAGTAATGATTCAAATAAATAATGTAAAGTTAAGCCATGCGGTGCCCTTTTCTTACACAACATGAATAAAAGGTGTTCACACAAAATGGCTGCCAAAGGATTTTATGTGAATCTTCATACTTTATCCTCTGACTATGGATGAGTGGTATGTGTTAGGAGATTTTTGACACTATCAAAATTATACATTTATCATTAACATATAATTATCAGTGAAAATTTTCAAATAATTTTTTTTAAAAAAACGTGCTACTACCCCTTTAATGACATTTAACTCCAATGGTACAACATTTTCAACATTAATCCAAAAGAGATTCCAACCACACTATTTTCTGCAGCCGATACATACATAAACTGCTCTTGTCACTTTTCAACTCCTATACGATGTCGCCTTGCTGATTCTAATTCTAGATTTTCAATCAACTGATCATGATAAAAAAATTTACAATGTGACATCACCAAACCCTTGTCCTCTCTTTTGACCGTACTCTTTATTCTAGAACTAGAGCCAGGACAAGGTTTGTACCTGTAAAACAGGAATATCCATCTTCCCTACGAGCTAGAACGTCCTATTATAGGATCTTGCACTAGAATCAAATAATTTACCTTTTGGTTTAAAATTTGTATAATATTGTTATTGGTAAATGACAAATGCTTAATAACATGTGAACAGAAAGTTTATTTACTATTGCACATGTATGTATATTTATTTACATAGTGTGTAAATTTGTTCATTATGTATTTTCGTGAGAAAATGACCTTCATACCTGTTGCATTAGAACATCGTCAAATGCTCAAAATTGGTCACGATCATCACCTGTGTAGAAGAAACACCTACAAACCATCCAAGTCAGACCTCAAACCCGTGAGAAAATTTTGAAAAAATTACAAATAACTAGACTTGTCAAAGAATATCAACCTTTGAAGAACGCCATTGTTCCTATATTTTTTATTGATATTATATTTTTAAATTAAGGAATGGCTTAACTTCAAGTCATTCATTTGAATTATTACTGCCTCATTTAATTTATATACATTGCCTTTCAATTGGAACCATTAATTTTCATTTTCCTGACATTACCTTATATTCCCCATAAAAACGTGCTACTGCCTCTTTAACATCCCCGACACCCCCTCCCTCTGCAATTACGGGGAGTCAAAATAATTGGATCCAGCTCGTCAATAGAATCTCAGGTGTTGTCAAGTCACGGTCTGGTCTCCCAGAGTTCACAGATTCCTAATTACTGTTCCAGTAAAAAGGAATAGGAGATATAATTGTGTAAATCTGTGGATATCTGGTTGCTGTTGTTGTCCACCTTCACATATAAGTCAATTATATATGTGTGTGTAAATCTCACTTCAAGGTGTTAAACAAATCAGACCCAAAAACGTTCTTTATTGAAAAGATGTTATAAACTCTGACAGAATTTCCATTAGGCTGACAGTTTAAGACTGTTCGTGACGGGAACGTCGGACCATCGTGGTTAAAGGATATGAGGACATAGCAAAGAAACTGACAGTAGCCTGTAATCGTTGGAAGCAGAAACTTCAAAATCTTAAAATGTCTGAGCAGATTGACATAACGCTTGTCTTGTTGTACTCAATATTCTCCGGGGTTGGTCTTGTTAGCAACAGTATCGTCGTGGTCGTTGTGGTCAAGTCGCGCCAACTTCATCTGCCAACCCTTTGGAACATAGCCTTCATGGCTGCATGGGATTGTGCTCTTTGGCTGTACTTTCTTGTCCTGGTTGTCCCATCGAAGATCATAAATGCGTTTGCGTATTCGGAAAAACTCACAGTGCCCGTCTCGATACTTCTTATGCTGCTCATCGACCAGAATATTCTCAATGTTGTGGTGGCGCTCGTGGACCGATACATCTCTATTTGTTGGCCACTGCGGTACCCAATACTGATGTCACCCCGGAGGTTCGTCCTGGCTGCTGCCAGCGTCTTCAGTATCAACTTGGCCAGGGTCCTTTTCGACGCGCTGACCAACAACAAGGTAGAGTACAACCCTCTCATTGGTGTGTGCATTCATACCAATAACTATGCCAAATTCTCCTCTTTTGCATTGATTTCTGCTGCTGGTTCTCTTATAGTATATCTCCTTGTTAGCGTTCTTGTGAAGCTGTGGAGAATAAGAACAAAGGGCCCCTCAAGGAACAGGATCAACTCCACGCAGTTCACTCTAACAATATGTCTTTCTACCATTGTCTACATCGCATGTTTTTTACCATTCCTTGTCGCTGTCGCCATTAAGGAAGCATTCGGTGAGGAGCTTGTCCCAAACATCTTACTCAAGATCGCCATAACTTGTATTTTATCCAACAGTTTGTGGAACGTATATATTTACTATTTTTCTTACAAACCTTTCAATGATGCCTTTCTGCAAGTGTTTTTTTCATCGATCTCAAGGGAGCGGGAGCGACGCAAAGTACAACTGGAATTTCAGCAACACAGGAACCAAGCATTCAACGCAAACGAGTCTTCTCTGTGAACTTCTTTGAGAAGCATTGTAGAAGTTTGAATGACAATGATAAAAAAGAATACATGTATGGCAACTTTTTTACGACAGAAGAACCTGTGTCGAAACGTCGCATACCATGAATAAAGAGATTGCCATCCACACATTCCTCATCAGCATAATTATGAATTTCATCTTCATGATTTCGTTAGGCTGAAGCCTTAGACACTCAAAGGTATTTAGCACCGTAAAGCATTTTGATGTTCGAATGGTATATTGTTTTACTTAACAAATGTATAAAGACTTCATTCATAATCATTCATGTTGCCTTCAATTCAATACAATTTGCTCTAATTATTGTCCCCCGCTTCAACGCGGCACGGGGGGCTATGAATTCAGCGGCGTACGTACGTTCGGATTCTTGTTTACGTAATGTCTCATTAACTGTTGTACCCAATGTCTTCAAATTTGGTGAAAGCCTTTATTGGGGATTACATCAGTCATTTTGGGTGACCATGACCTTCTTTTAAAGGTCACAACGGCACTTTGGCCACTTTTGAAACTCTTGTTAACGTGATATTTCATAAACCGTTGCAGCCAAGGTCTTCAAATGTTGTCACAGCCTTCTTTGGGGATTACGCAGACATCAGTCATTTTGGGTGACCTTGACCTTTTTTCTCCTCTTTTGAAACTCTTGTTAATGCGATATTTTACGAAAATTTGCACGCAATGTCTTCAAATTTAGCCACAGCTTACATTTGGGGATTATATAGACACCAGTTTCTCAGTTTAGATGACGGGACATTGCCATTTTAAAAATAATTGTTACATCTTGAAAAAGATATATTAACTAGTTGAATAAATTTGTATTTATGATTTGGCAGTTACTCCTAGGTCCAATATGGCAGGTCACTATAAATAATAAGTGAGGGGAGTTGATTTTGGGTTTCACGCCGCTTTCAGTAATATTTCACTATGTATATCATGACTGCTAGTATCATTGCACGGAGAAAACCCGCAACACTATTGTGGCTATGTATTGCGGTGAAACCTGCCAGCATCGGCTTGAACTAGCGGACTATGGGTGGTACTTTGCTGAAATTCAGTGTAGCATTGGACCCAAACCTTACTGCGTGTAGAACAGTTCTTAAGACAAAGTTGCCGAGCCCCCGGCGGGATTCGAAACACGAACTTCTTGATCCGAAGATGAACGCGCTTACAAATGCGCTGTATCTATAAAAGTATAAGTAAATACCCCCATCAGTTATGCAGTCGTTGCAGAAGAGTGAGTTATTGTTTTACGCCGCTTGGGCAATATTTTAGCCATTAGCGGCGTGAAATGACTTAGCAGTCAATTCAATATATTGAAATGTTCCTGCAATACATGGGCGTTTCTTTCAATATAAATACACAATACAGTACAATATCCACATCCAGATTACTTACTGTTTTATTCTTCACCAACCAACTTGATACAAGTGTTTGTAGATTCTTACCCTTTTGATATCCCTTGGCGACCAAAGTCGTCTCATCTTTCTAATTATTGATTGTGGGTTAATTGAAAGAATACGGAGTATATAATGGCATCAAAAGAATATTAATACATATTTGTCCATATATGCTGTAAAATAGCAAATTGAGCACGAAATGCATACTGCTGTGCCTTTAAGTAAAATCATTGTATAAGTTATTCACCTTTTCAAAGTGTTGTGTTTATTCGTTAAGCTTTAGTTTTTAGCATATCATTTTTGTTTGTTTCATGTTGTGAATAAAAACATGTCAAAATGCTTTATCGTTTCAGTTTTTATTTCATTGTAAACAACTTCACACTGGTCACATGGAGTTTTTTACTCGCCAGGGAGATTTTACTGTACGGTAATAAAGGAAACTGTTCGTTTCTTTAGTTAAGTGTCTAATCGTTGTAATAAACTTATCTGACAAGAAAGGGAGAAGCCGGATTGAATGTAATCCAATTTTAATGTGCATTCAATGATTATGTCATTCATAGATACCTTTTGAAAATAAAATAACTGAATATGCAATCGGAGTTTTATTGACAAAGAGTGAACACATAACACCAGTATTGCAATCACTTCATTGGTTGCCTATTCGAGCCAGAGTAGAATACAAAATGTTGTGCTACTATGGAACTGCTCCTGAATATCTCTGTGATATGGTGACCAAATATCTTCCAAAGAGAGCATTACGATCAGCTGATCAAAGATCTGATGGTCATTCCAAGGCGGAAACTAAAATCCTTTGGTTTCCGCTCGTTCAGCTATGCAGCTCCATCACTCTGGAACAATCTGCCACTCGATCTCAGACTATCAACTTCCCTGGACTCTTTCAAATGTTCATTGAAAACATTCCTCTTCAGGACATATTACAGTGTTTAACACACTCTTCTAGCCAATTATCAACTCTTGTCTACATATGTTGTACATACTTTATATTCCATTTTCTGTTATGTAGCGCTTTGAGCATACATTCTTGTATGGAATCCAGCGCAATATAAATATACATATTATTATTATTGAACTGGTGACAACTAGAAGACTTTCCATGTGAGGAGCGTTTCATTAGCTTGACATTTTGCAGACAGTTCGTGTTTCAAAGTTTTGCTGCTAGGAGAACCTGCTAAAAACATTATCATGACTCTTTTTTTCTAGCCCACAAGGGTGTTTATTAAGAAAAGGGGATTGAGATCGATTTTGTGACTTTAGTTACCTCAATTTCTTCAAAGTCATATATTGATCCGACCTCTGTTCAAGCAAGACCAGATCCCTATTTTCCAACAATTACCCTTAGAAGCAAACATTTACATCACCAACCATTTGAATATTTCAGCCAATGACAACACTTCTTGCACGGAAAAGGTTGGATCTCATGACAAGCCCATTGACATGATTCATTAGCAAAAAAATATGACTTTTGAATATCCTTAGATCTGGCTGTGATTGTTAAACTTCTTCTTTTTGACCCTGCAAACTGCTTAATTGAACAGAGGCTTGGTCAACATTTTATTACTTGATATATCTCTGTGAGGAGAGAATGCAGTTACAATTTCTTGGAGAGAATATAGAAAAGCGACTCATATAAACCAGAAATGTACATGTCATCTACGTTGCCGATTTTTTGGGTGTTTTTGGCAACTTGTCAGTTTTCAGCTCATCTGGCCTGTAAGGCCCGATGGGCTTATGGCATGGCATGTTGTCTGGCGTCCGTCCGTAAACTTTGTTGAATTTCGACTTCTTCTCCAGAACCATAAGGCCTAGAAAGCTGAAACTTTGTGTACAAACTCCTTGGCTAGTGAGGATTATAAATTGTAGCTTTTGTGGCCCTGTGGCCCCATAATAAGGGTCAAAGGGGCCACACCCTAAAAACCTATTTTCGTCTTCTTCTCAAGAACCATAAGGCCTAGAAAGCTGAAACTTTGTGTACAGACTCCTTGGCTAGTGAGGATTATGAATTGTAGCTTTTGTGGCCCCTAATAAGGGTAATAGGGGTCACGTTCTAAAACCTATTTTCATCTTCTTCTCCAGAACCATAGGGCCTAGAAAGCTCAACTAAAACTTTGTGTACAGTCTCCTTTACATTACTAGTGAGGATTATAAATTGTAGCTTTTTCCGGCCCTGTGGCCCCTAATTTAAGGGTCACAGGGGCCCTAATAACCTATTTTCATCTTCTTCTCCAGAACCATAAGGCCTAGAAAGCTGAAACTTTGTGTACAGTCTCCTTGGCTAGTGAGGATTATGAATTGTAGCTTTGGTGGCCCTGTTGCCCCTAATAAAGGCAACAGGAACGTCCTTCAAATCTATTTTAATCTTATTCTCCTGAAGTATAAAGCCTAGAAAACTGAAACTTGTCGCCTATATACTTAATTTTAATGATTGGTGACCCTGTGGCCTCTACAAAGGGGGAATCACATTGCCACACTCTACAGCATAATTGATGATGAAGCCGAAGACAAACACCTGTCTTACACCTGTGTCTACACATATTTTATGACTAATTAAAAAAACAACAACGTTTTATTGTCTTCCAATAACAGTTTATTCATAATTCAAGCACAAGATGGTCAAAATGCAAAATACTGACGTAAAAACAATAAAACGTACTGACAAAGGTCAGATATAAAAAAAATGACAATAAGGCTTCAAAATTGAGATCGAGTTTGCTTGAGAAAATGGTATTGCGTAATTTATACAATAATTTTGAAACATTATTGGAGACTTTTTTTTGCAAAAGCTTAGCTGCTACTGCTCCCTTCACCAAAAGCAACAAATAAATTGAATATTATATTTTCTCTAAAAAATGTCCTGTTTCTAAAAAAGTCTTTAATAATTAATTTATATCTTTCTAAAACAAATATACTTCATACCAAAATTATGACTCTCTTGTAACACACCAAGTTACCGGTAGCGTAAATAAAAGTTTTGTTGGACTGGTGTACAAAAATGTAAAATACATTTTTCTGTTTATGGTCCATGATGAACATCTTATTCAGGACAGCTTATTTAGAGAAATTTTACAGTCTAAGTAAACCTAGCCTCAATATCATACGTTTCACTCCTATACCGAGTCCAGAAAGGCCTAGTAGAGGGTCGCGTCAGCCCACGTGACCAATCAGAATTTATATTACCAAGCCACAATAGTCTGCCTTCGCACATTTAACGTTTGAGGTCATAGGTCGCAGAAAGGTCGGTTGATGGGACCCTCTAATAGACCTTTCTAGACTCAGTTTAGGAGTGAAACGGATAATATATTGAGGCTAGGTTTACTTTGAGAAATTTTACAACTATTGTTAAAATATGATTCACCTACCTCACTAAGAACAATAAGCAATGGACAAAACACTCACCTTGTGTAACCTACCTTTTCGACGAGAACAATACATCACCATTCACCAAAAGCGCTGAGCAGTTTCATGCAGTTTCTTTCAAAGATGCACAGTATTATCAGTAGATTGGTATATTGCAAAACAGAAATAACATGAAACATATCCATACATTTCTGAAAATGCAATATATCAAACATTCAAAATTAATTATTTCAAACTATAATTTTGAAAAAAAAACCCCACCATTATCGTACAGAAAGTTGTAAGAAAATATTATCAGGGATCTTTTTTGTTAGCTTTCGTAGGGCTTAAATAGTTGCAAGTTCATACTAAAACTTTGGCTTTTGACTAAGCAATATGAGAGCTTCGAAGATCTCTGAGGTTCTGTAGGACTCAAACAGTTTCAGTACATTATCTAAAACAATGAATATCTGAAAAAAAGAGAGAGATGAAAATCCAGACCCATTATTTGCAAAGCTTTTAATCTACATTGCATGCAGAATCTGAACGTAAAGTTGTACCCAACCCTGCATGCACCTGTAAAAGGAAATCGACATGGACTCTGTAGTTCATTAGGCTTTGGAAAGTAAACTGTTGAAGATATGATTATGGGTAAAACACATCTAAAACCTAAAACTCCAGTTTCCGAACTGTCAGTTTTATGCCTTGCTGCCGACCCTTGAGTTTTCTGTGCTGATATCGGCGCCTCTACAGGCGATTGTTAGCAACCTCAAGTTACTTTCTGATTGGCCTATTGCTTTCTCTCATAGTAAGCTAGAGAGCAAGCACAGAAAACTCAATGGTATGCTCCAAGGCATAAAACTGACAGCTATTTCGGAAACTGGCGTTTGGCTTTGCGTAGAAAGATGGATAAAACAAAGATATTAGCTGAGAATTTATGTTTTCTATGAAAGTTAAAATTGCAACAAAACAAGCAAAATTCATTTTTACCTTTTTTAGCAGACAATATAGGTATCCTACGTCCAGTAGGGACATGATTATTCGAAGATTTTGGCCCCTGACCTGTATTTCAATGTTCTCGAACAATATTAAACAATTGAAAGAATGTTATGTTAAACTTTCTCACCATCTCTTTCCGGTTACATATTACTTGAATTAAATAGATACTTCATCAACTATTGTGTGTAATTGCCTTAGAAAATTTTCACATTATTTATTTATAAAAAATATTAACTCATTTATGAAGTAAATTTCAAGACATGCATATATTTGCAGTGCTTTCCTCATGCAAAAAGTGTATGCCATGCATGTTTTACCGAGCTTTTACAGACATCATAATTCATGCTTTTATACCATTTTGCAAAAAAATCTCCATATAAACTTGACATACAAGAAAATGTGCACAAACTGAAAATAGGTCCATTATAAGACAAGATTAACATAAAAACACCTGTTGAGAAATCTACAATAGTTACATGATCTACTCATCATACTGCAAAGGAAAAGTTCATATTTTATTGGATAAAGAGGAATGTGTAAAGAGGAATGTCAAAGGAAGAACAAAAGATGCAATGAGACTACATTTTGCTGAAAGTGATAAATATTCGGTTCAGAGACTACATTTTGGGTTAGTTAGAGAAGGTGCAAAAGATTACATGTTTGAAAGATAAATACAGATAGAAGCAGTCTGATTAAAATCGACCGTGTTTCGAGGAAAACAAATAAAAATTATGTATCAAGGCTTTCCTCTCTACAACGATCTGAAAGCACCCAAGCTAGGCGCTTGTTCAACACCAGTTTAGAGCAGACAAAACCTAATCACAAGCGGACCAATCACATCGTCCCTTTCAAAAAACAACATGCCAGCTATCATGTAAAAATGGATTTCATAGGAGTTACGTGCCCCAGCTCTGATGTCGATTTTAATCAGACTGCAGATAGAAGATAAACAAGATAACATTTTTGAAAGTGAAATTCAGATAAAAGGTACAAAAAGTCATTTTTGAAAGTGATGTACAGATAGAAAGTACAATGAGACATTTTTACAAATGAAACAAATTTGAGGGTAAAAGGAAACTTGCACAATAGAGAGAATAAAAAGACGGTGCAAAGAAAGAATAATTAAAAAACAGACCTTGTAAAATGAGGTAAAAAGAAAGGCAACAATTGTTACAATGTGCGTCAATGGTAAAACAAAAAATTTGAATGGATATTTGATGATCGTGAAAAATAAGTACTAGTTTACATATGATTGTAATGTAATGAAACCTTGTATGGAAAGGTTGTTACCCAAAGAACTATAATACTTGATTTTGACATATAAATGGTATTATTGAATTTTGACACAATAATTATTTAAATGTGAATATATGCATTGAAGATTATACATGCTGCTTATAAATTAAAAGAATAAAAGACGATGTTTCAACTTTAACAAACAAAATACTGCAACTGGTGTAAATCAAAATTTAATAATACTATAAATGAAAATTGATGATAAAGGCGGGAATCAGAATGTGCATGTTAAATGCTAATACTTGAAGGTTACATAAGGAAAGCATGATTTTTTTATAACAACTTAGTAGAATTCTACATAATGGAGGAATAAGCATACTCTCTTAGATGAAATGTACTTTCTACTGAGTTGACAGCCGCAAAATCTTGCTTTTCTTATGATGAATACAGATATGGATTAATCTGAGACAGTTTAAAAAGAAATGGGAGAAATGGAAGTTTTGGCAACATGTTTTACATTGAAAAAGCAATGAAAAGAAGGAAAATCATAAGGAAATTAAACATACCTTGGGCATACTGAAGCAACTACAAGAAACTGCCTAAGAAAGAATTAAACACACAACACAAAAAACTACTTATGGCACAAGAAGACCAAATCTAAACAAGTTCTAAATGAGACAAATCCATTGCATATCAAAGGCACCATTACACACTTAATTTGCAGCAACATTTCCTTCATTCAATGAAAGTATAATATTTTCATTCTGTGAACAAAATACTTTCATATTTTTTAAACAACTGGTATGCGCCCATCTCCATACACAAAGCCTAAGTATTATGGCATGCTGCTGACCCTTGGGTTTTCAGTGTTTGCTCTCTTGCCTGTAGGGGCACAGGAAAGTAAGGGTCTGCAGCAAGGCCTAAAATGACAGTTCCAAAACTGGCGTTTTAGGTTTTGAGTAGGAAGATGGTATGCTCCAGAAACGAAATGAATACGGACAGATGGAGGATCAGACAGTCTTATCAAATACCGTGGGATGAGTATTTATACGAGTGACGAATGTATTGTGTGCAATAGTGCCTTTAGATTCAACTGGGTCATCTACAACTCACAAAGATGTCGCTTCCCCTTCCTCTGCCACTGGAACTTCCACAGAGAGAAGGTATCGTGCTCCGTCACATAGACGGTGTTGGAGCGGGGGTGGAAGTGGAGGTTGCTTACTTTCTTAAAGGGACACTTGATCCTCATTTTGGGGTAGCGACCCTCGGGACCGAAGACCTCAATAAATCCACTCCCCCAGTGAGCTACCAGGAGGTTGTCTTCACTGTCGAAGTCCATTCCGTCAGCACCGCCATCATGAGTTCCTGAAGTTCATAAAGGATTTTTGTCCACAAGGTCTAACTAAAGACTTAAAGGGATAGTAGCATGTTTTTTTTTAAATTTATACTTTCAATTTTTCACTGATAATTGTGCAATAATACTAAATGTGTTATTTGGATAGTGTCAAAAATCTCATTACACAAACAAATCATAAAGATATACATAAGTCCATTGGCAGCCATTTTTTTGTGAACACCTTTAATTCATTTTGTGTAAAGGAATCGCACTTTACATTATATATTTATTACTGCTTCATCTAGTTTAAATACATTGCCTTTTTTTTGGGACAGTTATTTTCTTTTTTCTTGACATCACCTTACATTCCCCCTAAAAATGTATAAGAGCAATGTATGATCTAGCAATGTATTGCCTAATTAAGGCTTTTGATGAAGGGGGTCTTACCCGAGTTATGCTCCTCGTCTAAATTAGGACTTTTCTTGTATTCTGAACCTAACTCATTTTTTGGTTTTACTTTTACTATTCATCCCTCAAAGTACCATCTTCAACAAAATATGTTAAATTAGCCATATTATCATATGGCGATGAAATACTGAGATCTCTAAATGAAAAATTAACCGTGTTATCCCACTCATAAATTCATCGTCGCAATGTTTACCAATAACTTACAACTAATACATGTATAGTTTTGCCCTGAGCTATGAGAGCACAAGCCAAAGGCTGGATGTTACTCAAAAACTATACTTTATTGCAGAATAAAGGGTGATCTTTGATTTATATTGAAACAATACCAGGAAGATCTTTTCTGCCTGCACAAAGTGAGCTACAACCTTGCCATACCTTCAAGGATGCCCCAAACCGCCTTGTTGGCTATAATTCCAGGTCCGATGATGTCATAGCCCCAGATGAGTTTTGTTGGGGTCTCAGCTACTATGAGCTTCCTGGGTCGGCCATCCTTGGTGTGGAGGACAGCAATACCATTGGGGAACCGCAGACCTGTGTCCACCTTGATTACCTCCCCTGTCCGCAGTTTACAGTACACAGATCCAAATGCTTCCTGGAAATGAGATGACGGTAAATCTTTGAAAAATTGCCTGGCGACTATCAATTTCAAACATTGCTTTGACAGTTCAAGGTTGGCGATAATTCAAGGCAGGGGATTATTCTTTTCTGAAGCCCTAATATGTGAAATTAAGAATGCATTTTGACAACATGAACCAAAACCATCACGACTATCAATTTCAACCATTGCTTTGACCATTCAAGGTTGGCGATAATTCAAGGCAGGGGATTATTCTTTTCTGAAGCCCTAATATGTGAAATTAAGAATACATTATTTTTTTGTCAAGTACCGGTATATTTTTCAATGAGCTTGATTTATATCAGTATATTCATAATTCATTGATAATTTATAATTCCCTAGTTTCTACAGATGAAGAATAAATCATTGAAGGATCTTTCTGATATATGAGAATGTCAGGTCAAGAAACGATCCATTTCATGCAGAATATCTGCAGAATTTACCGGTACTATTTTATTCTGACAAATGATTGACTTATTTTGACAAATAAATTAATATTGATTACTAAACAGAGAGGCGAATTTGAAATATAAGGCATTACACAAATAAAACCCCATATAATAATCATTGATAGGAATGAAATTTTTAAAAACAGCTGAACTATGCTTTCAGGATGGTATTCAATGAAGAAAACTGGAGTCAGGACTAACCAGAAACAGATGAAGTCAGCTGAAATTCTCATCCCTGATTATTTGTTATGTACAGTATGTATTTTAATGATATTCATGATAACATCATTACAGCAATGTAGTTTTAAGTGTTTTACTCTTTAATTGGTGCTTGTGAAGATTTCAGCTACTGATCTAATGCAGATTTCTTTTAATGCCTTAATAACTAACTGCTAACTAAAATATTGACACTAAAGTCAACATCCATGTTTATTTTTCCGCTAAAATATTTAACTGATTTCGGCAACATTTTGCAAAAGTTCCTTAGATGCTTATGATTAATAAACAATATGTTGACACCATCAGAAAAGTAAAAAATAATTTCAGCATGATTTCAAAAATCTAAATTTCTCTATTTACACCAAGCACTGTAAATTAGGTGTCGGGAAAACTTAGGGAAAGAGTTATCTCCCTTATGACACTCGCCTTTCACGACTCCATAACAATCTATGTGCAAAAATGTAAAAAATATGTGTAAAGATCGATATATCAATAGAGAACTTCCAATGTTAAATAATGGGCCCTTTTTTCATCCAAAATGCAAAATTGCCCATGGCTCCTGCTTTTCCCAATCCCTGAGAAGGGCGGAAATTCCATGTCAGCAATTACCTGAAATGACCTTCTGTAGTGAGCAGGAGCGATATCGCCAGCAGGGGCCGTGATCCATAGAGTTCCTTCGTAATCAAACACACAGTCATTGCATCCCTGCATTGTGTTGCCACTACTGTCATTTCTGGTGTGCTGAAAGACAATACCAATGAATTGACACAGCATTGAAAATAATTGAAAACTAATTCACTCAAGATTGCACTAACTAGTAATAATTATATTTATCTGTGACATTATACTCAATATGAACCTTACTGTACTGTTTGCTGATAATTGATGCAAAAAGTATGCCTGTCAATCAAGATATATGGAACAAAATTCACTCAACAATGTCAGATTTCAAAGTAAAAAATAATTTCATGACATCAATTTTACATCAATGACCATCAACGCTATAATCAAGTATTGAATTTCATTTTATGATATGCCTAGAAAAAGATCATCAAACTTGATACCACTGCTTCAAACAATATGTAAATTGGTAGTTTTAAATGTTCGGATGTAATTCTTAAATGTCTCTTGCAAATATGTATAATTAAGTAAGGAAGGGTGTCGTTTATCAAATCTGTATTGCAATATTTTGCGATACGGAAAAGCGTATTGCAATATGTATTGCAATGTATTGGTTCTTTTCAAATTCAAGATTTTGCATGCCATCTTGTCTAAATATGAGTGTTAAGAAAGGTAATCATTGCTCAGCTATCAGCCCTTTTGGTAAGGGAGATTTTTCCATCACTGTTTATGACATGTGTTCATATTTGAGGTATTTTCACAACACAATATCCACCTTTTTTAAGAACTTTCCATAAAATCAAATTTAATCTAGTTGTGTTTTTCTGAAATTTAAGATGGAAATTGTTAATTTTTAAAATTTCAATATTTTCAGTAGTGTGTACCAATTTATTTCACATTGTCTTCGTTTTGCAATATATATCGATAATATCACCCATCCTTATAATTAAGTAGGAACTACAACAAAAAGATCAACCAAAAGTATTTTCAATTCAAAAAGCCTATAAAGGTTGAAATAAATACCTGGTTCAAGATTCCTTCTGAGTTGATTCTCAACAGACCAAGTCTCATGTCTGCGACCCACAGGTTGTTGTGTCTGTCTGCCTGTACTGCAGCCGGTATTCCGCCATCTCCATTCACATTCGGTATGGCTACAAGACGTGTCTGCAAGGTAAACATTAAGGTAACATAAATTATTCAAAGAAAATTTACAGATAGCTTATAGCGGTTGACACTATGATACCAATGAAGTTTAGCCTTTCATGATATTTCATTTAATGAATTTGGGTCTCCAAGGTAAAAAGAAAATCTTCAGAAAAGTTATCTATAGTATGGATATGAATTATTATTAGCTTGTAGTTATAAACACTGAAGTGCCATTTTATTTCAGGCTTTCTTGTTATTTCACTTACCAATATCAAATTGATTAAAAAGATAAAACTCTATTTTTATGTACTGAAAGATAACCTGGGGTTGAATTTAGTGTAATACTTGTACTAGCCATTCGGACGAGTGGATTTCTAAAACCAATTGTCCAAACGCATTTTCAGCTAGCCCAAAACATTGAAATGATCTTGTTATCTCTAATATGAAACGAGTCCTTTGGACTACCAGTTAATACATTTAACTAGCCCAGCAAATTTTCTTCTAACATTTCTGACATTTTACTTGCAAAAGGTTAATTTACATCACTGTTCCACTTTGATACATGTTTGTCTGTAATTTTCTATAGTGAATCTGCATGTAAATTTTGAGGATTGAGAATAGGTAAGCCCTTCTAGGGGCTTAGAACTTTAGAAGTATATATACCAGTGTATAAAATAGATTGGAAACCTAGCCTTTTCTGAAAATTAATAGATTCATTCCTTAGGGGAAAATAAAGAAAACTTTTGAAAAGTTACCAGTCCTGACCAAAAAGTAGCCAGTCCTGGTAAAAAGCAGCAAGTCAAGGACTGGCGGACGGGCTATATTTTAAACATTGTATATACACTATTGAAATTACCCACTTTTAAAGATATCTCTCCTAATCCCAATCCCAATCAACAACTCGATCTGAAACTTAACTTAAAGATTTAATTTCAACCTTCTTCCTTGAGATCATTCAGTGTTAATCATAAGACAAGCACCATGCATGCAATAACCTGATTTTATACCTCTTTAGTAAACAAATCAATATTCAACACTTCTCCAGCAAATTTAAAATCTTTCTCGACATCAGGAGCCACAAGAAAGAAATGTCCAGCGCTGTCGAAAACTGGTCCTTCAGCACCGGGGATGTCACCCTTTATCTTCGTGAAGTGGGGCTCCAGAATAACAGCTTCTTCAGACTTTATGTTTGAATATGGCTCATGACTGAAAAATTGAATGAGTTGTTTAGCGCCACTTGGGCAATATTTTAAGCTTCAGCCATTAGTTGTGACTGAAAAAGAGATTCATTGTAACATGGAAATGGTTAAATTACAGTATGATTGCCTAACTTTAAAAACTTTAAAGAGATATTTTTTTATAACAATATTTAACAATTGCATAGATCCTGTTTTCATTTATATTTTAAGCTTCAGCCATTAGCTGTGACTGAAAAAGAGATTCATTGTAACGTAGAAAGGGTTAAAATTACATTAGGATTGCTCAACTTAATAAACTATAAAGAGATATATTTTGATAACAATATTTTACAATTGTATAGATCCTGTTCTCTTTCATCATAGAAATCCTTTAAAATTCAGATTTTGCTTGTAGGCCTTTAAAAGAAAGAAAAGAACTTTATTAATTTTTTTTAAAAGTTTGACCTACTTTTGAAAATTCAGAACTTTCAAAAATTCTTATTGGCCTTATTTAGCAAAGCAAACTTATGAACAAAAATTTCCTGCTTATGCATATGAAGAAATATTGTCTAAAAAAATGCAAAACAACCAAAAATATCCAACCAGTAACACAAAACAAGGAAAAAACTGCAGTGAGCTGCAAATCTCAAAATCAGTGCCATGATGCCGAAAATGGAACTTCTTTGAGTAAACGACACGCCCACTAGTTGTTGTTATTTACTAGTTGCTTTTATTTACAGACATGAAGTCAAGGTCCTATAATATTTTTATTGTGCTGCGTTGTGTAAACTTTCTATCATATTGATAATCGCAAACTCGAATGCATATCCAGAATGATTTTTACGACACGCCGGAAAACGTCCAATTAGGTAGCCTCCAATATGGCGGCCGCGATGGTTCGCCCCGGCCGTAACTTTAGAAGTGGCCGATTTCGAGGTAAGGTATTTACGGTTTGTTGAGTTTGCCGTATCCTGATTAACCTCACTTATTCAAGAATATTTTTAAACTGTCGTCCCTCTTAATTTCAGCTCGACATGAAAGCGGTAGCGAAGAATATGTGAGGTTGGATTGGACGAAAGGTTAGTTGTCACTTCTAACTTAGCCTGACTTCCTTGCATACAAACAATCTCTTTGCATATTTGCATATAGTAGTCAACATACTGTTATTTTACAACTAATCTAATGTATGACATCTGTTGCAGTGCAATGATATTGCGTAGATGTCATTAAGAAAGAACCAAAATCAAACACTTGATTGTGAAAAGACCCATTTTTTGACCTCTTGATAAAATAACACATTTTCTTTATCATTGTTGACTAAGAATGTTGTGTCAAATTAATCAAAATGTACTATGCAGTGTACAATTTAATGCATCGTAAATTTGTAATGCATTAACAAAATTATCAACAAGAGATTATATTTTACAAATAAACCAGAATATCTACAATCACATAGGAGTGCCATCAATGTTAGAGGAAGTTTTGTCTAGCATTGATTTCTTGAATCAATATTCAAGGTTGTTGAAGTAATCATAAGGTTTGTCAACTTCCTTGTTCTACTTGAAGTACCTGTGTAACTTGTCAATCTAACACACACTGCCAAATCAATAGTTATGAAGTTCATTCTATAACTAATATATTTTATTAAGTTATGGCCGCGTAACAGTCATCACCTCGCTGTAAGGCATCTGAGAAATCTTTCACATCCAATCCTTTATTTTTTCTTTAACTCCAACTTTCAAATTATGACCAATGAAAAAAAAACACAAAAAGAATTTAATTTTCCAGTTGCTACGAAAGCTATATTTTAGCACATTGGAAAATTAAACAAGAAGGGGAAGTCACGTGACTTATCAAGATCTTATAAGAAAGATCCTGGCTATAGTTATGATACAGAAAACGATCAATTCATTATTGTATGATGGACACATTTTTTTGAATGATTTTCCTTGTAATCAAAACTGGCCCACTTTACGGCATAGCGGTAACTTACATCTTCACTCACTGCCACGGCTTGTATATGAATAAAACAACAAACATTAAAAAATACATATAAGCCGCTATGAGATAAATAGTCTCAGTCATACTCAAGCCCTTGTGTTAACTTTGATTGTTTAAAAAAAAGAGTTTAAATCATTTTATTTGCAGCAAGAATAATTTGACACATAATAGATGTGGTTTCTTAGATCTCATTTTATCTTAGATGTAGATTTTTGTAAAAAGAAACATGTAATTAAAATTGAAACATGTTTGAATTGAGCTGAATTGAGGCTTTTTATTTTACCAAAGTAATATTGACACATGACAATTGTTTCTCTGTTAAAAAAATTTTCCTCCCTTTTTTCAGAAATCTCTGAAAATGTAAAGGAAATTCTTCAACATGTTGTTCAACAAAATGGCGTGAGCAAAGGGAAAAAGCTTGGTTATCTGAACTGCTTTGTCAAATTGATAAACAAATATGGAAAAGATGTAAACCTTGGTATCAGAAGCAAAGAAATTCTTATTTGGTAAGTAGCATGTCACTTTCCCTTAAAATATTTCTTATATCATATTATATTATATCATTTATTATTAAGTAAACATTGTTGGTTACATTTCTGTTAATTTCTGTCTTGCACATAAGTTGAAATCAAAAATCTTTCTGCACATTATATTTATGAAAAGAATATACACAGAGCTTGATACATTTTTCCTTCTTATTTACTCCTTTAGATTACCTGTCATTACATATTTCTAACCAAGATTATTTTTTTGATTGAATTTTGGAAAAAAAATATTCTATTGCAAAATATTAAAGAATATCTTGACTTTTTTCCAGCTTGCTTATCGGATTATTACACAAATCTAAAAAGGTTCTTTCTTAACTATTCCTTTTAATTATCAATCATTATCATTGCATATTTCTATTTTCTAACCCAAGATTTACTTTTGGATTGATGTTGGTGTTGCATGAAAACACCATAAATCAAATAGCAAAATATGAAAGTTTATTCAAACATTTCTTTCAGTTTGCGTATTGGATTATTACACGAGGCTAAAGAGGTTCGGGCGGCCACACTTCGTGTCATGCGTCATCTACTTCCTGTTAGTGATACCCTCGACTGTCTGTTTTACCTTCACCTGGATTACCTTGTGGCTAGGTAAGCATTTTTCTAAACATTTACCCAAATTGGAATATCATTCATTGTTCCATGATCATCAGATATGAGCTTCATCAGTGTTGTTCCTAGAGGGAGTCCTGGAGAAATTTACCCACCCTTTTGGCTTTGTGTCCCTTAAATTTTTGAGACATCGGATACTTCTAATATTGCAAAGGATCCCACATGTTTAGGATTGGCCAAAATAACCTCTCTGCTGATCACCTAGGAACAGCATTGCCACTATGATATCTTATATGTAAAATTAATTCACTACATGATTTTCACTGTTTTTTAAATTTATTAAATTTCAAAGCTTTTAACTGCTTAAATTGAGACATTGTTGATAAATAGTAATAAATACAGATAGCTACATAAGCTATGTGAGGATTATCATGCAAATGCTTGCTAGGTGGAATATAGAAATTTTTATTTATGCCAGACTAATCTTTAATGCTATGAATGTTGATTTGCCATAATCCTCTGCTCTAGTCAATGTTTAAGACAGGTTATTGGCATCACACGAAATACTAATATTCTAGGCTTGTGAGTGAAAATGTTATATGAATTGCAATATTCCTGAGCTAAAAATATCTGGTAGAATGTTGTCATCTATCAGGTAGACAAATAAGCTTTGAAGAAGCAAGTTAGCTATCCTCACCTCTGTTGGAAATATGAGCATGTAAAACTAATTTGGTCAGATATAGAACAATGTGTAGAAGTAATCTTGTGAAAATGTATTACCATATTTGGATTTAAAGTTGTGTTAATAATAATCCTGTAAATGTAATCATCTTACTGGTAAAACATACAAATTCAAATGTGCTCATGGAAACTTTGTGCCTCATATTTCTTCATTAAACAGGAAATCATTAAATACTATATCACCAAATGTATCAACTTATCAAATTGTACTGAGCAAAATTTTGTTAAATTTGGTCAACATTACACTTTTTGTGAAATTAGAAAAAAATGATCTGTGATTTTGTACGTTATTTGTTTAGATGAACTGTATCAAACTGTTAGCTGATATTGTATGTCTGTAACTCAAAATATTGAAACTGATACTGAAAAAAATGATAAAAAAAATTTGCTATCCTTATATGCTATTGTTGAACCCTGCATTTGTTTGTTTATCAAGGTGTCTGGATATATGCATGGACAACGAGATAGAGAGAGTCCACGCAATCAAGCTGATCAGGAAAATCTGTCAAGTCAGCGCAAACAAACTCTCCCGTTCTCTCATCTATCCCCTCATTGCCGTCGCTAACGATGGGGCGTCGGAACGTGATCGACTTCTGAGGGTGTGTCTAGCTACAGTGTGTGAAATAGGTAATGTTAAAAGATCTTTTGCATCAATTATTACTCTGGCTATGACATAGTCTTGGTTATTTAAAGCTTTCTATGTGGTAACATCCATGTGTCAGGCAGACAAAAGTTGTAATGGCATTGTTGAGGCAGAAACCTTGAGGTTGCTAAAAACATTAATTTTGATAAAGTATTTCCAAATTAAACATTCTAAATTTGTTGAAGAAACGACTCAATGCTTTTAAGGCAAATATACTATTGTTATTATCTATTATGACCGATTCAAAGATATTTTCAAGCTTGAGAACTACGGTAATGCTTATCAATCACTTAATTATTTAAAGAAAACAGCCCCATACTTACAAGAATGAATACGACTAATGTTAGAAGAAAAATTTAAAAAACAAATCTATGAAATAAAATGAAAAGTTTAGAAATCTCGTATTTACATTAATCTTCACATTCTCCATTCTCCATCAGCTTTCCACAGTACACCAGTGTTGTCCAAATGTGGGGGTGTGAGCTCCATACTGCGCAACATCCTGGCGTGTCACCAGTACCCTCGTCTCAACGAGTCCTTGGTCTGCACCGTGCTCTATCTACTCAACCATCCTCGAACCAGACACTACATCAAGGCAAACACTGACCTAGAGGTGAGCTAAAAGTTTTTAGTAGTTATAGTAGAAGGATAGGGTTTTCAAGAGTACTTGAGCTGGTTAAGTTATATCAGTTGAGTCCGCTCTGACCAGACACTACATCAAGGCAAAGACCGACCTAGAGGTGAGCTGAGTCTTTTATATTGAGCATGAATCAAAGAAATCATTACCTTTGTCATATCATAAGTAGTAGGTTAGCCTTTACGTTGCAGGTATTTGGGAAGACATCTTTGAAAATGGGACGTCTTTAGGGTTTTTAGCAATTATCTGAATTATAGATGGGCCTTTGTCCTTATATCAGTAGTCAACTTCAACATTTCAATGGGCCCATTTTATATCCAATTTTGAAAATGGCCACAAGTCCAAGTCTTTGCGAATCTTTGCGAATCTGCATTGACAGATTTCCCCCAAATTCTGCATCAAATGATGTCAATCTAGAAAGGAAATTATGTATCATTATCCGTGGTAAAATATAAAAATAACATTGTACTAATTACAAACACTTCAAAACAAATTTTGTCCCCAAACATTGGCAAAGAAAGAAAAACTCTTGTTTTGTAAATATGTTTTAGACATTGTGGGGTCTTTTACTGGAATAAGCTCTAACTTCAAGTATTTCTAAAAAATATTCCTAAAATATCTTTAGTAGCCAAATGTGTTCTTAACATTACTCAACACATACTTTACCATAAAACAATTCCTAAGTAGTCATTTTAAAAAAAAAGAGAATAATTTATTCATATATTTTCAGCAACTCCTGGCACCATTCACAGACTGTCACTTCAGGTACAGTGGAGAGTCCGAACATTCACACGGGTAAGTTGTAGTCTTCGTACCAAGTCAAGGGTTCGATTCAGTTTGGTCCAGAAAATATTTGGTTCTACAGAGAAGAAATTACAAGTGATGTGATCAATGTAACATGTGACTTCTTTGGTAGGCATTTTGAAGTAGACCTGAATATGGACACAGTTTTGTGGATATTCAACTTCTTTGTATATTTTCAATATATATACACAAACCTTCAGTGCAGATAATGACGGTGTTCACAATTATTCCTTGCTCATCTAAAACCCCTTTTAAACTCTTATTCTGTAATCATGGTACAGCTAAATTTTATGACTCATCGCTCCATACAAACAAAGCAATGTCTTGTCCAGAAATTATATTTTCAGATGTGATCAATATGATATTTGACTTCTTTGGTAGGCATTTTTTAAGGGTATTTGATTATGGAGAACAGTGTATAACTTCTTTACATATGCGATATTTTAGTGCAAATGCTAACACTATTAAAACAGTCTTAATCTGTAAATATTAACATATCATATACTTCAGTGACAACCGAGAAGCGAGGTTTAGTGCAAGCAGAATGGCTCTTATCACAGTGATGAGGTCGTGGCCAGGTATGTGAAATGGTTTTAGTATTCCTTTTGCCATTCATACAATGTTATTTAATCCAAAAAGATCTTATATTCATTTACAAAAATTGCACAGAATTTCAATGCTGTGAAAACTTCTGGGAAAAATATGCTTATTTTATATGAATGATGTGATAGAATTTACACATTAGTTCTTTTCACATTTTGTCATGTGGACAAATTTATTTTTCACACTGTGAAATGCTGTTAAGAAACTAAAAACTATCATTATGAATGCTGTAAAGACAGATAAAGGAGATGATAGCCGTCAACTTTTTTCCAGGTTTGATCCGCTTGTGTCACCCGGAAGGATCAGGTCTCCAGTCACTTATCGGTATTCTCTATCTGCCCTTCGCAGAAATACGAGTAAGTGTCTGGGAGAATTCTTTCTTTTGCCCTGGCTTCTGTAGCACAAAACTTTATAGTGAACTTGACTCACCTATATTTCTTTTGCTGTTAATGTTTTTCCTGAGATTGTTGAGTGCAACTGCCCCCTGCTAATAATTATCAAACCACTTAAAAACTGTATTTTATTATCTTCTCAAAAAATTTTCATAATATAAAAGTCGACCTTGGTTGGTCTTTGTGTCCTTCAATAGAAATAAACATCAAAACCATCATTAGTGATAAGAATTATTGAAAGCAAGTTGAGGTTTGTGTTATTTTGATCTCTAATCAGTTAATTGGTCAACTATGTTAATCCTATGATTCCTTGATATGACTATCTTGAATATAGCAGGACCATAGACTATCTAGAATTCAGCCGATGTACAGGTTAGCAATGAATAACACTAGCCATCAATTCAAAGCTGTAAACTTCTACCAAGGGAGATAATCCAACTTAAATGTTATGGAACTCTTGTGTTGCAGAGGAGCATTATTGAGCTGATATTCGACCTGTTCCGCCTACCGTTGCCGCAATGGACGGATGACTTTGCTAGTGCTCTAGTCAGTGTTGGTAAGTCTATCATTCTATCATTCTATTCGTCTACATATTTGTTGAACATGTAAACTCTGTAAACTGTATATGGGCCAGAGGCCTCGAATACAATAAACTTGACTTGACTTGACTTGACTTGACTTGACTTGACTTGACTTGACTTGACTTGACTGATTAAATTCTTCTTTATCTATCAGTGATGACATCATGGCTGATATAGCCATTCAACTGGCGTCGCACTCTAGCTGCCGGATGCCGAGGCATTACATTTCCAATTTACTTGTACTGAGGACACTAAAGTGTTATTATTATTAATTGACCAGCATCCTGTAAATTTTATTTCTTTTATTTTAATTTCAAAATAAGAAAAGCAAATTATGATTTCCTTTCAAAAAAAAAATGTTGCCATGTCTGTTTAGGACTTACAAAACTCACTTTAAACAAATTAGTCTCAATCAGCAGTTTTACACAATGTTGAATAACATGTGCAAAGATTGTATTCTTTCTTTGTGAAATATGATACAATAAATACAAATTTGAAATACAATTTTCCAGACCCAAGTGAAATGCAAGAAGCCTGGAGACTAACCGAGGGTTTTGTTGCTGCTGAGGGTCGAAGCATTCTTCATCACATGGCCAAAACTAGGTATAAGATAATCAAGTTCTTACTGTTATTTGCCGTACACTTGAAATGACATTGAATATTGTCTTCATGGTCCAAAACTGTAATGTTAATGATAATTTTTGGTCAGACAAATGGTTGCATTTAATTTTTGAAACACAATTTGAGTTTTGTTGCCTTTATTTTGACACTGTAACCATGGCAAAATTAATAGATTTCAACAGATCGTTTATCAGTACATGAACAGTAGCACATCAATACTTCAGCTCATTTTAGTACAAGGAAGTTAGAGCTTGTCTATAACCATGTAGATCATGGTATTCTTTTGATTTATTTCAGACCAAATCTTGTAGAAAACCATCTTGCTTTAATTCTCTGTGCCTGGATTCACGCAGGTATCCTTGAGGTAAGAGACTGGCTTCTGTTGTTAGAAGTTCACATTTAATATTTAAAAACCAGTGACTATTATACCTGTGGTAAATTTTAGAGAATTCCATTGGTCATATCATATCACTTGATCAAAAATATATCTATATACTGACACCCGCTACAAGCAAAGAGGTCAGGTTTGTAATAGAAACTTGTCACACTTACTTGAGATAATGACTGTATCTTATATTAATTGTTTTACAAGTACATCAATGTGTAGAAAAATACCTTAAATACACAGAAGTTGGTTTGATAAAATATTAAATTCTCTGACAGTCAGGTCATATGAGTGTATAGTGTGTCACATGTGAGATGATTTCTGAATGTATAATCATGTTTGTCATTTAAGTACAGTGGTGTTTTTTAAAGTCTTTAAGAGTAATGTCCCTTAGACGATTCTTTATTAAAAAAAAGTAATAATAAAACCCTAATAATGATAATAATACTTTATTGCCCGATAAAGAAATTCTTATTACAACATCAGCCTTATGTTACTTGTCATAACTATATATATGAAAGACAACTTATAGAACACTTGACTATTAAGCAATGGTATTCTGTATTTAACCAGAACCTTGCATAACATTGTTTTCATATTAGTCAATATCAGATACATGTATGTATGTGAAGAGTTATGTCCCTTGCTAAGTGTTCCACATCATTTCAGGCTCTGGTGGAAGTGATATGTAGCAGTGAAGGTTCGCTCTTCGTGAGAGCTGTCATACTGGTTGGAGAATTACTTCATCTTGTAAGTGACCAGATATTTTTCATATTCCATAACAATTTTTTTTCATTTCATTAATGTCATTTGAAAATTAAAAATCAATTTCTGAATCTAATTAAGTCATCTTGATAACAATTTGGTGCAAGTTTTATTCTTCTTCATTTAATCAGTAAAACAAGTGACATACAAAATTGTTTGTCTTTATTGCAACTTTTCAGATGACAGTTCAAAAACAAATTCAGGTTCTTACTAATCAGTATATTATGACAGCAGGCACTAAAATAAAAAAATCAAATAAATTAATGTACACGATCCTAAATTCAAAGGATTTTTTGCACCAAAAAGAAATCCAACATACATAACAAACACATGATGACAAACAAATCTTGGAGAGAAAAAAATCTTCTCTCAGAAAGGCAATAATGCCCTAATACAGTGATTCATTTTCAAAATATTGGTAACATTACATTTTGAGTTTCTAATTTCAAAGTATTTTAATCATACATATTTATTAGAAATATAGAAATGATATAAAAATCTTCAAAACTACAGTAGAACACGAATATAACGAACTCCAAGAGACCTAAGAATTTAGTTCGCTATATCCGATAGCTTTCGACGGGACTTAAAGGTTTGTTCACTTTATCCGATTGTTCGCTATGTGCGAGTTCCCTATATCCGTGTTCCACTGTAATTACTTCTCTCCAAATGCTTTCAACCTTGTTTGTATAATTGATTATTTTACTATTCATCGTGTTTTTTATTTACAAAGGCAAACCAGCTGCTACCCGCCGACTGCAGCAATCACAGTCACTGTCTCCCCTCCCTCATTTCCCTCGCCTCCTCCTTCGATGTTCCTGTCGCAAAGAGACAGTAAGTTTGTTTGCAAAGATAATTCATCAAATATTCAAAAATTCGAAAAGACAATAGAATTTTAGCTGTTGGCCCAGGGGTGAAGAGTTATTTGTGGTTTACTTCTTGTTGGACTCATTTAAATCTGCTGACCTTGTGGTAGCAAGACCATGTACTTTATGACTGTGTATGTTTTGAAGGATGTCATGAAGATTGGTGCTTCCTTCCTGTGTGTCTTTTCTTCAAAGAAAAATACAGCTATAAGTTGTCAGATTTTGCAATTCTTTTTATGTCTTTGAATATATTGGTGATTTGGATAAGTGAATATGTGATAAGCAGGGTTAGGTCAAAGTACTTTTTGATCCAAGGGAGAGTATATTGTTCGATTATCTTCAATTCATGTAAGATATTCTTCATAGCTTTGCGCTAAAATATTTTTTTTTATATGGCAAGTTCATGATGGTTTGCTGAGAATCAGTGAAACACAGATAAAATAAAAAGTAATTTTGTAACATTGCCAAATGCAACAATGTTATTTGAAAAACTTTCTCAGTTCTCGGTAACAATTATGTCTACTTAAAATAATAAATATCTGAAAATAATGAACCTCTTATCTTATTATTTTGTGTTGCAGCCAAGCTAGTCGTGCTGTTACTTATCTGAGTCACTTCCACTCAATGAAGAAACGAGGTGTTGTTCCCAGCAGCCTCTTTCTGGATCAGCTCCTGCAGCATGCTGGGAAGTTTGTTGAGTACAATGGCCGCCATTGGCATCTACGGCGTGATAAGCTTGCAGAGAAATACTTTACAAGGGTATGTGAACTTTATTTTCTAAAGGGGCAAGAAACCAAACTTTATTTTCTAAAGGGGCAAGAAACCAAACTTTGTTTACTAATGGGGCAAGAAACCAAACTTTGTTTTCTTAAGGGGCAAGAAACCAAACTTTATTTTCTAAAGGGGCAAGAAACCAAACTTTATTTTCTAGAGGTGCAAGAAACCAAATTTTATTTTCTGAAGGGGCAAGAAACCAAACTTTGTTTTCTAGAGGTGCAAGAAACCAAATTTTATTTTCTGAAGGGGCAAGAAACCAAACTTTATTTTCTAGAGGTGCAAGAAACCAAATTTTATTTTCTGAAGGGGCAAGAAACCAAACTTTGTTTTCTAAAGGGGCAAGAAACCAAACTTTGTTTTCTAAAGGGGCAAGAAACCAAACTTTATTTCTAAAGGGGCAAGAAACCAAACTTTGTTTTCTAAAGGGGCAAGAAACCAAACTTTGTTTTCTAAAGGGGCAAGAAACCAAACTTTATTTTCTAGAGGTGCAAGAAACCAAACTTTATTTTCTAGAGGTGCAAGAAACCAAACTTTATTTTCTAAAGGGGCAAGAAACCAAACTTTGTTTTCTAAAAGGGCAAGATACCAAACTTTGTTTTCTAAAGGGGCAAGAAACCAAACTTTGTTTTCTAAAGGGGCAAGAAACCAAACTTTATTTTCTAGAGGTGCAAGAAACCAAACTTTATTTTCTAAAGGGGCAAGAAACCAAACTTTGTTTTCTAAAGGGGCAAGAAACCAAACTTTGTTTTCTAAAGGGGCAAGAAACCAAACTTTATTTCTAAAGGGGCAAGAAACCAAACTTTGTTTTCTAAAGGGGCAAGAAACCAAACTTTGTTTTCTAAAGGGGCAAGAAACCAAACTTTATTTTCTAGAGGTGCAAGAAACCAAACTTTATTTTCTAAAGGGGCAAGAAACCAAACTTTGTTTTCTAAAGGGGCAAGAAACCAAACTTTGTTTTCTAAAGGGGCAAGAAACCAAACTTTATTTCTAAAGGGGCAAGAAACCAAACTTTGTTTTCTAAATGGGCAAGAAACCAAATTTTGTTTTCTAAAGGGGCAAGAAACCAAACTTTATTTTCTAAAGGGGCAAGAAACCAAACTTTATTTTCTAGAGGTGCAAGAAACCAACTTTATTTTGTAAAGGGGCAAGAAACCAACTTTATTTTGTAAAGGGGCAAGAAACCAAACTTTGTTTTCCAAAGGGGCAAGAAACCAAACTTTGTTTTCTAAAGGTGCAAGAAACCAAACTTTATTTTCTAAAGGGGCAAGAAATTAAACTTTGTTTTCTAAAGGGGCAAGAAACCAAACTTTATTTTCTAAAGGGGCAAGAAACCAACTTTATTTTCTAAAGGTGCAAGAAACCAAACTTTATTTTCTGAAGGGGCAAGAAACCAAACTTTATTTTCTAAAGGGGCAAGAAACCAACTTTATTTTCTAAAGGTGCAAGAAACCAAACTTTATTTTCTGAAGGGGCAAGAAACCAAACTTTATTTTCTAAAGGGGCAAGACACATTAACGGTCAGCCCCTATTTTATGTCATTAGATTCTAAGCAATGTGTCTCCAGTAGAGTCCTTTGCCTACAACATGCACAAAGAGAGATAAAAATGCATTCCTTTATTACAATAAAAATATGTATCAAGAATGACCCCAGATAATATTATGATATCAATACTATTACATGAGAATCCCAAATAAGATTCAAGTATCAAAAAGAAAGTTCTATTAACCAAATTAATCTTTGAGAAACCCTGATATCAGGTGCATGGTCTCGATATTGTTTTCTTTTCAAATCTATGGCAGCAATATATCAGTCTCAGACATCTTTCAAGTGAATTGTGTTTTCATTGTTCAACCATGACATATGAACGAAACTCAGGATCTGTTGTTGAAACCTCATAAGGTGACATATCAGCCAAAGCAGCCATAAAAAACAGGAATGTACCCTTGGATTTCACTTCCTACGAAAATTATTTGAAAGAACCCTTTAAGACTATTTCTGGTTTAATATTTCAGTCGCTCTCCGAGGACATATAAATGTGAACTCGGGATCTTTTGTTAAGACCTCTTTAGGTGACATATCAGCCAAAGCAGCCATAAAAATAGGAATGTCCCCTTGAATTGCATTTCCTCAGAAAATCCTTTCATACTATTTTTGGTTTTGTATTTCACTTCCTGCGAAAATTATTTGAAAAAAAACTTTCATACTAATTCTGGTTTTGTATTTCAGTCGCTCTCCGAGGACTTGTTGTCCCAGGCAGTGAAAGACTCTCAGGTCCTCGTTACCAAGGACAACACGAACTGGGATTGGGATCTTGTATGTGCTCTACTCAAGGTCAGTTGTTACTGCTACATCTAGGATCTTATCTTAGGGAACAAACCAAACAAGGGGGTGGGATAGCGCAGTAGTTAAAGATTTGGGCTTTGGATCATGAGGTTCGGGGTTTGAATGCTGCAAGAGGCTTGGTAACTTTGTCTGCACTAGAACTTTTCTACACATGATAATTCTCACTGTTTTCAAAGTCAAATTGTATTTGCCAATGAACTAGTGTGTAAGAGCTTTGACAGAAAAAAAAGAAACTTGATATTTTACTGTTTGAGTGACATTCTAGAAGTTGATGGTATCAGGAAGAATAATAATTCTATGGATGAACAACTTCTTCCAAATAAAGAAGTTGTTCATCCATGTATGAATTGCTGTACTCCCCAGTTTTCCTCATATGCTTGAAAACGGTATAAGGATCTATACCTAAACACTGCTACTGTAAAATAAAAAAGTTGTCCATGCATAGAATTACTCTTGTCTTCCTTGAAATTGTAATTTGTCCAGTTATTTTGCCTGTCAAATTACATCTTTTCCAGGTATGCTGATGTTTATCTGCAAGACACATGTGTCACATGCTGTATTTCTATTTTCAGCATAAGAAAAATATACCTCTGTTAGTCTGTTGTATTGTGAAGCATGATGATATTGTATCAATATGTATTTCAGTGGCCTGATGAAAAGTTGAGAAAGCTTGATGATCAGACCCACATCAGGTTAGTATTTTCTCTACCTTTTCAACTGCAGTAATACAAAAATGACATGTCCTCGTCCAATCTTATTTTTCATTTTATCAATCTGGGACAGGTAAAGGTTTATAACTTTTGTGAACAGGGTAGTTGTTAGTTACCTGGCTGCTCACTTCAGAGGCCCAGGTTTGAATCCCAAAGTTTGTGACCCGTATCTCACCCTGTGTTGTGTCCCTTGGCCAGGCACTTCATCCACATGGCACTCAGTCCATCTGGCTGTAAACATCTGTATCTGAATACAGGATGTACTGACCTGGTCATGATTAGGGCAGCCATAGTAGCAGCCATAGTTCAATCATGCAAGGTAGTGCTTTGAGCATGTTTTTGGAGGTGGAAAGGGCGCCATTTAAGTATCCACATTTTATCAACTATATATTGGGATGTTTAGATGATTTTGTTATTTTGAAGCTTATTTCTTACATTCTGCTAGAGATTGTAATCATTAAAGTATATTTCTTCTATTTACTGGTTAAACCAAGTCATTGAATAAATCATTGTTATATTCAAGTCAAACTTTATGATATTGTTTCAGATTTATTAAGAGACTAGTGTTTTTCTACAAGCCAACCAATGACATGTTTTCACGGCTGGATGCAAACAGTGAAAATGGCAGAAAACTCTGTGATACAGGATGTCATCTCATTGACTTCTTGATCAAATCAAATCAGGTGAGTGTCGAACTAGCTAGACATTTTTTCACATCTCATTAACCATCATGGTTCAAAATAAGCACTAGTTTGGTAGCCCATGGTCAGTGAATAGGATGCTCGGCTGGTAAAAAGCAATGATTGTAGTCCTTCAAAGGACTAGATCCAGTTAATGAAGATATTTTCAAATTGATGTTTTTGGCAACCTGAAATTTGATCGGGCAAGTTCTCTCAGAAATGTCTCTATTAATGGCTACTGCTGCAATAGGACAAATTTCAACCCCAGTTTGTATCTATGTCGAAATGTTGCAAAACTTGAATAAAGAAGTTGTATATTCATAATTTTGCCTTCATCTTCTCCAGTTTGATCCATTAATATGAACACTAACAACAGTCAATGATAGTAAAGGTGTTTTTCTACTAAGTAGTCAAATATTGATCTTTCCATGATGTCTTCATTTCATAGTCACTATCTTTAATCTCCATTGATAATGTTGCAGGACGAAGCCCAAAAACACATCACTGATTGGCTGACAGACATTGCTCAGTGTCTAAATGAGGTGAGTTTGAATTTAATCCTCTTTCTATGTGACAATGTGCTTTGAACTACTTTTCTTCTTGAACTGAAGATAAAAATATATATATAGTGAATGTTTCTTAAATCTATACATGCATCTTTCAAGTACAAAAGTTAAAGACATTTCCAGACCCAATACATGACAGACAGCATTGAGAGGTGTTATTGTGGTTTGTTTGAAAGAAAAATTTGCAAGGAATAATTATTGTGAATTTTGTTTATTGTCCACAAAGATACTGCACAGGTGCCCACTCATATGATAAGTTCTTTTTACAGCCAAATTTTTATGTCAATAATTGCACGATAATTTCATCAAAAAGCATATCACAACCTATAAGTGTTCACACTATCCAAAGAAAGCCCTCAAAGACTGTTACATTTAGTATGCAGGGATGAGTAAATGAAGTTTATCATGTTATTCTAGTTGCTTTTAACGTGGATCCTCAAACTCAGATGTGCAGTTCAGCATTTTCTTATATAAAACTGAGATTAGTGCTAACACTGATTCCTATTTGTATGACAGCTGACGTCCCGGAACCCACCGCCCGAAGCTGTCCTGTCTCTGAGCAGCATTCACTCCAGTCTTAGTCAGTATTACTTCCTCTTCGTCGGCCGCTTCTCTCTCACACCACGAGGCGACCGATATCTCGAGAAGACAGGTGTTTATCAAAAGTAAGTATCAGATGAAAGATTTAGAATAAAGGATGTAAAGTGAAATTGGATTAGAATCCTGATTCACTATAATAATTTGAAGTGTATATATATGTATTCATAGTGTTGTCTTGGTTACAAGTTAATCCATCTTTCCCAAACGGGCAAATCTCCCATCAATCCTTATCACTGGCCAATTAAGGTCTTGATTTCATCATTTTTTTCTGTGCCAGTTTTTCAGCGTAATGCACTTTTACTTGATTGTCCAATAAGAAATGTCATTTTAGGGTGCAGTTCACACAGTGACTTAATGAGATAATGGCAAATGGATCAAGTGATTTCTGTTATTTGTATTCTATCTTTGATGTTGGTATCACTTTAGCTGTTGAAATAATCTAATAAATGGGAAAAAATATACTGAGATCAAACCATTGTCTAAAGTAGCCACTCCCGGAATATTCCATGACCAATATGTAAAGGGTTAACCTCAATTCCCTCAACCTACTTAAACTGAGTACTAACTGTATTACAGTTTGCTTGACCTGATGAGCGGGACGACCCCAGAGCTGTACATCAAACTGACCACATCCTGTCTCAACTACTCTCGTGACGGCACCGCACGAACAATCCTCTCAAAGGCTCTCACATCCGCCACTGAGGTAACTTCTCTCTTTATTGTCAGAAGCACTTGCATTGTATTGGTTTAGGTAAGGAAATATGAAAGAGTAGTGCACATTTTGAAATATTGGGGGAAACCATTTGGAGTTATCTCCCTTGTTATGTACGGATCAAGCAAATGCTATTCAACAAGTGTACACAGCTCAGACTTATGAAAGTGAATTTAAACTTTATTGAGGCTATTTGTGTTTAAACAGCATGCTGAAGGTGGATTATATTACATGTTTACCTGGGATAAAAATATTTAGATATCTCCACATGCAACAATTAAATATTTAATAGGACACATCCTTATCTTAACCGCTGAAAAGTTTTCCTCAGCAACTCTTCTTGCCCAGAATTATTAAATCAAAGAAAAAAGAGTTTGAAAGGGTTTCAATGTCAACTTGAACAGACATCATCAAATGTTTCAATATTCCTCCCTTTACCCATTTCTAGCCAATGGTGGAAATTTGCAACAATAATAATAACAATGTCAGTATTAGTATTTGGCTACATCCAGATAAGAAAACTCGCTCTTGGCTATGCAAAGTGAGGCCCTGCTACCTACTAGGTGCTTACCACACTAGAATTCCTATAAGTTCTCAAATGGAGTCAGTATAAAAAAACTGCTTCTATTTTTTTCCTGAAAAACATACACACATTTTCTATTCAATTGGCAGAGTGCGCGAGTGTACTCTACGAAGCTGATGCGAGTGCTGTTGAGGACGGGTATAGCTGGATTTGCCTCATGGGGGTTAGAGCTTCTCATTACGCAGTTGTACGATCAGAGTCAGTCAGTTGCAATGGCCGCAATCAACATCATCGACGAGGCATGTGATGTACCGGTGAGTTTTTGTACAAAAAGTTATGAAACTTAACTGCAGAAGTCACAACTTGTTAAGCAAAGACTAGGTTAGTCAAATCCTTAGATAGATTTTTTCCGGTGATGTTCAATATGTAAAAATGTTGGATAGATAATGAACCTCTTACACAGACTCCTTAGCTAAAGAGAATTGTATAATTTTAACACTTCAAATTATGAACTATGAGAATCTTTTATTACCTTAATTGTTTGGGTTAAGTATGAATTTCAAGATTTATAGATGCTGTTTCATACTTGCATGCGGTTCAGGCTGAAATTTAGCTTTTGAGAAAAGAAATACATCACTTTGTAGAAAAATCTTTCGTCGAAATTTTGATATCATATTTAGATTGTTTAATCAACAATAACATACTTATTTCGACGGCCAAAGCACAGTACCCCTTGTAGAAAGGGCATAGCATGTAACGAACCCGCTTTCGGTGACGTAATCATTACGCGTGTAGGATTTACACTGTGTCACAACTAGCGTATTTGCGTTCCATGGGTATCGACTTTGGCAGCAACGAATACCTTATTCGGAGAAAAAGAAAAGAAAATCTAGTCGTGCGCGACAAAGACGGTTTTCAAGCGTATATTTAGAGACCGGAAATTGTGAGATGGCCACACTTGATTCGCCTTTATGTTGGCTGCCTTGGGTAAATTATCTCATATTTAATGAATTTTGGTCCGATTTTCCCTAGGTTGGTTGCTAAATTTTTCTAAAAATACAACGAATACATTAAAAATACTTTTAAAATATTGCAAATATGATACAGCATCTTTAAGCATATATATTCTTCGAATGAAAACAAGTTAACCTTTTCTTCCTTGCCAACCAGAAGTCAGACTCAAAACCAAATTTATTCCTGTTATTTCTAGGGGTGAAAGGATTAACCACATTTCTCTCTCCATATCCAAAGCTAGACACAAACGAACCTGGGCAATTGCTGCACACGACAGACTTCTTGATTGCAGTCTAAGTAAACCTAGCCTCAATAATACTTGCTTCACTTGCTTTATATTGAGTCGAGGAAGATGCAGTAGCAGGTCGCGTCAGCTGACCTTTCTGCAGCCTATGACCCTCCAACCTTATATGTGCAAATGCATACTTTTGCGGCTTGGTAAGATGATCCCTGATTGGTCAATTCGATAGATCAACTGATGTGACACGCTACTAAATGTTGCTAGACCCAATTTTGGAGTGTAGCAAGTATTATTGAGGCTTTGTTTACTTAAACTGTCTTGATTGAAACTAGCAGTGTAGAATATCTTCACCAATTAAAACTAGCAAAACACTGCCCTTTCTTATATTTCAAATTTTTCAAATGTTTAGGCAAATCTTGACCAGCTTGTGAAGCTACGTCCCACGTTTCTACATCTGGGTCACCGCGGGGTCATGGTCCTGTGTCGCTTCCTGTCGACACAACGCGGCTTCAAGTCACTCATGGATGCAAACTTTGTTACCAACGAACTCCTGAGATGGGAGAAGGTGAGTGACTTCCTCTTGCAATGGCAGAATGTTCATTTTTCACTTCTAAATCATCCTGCTACATCAGTGTATATTTCTCTGCCTTTAACTCCTGCACATATCCGGATGTCCATCCACTCCTGAATCATCAGCTGTCTAACACATACCCTGATATCCATGAAAACCTTTTATCATGATTTAATCCAGACAATCAAATGATGTGCTTTCAGGAATAGCAACACACACCTGGATGAGAATTCATAACGAAAAGTTCAAATTGTTCAATAGGAGTGCTATTAGATTTTATACCTGTAGTTGTGCCGCATCTGCTGACAAGCATCTTTGTACAAGATGTCCATAAGAGGCATTGTTAGATAACGGTGTATGGAGTTTGGAATATTTGTGTTGAAAACATTGGTTAATCATAAAACTAAAAGTGTTGAGTAACTGGCCGTATGCAACATGAGGGTTTTGGTCTGATGAGATCAGGGTACGTCAACGTAGGATGCCCCTGAATACATGATCAGGACATTTTGGACCGAAATTTGGACGACAAATAATCAAGGATCAAATTTGGTGACGGTGCTATACGAAATTTCAGTATGTTTATTTATAAGAGCAAACATTGTTTACAGGTTGAACTTCTATGCGTAGATATCATCGACTTGCAAGCTTTCTGCATTCACTTACACAATGAGATACTCTTGTGAATGGTGTTAGAGTATTATGTTGTTTTGTTTACAGACATACAACCTTCGGTATGTGACGATAGTTGAAGACCAGCTGAACGAAGCACTTACAACGTATGAGAAAACATACCAGGGGCAGTTCACACGCAGATCCATACAGAAGTGAGTTTTGTTTTTTAAAAAGGTTATATTGTTTACAATGTTTAGCTTTAAAGTATGGGAGTGGGTTTGAAGTTTTTTCTGGGCTAGTAGAATCTGGTTACTGATAGTCTGAACAAAAAGTTAAATTTTCAAACAATATGTTCATTATTGTTGTGAGCTGGAAAGCATATGGGCTATCAGGTTTTACAAAGGCTAAGTCTGAATGGTTAGTACAAAAATTTTGACGCCTGTAAGTAAAGATCTTTTAGGAAAGGATCTCTGCTTCATGGTTATAAACTCCCTATATCCATTTATGATTGATTTCAGACGCCCAAAAAAAGACGTGTTTCTGCCCGTCCACCTGTACGGACAGCTCTGTCAGCTGGAGGAAGGCTTGGAGCTTCTCAAGAAAGAGGTATCTTCATCAGATCTTACTTAGAATATCTTAACATCATCTGGCCCCTTTTCAGTTAATATTCTTCATAATACTTTTGAAATGTTTTTTTTGTCTAAACCTACATTGCATTTTCATTAGACCAAAATTAATTGTTTCTGGAATGGACAACCTAAAGTGGTGTTACGATACAGTTTTTTGTGTGTATTATTTTTGGCCTTATGTACTTGTTGAGCAAATGTCGTACCCACTTCCCTGGATAGTAATCCGGTTGTCTGTTGATCCAGGAGTGTCTGAAGGTGTACATCCAACACATCCACAGTCTGGAGCTGCTGACCGATGAGGATATTCTCAAGCTCAAGACAGCTCTCTGGGCAGTGGTCAGTATCCTCAAATAGTATTTTGCAATAACTCCCAGGTGCTATTAACCCTTTATCAATTGTTAGCTTAACATTGGAATTTGGTGGCTCACACTGCCAAATCTACAACTTTAGTACCTGTCAATATTAGCAATTGCTCCCAGCATTCTCTTTTACCCCCAAATGCAGTGACAGATCTAGAAATTTCAAAGGCTGGGGGCAGGCAATAAATTTGAAGATGATCCCCACTTCTGTCCTCGCAATATATATTGATGTATAAATGATATTCATCATAAACATTTAAAAGGATTTGATCATTGTTGCAATTCAGTAAAAAAATGTTCCTTATACCGAGTTGTGTATATGTCCATATATTTGTGCAGGGTCACGTGGGCACATCTAGCGAGGGAGTAGCGTGGCTGGATGACGAGGGACTTATCCCGGAGATCATCAGACTGGCTGAGGAGTGTGGCGTCTTCTCCGTCAGAGGGTAGGTCGCAAACTCGTGCTGTCATCGTAAGCATTGCCTATATAATATGTTCTTTTCAGCAAAGTTTCATGCTGCTCAAAAACAAATGACCCTTTTGTGGCCACCTGGTTCTCTATTAAAGCTTTCCTGAGCATATCTGTCCATTGCTCATTATCAGTTAGTTTTATATATATGTGAGAATAATTTCAAAGATATTGTACGTTATATAATTTAAATTGTACTATATAAATTACTTCATTTGCCTTGCTTCATAAATATTCACTTCTTGGTTCCATTCCAGGACTGCTTTCTACGTGCTGGGTCTGTTCGCCTGTACAAGGAAGGGAACAGAGGCACTGGCTCAGTATGGCTGGGAGTCTGTGTGTCACACGCGGGGAGACCAGTGGCCGGTCACTTTAGAGCAGGGTTACCTCCCCTTGTCACTAGGGGCCGCCAATAGTATCAGTAATGTTAGTCTACTTAGTGCTTTCAAACCAGAGTCAGACCGCAGTCAAATGTCGGGCAACTCTCAACTGTCTTTCATTCAAGAGGAAGGGAAGGGAGATATTTCAGATCAGTCTTTCACGTGTGATAAGTCAGACACGCAGTCCGTACAGTCTGCGTCAAACATTCCAAGGAGTAGTGAGAAACTCCATGTTCCAGACTCAAATGGCCATTCGTTGAGCAACTTTCCTAAAAGCAGGACATTGCCTCTTGAATCGAGCGAGTTTGTTCGGTATCAAAGCATGCCAATAAGGTCGACCTTAGCTAATGGACAGCCTCATCCTATTGTGCGAATTCGAGCTGCCAGTGACGATAGGGAAGTCTATGAGCATAGGTCGTCAGTGGGTTCTTCTGTGATAGAGACATTCAGTGAAACATTCAAGGAAAAAACTGTTATAATTTCAACTGATTCAGATCAGCTTGACACAGCTAGTGATCCGGGGTTGCCAGAGAATAACGAGGACAAGGGAAAAGAAAGAGAGGCTGTGTTTAAGATCGGCGGGTCGAGTGTGCTGCGAGACGACCGCAGCAGTAGTGAGAGCTCCCACAGGAGTAAGAGTCGGACTAGTAGCTTCAACACAGACTCCACAACCAGTGGTGTGAGTTCGTGTGAATCTGGTGCTCTTACCAGTGGCTTGGTGACCTCGTTAAGTCCAATAGCAAGTACATCATCTCTAAATACAATTGGGTCCACCCAGATACCGGCACAGCAAGACAGCAAGGAACCAGTTCATCCCTCATCTGTGCAAAGACGTCTTGCAAAGCTGACACGTGTGCCAAGTCTGCGGCGAAGGTCTGCTGCTCCAGCTCTAGGTATCTTCCAGTCTGCTCACTCTGGCGACTCCTCGGCTTTCACAACTCACAGGGATGCTGTTGGGTACGCAACTCTGCGCATCATCAAGCGGAAGAGGACGTACAGCTCGGAGGGGGAGGACCCGGGTCTAGGACAGGGCTTCGGGGACAGTCTCATCAGTAGGACGTACAGCACAGAGTCCGACAGCAGTGTGGACAGCAGCATCTGGCTCAGGTACGACTTGATGAGTGTATGAGGATCCTTAAGGACTTTAGTACTTTCAATTTTGACTTGGTGTGTCCAAAGACATTATGTATTTTATGCATGTAAATGACATTGTAATCATAACATCTAATGACTAGTAATTCACTATTTCCACCGTTACCCTATGTTCATTGCTTGGTACATCCCGAAATTCTGGTTTTCAAGATGATTTCCAGTTGGAGAACTAGTTGATTGGTGAGAGAATATTGTTATAGAGGGATGGACATATTTTATCCACTCCTAATTTCACACTGCAACATATCAAATCCTTGATTTTCTTACAAGATACTTATTTGAAAAGAGTTTGAAATCTAATTGCTCCTGATATGATGCAGTATACGACGGAACATCAGCAATGCTTCACTCCCCGACTACGAAGCTCAAGGGTCTAGTCCATTCAACACCCTGAATAAAAACCTACTGCAGCCCAGTGCCAACAACTCAAACTTCATCGGACTCTGTCTACCTGTGGATGTCTACATGATCTTTGAGGTGAGCTTCTAGTTGTTGACTTCCAGTTCTCCCCTATTTCAGAGAACATCAAAGTCAAATTTTTTTGTTTTAAAAATTTTGATCATGGTCTAATTATCTTGACAACAAAGTCATACCTTACACAATGTATTTTTTTATTATCATCAATTCATCGAATATTGAAAAAGTTTGCAATAATAACATTGTTGTAGTGAAACATTTTGGTGTATCATTATCTTTCTATGTAAACTTGCAAGGCCGGTAAACATCGTCATATACCAATTTTCATACTCAAGATCAAGCATGTTTGACAAGCAAGCTATCCAATAAACATTTAGCACGTTTAAGTGTCAGTATATACAATGTTTAAAATAACATTTTGGTGTATCTTTATTTTTCTGTAAACTTGCAAAGCCGGTAAACATCGTCATAGGACCCATTCTCATACTCAAGATCAAACATGTTTGACAAGCGAGCTATCCAATAGACATTTATCATGTTCAAGTATTGGTATACTCATGTTTGCAGGTTATCGAGGGAGAAGACCACAGATCATCAGTTGCTCCCAGTCACAAGGACAGCTTCTTGTCGGACAAAATACACACAGGTAGAGTCCAATGCTTGGTGTGTTGATTTGGAATGAAAATGTCTGAATTTGAATCCAACACAGGGCTCGGCAGCTATGTCAGCTGAACAGAATGGTTTAAGGTTATGATGAAACTCTATATTGAAGTCAGTTGAGTATCACGAGTAGCTAGATAGTGTGAGGTTAAAGGACTTGACCACTCAAAATCTTATGGTCACTTTCCAAATGTTGTTAGTATGTTGTAGTTTTCTTCTAAGGTTTAGGTATTGAAAGGACACCATTCATTCAACATTTCATTCACTCTCCTGTATGGGGGAGTCTGTGTCTTTGACTTTTGATAAAGAGGTCTTGGTTTATTTCCAACCAGGGGGCCGTTGCACAAAACTCTGAGGTGACCTTAAGTCACTAAGACAACCTTAGTGCAATGATAATAGATAGAACTGTGTTCAGTTGTTTTGTGCAACGGCCCCTGAGGCTCAGTTGCTATGTCTGCTGTAATGAACTCTTCTACTTTACTTTGATTTGTGTACAATGCTACATTATTTATCAGCACAGCACCACCAATGATTAATTCATGTTTTCCATAGTCTGTCATTATAATACTAGATATGCATCTTACTAATGATATATCAAAGCTTACAACAAAACAATTCACCCAATGTTGAAAACAATCTAGTTTGGAAAATAAATCCAATTTGTGATGAATATCTAGATTTATCAAGGCCCAAATTATTCTTCCATGTGGAAAATCAGAAAAATACACTACCAGCTTTAATTTGAATATGTAGTAGTGAGATCTTAATAAATATCACTATTTTCTACAGAGCGCAAGATAACAGACAACGTGCCAGCGTTGACGAACGACATCAAAATGGAGCACACTGCGGACGTGTGTCTCGTCTGTGTGAGTCAGCGCTACATCAATAAGGCCACATCTCAGGATCTCCTCACATATGATGGTAAGTGCTCCCTCTTTTCTGCTTAACTTATTTCAATTCAATCTTTTCTTTGGTGTGATGGTCAATTATGTCTCCCCCAAGAGGGGTTCGTAGACATATTGGTTTTGGCTGAGTTCCTGTCGGCGTCGACGTTGGTGTTCCCATTTGTTTCTGAGCATAACTACTTGACCAATCTTCACCAAATTTGTGCTATTTGTGGGTTTCAACTTCTTTCCAATTATATATTTTATAGTTTCCATGGCATCAGATTCTAGTTGAATTTGATTACGACAGTAGTCAGTGCCTAGGCCATAATTTGGAAATCAGTCAAATATTTGAAAAGCAGGGAGCATCTTGATGTTGCTGTAAATGTTTAAATCCTGTAATGAAACTAGAAGTTTTCATTAGCCAAGCCCAATCAATAGCATATTAACACCATCAAATATATCTACAGAGATCTTTAAGGGCTCAGTGATATTATTTCTGATGCTGATGTGACACAATGTAACACTGAGTGAGGGAGTGAGTTATTCTTTAGCGCCTCAATATTTCCCATAAGCAGCAGGATAACACTGATTATGCTCCAAAATGGTATAAGTGACCCGTAATATATTATTTCCAGATATTCCTGCCATTGATTCAGACAGCGATGGACCATCATCGACAGCTCACAAGGTAGATGTTGTGCAGGGTCAGAGTTCACAGGGGTTGAAGACAGGACGGCAGAGAGTCGGGAGTGCTTCGTCCACAACACCCGGCAGTGTCAACAGTCACTCCAGTATGGAGTCTGGTCAGTGTTCTTCTACTGTCTTGCTTACTAATAATAGTAGCAGGGCTGTAATAATAGTAGCAGGGCTGGGTCCAGGGGTTAGGGGGGGCTTCAAGGCTTCAATTTACCCTTTTGGGTTTTTAGTTTTTAGCCCTGTGAGGCCAAGCAAAACTAGAAAGGTTTCTGATCCTACAAACAGACAAAAATGATGGGATGATTCAGATTCTGTTATTACAACACTGGTAATATTCGGCAATCGCAGTCAAATACTGCTTCAAGATGTAAAAACATTTACCTACCTTGTCAGCACCTCTGACTCCAGATTGATAGCATTGACATGAGATAAGATAGAGATTTTGAGAATTTGCGAAGGGGATGACACATTATAAGTATAAGTAAGTGAAAGTAAAAACACATTCTCATTATCCCATGTTATTGTTAACCCTTGTTGTGCCAACAGCGGGTAAGAAGCTGAGCGAGGAGAATGCGGAGGGTCGGGAGCTGATCAGGAAGGAGATAATGAGACTCATCATCAACCTGGGCAGCTCTGTGGGAGCCAAGGGCACAGAACAAGGACTCCTCAGGTAGGCAATCAAACTAGAGGTTGAACAGTTTACGTTATCAAGGTTTGATAAATTCTCTGAGGGTGAAGAATTATGATAAATATAATCTGCTTATACTTTTTTTTTTTTTTTTTTGTCATCACTTTGGATAATTTTTTCTTATTGACATATAAGTCATGTAAACAATTCTGTCCCTTTGGCTTTAAAGTAGTTTAACTTGAGTGAGTGAGTGAGTTATTGTTTAGCGCCGCTTGGGCAATATTGCAGCCATTAGCTGCGAGAGTTTAACTTGAGCAATGCCAATGAATTACAAGAGTTTAATGCTCTTGAAGATATTTGTAAATCATTGGCACTTTGAATTTCATAACTCTTAAGAAATATTTAAGCCTCGAGACTAAATGCTTATTTCATAAGTGATAGTCTTGTAATCATGTCATGTTTGATGAATAATTTGAGAAACAATTTTCTTTTCTAGCTTGAAGCAGAAGTTTCCGAAAGCTTTCCGTGACATGTGTTTCTTCTCTGAAGTGTGTCACCTGATATCCACTTACTCGTTCCGTCTCGTCCCGCGCAGATTCATACAGGAACTCTTCGATGACCTTGATATATCAACGGTCAGTGCAGAATTTGTTTTCCTTTTGAATTTGATCTCACCATCTTAAAACTATACTTCACTTCTCAAGAAGAAGTGATTTTGGTTAATTTGTCATTCTGAACAGTTTTCAATTTAATTGAACAGGCTTGATTTGACCCAACTAAATATCAAACTCTTCTTCACTGTTATTTTGCCTCTGTCTCAGAACAATTTGTCAGAGGTTAGTAGGGCTTCCTCGGGTCCAAAATATTGGTTTGAGTTCTCAAGGGGTCCGACTTAACTCGGATCCAAATACCTGAAATTCTTACATATTCCCAAGAGATCAAGTAATTGTTGTCACACATATGTTGACTTATACATGGTTATATACAGAATATTGCGAAACCCATATCTTGAAATGGTCATGTTTATCCTCTAAGTTCTCGCATTACGGTCTTAACAACGTAAATAACTAAAGATGACCTCCGCTTTTCAAGTCCTCGAATCCAAGAAAATGGACTCAGGTCAAGGTCAAACCGACTCAGGCTCGAGTACCCGTGGAAGCCCTACCAGTTAAGTACACATCACAAGTGTAAAATAAAATAAAATATTTGATGAATTATTCAAAAACAATTCATTAAATCTGTTTTCCAGTTACTGGAGGAGCCAAGACTCTTCCTGGATATCACGGAACCCGAGAGCGAGGAAACACACAAGCGGATGACCTTGATACAGGGTGGCCTTGACCCTTTCCCTGAAACAAATGCTTGACATTTAACTCAAGGGTAAATTCGGCCCTGTATAGAATTCACCTAGCCTAGAGTTCATGCCAAATAATATTAACCCTTTTCATGCTGAAAGCAATTGAGTCAGACAACATGCCGTATGTGTTAAGAGTTGTAAGTGAATGAAGGTGAAGGTCATTTAAGTCAATTTTATAAGGTTTGTCATTTAAGGAGACTCTTACTTAAAAACAACGCCAAAGTTTGCGTAGCACATGAAAGGTGATGATTAATAGCTGTTATAAGATGTACAAACATAGAGCCGTGGAAGGCTTCATCAGGGCTATCATTGAGGCACGTCTTTTAATAAATTCAACTAGTAGTCACACGATCAGGGGGGTGTGAGCCGGATAATGCACTGGTTAGCATGGTTGGCTGTGGATCAGGAGGTCTGTGGTTCGAATCCCGCAAAGTGCTGGGCAACTTTGTCTGCAGTAGAGAACTGTTCTACATGCAGTAAGGTTTTGGTGCAATGCTACACTGAATTTCAGCACAGTACCAACTAACGTTTGTTAGTTCCAGCCGATGCTCGCAGGTTTCACTGCAATGCATAGCCACAACAGTGTTGTAAGCTTTCTCCCTGCAAGAAATGCTAGCAGCCATGATGTAAGTGAAATACTGTTGAAAGTGGCGATAAACCCAAGTTCACCTCACCTCACCGATCAAACCGTGCATATGGCAATTGTCCATGCTATATATCAACTGATTCACCGGTTTAAGATCATCATTGATTCAATCAAACAAACATGACTTTCAGTGGAACCAGAGGTCAATGTAACCTTGACCTTATGATAACCTTGACCTTCATACATAACAAAAATGTTACGAAAACTTTCATTTTTGCAAAAATGTTCAAAAGAAAAACATCTGTTACACCTACAGTAGGCCTAGCTTTTTTCTCGTAGGGTAAAGATAGTTGTAAGTATATAACTTTTACTTACAACTAACTATCCACTATGATAGAACAATTTTCAAAACCTTCCATGTTTGACCTTTGAGGTTCTTGTCTATGTATGCATGTTTTCAATATCATTAAGATTTTATGTCAAGCTTCAAGCATTAAGTTTTAATATCTTATCGTTGTAATCGACTTCACATTGTTTGCGGATTTTGAATCCTCATCATGCTTTTGTTCAGTCAAATTTGTTTATTTAGTATGTGAACAACTTCAAGCCAAGTTGTAATTGATCATGTTTTGAATCAGAGAAAATCAAAATAACATTACACATCAAAGTTCAGTTTTCTTTCTTGTGAAAATAAGTTGAGTTTTGAATTCTATTCATCCTAAAATATAACAAAAGTGAAAATTCCCAAATATCTTCACTGTACTCTGGAGTCAAAGTGGTCTTTTTTAGAGATTTTTTATAACCTCCCCTTGAATGTCAGTTTTTGCAAAAAAAACTATCATAAAAATTTATTTATGATAGTGTCTCATGGAAACTGAATCAATTGTTTCATGTCTAATTTCATATTTTATTTTTGAATTCAATGGAAATTCTTAGCCTGCAGAATATTATGTGGGTGTTATGAGTTTTCAAATCAAAAGTTTGTCAGATTTTTGTAGTATGAGTATCTTTGCTGCTCATAGATGAAACGAACGGGCAATGATGTTTTTCTTCAACCATAGTCTTTCAGATTTTAATTTTTTTTTCTATTAGATTTTTAAAAAATTAGGAAAATAATTGCGATCAGTTATGTGTGATCATTGCTGTTTTTCTCAATTACAATGGTAAAACTCCATACACCAAATTTTCATTTTTGACATATTGTAAGTGACATTGAGCATAAATTAGTGAAGAAGAAATAATTTCTTTTGTTGCAGTGGTGTAGTGGTTAGCATGCTTGCCTCTCATGTTCGAATCCAGGTGGAGACACCAAACATTTGGGACGTAGGCCATATGCTGTGTTGTGTCCTTGGGCAGGGCACTTCATTCACATTGCACTAGCTCAGATCACCGAAATGTACAAATGGGTAACTGAACGAAGTACGAAAGTTCGGCGGCACCGAATAGCTATCCCTCCAGGGTAATAATACTTATGGCGCATTCAGCATGCTTGTCAAGGATATATGCGTGGTATAAAAAAGTTTTTTTTGGGGACCTGGCATCTAAAACATCCACTAGATATATCAATTTTGTTTGATATGACAATATGACAGTGATGGGTAAATGTATGTTTTTTATTGGTTGTGCTTTGAGTTGAAAAGACTCCAGTGGCTGGACAAGCAATCTTTATGACAAAAACATATTTATTAAAAACTTTTTTCTTGGACACTTCTGATGATTTTAGCAGATTGCAAAACCATTTAACTAGTTTTGTATAAGACATATTTACATAGAGAAAAACTAAGTTAGATTTTAAGTCAGACAATGTGCATATATTTGTTTTTGAATCAAGATTACTAATGTGCTAGATGATAAGGAAAATTCATGGAATCTAGGAATAGTAAGAAAGATACTAAGTTTTAGGATAATGCATTTAAAAAAAATCAAGATTACTAATTTGTGAGAAAATATGGAAAATTGATAGAATTACAAAGTGGTAAGAATGTGCCAAAAAGTTTCAATTTTAAAAAATTATTAATCATAATTAATGCATCATACCTCGGCACAAGACTGGTACTGAATGAATCTGTTTCTGTATTCAGTCTACGACCCTTACTGACGTTATCATCAAAATAATCTTAAAAAATTTGTCAATCGTTTTTTATGACAATTACAACAGACATGTTTAAATAATGAACTATTTTGTTTAATAATCTACACCTCTATTAACAGAGATTTAAAGAAATGCTGTGTTTGTATTATTTTCTTTAAGGACCTGAATACCATAAAGTGACAATGATTCAAAACATCACATATTCATTCCTAAAAAATGTGATAAATGTCCGTTTTAAATAAAAATTGGATGAAGACCCTAGTTTTATGAGGGGAGAGGGTTGTCATGCATGAAGATAAGAATGGGGACTGGATTTGGCATTGGTACATATTTGGTCAAGTACGGTAACTCAGAAAGGTTATCACTTGCCTTAGCAAATTCAGGATAAACACTGAAAAAACAAATGTAAATGACGATGTTTATGTAGGATACCTGGTGTAAACAAAATGGCAATGAATTTACTTTGGGGTAAATATTGAATTGAAATGAAAGATATGTAAGAATCTAGACTTTTCATGTTGATCAAATCAATAATTGAAATTGAATGCCGAAATTTATCAAAGTGTTTGAAGACCGTGCAATCATGCATTTAATTTCCCTAATTAATGGATAATTGATTTTATACTAGTTGAACATTAAGAACAAACGTTATGATTTATGTTACACTATCGAGAATCAAAAAATGAAATATAAATGAATAAATAAATTTGGCTTTTGGTGCAGTTTTATTTACTTGTTTTGCTCTGTAAATACTTTTAATGTTCATTTTCTTCATTTAAACATTAATGATTGTGTTAGCCCTTTTAGCATAATTTCATTGACGATTTTAATGAGAAATTCAGTTTCGTGTTCTTTGGTTATGTTATACCATTCCATGCTGTGCCATTTTGCATATTCCATATTTTAACAAATAATATTCTCAGAAATTTGTAAACTTGCTCTAGATTTCCTGATGTTGAAATTCATAAATCAAAATTTGAAAATTTCCACTCGTAAAGCAATTGCTATATATTTGTGGTGCACAAATTTAACAATTGTTTAATGTTTGAATTTTTGGAAAATGTGGATATCCTGTATTAGCAATATTTGTTCATTAAATATCTCTCATATAAAACCCATTATTTTTTATCAGAAAGTCTCATGTTGCATAAATGCTTTGCGTAAAATTATGTTAAAAATAATATAATCTTTTGATTTTGAAAAGTCCTTGAGTTGAAATACTTTTGTTTGTATGTAACTGTAAAATCTTCAGATTCTTTGTCTCATTAAACAATTATTCAAGTTAACAATTCTGTACAAACCAAAATTTATTTATTAACTTTCATTCTTATTCAGATGTGTACCATGCATGCACATTTTATATAAAAATCATAAAATCATATAAGATAATGTAGTTTGCATCAAATATATTTGAAATATGATTTAATAAATGTTATCATTTTCCATTTTTTTGCTCCAAACATTGTTTTTAGGAGAGATTATGTGCTATGTGTCAATTTATGGGTGCTTGTTTTATTAGGTAATATGTCAGTGAACATGACAATAGAATTGCTTAATGTACATGTATATATTGTAATGTACATGTATATATAGGTAACTAACCAAAGACTGTATATACAGAGAAAAGACAAATTCATGTATATTTAACCAATTGTAACTACTGCAGGAAAAACAGAATCAAGTGTATGTGATCTTAAAGTGATATTTGTACAGTCCAGATTTTATATGCTCACAGAAATGTCAATAAATTATGAAAATTAATACTTTTTATGTTTTTATTAAATGATCTTAAGTGAAAGTGTTCCCTGTAATGCCCGATAGGCTTACAGCATGGCATGGTGTCCGGCTATTGAAGTTGGTCTTGGTGACTCTGTGGCCCCTAAAAAGGGCTTGGTGAACCTTTGGATCCTATGCTATAAATTATCAATTGAATTTGAGCTATTTTCATTTCTGTATTGATTACAGGTATCTGAAATCACATCCTTATATATACTTAAGTCTAGAAAATTTGAGACCTTGTGGCCCCTACAAAGGGGGAAACCACATTGGCGACAACAAAATTAAATATGAAGCCTGATGAGCTACAGAGGCAATGGCTTTATTTCTTGGAAAATATGAGAGAGAAAAATTAACACTGGAACAAGTGAGGTGTAAAGCTGAAAATGTTTCTAGCAAGGCGCTGATGCCAAAAGTGATAACCTAAAAAGTGATTTGTCGCTTTTTTGTCAACTTTTCTCATGTGTGTAGCAGGTTACAAACATGTAACTTTTGAATGTTAAATCTTTTTTATTGGTAGAGACTCCAAAAATTTTACTATCAACAGTATATTTGCATGTTTTTCTAGATAATTTATTATTCTCTGGTTATTATCTCTGGTGATAAGAAGTAAACTATAAGCCAACTTTCAATTTGGCTCCTCGCTAGATACATTTCTCTGTTGTACACCTTGCTTGTTCCGGTGTACAGTTGGTTATATACAGTGATACAACAGCAAGCTGAATTTAATACTTTTATTCATTATTACATGGGTTACTGTTGTCATAGAATGCCATCTCAGAGAGTGGCATATAGCTATACACTGGGGTTGCAGGTAGAGCCTTGTGACCTAGCTCTGTGGTAGCTGGTTTGACTGTTGATTGAAGGGTCTGAGTTTGAATCCAACCTGTGGTGTAGTAGATCACAGTGGTGAAGTGTGGTTAGCATGCTAGTCTCTCAAGCCAACGGCCCGGGTTACGATCCTAGTGGAGACACCAATACTTTTCAACTTGGTCTCATACTGTGTTGTGTCCCTTCATGTTCAATATTATTCCAATAAGTGACCAGCCTTCGGAGACTAACGATAATTTTAAAGTTTATTTTTTATCCATACCCAGGACAATCTGGTATTGAACTAGCTGTATGTTTATGTATCTGTGTGGATATAAATACGTGTGTTTTGGGGCGTATATGATACTACAGCATGCTTTAATGAGATTTAAATCAAGGCTATAATCGCCACAAGATACAGATCGTGTTAGGTGTTAGTATTTCTCCACTGAACAGTCAAAATCTATTACACTATCTATCAAATATCTACTTGAGCTAATATAACTAGTCCAGCTGACACCAGAGCCACCGATGCCCCAGTTGTTATGAATGATTGTAGATAGTTTGTGTTTGTGTAGTTAAATTGTCACCCTAGACGTGTTCCACGGCGTCTGCTCTACAATTTAAACAATGAGAAATTTCAATCAAAACGCCGCGTAAACCCCAAAGCAAAGCAAAGCCAAAAACACCAGTTTCCGAACTGTAACTTTATACCTTACTGCATACCCTTGAATTTTCTGTGCTGATATCAGGGCCCCTACAGGCGATTGTAAGCAACCTCCATTTACCTGCTGATTGGACTAATACTTTCTCTCAAAGTAAGATAGAGAACAAGCACAGAAAATTAAGGGGTCTGCAGCAAGGCATAAAACTGACAGTTGTCCGGCAAATAGATGAAATGGTAAGATTATTACCCACTCTAGGGTAAAGGCCATCTTCCCACGCAAAGCCTAAAACACCAGTTTCCGAACTGTCAGTTTCATGCCTTGCTGCATACCCTTGTTTATTTCTGTGCTTGCTCTCTTGCCTTTAGGGGCACTATAGCAGCACAGAAAAGTCAAGGGTCTGCAGCAAGGCCTGTACTGTAGGTTCATTTGAATAGTATATAAAAGCTGAACACATTATTCCATTTGCATATTCCATATTCATACCAAATTATATTACAAATAATAGATTCAGTAACAAACGTAAAATTATATGGAACGCGAAGGCGCATGCACTTCCTATAAAATGACAATGTGATTTTATCACCAATTTTCATATTTAAGTCTTAATCTTTATTTGTTCTTTAGATAAGATTAAAACTGTTCTACTAACTCACAAATTTGTTGGCATGTTTAGAATGACCGAGTTTTATTAAAGGATTTTGTGGGACTGTGAATTTTCTCAAATGTTATTTTCTTTGAAGTAAAAGTTCATAGTCCCATTTTCAAAGATTGATAACGTTCCTGGATAATTATTGTAAATATAATTTTAAGGTTAATATAAAACTTAAGAAATGAAATGACAAATGCATTATGATATTGAATGAATATATATTAAATTATGAATAGCTTTTTCTTAAGAAGCGGGGCTGAATTAACGACCTCTTCATAAGCAAACGCATGACTGAGAAAAAGAGTATAAATGGTATTCACTCAATATTCTTTTCAGAAACGCTGTTACATATTGGTGTAACCCGATTCCTGTGAAAAGTGAAGAGATTTCCTAGTTATTTTTAACAGAAGAGATTATTAAAGAGATAAGCACAACCTCTATACACACAATGAAAGGATGACGACCTGCGAAACCTAATGTTTAAAATATTTATCTTAGATGTATCAATTTCAATGACAACCTTTGCTAAAGTTGACCATTCTTTGTCATTGTACTTTTGATGTTTGGCAAAAAAAAAACTGGCGAGGAGATGGGGTGGGTTTTTTTACCACCAGAAACTAATTTTGTCATAACATCTTTATAAAAGAATAGGAATGATTACAATCTGATTCCGATTGTAGCACGTTTTAGGGGGAATGTAAGGTGATGTCAGGAAAATGAAATAAATGGTTCAAATTGAAAGGGAGTGTATTTAAACAGTTTGAAGCAGTAATTATCCAAATATATATTGCAAAGTTGAGCATTGCGATTCCTTTTCTTACACAAAATGAAATAAAGGTGCTCACACAAAAATGGCAGCCAATGGACTTTAAGTGAATCTTTATAATTTGTTCTTTGACTATGGACGAATGGTTTCTGTAATGGGATTTTTGACACTATCAAACTAATATATTAAGCATTAATTAACGTACAATTAATAGGAAAGATTGAAAATGTAAAATTTTCAAGAAACGTGCTACTGTCCATCTAAGCTAAAAAAAAATCACACTCAAGTGGCACTTAGAGGCACTTTATTTAAAATTATTCGAAGGCAGAATGGAATTTAAAATACCAATTACAAGAATCATTTCAACATTCATTTGACATAATAGTACACTATTGGTAAATCATTCGACAAAGTCGACCTATTTTTTACGTAGAAGTCCTAAATAATCGAAACAAAAGTCCAATTTAGTCATGACGATTTAAACAAGATGACAACAGCACATTCAGGGGATTATTACTTGAAGCTACACATAGGTTTTAGTTTCAGCCAATAGGATATGAGATGCACTGCATTTAAATTGGATAACATTCCAATCAGAAGACAATCACTCTTGTCATCATTTAATTTAAGATAGTTCTCAAACGTCCACGTCTTGACGTAATCACATCAGTATGATACTTGCTTGACTGTGGTCGTGTTCGCCTCCTGAGGATATGGTAGGAATGACTTAAATCTCATTGAAATCATATAATTAATTATATGAGTTTAATGAGATTGGGAATAACTTTTGGAGCTGTAGGTCATCAGCATATTTGTGATGGTAAACGTTGTGATCATCTATGATCCTTCACATACAAAGTGAAAAGTTGGGGTTCCATTACAGAGCCCTGTGGGACCCCACATCTGAGCATGACATCCTTTGGGGCAATCAATCAAAATGAACGGATTGAATGAGAGAACTTAGATATGATTGAAACCAATATAAGGCGTTCTCAACAATACCAAACTTGATCCTCGGAGTATTTAGCATTTTGCAAAAGTTAACCATCAAAAGCAGCAACATTCTCTCCCCACAGAGGCAGATCAAGTCATGAAATGTTGATGCAGCCTCTGATTTATTACGCCAACTTTGTGGTATAAAATGGGAGACGCCTGATTTGAGGCAATCAAACTTAGTTGTGCAATCAGCTAAAGAAATTCAAATGGATTGTAGTGCAAATTTTGTCCGCCAGGGGAAAATACCGGAACCCACGTATTTGGTCTTATTAGAACAGAGGTAGTTTCAACATTTTATCACTTGATCTTCCACTGTGGGGAGAGAATGAAGCAGCAAAAGCAGCGCTAAAATCAAGACGCACTGAGAGTGCCTCACGTCACCTTATATCCCCCCCCCCCCCCCAAAAAAAAAAAACCCCAAAGAAAACACACAACAATATCAAACAAAACGAAACAAAAAAAACCAAAAAAGGTGCTACTGTCCCTTTAACAATTGCTGATTTAAAGGCAGCAGGAACAGTTCCAATGTAGGCTTCCATTAATTACAAACCTGATCACTGGTAGAAGAATGTCCATGATTCAAAGAACAATTCCAGATGTTGGTTTAAATTTTAGCTCATCTGGTCCGTAAACTTCGTGGAATTTCGATTTCTTCTCCAGAACCATAAGACCTAGAAAGCTGAAACTTTGTGTACAGACTCCTTGGCTAGTGAGGATTATAAATGTTAGCTTTGGTGGCCCTGTGGCCCCTAATGAGGACCAAAAGGGCCACCCCTTAAATTAAAACCTATTTTCAACTTCTTCTCCAGAAGCATAAGACCTAGAAAGCTGAAACTTTTGTGTGCAGACTCCTTGACTAGTGAGGATTAATAGTTGTAGATTTTGTGACCATGTGGCCCCTGCTAAGGGGAAACCACGTTGGCCAAACCCTAAAGCAAAATCAATTGTAAAGCCTAATGAGCTACAGAGCCAATGACTCTATTTTTATGTTTTTTTTGTACATTTGAATCAGTTAATTCATAAAAATCTTTGAATCTACAGGATACTGTTGGATTACAATCTTCAACAGTATTCCCTTCTCAAGCATAAGTCTGCATCATTGGGGCCCGGATGTTGTGTCTGTGAAAAAAAATGAAATAAGAAAAGTATTCACAGCCAAAAGACAAAATTTGCTTTTATTTATCATCGTTATAATACTACACAATTCTATCATTTGAAATATACGCGTCAGGTTTCCCGGCCCGGATAATTCCTGAAAAGGCCATGTGCTAGTTTCATGTAAATAACATCTGTACACTTTACGATATTTCCCTTAAAGAGCCACTCCTGAGTTGTCAGGGGTCATACAGTGTATATGCCAAACTTTACCAATAGTGTAATCTGATCGAGAAGTATCGATTACTGAAGGAAAGTATCATTTTAAAGCTAATCAACGTCGTATTGTGACGACAGGAAATCCGGTCATAGACGCGCGTCAATCAGTCAAAAATATATATTTTGAAATTCACCTAAAGCAGCCAGAATTAAAGTTAGAGTTCAAGATTGTGATCGAAAACCTGACACTGACGCGCGTTAATCAGTCAAATGTATTCTTGGAGAGTTACCTGAAGCAGTTAGAATTATAGTTAGAGTTGATCATGTTTATAGGTTATATAATGTAGTTTTGACGTAAGTGTGACGTGGGAATTTGTTTTTGCAAATATATGTGAATGATTTTTATCATATAATTGGCATTTGGGATACAATGTGTGAGCTATTTGAATTTATATCATGAATTATGCTCTTATCAAAGCAAAGCGATACGTGGTGAAAATCTTGGAGTGACTTTTGAAGAACAAAATAACTTAAATATATAAAAAGTCCATTAAGTATAAAACTAAACTTATGAAAAGATATAATTAATTCCAAAATTATCATACAGAGTATGAAACAACTCTCTCATTATGTTGGTTTGTACGACATCTGTGCAAAATATTGAAATTCAATTGGTAAACATTTTGATCGTCAACTCGAACTTGTATAAGCAAAACCTCACAGCGAGTTCAACTTCAAGACAGTGCACCTCAGCCTAGGTAAACCTAGCCTCAATATTACCCGTTTCACTCCTATACTGAGACTCAGTTAGGAGTGAAACGGATAATATTGAGGCTAGGTTTACTTAGACTGAGTGCGCCTTTAATTCTCTTTCATCTCTAGTGTGAATATGTGTGCGATGTTGTCAACCTTCATTGGAACACATCTTCCTAGGCAGAGCCTAAAAGGCCAGTTTCCAAACTGTCATATTTATGCCTTGCTGCATAGCCTTTAGTTTTCTGTGCTTGCTCTCTAGTCTGTAGGGGCACTATAGCAGCACAGAAAAGTAGAGTCTCTGGGGCAAGGCATAAAATGACAGTTTGGAAACTGGCCTTTTAGGCTCTGCGTAGGAAGATGATTGGAACATGACGCCGCACCTTTTTCGGAAATTGTTTTTGTCTTACAATGAGGACAGTGCTCCTTTATTATTTTTTTCAGCCAGTGTGAGTAGGTGTTAGCTGCACGTTGACCAGTATTTTATCTTGATTCCGCACCTATTTCTGAAAAAATATGTTTTTTTCGTAAGATTACTGAAAGGACAATTTCTTTTAACATTAGATCCAAAAAAGAAGCTATCCAAAATACAAGAATGTTCAATTATACTTTTGAAGGAGTAATAAAAAATACAATAATTTGTACTGTAGATAGAGAAATAAAACAAACAATAATTTGTACCTAAGATAGAGCGATTCGTAATACAATTATTTGTACTTAAGACAGAGAGACCTAAAATACAACATTTTTTTACTTTAGATAGAGTGATACAAAATACAATAATTTGGTAAATGTAATCATCCTCCTGATAAAAACAATACATATTCAAATGTGCTTATTGAAGCCATGTGCCTCATATTGATTTCATTAAACGGGAAATTATTAAATACTATGATATTACCAAATGTTTCAAATTGTACTGAGCAAAATTAAATATAAGTTAAATTTTGGTCAACGTTACACTTATTGTTAAGCAAGAAAGAAGTTATCTGCGAAATTGAAACTGTATCGATCTTTTTGCTGATATTGTATGCCTGTAACTCAAAATATGGAAAATAAAATAAAAAGACAAAAATACAATGACTTTAACTTAAGATAGAGTGACCCAAAATATTATACAATTATGTACTGTTGATGCGGTCAAAACCTGTTTTACAGAACCGAAGAAAACAATATTGACTTCGTCCTCGGTCAATATTGTTTTCCACGTGTCTATAAAACGGGTATCATCAGTCCATAATTAGAGTAGATATTCATATAAAATGTTATTCTAATATATATAATATATTATTTTAATATCAGAGTTATAAATTTCTTCTGCCTATGAGTTTACAATAATTTAGTAGATAGAAGTAACCAAACTACAATAATATATACATTAGATAAAATGGTTCCAAATACAATAATTTGTATTTTAGATAGAGTTATCCAAAATACAATAATTTGCACTTTGGACAGGATGGTCGAAAATAAAATAATTTGTACTCTGGATTCAAAATAGAAAAATGTTTCATTTGTTTGCTAATGGTTCGAAAATACTGCATATATATCAATTATATATAGATGTTCGATTGTTTGTCAGTCTTCTTAAAAAGGGATTTCAATTTCAAACATCTTGGCTTTCATTCAGAAGTACAATACTTGAGAATATCATAAATGTAAAGCTAATACTCTCTAAATCTGAAATATCATTGAAAATAAATGCAACAAAAAAGTAATTGTGTTCAATATACAGAAATATTGATCATTTTCAGTTCATGTGACAGAGATGTTTACAAGCCGGTATTAATTACAAATTGCCTTTAAATTGAAGGAAACACAAACTTAAAAAAAAAAGAGCGATACTATTATATAATATAATCAAATGATGTGATTGTTCACGGTTGAAGTATTTTAAGTCGGTCGTCAAGGCTTTAAAAAAAAAGAAAAAAGTATCCTTCGACATTTTAATAGTGCTACTTCGGGGACAAACAGTTAACGTGTACTTTAACAGGCCCTGCTAAAACAGATAAGCAATATTCTACTTTTATTGAAGAAAACAAATCCGTTATCTATTCAACAGCTTCCCACGGCAAGGTGAAAACGTGTCTATCTGCAAGTGGAAATTTAAAAATCTTCTTGTTTCGGCATGAGGGTGTAAAGATGCCAATAGAGATAAACGTTTAAGCCCATGTCAGAATTACTTTTATTGTTAGATTCTAAAGAGCGGCACGCCGCTAATGGCCGAAATATTGCCCAAGCTCACTCACTCAAACCCACTCACTCACTCACTCACTCATCCACTCCACTCACCCACGTGTATATCACTACCATACCTTATATGTTTACACAATTATTTAATAAAGTATTCAATGTAGGGAACATTTATTTCAAACTAGATATAGCAAAGAGACATTTAAAGTCTACGTAGCAATTTGCCATTGGCTGACGTTTTGTGCAAAAAGTTTAAGGCCTCGAATGACAGAGTTTTGAGACAAAACATTTGTTCATGATCACCATTTTTATAGCTAATGTCACAGGAGTCTGATACGCCAGGAACTAGCAAAAGACGGAAATTCAAGGCGCCGGGAACAAGCCAAATACAGGAGTTTGAGACGACGCCAGAAGTAGCCACTTACATGAAACTGAGACGCCAGGAATTAGCCAATGACAGTAGTTTAAGGCGCAAGGAACTAGCCATTAACGTCAGTTTGAGACGACAGCAACTAGCCAATAACAGCAGTTTGAGACGAGAGCAACTAACCAATAACAGGGGTTTGAGACGACAGGAATTAGCCAATGACAGCAGCTTGAGACGGCAGTAACTAGCCAATAACAGAAGTTTGAGACGGCAGGAACTAGCCAATGACAGCAGTTTGAGACGACAGTAACTAGCCAATGACAGCAGTTTGAGACGACAGTAACTATAAGCCAATAAAAGCAGGTTGAGACGACAGCAACTAGCTGATGACAGAAGTTTGAGACGCCGGGAACTAGCCAATGACAGCAGTTTGAGACGACAGCAACTAGCTGATGACAGCAGTTTGAGACGACAGCAACTAGCCAATAACGGCAGTTTGAGACCACAGGAACTAGCCAATGACAGCATTTTGAGACGGCAGGAACTAGCCAATGACAAGGGTTTGAGACGCCAGAAACTAGCCAATAACAGCAGTTTGGGACGGAAGCATCTGGTCGATGGTAAAGGTTTGAGACGCATTTTGACAGTGGTCTGAGACTTCAGAAAATGCATGGCCATTGTCATAGTCTAGGGACGGCAGCAAATATCCTAAGAGCGAGGAATGATACACCAACAACTATCAAATAATATAGGTTTAGACTTATAAATAGCGACTGACAGGTTTAAGACTTTAATAATAAGAGCCCATGGAAGGGATTTGAGACTTAAGTAAACGACCAATGACAGAGGTTTAAGACGTCAGTAGAAAGTCATTAACAGTTGTCTGAGACGTAAGCAAAATACCAATGCAGAGGTAATGCCAGAGGGTAAGGCGTTATTTAAGATAGAGGCAATGGCTCTGGAGCTTATCAGGCTTCATACCAATTTTGCTTTAGGGTGTGGCAATTGTGGTCCCGCCAACAGGGTCAAAACATGTAAAATCAGAATCTTCATTAATAAGGAGTCTGTATAAAAGCTTTCAGCACTCGGAGAAGACAGAACTAGCTTTTAAGGGCAAAACCTCTATGGCCCTTATCAGGGGCCACTAGGTCACCTAAACTTTAAATTATAATCCCCACATGGCCACTAAAGCTATAAATTATAATCCTCACTAGGCTGTACACAAATTTTCAGCTTTCTAGACCTTTTGCTTCTGGAGAAAAAGATGAAAATAGGTTTTAAGGCCGTGGTCCCTTTGGCCCTTATTAGGGGTCACAGGGCCACAAAAGCTATGAATTATAACCGTCACCAGTCAAGGAGTCTGTACACAAAATTTAAGATTCCTAGGCCTTATGCCTCTGGAGAAGCAAATGAAAATAGGTTTTAAGGGCGTGGCCCTTATTTGGGGGCAAAGGGCCCATAGCTATAAATCATAAGCCTTACTAACCAAGCAAGGAGTCTGTAAATGCATATGGTTTATGGACGGACGGACGCCGGACAACATGCCATGCCATAAACCCATCGGGCCTTACAGGCTAGATGACCTAAAAAGTCAGTGACAGAGGGTTTAGGCGTTAGTAGATAGGCTATGACAGGGTGTGTAGACGTTAGAAAATAGGCAATGGCAGAGGGTTTGAACGTTGCCAAATAGGCAATGACAAAGTGTTTGAACGTTACCAAATAGGCAATGACAGAGGATTTGAACGTTACCAAATAGGCAATGACAGAGGGTTTGGACGTTACCAAAAAGGCAATGACAGAGGAATTGGACATTAGCAAATGGCAATGACAGAGGGTTAGTCGTTAGTAAATAGGCAATGACAGAGGGTTTTGACGTTAGCAAATCGGCAATGACAGAGGAACGTTAGCAAAAAGTGGACGTTAGCAAAAAGATAGAGGGTTAGGTGTTAGTAAAAAGGAAATGACAGAGGGTAAGTCGTTAGCAAATAGGCAATGGCAGAGGGTTAGTCGTTAGTAAATAGGCAATGACAGAGGATTTGGACGTTAGCAAATCGGCAATGACAGAAGAATTGAACGTTAGCAAAAAGATAGAGGGTTAGGTGTTAGTAAATAGGCAATGACAGAGGGTTAGTCGTTAACAAATCGACAATGACAAAGGGTGAGACGTAAGTAAATAGGCAATGACAGAGGGTTTAGACATTAGCAAAAGGCCAATGACATATGTCTGAAAGATAAGCAGCTTGTGATAGAGGAACAAGACACAAACAGTTATTTTTTTGTGGTTATGTGTTTGGCTCGTTTGAAAATCAAATTATTGATTTGTGTAAACACAAAAGAGAAGATGATAAATATTCACCTATCATTAATTTGCAGGAATTCTGCTGATAAACAATGTACGGAGTATATTGTATTGTACATTTGCTTAGAGAATGCATGTGTTTCTACACGACGAGAAGTAGTTTTTCATTTTTAATTTGAATTTTCCTGCTCCAATTTGATTTTTTGTGTTTCCTTTTCACAAAATCGTAAAAATTGTTTTCCTGAATCAAATTTTTTTCACAGGCTTTAACATAAATAATAAAATTTGTAAGAAAAAAACTATGACAACGTAAAATTCAATTCGTGTTGTTAAATCAAAATATTCCCACACAGTGTAAGTTATAATCATGATAACCTTTTTGATATATCATGTCCACATACCAAACTTTCACTTATGCTAGTCTCACATTTCAAAACAAGTTTCTTATCTGTGAATACATCTGTTTTACTCCGCCGCAATTCTGGTTGCCTATTTGTCTATCTATCTATCTATCTTACTATATATAGTATCTGTTACCCAAGTACACATATGATGTTTATAGAAGAGGGATCAAAAATGACGCTTTTAACAATAGTGATACTTTTGTGTAAGTGTTTCTTTACAACTCTTTCCTTCTACAACAACGCGTGAAGATGCATTTGTTCGCAAATTTATAAAAATTAATCTTTATCGTTATCTTTAAAAAAATAGCGATACTTTAATGTGTTTCTTTAAAACTGTGTTAAATTTGAAAAATGAGTGGGCCTACTTTCAACAAACTCGTTTTTTTTTTACAAATTCATGAAAGTAGACTTTATTATTTTATCAACCAAATGAAGAGATGATTTAATGTGTTTCTTTAAAACTGTGTTAAATTTGAAAAATGAGTGGGCCTACTTACATCAAATTTAAACTTAAAATCAAATTTAAAAGTAGTCTTTGTCATTATATTTATCAAAATAGCGATACTTTTATGTGTTTCTTTAGAAAATGTGTGGGCCCTTTTTTTCAACAAATTTGCATTTGTTTGCATATTTATAAAAGTAGTCTTTATCATTATATCAACCAAAAGATGAGATACTTTTATGCGGTACTTAAAAACTCTTAGAGAAAAATGCTTAGATCTACTTACATGAAACTTGCATTTTTTTAAAGATTATTAAACTAGACTTCACCATTATATCATAACCAAAAATGTAAATGTTTCTTTACAAACCCTGTTCAATTTTGATAATGCCGAGGCCTACTTTTATCAAACTTGCATTAGTTGATTTTTAAAAAAAGGAACACTATCATTATCTTAAACCATAATAGCGATACTTTTATGTGTTTCTCTACTAATCTGTTTAATTAATTTATAACAACGTTTGGGCTTGCACTTGTTTACAACTTTTAGAAAAAGTAGACTTTTAAAAAATAAATGCAAAAATAACGATAATTTACAAACCGTTCTAATTTCATAAAACGTTCATTAAAGGGGCAGTAGCACGTTTTTTGATAATTATATATTTTAAAATTCCCACTGATAAATTTAAGTTAATGCTAAATGTATTATTTTGACAGTGTCAGAAATCTCATTACATAAGCCAATCAACCACAGTCAGAGGACAAAGTATGAGGATTCACATAAAAGCCATTGGCGGCCATTTTTTTTGAACACCTTTAATTCATTTTGTGTAAGAAAAAGGAATCGCATGGCTAAACTTTACGTTATATATTTGAATTGTTACTGCTCCATTTAGTTTAAATACATTGTATTTCAATTGGAACCATTAATTTTCATTTTCATGACTTCACCTTATATTCCAACTAAAAACGTGCTACTGCCCCTTTAAAATGGAACTGAAAAAGTATAAAAATAGACTTTTGATAATACATTAAACAAGAATTGTGTGACATTATGTTTAAGTGCATAAATACAACTAACATCCATTAAAATGTTCATTAATACGTAGAGGTTATCATGCAAGTATGTTTTTGGATGGTAAATATCCTGCATTAGGAAGAAACATTGAATTCTGCGAGCGTTAGCGAGCTAAATAGATAGTGTTTATTCCTAATGCATGATATATCCCAAAACACACGAGCATACATGACAACTTCATTATCATACAATCTCATTTAAGAATTTTTAATCTGAAAAATGCTTTATAATTCTGTTTTATATGAAAGTTGCATTTGTTGACAAATTCATAAAAGGTAGACATTTACCATTATATTTGAGTCCATGTTTATTAGACCATATGAACGGATGGTAAATGATCTATTGATAAACGTATCTTTTTGCAATATTTAGTCTTCGTGTTTTCCCTAAAAAGTATTCAGATTCAGATATTTCGGCCATTAGGTCTATACAGTACAAGAACAGTGGCAGATAACATTTCATAACACGTGGTAACAACACTTCGATAATAGAAAACATGTTTTAAATACTGCTACTTTATTTGAAGCATACTTACCAACATTTAGAAAAGGTTTAAAACATGTTGCATGTATTTTTTCAATGCAATGGAAATATTTAGAGCCCAAAACTTCCGACCTATAGAAAATAATTGGCATGCTCTTACAGTAAAAAACATGCTGTTTTTAATGAAATGGAAGATTCCATTTTGAAAAATGTTGAACTTGTGCCGTCAGGCTTGAGTAGATAAACTTTTACAAGCAGTTGACCAATTTAGCCGAAATGAAAATATTAAACCTAAATATATATAATACGATACACATTTAACTTTTATATCACCATAATACCATACACCATTTCTATTTAAATTGTTTTCTCGATATTAACACTCAAACTCAACTCAAGTTAAATAAAACTGATGTAAAACAATAAGTAGACCAATAATTGTATACGAAAACATGTTCACATCGTCATCAAATAGTATATAGTCATCAATATCTTGAGATAGAAAATACCGTGTTTACATGATTCACAGATTTCTGTTGTAAGCTCATTTACGAAAAATATATTAAAAAGAATCGGGCTTAAAATACAGCCTTGACACACACCATAACTTATTTGGAACATATCAGTTTTTAAATTATTAACTTTCACACAGGATTTGACAGATGAGTACACATTATGAATGAATGAAATTTTACCATATAAACCTGCTTGAAGCAGCATATAATAATAGCTCTGCTCAATCAACATAGTCAAAAGCCTTTAAAAGAATTTTAAAAATTAAAGACACTTATTTATCGGCTTACATCCGCCTTTTTTTTATTTGTTAGCAATACGAGAAAATCAATCTGTTATAGTAAATAACGAACCACCCGTAAAGGTAGAAGAAAGTATCAAGTGACAAGCAAAAACTGTCTTCGGCCATTTATGTGTGAACAACTATTAATTATTTGTCATAGGGAAATATGTTCACTTAGCCTGACCGAACCTTCATTTAGGGAGAATACTTGTTGGTAATACTAACATAAAGTACCCGAAACAATCTAAGGAACGTGTGTATCTTGTCCCTGAGATACTTTCAGCGTATGGCTAAGGTAATGTATTTCATAAAATATAAAGTATCATGCTCATTTCCATGAGTTTCGATGTCAGAAACAAAGCGGATGTCAAATGTGAAAGTCACATGACGTCATAGGGTTCAGGTTCCAAAACGATGCAGTCTTTAGTGACTTTAAAAAAAACCATAACGTTCTTTATGGTCCCGCAGGTGTTCAATGTGGAATGTATGGTGTTCCGGTGAAAACTATCCCGCAATCCTCCAGCCCTGATGCCGACGACTCCAATATAGTAGGATCTCTCTTGAACATCGTGAAGAGCATTCCTGCTTTACGAGACGCCCTGGAGAAATCAGGACTTACAATTCAGGAAATAGATTTTCTCTTTGGTAAACGGAATGTCTTTGGCCACCTTATCCAAGATACATATAAACTCAGTCCCCTCGCAGGTAGAATTATGGATAAAACCGCTAGATCGAATGTACTTTTACGAGTTATCCTGGCAGTATCGAAAGGTAAAACGCCAAGTATCTTCGACCTGTTCCAGCTAACATCAGTCACCCCTCAGAACATGTTCAACGCTATTGACAATGCAGCGCAGAAGGATCCGCTTATCCAAAAGATTGAGACAGAGATCAATGTCACCCACCCTAACATTTCCCACATCTTCAGTGAACTCACCGGGAGGACCTACTCTGATGTCGATGTTCTTGACAACGGGAAGTATTCAGTTGGTTCCAGTGCCAACAGGAAGAACAGACATCTTGTGGAACTCTTCAGGTTTGGAGCACTAAACTGGAGGAACCTTGAGAGACTTTTACGAACCTTTTCCAATCTTCCCCCGAACTACAAGAAGATGCTACAAACGTTCTGCAGTCTCGATTTCTCGCCGCTTCAGTTCGCCATGGACACTGCCCCTGTGGTCAACGGGAAGAAGTATGAAGTGACCAACAACAATAACAAAAACAAGTACAGTTTCAATGTTCCTACAGAGAACAAGAACATGGATCCTGAAGCTGATGGTGACATCATCAACTTCCTGCATGAGCTCAGGGTAGTTTACCCCAAGGTGCTTGACACAATCGATGGCGCAGGCGGCATGGAGGAAGGTATGTCTAATGTTATGATAGAAGAAATATGCATGGTTTTACAGAACTCAACTTTCTTGAGTATTTGACGCAGAAAATGTCAGGAGGACCCCCAAAAATAATCATGTGGGTCCTCTGTGACTCAGGATCATTCTGATGCAAATATCTAATCATTTTAATGAAAACGACATTTCAATATGATTTGCTTTTTAAGAAGGTATTAAAACATCAACAAATATCTAGTCTCAGTAAACCTAGCCTCAATATTATCCGTTTCACTCCTATACTGAGTCTAGAAAGGTCTAGTAGAGGGTCGTGTCAGTCGACCTTTCTGCGACCTTTGACCCTCCAATTTTATACGTGCGAAGGCAGTCTATCGTGGCTTGGTTAGCTGAGTTCTTATTGGTCAAATCAATACGTGGGCTGCCGCGACCTTCTACTAGGCCTTTCTAGAATCAGTATATGAGTGAAAACACATCAATTCATCAGCCTGATGTTTTAAACTAAAGTCTGATTTCAAGAGAAGATGTCAATTCTGTTTCCACTGATAATTTCCGAGTAACTCTCCATTCCTTGAAATTAATTGAAGCTAAGGTCATTTATATAATTATATAGAGGGTAATGTATCTGTAAGATATAATGATGTTATGTAAGATATCTACGTCTTTGGCTTTTAAAGTAACTTTACAGTCCTCAAAATTAATTTGAGCCGAGGATTTGAGTGTTTTGGGGATTTTCTTCGATTTAAATTACACTCTTAATGCTTATTTAACAACAAATATTAAAAACATGTTAAAAATTAAATAACAAGTGAACTGATGTAAAATGCAGCGCTCCATTTCTGAAAAATAATAGAGCGAGAGAACAATAGTGTTGAAATTTCTTATGTTGTTTAAATGTTTCTGTTTCAATTTCCACAGCCAGGGATGCTGTGTTCCATCTGATTGAAGAAATGGAAGAAATAATGGATCGCTTGCTTGACGACAGTGACACCGCCCAAACGACCAAACCAAAATATGGCATAAGCAAAACTTGATATCGTAATCCACTCAAATTGAATGTCAAACATGTCTTAAAGTAATTTATTATCCCCCGGTTTTGGCTCCGTCCGTGCGTCCGTCCGTCCGGCAGAGTTAAAGGGGACAGCTTTTCTCAGAAACTATTTAAGATAGGCAAACCAAATTAGCTGTGTGTCATCAGGGTATCAATACATTGATGGAGTTCGAGTATCAGAACCGCAAAATTATTTTTTAAGGAGTTATTGCCCTTGTTTCGAGATTTTTGGACTTTGTTTGAGGGAGTCGTCAAAGGGGACATTTTTTCTCAGAAACTATTTAAGATAGGTTAACAAAACTTGCTGTGTGTCTTCGTTGTATCAATACCTTGATGGAGTTTGAAAATCAGAACCGCAAAATTACTTTTCACGGAGTTATTGCCTGTGTTTCGTGTTTTGGAATCTGTTGGAAGATGTCCTCAAAGTGGACAACTTTTCTAAAAAACTATTTAAGATAGAATAACAACATTTGCACTGTGTCTTTAGGGTATCAATACCTTGATGGAGTTCAAATATGAGGTAAAAGCAGTTCCTTTTACAGAGTTACAGCCCATTTAGGAAAATATTGGGAGCTTTGATTAAAACTTATTTGGCGGGGGATGTTGATGACCATGTCTTCTTGTTGTTTCGTATTTTCATAACGGCTATCATTGTACTTTTAAACACCAATTTGTATTGTCTTGTCATGGGAAAGATTAATTTTTGGGATGTCTTGCATCGTATTCTATTAAATTTAAATTTCAGAGCTATCTCTGTTTTATTTCGATTTTCTGTTGTACAATAGGTTATCCAACAAAATGACCCATATGTTATGTTAGTTATAAATAAAAAGAAAATTATCCAACAAAATGACCCATATGTATGTTAGTTATAAATAAAAAGAAAATTAAGCACAAAATGACCCATATGTTATGTTAGTTATAAATAAAAAGGAAAGTTCCAAAATTAAGCACAGCTAGTGGGACAAGTCCATCTTTTGTACTTGAGGTAAGGAACAGAGGGTTAATGATACTGTGGACCACAAACTTTGTTTTTAGGCTGTAAATCTTTTGTATAAGTTTTGGGAAGATTTTGTTGTGTTGTGTGGTCTTTTCTGCGTGAAAGATAAACTTTTTGAATAAGTTTACCGTATTTCCTTAATTACACGCCTGCCTCGAATAGACGCCCTTGCATAAGACTTTCTGAAAATAATAAACGCCTGCCTAATTAAACGCCGCGTAAACAAAGTTTAATATGTAAAAACGCTTCTTTTTTTGTTAAATTATCTGATTTTTTTTTACAAAATAGTCTAAACGGTTTCGCTTTTTACGAAATAGACGCCTGCCTTGAATAGAAGCCTGCCTCAAATAGACGCCTATGATGTAGACCTTTTGAAAATAATAGACGCCCGGCGTGTAATTAAGGAAATACGGTAGGTTGTTATACAGGGATTAACAGCGATTACCACGTCATCATGTATCTCAATTATTTGCTTTGATCGTTCAAATGACAAGTGACAGGTTGACTTTTTAAAAGTTAAAATAAATGCTTTAATTTTTTAACATATGTTTTTCAAAGGGACTTTAAATGGACTTATTTTTTATATTTAAAAAATCGTTATATTAAGTTTATGTAATTAATATTTACTTTAAAGATGAAAAATTATGTAATCATAATAGAATCAACATATGAGAGAGAAATTTAGATACTCTACAATAATTTCAAATACTGCAAATGATATAAGATAATATGTTAAAAGTAAATCAATATGTCAAAATTGTCAAATATTAGGCTCGTCTTTTATCTCAAACTGAAAATATATATTAACCAAGGTTTATGATTACCAGTTTCGTCTTGCTGAAAAGGGTATAGATTGTTGGGCTTTGAAAGTGAAAACTCTTTTGTTTAGTTATGGTTTTGGTAATGTGTGGGTAATCAACGTATTGGAAATATATCGTGTTTCGATTATTGCATTATTCAAGCAAAGGTGTTTTGATATAGATAACCAGATGTTGTCTTCTAATATAAGCCTTGTCTCAAAATTAGATTTGTATCGTAGGATTAAAACAAGTGTATATTTTGAAACTTATATCAATAGTGTTAGCGTAAGAAAGTTCCGCATATTACTCAGTAGATTTCGCTGTTCAAATCATAATTTGATGATATAATATGGTAGATATTTAGGCCTTAAAAGGGAGGATCGCCTTTGCTCGCTTTGTATTGTACCTCATATCGAAAATGAGTATCACTTCTGTTTAGAATGCCCTTTCTACCAGAAATTGAGATGTGATATTCTTCCTAAATATTACCATCAATATCCATCAGAATTAAAACTAGCCCAATTATTTGCATCACAAAATACTTTTGTTATAAATTCCCTCGCAAAATACATATTTTTGGCATTCAAACAAAGAAATAGATTTCTAAACTGTGTAACCACTACCAATTTATAGTGATGTATATACTATATATCATGGTGCTTATGTATGTTTACAATATGTGTACAATCTGATGTATAATGGGTCTGTGGTCCTTTTACTGAAATAAACTCTCTCTCTCTATAAGAAACACAGCAAACTGCTGTAAAGGTTGATTGATAATAAAACACAACATTTTATTTAGAAATTCTTAAAGGACAAAAAGGAAATTCATCACAATCATGAAACCCTTTCTTATGGGTTAGAACAACTATAAACCTTTACACAATTCAGGAGGAAAGTAAACTGTAAATAGAATTTATTATACAGAAGAAGCAAGTCCGGGAGCAATCTAGTTAAAACTAGCTGTAGTGTAAACGTCCTTTAAAGGGGCAGTAGCACGTTTTTTGATAATTTTATATTTCCATTTTTTCACTGATAATTGTAAGTTAGTGCTAAATGTATTATTTTGATAGTGTCAAAAATCTAATTACACAAGCCAATCATCCATAGTCAGAGAACAAAATGTGTAGATTTACATAAAATCCATTGGCGGCCATTTTGTGTGAACACCTTTAATTCATTTTGTGTAAGAAAAAGGAATCGCATGGCTAAACTTAACATTATACATTTGAATTATTACTGCTCCATTTAGTTTTGATGCATTGTTTTTCAGTTGGAACCATTTATTTTTATTTTCCTGACATCACCTTATATCCCCCTCGAAACTTGCTACTGCCCCTTTAAGTCCTACACTTATGGGGCGGGTACACATTACGGATAGTTTTAACTAGATTGCTCCGGAAGAGATGACCAAAACGTTATTGCTTGGTGCCCAAAGGCACCAAGCAGTTATGATTTGATTTTTCTAAAACTTTTCTGAATTCTCTCTATATTACTCTTGATATTTTCAAAGGGAAGCCGTGCCAATCACATGTGTTGTATGCAAATCAAATGACCAATGAACAGAGCTGTAGCAAAAATTGCATTACGTCACCATGTAGGTAATACAAAATACTTGGCACATTAAACCGTGGAATATGATTTCGCTTTAAATGTCATATTAAAAGAGAAATAATATTTTCTATTCAAGACGCTGATAAATGGTAACAGACTCAATCAAAAACATCTTCACTTGAAGAAGAGTCTGCATTTGTTCCAGATAAGAGCATTATTTCGCATACAATAATCGCAGAATCCACTTTTTTATAACCCACGCGATTTAATTTCACGTTTGGCTCGCCTGGCGATTTAAAAGTAATGTTTGTGTAAGTACGATGGTGACATCGAAATGTGACTAATGTTTACTAATAGGTTGATCATTTACGACAATACATAACGATGTCACTAAATGTTTATGTTGAAAACATGTATTTATAATCAGAGCAACTGAAAATGACTCGTGCTATATTTAGAATATGACATATATCGTTGGTTCCATACGTTTACTATAAGGCCGGCTTAGCTCAGCGGATAAAGGAACTGGGTTAAAATCCCGTCAGATCATCAGAAAGTATGTTGTTTATTATCTGTAATACTACTGTTAATAATTAACCACGACTAGGAGATATCGTTTTGGCAGTATGTTTGCACAATTTCCTGTCATTGTCAACGCTACATGGCAACACAGTGCTTTTACGTCATCATGTAACTACATCACAATGCCATAACATCATAAACATAGTGGCGTTACTATGCAATGACATCACTGTCTTGAAAATCTACTATTGTTGTGTTCAGAGATTTAAATTGTTTCTCTGAGAAGTCAAAAAGAGTGAATTTGGATGATAAATAGAATATCACCTTCATGTCTTTTGATATGAAATATACCAACAATCGTTGATAAATGTAAAAATATTCATAACTTTCATTAACTCGTGTTGATATAAATTAATTTTGTGAAATTAACTTTGATTAATACTCGTGTTAATATTAATGCTGTTATCCAGTGTTGTATATTTCACTAATCACCCAAATTGGTCGACAAATCACAATCCCCTTCATCTGCCTATGTGGCACCAAGCATGCCTTTTTAAAGGCTTTTCGTGTTCATCTCCACTCCATCAGGATCTAAGCTTCAGCAAGTGACATAATTCATGATATAAATTCGAACTACTCACATATTCATTCAAAAAATGGTAATTATATGATAAAAACTTGTTTTCAATAAAAACGTGAAACGTTCACGGAGGCCAAATTCACAGATCCAATTTAAATGGATTCTAATTGTTCGGTTTTCTATCATTATCACGACTTTCCTTATGTTGCTTTACAACGTCGATCGGCCCTAAAATGTTACTTCTCTACAACAGTCGATAATTCTTAATCAAATGACACCATAGAGTTTGACATATGTGACTCGGTCAAACCAACTCACGGAGTGTGTTTATAAAAAAAAAAGGGGTCCGCCCTTTTTGTTCTTTTACATTCAATGAAATGATTAAAACATGCTGTATTTTAATATTTGAGTAATGCATTGATATGATATTCGAAAAGGAGTTTTACTTTCACGTGCGAATGAATTACTTCAATTCTCACTTATCTTTGTGAATACATGTGCGCTATTCAATGCAACGTTGTAGTAAACAGGTTTTCATCATGCAATAAAAGTTTGACCCTATATACCATACAACTCGATTGCGTTTAGTTATGCAATAATAACAAACGTGTATAGAAAGGTATGTCAACTTGAACTTTGCTTCCCAAAGAAAAATTCAATAGAACCGACCCTTTAACATTCAACATTCATGCACCATGCAGGCAATTACGACAAGTACTTCACTCAAACCCAAACTTCTTTTATAGTCTCTCCTAAAGGCTGACTCTAGTACATTTAGCCCTTCGTCTGAGAACTCTTATTGGTTTGCTGGGTTGATATTTAAAATTCTGATTCTAAAAGCCGTAGGATTTTTTGTCATAGCTTATGTGATTAAATGTTTGGAAAGTTTTTGAAGTTTCTGAAGCACTGAAAGGAACACAAAAATATAATTTATGAAGAATCCCGGCCTTGCCGATGGTAATAGGAAAACTAAATATCCTAAATCATTTGAGAATTGTGTTTTTTTAAATTTAAAAAGTGGTTGAATGACGTCTATGTATATAAGGAGCAAAATGTCACTTGGTGGCTATTGTCATATGAAATTATCGCATTAATGACCGTTTAATATGACTAAGGCAATGACTTGGCTAACTATTGACCTATTGTATCTTCTGGGTACACAAACGAACACATAGATTTGGAAATTGAGCAATGTACGGATTTAGAAATTGGAAAGCAATGTACGGACTCCAGAGAATACGAAACATCAGGTATATGCTTACAAAAGAAGCTTGTGAGACTCTGGTCTTAGTAACTGTCGTCTGCCACTTGGACTACGCCAATGCTTTATATGCAGGTCTACCAGACAAACAATTAAGAAAACTTCAAAGGGTGCAGAATTTTGCAGCTAAACTGGTACTCAAGACCGACAAAAACTCCAGTTCAACAGAGGCACTGAAAATTCTGCACTAGTTACCAATCAGACTCCGGATACAACATAAAGTCCTGACACTGATATGGAAGTGTCTCCATGGTTCTTCACCATTGTATTTACAGTCGCTCTTAACAACGGAAGAACCCAGAAGGGCAAACATCTTCAAGCCAGTTCATGAGACTCAAAGTGCCTTTGGTGCGTCGAAAAACATTCGCCAACCGTGCCTACAATGTCAATGGAGCTGTGTGGTGGAATGAGCTGCCTAATGACATTAAGCAATCTGGAAGTGTACTACAGTTCAAACATGCTCTCAAGACTCACCTCTTCACCAATTTTTTATCCTGAAGTGTGATATGTGAAGCGCTAGGCTATTGAAGATTCTTATCAAAATTAGCGCTATATTAAGTGAATAGTTTATAGTTTATAGTTTTACATAAGCCCTTATATAAGTTGATTATCGATTTATATTGAAGCAACTGTGAAAATGGCTACTTGTTTAACGAACATACTGCCAAGAAGGCTTGTTTGGTAGAGGGGTTGCTGAGAAAATACACATTATTAAAAACGTTCGATTTACGAAAACGTTAAACATTTGTCCATTAAAAAGTTGAAAATGATATCTCCGTGTTTATTACTGCTCCATAATTCAAAGTTTTCTCGAATCAAAATTATCGAAATCAGGAAATGATGTGACTTTAGGGTCAAGATATTTGACCATTCACGAACGAATCTCTTTGATTGTGATTCACTCAAGAAATAACATTTTGAGAATACGGCCCTAAAATGTTACTTCTCTACAACAGTCGATAATTCTCAATTAAATGACACCATAGAGTTTGACATATGTGACTCGGTCAAACCAACTCACGGAGTGTGTTTATAAAAAAAAGGTCCGCCATTTTTGTTCTTTTACATTCAATGAAATGATTAAAAATGCTGTATTTTAATATTTGAGTAATGCATTGATATGATATCCGAAAAAGAGTTTTACTTTCAAGTGCGAATGAATTACTTCAATTCTCACTTATCTTTGTGAATACATGTGCGCTATTCAATGCAACGTTGTAGTAAACAGGTTTTCATCATGCAATAAAAGTTTGACCCTAAATACCATACAACTCGATTGCGTTTAGTTATGCAATAATAACAAACATGTATAGAAAGGTATGTCAACTTGAACTTCGCTTCCGCAAAGAAAACTTCAATAGAACCGACCCTTTAACATTCAACATTCAAGCAGAGAGATCTATGAATTCATGCACCAGGACAAAGCAAGTACCTCACTCTAAACCCAAGCTTCTTTGATAATCTCTTCTGATTGCTGACACTATATATAGTGTCTAGCACGTTGTGCCTTTAGACTGCACTTTTATTGGTTAGACGAGTTGTCTAATTGAAATTCTGAGTTTAAACGCCGTAGTAATTTTATGTTATTACTTAAGTTGATTAAATGTTTGTAAAGTTTTGGAAGTTTCTGAAGCACTGAAAGGAACACAAAATATAATTTATGAAGAATCCCTTGCCGATGGTAATAGTAAAACTAAATATCCTAAATCATTTGAGAATTGTGTTTTTTAAATTTAAAAAAGTGGTTGAATGACATCTATGTATATAAGGAGCAAAATGTCCCTTGGTGGCTATTGTCATATGAAATTATCGCATTTATGACCGTTATGACTAAGGCAATGACTTGGCTAACTATTGACCTATTGTATCTTCTGGGTACACAAACGAACACATAGATATGGAAATTGAGCAATGTACGGATTTAGAAATTGGAAAGCAATGTACGGACTCCAGAGAATACGAAACATCAGGTATATGCTTACAAAAGAAGCTTGTGAGACTCTGGTCTTAGTAACTGTCGTCTGCCATTTGGACTACGCCAATGCTTTATATGCAGGTCTACCAGACAAACAATTAAGAAAACTTCAAAGGGTGCAGAATTTTGCAGCTAAACTGGTACTCAAGACCGACAAAAACTCCAGTTCAACAGAGGCACTGAAAATTCTGCACTGGTTACCAATCAGACTCCGGATACAACATAAAGTCCTGACACTGATATGGAAGTGTCTCCATGGTTCTTCACCATTGTATTTACAGTCGCTCTTAACAACGGAAGAACCCAGAAGGGCAAACATCTTCAAGCCAGTTCATGAGACTCAAAGTGCCTTTGGTGCGTCGAAAAACATTCGCCAACCGTGCCTTCAATGTCATTGGAGCTGTGTGGTGGAATGAGCTGCCTAATGACATTAAGCAATCTGGAAGTGTACTACAGTTCAAACATGCTCTCAAGACTCACCTCTTCACCAATTTTTTATCCTGAAGTGTGATATGTGAAGCGCTATTGAAGATTCTTATCAAAATTAGCGCTATATTAAGTGAATAGTTTATAGTTTATAGTTTTACATAAGCCCTTATATAAGTTGATTATCGATTTATGTTGAAGCAACTGTGAAAATGGCTACTTGTTTAACGAACATACTGCCAAGAAGGCTTGTTTGGTAGAGTGGTTGCTGAGAAAATACACATTATTAAAAACGTTCGATTTACGAAAATTTTAAACATTTGTCCATTAAAAAGTTGAAAATGATATCTCCGTGTTTATGACTGATCCATAATTTAAAGTTTTCTCGAATCAAAATTATCGAAATCAGGAAATGATGTGACTTTAGGGTCAAGATATTTGACCATTCACGAACGAATCGTCTTTGATTGTGATTCACTCAAGAAAAAACATTTTGAGAAAATGACACATGTTAAATATATTTTAAGTACTTATTATAATAAAACCAATTTTATTTAAACGAAATTCATGAATCAATAACTATTTAATTAATCTATAAATGCGGTTTCTTAGGGTTACACTTATATGTTTGACTTGGTTTTTATGCTTATGTCATATACTTCTTTACTCTACCATCGTGATGCAATCACTTGAAAAATTCAGCCAACAAACACTTACACCGACCAATATCATTCAAATCATCTATCTTGTAACTATGTCATGGTAATCACAACAGATTTGAAATATAATATAATATTTTGTCTATTATGTGTCCGATTATCAAAATTTACCTTTTATTTACAAGATTTATGTAGGCCTATAAGATTTGTAAGTGGGACTGAGTTCCTAAATATTTGTATTGAAATTAATTTTCATTTATATCATTTTCATTAATAAAGGTGGAAACTGCAGCGCTTATGTATATGGGTCATTCCACAATTAGAGGCCCAAACAACTTTCAGCAAAGTTAAAAAATACACAATAATGTTTTACATTATTTTGGTGGTGTATCTATTTATGAGTGTTTGAACTATTTAGAACAATAAGTGATCGTAAACTTGACACACATTTATGGTCTGTATTTTCAGGAAAAAATTCATGTTTTTTCCCCGTTGTTTTTTATGTCATTACCGTCACACACTCATTTTGTCCAAAAACAAGAAAAAAACTTCAGTGAAATACAATTATTTTTTTTCCAGTTATATGTCTCCAACTTCAAATGTATTTCAACAAAATAATAAATCACAAACTTCTTATTTAACATGTCAAATTTCATTATATTCTCTGCTGACATTGCCCAATGTCAAAATGTAATATTCACTACTATTGAAATAAACAACACCGTGATTATAAGAGTATGTGTTTGACAGGTAATTGTGCTAACTAATAAATCTGAAACCCTTCTTTCTGTAACCTTAAGATACATTTAACAGTATTTATCAATATATTATATTTTAACAATATATTGGTATGTTACGGTAATGACAGGCCGTTACGGTAATGACAATTTGTTATGGCAATCCTATTAATCCAGTCAAGAATTACACTTTCATGATGTTTTTAACAAACTATGAACCCTTGACAGCAATATCAATACAATAATTCAAAATGTATAAACTGAAACCCTGCAACACTTTAACAAACAAATACAATGTGCAAAAACTGCAAATATCAACTGAACACTGAACAAAAAAACAATGATTTAGAGCCATAGAAACTTATGCAGGGTTTATTCCTTTGATATGTTACTGCGACTTTTAAAGAAAGAATAAGACAAGATATTGGTGATCGACCAATTTACATTTAATGAAATATGAAACTATCCATTGGATGTGAATTTTATAACTTCCCTACAATAAAATGTCACTACCGTCACACTGTGTCATTACCGTCACACTCTTTGTGACAGTAATGACCTGTGACGGTAGTGACATATCAAAACCTAAAATGAAGCTGCAGTAAAATATATATGCACAATTGGTATCTCTCCCTAGTACATGGGGAGTGAACAAGTGATTTTACTGTCCCCTACTGATATTTGTGTAAAAGGGTTCATACTTTTGTCAACAGAAGGCGTTCGGTAATGACGGGGAATAAAAATACCCGACTTATATTGGAACTACATTTCAAATTTATTGTTATTTTGAGAAAAACCTCACCATCTAAACATGTCTTGTCATGATGGCAGCCATGTTGGTTCACAAAAGGATGAGAAAGCAAGTGAGAGTGGCCTTCCCTTTCTCAATATCTTCTATAATAAGATGCTGTGACGGTAATGACGGCGTTTCTTTGGACATGCGTTATTTTAATTATTATTTTTGAAATAGATAATCTGATTTGTTCCTTTTCTTTTAAATCCATTTCAGTGCTTATATAATCTATTAAGCAGTACAAATAAATATTTAAACAATATAAACCTTATTTTATCTTTTGTATTGGCTTGTAAAAGTCCAGAACCTGTGTGTGGGACATTTTAAATAATAGTAACTTAAAACAATAAATTAAAAATATATCACTTATAATCCTTATCTGAAATTTTTTTTGTCTTAAATGTTATAAAGGATATGTTAACATATCTCACCATGCCAATTATGATTTTTTAGTACTATTTAATATTTTTTTATATAATGTAAAACACCTTGGACGGTGTTTGGGTCTCTATTTGTGGAATGACCCATATGGTATACATAGCTTAATAGATACAAATAAAAAAAAATACAATTAAATGGAACATATTTTGACATAATAAATTATCCTTTTTAGATTCAAATCTCATTTAATTCATATAAATTTAGATCGACAGTTACATATTTGTTTAAACTGTCAAGATAATCCCCCCCCCCCCCCCCCCCCCAAAATCATTTTTAGATTGTATCAAATTAACTCCTCGGGAGAATTGTTTTTAACCCTGGCAGTATCGAAAAAAAAGCATAAATAAAACATCAGGAAAATTAACAAATTATTATTTTTCTTGCATGCATATTGTGTTTTTAAAAATAAATTTTCTCTGTTAAGTAAAAAGAATGTTCCTGTTGAAAATAATAAACTTAAAGTTTAACACAAAAGAACAAGACCTATTACTGAAGAGCCCATTAGGCCTACTGTTTTGTCTAATCGAAAACACCGCCTCGCACCTGATTTGACCTCTCGCGAGAGTGTGCGTGACGTTACGGGAGAGCGAGCAGTGCTTACTTCCTTGTTGGAAATAATGACAACTGCGGCATCAAACGTATCTTGCAAAGAGGAATTTACATCAAGGTAAGCCAATATTTACAAATATGTTGAGAAAACACATAGATTGACCTTTCCTCTGTCCACTATGGAACTTTTCATCACATATCCTGGTATATTTCATCGCTTGTAAGTCGCCCGGAAAGTTTGACCGACCGACCAATCTTGTCAGTCGAGTCGTGAAATGAACGATGCCCAGGCACATACGAAGTTTCCCTATTAATATTTTATATTTACCACACAAGTTATTTGTTGAGTATATGTGTTATATATTTACATAACCTGTGATGAACTAATTATTTCATGTACAGCAAAGTATATGACCCACCACATAGAAAACTCTAAAAAATTCCACAAACACTATTTTATCTGCCCAACCCCCTTAGGCTTGTTGTAAGGTATGACAGTGTTGATTGGCGCATATGCCTACATGTCTTCTTCGTTGAAATAGACACAAGATAAACCATAGGTAGATCTAATAATTAAGTATCAGGAATTAGGTAATATTATAATTGACAACTTGCAGAGTTTGTTTTTGGTAGCCAAAAATAAATAAAACCCTTGATCATAAATAGATGAAATCATGTTAGATTTTAGATATCATTCCACCCATAATTCAGTTGCCACTTGTATTGACATGGTTTGTTGATTCAAAGTAAATAATAAATGTATTTGACAAAGAAAAGTTGAAAGTTACTTCATTTCCAATAACATGGATTATGTTAATAAAAAATATTTGAAGGATCACTGCATTTTGACTAAATATCTTCCAATTATTCATGTTTATGTGCAAACAAAATTTTTGAGAAATATCTCAATACAACAAATAGCTTCCTTATTTTGGTTTACACTGCGTCATAAAGTTTATAATATTTGTGAACATTGACCTATTTGAACATCCTGTACACATCATGCATATATATCACCCCTATGTCACGCCCAAGTGGCGTAAAACAATAGCTCACTCACTCACCTACTGGATGGGTATATGTATGTTTGTAAGAATAGTGATAGATTAACACCTCATTAAGATTTAGTATCATATTGCCGTTTATTTCAGACAGAAGTGAAAAATTTGACAACTGATTCTAATGACACGGCTTTTGCCACCAACTATAATACTTGAGTTACACTTAGACCTAATAACATATCTCAAACTGCTTAGTCAACTCTATCTTGAAGACCAGATGTTTTTTTATGGACACATATCTGTTTTACATGATTCAGTAATATGTGACTATGTTATTGTCCAGTTGTCACATTTTCATGATACAGTAACATGGGTTGTTCTGAGGTGATCAGCTGAGGGGGTCATTTGGCAATTTTAACAAATGGGGTTAGGGGGGGGGGGGGGGGGGGTGTTTGGAATCAGAATTTGTCCGAAACCCCTCCTGGATCTTACACTGTTGGAACTTTGCAATGGTAAATTTTTCATATATCTTCTAGTCAAAAGGAACACCAAGCCAAAAGAGTGTGCAAAGTTTCTCAGGTAACACTCTAGGAACTACTGTGTTAACTTTTTGAAATTTGGGGGCTAATTAAAATTGTCTGAGTAAAAGGTTCAATATATTTACTGTATGGGATACCAACTCGTGCAAACAAGGGGTTTCCTCTGAAGATCAATCTGAGAACAGCAGCATAACAATTGCATATTCAAAGCCAAATAACCACAAAACCTCCAGCAAAATTCTTCGGTGTCAGCTGTTAAAGGGCAAGTAACCCCTGCATACCTTTCTATTTACATGCCTGGCCCGCTCTCTCTTTTTGAATTCAATTATATGATTGGTCCACTGATGACTAGCGTTTGTCTGTTTGATACTGGTTACAGATCATGTGCCCATACAGGCTGTCATCAGACTGTTGAGAGAATATCACTGTACACGTTTTTATCCTGATAAATTCAATTAAAGCTTTGATATAGGTTACTCTAGCCTGTTTGCTGATCCTTTTTCCCTTGGGTTTATATTTGTCGCAATTCATTTTGTAAAAAAAACTGTTTTGTTTTGGAAATAAGTTACTGTTTAAGTCAATGTTTTGAAAGTAAAATTCCTTTGAATTATATATTTGAATCTTATAGTAGATTTTAATCAGTCTGTCTCATCAGTCTTTAGAGTTGGCAATATGAAAGAGGCAAACATTTTGTGGAGTAAGCTTTTACTTAACAATAAACAAGCCAAATAACAAAGTGAGTCACATTTATAATAATAGATATTGAATTCAATGATATGTATTAAAAGCAATGGTATGACCTAACAAAAGCTGTAAGTTTAAAATAATCATTAAGTGGGCGATCTTTCAGTGTTCTGGACGCCATTTTAATTTTGACATGACATGAAGAAAAAAAAGACTGTACTGTTACCAATTTTACAATATTGTGCAAATGAACTTAATGTATTGACATATTAACTGCACATTTACAAATTATTATTAATAAAACTAATCAATAAAGCTTAATAATGGCGTAGCAAGGCTTTTCACTCTCATAGTGCGGATGAATGGCTTCACTTCTCTTTGTTGTCGTTTTTGACTAAGTGTGTGCTCTTCTTTATCAAGTTGTTGAAAGTAAATCAATAAAATAAATATCAAAAGTAAAATGTTTTAATTGGATTGTGAGTAAATTATGTTGTCATAACACGTATGCCAGGTTCCCTTGAATTTTATTTCCAAAACAAATACCCTGATAGAACCGTCTCTTTAAGTGATTGTATGATTTGCTAATTCAACTGACTATTTTCATAATTGACATTACAACCATAAGCAAATGAGGAAGATAATATTTGTCAGAATGTACATTTGATCTGATACCAAAATTAAGGAAATATTTTTCAGTTTTCTCACAGGCAAAGGTTATCCAGGAAATCAATATGAACTATAAAACCGACATTTGCTTTTAGATATATTTTATCTTCATGTACCAGACATAAAAGCTCAATTCATTTATCCTCACTTCCTCACAGATTTAAATGATTATTCCAATAAGTAAGAAAAAAGTGCTACATAAAAAACTTTGCTTCCAAGGACTCACTCATTGAAACTTTGTATATAGATCAGTCAGCATAATTAGATGTGACATTCAACTTCTTTTAGATATTTATTTTTTGGAGTTTCGATGGAAATGGAAATAATAATTTTGACAGATAAATTTGTCCTCTATAATTTAAGGATAGATATTCTGATTAATTAAATGCAATGCTGCACTGAATTATTAGAGGCGCAGTACCACCCATTGTTTGCTAGTTCCAGCTAATGTTTGCAGGTTTCACTGCAATGAATAGTCACAATGGTGTTGCAGGCTTTCTCCCTGCAATAATACTAGCAGCCGTGATATAAGTAAAATACCCTTGAAAGTGACATTAAACCCTAAACCGCCTCATGATTTATTGGGGACAGATGGGATATCTGATGACTTTTGTAAGGACTCCTTTGATTATTCATAATAGATTGAATTGTAATTGATAACATTTGAGTTTCTTTTAATGAGATACTATTTTTCCAAACAAAAATATGAAACAATGCCTTTAACAAAAAGTGCCTTCACGTACTGAAGATAAAGGCAGTGTATAAAATAGATTGGAAACCTAGCCTGTCCTGAAAATTAATTTGTCAATTCCTTATGGGAAAATTAAAGACAAATTTTGAAAAGTTAACAGTCCTGACCAAAAAGTAACCAGTCCTGGCAAAAGTAGCCAGATTATGGACTGGCAGACAGGCTGTATTTTTACACTGATAAAGGTACTAAAATAATGAATTTATTGACTGTAAGGTATTTGTGTATTGTAAACCGATCATTTATGAGTTTCTTTGTTGGGGTCAAATGTCAAATGTATGCTTTGGTGCTTTTTCATTAGCAGCCCCGTCTAAGGACGGGGCTGCTATCAGTTTTTGTGAAGTTTCCATCGCCGCCGCCGCCGCCGCCGCCGCCGCCGCACTCGTACTACTAGCTATAACTTTTTTCCCCTAAGTTTTCCAGAACTCTTATTCATACCTTACTACTCATACCTCGGGGGAACGATTTTGACACGTTCACTTTCAAGGTCAAAGGTCAAGGTCACGAGCTATGTATTCACTCTAAGAATTCCTTGTAAACGCGATAACTTGAAAAGTTTTTATGCTATGAAGCTCTAACTTGGTATATATCATCCTTGGAAAAGTAAAAATTTTTGAAAAGGTTTTGGCTACAATCCGTCAAAGGTCAAGGTCACAGCAAGGTCATGACGTAAGCATGTTTTAGCGAAAATGCTTTATTTTAACTATGAACACTTTTAATCAATACATGATTGTTAATCTCAATACAAAGTGTTCAATGATTGTGTGACCTTGAAGGTCAAAGGTCAAGGTCATGAGATATGGGTTATTACAAAATGCGCTAAATTGGGGTATAACTTTATCCAATTTAGTTTTTCAGAACTCATGAACATGTCTAAATGTTAATACTTCCAGGGAATCATTATGACATGTTCACTTTCAAGTTCAAAGGTCAAGGTCACGAGTTATAAAATCACCACAAAATTCTTTGTTAACACGGTAACTTGAAAAGTTTTTGTGCTATGAAGCTCTAACTTGGTATATATCATCGTTGGAAAAGTAAAAATTTTTGAAAAGGTTTCGGCTACAATCTGTCAAAGGTCAAGGTCACAGCAAGGTCATGACTTAAGCATGGTTTAGCGAAAATGCTTAATTTTAACTATGATCACTTTTATTCAATACATGATTGTTATACTCAATAAAAAGTGTTCAATTATTGTGTGACCTTGAAGGTCAAAGGTCAAGGTCATGAGATATGAGTTATTGCAATTCCTTGTAAACACAATAACTTGAAAACTTTTTGTGCTATGAAGTTTAGATTTTGTATTATCTCTTGAGAAGTACAACAATTTCAAAAAGTTTTGGGTACTAACTGTCGAAGGTCAAGGTCACAGCAAGGTCAACATATATGGAGAAAATGGATTAATTTAATTTTTAACACTTTATTTCATTACAATAATGTTATACTCAATGAAATGTGTTCATTGATTGTGTGACCTTGAGTGTCAAAGGTCAAGGTCACGAGAAAATTCCCAATTTGGTGAGGCCTGTAAAAGGCGGAACAGGGTAAGGCGAAACCCAAAGTTCCGGGGCTGCTCTGCTTTTGCGGTATCCCGCAAACGCTAATCTAGTTTATTGACTGTTTTTAAAAAGTTTTGTTTTCTGATAGTATCAGATACTCAGTATGAAAAAAGCATAGTGATTTATTGTTGTTATTTAGATTGGACCTGAAACAATGTACTGCCTCTGATGCTTGCCAATTAGTCACTGTTCTTTAAGTGTGGATAGTCACATTATGAGGGTACTAAGTTTTCATTATCATTTTAAACATTTTCTGCCACTATCATGCACCGATTATAGCCTTTTTAAAGCGGACAGATGACAAATTTTTAAAAGTGTTTCATAGGTTATATGAATATTCATTTGAAATAGGAGTAATTAAGACCCCTTTGTGTACATATGACATTGCTATATTTATGTTAAGAAAACATTGTTTTATTCATATAGAGATGAAACGTGGAAGTTTTAAATATATGTCAACATATATACTGTATTTTGGCTTGTGTCAAAGACAAATGACATACCATGTCAAACAAGGAGAGTCTATTAGCCCTATTTTCTTATTATACTTCCCCAAGACATACTACAGTAGATATAATATGTTAGACTTGTTTGAAGGGTTTAGGACTATCTTTAGCAGAACATAAGCAAGATTGAAGAAGGAAGTTTATTGTAAGTCGACCCAGACGTCGGGACAAAGAAGTTCGTGACACAATATAAATGCTAATCAAAAGACATCAGAATAATTTGATTGACAGTGGCTTGACATGCACAAAGATTTACCCCACTGCTTTTTTATTTTTTAAATTTAGTTCAATGAATAATGTTTGCCTGGTCTATATACATTAAAATCAACTAGAACATGGATATAAGGAACTCCAAGGACCAAAGAATTTAGTTCGCTATATCCGGTGTTCGCTATACGCATATAATTTTAATGATATTATATAGGGACGGGACTTCAAAATTTGTTCGCTATATCCGAGTGTTCACTATATCCGTGTTCGCTATATCCGTGTTCTACTGTATACTGTATTTTGGCTTGTTTCAAAGACAAATGACATAACATGTCAAACAAGGAGAGTCTATAAGCCCTATTTTCTTATTATACTTCCCCAAGATATACTACAGTAGATATAATATATTAGACCAAGTTGAAGGGTTTAGGACTATCTTTAGCAGAGCATAAGCAAGATTGAAGAAGGAAGTTTATTGTAAGTCGACCCAGACGTCGGGACAAAGAAGTTCGTGACACAATATAAATGCTTATCAAAAGACATCAGAATGATTTGATTGACAGCGGCTTGACATGCACAAAGACTTACCCCACTGCTTTTTTATATTTTTTGAATTTAGTTCAATGAATAATGTTTGCCTGGTCTATATACATTAAAATCAACTAGAATCAGTCACCATTTCAATACACTTGATAAGAATTTACAGAATTACTGAGTTGTGGTTACTTATATTTTATACTTATATGGTCTTTCTTTCTGTCAAGATGCAATTTTAAGTCATTCAAAGATTAAAACTAAGTACTAAACATATAACTATATATTGTTCACCATTCGGTTTCAATTTTGCTTGAATATGTAGTTTTTCATGAAAACTCAAGTAGTTACAGACTTTCAAAGTTTCTGAATTTTACCAATGTTTTTATGAACAGCGTATATTCATTCATTCTTATGTCTGTTCACTGCCAATCTTATAATACGTTGAATTCATAACTCATTAAATTGACCAACCCTTTTCCCTAGATTTCCCTGCTTTCCCTTTGCCTTTTAGTGTGTAACTCTACTGTCTCTATGGCAACATGATTTTCAAGTCTCATGGTTTATGTCATGTTGACCTAAGCATATCCTAATATCTATTAATTCTTCTTTATCAAACCTGATACACCTATATCAGCTCTGATCCTATGATATGGGGGTTGTTAGCGGTTAGCAGGTACAGCTTGAGATCAAGAGGTCTGGGGTTTGAAACTGGCGAGGCGCTTGGCAACTTTATCTGCAGTAGAGAACTCTTAAACATACAGTAAGGTTTGGATGCTATACCACACTGAATTTCAGCATAGTACCATCCATGGTTCGCTTGTTCCTGCCGATGCTCATAGGATTCACAGCAATAATAGCTACGAAAGTGTTGCAGGCTTTCTCCCTGCAATAATATTAGTAGCCGTGATATAAGTCAAATACTCACATCACCTATGATATGCCTATTGTAGATAAGAGTTACAAGTGAATGATTGGTTTCTCAGTTAGCACTGAAATATTATTCTATCCAGGCATTTTTATTTTGTAATCAATTAAAAAGCACAATGAGTGGATTGTAAAGCCTTATTAGAAAAACTGGCAATATGAACAAGGTCTCAAGTAAAAAGTGACTTATTTTTCAGCTTTATAAAAAGATAGAGAACATTTTAGTTTGGTACTTTTTTGAGAAAATGCAAGTTAGATTCTAATACCATCTAGAAGTATCATAAAAATGTTGCTAAATCTGTTGCGGTTTCTATAAAGATTACTTCCTGTTTATGTTATTGCTCTGATCATCAAGAACAAGTGTTTCAAGGAGTTACTTGCCCCTGGTGGGACTGGTTGCCTTGTGATTGGTCAATGAATATGCAATCAGAACATGTGACTATAAGGAATGTTCTCAGATCATCTGTTGTGCACATCCCTGATGGAAGAGTTAAGATTTTGGTAGAGACAATATTTAGAATTTTTTGCTCCTCAGAAGTTTGTTGACTTTGATCAAGACAGTATAAGGAGGAGTACATATCTAATCAGTAAATGCAGGGGCCATGGACCATTTTGTACTTTGGATGAAAAAATGGCCAATTGAAATTTTGAAGTATTCTATTGACGTAATGATGCAATGGTCATTTGAAAAATACGAAAGTCTAGAAATGGCCCATTGTTGAAGACGTCATTCGGAATTTCCCTATACCTGAAATTCAATATAAGACTGAGGACACATATTTCACCATGTAGAGTTGCTGGTACAAGTATCTGCTCAGAGTAATCTGCACTACCATCGAACCAGGAAGCAGAGAGTGAGAACTGATTAGATAGTGAGGTCTATGTAAAATGAAAGTTGTCGTTGGTCGTTATTCAGATTTATGCTTTTGCTTATCAGGCCTGAACTGTCTGATTGGTTTTGGTCATCCATCCATTCATCCATCCATCCATCTTTTTATCTTTTTCACCAGAACCAGAAATCTGAAATTTTGTTTGCAGACTCCATGGCTTATGGAGATAATTGGGATTACAATATATATATTTGTAGACAATGTTGAACCGCTTGTGTTAACTCTTTGACCATTTAAGAATACAATGTTTACAGATTTTGGGGCCATGTCTCTGTTTTAATCAAACTTCCAATACTTACTACTCTCAATAATTCAGGATTGCATAATATATAATTTTGATTTTATTTTGATCGATCAAGTTTCAAACATGAGATTACCAAAGAAAATAACCGATTACCTCTTTTTCTTTTATACATTCAAATACATGTTTAAGAAATCTTGCAAGATTTTTAAAAAATGTTATCATTTAAAAGACATCAGATTGAAAAATTATCCTTATTGCTACTTTTACAATTTGGGTTGAAACGCTATTTTGGTTAAGCTGTCTGAGTGGCATTCTAAAAGTTGATAGTAAAAGGAAGACGAGTAATTCTATTGATGTATTTTATTGATCTATTCTATTGATGAACAACTTCTTTATTATTGTCAATAAAGAAGTTGTTCATCCATAGAATTACTCCCGCTATTTTGATTATTTATTTTTCATAACCCACACTTTGACACTTACAACTGCCGACCTCTGAGGTCAATGGTACAGGGCTGGGTCTGTCGATATTGTTTAAATTTGGCAACCAGATAGGCACAAGGATGGGATGGATCAAATTCTCTCATTATTCTACAAGTAGCAGCTTCCGTTTGTTTATACTTGATCAGATGTGTAACCACTTTTCACTTGCCAATGTGTTTTAGTGCTTCTATCATTTGGAGAGTTGCGAACTTTGCTTTTTAATGTTTTTGCAAGTAGTTCTCTATTTTAGGTGATTTAGGAAGCTGAAAGTTAAATTCTATTTTGGTGAAATTACTCAAACTAAAAATTTTGCTAAAAGCAGGAAGTATGTTTAGCGGACATGGAAGGTTATAGTTCAAATGATTTGATTGTTGTTGTTTCTCATCGTGATCATTTTTGACTGTACGTTAATGACTTTGTTTGATTTTTATCAAAGATTTTTTTCCTGTTTAGAAAATAAATCAAGACATAAACAAGAGAAAAAGTTTCTGATTTTGGCAAACAGCCAAATCTGATGAAAATAAACACATTTTCAAAATAAATAAAAAATGTAACACTCTATATCATTTTATCACTGCGAAAAAGCATTTTTGAAAGCCCTACATTAACAGAAACATTTGCATTTTAAAAGTCCATGTTTCTTTCCAACATGACTAATACATGATTCATTTTGTAAACCTTGTCATCATTTTGAAGTAGGGGTTGAAACACGAAGGTAAGTTTCTATCAATAAACTTCTGTGACATGGCCGTCTCTGGTTGTGGCGATTCTCTTTCCCTCTATCCCATTTTGTTAGAAATTGATGCAGAAACCAGAAACATACTTTTTACTCCACCAAAGAATGCATTTATTGAAGTTACTTTATAAGGCCAGACACAGTAAATCCTGAGTTTCATTTTTTTTCAGCAAGATGTGTTCAGAATGGGGCAAGCAAAAAAAAAACGAAATTTGCCCCAGTGTAAATGTTTTTAAAAAAAAAAATACTTAGGCTTGCAAAATAGTTAATTAATTGATAGAAAAATGATAATAATGCTTCTTTTCTGTTTATGGAGTAAAATAGTTACAGATCTTTTTTTTCCGGGTGTTTCCCAGACGTATTATTTTCTTCTAAATTAGACGAAATCATGTTAGATTATTCCATAAATAAAATTTTGTTTCATATTTAATTACTGAGGTTATATGATAATTAAAAAAATAGAAAAAAATATATTGTTACAGATTAAAAAATAAAATTTAGAAATAAAGGAAATATCTCTGATAATGTGAATTCAATTCAATTAATTTTTTATTCGTCAGACACTGACCGAGCAACTTCTGTATTTAACTGAAACACTTTAGCAGCCAAAATCAATTGAGAGGTTTGCAATGTGCAAGAAGATTAGACTCTATGTAGGCCATGTAGATAAAGGACGGGCTTTATCTTGTGCAAACAGCGATCTCTACTTGTCAACATGCTTTGTGAAGCTGTCATTTATTGTGTTTGTGACTCATAAACTCAGTTTATATTTTGAGATAATTTTGTTTGCATGATAAGGTTTATATATAAAATTGCTTTGTTTGAGATTGTGCTCTCTGCATTAGTATAAATTCTTCGAAGGATTTGAACCCACTCCCACCAGCACTAACTGTACAAGAAGCTTACCAATTCACCCATTTTGCCTCGACAATAACAATATTACATTTATTCGCCCTCCGCTAATGGCTGAAATATTGCCCAAGTGACGTTAAGAATAAACTCACTCACATTTATTCGCTACCTGAATGAACCATGTATAAGTATAATGTTATCCTGACAACTTAAAAACAAATATGTACCCTAATTTCTCCATTAATCTGACGTATCCAATAATTTGACCAGATATATTTTTTTCCTGAGGTCACATATTCAAATCATTTAAAACATTTTTTAACTTAAATTACAACTTAGTCAACATTGTGTGGTTATTTCCGATAACTGTCGACTAAAATTACACATATGATTGCTATTATCGACCATTTCAACCATAGTGCCATTGAGCAATCGAAAGTGAAAAATGGGTCCACCAAAGACATTTTCTGAAAATCCTTTGAAAATTTGAGGGTCAAACAAATAGAGAAATTACAGTAAAATGATGTACCCTGTAGTAACAATATCGGCTTTGACAGTTCTTTATTTGTATTAAAGCACCGGAGGAATGTTTTTTCATAGTGATTGAGTATATCACATTTTTCACATTTGTTGATTTTTTTTTGGTCTCAAATTTTCAAATATGAATCCAATGGTGTTATTTCATCCATGCGTATCAGTATACAGTAGTAACAATATGTGGTCTATGGTCGTAGAAAAAGAAAGCAGAAATAGTGGTATTACTATAGATATGTTGATTTAAATCAAGTAATCATACAAATAGGATTTGCAATGGCTAATAAAGGAGGGGGGTTAGTTAACAGCGTTTGAATACTTTTGAAATTATAAAACTCACTTCTTAAAAGTTATAGCGTGGTAAACCCTGTCCGTCTTTTCAATAGGTGATCCTTGCTCCAAACCCATTGATTCACTTCCAAACTTCCTGGATCGGCTTTGACGTGTTACTTCAACTAAATCTGCACACATACTAGGCTGTTACTCAATTTCTATTAAATCATTATAATTTTCAAATATTTCAAAGTATTTAATTAGTCTTACCATTTACAAGATTTTAGGTTGTTCACATTACCCTACAAGAATATTGGGCAAAAGTAATCTCCCTGAATTACTCCAATAAAAAATCCAGATAATATATGATTAACTCAGTCACTTCTGGTTTGTTAATCCTGATTTAATAACACCCAAACAACTTGTGAAAGGTTATGAACATCTATGTCAGTGTAAGCAACTTACTCATAAAGCACTGATAGCTTTTGTTATTTCACACTTGAGCGATTTTCCCACTGCATCACGACCTCACTGACTCAACAGTGGGCTGTCGGGTCTCGTATATCTGTCTGTCAGCTGATACGACTGTTGTTTTAATTCTTTTTGCTCTGTTAAGTGCTTAAGGATGATATTTGATTGTTTTATGAATGCAATATTAAGAATAAACACTTCATATCAACTAACTTCTTTGATAGAAGTTGAAATGACAATAATGCAGAGGAATAATGGATGACAACTTCTTTGTTCATTGTTTCGACACATTCTTGTGTCAAGTTCTCAAGCCTCCATATCTGTGACGAAACGTTGCATACAATGAACAAAGAAGTTGACAGCCATATATTCTCCTGCATTATTCATATCAACTATTCATGTTTTTACATTAAGTTTAATCATAACACTCTGATTAATATTATCAAGTGAATGTTTGTGATAAAACTGACATTTGAAATCATATGAAATTAGTTTCTTTATTTCTCAATAGTCTTGACAGAACATCAGCAAGATAAATAATTAAGAATATTTAGTCACTTTCAGAATAAAAGTATATTTATGGAATTATGATATGCCCTATGTTTTACAGCTGTACTCACAGATCTTTTACAGCCATGTTATGGTGACAGGGAGAAAGATTATGGCCAAACTTTTCACAGAATGATTTTTAAACCTTTCACTAATGTGGTCTGGAGCAAGGAAATAGTTTATGTCCATGCCTCTTACAGGAGAAGTCTCAAATAATTTCATCTTGAGAATGCAAGGAAATACATTATTTTCATGTCTTTTACATACCGTATTCGACGTAATAAGCGCCCTGCTCCAATAAGCGCCCCCCAAAGCGTTTTGTAATTACAAATCTTATAACCGCCAATGTACCAGCCGTAAATTATAAATTCAACGTATTCACTTTGTTTCAAGAGAAATTAAAGGATAAAATAGCGGCAATATGTGTTATTTTCTACTCAATAATGTGTAAGTATGTTTTGACAATCTGAACAACAGTTCCACTTCTTCAGTAGTCTTTATTTTTCAGTCGTCATTCACACCACTTTAATAAGCGCCCACCCAAGTCAATTTTTAAGCACCCTGGGCGCTTATTACGTCGAATACGGTTATAAGTCTCAAATAATTTCATCTTTGTGATGCAAAGAAATACATTATTTTCATGTCTTTTACATAATAAGTCTCAAATAATATCATCTTTGTGATGCAAGGAAATACATCATGTTCGTGGCATTTACAGAATAAGTCTCAAATAATCAGAGATAAATTTACCTGGGAGTCCTGCTTCAAATGCTCTTAAATTTTAGAAAGGACTCATAGAAATTTAAGCTGTGAATCCTTGGATGCATAGTTTTTTTGGGTGATACCATGTGCTTACTTATTAAATGACTCATGTAAATCAGCTTGGACTCACAAGACGTTTTGGTAGCGAGTCCCTTGACTCAGAGGGTCATATCTGTAGATTGAACACTGAATAATATCATCTTTGTGACGCAAGGAAATGCATCATGTTCATGCCTTTTACAGAATAAATCTAAAAAAATATCATCTTTGTGATACAAGGAAATACATCATGTTCATGCCTTTTACAGAATAAGTCTCAAATAATATCATCTTTGTGATACAAGGAAATACACCATGTTCATGGCATTTACAGAATAAGTCTCAAATAATATCATCTTTGTGATACAAGGAAATACACCATGTTCATGGAATTTACAGAATAAGTCTCAAATAATATCATCTTGTGATGCAAGGAAATATATCATGTTCATGGCATTTACAGAATAAGTCTAAAATAATATCATCTTTGTGATGCAAGGAAATACATCATGTTCATGGCTTTTACAGAATAAGTCTCAAATAATATCATCTTTGTGATGCAAGGAAATACATCATGTTCATGGCATTTACAGAATAAGTCTCAAACATTTTCACTTTCATGGTACAGGGAAATAGATTATGTAACAGATTTTGTTTAAGACCCTTAGCCAAGTGGTTTCGAGCTGGTAGATAAATGTAGATATTTTTGTGCATGATAAGTACTCAATACTTCAGCTGAGTGGTTTACAGCAAGGAGATAACTTATGGTCATGATTTCTGCAGAACAGGTCCTAAATCATTGCAGGCAAATAATGTAAAGCAGAAAGATATATTATGCCCATGGCTTTTTTTCCCATCATTATATATATACCCAGTATATGATGTGGTCATCACCTTGTCTGTCTGTGTACAACAGGGAGATAGATTATGCCTATGCCTATTTATTCCATCGGTACGTAAGTTATATGGATAATAGTCATCAACTTGTCTGTCTGGGTACAACAAGGAGATATATTATAAATGCCTATGCCTAATCATCTGATCAGTATATTTATAAACCTCCAGTGACGTCACTCTATTGTTCTATTAGGTTCTTCTTTTACCGGATAAACCTCTTTGCCGGGCATTCTCCAAGAATGCCCAGGGCTTTCTCTAGGAAAGCCCGGGGCTTACTCTAGAATTTTTCGGAAATGTATTTTGATTGGGATTATACACGTTTTGAAATACTTTGTTTCAAAGCCCTTTTTCGAATAAATACCATCACAAAATATCACATTTTTTACAAATCACAAATATAATGTTCGCATGCCTGGTTTCGAACTCTGCACCACTCGCTTACCAAACTGGCGCCTTTGACAACTCGGCTATAAAGGCCCACGAGAACAATGATGTATTTTCCACAGTGACAATCATGTGAACTTCACGAGGCAGATAGCGCATGCATTTCACGTTCACGGCTTGGGTAGCGAGCGCAAAGCACGTGCAGGGCGCGGATGTGCTCTCCGTTTGCTCATGGTGATTCCCTACCAGTAAAAATCATTGAATTCATTTATACTTATTATTGAATTTATTTTCTAACTACGGGTTATCTCGGTTCATAAGTTAGATCAAAACCTCGCCCTCGGTGTTGTTTGATAATGTAAGCCCTCAGCCTCGGGAAATTGGGGCGGGCCTGTCGGCCCTTTCCAATTTCCCTCTGCCGCGGGCTTACATTATCAACAACACCTCTGGCTCGGTTTTGATCCTACACAAATGATATGGATAATGGTCATCACCTTGTCAGTCTGTGTACAACAGGGAGATATATTATAAATGCCTATGCCTATTTATCTGATCAGTATATATATGATATGGATAATGGTCATCACCTTGTCAGTCTGTGTACAACAGGGAGATATATTATAAATGCCTATGCCTATTTATCCCATTAGTATATAAATAATATGGATAATGGTCATTATCTTGTCCTTCTGTGTACAGCAGGGGGCTAGATTATGCCTATGCCTATTTATCCCATTAGTATATAAATAATATGGATAATGGTCATCATCTTGTCCTTCTGTGTACAGCAGGGGGCTAGATTATGCCTATGCCTATTTATCCCATTAGTATATAAATAATATGGATAATGGTCATCATCTTGTCCTTCTGTGTACAGCAGGGAGCTAGATTATGCCTATGCCTATTTATCCCATTAGTATATAAATAATATGGATAATGGTCATCATCTTGTCCTTCTGTGTACAGCAGGGAGCTAGATTATGCCTATGCCTATTTATCCCAATGTTATGTAAAAGGTGTGGTCATCACCTTGTCTGTCTGTGTATGACAGGGAGATAGATTAAGTCTATGCCTATTTATCCCGTTGGTATATATATGATATGGTCATCACTTTGTCTGTGTACAACAGGGAGAAAGATTATGCCCATGCCTTTTGCAGAAAAGTCCCAAATTTTTTCAGTTGAGTGGTCTGCCTTGCTGGGTTATTTGATGAAGGTGAGATGTTTGCGGGGTTGGTCGTGATGTGTGTTGTCACCTCACCAACCTACTCCGGACACATTCACAATCCCAGTTGACCAATCATAGCCAACCTGAGACCGCCATCATCTCTTGTCCCCAAATGTTTATTGTCGCTTCCTGTTAGGAGCAAATTTGTTCTTGTGTCCCACAATGTTGTTATTATTGACAAGATAATTTAAAGCGCGACCAAGGCTAACTAAGCAGGTATTTTGGGTCGATTTAACACACAGTTGTAATTGATCTTTTAAGCCTTGTGATACCACTTTGTTAGACTGTTCTCTGCCCCACTATGAAACGCCACCTTGGGGGTAGGGAAATATAACTTGAACTGAAGGATAATATGATTAATATTGAACAATATCAGGTTATTCTTGATTTTCATACTGTATATTAAAATTTTCAATCGTTTTCATTTTGCTGTCACGTAAACATTATCCAGTCTCATGACTTTACTCAAATTTTTATAAGGGTTTGTAATGTTAAAGGTTTCTTGATTGAAATTTTGGAATACCTCTGAATCTCTCAGTTTGTATCAAAAAATATTATGATTCTATTTTTTTAAAGAGAGTGTTTGCGGAAATTATCAAAATTTTAAAAATCTAAGTACAATTTATATATTTCATGTTGACAATTTTGACCACTATGCTAATGGTCTCATAGCCATAAAAATCAAATTGTGTAGTGATGTGTTCTGGTCACATTAAATTCAAGCCCTGAGTGAATAGGAAGCTTTTTAAATGTATGCAAAATATTCCATTAACTATGTTTTAATCTGAAAATGACCCGAGGCAATGTCAGATTACATCAACTAATTATTCAACTATGAATAATTTCATGAATAATGTTGTCTTTTCTGAGTTTGTGGATATCGTGAGAAGATATTTTAAAACAATATCCACTGCTTTGTTCTGTATATATATTTGCAACCTTTGGTTTAAGAAAGTTATTCAATTGCATATGTTTGGCATTGTTTACAGACAATTTTCGAGAAATTACAAATTTAAATGAGATGAATAAACTATTAATTTCCTGTTTTGATACCTTTCATCAACATAATTATGTATACATATATACAACATAGGTAAAGGCAACACAATTCAACAAATCAACTTCAAAGAATCACTATTATTTAACAGTTTATATTGTTTTTGAGGATAGCCCCAATTTTCAAGTAAATGTCATATTTTTACAAAAATTGTAGTTCTATTTCTGCACCCTCTCACCCTTTCACTGTCCACTAATGCCATACCGTATTTAACCTTATAAGCGCCCAGGGCACTTAAAATATTGAGGTGGGCCCCTATTAATGTGGTGTAATAAAAATAAAGATTACCCAAGTGGAAGTGTGTTAAGGTTGTCTTTGATAACTGATACTGGTGTTCAAAACATACTCACACATCATTGAGTAGAAAATAACACATATTGCCGCTGAAGGGGTTGTTGAATTAAATTTAGGTATGTTAATTTTTAGCTCATCAGGACTGAAAGTCCAGATGGGCTTATGGCATGGCCCTTCGTCCGGCGTCCATCCGTCCGTCGTCCGTCCATCGTCCGTCCGTCCGTCCGTAAACTTTTGACACTTTCGACTTCTCCTCATGAACCATACACATTAGAGAGCTGAAATTTTGTGTACAAGTACCTTAGCATATGGAGATTCTAATTTGTAACTTTGGTGACCCTGTGACCCCAAATAGGGTCACAGGGGTCACAACTTTAAAAACCTATTTTCATCTTCTTCTCCAGTTCCAAAAGGAGTAGAGAGTTAAAAATTATATGTGCAGACTCCTTGGACAATGGAGATTATAATTTGTAACTTTGGTGACCCTGTGACCCCAAATAGGGTCACAGGGGTCACAACCTTAAAAACCTATTTTCATCTTCTTCTCTAGTTCCAGAAGGACTAGAGAGTTAAAAATTATATGTGCAGACTCCTTGGCCAATGGGGATTCTAATTTGTAACTTTGGTGACCATGTGATCCCAAATAGGGTCACAGGGGTCACAACCTTAAATACCTATTTTCATCTTCTTCTCCAGTTCCAAAAGGAGTAGAGAGTTAAAAATTATATGTGCAGACTCCTTGGACAATGGAGATTCTAATGTGTAACTTTGGTGACCCTGTGACCCCAAATAGGGTCACAGGGGTCACAACCTTAAAAACCTATTTTCATCTTCTTCTCCAGCTCTGAAAGGGCTAGAGAGTTAAAAACGATATGTGCAGACTCCTTGGCCAATGGGGATTCTAAATTGTTGATTTTGTGACCCCATGACCCCAAATAGGGTCACAGGGGTCACAACCTTAAAAACCAATTCTCATCTTTCTTCTCCAGTTCCAAAAGGTCTAGAGAGTTAATATTGATATGTGCAGACTCCTTGTCCAATGGGGATTCTAATTTGTAACTTTGGTGACCCTGTGATCCCAAATAGGGTCACAGGGGTCACAACCTTAAATACCTATTTTCATCTTCTTCTCCAGTTCCAAAAGGAGTAGAGAGTTAAACATTATATGTGCAGACTCCTTGGACAATGGAGATTCTAATTTGTAACTTTGGTGACCCTGTGACCCCAAATAGGGTCACAGGGGTCACAACCTTAAAAACCTATTTTCATCTTCTTCTCCAGTTCTAAAAGGACTAGAGAGTTAAAAACGATATGTGCAGACTCCTTGGACAATGGGGATTCTAAATTGTAGATTTCGTGACCCCATGACCCCAAATAGGGTCACAGGGGTCACAACCTTAAAAACCAATTCTCATCTTTCTTCTCCAGTTCCAAAAGGTCTAGAGAGTTAATATTATTATGTGCAGACTCCTTGGACAATGGGGATTCTAATTTGTAACTTCGTTGACCCTGTGACCCCAAATAGGGTCACAGGGGTCACAACCTTAAAAAACTATTTTACTTCTTCTCAAGTTCCAAAAGGTCTAGAGAGCTGAAATTATATGTGCAGACTCCTTGGCCAATGGGGATTCTAAATTGTAGATTTCGTGACCTTAAAAACTTAATTTCATCATCAACTTTAGCTCCTAAAGGTCTATTGAGCTGAAAGACTGCATGTAGACTCCTTGGCCAATTGGGATTCTAAACTGTAGGTTTTGTGACCCCATGACCCCAAATAGGGTCACAGGGGTCACAATCTTAAAACCCTATTTTTCTCCAGTAGATGACAGTCTATGGCAAATTTATTTCTCCTTGGACATTTTAGTGTGGACTTCTTTCACTGTCTGATATTGGCAATCTAGAATTGTTGAATAATAATACATTTGTTTTGTAATTTTTTTATAGGTTTTCTTGCAATAGGTAACATCAGTTTCATTTTTAGCTCATCTTGCCTGTATAAAGCAAACTTGATATGATGCCTGATGAGCTACAGAGCCAATGGCTCTATTTTATTGTTTTAGTACCACTGGTACATGGGGTTTAATACCTTATTACAAAACCCTTTGGGGGGTACGTATTGGAGCATGGCGATTACGGTATCTGCTATCCACTCTTATTTGACATGACATGAATTCGTGGGATCTTTTAAGTGCGCAGTTTCTGTTGCACTACAAACTAAGGGCTCCAGGGTGACACTTACAGAGTTCCAACAGAGGTGAACTCTAGGTTTTTACGCCTGGATGGGATTCGAACCCTGGACCTCAGCAACGTTAGGCCGGCGCTTTTGCCGACTGTGCTTTCCCGCACATATGCTCTTTGCATAGTGTCATTTATAGGTTATATTAGAAATCTATTTTAATACCGGTAGTATAATGTATAGTGACAATGTCAAAATAATGGTGTGAGTTTACATGGCTGATTGAAACAGGGCAATAGTGCATGTTAGGATGTCAAACTTATGTTATCTGAAAATGATCTGAAACAGGTAGGTAATGAAATATACGTTGATAGTGATATTCGATTTTCATCAATGATTATTATCATTATATTGTGTTTTCTAGATGAAATTGTGAGCTTTTTTTAATGAATATCATCATAATAGGTATTTTGTTATGTATGCCTCATTAAACTGCCATCAAAATTATTGTCTCTTTTAATAAGTTATTGTGGTGATACATTTTTTTTTCTATTTTAAACAGCTTAATTGTAATTGTTGATATCAAGGGATTAATGCCAATCCGAAAGAAACTTTCACGGCACACATTTTGGATTTCACTGTTAAGTTTGAAAGTAATTTGTTGGATGATTTCGTTTAAAACAAATCCAAACAAATCTTAAATATTATCATGGCACACGTTTGGCTTGTTGCAAATTCCCTTGTTTATTCTTGACGAGCGCTCAATGATTATACCAAACAAATGGAACATTCTTTATACAAGTGTTGTTTAGCAAGAGAATCATATTGTTTGTTAGGCTTTAAACAGATTATATTCGTGGCGAAACTTGTGGCTAAAACCACAGTGTAATTATACCCCCGCCTTACAGCGTAAGCGGGGGTATATAGCGTTCATTCTTTCCGTCCGTCCGTCTGTCCGTCTGTCCGTCTGTCCGTCTGTCCGTCCGTCCGTCCCAAAACTTTGTGCGGAGCATATCTCCAAAACTATGCATGCTAGCCTCATCAAACTTCATACACATGTCAACCATGATCCCTAGTTGTGCCTTTTGAGGGTTAGAACTTTTTCTGAATTTTCATTTTTGCGGTTTCCATGGAAACGTGACTAAAAAGTGACTCTTTGAGGAAGTCGTTTTGTGCGGAGCATATCTCCAAAACTATGCATGCTAGCTTCATCAAACTTCATACACATGTCAACCATGATCCCTAGTTGTGCCTTTTGAGGGTTAGAACTGTTTCTGAATTTTCATTTTTGTGGTTTCCATGGAAACGTGACTAAAAAGTGACTCTTTGAGGAAGTCGTTTTGTGCGGAGCATATCTCCAAAACTATGCATGCTAGCCTCATCAAACTTCATACACATGTCAACCATGATCCCTAGTTGTGCCTTTTGAGGGTTAGAACTATTTCTGAATTTTCATTTTTGTGGTTTCCATGGAAACGTGACTAAAAAGTGACTCTTTGAGGAAGTCGTTTTGTGCGGAGCATATCTCCAAAACTATGCATGCTAGCCTCATCAAACTTCATACACATGTCAACCATGATCCCTAGTTGTGCCTTTTGAGGGTTAGAACTATTTCTGAATTTTCATTTTTGCGGTTTCCATGGAAACATGACTCTTTGAGGAAGTCGTTTTGTGCGGAGCATATCTCCAAAACTATTCATGCTAGCCTCATCAAACTTCATACACATGTCAACTATGATCCCTAGTTGTGCCTTTTGAGGGTTAGAACTTTTTCTGAATTTTCATTTTTGCGGTTTCCATGGAAACATGACTAAAAAGTGACTCTTTGAGGAAGTCGTTTTGTGCAGAGCATATCTCCCAAACTATTCATGCTAGCTTCACCAAACTTCATACACTTATCAACCATGATCCCTAGATGTGCCTTTTGAGGGTTAGACCAACAAATTATTTTTATTTTTTGCGGGTTCCATGGAAACATGACTAAAACAGTGACTCTATGACCAAGTCTTTTGTCCGGAGCATATCTCCCAAACTATTCATGCTAGCTTCATCAAACTTCATACACTTATCAATCATGATCCCTAGATGTGCCATTTGAGGATAAGACCATCACATTTTTTTAATTTTTGGCGGTTTCCATGGAAACATGACTAAAACAGTGACTCTATGACAAAGTCTTTTGTCTGATCATATCTCCCAAACTATTTATGCTAGCTTCACCAAACTTCATACACTTATATATGGATTTTCTTCTCTGTGGTTTCTTTGGAAAACATAACAAAAATAGTTTTGTCCTCAGTGCATCTCGTAGAATATTCATGATAACTACCTCAAATTTGAAACAAAGATCAACCATTATCTCTAGATGTACCCTTTTAATTGTAAAACCTATTAATGAATTCGGTATTTGGGTTTCAGTTGAAAGAAGACTTACACAATGACTTACTGTATACTCAACGATCGTACTTTAACCAATATTAATCAGTTTTACTATTTGAAATTCTTTGAACAAAGTGGAGAGCGGGGGTATGTGAGCTTTGCTCGCTTCTTCACTTGTTTGGTTATGCGAATCACCTAAATTTTTAGCTCATCTGGCCTGTAAGGCCCGATGGGCTTATGGCATGGCATGGTGTCCGGCGTCCGTCCGTCCATCCGTCCGTCCGTCCATCCGTCCGTCCATCCGTCCGTCCGTAAACTTTGTGGAATTTCGACTTCTTCTCCAGAACCATAAGGCCTAGAAAACTTAAACTTGGTGTACAGACTCCTTGACTAGTGAGGATTAAAAATTGTAGCTTTGGTGGCCCTGTGGCCCCTAATAAGGGCCACAGGGGCCACGCCCTAAAAAGCTATTTTCATCTTCTTCTCTAGAAGCATTAGGCCTAGAAAGCTGAAACTTTGTGTACAGACTCCTTGACTAGTGAGGATTATAAATTGTAGCTTCGGTGGCCCTGTGACCCCTAATAAGGGCCACAGGGACCAAGCCCTTAAAACCTATTTTCATCTTCTTCTCCAGAACCATAAGGCCTAGAAAGCTTAAATTTGGTGTACAGACTCCTTGACTAGTGAGGATTAGAAATTGTAGCTTTGGTGGCCCTGTGGCCCCTAATAAGGGCCACAGGGGCCACGCCCTAAAAAGCTATTTTCATCTTCTTCTCCAGAACAATAAGGCCTAGAAAGCTGAAACTTTGTGTACAGACTCCTTGACTAGTGAGGATTATAAATTGTAGCTTTGGTGGCCCTGTGACTCCTAATAAGGGCCACAGGGGCCAAGCCCTAAAACCTATTTTCATCTTCTTCTCCAGAGCCATAAGGCCTAGAAAGCTTAAACTTGGTGTACATACTCCTTGACTAGTGAGGATTAAAAATTGTAGCTTTGGTTGCCCTGTCGCCCCTAAAAAGGGCCACAGGGGCCACGCCCTAAAAAGCTATTTTCATCTTCTTCTCCAGAACAATAAGGCCTAGAAAGCTGAAACTTTGTGTACAGACTCCTTGACTAGTGAGGATTATAAATTGTAGCTTCGGTGGCTCTGTGACCCCTAATAAGGGCCACAGGGACCAAGCCCTTAAAACCTATTTTCATCTTCTTCTCCAGAACCATAAGGCCTAGAAAGCTTAAACTTGGTGTACAGACTCCTTGACTAGTGAGGATTAGAAATTGTAGCTTTGGTGGCCCTGTGACCCCTAATAAGGGCCTCAAGGGTCACACCCTAAAAATCTATTTTCATCTTCTTCTCCAGAACAATAAGGCCTAGAAAGCTTAAACATAGTGTACAGACTCCTTGACTAGTGAAGATTAATAATTGTAGATTTTGTAACCCTGTAGCCCCTACTAAGGGGGTAAACACATTGGCCACACCCTATAGCAAAATCAAATATACAGCCTGATGAGCTACAGAGCCAATGGCTCTATTTTTACGGGCTTTTAAAAGCTCATTATTATAAACTTGTGACGGAAGTGAAGAGGTTATTAATAAGTTTACTGTCTGTTGAAGACTCTAGACTTGCATGATAGATATCTGTTTGAAGTTTTTACAAATACAGGTCTTGGGATTTTTTTCATAATGGACCGTTTTAGGCTTTTAATGATATTTTGTATTTTAAATTGGAAATTAATAGTAAACCTCAAATTGAGACTGGACATTTTTTCATCCAATGTGCTGAATGACCCATGGCCTGTGTGTGTTTCCCAATCTCAATTCCCAATAATTTCAAAAACGAAACCAAAATACATATAAGGAAGTATTACTAATGCATTCGAGCTCATTTTGAGCTAAAAGCAGGGGAAATGATTCATCATCTGTCAGGCATTGTTAACTATTCAAATTTTAGAATATCAAACTGCTTCACCCATAAGATGAAATTGAGTAAGGATGTGCCTTGAACCAAACTTTGTAGATTTGGTCCTTCATTCAGTGTCAAGCTGCCAAGCAATTTTTCTTTGACATAATTGGCATAAATATTCTTTTGCCTTGTCGATTGTTAATTGAAAATTTAATAATAGTCCATATTTTTATAAATGCTAATTTGGCGGTTCTCAATGTTGAGACATTGGACCAATCTTGATTCAAATTATCTTTTTCTTTGAAAGTCTATAATGTCTTAAACTTTGCTTTTGTACTAACCTTGATTCAAAAAATCTTTCTTTGCTTGAATAATTGGCCCCAATTTTGCCAAGCTTGGTTCAAATAATCATTTCTTGAATAATTATTCAAGAAAAGAGAACCCTAATCTTGCCCAGAAAAGCCTTTTGGTCTTGTGACAATGTACTAACCTTGATTCAAATAAGCATTTCTTGAAAAATTAAGAAAAAATAGGCCCTTATTTTGCCTATAAAAGGCTTGAAAAAGGACCCAAATAATAATTTCTTGAATAAAAATAAAGAAAAAATAGGCCCTAATTTTGCCTATAAAAAGCCTTGAAAAAAAGACCCAAATAATAATTTTGTGAATAAATATTAAAGAAAAAATGGCCCTAAATTTGCCCAGAAAAAAGCCTTAAGAAAAGCCGTTAAAATCTTTAAATTTTGATCTTGAAACATTGTACTAATCTAATTCAAATATAAAAACAAAATCTTGAATTATTGGCCCTACCAGAAAAGCCCTAAGAAAGGCCTCCAAACCCTAATTTCTGTCTTGAAATATTGTAGCAACCCTGATTCAAATTTTATTTCTTTACTTTGTTCCAGTTGAGCTGACGGTGGAGAAAGGAAGCAAGAGAGATGGGCTGCTTGCAGAGTAAAGAGTTGCAGGTGAAGACCCCCCCTTCTATCATGGAGGTCGGGGCTCCCACCCACAACCAGAGTCCCGTCTCCCCCGGGGATGTTAACCCCATCCTACAGGACCGAGGCCTTCCCGCCATACCGGCCCATAAACGTAAGCAGCAGTTAGAGGCATTTTTACCTCTGATGAAATTTTCTCCAGATGATAGAGGATATTTGTCTTTTCTTGACAAATACCATTTTTATCTCATCCAGTGAGGAAAGTTTTTATTTTCATGAGTGGCGTGGCCACTAGTGATAATTTAAAAGTTTTTTGCCTCATTAGATGAGATAAACATGGTATTTGTCTAAATTTTAAACCTTTATTTTATTGTTGATTTGTTATTTATTATCAAACTTTAATCACAATTACGTTGAGTCCGCTCCCATGAGAGCCTGTCGCCTAAGCAACAACATGACGTCATGACCGTGTCATTAATATTGCGTCCGAGCATTGTTCCATGACATCAGATCATTGTTGTTATCAGTCACTAGTGACAATTACATGTTTATTTTCATTGATAGATCTTGGTATTTCACTGCCAATCATGTAATAAGTTTTTATGTTACCTCTGTGACACAAATCATCAATTCTTAAATCATAAAATTTGCAACATTCTTGACCTAACTCAATGAAACTTAGGATATGGATCAGTCAGCATGAGAAAATGATACTTTTCTTTGGAAACATCTTGCTACATCAGCATTTATGTCTCCGCGTTATGCTACAACCTATCCCCTGATATCCTGCTATGGTATTCAGCTGACGGGTGGTTGCTCAGCGCCATTTATAGCCTGTCTGTTTTCAGTCAAACTATTTCAAACTCCATACTTTGTTGTCTAGTGATGTCGCTCGTGGAAATCTAAGGGATAGTGATTTGGAGCTTAGCGGGAACCTGCAATGAGAATCAGATTTATTATCTAATAGCACTCCCATTGGTTAATTTGAATCAGGCGGTGAGCACGCGGAACAAAGCCAAAAACCAGTTTGCCGCTATCGCTGAAAGGGCATCATTTGATTGGCTTGCTATATATAGCAATATGGCTGAATACCATAGCAGTATATCAGGGGAAAGGTTGTAGCATAACGCAGAGACATATACGTTGATGTAGCAGGATGCTTTGGAAATTTCTCCAATATTTTTGCAACAATTAACTAACCTTGTAAGCTGTTTTGATTATCAATAGTGATACTTTGACAGGTCTTTTCTTTTCATACTGGGTAGTATAGTAGTGTAAAATAAACAATTTGTTGTTCTGTACAGAGGCCAAGACATACCGTGCCATGTACGACTTCGAGGGAATCAACGACGACGACCTCACGTTCAAGAAGGGGGACAAGCTGGAGATAGATGAGACAAGGTTTGCTGATGAAATAATTGTTATTTGTAATGTTAGATTTCACCATTCAGGACTAAGCATTTTCATGTCACTACCTTGTGCCTATAGCCTGGTGTAATCAATATTTGAGAACTTGACACGTATTGTGTGAAATGAAAAGCAAACATGAGGATTTAAGTTTGAACAAACCTTCACTTATTAATACAATCTTTATATCAACATAAATTTTGATGTCACTCCAATCACAAAACCCGGAAATGAAACAAGTATGAAAATTGATTTCCATGGCTTTATGGCACTGGAAGATATTACTCAATTTTAATCTCTCTACCCCGGGGAGTATACCAACAGAGTTGTGAGTTTTATGCTTCTTTACTTGCGTAGTATTTTTTATTACCTACGAGGGCAGTCATACCGAGGTTCATATTTTTCATAACTTGCCCTAGGGCAAAATATCACTTTTTCATTGTGATGTCACGTTATAAAGAGTGCTTTGACGTCACGGTTCAACTATGACGTCACAATCTATATGGTTCGACCGCCACTAGTCCGCCTATGCTGAGCAGTAGGTTTTGAGGATTTCCTTTAATTGCGACTACGGTAATAAACAGAATATCCTTTTTCATGCCCATGACATACCTTGATTACGACACTCGTGCCAAAATATCAGTATATCCCGCGCTCTCGCTCGGGAAATACCAATATTTAGGCACTCGTTTCGTAAACATAGTATGTCATGGACACTCATATAATGTCCTCTATATACGGCTGAATATGATCAAAGGATATCAGGGGATAGGTTAGAACATAGAGAGACATATACGTGGAGACATTTACACAAATGTAGCAGCTTGACTGGTTTTCCTTCTGGTGGTTAACTTAACTGATTGTTGCAGAACTTCAGTTATAACTTGATTTGCAAGTGCACAGTACCATGGAGCACAGCGGTGTAGTGGTTAGCATGCTGGCCCCTCACGCCAGAGACCCGGGTTCGAATCCCGGTGGAGACACCAAAAATTTGTGAATTGGGTCTCATCCTGTGTTGTGTCCCTGGGCAAGGCACTTCATTCACATTGCACTTAGTCCACCTGAAAATTGGATGTACTGACCTACGTGGTCGTGATTAGCGCTTAGTAGCAGCTGTGAAAGTACACTCCATCGGGGTAATAATGTAGCGCTTTGAGCATGTCTTAGGACGTGGAAAAGGCGCAATATAAGTATGCACATTATTACACCAGGGGCCACCACATTGATCCAGTCTAAATAAACAGTCTCAATAGTACCTGCTGCACTCCCATTTTGAGTCTAGCTAGATGCAGTATGGGATTGAGGTTTAGAGAGTATTATTGAGGCTAGGTTTACTAAGGCTGTCTTAGATCACATGTTAGAGTATCTCTAAGAGCTTATTTTCAGTTCAGTTCTACCCATGGTTTACTAGTCCCAGCTGATGCACATAACTTTTACCACAATGCATAGCCACTGCAATAATGCTAGCATCCGTGATGTATGTGAAATAGTCTTAAAAGCTGTGTTAAACGCAGAATCCTTAACCTTTTTGATTGTGATATTTTGCAGAACTTTTTCTTGTGTTGACAAATTTGCATCATTCTGTGGTTTAATGAAGATGAATATTTTTGTCCATTTGCAGCCAGAACGGTGATTGGTGGATAGCAACGAATGTGTCGACAGGATTAAATGGATACATCCCCAGCAACTACGTGTGTAAAGATGACAACTCACCACAAGCTCAAGAGTAAGCTGATAAGAATAAGTATAAATTGATATGATAAAAATATGTTTAAACCAAGGCTTTATTCATCTCACCGATTGTTTTCTAAAATGCAGGAAAATATCATATTTTCCTGTGAAATTCATTTAAAAAACTATCGCTAATCATATTTGGTCACAAAATGTACCCCTTGCCTTGCATGTTCTCTTTGAAGAACTGATTAAAAAGGTAAAAATTTGTTTTAGAATTTAAAGTGGCCAATGGTACTGCAGGTTAGTTTCTGCTATAAGGGAAAATGGTCTTAAAGGGGCAGTAGCACATTTGTTGATAGTTTTATATGTTAAAATTTTCACTGATAATTGTAAGTTAATGATAAATGTTTTACTTTGATAGTGTCAAAAATCTCATAACACAAACCAATTATCCATAGTCACAGGACAAGGTATGAAGATTCACCTAAAATCCATGGGCGGCCATTTTGTGTGAACACCTTTAATTCATTTTGTGTAAGAAAAAGGACTCGCATGGCTAAAGTTTACATTATATATTTGAATTAATACTGCTTCATTTAGTTTAAATGCATTGTTTTTCAATTGGAACCATTAATTTTCGATTTCCTGGCATCACCTTATATTCCCCCTAAAAACGTGCTACTGCCCCTTTAAGATAAAGTTTCTTAACATGATCTCACCAAAACACCTCTCATTCCAGCTGGTGGTTCAACTTCGACCGGAAGGATTCAGACAAGATGTTGCTTCTTCCTGGTAATCGTGTGGGAACATTCCTCGTCAGAGAATCTACAGGTACGATTTGTTTATAGAACTTTTTCTACTACAGATCAGCAGCAATGTTTGTAAAGTTTTGATCCAAATCATTATGGATACAGGCAGTGATACACATACTTAGCCGAAATTTCACTATATTTCTCGCTCATATATTTAGGCAGTCGTGTGATAGACATGGTATGTCATGAACACTCTTTTAATATCCTCTACAGTGTTGTTCCTAGGTTATCAGCTGAGGGGTCACTGGGTCCTATTCTGACCCTTTGCAATGATAGATGGTCCTACTTCTCCAAATTTTAGGGGACACCAAGCAAACAGGGTGGGTAAGTGTCCCAGGACCCCATCTAGGAACAACACTGCTCTATATAATAGATGTTTTGCTCAGCCTCGGCAATATTCAAGCCTTTAGATATTTCTCATTGACAAATTTGCATCTTCAGACAAGTCTTCGTTCGTGTTGTCGGTGAGGGACCAGGATAAAGCCAACGAGCCGTGTGTGAAGCACTACAGGATCCGCAAACTTGACAACGGGGGGTACTACATCAGTCCCAAGAGAACCTTCGACACCATGCTTATACTCATCGACCATTACAAGAGTAAGACACAAATCTATTTCTCCTTACCTTTTGGAGTATAGATAGCAAATCCTTTTACTGGCTTGCTGACTTCATTTGTCACTGGCACTGTCTGAAATTAACTTTGGCATCTATAAGAACATGGACCTTAATGGTTTGGCACTTATTTAAGTGTTTCGAAAACATGCCATGTATTTCAGAGAACCCAGACAGTCCAGAAAGATTTTTATTAATCCAGCATGCTAATAGTTAACATTCTTCACCAACTCAGACGGTCTATGCACTGTGCTAGGTGAAGCACTTTCTAATTTATCCAGCATGTTAAGTGTTAACATCATTCTTCATCTTCCAAACGGTCTTTGCACTGCCCTTTGTGAAACTTGTGGAAGATATTAATTTATCCAGCATGTTAAGTTTTAACATCATTCTTTATCTTCCAGACAGTCTTTGCACTGCCCTTTGTGAAACTTATGGAAGATATTAATTTATCCAGCATGTTAAGTTTTAACATCATTCTTTATCTTCCAGACAGTCTTTGCACTGCCCTTTGTGAAACTTGTGGAAGATATTAATTTATCAAGCATGTTAAGTTTTAACATTATTCTTCGTCTTCCAGAAAGCCCAGACGGCCTTTGCACAATCCTTGGGGATGCATGTCCCAGACAGAGACCGACAGTACACTTCAGAGAGCTTGAGGTCGGCAGAGATCACATCAAGATGTCCAACAAACTCGGCGCTGGATGCTTTGGGGAGGTGTGGAGAGGTGAGTTTTTTAAAGTCAGAATTCATGTGATTATGAATATTTTGAGTGAGTTAGCTACTGTGTTGTGCCACTCTGTCAAAATTTTAGCCCTTTGCAGTGTTATCAAATTCATGAAGTCTTATGAATATAGCTAATCAAGGTGATATGATCTTGATATCTATTGCTATTCAAAGAGTGTTTTTCCATTATCCACATGCACAGACTTTCAGTGAGTTTTAATAATTTGCAGGCAAGCTACGCAATGTGATAGATGTTGCCGTTAAGACCCTGAAGCCAGGTACGATGTCTACGGAAGCCTTCTTAGTCGAGGCCAAGATAATGCACCAGCTGCGACATCGGAAGCTGGTACAGCTGATTGCTGTGTGCTCGGAGGAGGAGCCAATCCTCATCATGACGGAGCTGATGTCTAACGGCGCTCTCCTCGACTTTATCAGGAAGGACGAGGCTAAACAGATACGCTTCCCAACTATCATAGACATGGGCTCGCAGGTTTGTAGGCTGTCAAGTTTAAAATTCTTTAGTTAATGAGCTGTCATCAAGTTTTAACATAAATTTTCTCATTGAAATATTAGCAATTATTTCGTAAACAATATCATAATTCTCGACTGCAGGAGATATCGTACAGAGAGAAGAGAGAGAAAAAAATAAAAATATTTTAATGGTCTGTGTGTTGTTTCTTACTGAGTTATCTCCCTTGCCTCCCCTGAATTCAAATCTGAGCTGTCATTCTTTTCTCTGTTTGCTGTGAATATATAAGCCAAAAGTTATGGTTATATCAGAATCATTACCTGGGTATATGTCAATTATCAATTAATGATCTTTAATGGGCTTGATGATAAGACTTTGTGTAATAAACATCAAAGACTTATAAATGTTAAAATTCTTTGGAAACATGGTGAATATTGATCTCACAGAGCTCCCTTTGCTTAGTAGAGTTTAACTTAAAAAATATACTGTAAGTCATATTTATCGTTGACTTTGAAATTTGGCCTAGGAATCATGGTGTCAAAATTATCAAAATAATCAAAATTAATGTTTATGATAAAAAACATCTCTGAAAGTAGTGAATCATGAATACATACTTTCATACATTTTGTATTATGTGTTTGTGAGAACTCAACTGTTTTAATCCCATTGGTGGAGGGGGGTTGCGGGGATGTCCATATTTGGATAGTTTGGATCATACCTATTCTTGGTGTCTGAATTAATGCTCCAGCAACTGTGAATAATTATTAAGCCAATATTTTCTTGTTCAGGTTGCTGAAGGAATGGCTTTCCTAGAGACTGAAAACTTTGTGCACCGAGATCTGAGGGCTGCAAACATTCTGGTTGGGGAGGCATTCGAGGTGAAAGTGGCAGACTTCGGTCTAGCCAGGATTCTACAAGATGAAGATATCTACGAGGCTACGGAGAGTAAGTGTTATCCTGCCGGTTACAGCATCTTTTGTAGTTAATTTTTCGGCTCTCTTGAGACACTTTGATGGTTTTATGTAACATGTTTTCTAGGGATGCATTTAAAAATAAAAATACGCCAACTTCGTCATGAAAAAGTCATTTAATGATGCATTAAAGCTATCATAACGAGAATTAAGTCAAACTTGGGATTCCTTGATTCGATATTCATAACAAAACTTAACGATATTCATTTAAATTTATATGACGATTGAGTCAACTGTATCGTGTATCGTATTGTGACCACGATGATGCATCTGTGTATCGTGACATCCCTAATGTTTTCAAACATGAATGAAATTGACATGCAGGTAGTCAGGTTGGTGGATCTCCGGGTGATGTGTCAATAATTTGTTCTCTTGTTCACAGACACACGGTTCCCCATCAAATGGACAGCGCCAGAAGCTGCCCTAGAGAGGAAGTTCTCTGTCAAGTCTGACGTCTGGTCCTTCGGTGTTCTGCTCTATGAGTTGGTCACCTTCGGACGAGTGCCGTATCCTGGTGTGTAACAAGAAGTTGTATATCAATAAACTTGCATTCAACATCTATTATGATGAAATGAATTTATGTGATCCTGAAATCTGTATGTTGTGGACTCGAGGCACACAGTTATATATGTAGACACAAACATGGAGAAAATACTTGTCAAATTATAAGTATCTTACATATTGTTAAAAAAAATTCATTTAAAAAATAAAATAAAAAAAATCTCAAATTTGATTAAAAGTGATATATTTGTATAGATATATTTTGGTAGGTAGAATATTTCACCAAAAAGACATGCCACAATGACTTCAATCACTATATAATTTTCTGCAGGTATGAGCGGCTCGGAAGTTCTACACAAAGTTGACAAGGGTTACAGAATGCCAAAGCCGAGCGGACCACTCAACTACACAGACTCCTACTACGAGATAATGCTCAAATGTTGGAACCGCAAGCCAGAAGATCGACCAACGTTTTCCTATCTACACGACTTGTTTGACGACTATTTTGTCGCAACGGAACCAGATTACAAAGATACAGACGAAATGTGATGAAAAGATGTTTTATTTTTCATAAATATACGAACAATACCACCTATAATTGGAAATTTACCCCTTTTTCTGGGTGATAATGTGTATGATTTTGATTGGTGCATGCAATTATTTTTAACCAATAAGATTAGTCTAATCAGTAACTGCTGGGCAGTTGCAACAGGAAGTGATGCAATCATCCATGGCAGACGACATGTAAACCACGTCGGCCACATGATTTTCATATCAATTTATATTAGTGGTCATTGTTATAACTTGAATTGTACAGAGACGATTTTGTACATACACCAATAATTTTTATGATCAAGAATTTTAGTGAATTTGAGCTTTTTACTTTTATTTTTCTAGTGGTTTAAGAAGCTTTTAAACATTTCTGCAAGCATATATGCACATTTATAGATCAACTCTACATTTTGAATAACAAACATAATTTTATTCATGTTTGTGATCATTTTGTATAAGGATGCAACTATACAAGGGGAGGTAATCAGGTTCAACTGTTTAGATTATCTCCCTTGATATGTTTTTTTTTGCTTTGTATCATGAGTCGTGTAATAATGTTTTTTGATAATCAATTTGATAGTTATGCAGTTAAGTGCCTTTATCAGAAGTGAGTAACCATGAATATAAGTTAAATACCGGGCGTATACAAACAAACAAACATATTCTTCAAATTTGTGCCCTTTACATGTTTTTCAACTCAAGTTAAGCAATAATCACACTTTAGCCCTGTAAAATCTTGGTAGTTGATTCCTGTTTTAAAAGTTGCTATCAATATCGAAGTCCGCATGCTTACCAAAGCATCTGTTATGACCCTACTTAAACATTTTACTGTTTGTTTTAATAATAAGCAAGTTGATGATAGCCATATTCCTTCAAATAATTTGATTTGAAAAATTTTTTAAGAGAAAATTTGAATTGATAACTTTGTACAGTTTTATTATCTGATTTCTTTAAACAATATACTGTTATTTAAAAATTATTAGATAAGCATAAGTATTGACAAAAAGCTTTTCTTGGACACGCTACAAGCATCTTATTGTGCCATATCATTCGCTGATCAAAAGTGAACTTTTTAATTTTGAAAAGTTTACGTTATTTGAAAATTATATATTTTTAAAGGGAGTTTTGATATTTTTATCATATTTGTGCCTTATTCAGTGTATATTCTATAAGCCTTAAAAGTAGCCAGTCCACAAGTGTTTGCCAACAAAACATTCATAAGTTACCAGCTTGAACAAGTTACCCGGTTACCAGTTTTCACGAAGGCCTTTTCAAACACTGCCTTAAATCATGTCTCATTATGCTGACTTAATGATAAGCTTATTGCCTTTGACTTAGTTCTGTAATTTCTCCATTGATTCGACTTCTCCAATATTTGACCACATAACATTTTACTGAGGTCACAAATTCAAATCCAAAATTTCAACAAAGTGCTCAAAGTTTGGAGCTGATACTCATCTATTTCTTTAAACTATTTTTTAATTTGCTGAAAAATAATTGTAAAGCTAAATTATCCCAACTGCCGTAAACAATTTGAAATATCTTAACAATGATGACATTGCCATTACCATGATGTCATCTTTAAAAACTGTACATTTGAATTGAACATGTTCTTGATATTTATCTAATATTTCAACCATAGTGCCAACTCATCAATCAAAATCTAAACAATTTTACCAGACATTTTCTGATTTTTTTGGGGGAAAATTTTAGTATCGAATTATCGGAGAAGTTACGGTACCAAGTCCTCTATTGCCTTGTCTCAAAAGAAATGTGTTCTTTCATATAAGTTGACCAATATGATTTATTACGAAACTTGTTGACTAAATTCACCAATATGGAAATTTATCTACTTTGTTATACTCTGACATGACATGAGCAATTCAGGTTATTTTTTTGAACATTTTCTGTGAATTTTATGGCCTTGCAATGTTATGATCAGAAACAATTTATTGAATTTTGAAGGGGACGACATATTCAATTACTAAGCAGGTCTTTAGTAAAAGATATTCGTAGCAGACTTAGACATTACAAAAATAGAAAATACTTTTTCAATGGTAAGTTTTATATGAAACAATTTACTACTTAAGATTTTCTTGATTTTGATAATTTAACATCATAACAAAGACGTAAATATTCTGTTTATAATGTATATGTTAGGTGTAGTTTGTGAATAGTCATTCCAATTTAAATATTTATGATTTTTAGCTTTTGCCAACTAGACTCATTCCATAATATCATTTGTATGTGATATCTTTGGAGAATTGCTGATGTTTTTCCTTGGAAGAGATTTTCTCTTAGTTTTTATACTGTCGGCAGGACAATTATGCACAAGGGTTAGTGAAGTTAAAACATTCCAAAGTTTTATTTATTCTAATGCAGAATTATTAAAAATAATATTGAAAATTGTAATTTATTTCTTTTGGAGCCAAATAAAATTTAAAGAAATGATTTTGAAAAAGGTTTTGAAAATAAATAAAATCATTCTAAAGAAATATTTGTGATTAATATGAAAATTCTAAGAAATGCTTTTTTGTTTTAAAGAGGGTATTTAAAGGATATATAACCATTTGAATGAAACATATATTATTAATATACTATCTATTCCCAGTACAAAGTTGCTTTAAACTGCACAACAGTATTTTGCTTTTGCAATGATTTTAACTAAAACATTTTAGCAGTGTTTTGTAGTTTTGACATCCTTATACATGACTGAAATTAAATGAGAAAAGGAAATTTTTGCACAAATTAAACCAAACATGCTTATCCCTTGCTTATGTTAATATCTCAGGTTAAATGATAATATGAAGTTATTAAATGGAGAAAACAATGATTTAAATGTATTGACTTGCTTGTTTTGCGTGTAAATGGAGCTTTTTGTGTTCAAGGAAAATAAATATCAATATTTTCCAAAGCAGTAAAGTATTATTTAGCATATAGAGCCTGCTGCTTAATAAGTTTTTATATTCCAATAGACAATTTTAGAAAAAAAATTGTGATGGACCTTTTAGAGTTATCTCCCTTCACCTCTGCTCAAGGAAGTCACACATCTGGCTATAGGCCTTTGAAATTGCACAAGCGTATCTTTTCATGTGTGATGTAATTTTTAGTGGTTTTGTTTCTTTTTATATTATTTGAAAGATATATCTTAGCCTTTTATGATACTTAACTTTTAATTCCATACCTGTATTTCATTCCATTATTCCATGTCATTTTGTGTGTATCTAACAATTAAGTGTAATATGGTACAAGAAGTTGATAAAATGTTAATATAATATTCTAAGGACAAAATATTCAGCTGAAGTTCAAACAGAAGCTATCTGGAATAAATGAAAACAAAAACATGTAGAAGCATTCTGTTTAATGTCAGACACATTTTAAAGATATTTTGTAAAAATTGTCTCAAGCTGATTTTATTTTGTTCTTAAGAAAACGCCAGCAATGTTTTTTGTGAAGTTATACTATGGGTCATATTTATGTTTTAGATCGTTTATTATGTTTTAACATTGATAAAAAGTTTTTATATGAAAGCTCTCTTTAAATAAGTAACAGGAATAATATTGAACAAATATGGAATAACCTCATTATTCTTTGATCATTTATATCATTCATGCTTTTTTGTAAATAAAATTGTGAATAATAAGTTTAGTCCTTGTCTTTTGAATATTATGTTTTTGACCTATATTCTTCATCTCTAATGAAGGGATACAACCAAAATTATCAGTAGTTGAATGGAATCTTTTGATTGAAGTTTGATTTTGTTGATAGTTAGTATGACCTTGTTGATACTGACATTGTTCATGGTAAAAGTGTGTTTGATAATGGTAAAAGTGTTTGTGAAAAAGTAACATTGGCCTTTGATAACATCAATATTACATTGGTTTGGTCATGGTAATTGTGTAAGTCTTAATTGATAATGGATAATGGATTACTTCATTATACAAAAATGGAAATAGTTTATATGAAAGTGGTAAAATATGTAGGATAATGGAAAAATATATAGGATAACAGTAAGAAAAGTAGATTAATGGTAAATATGTTAGTGTTAATAGTTTGTATGATGAAAGCCAATATAATAATGGTCGAGTATGTATGAAAAATATTAAATATATTTGATAATGAAAGTGAAACTGTTAATGGAAAAAGGCTGGAATGAAATTGATACAGAGATTGTGCCCCTTGTTGGAGAGCATTACAAGAAACACCATTGCCTGAGCTTCGCCTGTTGCACGTGTTGAAATATACATGTATAATGGTCATCCAATGCAATGCCTTTTATTTAGCATTAAAAACATTTCAGGCACTTTGTGTACTATTTTGAACGTATATTGTTTTTTTTTCGTTATAACCTCTCAAAAGTTTTAACGTTGCAAATTAAGGGCATTATTACCAAATGTAAAACCTTATAATAGAGTTTGAAGAAAGAAGAGTTTTATATTTCAAATCTCAGACCTTTTACTCAAAAGCCAAAGGTTTTTATAATCAAATGTAATTCCTTATCCCCTAAGGCAATAATCTTTTGTAAAATTGGCAGCCATGTGATTTGATATCCTACTTCATTTAAATACACTTTTAAATTCATAAACCACATTGATCGTGAATGTTTTAAGTGTTAATGTCATGCAAAGTGCCATTTCATTGTCAATTAATATCACAACAAAAGCATGAATGAATTAGATACAAGGTATTTGATATGATAGATGTGTGGCTATAAGTTATACCTTACATCAATCTGTTGAAAGGAGTAACAAGTTTTCAAGATGAATAACCGGTGTGCATGTTGGACGCAATTGTACGTTCATTTCATCTACAAATTCACAAGATAAAAAGCAACTCGAATTCATGAAAAACACAAACAAATTAGTGTGTAAAATAATCATAGTGTTAATCCTTTGTTACAGTGAAAATTCATAAAGTGCATATGATCAATATGATAGTTGGTATTCATTTTGCACACTAAGAGAAGAGAACGAGGTAAAATGTTGAGGAGACTGAAGGAAAGTCAACCCAACAAGGAAGTTAAAGCTGTTAGTACACGGTAGTCACGCTAACTTCACGTTTTCATAGAATAGTCTTTTTCATATGACTGAATTCATGGGAATTGAATCCAACATAAAGGGGTAGTGTTGTCATCAGCGTAGACAATCTAGTACAATAACTTTTATCGTTTTAGATGACTCACCGACGGCAAAGGAGATATTGTCAATTTACACAGTGAAGCTCGTCCTACCGAAAATTGTGTACTTGAAAAACCTTTGTTACGCTTGTTATCTTTAAAGATTAACACTTATTTTCACGTTTATAACTACCTTGAAGATTACTCCTTGACAGGAAGGTTAATTTAGAATGCAACATGATTTACGCTTCAATCTATTATTTTTTTCTGCATTTAATATTTTGATCAGGAAGTTGTTTGCATGGAAGAGTTTTTAAGAATTTTTTTTTTTTTGTGTTTGTCACGATTATGTCTATATATATCAAGATTTCCTTGCATTTCATATAATAACGCATCTTTTAAACATCATAAGAAATGAAATAATGGTTTAGTTAAAGAATGCTCTAAACCTTTGAAATGAAAGCGGGTGTTAGAATCATTTATGCAAATCGAGATCAAGGGTGTTTTTTTAAAAAAAGTACTAACTTTCTATCATTTTTAATGGTTTAACAATTAGAATAGTGGCAAAATCAGGGAGAAATGTTGCGTTTAGGTCGAAAAACGGACAATGTGAAAAGCAATTTTGAAGTACATTTAAAGCAGAATATTAATATTCAACTTGATAGCATTTCATAAATTATGCAATGAAATAATCTTGAGATATATTATTTCGGCCTCTGTTCATTTATACAGCTATTGTTCAATTTTAATAAGCTTATATGGATGAAGGTGCCAGACTTTGTGAGTTTGCTATGAAATGACAGGTTATAACCTTTAAGTATCTGAGTCAACCCAGCTAGAGTTTGGTACATGCCGAGGTGACTTAGAAACAATAGCAGTAGTGCGATCTGAGGGGGATTAAATACTTTTTTAGTTCACATCGCTGATTTTACTTTGCACTTATTAATCGCTTTAATGTTATTTGAACCTGTTATAGCGAAAACACAAGCGTTTGTTGTTGTTTTAATGTGTATTAGGTTCAAATGAGCGTTTCAACTTCGTGTCAAACGCGTGTTGAATTGCTCATTTTTGCCTATTACACATCTTTAGAATATATTTATACAAAAACCGATATCATATATCCCAGGATTATTTCAATACATAACTTATGAAATGCTATCAATCTCTCCTCTCTGCTTCAAATGAATTTAACTTTGCTTTTGTACTTTTCTACATACTAGGATCGAGAGAAAGTAATGCCGAAACTAAGCAGCAAAACAAGGAGTTAAATAGTTGAACGAGTCATGTCTTGAAGAGGAAGTTGCTAAAGAAACAGCAAGCATGTTTGTTTGATATGAGTCGAAAATGCATTTTCATCATTAAAAAAGTCACGTAATTACCACCCCTGTTGAAGAAACCTTTAAAAGTGACTTAAACTCTCGGGACTATAAAAGGGTAAGGTTAGTCAAAGCGCTGATGGTTGATATCTGTGTACTGCTATATGTGACTTCTAGCACACGGACCCCACATAGAGTTTAACACATCTACACTGACATCTTCAATCTTGTTGAACCTGCTAACACCCTTGTCATTACCGATAGAACATCAAGTCAAACCTTTCTTAACAAATTCAGCAGAGATGCACATAAGCTCAACACAAGGTAAGAATGAGCAAATATTTGGAAAGAAACACCTGCGGTTAGCAAAAGTATCATTCACATGTTCGTATTCATCGATGCACAATATAGAATTTGACTTTTGACATCTCATATAATTGGTACAAGTAAATTAAGGTGAATTAAATTAAATCAAAGGTATATTGGTGACCTACATCTATTACAGTGGTTTGAGAAGGTTTTGCTCTTTGGGTGAAACAAGTGAGACTATGAACTGACAAATTTGAATAAAAGAATAGGTGTCCATGGGAAACTTAGCTTCTTGACATAATTTAACTTTCCTTTCCCACCGTTATCTTACATGATTTTATCATATATGACAAAAAGAAACTCTCAACATTTATCTAAAGATAAGCGCGCCAGAGACATTCATTTATTACCCCTGCAGGACAAGTAATGTTTTTTCAGTGTTTAAGATTCGTGATTGGTGATTTGATGATAACGGTTTGACTCATTCTCTTCCCACAGAGGTAGATCAAGTCATAAATTGTTGATACTACCTCTGTTCTTATAGGACCAAAGCGCACGCGGAAGAGGGCCCGGGAACCAGGTTGGTTTCACCTCCACTTTTGAATTTCTTTAACTAAAACCAACGCTTCTCGCACGGAAAGGGTGGTTCATATCACAATGCCTCTGCCATGATTCAATAGCCAAAATGATGATTTCAGAACAGCGTCTCATTACACAACAAACTTTGATTGCTTCCAATCAGGCATCTCCCATCTGCCAATAAACTCGGCGTAATGGAACAGAGGCTATATTAACATTTCATGACTTGATCTGCCTTGGTAGGAAGTGAATGTATGAGACTGGTCCACAATGAGATTATTTATTGCTCATTCAAGCCTGATTCTACTACTGTCAAGTTTGTCATAGAAGTAAAGATTGAAAATAAGAATGAACAGTTACAGTTAAAATGTTACATTGTATACTTCCATGTAATGTATATAATGACAACGTAAGATAACGAATTATACAAAAATATGCATGAAACAACACTGTCAGGCATTACATATTAAAGTGCTTTCGATTTTCTTTTTGAAGTGGGCAATGAATCGAGTTGAAGATAGAGTGTTTGAAAATGATGGAGATCTGGCAGTGTATGGTGTGAAAGAAACCTCAGAAAATTCGTAATTTGTGAAGAACTTGTGACTCTTAGTTTAATTCACTGTTTACTTGTGTAAGGTAACTAGGAAAAGCTTGCAAGTTTGAAATATATTCAGGAAAGACTAAGAACTAGAGGGAGATATAGGGAACATCCCAAAGAGACTGCTAGAATTTGCCTGAGATTATATATAGTACAGGGTTAGACTAGTCTCAGAAGTATTTTTTTCAATATTGACAATATGTTTAAACAAATCATGTATTATAACAAAATTGATCCCAGAAGATGCTTTAACTTCAGCTGAGCGATCTAGACTTGCTATACTTGGGCTGGTCATCAATTAAATAATTTTGCTTTAGGGTCATCTGACAAACTAAGTACAGGGTCAACACATGTCATTTCAATGGTTATATTATAAGCCTTTTTGTAATTGTGTTTAATAAAGCTGTGAAAAATGTCGGTCTTAGGCTACCCAAAGACGTTTGGGCTACCCCAGTTGGTAGAGAATACCTTTTGGTGGAAAGCTACACATTTTATAAACATCATTGGTTCTTCAAATGTTCAAGTGTTCAAACAAGTGTTCGAAAGTTTCACCGCGATTGTAGTCCACGCTTCTACTCAAAGGAACAATAAACATCTTAAAGGGACAGTAGCACGTTTTTGGGGGAATATAAGGTGATGTCAGGAAAATAAAAATTAATGGTTCCAATTGAAAGACAATGTATTAAAACTAAATGGAGCAGTAATAATTAAAATACATAATATAAAGTTTAGCCATGCAATTCCCTTTTCTTACACAAAATGAATAAAAGGTGTTCACACAAAATGGCCGCCAATGGATTTTATGTGAATCTTCAAACTTTGTCCTCTGACTATGGATGATTGGCTTGTGTAATGAGATTTCTGACACTGTCAAATTAGTACATTTAGCATTAACTTGCAATTTTCAGTGACAATTTTGAAATATAGAAATATAAAATTATCAAAAAACGTGCTACTGCCCCTTTAAAATGTTCAAGTGTTCAAACATGTGTTCGAAAGTTTCACCGCGATTGCAGTCCACGCTTTTACTATATGGAACAATAAACCTCTAACAACTAAACACAGCCTAAGTCTGTAACAAGTGGTCCATCATTTCACCTAAAATGGAATGTAAATGGTTACACTAAACATGTGTTTACTTTATAGAAAAAGGACAAAATGTCCCTTTAAAACGCTTTGCTTAAAAAAATGTGATTGATAAAAGATTTGATTTAAATAAGTGTGATTTTCTAAAAGTGTCTTTTGAAATATATAGATTATTTGTGTTTACAGTTTTCCCCCTTTGAACGAATTCTTACTTTCAGTAAACGCTAGCTCGAAAAAAATACAAGGGAAACTATTAATTTAATGGTATATGATGGATTGTAAGTTTAACAGTTAAATCTGTTTACGTCATCATGATAAAATGATTCCCGAGAAGAAATTGAGATTGTGAATCAATTCTAAGACAATTAAACAATTTCGTTTAATTACCTGGTTGTATTAATCAACTGTAGATGATGTCATATTATATTGATTTAGTTTCTTTCGGTTTCATAATCTGTCAACGTTACCAATTGCAAATGAATGATGTGATTAAACACTCTCTGTTTTGTTAGTCATCGATATTTTTTAAAGAAAGACTGCTATCAAAACGAGACAAAAACAATTAGAGAATAAGTATTTCGTTCCTGTTAATACATATGTATCATATACAATGTTCGTATACATAATGTATTTTATTACTCTTTTTGAAAAGAAAAATTGAAATTCCATAGATAGTTTGTAATGGAATTCGGCTTGATATAAGTAATTTCAGATTTCAAAATTACAATTTTGGGAACAATTGTAAGTTGTCCTTAAAATTATATTATTTGGTTTGAACGCACATATACACTCTCTTAAGGATATTGAGATTTTCTGTTTTGAGTTTTGATGTCACAGAGGTAAAAAATAAAAATGACACGCTGTCAGGTGGTTAAAGTTTAAACAATGCATTCTTGTCTTTGGTGATTGTCCTGCTTTGGAAGAATCCTCAGGTATTAAAAGTAAACGTTTGGTTAATTTTCCACTAATAGAGGATTGTAAAATACATTGATTTAACTCAATCAATAGCCTCATTCTATAAGCAGCAGTCTAACTTCCTTGTACATTTAAACGGTACCTACCAGACACTAACATTTATCTCAAATAATCTTCCTGTGAGCTTTTGTTGAATTGTAACATTCGCGGACGGGTGGATGGCTGGGTAAGTTGGGTGCTTTTGGTGAACTGTTACATAAACGTCGTAGGTTGGTGGGTGGATGGTTGGATTGGGGAGGGGTTACTTTAACGTAACAGTCGCCGGAGGGTGGGTGGGTGAATGGTTTGGTGTGTGTGTGTAGAGATGGGGTGCTTTGGATGAACTGTAGCATCATATTTGCAGGTGGGTAGGTGGATGAGTAAGTGGCTAACCTAAGGACTGAAAGAACTGAGAGTTCGAAGAAGAATTTTCTGCCTCACACTAATAATTGATTTGAACACAAGAGACCAAGCGGCGCAAATGGGTACCTGGTAAAGTTGTGTTGGGGGTAACCCTTGAGCCACTGTATGCAAGCCCGGCTTCGACAATGATAATGGAGCAAAGAGCAAAAGATTATTCAGCGGACTCTCCTGGGGCAAAATGTCTTGAGGCTGTGAACCAACCCCCCCCCCCCCCCCCCCCCCACCCAAAATCAATGACATTTCATTTTAATAAAGAGCCCTAATGTAGAAAGGGGTGGGGTAGGATGGGGGTGGGGTTGTGGCTGAGAAGGGCTTCTTCGGAGTTAGCCTAAATCATATTTGCAGATACCATAAATCAATATATAAATAACCATAACCATATTCAGCTTTTATAACGGTCTAACACATAAAAACCTCCATCTATGTTAACATCTCAAACTACAGTTACGTTGCTTAGAGCAATGGGTGTAACCTGTTTTTTCTTCTATAGTTTGAAGCCCGGTTTAATAGGCTGGTTTGACAACTCAGCATATTGAGCTATTAATATAAAGGCGGGGAGGTATATTTACAGAAGGTGACGACAATGTTATGTCAATGCATGGTATGTGTCGCTTGAAATTTTCATGGATGTTTCATGTTTAAGATGAAAATAGAAGAAAACGTTTTAAATATAGTTTTTAAAATAACACTTTGGATGGAATTATCCATATATCTTGTATTGATCTCAAAAGAATCAGTAATATGTTTTTTCTGCTTCTAAAAATGGACCCAATTCTGGTACATTTGTACCTCCCTATATATAAAAGGGTATGGTATCAAAATTTGTTTGGTTTGTTGATGTTGTACATATACTCGAGGCAAACGTCAATGAATGCATATTCGGTCAAGTATTCAATGGCAAGAATTTCTATTCAATTAAAGTTTATTTCATTCACCATTGAAAGTCAAGTTTATAAATAAGGACTTAAAATGATATTTTGACAGATTTAGTGTATTGAGTGAAAGTATGAAAACTGCAGAGTAATACAGTCAGTTGTCGTTACTTCCGGGTTGGAAAAATCATGTGATCGCTGCCAAGTTTCTGACTTTGACCTCTATCGACTGAAAACCTGTTTCCTGTCTATAGTTAACTTGCTTGCAACGACAAGGTCATATTCTAAAGTAAATAAATCAAGTTTATGCAAATAATGTCGAAAGCTATGTTGCACATATTCTGTAACTTTGTTTATCAACTGCAACTGAACGAAATTTTAAAAAAATAACAATAAAATGAACAAACCAATATTATAAGATATTATACATAACACAACGTAAGAACGACATAACACAACAAAACACAACACAACACAACACAACATAGCATAGCATAGCATAGCATAGCATAGCATAGCATAGCATAGCATAGCATAGCATAGCATAGCATAGCGTAATATAACGTGACATAACATAGCATAGCGTAACGTAACGTAACGTAACGTAACGTAACGTATGTATACACAACACAACACAACACGACACCACATAACACTATATCCTCTCGGGGATTCTATCATTTGTTCATAAAATGCAAAACTGTATAAATATAACACACCAAAATATGTAATAGTCCATAATATGTGAGTCCAAATTTGTATGTTTATCAGCGTGCCATCTTTTAGAGGCAGTTGGTTAAAATATTTATTTTGATATAGAATTGGTTTGGTGCACAAGCTAAAAGCTTATGTTTATACCGCTCCAAAAGCATTTAGAAGCTGGCATGATGAAGGCATTGTCAACTTCTTTATTCAACATTGATTAAACAACTATACTTTCCATACAACCTATTCGCCTTCATTAGCAACAAGAGATTTTCCCCCACAAAATCTTATTAATTTAATCTGATAATCTAATGAGTGGAATTCTGAAAGGAAAGCTCTATATTGGTAAGCATACACAAATGCAACTCTCGTGATGATGTAGATAAAATTAGCCGCACGAAGTTTTCGCTCAATACGTGACACGTTATTCTACGACTATGGATAAACGGGTTCGGTATCTTTGTTGAAAACATATTTTTATATTTTATTATGTAATAGGTAAATTTTATCAAATTGATAATAACTCCAACAATGCCATGAAAATTAATAAAAAAAATAAAAATGGCATAGGTTTTTAGGCTATTTTTACAATTATCAAGAGCAAACGTTTGTTTTATGATTTTACGCTTTTTATAAAGATGAATCAAATTTGTGAAAGAGAACTGTTGTCATATTCATCATGTGTGTACAGGTGAACATATCATTTTATAAGTTCGGCGTTTTGTTACTAAAAATCTGATTAAACCAACACAATGACTAATTCATTTCCATCTCTCATTTGCACATATAACAATGTCATTTCATTACAAAATCTTTAAGAGAAACAGTAGCATGACAAATTATACAACCCAAACAAATATTCTGCGAAAAAAGATAATCTAATTACTCATTGAAAGTCGCGTCATATTCTATGTATTTACAGAATATTTCCTGTATCTCCATTGATCCAGCAGCCTGTACTATGTCAGTCTTTTGATGTACTGCACAAAAGTATGTCCTCTACAGTCACACCGCGCCGAGATGACGCATCCCATCTACAGACATGCCCACCCATCCCATCGCGGAGGGACCTTGACGAGTAACCGGGTGTTAGCAAACACCACACGGGACCCTTTCAACCACCACTGTTCAAACACGACGGGTTTGCGTCACTAAATCGCCTGGTACAACAAACTGCAGACCTTTGTTAGCTGAGGATTGTATATATCTGTTCTACAGCCATATACCCGGCTAACCAGAACCGACGAAGGTTACCGAGGTGTGACGAGCTTTCAGACATACCTCTGGCTCCTTACGGAAACGTCCGAAGATTGGCGGATTATGGACGGAACGTTTCCTGAATTCATGGACTGCCTGTTGGGATAAGTATATGGGAATAGTTCTCCAACAATGTGACTGTTTCGAGAACTCTTAACGCTTTATACTTACAAGGTAAGCATCATTATGTTCTTGTCATCTAGTTCATTTGAATACATCAGTACATATTGATTTGATATTCATACACCATTGATTTTTATTGATGAGTTTCCATCGTCTGACATGAAAATCAATATTAATGTTTTGTTTATTGCCGTTGTTTTTGTTATGAGCACTGGATGGCATTTGTAGATGTACCAAGGACAAAGACACCTTAAATCGGGTCATTCGAAACGCTTGATGGCTCTCAAACTTGATATTCTCGATCAGATTTCGTGTTTAGCGTTGTACCGTATTCGAAGTAAATATACATGCGTGACACAGCACAGTTCAGATTCTATTCGTAGCAAGAAATACACGGTTAACTGGTGTAGCTGTGTAATCGACTTTACAAAGTAAACTCTATCATCTGTGTTAATCATATGGTTTATCGCTATGTATAACTATACTTATAACGTTGACTCTATGACGTTAAGACGATATTACGATGTGTACTTGGTGACCTTTGGTACTGTCTAAATCCCCTTATTAAAGACTCGCAGATCATTTTAATGAAAATCATTCCAATCAAGTCAAATAACCTCACAGTTAATATTTGTGACTTTACGACAAGGATACTCTCTCTGTGCTTTCACATTAGTGTCGTTAGCAGATATCACTGATAATTTCTTATATGGTGATGCATTCACGACTTTTCTGTACTTTATCTTAATGTTGATTTAATCTTCCTTTAAATATATATAATTTTCTAAAAACTGGCAAGCATTTATGACGTAATAATTGTCTATAGTGATATCAAATACGTTCAGAAATGATGTGAAAGTTACAAATAAGAAAATCGTGACGATGCTTTTTTTTGTTTCGTAAACGAGATTGTATTTACATTATATCGGAAGACACGACTGAATAACTAGAATAAGTTATCATCAAAAATATATATATCTGCAACTAAGTTCGTGATGGTAATTTCTGATGTTCAAAGGTTCTAAAACAATATAAGGTATGGGTGTACCTATTATTGTACTAAAACACGAAGGCAAATCGGTGGCTTATCAGATGAACGGTGACAGGCAGATGAATATTTAAGGAAGTTGTATAACCGCACCTTGATAAAGCACTGCTTTGAGTTTTCGAAGGCTGTGATGTCACAGCATAGTGACGTCATCATGTATATGCGTCATGGTATAGTGATGTCATAACTCCGTTCTTGAACTAGGCATGTAAGGCATATTGATATTGTGGGTCATGTCTTTTGTATAACCGTTGCAATGTGTCATTTTGATGGAGGCAGGGTTTCTGCAAAGCTTTTACAATACTAGTATCTTGTAGAACAATATGTCAGAAGATAATTATTTTTTTTAAAAATCTGTTACTTACATCCCTTCGAGAAACTGTTGAAATATAACAAAAGGCGTTGTAAATATTTTCATTAAACCTATTGTTGAATCAGTATCTGCATACGAGCCAATCAATCGTCTTAAAGGGACAGTAGCACGTTTTGAGGGAAATATAAGGTGATGCCAGGACAATGAAAATAAATGGTTCCAATTGAAAGACAATGTATTTAAACCAAATGAAGCAGTAATGAATCAAATATTTAACGTAAAGTTCAGCCATGCGATTCATTTTTCCTACACAAAATGAATTAAAAGTGTACACACAAAAATGACCACTTTATGTGAATCTTTATTATTTTTATCTGACTATGGATGATTGATTTGTGTAATGAGATTTTTGACACTATCAAACTCATACATCTAACATTAACGTACATTTATTAGTATAAAATTTTTAAATATAAAATTTTCAAAAACGCGTTACTACCCCTTTAAAAAGCAATTGAATCATATTTATAAAGGATAAAAATTATCATTTAAAAATAGCAAACACGGCACGACAATAAAGCAAATGTTAGTGAACTGTTAAGTATGGCTTCGACAGGAGAGGGTGTAAAGGTAAGATTTACCTGAAATATACACGTTTATTTGCACTAATGATTTAACATGCATCTTTGAGGATATGAAATCAGTGTCTATTTGATTGATTTACATTGATGGACGGTATAAGGAAACGTTGCCTTATTCATACAACCGTGACGAGGTTTGCAAATTTGCAACCAGCCAATGTGTCATATCTTGAGCAATAGATGTTGCATTATATTATCCGTAAGGTAAAAAAAAACCTCCTGACGATACATGTAACTTCTTTTGATGCATTTTAAAATTGGAGAGATAATGAAGAAGCAAGTTCTATGTATTTGCAAAAATGCAAGTTTCGATGTGGGTATATATATTAATAGCATCTACAAGCAAATGAAGCCAATGTGTCTTCAAGAAAACATTTTCTATGTGTTTTGTATTTATATAAAACAATATAATAGCCAATAAATTTATATAAGCTAACTCCTATCAAATATTTGGGAATATAACAAGATATTGGGACATCATCGATTGCATTCAAAGAGTTTAAAAGAGTTATAAAGACTAGAAATAAGACAAATTCACCGATTTTAAAAGTTAATTGAATAATAAAACGTCAAATTCTTTAATAGCTTGCAAGGATGATTAAATAAGCTCTTATTATACATTTTTTTTTAAATCACTCTGGAGATATCTCCGGGTAATGAGGTATAAACGGTAATATGATTATGAAATATCTTTTAGTTTTGTAATGGAAATGAGACAATTTTATCATTATTTAATTTTATAGACAAATATGCTTAAAATTTCTCAAATTTGCTGAAACTGGTCGGTAAAACTTAACACACTGGCTCACGAGTTAGTTCAAACGGTGTTTGTCCCTAGTTCGTCCACGTCCGATGATGGTGGAATGTGGGTTGTTTTGTCAAAGGCCCGTGCACACTCTCCGGCTAGATAAGTGATGCAAGTTTGCGAGCTGGATTTTCTAAAGCTTGGTAAGTGACATACATATATAAACACTGAGTGAGGCTTCAGGTCTCGTTAAGCAAGTCTACATTTTATTTTGGTAGGTGTTATGCTTTCTTGCGTCTAAAATAAAATATCTCTGTGTTTTTAGTCATGTTCGTCGGTTTTATGCAATTCTGGATATTTAAAAAAAGACGTAGGATTGTTCCTTTTGAATTTGAAATTTAATAAGATTTTGGAAATTTAAAGTTCATTTTATTGTTGTTGTTTCCAATTTATGAAAATATGATTAACAAGTCTTGGTGGGTTGAGGTAGACGATCGTTTTATCAATTTCTAAAAGCTGAAAATATATTTTGCATATCATCCTTTCTCAATCTTGATTAAAGTCCCAAATATGGAGAACTTCATGTTCTATCATGGCAATCTATGCTTTGTTTTGGAGAAAATTAAAGGTCATGGCATAAACGTATGTATACATAAACAACTTATGTTTGAATTAACCCTCTTACCACCATACTAAGTCTAGCGAATCGCAAACTGGTGATGTGTAACTGAGACGCTGCGACTTATCCACTATACAGGTAACATGAGTCACAAACTGGTTTACGTATGTATTCTTAGATAGACGCATTGATCGGTCTCGGACCGCTGATCCAGAATGAAAGAACTTCCCGAGTATCAATTATATGTCATGCTCGACCGTGCCCCATCTATCCTTGCATGTCTGTACATGATGACGTAAAGTTGTTTATTACCCAAAAAGAAAGTCCTGCTTCATGACTGTGTATTAAATAGGAGCCTTTTATATAGTCTAGATACTATTTCTGCAAGTCTAGAAATGAAAAGCCTCAAGAAATAAAATAACATAAATGAAGGTACAGTAATTATTTAAAATATTTCATTGACTAAATTTTAGTCTACCCAAAGGACTGAAAATAAGTATTGACATATTTTTGTTATTAGCACACGTGCACATATCACTGTTGCATAGCAACGAATGTTGTAGCGCGATTTCTAATATATTTACGTCTGTGATGTCATAAAACCATTGTTCGCAACGTCACTCTAGCCGGCCGGCATTAAAGGAATACTTACCCTCGTGAGTGTGTCACATGACAATTACGAAAGAAATGTATGTATAAAATCGCTCTCGCTCGGGTAATACAAACATTCAGACTCGTTGTTTACACGTCATATGACACACTTCCGAGGGTAATAATCTCTATTTTCAACGGATTAACCAGAGTTAGCTTCATTCCAATCCATACCTGAACCATAGTGTTCATGTTTCATATATTGAATTTGGTCTTGTTTCCATTAATTGCTATTTCCGGATCATGTCCCCTCTACCTATAGGCAGGATGATTTTTGTCAATGTTATGTATGTACAGTTCCAAATTATCAACTACACGTCAGACGTCATACGTTTACGTCACCAAACGACATCCATCCTCAAACGCATGTACCTTGTTCCGAAAATGAATTTACAACAAGCCATAGCTTTATTTATAAAACATAATGTGCGTTTATAATGTATGTTTTAAGAGGGATGTTGCCAATATTTATTAAAAGGAGCTGAAAATCAATTATATGCCATACACACCATGTCAAATTTGTCAATCTCAAATCCTGTATACGTTGTAAGATGTTTACAACCATTTGTTTGCTTTTTTTTAATTGATCCACATACTGGACATGAACATGATGTGGGCGGTGTTTGATAAATGGAACTATTTCCCGATTTATAAATCATGTGTCATTTCCCGACCATGTCCAATCTATCCTAAAACGTTTACCTTTACCATTACCTTAAGGATGACGTATAGATGTTAACCACGAACGTTGCTTCATTATGAACCAATACACATTCTAACATGGTGGTCAATACTTCATTGATACTACGCCCTGATTATGGAAAGTATCTGTCATTTCTAGATCGAGTCCAATCTATCCTGAAATGCCTGTACATGTACATAACGTTAAGGTGTTTACTACCATTTTTGGTTAACATACTGCGAAGATGGTGTAGGCGACGTGTTACTTGCCAATATCTAATGTTAGCTTCCGACTTTCAGTTATGTGTCATATCTTGAGCGTATTCCATCGGTCCTTCTGAAGTCAAGTACATGATGGCATAGACATAGATGTCTGATTGAAACACATTTTATTCAGTAAAGAAAGGGATTAGGAACAAATTATCAAAATTAGGTAACCTTCTTACGAATACATAGATGTTTATACCAATATTTGTTTTTATTCTGAATGTATGTTTCATAAATCGAATTAATACCTGATTATCAATATGCATCATTTTCTGGTTAAATCCCACCTGCACATGGTGACGTCAAGTTGTTGACAGCCATTATAACTTCGAAATGATACACATACTGTACATGGTGTAGGTGGGTTGTTAATTGCTAATAATTCATTAATGCTTACTACGTCTTGATGATCAATAATATGTCATTTCTCGGCAATGAACAACCTATCTTCTCAAATGCATGAACGGATTGACGTACAGACGTTTACAACCAATGTTGCCTTCCTTCTGAATTGATCCACATCGTTCATCACCTTTTGAGGCTGAAAGTTTATATTTACCAATATCATATCAAAGGAATAACGTCCCAATTAATTTTCCGACAATATCGCAACTGTCCGCAAATGCCGTTGAAGTATGACGTAAAAGGTACCGACATATATATATATTTATATAAGATATTTATATCAATGTTGATTCATTCCAATAATCAACCAATTTTGTATTTGAAACGTTGATTTATTGAGTAAACATAATGACAGTCATTTCCTTAAAGATATGATTAATACATTAAGATAAAGAGAATATTATCATTGCAATTGTTCTGCAAAAGTTCAATAAATTTATACATATTTGGAATATCATTAATATTTGTATCCAGATATCTTTCTTTTAAATAATTATATTTGGACAAATCATTAACACATGATATTTATCCTCGACATCTTAAATACATACTGGACATTTTCTATCATTCTCAAAGTAACATAATTGGTGTGTCGCAGAGTGTTCTCAATAACAAAAAGCATCGTAATGTCGTAAGCAAAGTTTTGGCTAAATAAAATGTCATTAACCCAAGTTTTAATCTGTTTTAATTTTTCATCTGCAATGGTTTGAGCAAACATGATTTTTTAACATAATTTACTTTTCAAAATACTTTATCGTAAATAAAAAATGTATGATTCACTCAAGATCAACATCAATAGCAAAGTGATGTCCTCATCTTCATGATGCGTCGAATAATTATATGTCAACATGACTGATACGGATGTCCACCTATAAGGTATGTATTGGAGCTAGTACCTGCGTCAATACGACAAACCTATACATGTAGTGTATATATCAAGTCATCCGTTAAATGGGCCACGCCATCTATAGGTGTGTGTCTACAAGTAAGTGTAAGGGCGAATGTTTTACGTTGCATTTCTAACTATGCTGTTTGCGAAAATGTAGTTTAGAATATAGACCATGACATTAGTATTTATGCTGCAAGTTTACTATTCAACAGCATTGAGAGATGGTTGAATATGTCGTCCAAACATGTTAAACCAATGCTTAGATATTAGCTTTGCGACATCTTGCAGCATCCAAATTGAAATAAAAAAAATAGGCGAATATAACGAGTTTCAATATGTCATTCATAAAGTATCATATTACTTCATCATGTCATATATAATAAAGTATTTATGAGGAAAGTACCAAACTTGTCAAAATGTCATAAAATTATGAAACAATGAAGTCGTTGAAAAACAAATACAAAACCATACCACACGACAATATACCATATAAAACAATAAAGTATAGACAATATATAAGACTTATACATACTACAAAACAACATGTCATATAAAATAAAGTTTATGCAAGGCAAATACCCTACCACTTAATAAAATGCCATATACAAAATAGAACTTACGGAGGCATATATCTCATATTTGAAAATGCCATATACCAAAAAATTAAGTTATATAAGACAAATACCATACCACATGCAACGTGCGATGTAAAACAATGAAGGGTATGGCGGCATCCCACTTTTCAAGGTGCCATATAAAAATGAATTATGCTAAAGGGAAATATTCTAAATTTAAAACATGCCATTAGATCAATGACGAATGTTTGAGGCACACCCGCCAAATTTTAGATAATTACCTGCCATACTACGCGTAAAAAGCGAAAACCCTACATGTCAGATACATCAATGGCAAATGCTCAACATTTCAACATGCCCTATAAATAAATAAAGTAGGTGGAAGTCAAATTGACCCAAAAATCCAACATGTCATATCAAACAGTGACGTTTGTGCAGGTCAACCACCCACATTCTATATGATTAACATGCCATTTATACCCGAATACTATTATTTTCAAAATTCATTGAAAGAACAAATGTAATAATATCCACATTGATACATACCAAACATAAAAAAGCGAAAACCGATCATTACAAATCCAAATACACAACTATACATTGCCTTATACAACCAAAGTGAATACCTAACATTTATTAAAAAACAATTACCCAACTTTTATCATTACCGAATACAACAACAGCGAACAACGACATTTAATATGCCATATAACAACGAATGTGTAAAAGCAATACCCGCCCGTTAGTAGAATATATCAAATTATGGTTAAGCAACTACAGTAGGTGTAGTTTGTCTTCTGACGCCTGTGATAAAGTTTAACTACTGATGCCTGTGATAAATTCCCTGACGCTTCAATATTTGAATTAAAACATGAAGAATGTTAACAGCATACACATTTTCGCCCTTGTGTATGGATTTAGCGCTATACAAAAATTCTTTATCATTATACATTACGTTTCAACATGTCATCTTAAAAATGACTTTTAAAAAAGAACATCTAAATTGCAAATGCATTTTGCAACAAAAAAGTATGTGAAAAAAACCCGAATACCCCACATGCCACATACAACAGTAGCTAATTCCAACATTTCAACATGCCATATAAGATAACCAAGTACGTGTAAAAGCAATACCCGCCCGTCAGTAGAACATATCAAACTTTTGAGTAAGTGTGGTTTGTCTACTGACGCCTGTGATAGAAACACTGACGCTATAGGTTTGTATTCACCCACGTGTCGTGCTTTCACATACAGGCGATAAGATACAGCGTCACGATAACAAACCCCATTAAACCATCAAACTGGGGAGGGACTGTAGTGGTTGAAATTAAATTGGTTAAATTATAAGACTACTTGTTATTTAAATATAAAAGTTACGACGTAAGGCTTTCAAATATGGTTTCAAGACATATAGAAAGGAAGGCGTTATAAAGTGTAAAAATTGCACAAATATTCAACACCGAATTGTGTGGTTTTTGTGTGGTTCCAAAGAAGATCGTATGTCTATTCCATGTCTATATCAATGAGTATGCCATTTTATAGATATGCCCAAAATTCACTAAAAACAACGTTTGTCGAAAACCCAAAACCTCCCATGCCAGTTAAAATAAATGCAAATATCCAACACTTCAAAGCCATAAATGATGGTATATTATTACAAAAGAGTTTTTTTGTTAAATTATAAATGGTGGTAATCAAGAACGTCATAATGATTATATGACGGTTTTACAAAGCAGTCAAATTTACATTAGCAACATCATTCAATGAGTGTTTCTGTCACAATAGGTTTATTCCCGTTTGCTTTGGTACTTTCTCTTTCAAAACTGGATCAGGTTTGGGATATTTCACAACACTTGGTTATTATGTTGTACAAGCCGTATATTGTTACAAAGTCAACAAGTACATGTAGCTTTCTCACCAAGATTTTTTTCATCATGTCTCATATAAATCTCGCATATTAATGGAAACTTCCTGGTTACTTTCTTTAATAAATTGAAGCATAAATTATAGCTGATTTGACCCTCATTGCATTACATTGTCACTTATAAGCAAGACCGTTCAACGTTACACCACAGAATTATTCAAATGAATATGAGTACTCGATTTCCGTTTTCTTTGTCGCCAGTATCCTGTTTAACTTAACGACCTGAAATGACACTTCAACATTTTCCCATGAAACATCCAAAGAATGATTTTATATGCTTTGTTGTGAACATGAACATTAAATAGAACATATTGCGTTTAAATGCGTAGTTGTTCAGCCATGCATCCATTTTGTTTATTATTCAGGAAGTATTGAGGTCATAATAACGTTTAACAATTTGCAGTACCAGTCACCAATTGACTCACCTTTCTTTCTCCTTTTGATATGATTTTTACCAAACAAATAAAGGAAATACCTTGAAATGTGTTGAAAAACATGAATTTACTTTTAGCATCTCTGGCTACTTTATATAAATATTCAAAAAATTCAAAAAATTCTCTCTCGGATATGGCGCCGACTTTCATGGTCATGAAATGAACAGAGGTTTTCACACACGATTTAAGCGTGCAGTCAAAACAGATTGATAGACAACCGCACGTGCGAATCGTGCAGTCAAAACGGTTTAAAGACAATCGCACGTGCAAACCGTGCAGCTTCAACCGTGTGTCCAGTGTTTGATCGACAGCACACAGTCTGTGACATTCATGGAAAGATGATTATATGATAAACATTTTATTTCCGTAATGGCATGTTTTTTTTGGTTTCCATAATCAACTTGAAATCCTGACTTTTATAGACAACAATCAGATTATATCGGTTTCGTATGGTGTGTGTATACAAGCACAAATACCTTATATAAAATAGTCACAATTTGCACAAACTTTGACCAACCTTTCAGTTAATTAAGAAAGTAATTTTCATGATGTATTTGTCCACACGTTTATCACCTGTTCGAATATGATAAGTTAAACTTGTAGCTGGCGTAAACTCAATTAAAAAAAATGAAACGATGTAAACTACATTTTTGGGGGGATTTTCCAAAACTTTCTAAAAGAAAGTCAGACAAATACTATTTTCAATATATAGTAAGCAGTCAAATCTAAATTTTGTACAATATCAAGAATGGAAATGGATTATCAAAATGGATTTCAGTTATATCTATTTCCGTGAGTACTTGCTTCCGAATTAAAGGCTTTTACAGGTATCACATAAGCTTTTATTTTTACTAAAAGCACACAAGAGTGAATGTTTGTACCACCCGAGCGTGAGCGAGTATCGTTAATGTTGTATGACTCCCCCGCGGTGACGTCACGTTTTTGTTTAATGACACGGTGAATTGCTGCAAATGGCCAACAAACGATTGTTACTGTACAAAACGTCTACTAGTGCACATGTGCAATTATGATACTTTTTGTGTGCACCATGTAAACACAAGTTCATCATATATTGGTTCCGCAATGTATTTGTTTAATGGCGTAAGGGGATTTTGACGTGATGAAGTGAACAATTGTTAACTTGAGAAAGACAACAAGGACGATGTCACCTAAATGTTTACATAATCAGGGTCTTTTGAAATGCTTTACAATGAACGGAAAACGAAATGTTTCCCATGTATAAAGTTTAAGCTCCTTTGAAGTTTTCTTTTCAATGATGGCGTAGAAGGATAGTTCGACCTAGCTATTTTCGTTGAAACAACCTCCCAGCGAATTGTGAGTAAATTTATGTTTTTCCTGCTCGTCAAGATATATTCTTACCAAAGGGACTATGTTTCATCCGTGCATTGATAAAAATAACAGATCTAATAATAATAGTCACGTACACGGAAACATGTGTTTGTTTCAAACATAAACATCGACGATTCGTTGAATTATAGATGGACTTTAGACTGATTATGAAACTAACAAACAGGCTATCATAATCTCCGTTGAACAAGAAATACTCAGAAATGCAATTACTGGGGAATTCTACATTTTTCTACACTTATTGGATGTAAATAATGTTGTCATGTGAAACATTAATAGCTATAAATGAACCGAAACACAAATACGTAGTTAATAATAGTATTACAAATAGACTCTTAAATGAAATTGTCAATAATCTGATTTTTGTAGAAAAAATGAAAAGGAGACTAAAATTGAGTTTACAATCCTTTTTTCTAGACTGGCTTAGGCTTTTAACTGACTTATTCATATTTGGTCTGGCTGACAGCTTATGTTAATAATGATATCATCGTTTTATGACTAATACCCTTTACGAAGAAACAGATAAACCAATTGTTATCTTTATTTTTCAACCCTATTATTATACTTAAGGTATGGGTTCTTTATCCCTTGCACCCTTTACTGAGAAATGTTGCAATAGTAAATTCTTATTTGATGCATTGACACGCCTTTTAATTTTGTTAGTATGAATTAATAATTAGAGAAATATAATGTAAAGTGGTCGCAGTAACTTCCTGGTTGTACGAAACTTTTGAAGGGGATTCCCCGGTTGAAGTACTAAGATGAATAATTTGAAATATAATTTTTTCCATTTTTGAGTAAACAAACCATAGGACGATTGTATTTTGGGGGTTAAATATGAAAAGGAAATATGGGAAAGAAAACAACAAAAATATTGTTTACAGATAGAATAAATCAAGGACTAACTGTTAACTTTAATCTTATGAAAAAACTCATTATAAACTCAAATAAATGATAAAATCACAATCATTTTAAAGAATCACGAAGATTATCTAAGTGTTTTGATTGCAAAAGGCAAACACTTTTAGCAAACATTAAAGATAAAGTTACCCATTGAGTTATATCACAAACTTTGAATCTAGATACTAGTAACAGATATTAGTTCTGTCTCATGAAATGAGAACCAAACGAGTATACAAAATATCCCACCCAGGAGCTTGTCTTGCCCAGAACGCCATTGATTGTATATCAAAGCAATATATCCCAATAGTCCAACGGCAATATATATGAATGTCTTTGTTGGGACTAGAAAACCTTATATATCAGTACAGCGGTGTAGTGGTTTGCATGCTGGCCTCTCACGTCACAGACGCGGGTTCGAATCCCGGTGGAGAGACCCAAAAAAATGTGACTTTGGTCTTATCCTGTGTTGTGTTCCTGAGCAAGGCGCTTCATCCACATTGCACTCGGTCCACCCAGCTGTTAAAATGGGTACCTGAAAACTTGATGTACTGACCTACGCGGTTGGGATAGGCGCTTGGTAGCAGATGTGAAAGTGCACTCCTTCAGGTTAAATTACACTTGTGACGTCAGCCTATTTTACTCTCGCTCCATTATTTTTCAGTAATAGAGCAATGTATCAAATTTTTCACTTGAAATTTAAAATTTTAAAATATTTTAAATTTATGTTTTTGAATAGGCGTTAAGTCGAGTGTAATTCAAGTCGGTTAATATCCTCGGAGCCTTGGCCCCTCCATTATATTTTAGGAATGGAGAGTTACTTGGACATAAACTATACATAAGTATGTACCGCTTTGAGCATGCATAAAGACATTGAAAATGCAGATTATATGTATGCACATTATGTAAGTTCAATCATCAAACAGCGCAATGCCCGATTAAAGTAAAATTTAAACTAATTCCTGTGTTTGAGGACGAGACACCCTGCTTCCATTTAAGGATTCAGCCTACGCTGTACAGCCGTGTGTACAGTACTGTACACCTGTACAGGTGAGTGAAGTGTAGCGTACAGGAGGTGTGGAATGTCACGTGTACAGGCGAGTCAGGGTACACAACTCTGTGACGTAACACACTGTGACATTCCTTCAGCAACGGGTCACTGCAATGTATCTTCCTGCAATACTACCTACACATCTTTATGATAGGGGCGAGGTGTTTGCAAAGCTATTTTTGCAAACCTATTGTCCACGCCCATGCATTTCGCCATTTCTACTTCTTTTGGTCATCGCACGAAAGATTAAAGTGCCATAAATTATCTTTTTAATAAGATTGATAAATAAGGGATGTATGCTTCATATTTTTTCTTAAAGCTATGATATGTGTCATAGATATTTTATTTTCTGAATAAATCACTTCATTAAATTTTGATATTCACTCGTTAGTATCACATGTAACACATGTACTTGCATGTTTGATAATATCAATCATACAAAGGCTTTATGCTTTATACATTTATACTAGTCCAACGATTTATCAAACACTGCCTATACGTATTTTCTCTTTGTTCACAAAAGATAAGAATCCAAAAATACAGATTACTCTTTGTTGTGTCATTTTCTTACTATTGAACGATTAGCATAAGTAAAATGAAAGTGAAAAAGGCGTGTCAGCAATATCCAGTTCTTTTATTATAACAACGTTATATACTCTTGCATCTTTATATAAGTATCCATCATTTTGGTGCAGAACTTAGGTATAACACTTTAGAAATACACTACGCCATAGAATAGAAGGATGGAATTGCTTTAAATTATTATACCTTTAAATAGGTGACTTACATTAACCTCTTTTGCCTTACTTTTTATTTTATTTACCGTGCGACGGCTACCAAAGGTAAAATGACCATTTATTCAGGACTGTTTGCTAATAATTCTTCAATTGTTTACTTTTGATTTTTCAGGTAACATAAAAAATCAAAATGGGCAACAGCCAAGGTAAAAACAAAGAGTACGCCATCAGCCGGACAAACTCCAGGGAGAGTATATCAAGTAATGTATCAACCGGATCGAAGAAAGGTCACGCCATCAAACCCATAGGGAAGAAGGACAAACAGATCTTGGACAAAGTCACCAAGAACAAGAGTAAAAGCCCGGACTCAGGGTTAGGCGCCAAATCAAAACATCAGTTCACTGAACGGCAGAACAGTTCCGGGGTTCTTTCACAGACCAGCGTTGGTTCCACATCTCCCGGAAGTGCCGCCATTGCTTCACCATTAGCTGCGGGATACCCTTCAGTAACATCCGGTCAACTATCAAAGAATTCCCACTCCTCTCCAGGAGCGAGTCCAACATCTCTAGCAGAGGGGTACCCTTCCAAGACCAGTTCCTCCCAATCCCCAACTGGAAAAGTATCAGAACCGATCCAGATTCGAGCCAAAGCTCCACACAACAACCCTCACGCAAACCATCTTGTAGCAAGAAGAAGTAAATCAGTAGACCACGTTCTAGACAAGCCTGTTGTATCCTCTAAAGCTTTAGATGCATACAACCAGGCACTAGCCAACAGTACGTCATCTCTAAACGACGCGCCAACCAACCCAGTGCTCAAACCTCTTGCGGAACTCAGGAAGGAATCTCCGATGCTTCCTCCAAAGGGCAATTCTCCAAGAGGCTCTCCTAAGATTACCAGGATCAATGTAAGTGGACAGAAGGGTGGTCTCCCAAGAAACTTCTCCTCTCCAGTGTTAGCTCGTCGGGCCACGAAGAAAGCGCTTCAGAGTCAAACCAAGCTGGCAAAGTCTTTTGAGGACCTTCAACTGATTGTACCGGAAATGCAGCCGCCGCCATTACCCAATGAAGCCAGTAAGTATTGATGTTTCTTATTCTAAATCTCTCGTTCTACAATATTCTATTGATTTTTCATATAAAATACTCATTTTGTCCTTACTATTTATTACCATCTTTGTCATTTAGAATACCAACAGTCATTGTCATCACCATCCCCCTCCTCCTCATCCTCATCATCATCATCATCATCATCATCGCCGTCGTCGTCGTTGCAATTTTCGAAGATGATTATCGTTATTTTGCCTTTGTCATCATATTCATGATAATGAGTGCATTATCTGAAAACGATGGCCGAGGGCATTTGAAGTTGTACAAATAAGAACAGCAAAGTTGTCGATATAAAAACTTCTTTTGGGCTATATTGTTAATCAGTTAACGGAATGGAAGATCTTTATAAAGGAGTTAGCATATGTTTTGTAAAGCATCGAGATTTAACAGTAAATATTATCTCCAGCAAATTATGCTGTTTGTGACAGATATGAAAGAATACTTAGACCTTATCAATTTTATCTTTCAATTCACCACCAGGTACAAATGCTTACCTGTATGCAATTATATAAAGTGTCTATTTGATGTTTAGTATAGTAAAAAGTTCTTTATCGTCCATTTTACCACGTTCATTTTGAAATTTCATCTTGTCATTGTACTTGTATCCGTACAAGTCAACCCAAATATTCCATTATCCTGTTTTTCAAAATTACCAAGAAAACGTCTTCAACTTCTTCAACGCATCAAGTCACTTGTAAAAAAACATCACAATACGTACCCAGAACCAGTCAACATCCTGAATACTCGCTTAGAGAACAACATTATACTAAACAGATTATCATTATCAGATGCATAGAGGCATGGAAATCCATCTTGCAGAACGTATATTCACATTACGTGATTTCATATCAACCAATGAACGTCCTCCATTCTCACCTCACTTCCTGATTGGTGGAACTATCTGATGCGTGCACGTTTCTGCATGCACGTGCCATTTTAGTAAGTCTTTGCCTCCCGTTGTGTGTATATTTCTCTCTGTGCCTTTCAGAGACAGTGATTTTCCTAGCAATGTATGACTTTGACGCAATCAACGAAGATGACATGTCATTTAAGAAGGGGGATCGGCTGAGGAAGGTGAATGCCAGGTGAGCTTAATTAATTACTTATTAATAAAGGTATTTTCTAAAGAAATTAACTGTTTTTCATGATATTGGTTTGTTTTAGAAAATGTTTATTAAGGTAAAGCATCCATAAGGTTCTTAGACAAAATAACGATTCAAAACGATTAACAAAGAAAGTGTGTCCAGGTAAATTTATTTTTCTCGCCTAAAAGGCGATTTAATTTCCTTTATCTTTTAACAAACTACTAATCATAACGTGACAGAATAATATTGTTTCATCGATACAATTTTATTCCTGTATTGGGTGGTGTACATGTTTAATGGGCCATTGGCCTCTTTGGGAGATTGAACAATCATCATCGCCAATTAAGGTACAGGTAATTAAACCTATAAACCTTTAAATAAACTTATAAATTGCTAAGAAAATAATGAAATTGGTTTCGTCCCCAGGGTACATTTAAGAATGTGTTTGTGTTTAAGTGTTTTTATTAAAACAGATGAGGAATTTTCGTTTGAAAGGAAGTTGTGTTTTCCCCCGAAATTATATTGAATCAACAGCGGAATCACCTCTTGTTTTTGTTTATAAGAGACATGTATCTTTTAAATGAATTTAACTATCTCTTTTGTTACAAAATGTAAAAGGTTTGATGCAAATTTGATCCTTTCTAGAATTTGATATCTGGCTTTCATAAGAAATAGAAAGTCAAATGAATGAATACTTATTTCTGAAAGTAAAGCATGCATCTTGAAACACTTGATCAATTGCTTGATTTATAAAAAAAGGAATAGTAAATTCTTTTATATAATAGTTTTATAAGGTGTCGTTTAGTGGTACTCCCATTTGGCAAACCCCTACATTGTAGACAGCTGAATATAGCATGTCAATAGTCTTGTACATGGAGTTTCCGAGCCTATTGGTATAAGTAAACGAGGGAACAGGCCATTAAGGGTGGTGTTATACATGCTATTAATATAAACGGCAGTTATGTTTTTAGGACCGTAAGCAAAGTTCAGGTGTGATATACATATATGAAGATACTTTACTCACCCCATGGGAACATACCTGCTGTGGTTGACATTTGAATAAGTTTATGTAAAATATCTTTACGTGCCTGAACCCTGTTTTGGAATAATCCGTGGGATTATTCATGTTGGGGATTTGAATAGTTCAAACATAAATGTGTTGTAATAAACGGTAGACTTGATTTTATTGTTGAAAATGAAATGGGACCTATGAGTCATCGTGTAAGAAATTAAATAATATAATTTAAAAAAGCACGCTTTAATTGGATGGGATGTATGAAGAAGTATTCAGTTTGATATTTGATAGAAGAATTAATTTTCAAATCCAAATATCGTTATAAAAATACTTGATGAGATGAGAAATGATATCAGTATCGGAATTTGATATCAAGGTTTCAAAAGATAACATTAAAATGGGAAAATAAGAACAAAAGACACGTGATAACATATGTAAAAATACTTATTTAATATATATTCTGATACATAATGATAATAAGAGTGAAAATAATATTGTTCATATTTGATGACATAGATATAGTAATTAATGATGGATAATTATCATCCATGACATGCATGTAAGTCACGTTCTCAATATATACACAAAGAACTTAGTTAAGCACCACCAATGTTTTCAGAAAATAAGCTTCTGCTAATAAACCATACAAAGTTCCAGAAAAACAATTAGGGTTTTTCGATAGAACGATCATTTAGCAGTGTAGAAATGAAAACTTCACTCAATTTAAGATTCACTGTCTCTGGATAACTTATTTCCCCCAACATGGTATTTTTGAAAATTCAAGTTTACTTATAACTGAAAATGAAAGTAAATATTTTTTCCTGCAATATGGTAATGATAATTCTCTTGACTGAATTGATGATTTTAAGTAAGGATCTCTTAGGAAATGTTAGTTGTTAGAGCAGTATGAGCCTTCAAAATCACAAAATTATCAAATATCAAATTTGAAAAAAAGCTTCCCTAAGAAAAAACTGGCGACTCTTTAAGATTATGGCTTATTTAAAGGGAGAAGAAGTGTTTGACCCACAAGTCCAACTCAAAGAATCTCAAATTCACTCACAGATTTGAAAAATTTCGAAATTTTCTCAATTATGGTTGAAAAAAGTACTGAAAATTCAATGTCCTGCTAGGCTTTTATCGTGAATGATAAAAAAGGTTTCTCTAATTGAATGTCAACTAGGGATCAAAAATGTTATTTTTGATTGAAAAAATCCAAAGTTTCATGCGTGGTTTCTCACCAAAGACAATAGTTATATTTTGCCAAATTTCAGTGGTCTCACATTTTTCCTCATATTTTCAATTATTTCGTGTTATAAGGATTTTTACGTCAATCAAATAATAAATAAAACGGCAATTGTTATATCTAGAGTGGTCAATACATCAAACATATCACAATATTCAAAGAGCTCCCAATTTCATTTTACAAAATGGGCGGTGCTTAATTAAGTTCTTTGTGTATATGTTCAAGATCAACGTACCAAGTGACAGTGTTTTTTTGAAAAGCCAAAAGGACAAATGCAGCTGAATATTAAGGCAATTCAAAGGAAATAAGATTTTTGTTGTTGAATAATATTCTCCCTTTGATTTTCCAAGTTTGTATTCATAAATTATTTTTGCTTCCAGCGACACAGCTGATTGGGTCGTATGTGTAAATATCGGAAGCGGACTTAAAGGATACATCCCTGTCAACTATGTCCGAGTTGATGACCACTCCCCACAGGCTCAAGAGTAAGTTCTCACTTTGCTTTATTCATCTTTGTTGACATGGTCAAAAGAGTTTGATGAAAACTTTAATGAAAACTCCCTCTTTCGATCATTTTAAAGGGATAGTCCTATTGGTCTATTAATTGTGGAATCGAAATGCGAAGAGACATTTCCGTTTATGTATATGATTACAAAACAACTAAATTGAAACAGGTTACTGGTAGCAATAGATGCGCTGATTATTATATGACAACTTGATACAGAAGAGCTAATCTACAAAAATACCCGATAGGATTTCCCTTTTAAGAGCTAATGACGTCTTATCGTTAGCTTGAATTAAAGTTATTTTGCTACCAGTTCTTTGTGAACACTGTCCTTGGTGAACTTTTCCATCAAAACAGTTTTAAGTGGAGAGTTATACATACAGACTAGGCTATTGGTTAAAATAACTAACACATTTCCAGAGGCTAACGAGTCAGTACATCTACTGATTTTGTTACTTCCTCTTTGTGAACATGATCCATTGTATTGCTGATAATCTGATATTGGTCGGTTCGTGTTACTTAACATCGATGATCAATTAACTTGCAAAACAGGCTTATCATTCTCTCCAAACATTGGCAGATGAAGTCATGAAATATTGACAAATTTGTGGGGAAAGAGAATGCAGGCTTATGTTCAATAAGGTGAAATGTAACTCGAAGGTTTGAAGTCACTATCATTATTACCAAATTGCTTTTCACCGGGTACCCAATGCACTGCTTGATAGAAAGGAGGTGAGAGTGGCGTGATATAACTAGAGAAAGGTGATGTAATTTTTTCTCAAATAATAAATCACAAAGACGGATGACGATTTAGCATTGGTTTTGTTTCCTTTAAAGTTTTGAACATGAGCCAAGCGAAGATATTAGGTATATGAAAATGATTAGATACGTTGAGATGCTTCTTAAACATTGCCTGATCACATGTTACCTAAAGTCGTAAATGTTTTTAATTTGGCAAAGAAATAATATCATTTCTTTGTAATGTAGTTTAACATATGGGTCATCACAATAAATTTCTGATAAACTGAATATCAAATATATTTATATATTGACACAAATCCACATTTTGAAATCTTGAAAAATAAAGCCTTATTAAATGAGGTAATTAAACATAAAGTTTGCTATGGGTGTACAGACAAGGAAGTGATAAGTACACAATGACATTGCGAGAAATTTTTAAATATTGTATCACAGTAAAACAATATACACGACATGTTCAAAACTAAATGCAATAAACGAAACACTCTGAAACTGAAAGGAAACCAAACAACTATTTGTAGTATTCGTTGATAAAAATCTTTTAACAACATAATCATCTGAAAAAATAATAAAAAATGTTCCGAAATGTGAGAAAGTGCAGCTGTACTTGAAATACTTTTACTTGTTTGGTTCATTTCAGTAGTCCGAACACTTTTTGATGAAAAACGGAAGCGCTCGGATTATCTCGAGGTCTGACTGTAGATCAAAATTTAAATACTATAAAATAAAACTATAGTACTGAAACAATCCGAAAAAGATTATGAATAAAGTACTGAATGTAGGTACTCATGTTCTTAAATTTATATAAACACGTGTTGCGACATCCACAAACGTGACTGTCTATCTATGTCATTATCAGTAGTAATTGCAGCGTGCACGGTCAGAAGTCAGTTGTCAATATCAAATACATGGTTGAACATTTGGGGCACCTTGCACGCAATTCTCGTGATTCAGGAAAGTGAATGGAGAGATGTTGTTCATATAGCACCTTATCAAACTGATCGATGACGTACAAGCTTTCATGTACATATCTCTTTGAACGCATGACGACAGGAAAAGTAGTTACTAACATATATACGTAAATGAAAGGGGATCGTTATTTATCAAAACAGCACAGTATCTTACATGGAAAAGAAAAAAACTGTAAATGATGTATATTGGTGTAGTTTAAAGTTTAAGAAATCGGAGTTTTTGGAGACTGAGAAGAGTTGATCTAAAATATCTTCCATGAAAAGGTAATTATTGACTTACAGTTGATAAATTATCATAAACGTTGATAACAAATTATTTGCATTTTGAATGATGGTTAGTACTAATCAAACAAATACAAAAGTGAAAGATAAAACAGGGGGTTTATGCTAGGAAGAGATTCGATTTGGTTAAAGATAAAATTTGTTGAGCTTAGGAGCTTAGCAAACAGGTCAAGCAATACGGAAAGGAAGAGTACCCAGTGACTTAAAGATCTGGTGATTTATAAGTATGATAAGAACCTTTTTCAACAACTTGTAGTAATGTACTCAACAAATCTAATCTTAACGGCGAATAAAGTACTGAAAGTGTTTGTGTTTTTTGAGTAGAAGACGAGATTTGGGGATTTACAAATTGATTTACAAAAACTTAAAATTTGAATAAACATCTAACTGGTAGGAATTTAAAAAAATAAAGTTTATATCTTATAAATATAGCACATGCATGTAGTGGCGTTCGATAGCTGTTGGTCAAAATAGTTCCTTATAAAACTAAGTTTACATGACGGAAAGGAAACAGAACTTTTGATGTTAAGTTACGGAAAGGAAACAGAACTTTTGATGTTAAGTTAATTTTAAGTGAGAGGTCGGAAACGAATGGATGGAAATTTATTCTGTATGAAACCATAGAAAAGATTGGATGAAATAAATAAAGTACGAAACCGGTGTAACATGAAGAGGAAGAGATAGACATGCATGTTGTGATGGTATATAAAGAGTCTGATAATAACTATACCATATATAACTACATTAAATACACTGAAGTATCAGTTATAATATATGAAGACATGAGGATAATAATACTACCAAGGTATGAATTTATTTCAATATGCCACACTTATTTTTCCTTATTAATGATGACTAAAATGTTACATGATCGTGTTTAAAATATGATTTTTGTTTGTTTTTTTAAATAGATTTAATGGATTGAACGTACTGTAGTTGTTAAAGTCAATTTCAAGTTCATTCATGAATATTTCCTGAAATATGAGGTGAGCCGCGATGTTTAATTGCTTTGTAAGAAACGGACAATTTTGCAAGTGCAAAGTGTGCTTAGTACTAGTTAGTAAATATAAACAACCAATTTGCACGTGCAACTCGTGCGGTTTAAGAACTCCTAGAATCGGAATATCACGTGACTCTTGCATTCTGAAGAATAAGTCAAATATGGACCATGTTGTAACTGCTTTGTTTTGAAAGTTATTTAAGAAAGGAATTTCAAATCTAAACAAAGATTGACACGGTTTGGTTGAACTTGTAAGTTAAACTTGTATAACTGGCGTATTGCGCAGCAATAATGTAACTCACAAGTTTTAAACATGTTATATCCTTGATGGCAAACACTTTATGAAAATATTTTCTTATGAATTTTGTTTAAAAAAAGGAATATTTTTAAGACAAGTTATAATTAATTAAACTATTTTGACCTCTATGAAACTGAACCTTAGCTCCGCTTCTCTTACGTGAGTTCACTGACAAAAATTAGTTCAATTATAGAAATTGTTTTACAAAATGAATAAGCAATTGTATCTTGATAAACGTGAACATATAATGAGTGAACTAACCAATCTCATGTACATGTATTCACAATTGCAACAACGTTATGATTTCTCTTAAAACTTTATTTATTAGAGCATATCAAAAGCTGGTATGATGCATAAGTTCATCTAAACCGGTTTAACATGTATCCAAGGTTAGGGGTAAGAATATAAGTTCATTTGATTAAATCTCGCATTTAACATACCTTTGATAGAAAATGAAGGATACTTCTTTGTGAAAACAGTTATTTGGTTTGACATAAGATAAATATTTATATTTTTCTCAGACAATACCTTTAACTATTGTTTAAGAAGACAGGTGATTAACACATTGGTTTCCTGTATCCAAACTTCTTTAGTGGAACATACATGTTTTAGGACATATATACATATACATATACATATACATATACATATACATTAGACATAAACATAGACATAATACATATACATATACATATACATATACACGATGACGTCGCCTGGCGACGTTCATATCCGTTATTTGTATATGGCCTGAAGATGCTCCTAAATTGAGCTGAAAGTACTAGCCAGTAAAATGGATTCATTCAACTTCTGACTTATCTTTTTAATATATAATACCTGAGAGCTGAACCACGATCTTAAGATTGTGAACTTTTTGTGTATACATATACATATACATATACATATATATATATACATATACATATACATATACATATACATATACATATACATATACATCAACATATACATATACATATACATATACATTGACATATACATATACATATTACATCAACATTGTAAGGCAGTATTATGCCTAAATTTTACTTTTACAAATATCCTTCCTTACCGCCCTTATCGGTCCTACCAACTCTGTAATAAGGCCAATTAAGAACAGTTTAGTGAAAAGAAGCCATAATTATATCACAATAAAAGGTGGATTCAAATTGCTTGAATATCTATCAATTGTAAAGACGTCAATCTTGTTTATACAATATAATTAAAAATATTACTGTGTCGTTTCAATGACTATGTATAAGATGTTATCTTTTGCTGACGTGGCACTTCTTCGTATTCAAATGTCAAGTATTTTTCATTAAAGATCCTTTTACATATACATTTTATCTTTTGATAAAATCTGTATATGTTGCAGTTAAATGATAACAGTGTTATAAAAAAGTACATTAACGAAATGACAATCTGTAAACTAACAATGTCTCCATAAACCTGCATCATCGTTGTCGTTATTTCGTTATCTCGACGTTTTAATCTAGTGACTATCATTTCAAAGCATTAAAAGTATATAGGTTTTGGATTGAATGTTTTTGTATTTTTGTAGTCGGTATCTTGTCACATTTGCGATGGCAATTCATTTATGCCTTAGAAATGACATTAAAGTAAATTACAATGACAGCTTCTTTCGTAAAATGAAGTCAATAGTGCCAACAGTATTCATGATCTTTCTCTCTACAAATCTTCGAACCGCCAAAATATATACTCATCCAAATAAGTTAAGGAACATTCCTGTTTTCAATATATATCTATTGTTCCTACATATACCTATTCAATACGGATCCGTACGGTGATCAAGTTGCCATTCTTGTTCGTGAAGCAATACCCTGGAAAAGAGATGCACAGTTGCAGTGCATTGATAAGATCATATAAGACCAAATGCAATTCCAACTACAGATACGTACGTTCTCTAAAGACGTCACATTCTAAATGGTTTGTTTTAGTGTCAATCTATTGAGATGTAATACCAATACGTGAAACATCATTTTTGCCAGCGTCTGTAAACAGTACTTTGGATGTGTTTTGTACAAGTGCGATGTTTTAACCGTCACATTAAAGTAAAATCTCTTGTAGGCAGCTTCAAACTAAATCAATTAACAGACAGAGACGTCACTTTGCAAGGGGCATCAACGTCAACGTACTCGGTTTCAGTGTTATTATTTTTTGATATTTTTTTAAAATGAAAATATTGTGGCAGGCCAAGGATTTTATGTTTTGATTATCATTTGTGAAAACTAAATGTGTAGCAAATTGAAACTGACACCATATTACAGCTGGTGGGTTGACAGTTCAGGGGTTCATTGTTTTGATTTTATGTGATAATCCAATGGGTAACTAAATGAAAACTGACACTTTATTACAACAGATTTTGGGGTGACAGTTCAGAGGTTCATTGTTTTGATTTTATGTGATAATCCAATGGATAACTAAATGAAAACTGACACTTTATTACAGCAGATTTTGGGTTGACAGTTCAGGGGTTCATTGTTTTGATTTTATGTGATAATCCAATGGATAACTAAATGAAAACGGACACTTTATTACAACAGATTTTGGGTTGACAGTTCAGGGGTTCATTGTTTTGATTTTATGTGATAATCCAATGGGTAACTAAATGGAAACTGACACTTTATTACAGCTGGTGGTTTGACTGTGGGAGGAGTGACGCGGAGACATGGCTTCTGAGACTTGGTGTAATACCCGGTAGCTTCCTTGTCAGAGAATCATCTGGTTAGTTGAGGTTGAAAAATACATTGTGCAGAAACTTTGCTTTCGATTGAGGTATATTACCCAAACCCCTTATCCTCAGGGTACCATCTTATGATTTATAAATGACATGCCAATGAAATGATAAAATTTAGCAAAATCGGCAGTACCTAAAACAGAGTACAAATTAAATATCAGTTTATCTATCTATTAAAAGTAACGATCTCTTCAGTGTCGAATCATTTAAAAAAGACAACGCATGCTTTTATTAAAAATACCGTGTTTTTGAAATTTAAACAGATTTCTTTTAGGGTTACCAAAATCACTATCAATTATGTCAAGATGGTGCTTGAAATTTGGATTCTTTGTCAGAAATCTCATTTACTTTCATTAGAATCATGCATATAACGTCCACATTTCAAAATATCTTTCATTATTTATAAATTGTAAAATTCTCTTCGGCGAAAAGATAATATAAACCAATAAACAATGGTAAGATGAAATGATAACCTTTTTTGCTTAATTTAAAAAGTAACTTATTCTATGATGTCACCTCCTCTTCAGACAAGAAGTCCTACTCCATGTCGGTCCGATGTCAGGAGCTGGACGGGAAGACGCCGTCTATCCGACACTACCGTATCCGGTGGACCGACAACGGACTCTATTATATTGGAACCCGGACAATGTTCCCGGATATGAACACACTAATACAACATTACAGAGGTAAGCTTGTCCCTATAGGGCTTGACTTTATATATTTTGTGAAGGAAAATATATTCATGTTTATACAGATATGACTTGTAACATCGAAAATAATCATATAATCTGTAAATCACATTTCAAATCACATATGAAATTATGCATATATATTCTTAGAAATTTGATTTTGGTCAGCAGAATATTTTACGTGCGTTTCATGTACTAAAAAAAATTATACATGGTGACTGATAACTTTATAAAAATTATAAGCAGCTCAATAAGTGTGGTAGACAAGGTTATCCTATGTCCCCTTATTTATTATGACAGCTATCATATATATCCGACAAAATAACCGAGGAATATATCAATTCTTAATATAAACATTTTATGAAGAAATAGTATTATTTATTATATATTAAGTATTCGTAATTTCAACGTTTTCCATGATATTTTTTCAGTATATGATTTGTTTTAATTTATATTTCCCCAGAAAATGACGACGGGCTTGTATGCAAACTAACAGAAGCCTGTCCCCGAGCGGCCCCTGTGACCCATCTACGTAATATCGAGGTCAGCAGGGAGAGTATCCGTCTTACTGAGAAACTTGGAGCGGGATACTTCGGAGAGGTGTGGAAAGGTAATGGAAACAATTTTAAAACTGATCAGTTCATTATGGAATTGTCAGCTACGATGGAGAGTTAAGGAGAGAAAGACAGAACCTGAACATAACATAACAATAACATAACCTTTGATTGAAACATCCCTCTTTCTAGCCCACAAAGTCGATTAATTCCAACAGAGGATAGATCAACATTTTATGACTCGATCTACCTGTTGCATGTAATGCTTGTTTCAGATCTGTCACTTTAACTAAGAAATTTTTTATTTTCAATTGGTTGCTCTTTTACGAGATTCATTGTTTACCTAAAACATGCTGTGGCCCGTAAACAGGTAAAAATCCCCACTGTCGGTATCAACTTAAAAAGTAAACTTTTATTCGCGAAGTCTCCAAATCGTTTTATTTACTCGGGAACTTCTATCGACACGGGTCAGTTGTTAACTTGTTATGCGAAAGGTGAATTACTTACCTACAATGTACTAACCTGATACATGTTGAAAGGATTTTGAGTTTTAGTTTCAGTCTGGTGGTTATGTATACTTATATTCAACATTTAAAAATGTTAGTGTTGCATAAATATTCAAATTTGAGGATTATCGAGGTCACGTATACATAAGCTATGTTATTATGGTAATTACTTTTTGATACTTTTCAAGGCGTGGAGAGATGCTAAAGGTGTTTCAGGTTTCACATTTTACGGAACATGATCAAATACAATCTCGTGCATTTCTTTTTGGATATATTTCTATAAAATTTTCGTCGTAATTGTTAAAGTCATTTTCATCTTGCAATTAAGTTTTTCATTGCATTCTCTTGTTGACTCCAATATGTATTCAACTTATGAGTCATGTATGGTTTATGTAATGATAATTTGATAATTTGTGTCATATTTGACTTACAGCACACATTTCCCTTTCAATGCCCAATTGATAAATTTAAAATTTATATTCATATCTATAAACACAGTGAATACTTCTTGCATTAAAGTATATACATTTATCATTACGTTCACTTGGTATACTATGTTTTAGTATTAAGTTAATAAGTGTTTAGGTGTGTTTATTTCATTGATAATTCTGCATCAAGCAGAGGATTGCAATGTATTTGCCAGGTGTGATAACAAATAGACCTATACGTCACGGAAAATATTTACCAATTATGATTGCCCATACACGTATGTAGTTATACTACAATACAATTATGTTATCATTTAAAGGTCTCTTAATCGATCCTTATTTCTGTTAATTATAAAAAAAACTATTTTCCTAAATTTTCAAATGTTTCTAAAATTGTTACTTTCAGGAAAATTGCGAGGGAAAATGGACATCGCGGTGAAAATGCTCAAACCCGGAAGAATGAGTGCCCACGAGTTTCTCCGAGAAGGTCGAACAATGAACAAATTACGTCACGTCCGGTTGGTGCAACTCCTGGCAGTGTGTACCACATGCGAACCCATGTTACTGATAACGGAGTTTATGGCTCATGGCTCTCTTTTGGATTTCCTGAGGAAGGAACGTCGACCCAGGCTGGAGTTTAACATGATGATCACAATGAATAGACAGGTACGTTTAACATTTACAGAGACAAACGATCAGCATTTTTTGCGGGACGAAATTTTATCAGGAATGTTATTATATGTGAACAAACAAAATTATGTCGCTTCATGACATATACCGTTCCAATCATTCCTTTAAGTGAAACACCAAATATATAGAGATATATCAACCTATATAGCTATATATATTTTTATGGGGAATATTAGGTGATGTCAGGAAAATAAAAACAAATGGTTTCAATTGAAAGACATTGTATTCAAATTAAATGAAGCAGTAATAAATCAAATATATAATGTAAAGTTCAGCCATGCGATTCCTTTTTTAGCTCATCAGGTCTGAAAGACCCGATGGGCTTATGGCATGGCAAGGCGTCCGGCGTCCGTCCATCCGTCCATCCGTCCATCCGTAAACTTTTCACATTTTCGACTCCTTCTCCAGAACCAATGACTCTAAAGAGCTGAAATTTTATGTGCAGACTCCTTGGCCAATGGGGATTCTAAATTGTAGATTTCGTGACCCCATGACCCCAAATGGGGTCACGGGGGTCAAAACTTTTAAATCCTATTTTCATCTTCTTCTCCAGTTCCAAAAGTTCTAGAGAGCTGAAAAGTTGTGAGTAGACTCCTTGGCCAATGGGGATTCTAAATTGTAGATTTCGTGACCCCATGACCCCAAATGGGGTCACAGGGGTCAAAACTTTAAAATCCTATTTTCATCTTCTTCTCCAGTTCCAAAAGGTCTAGAGAGCTGAAAAGTTGTGAGTAGACTCCTTGGCCAATGGGGATTCTAAATTGTAGATTTCGTGACCCCATGACCCCAAATAGGGTCAGAGGGGTCACAACTTTAAAATCCTATTTTCATCTTCTTCTCCAGTTCCAAAAGGTCTAGAGAGCAGGAAATTGTGAGTAGACTCCTTGGCCAATGGGGATTCTAAATTGTAGATTTCGTGACCCCATGACCCCAAATGGGGTCACAGGGGTCAACCTTAAAAACCTTTATTCATCTTCTTCTCCAGTTCCAAAAGGTCTAGAGAGCTGAAAAGTTGTGAGTAGACTCCTTGACCAATAGGGATTCAAAATTGTAGATTTCGTGACCCCAAATAGGGTCACAGGGGTCAAAACTTTAAAAACCTATTTTCATCTGCTTCTCCAGTTCCTAGGTCTAGAGAGCTGAAAGTTGTGTGTAGACTCTTTGGCCAATTAAGATTCTAAATTTTACATTTAATTACCCCTTGACCCCAATTGGGGTCACAGGGGTCAACACCTTAAAGAACTATTTTCATCAAAAGTCTGATGAGCTACAGAGCCCATGGCTCTATTTTTATCTTACATAAAATGAATTAAAGGTGTTCACACAGAAATGACCTCCAGTGGACTTTATGTGAATCTTTATAATGTATTCTCTGATCATGGATGATTGGCATGTGTAATGAGATTTTTGACACTATCAAAATAATACATTTAGCATAAACATACAATTATCAGTGAAATTTGACAATGTGAAATTTTCTAAAAATGTGCTACTGCCCCTTTAAGGCAAGCCATACCTTGACAAAGAAAGATATATGCCAAATCAAACAATCCCATTTTTAGCTCATCTGGCCTGTAAGGCCCGATGGGCTTATGGCATGGCATGGTGTCCGGCGTCCGTCCGTCCGTAAACTTTGTGGAATTTCGACTTCTTCTCCAGAACCATAAGGCCTAGAAAGCTGAAACTTTGTGTACAGACTCCTTGGCAAGTGACGATTATAAATTGTAGCTTTGGTGGCCCTGTGACCCCAAATAGGATCACAGGGGTCACAACTTTAAAAACCTATTTTCATCTTCTTCTCCAGTTCCAAAAGGACTAGAGAGTTGAAAATGATATGTGCAGACTCCTTGGCCAATGGGGATTCTTAATTGTAGATTTCGTGACCCCATGACCCCATATGGGGCCACAGGGGTCCCAACCTTAAAAACCTAGTTTCATCTTCTTCTCCAGTTCCAAAAAGAGTAGAGAGTTAAAAATGATATGTGCCGACTCCTTGGACACTGGGGATTCTAATTTGTAACTTTGGTGACCCTGTGACCCCAAATAGGGTCACAGGGGTCACAACCTTAAAAACCTATTTTCATCTTCTTCTCAAGTTCCAAAAGGTCTAGAGAGCTGAAAGTTTATGTGCAGACTCCTTGGCAAATGGGGATTCTTAATTCTTGACCCAATTAGGGTCACCTGTGTCACAACCTTAAAAACTTATTTTCATCATCATCTTCAGTTCCAAAAGGTCTATTGAGCTTAAAGACTGCATGTAGACTCCTTGGCCAATTGGGATTCTAAACTGTAGGTTTTGTTACCCCATGACCCCAAATAGGGTCATAGGGGTCACAATCTTAAAAACCTATTTTTCCCCATTAGACGACAGTCTATGGCAAATTTATTTCTCCTTGGATATTTTAGTATGGACTTATTTCACTGTCTAATATAGTAATCTAGAAAGTGTTGAATAATAATAAATCATTTGGGTAAGGAAATATATTCCGAAATCGTTACATTTGTTTTGTAATTTTGTTATAGATTTTCTTGCAATAGGTAACATCAGTTTCATTTTTAGCTCATCTGGCCTGTATAAAGCAAACTTGATATGATGCCTGATGAGCTACAGAGCCAATGGCTCTATTTTTTAATGAAATAAAATTCAACAATAAAGCATATTAAGTCTTGACAAAAAAAAGCCCCTTAGTTAGATACTTACTTCTCTTCTTCTATACTAATAAAGTTGTTCTTCTCAATACCAGATAACAGAAGGCATGGCGTACCTGGAATCCAAGAACTACATCCACAGAGATCTGAGGGCCGGTAACATCCTGGTGGGGGAGCACTATGACGTCAAGGTGGCCGACTTCGGACTGGCCAGAGTGGTGGTGGACGAGGGGCAGTATGTAGCAGCGGGTAAGTTATCTCCCTTTGTTCCTTTCTCCTTCTTTCTCCTTCTTGTTTCTCCTTCTCCCTTAAACTTTTCAATCTAAACGTACTGATACAATTAACTCGTCTAATATATGTATTACTCTTACATAACATTTGATATCGTACACGTATGCTATTTTCAATCTTTCGATGTTTATTAGTTCAACATATGACTCATTTTGAATGTTTATTCCTATTTAATTGTGGTTGTATTTCCTTATGAACCCAATGAATTATTAGCGTGTTTCTTGAGTTTTAAAGGAATTGATTTGAGTCGTCAGAAAAAAGATAAACTAATTTGTTTAACAATATTTAATGTCCCTAGGAATGATAATTGACATATTGGATCTAAGCTCTTAATAAGCAAATATGTCAATTATCATTATGATAATTGACATATTTGCTTATTAAGAGCTTGGATCCAATATCAAGCTTTAGAAGCATTACCTTTTACTTACCTCATGTCATATCACTCTGTCTAGGTACACGGTTCCCCATCAAGTGGACGGCGCCAGAGGGTGTGCTATACGGAAAGTTCACCATCAAATCAGATGTCTGGTCCTTCGGAATCCTCATGTATGAAATAGCCACGTCTGGAAAAGAACCTTATGCTGGTAGGTGATAAATTTCATTTTTCTGGTGAGACCCACTTTCTCAAAACTCATGTAGCATTTATTCTAAACTACATTATCAAATGAAGTTTTGATAATGGCATTGAGGCCAATGGCAAGAGATCACAACACTTCTTTCATCATTGCTGTACAATGTGGGTTAATGTTGGATATCACGTAATGGTGTCAATTATTTCCATTTCTTGACATTAATAAATCAATCGACAAATAATGTTTTGAATGGACGGTCTTTTAATCATGTATCTACATGTATACATGGATATATTTTGATATTCAATCGTATTTTAGTTATTCATTGTAAGTACCACTTTTGAAGCTGGGACATAAAGGTAATATTGAGGTGTTCTAACCAAACCCTGTTCTTTTATCAGGTATGAGGGCGCCTGAGGTGATTGAGGAGGTCCAGAAAGGTTATCGTCTGCCCAAACCGCGGGAACACTGGACGGCTGACCAGATGGACCCTTACTACGCCCTGATGCAGGTCTGCTGGAAGAGAGAACCCAAGGACAGACCATCCTTCCACCATCTCCATCAGGTCTTTGACGACTTCATGGTCTTCATGGAGAAAGACTATGTAGAGTGAGGGTCTTCTTGGATTATTGGGCTAAAGCTTTGTGAAGTTTTTGTGGGAATGTTTGTTACCACGGAAAAAACCATTATATGAAGATCTTGCATTGGATCTCTGTTGGAATGCGTGATACAATTTTAAAGACTATTTTGAGCGAAGATCTTTTACAGAAGCTGTGAAGGTATGCGTAAAGACCATGAAGAGTGGAAATCTTGCAGAGTTTGAGTAGGAATTCGTGATGCAATTGTACAGACCATGTTGAGTGAAGATTTTGCACAGAAACTGTGTAAGAATGCGTGACACCATTCTTGATTCCATTCAGACTATGTTGAGTGAAATACTGGACTATTGGACATGAGCTTTGGCGGGAGTCTGTGTTGGAATATACATGTATGACATCATGGAACATGATCTTGGATCATCGGACTTGAGCTTTGTACACATTTTGTGTTTGAATACTTCATACCAAGTAAACATTTTGCTACATCGCTAAATCAGTAAGTATAACTCTGTCATTGTATGTATGGACAGACATTCAATCAAATGTACAATGTTCAAATGGCGAGTCCATTCTTGAAAAGCGAGGTCAATCTTCTGAGAGGGTTGATTGTGGATGCGGAAGATTGAAATACTCAGTCCCGGGGAAATGCTGCAGGATATGGTCGGTGAGACATTGAGTCTGGTTGGGTTTCATAAGGCTAGATGCATGTCCTGTTTACAGGAGGTGGAAACGTTGATACTATTTGCCATAGTGAAAGTGGAACTGTTAACATCGTTCTTGAAGAGAAGATGGCTATTAAATTCGAACTTCTTGTTTCCCAATATGAAATGGGCCAAGACCGTTTTGCCTTTTGATTGAGTACCTGTGAAGTCAAGGTACGAACAGGCAGTTGGCACAGATAAAGAGCTAAACCTCGTGGCATCACTGTGTAGTTGCTGTCGGCAGAGTCTGTGTACCGGAGAGGTCACACTTGAACGAGGACAGTACCTACTCATGGACAGTACGATACCATACCAAGTTGAACCTACGACAATGAGAACGCGATGAAAGAACATAGTACCACTTTATGGACAGTCACCTTTAGTGCCTGTACTGTGATGCACCTACGATTGTGATGAAAGAACACGAACTATTCGTGAAGCCGGCGTAAAGATGTCATGTGCAATTAAGTTATTCCTTCGACCGGAAGTGGTATCCGCATATTGCTGAAACTGCTATGCACTCTTTAAGACAAAAACGCGTTTTATGTGTTCATGCTATAAATGACTTGCTCAGCATTTGACGACTCAACATACAAAGATCCGCCAACATGGTGGACAGCTAGCAAGGTGTAATGGCAGAGAACATTTGTTTTCGTTTGAAATGGCAAGGATGAGGTGAATGAGAGTTGGGACTTAAAACATCTTATAGTGGTGATTTATTCAAAATCCCGTTGTTGCTTTACCGCTTCGATTAGGTATGTTTATGTGCAATTTAGCCGTTGGGTGTGAATATTAACGGTAAACTTGTAGATCAACATGTAGAGATGGAAAGCCTTGAAAAGTTATTATGTGTAGTTAGGGTTTAGATATTATGTTATGATGCGTAGAGTACATGTGGACGCTTTACTATTAGGAATGAATGCGAAGGGATCGTATAGAAATCTTGAAGTCAGGAAGATTAATGTGTAAAATGCTAGAAAGGTTACTCTTTTTGAAAAGAAACTATTTTGAACACTTACGGCCTTAACTCAATAATTCGAATCCTTTACCGGCGTTAATCATTTAAGTTTCACTCTCAAGTCATTCCAGACGTGTTATAGGTAAATGAATATTCATTGGATATCAATAAGTTTTTCAAAGATGAAGATTAAACCAAAGAAAACTGTAATAATATTATTCATTATTTTTATGTAGATGCCACCAAGCATTTATGATCAGTTCTGTTAATAAATTTAATCATGATAAGCAATTACTCGGATGAATGCAATATGTCTGCCTAGCATAGTGTAACCTTTACGACTCCATCCTAGGAAAACATTATTTTTTTAAACATAAAAAATGTGAAAATAAATTTTAATTAAAAAAATCCATTACCTTACGTCACATTGTGATGAGAGTATTTTTTATATAATACTGTGATTTACAGTTATTTTTCAAAATAATAATAAATGTTTTCCTTGTCAAATAAGGTGCTCAGACAACTAATGTAAATATGATATCCATTTTGTGTGTTTAAATGATTACAAGATTGGTTTTCAAGTGGTTATGACATCTTGCTCAAAAGTTAACCAATGACTGCATTATATGACATCAGTGATATAATTTTTTTATGACGACTGTTTTATGATAAATGTATGCATATATATGTTTATAGTTATGTCTTAACCTTAAGTTTTCATTATATTCTGTTTATTGTCCTCCAATGAATTAGTATAATCAATACTTGTTGTAATATTGTGTTCACATGTCATTTGAAAATTTTTTTGTTTTATTTTTTTATACTTATACAAATGTCATTTTTGTAAATATGAGAATAAAATGACTTGAAAAATACTCGTGCTTATGAGATATGTTCACCGTTAATTGTAATTTAATAATTTTTAGGAACAATTATGAAAGGTGTTTAACCAAAGATAACGGCTTATCTGAAATCTTGTTTAAAATTCTCTTATTCAGATTAACAGTTTGGGAATATAATAATAATAATAATACTTTATTGCCCATGACGGGAATTTGTTTTGTGATGAAGAATGCTCAATGACATGATGGTAAGCTAAATAAAATGAATGAATAAACAATACATGTACTCGCACACAACATATCCAATCACACCATTCCACAATCATTCACAAATCACAATGAACATTATCATCGAATTAAATGAGAGAGATTGCTAAAATATATAATGAAAATGAAAACAATAGTGCTTAGATATGGTAATAAGTGTGATAAAATGGACATTAGCAATATAAAATGCTAAAAGGAATGAAGATATGATTTAAATAAAGTTAATGATAAGATAACTGTGACATTAAGATGAAAATAACATTTGCTTAATATTGATTAAAATAATATGTCTAAATGACATCAAAGGGGAATGTGTGACGTCAAATTTTAATTTTAATGGATATTATATAGTACACGGATGTTAATGCTTTTGATTATCATAACAGTCGTAAATTCAAAATAAATACCGATGGATCTTTGTTATGTTATAAATATATATTTACAGTTGAGTTAAGCTTATAACAACTGTGATAAAGTGCAATTAATCATAAATACATAAAAAAGGGAAATGAACAATTCTTTCACCTATCTGTGTCAATGTTACTCCTCGCATAACTTTTGGTGATTTTTTTATAAAAACTAAAGATCGTTTAGTATACACTATATAACAGACTAGTTTGCAGCTTCATTTTATGCACAAACATGTACCAAGGAAGAACATGACACGTATCTTAAAGGGGTAGTAGCACGTTTTTCGAAAATATTATGTTTTAAATTTTTTACTGATATTGTACGTGAATGCTTAAAGTATTATTTTGATAGTGTCAAGAAATCTCATTACACAAACCAATCATCCATAGAGAGCAAATTGTGGGGTTTCACATACATGTAAAGTCCAGTTTTGTGTGAACACCTTAATTCTTTTTGTGTAAAAAGAAGGAATCGAATGTCTAAACTTTAAATTATATATTTGATTATTTACTGCTTCATTCAGTTTGAATACAGTGTCTTTCTATTGAAACCATTTATTTTCATTTTCCTGACATCACCTTATATTCCCTTAAAAACGTACTACTGCCCCTTTAACAAGGACATCGAGTGAAGAAAATGCTCTGCCACCACATGCATGAAGTTTTAATTGCATCTCAGATTGGCGTGCATTAAGTCATTTAAGGTATTTGTATAACGACTTAGGCAGTTTCACAAACAAATCATGCTAGAAAAACAATATCATTCACTCACGTTTGTTAGTTTTAACATCAACATGATTTCCTTGTTGGTTATAAGTATAAAGCAAACATTAAACTCGATTTGTTTTCTAACGAAAGCCTGATGTGCATTTTCGGTTGTCTCTTCCGGGTTTAAAGGGGCAGTAGCACGTTTTTTGATAATTTTATATTTTAAATACTTCACTGCTAAATGTAAGTTAATGCTAAATGAATTATTTTGACAGTGTCAAAAATCTCATTACTCAATCATCCATAGTCAGAGGACAAAGTATAAAAATTCACATAAAATCCATTGGCGGCCATTTTGTGTGAACACCTTTAATTCATTTTGTGTAAGAAAAGGCAATCGCATGGCTAAACTTTACGTTATATATTTGAATTATTACTGCTTCACTTAGTTTTAATACATTTTCTTTCAATTGGAACCAATAATTTTCATTTTCCTGACATCATCTTTTGTGCTACTGCCCCTTTAAGCGGAGTGTAAATGCTAAGTAATGATGTTGTAACTTGTTTACGTACTAGGTATATTGTTTCATTCGTGTCTTTAAGAGCAAGTACATTCCCCATCATGTTTAAATTTGTTCATTTTAGGATTTATTTGGAAGTGTTTTCGTAACTAAAAGTTTGACGAAATCAGTATGAGTTTAAATTCAAAATTTTAGAACTATAATAGACCTAGATACTATGTCAACGAATTTAATATACAAAGGTTACTATGTTTTCTTTAAAGAAACACAAAAATATATTTGAAATATACAACCATTTGCAATTATACAAATACGTAAACGTTTGCAGACGTCTTGCTTAAACAATTGAATACATGACACATTATAGGTTGACATATTTTTAATAAAACAATGGCATTCAATAATATACATCTATGTACAAAATATTACAGTTCACCGTATATATAGCGATATTTGGTATAAGTTGTTAAGCCAACATTCATGTGCATAATACCTGAGGTTATTCACAAAATGGGTATAAACATGAGAAAACGAGATCTCACATATGTAAATGATAATTTTGATATACATGTTACTGATGATACACGAATCGAACCCACCTACAAATTTGGAGAGTCTTTTAACATCTTCTCAATGGAATATTATTGTGAACATTGACTATATGTTTAAAGAACGTTTAGAGATAATCTATAATTTCGTCTTAAATATATATTTCTAAAACATTTTAAACATTTTTTCTGTAATATTTAACCTTTTGAGCACGGTAGATGGGTTTTAACAAACCACAAGGTAAAAAAAAAGAAATATTTACATTTTATAAATTGGCCAAACAGTTTGAGCAGTCTTACTAAGACTCTTGTCAATGATTTTATGATAAAAACAGTGATATATAATTATACATTAATGTGCTATGAAGATTTCAACATTTAGACTGTTGGTGCTTGTTACTAAATAATGTATTCATGAATACATTCAACTAAGTAACAGATGAATAAACAATTATGCATATGCAAAACATCAAACATTGTTCAATGACATGAATATGTATGAGGATGCCATGTTTATGTATGACCAGAATATCCTCTTATTTATATGACTGAAATGAAACATACATATGCAAATTAATTACAATGTTGATATGGTCGCTCTTGATTTTCGTTCATAGATAAAAATAAATTTATTCTTAGCTACCAATATTATACAATATTTACGTTTTCGTTATAATGATTAAGTATTTTAAATTTAGATATATCATATTATCTATAAATGCAATATAGAATACAAAATTAGTATGCAAAAATTTAGTATAATTGTAGATAGTTTGACAAATAGAAAATCCTTTTACAGTTTGTACACGATATGCAATATAGAATATTAATTTATGTCTAACAGTATGATGTACATGAAAAGAAATATTTATAAAAATGACCGGTATAAAGATTTCAAACATATCAATAATGATTGTCATTTTGTTATTAGCATACAGTATGATGTACATAAAAAGAAATATTTATAAAAATGACCGGTATAAAGATTTCAAACATATCAATAATGATTGTCATTTTGTTATTAGCATACAGTATGATGTACATAAAAAGAAATATTTATAAAAATGACCGGTATAAAGATTTCAAACATATCAATAATGATTGTCATTTTGTTATTATCATACAGTATGATGTACATAAAAAGAAATATTTATAAAAATGACCGGTATAAAGATTTCAAACATATCAATAATGATTGTCATATTGTTATTATCATACAGTATGATGTACATAAAAAGAAATATTTATAAAAATGACCGGTATAAAGATTTCAAACATATCAATAATGATTGTCATATTGTTATTATCATACAGTATGATGTACATAAAAAGAAATATTTATAAAAATGACCGGTATAAAGATTACAAACATATCAATAATGATTGTCATTTTGTTATAATCATACACTTTTTTCACAGTTATAAAACAAAAGACAAAAGTATGGTGTTCATCAGGCAAACATTGTCTTAGGAAAACACTAATTGTGTTCAGTAGAAAGTTATCTAGTCCATTATCTCGAGTGTCTTCTGATGTCAAGTATGTTAACAGGGATTGATGAAAGGTGCCTTTATCCATATCTTTGTTTCACGTAGCAGTTTCGGATGAATTAGTATGCTTATCATTCCTTACTGGGGGCTTCATTTCCCAATAGTAAAGGAGCAGGAAGCTCGAAAACAGAAGCTGCCTTGAAACCTAGGTCCGCTGAAAAAAACCCCATGAGAAATAAAGTCAATGTGAAAATTCAGCACTACCGTTTATAATGACCAATTTAAGACGCTATTCCGGTCTTTCATGTTTAACTGTATCAACTGAATATCACGTCGGTTCCAATCTTATGTCTGCAAAATTTGACTGAACATCAGTTGTTGATAGTTTAATGTTTATCGTAAAGGTAAACAGCTAAAAAGCGACATAAAGTTGAAAATGACAGAATTTATCATTTCAATAACCATAAACCATAAGCATTATTCATCACCATTTCCATCATTATCACTGACATCACCATAATCAGCATTACAATCTCTATCATTATCATTAGATACTCACACACAAGGCTGGTTGGAGCACGTCCGGGATCTCATATGGAAGCCAGTGCCACAGGTTCTGCTGCAAGCAGACCAAGCAGTCCAGGAGCCCCAGGATTCTGTAATCGGAAATATTGATAAAATATGAATATCAATGCCGGCATTAAAATTGGTATTTACATCAATATCAATATCTATTTCAATTTCAATAGTTATCATTAGCAAGGTAAATATGAATTGGATTTAATAACAGTAGTAATGCAAACTCTTTTCAATGAATTTGAAACTCACTGGAGCCTTAAAATGATTTTTTTATCGTTTCGTCTTTTGCCTTCAAACGTAAAAGGTTATGGATAAAAGAAAACATTAAATCTATCTTACCTTGACAAGTTTGAAGGTTGCATGTCTTCGTTTCGTAAGATTCACCTACATTGCTGCAATTTAAAAAAAATCTACCATATTAATCATTACATGTAAGCAGTAAAGTTCAGTTCAATTTACAGCTACCGTACCTAAAATGGTTGAAAGGTTTTAACATTCAAGTATCAATTCATGCAAAATGCATTGTTTGCAGAGGGTCAAAGGTAACTCTACGTAAGTTCAAAGTGGTATACACCAGAACAGCAACATGACCTTGGCTGTTTCTATTGGCAACATTTATGTTCCGTTAAAGAGAGGTGACCCTCCTTAAAGGGGCAGTAGCACGTTTTTGCCAGTGAAGCCAGGAACAGGAAAATAAATGGTAAGAATTAAAAGACAATGTATTTAAACTTTATGAAGCAATAATAAATCAAATATATGACGTTAAGTTCGGCCATGCGATTTCTTTCTCTTACACAAAATGAATCAAAGGTGTTTACACAAAAATGACCGACAATGGACTTTATGTGGTTCTTTAATAATTTGTTCTCTGACTGTGGATGATGCGATTTTTGACACAATCAAAATAATACATTTACCATTTACGTACAATAATCAGTGAAAAATAAAATATAAAATTTTCAAAAAACGTGCTACTGCATCTTTAAATGTTTAGAGTGGTATGCACAAGAAAAGCAAGATCTTTTTAACTGGAGTGGGTTTTCTGCGAGATCGCTCTAATTATATATTTGGTAATATATTGTTAAGGTTTCGTGAGACCTCTCTTGTTATCTTAAAGAGACACAGAGTATGTTGATAGAATCACATATGTCAAATTTTGAAATCGATGTTATTACATCGGAAACCACTAACTGTTACTGAAAATAACAAGTTAAAGGTCAATCAGTACATTAAATCGAAAATAGTACGGCCATTCAAAGTCGGGATTTTGATTGAAAACCGGACAGTGTGGGCTCGAGTGGCGCGCGCAAATTCGCCAACGTAATTTTGAAACCTTGTCATAAGCTTACAGGAAGATATATTCGATAGTGTTTATTAGGTATTGTAACTAATAGGTAGAATAATTGGGTGCATAATTTCGAATATTAAACGTATTTGAGATGTTTTCTTGATTTTCCCAAACAATCAAGCATTTAAGAGATATCATGTATAAATGGATATATTTGCAAGTCCAGTGATGATATATGAACTTCAATCAGCATATTAGATATTTTGTAGCTTATCAAAACAAAATAAAATTTTAAGAAAGAGCCTGTGTCACTTTAAACGTGTCTCTTATAGATCTATACGTACCAAGGATGTCTGCTACAAGTTCTCCATCTAGAGCTGACCCCTGACCCGCAGCTCTGACTACAACTTGACCACGCTTTCCAGGCTGACCACTCACCTATAAAAGATCAACAAATTTTATTTACAACTAATTCTGGTACAATAAAGGCCGGAAACTTTTAATATTATAACTTAGTCTGATTTAAAAAAATTACTTAAAATTATCGGTAACTTTAATTTGCAAGTCGATCGTATATATAGTTTGTAAGCTTATCCGGTACCTGCATAGATATACAATTCATGTTAATATTGACATACAATTCATAATTTATTTGTTTAACTTTTCTGATGTGCATGTAGATTGTAACAGGTTTTATGTTACTAGTATCTATACTGTTGGTTTGCGACTCACTATGAAACTCATATTTTACTCGTCAAATCTTCTGTTCATAAATGTAACCAGTAATATAAATAAAATAAAATCTATGGATATAGTTTCTTTCAGAATTGTATTTAAGTAGTTTCTACTCACCATTGCATTCGTTTGTATTGCAGACTTTGGTTTCATAATATTTCCCACTGAAAATAATTGACATAGATGATCAGTGGCTATGCTTATAGCAAATGGTCAAAATCGGGTTACCTTCTACAAGCTCTTGCATGTTGAAATTTATTCTTTGTGATATACTTTAGCTTATGACAAAAAAAAAAGTATAAAGTATAAATTAAAAATGAGTGAAAAATGCATACTAGTTTGTTTGTATGTATTGCAATCATTAATTAAGACATATATAATAGCTTCCGTGAGATAAACCTATTTATCTAAAATAAACTGTTCCTTTGAGCAAAACACATCAAACTGAATAATATGAATTCCAATTCAAAATGTATGTCATGACATAAAATTATAAAGTTGCTTATCAATAAAAAAAAAATATTTATCAAATTTACAAAAAAATGAGAAAACAATATTTTTTTATTAAGACACGCACCTGCAGGGGTAGCTGCTACATTGGCGCCACCTGAGACTGTATCCAGACCCGCAGGGTCTGCTGCAATTAGTCCAGGTATTCCAGGTAGACCATTCTCCTGGAAAAGGAGACCATTTTTGTAGGGCTGTGCATTGCACCCAATTTTGTATTGCGATATATTGCACTATTGAGCAAATATACTGGAATAATAGTGCAATGTATCTAATGATTTATCATTTTTAAAACTTTATACTTAACTTTTATATATTACTTCAATTATAACATTATTCATTGAAATTGCCTTTCTAAATATATAAGATCACTTAAAAAGATAAAAAAAATTATTTTAATGTATATAAAAAATTACTACTAATAATAACTTTTGTGATGCCAAAAAATATTCTTACACATTAAAAGAAATTGAAGAATGTAGAACAAAATATATGACTAAATGTGACTTGAAATATGTTGTTGTGATATATTGCTCAATGAAAATAATATGCAATAACTGTATTGAACTATCTGTATTGCAGTACATTGATATTGCGATAATATTGCACAGTCCTATTTTGTGTAATAACTCTTGAATTTAACTTCTTCCCTATTCTAAAAATTATTTTCCAACACGTTGCTTCTTCTTACTATAAATATCATACAAATTGCTGAATTTATCATACAATGTATACATTTGAAACTTACTTTGGTGAGTTAGACACTCAGCAAAATAAGTTAAGGCCACCAATGGATCATATTTTAGGTTTTCTATGGTTCAAATTCTGAAAATCATGAATATTCAATATTTGGTTGTTTCTTGTTTTGAGTATGTGACATTCCGAACACAACAACCTTGTCAGAAAATTTCAAACATTTTGATATTTCATCACAAAAATATATAGTTAGTTAATGTACAGAACCTACCACTACAGGCTTTCTCGTTGCAGGATTCCGTGTCAGAACTAGATCCACTGTAAGAAAACAGAACCAGGAATTATTTGAATATCAAATAATATGAAATTAATGGGTGAGTACTTGTTAAAAGGGGGAATCGTTCTAAGATTGCATTGACAACAAGAAACAATTGATTTTGAAATACCATGTAAACAATTATTTTGTGTGTGTATTGATGTTGCATTGTTAGGTTCAAATTTCCTCATATTAACATTTGTTTTTGCTCAAAATCATTAAAAATCTTAACCTTTTAATCTATAGTAGAAAAGAATCAAAACTGCAACACCTTTTACCATTTGAGATAATAGTTAATATTGTAAAATGGAAAATGTCATCTTGGTATAAGAAACTGCAATATTTGCTAATATATATCTTGTAACTGGTAACATTTTTTTAATTGTCATTTTCGAAATCTTTTTTCCCTAAAACGCATTACTGTCCCTCAATTATATCAAAGAGAGTTAGCACAAATCTCTTCAGACCGTGTTTTGTTGTTGTTAACTTTTCAAAATATTAAGAAGTGTATTACTATGATGATGATTATGCTACCTGCAAGGAGGGTTGTTACAAGATCTGCTCCTAGATCTGTATCCAGTCCCACAGGTCCTGCTGCACCCAGACCATTGGAACCAATTAGACCATTCTGTATCGGAGAATAAGGAAAACATGCATTAGTGGGCACATAGTTTCCTAAACATGTTCCGTGTTATACCTTGCTTAATGTATTATTTAATAATGTTAAAAATTTCATTACACAAGCCAATCATCCATAGTCAGAGGACGAAGTATGACGATCCACATAAAATCCATTGGCGGCCATTTTGTGTGAACACCTTTAAAGGCGCAGTAGCACGTTTTTAGGGGAAATATAAGGTGATGTCAGTAAAATGAAACTAAATGGTTCCAATTGAAAGACAATGTATTTAAACTAAATGGAACAGTAATAATTCAAATATATGACGTAAAGTTTAGCCATGCTATTCCTTTTTCTTACACAAAATGAATTAAAGGTGTTCACACAAAAATGGCCGCCAATGTATTTTGTGTGAATCTACAAACTTTGTCCTCTAACTATGGATGATTTACTTGTGTAATGAGATTTTTGACACTGTTAAAATAAAACATTTAACATTAACTTACAATTATCAGTGAAAATTTTAAAATCTAAAATTATCAAAAAACGTGCTTCTGCCCCTTTAATTCATTTGAGTAAGATAAAGGCTAAACTTTACAATATTTATTAGAATTATTATTGCTCCATTTAGTTTAAATGCATTGTCCTTCAATTGGAACCATTTATTTTCATTTTCCTGACATCACCTTATATTCCTTCTAAAAACGTGCTACTGCCCCTTTAAACAATAAGTATTGAAAAACAAATTATTCTTCTATTGCATATTTCATACAGTGCACTAGAGGTAGTTCATATATCCTTATGTATATAGTTGTTGAAATATATATCTAATAAGTATTTCTACTAAGTTAGTAGTTGAACGAAGCGCCATAAAATAACCTTACCTGGAGGACAAGTACCACCGGAACAATATTCAACAGAGCTTGAAGGTCCACTGAAATGAAAACCAAACATTTCTAAAAATGTTCCTGGCAATGTGCAAGAAATTTTCTTCGTTGTATCTTTAACATTGTATATTAAACGTAACGATATGCAAGTTTCCATGTTGAAGTTTAAAGGAAATTAGCAAAGCAAATTAGGAGAGTTGTGACACAGTTACGATCAATTGCCAATGAAATGAAATGTTACTTTAAAGTTTTAGATATTCCCGAAAATTTCCCGAAAATTAATTAAATGCGAAATGTATTATATACACAGGATCTATTATACCATTGCTCGACACCATCACCCATAGTCGTTGAATAAATTATCACGTATCATGCCCTCCACGATGTTATCAATATAAAAATATTTACAAGGATATCAAAGTATAAAATTTTACCTGCAAGGTGAGTTACTGCAGGTCCTAGTCCTAGTGGTGGTGCCAGGACCACAGGAGACACTGCAAGCGGACAAAGTACTCCAGCTACTCCAAACACCTGCAAGAGAAATGTTTAAAGTTTAATTTATAAAATCATTCAAATTTTAAAATTTTAATTTTAAAATTTTTAAATTAATGATACACGTCATTTCTAAAATTCTTAAACATGTCATAAATAACATGTTTAACTTACACTGACAATCGTTAAAATGGATTTTAGATTTGTTACAAAGGCAGCAATTCAGAATAGTAGATTTTGGATAATTGAACAGTCACCATCAACTCAATCTAAATAAATTTAGATCAACAGATTTTTTATTTTGTCATACTGTTGCCTAATATAAAACCTGCTGATCTAAATGTATTTAGATTGTCATCAACTTCAAATACTGGAATGGCATTTTTTTAATGGGAGACAAAAAAGATATTTGCTCTCATTAATCCTTCGTTAGTTGTTCTCAACAATCTAATATTCGATACAATTTTTAAAAAGGGTCAGTGTCAGTAAAAATGAATGATAAACACGACTTATGCCATCAATTAGCAATATTGACGTAGCAATTGGTTAGAGGTAGTTGGAGTCAGATAAGTCTATTTGCATAAACAGCATAAATTTTATTCAAATTGGACCATGAAATTCATTGGTTGAAAGTTTATCTTATGTTACCCTACGTCAATAAATATTGGTTATGGGAAAGTTCATGCTATGCTAATCTGTAATGAAATATAAGCGTAATCAATTTACCCTTTAATGAACAGGCCTTCACAGTACACGGTGCTGTTTCCCTCAGCTTTCCACTGCAAAAACAATTGCAATGTGTTCAAATAAATGATGAGATTTTGTACATAAACAATTCTGATGTTGACGTACTTTTAAATATTTCAACATTTTGCATCATTAATTTATAGTGTAATTACCTTTTTTATAAATTGAAAGGAGTTATACTGTTGTCATATTTATCATGATGCTAAATAGTACAAATGAATGTATTCTTGATGAAATATTAGACAGTTCCCCTTTTTCAACATTCGTGACATGGTAATACCTTTTCATAGACGGGGATAAAAGAAAGGAAAATATATAGAAAGATTGAGACAACGAGAGAGACTTAAAGGAGTAAGAGAAAGAGAGAAAGATAGAAAGAAATACAGAAAGACAGATGCACACAGATAGGATCAGAAATATATACCCAGAGGCAGAAACAAATACTCATAAAGGGCAGAGAGAATAATAGAGAGACAGAGTTATAATCATTATCATTTTCACCACCACCATCATCACCACAATCATCATCATCATCCTCATCACGTACCTGCAAGGAGGGCTGGAACACCTGCGAGTCCTGTCCTTTGTACCAGCATCACACGTTGCACTGCACGTGCTCCATTGAGTCCAAGCACCCAGGGGACCTAATAATAAATTAAAAACAACACCATTTTAGGGACATTTACAAAACCAAAACCTTATGACCTACTATGATCAGCGATATTCTTGCAATTGTATTGTTTGAATTTCAAACAGGGTAAAAACTTGACCCGATAACACTTAAGGAGGTTGGATACAAAATATCGAGGTATTAAGAAATAGCTAAATTTGGTCTTATTTTGTTGAAAAATATGTCTTGAATCAAATTGTGTCATAAAAATACCATGTCACCACAGTTATTGTTCGAAAAAGGGCCCATCCGTTAGGGCACCCAATGATGAAAATACAATAATTTAAAAACTCCTTTTCAAGATAACTTTGGAATATAATTGTTATTTAAATGTTTTTCTATTAAGCCATTGCAGTATGTAAGTAAACTAAGTCGGAAAAAGGGAACTTGAAACTAATATGAAGTAAAGACATGCAAATAACCTTTTTCTTTGTATGATTATTTTTGTAAAATATTATTCTTTTATGAAAAAAAAATCAATTTCTCGTATTAAGATTTTTTTGAAAATTATATATTTTATAGTTAATACACACTAGAATAAGATTAAAAAGAAAAAAAGTTATGTCACCAGCGGATAACAGAGATATTCACATTCAATTAAGCCACATCAATGAAAATCAACATCCAGGGGAGATAACTCTTCATTGTCAACATTACCCTTTTTATCATTTTTCATTAGTTTTTTAGGTTAATTAGTAAAATAAATTTTATCATAAAACAAATACTTATGTTCACAAATATAACATAGTCATTGTTTTTTGTTAAACTAAATCATTATTTAATTTTTTAGTTTTTTAATCTCACACTTGCAGTGAAAAATAAACAAAATAGCATAAACTTTAAAATAGCTCAATCTGATTATCTGACTGTTGCGGATGTGCAGAAACAAAGGTATCCAACCTCCTTAAGAAACAAGATGAAAATGGATCTATCAGACTCGCTTTTGCTCGGATGATTCCAAACTACTCACTCGTTTCATGAAACAATATTACAAGGGAAATAATGTAGAATTAGAAATAATATGTTGTATTTATGAATCTTACCGTAACATTTGTCTCCATTCAACTTATAGTCACCACAGCATTTCTTCTCTGTCTTATAGCAAGTATTATTCCGCTCTCTGAAGCAAAAACACAAAATGTTGAATTATTATATCTATATATATATTATATTATATATATTATATAACTCCTAAAGTATTAATTTAGAACATTGTAAATAACAAGTAATAGTGAATTTCATTATAATTTGATAAATATAATCATTTGTATTTTTCAAAAACAACTGCAACAGAAAGGACGCTTAGATAGATTCTCGTGCAAAACACCAAACAATTTTTAAAATTTCTTAAAAATGAATGTAAAACATTGATTAGAAAACGTTTTCTTTCAATTGTTTTTGATGAATAAAGAATTCTTTTGATAATTTCTTTTTGCCTACAGTGTACACACGATGAACCGGCAGACATAGTAAATCTCCGGACAAGAATAGGTTGTTGTTTCTAGGCATGCAGGCAAGGTTGGCATGCTGTTGTCAGCGGAACATCCACAGGGCTCTGGGAATATATCAACCAAATTTATAATTTTTTACAATCGTTCACTTTAAAAAACGTTCAAATTAAAAGAAAACACGTATTTAAAACCGTTCCATTTTAGTTTACTTTTTTCGTTATCCCTTTAAATACGTGTAAATTTATCTCCTTTTCATTTATAAAGAAAAGGTAAAAATCAAATAAAAGATTAAATATAGTGTATGAAATACATTGAAAAGTTAACGGTCCCAGGACTATTATTTGTCAATATGGAACAAAACTAAAGAAAAACCTCCAAAAGTCACCACAATGGAGTAAGGTAACTAGGTAATCGGCTGTCGAGCCATCTTTATACGCAAAGCCTAAAACGCCAGTTTACTAATTGTCAGTTTTATGCCTTGCTGCAGACCCTTTCTGTATTGATATCGGTCGATTGTTAGCAACCTCCAGTTACTTTCTGATTGGACTATTGCTTTCTCTCATAGTGAGCTAGAGAGCAAGTACGGAAACTCAAGGGTATGCAGCAAGGCATAAAACTGACACTTCGGTAATTTTAGGCGTTTTAGGCTTTGCGTAGGAAGATGCTGTCGAACAGGCATATACAATACAGGGCTCCTTTCCAGAAAACCTTTACAATCGATTGTAACCATTGTGAAAATAATTGGCTACAATCGATTGTAACTTTGCAATTGGAATGACACCCTGTTCTGTATAGTCATATATAAAAAGAGGTAGAAAGGCCCAATAAGCTAATGACGTAAGACTATTACAGCCTACCTGTTCTGTATTCAAGTTGGAAGTTTTCCGATCTGTCACCTGCGTCGAGTCGAAGGAGAATCATCATTTCCTTGCCATGAGATATAATCTCGCCTTGTGGCCTCGTATTACAGCAGTGTCTGAGATAGGAGAAGTAAATTCCATGACAATCGTCATTGATAAAGGAAATCTCGAAATCTCTTTAAAGACAATCTGAATAAATATAGATCAACAAGATTTATATTTGGTCATACTATTGACAAAATGAAAAATCTGTTGATCTAAATTTATTTAGATTGCTTCAAAGATACCCTGTAATGGTTACCTTTACATTATGTTACTAAGATCATTCTAAAAGGTCTTGAACTGATTTATAAACCGACAATAAAAAGAAGATCTCAACATAATTTGGGAACATATCATTTAGTGATTACCATGACATTCAAAAGGCTTCAATCTTATTGTCACTGTTGTTCTACTGTGGAAACGCTGTTAAATAGCTGCAATCTATCTTAAATCAAATGAGTGTACACTATATATTCAGAAGATATAATAAATGGTCTTTTATGGTTAAACCTTAAAAATACATCCAAGTTTAAATCCAATATGTTTCAATTTGAAAGGAGACATTCCGGTCTATGATAGTAACACATGCTTAAAATTTGAATGGATTATAGAATTTGAAGGATCCAAGTGTCAAGGTTAACCAAATTGATAAGTTAGCTTTGCAACTTGTGCATCTCTGAAAGTTGTTGTTCACACCATATAACAAGCCCAAATGAATCTCAATAATAACGTAATACTAATTACATTAGATTACATTAGATTACATTAGATTACATTAGATTACATTAGATTACATTACATTACATTACATTATATCATATCATATCATATCATATCATATCATATCATATCATATCATATCATATCATATCATATCATATCATATTATATTATATTATATTATATTATATTATATTATATTATATTATATTATATTATATTATATTATTTCATATTATTTCATATCATATCATATTATATTATATTATATTATATTATATTATATTATATTATATTATATTATATTATATTATATTATATTACATTACATTACATTACATTACATTACATTATATTATATTATTGATAAAGGAAATCTCGAAATCTCTTCAAAGATACCCTGTACATTACCTTTACATTATGTTACGCCTTATCATTATCCTAAAAGATCTTGATATATAAATTATGGTATATAATATTTTTTTTCACTTTCACTCAGATTGGTTAATCGATTAAGTATACATATGTCTAACAAAGTATTATATGTGTAAAATTACTTACCTTTGTCCAGTTTTTGTCATCTCTTGGTTTCTCAATTCCACATAGCTCTTGCAGGGACTAACGTAGCGGTTGCAGGGTAATGAAAAGCGATTCTTGAATCGAGTTACGATTTGTACTTTGTCCTTGTTGGTCTGAAATAGAGTGAATTGTTTAAAGTCAGCTGCTTTATCCTGGATTGAACTTTGAAGGTAAACTGAACGGCAACAGGTTAAAGGGGCAGTAGCACATTTTTTGATAATTTTATATTTTAAAATTCCCACTGATAATTGAAAGGTAATGCTAAATGTATTATTTTGACAGTGTCAGAGATCTCATAACACAAGCCAATCATCCATAGTCAGAGGGCAAAGTATGAAGATTCACATAAAATCCATTGGCGGCCATTTTTTGTGAACACCTTTAATTCATTTTGTGTAAGAAAAAGGAATCGCATGGATAAACTTTACGTTGTATATTTGAATTGTTACTGCTCCATTTAGTTTAAATACATTATCTTTCAATTGGAACCATTCATTTTCATTTTCATGACATCACCTTATATTCCAACTAAAAACGTGCTACTGCCCCTTTAAAGAGTCTAGAACGGATTGCTAATTGTGTGAATTGAACAACGGAGACAGCCGATACATTGGAAAAATAAATTTAATTATGTGCTGTTTAACAAAAAGGATTTTCAATTAAATTCTAAACATTCTCTGGATTCCATTGAGATTTGATTGAGAAAAAAAGATTTAAATCCCGAAATAAATAATTAAGCGTCATTAATACTACTTATACTTTGGAAATCTGGTACTTCACAATACAAGCGAAAATCGTGATAATTTCATTGCTCGAAGATATGACTTACTCCAAACATTCTCTCAAGATTCAATTCAGATTTGACTTGAATAAAAAATATATATATATAACTCCTATACATGGTAAATCTCGTAATGCACAAGGCAAACCCTAAACATTCAATATGACGATTTCACTGCTCAAAATCAGATATGATTGAGTCAATCAATATGAAACATCTGGATTCAATTGGGATTTGGACTTAAATACAAAAATATATTTATAATTCATATGCATGGGTTATCTCTTAATGCACAATATAATCCCTAAACATTCAAAATGACGATTTCTTTGCTCAAAACTCAGGTATGAATTACTCCAACAATGTCACCTTTAGTCTCCAGGTGCACTCCAGGTGTTGGTCAAGGGTCATAGAGCTTGACCCGTAATTAGGGGAGGTAAGTGTAGCCCAGGTAGATGTAGGTACCAGCTCTCCTCCACAGTTACCTGTTGGTATTGGACAGAATTGTAATTATTCTTCAGTTAATTTGATAAAATCTGATGAAAGAAAATTAGACAGGACATCCAAAACGTTATTCTCTAATATGTCAACATCAGTGACTATCTTTGACTGGAAATTACACAATGAATGAGATTAAAATATACAATTAGTCCTTAAAGGGGCAGTAGCACGTTTTTTGATAATTTTATATTTCAAATATTTCACTTAAATTTGTAAGTTAATGCTAAATGTATTATATTGACAGTGTCAACAATCTCATTACACTAGCCAATCAACCATAGTCAGAGGACAAAGTATGTTGATTCCTATCAAATCCACTGGCGGCCATTTTTTGTGAACACCTTTAATTCATTTTGTGTGAGAAAAAGGAATCGCATGGCTAAACTTTACGTTATATATTTGAATTATTACTTATTCATTTAGTTTAAATACATTATCTTTCAATTGGAACCGTTTATTTACATTTTCCTGACATCACCTTATATTCGCCCCAAAAACGTGCTACTGCCCCTTTAAATGATTGTCGTCAGCTGAATGGAAAAATATTAATCATAGCAATTTACACATATTCTCCAATCATTGCATACCAAGATTTTACTCGATTTCCTGAATTGATAAGATAATTTATTTATCAAATTGACAGAAATCCTACGAGTATTTCCATCATTAAGATGGCGGTTCTTCTTTATACCAGTTTACCAGTTATTCCATTATTGCCCTCCATAAACTAAAACTTTTCCGTTTGATAAATTCTAACCCCTCGATTACTGGTCACCATTGTCTGAAGATTTTTCACATTATACTAAACTAATGTCCAAAAGAAACGATACCAAGTTTTCAACGTCCTCCGAAACAAAACTCTATTACCTGACAGAGTCGAATTTAAGTGTGCCTAACAGGCATATGTCTTGTAAAGAAGTATGCACATTTTCATTCTTCAAAACGCACATGGGGTGCATAAATCGAAATTTCAAGTTGTTTTATGCACATAACTTTTGTCATTTCACTATAAAATTGATAAAGTATTGAATTTAGGTAAGAATACAATCTTGTTGATACAATGTACTTTATTTGACATAAATCCGTTGACGCGTCATTGCACTAGAACGTTTTAAAACAAGCGAAAGTGTCCAATTTCTCTCTGCTATCTCGCCTTGTTAAGGAGATCCCAGATCGATGATTTTTTTTAAATACATGTTTCTCGCAAATATGTAAAGATAATGTTTCAAAATTTTGCATAGAAGTTAGTTGACTACTGAAGAAATGATAAAACTATGTTTTAATCTTATCAATCTGCAATGGATTGAGTTATTGTGTGATTTGTATGGTATCGTTTCTTTTGGACACTAGTTTCGTTAACGAACACTATCAAACTAAAGAGACATTGGGTGGTAAACGTCATCAATGGTCCATCTTCGATAATCCAGAGTTCCGATATCGGAACGTTGAACCTGGATTATCGAGGATGCAATGGTACCGTTGTCAAGAGGTACAAATAAATGTCTTGTGTTTTGCATTTTGGATGAATATGAAAGTTGAATGTAGAATTTAAGACATAAGGCTTTTACATATATTTAGTCAAATGAGTTTTTCAAAGATACTCTATATCACTTCAAGGCCTACCATTGACTGCCGGTTCAAGCTGAGTGCAGTGAGTTCCGCTCCATCCATCCGGGCATCTGCACGTGCTGCAGTCTTTGGGGTCACGGTAACCTCCGTTCTGACACGCTGACCAGTCAAGACCTTCTCGACATTGGTCTGGAAAGAAGGAAAGATAGTGGACATTGGTCGATTAAAAATTACGGAATTTTTTTTAGGAACATAATTATTGTAAGATGAAAACGAAACATGTACACACTTTCATTTGCTACATAAATGTTTTGATACGTTTGAATAGTTTTCAAAGTAGTTTGATACAGATAAACGATATGATGATATTATCTGATTACACCTTATATGATTTTCATTATTATCTGATACTTATATCTGATCTTTTAAAGATATAATCTGAAACTTCTACTACATTTTTTTCATACAAGATTACGTAAAACGATTTATCATATCTGACATTATTCTGTTTATCTGACATACTATCTGATGTTTGATAAATGTATCTGGTACGATATCTGACATTTGGTATCACGATATGATACGATATATGTTTATTTGATAAACTGTTGAACAATGAGTGTAATTATTTAACATGAATTATGAATTGTTAATTATGAGTTATTTTAAATATTTATGAATATGAAATATTTATGAATATGAAATATTTATAAATATGAAATAGTAACGAATTTGAATTATTAATAAATATGAATTATTAATAAATATGAATTATTAATAAATATGAATTATTAATAAATATGAATTATTAATAGATATAGAAAATATGAATTACACCCACCTTCACAGTACAAATAATTGGCAATTTTAGCGTCATAGAAGGAAAGCCCGTTGCGAGAACCAGCGAGACTTTTAGCGCTATCATCTTTTTCTTTCACTGATATCGTGTCTCGTCCGTTCCTGGAGAATGCCTGTTACGAATTTACAAAACATTACTTTAAAGGGTCAGTAACACGTTTTTTGAAAATGTTCTATTTTTAATTCTTTTCACTGAAAATTGTACATTTAAGCTAAATGAATTATATATTAATAATGTCAAAAAAACTCATTACACAAACCAATCATCCACAATCAGAGAAGATACTGTAAAGAATCCCATAAAGTCCATTGGCAGCCATTTTTTTCGGAGCACCTTTAATCCATTTTGTGGAATCGCATGGCTGAACTATATACTTTTATATTTGATGACTGTTTCGTTTATTTTAAATACATTGTCTTCTAATTGAAACTTCTTATTCTCCTGACATAACCTTATATTCCCCCTAAAAACGTGCTACTGCCCCTTTAACATTTAATATTTTCCCTAACAACAAAATAACGAATTAATGATTAGTGATAATCCCACTTAAGCCATAAGATTGCCATTCACAATATAATTATTTCTTTGTATATTCTCAAACTGACGTACCGTATCAACTTTTTATCATATCTCCAACTAAAAGACGCATGACCGCAACAAAATATTTGGATAAACAAAGGGATAAACAAAAACTACCATATATTATATTATAATAATAATAATAACATATACCTCTATATAGATATAAGAGGAGTGGTTCATTGGTGTACATGTATGGTCCAGTCTATATTTGAATCGTTATTGATGTGAATGTTTATGTAACCTTATCTCAAAATTGTAATACGGTGTAAGGACATTTTGCATATGCAACGGGTGATCAATAAACAAACCAATAAAGTAGATGTTAAAGACTTACATCCAATGTATAGTGCATTATTGACGAGAAGTCATATGGGATCCCGTGAGTGAGCACCGCTTCCCATGACCGAAGTAAAAAATTGTTTCTTCTGCCCGTCTTCACATTAAAGTTGTTGATGGTGATGTAACGATCACGATCAGGTCGTTGATGCTCGTGGTATAAGCCAATCGCGTGACCGATTTCGTGGATAACAACACCTACCTGTAACATTTGATAATGATGAAAATTATCATACACTGAAGACTAGAAATTGGGTGAAAAATTAAAACGTTGGTAATACCTTCAAATAGCGAACTGAAACCTCTGTTCAATTGAGTGTTTTCGATAACGTGAATGAATACAAATCTAAAAGCTTTTTGTTGTGTTATATCGTCAATTAGTGAAATTTGGAATGTTAAACGAATGGTAGGCATTTGTCGAAAGATGGTCGTCAAAATTCTCTCTCCATCCCTTGCTCTGTCCAATTAGTAAGATATAGTTATTTATTAATTATCATGTAATGGAATATGATATCAGGATGAAGTTAAATTGTCAAATTTCATATTTAGTATAAATTTTCTCCTTACACATACCTTCGTAGGGATCATAAACCAATGTGTTACTAGAAACATAAGAGATTATTTATCTCATCATCCTCTTGAATTAAAATCTTTTTCATTTGACAATAAACTTATTTCTGAGATAAATCTAATTTCTCACCGTCTCACACCCAGTTCCTATGGAAATGGACTGATTAGCCGACTGTCTACCAACGTATGACCAACATCTGTAATTTACATGATTGGTTTTTAGAATAAGCCAATAAAAATCTCAACACAATTTAAATGATAAACAAGATTGAAGAAATGAACAAATTCATAGTTTAACCTTTATATAGTAAATGTAATGAACAAATAAAATCAAAAGTCTTCAAATGCTTTCAATCGCCGACCAATTTCAAACTATGTGATGATCATCACATAGAGACGATGACATTTGTATGACATCACAAGGCTTTATAGAATAATGAGTGGGAACCTTAATTCTTTTACATTGATGTGTACATTCATGATCTATATATGTACATACAGTAGAACGCGGATATAGCGAACAATTGGATATAGTGAACAAGTTGTTAAGACCCGTCAATAGCCATATGTATGGTAGCCACACGTGAATAGCGAACACCATATAGCGAACTAAATTCTTTGGTCCTTTAGTGTTCGTTATATCCTTGTTCTACTCTACATGATAAATGCAATTAGTGAACCGGTAAATTGACATTGTGCACTGATATTGATGCTTTTTGATTGTGACTGAAAAAGTTCGATTAAATACATTTTCTAAGTATATGATTCAATACAACTTATTATACATTATTCAATTAAGGAATGTTTTACAACGTAAACAAGTTATTAAATACATACCCCTCGTCTTTGATAAATTCTAAATGAGATCCGACGAATCTATCAACTTGTTCAAAACTCAAACATGTCTCATCCTTCCAGTTCTTCATAGCAGCATCGATAGCACTAACAACCTCTTCCATATCTATAAATATATTATTTCATTTTATTATTTTTATTTTATTATTTCTTTTATAAGGTTATTATTGAATTACAGACACAGAAACTCCTGTTTGAATGAAGAAACAAGACAGCCCTCCAGAAATGAAGAATAAGGGTTAACACAATTCTCTCTCGTACTGAGCTGCCTCTGTGGGGAGAGAATGGGTAACCCATTATAATAATTAACCCTTTTAGAATAAAAAAAATCACGATGTCCATATACAAACGAAGAAGCTATATAAGTATGAAGCATATAGCATGACAACATCATGTAACTAAACATGCGCGATAACCCCAAAATTAAATAAAAAAATATTGATAACCTTATATGATAAAAGATTATGGTTACCCTTTAAAAATAAATCATTACAAAGTTAAAATAACAATGATCTTGTTATATTTTTTCATTTCTATGAATATAACCATTAAAGGCAGAATGCTTGCAACTCTATTATCTGTATTGTTTAGCCACGAATAGCACAGAGTGCAGAAAAATGCAGAAAAAAAGAAAGCATTAAAATGAAAACGTACTAGAATCAAAGTCTCCGGGTCTTAATTTGTAAGGAATGGTAGTTGGCCACTTGAATGTTGTGTCCTTTGCCTTTCTCTTTGTCCGACTATGGTCAGAATGACCACTGTCCGAGGACCCTTGACCAGCTACTTTTTCGAATAACTCTTCAACATCTTCCTTTGACAGCGGAGCGTCACTCTCAGTATTGAACATGTCTTCAAAGTTGAGGCTCGTCTAAAACAAATAGACGATTAAAATTTTAAAAAGAAATGGATTAAAGGATTTTTCAATCCAGTGTTGGTATATGAACAAATTTATATTGACAATTCTATATTAATATATTGATATACTGTGGCCTACTCTTAAATAGGCGATTTAATTAATGTACTATTGGTAAATAAACAAACATTCAGATTTCCTACGATACCACAGATGTCAAGGATTGTCAACACAAAATTTGATTTCTGAAAAAGTGCTGGAAATTCAAAATGAAAATGAAAAAAAGTTAAATTTGTTCACTAATAATTGTACGTAAATGCTAAATCCAAAATTTTGATAGTGTCAAAGTGTCATTTTTCAGACAATCAGGTTTCTTAAATCGAGGTTTTTGTGAACTCAATAATAATAAAATCGATAGTTTGAACTTTTCATGATATCAAACAACATGAAAACGCCGTGTTTGACATTTTAAATGTAAATAGAGTACCCTTTTACTGGCTTATTAACAACGATATGGATTAATAAAAGGACCCTTTGTTTCTTTCAATCATAACGAACCAATTAAACTAAAGTAAATGACTTTTCCTTCATATCGCAAATCAAATGTAGATCCACCTTTACTTATATTTAAATATTTTCTTGCAAAATGTCTTGGTGAAATAAATTACCAATTACCTATGGAACAAATAAAACAAGTATATATATATATTTTTATAATTATTTTCATATATTAACATTTTTAACAAGAACAATATCATATAATTGTTATTGTTATTTTTGAAAAAAAATATATATGACAAAGACTCACTATGGGCTCTCCTGCCCTCTTGGCTAAGATCGCTTCAATAGCTGTTAGTTTTGCCGCCACGTACAAAAAATCTGAAACTGTTCTAGTACGTAGCATACTGTTGAGTAGAGCCTGTTGAAAGAAAATTAGATAAAAACATCAAATCAAACATTAAAGATTAGTTACAAAATAAGTTTGTCAATCAAACATTTCAAGAACATTTACATCCGATTTCCGGAACAGATTTTAGTGTTTATGTTAGAGTTGATTTAAACATATTTTATTCACATAAGTTAAGATTGGGCACAAGTTGTCCAACTTATTAAGCCCTCTCCACAGTATTTACAGTCTACATTTACATTATGTATACAATCAGAATGAACCCATATAATACAAAAGATACAGAGAAATTAGGTAAAGGATAAGAGAGGTGTAGTTAAAAGTCTAACTTAAATCTTTTTGGTTGCCATAATTTATACATGTACATGTTTTAACATCACTTCGTTTTCACAGATTGCCAGAGAGTTCTTAGAGTTGTAAATAAATGAAGAATGATGACGGCAAAATTTATTCATTTTTTTATATCGAAACTAACGTCGTTTTCAAGCAAGTAGAAATACATATAACAACTTCATTCTCATTTCTTGATCTACATTTTATATACATGGAATCATACTAAATGTATAAAACATTTTACATTTCTTGCAATCGATCTTTCTTTAAGAATATCAATGATGGTTCTTTTGAAAGAAATTATCTAACAATATTAACAAATTAGTTTTTTTACTTACAACGTTGTCTTCGTCGACAACAAAGGCACTGAAGTCAACGGATTTATTCTTGAGGAAGAGTTGTACACCATTCGTGTTGTCGGCTAGATAACCGAAATCCTGCGGTGTTCCAATAAAACTATTGAAATTATTTTCTTGGCTACTTTCACCATCGGCTTTTACTGCAAGAGCAGTTAAGCAGAGCACGATACAAACGATAAACATTTTCTCAGATTGCATTTCTCTTCGAGATCCTGTCAGGTTATGAGATCGTTTGAATTTCGTTCCATCTTTTATAACCCCCGAGTGAAATTATTTAAATGAGATCATATTTTCAAATCTAAAGGGGAACCCCCTACTACCTATACTGTAAGAGTCTAAATTTAGAACATGATATCATAGGGGTGTTGTTTGCTCTCACGATGTACCCGTTCATGCTCAATGAAGCGTGAAGTGTTAATGCACATTCAATAGGTATCGAGTAGTAAGCACTCAAACGGACCTTGGTCTTGATATGACGTCATGATTTTTATACACTTTCATTTTCAATAATGGTCAGGGTAAAGTGTTGTAAGAAACTCTAAGCTGATACATAAATAAAAGAATATGCCATTAAAGACTTCTGTCTTGATATGACGTCATAATGTTTATTCAATTCCATTTTCAATAATGGTCAGGTTAAAGTGTTGAAAGAAAAGTGTAAGTGTTAGCTAATTTATAATTAAAAACATTGTTATTAAAGACTTCTGTTTTGTTATGACGTCATAATATTTATACAATACCATTTTCAATAATGGTCAGGTTAAAGTGTTGTAACAAAAGTGAAACTAATATATGAATAAATAAAAAATTGTCATAAAGACTTCTGTTTTGTTATGACGTCATGTATACATTATTTCATTTTCAATACTCAGGTCAGAAGTGAGTTAGAAGAAGGTTTTATCTAGTATGTTTTGAATAAACAAAGAAATGATTCAATTTTGCTTTGCATTAATCTGATTAAGAAACAAAGAAGAATAAGAAACAAAACAATTTGTTTTGAGTTAAATGTCTTTAATGAAGAATGGGAGTGAACAATGTCAGTCGTATGAAATGGTGAAATGGGCAGATGAATGGTTTATAAAGAAACAATTTAACAGCTAAATGAGATATCATAACATAATGAGAAAATCATATGACATTTATTGATATAAATGGCATTGAGAAATTTTCGAAAAAATAGTCAATAGCATAATGTTCATATCAACCTTTTCAGCTAAAAATATCGAAATGCGTATAAACTTGTATGACAATACTTGACAAACAGGATGCAAAATTGTCTAAAAAACAAGCAATTGTTACAAAAGTGGTTTATTGTCCACCCTTTCATTCCTCAGAATGAGGGAGAAAGCAAAGAGCCGAAACGACCTGGTTACTAGGAGGATGTTTTCAGAAAGTGTGCATAAGGATTATCTTACATGTATGTCGAAATGTCCTTTTACAATAGGTATCGTTTACTAAGAATATAAGCATGATTTTGTTTCATGGAAAATGACGAAAGATTTCAATTTTAGATCCAAACTATAATCACGTTTCTATGAATGTACCTACCAAAATCACCTTATCTTTTTCTTATATACATATTTTATGTGTATGTATAACTATGGCGTCTTAACATTGTGAGATGTATCTATTATCTTATAAAATATCAGGAATGTATAACTGCTTTCACAAATGACATTTTATTAAATTTAATGAATTGGAACTGATTAATTAAATATCTATTTGTAAAACCAGTTATTATGGTTTAAAATTTGTCCATCCGACACCATTTAAAAAAAATTACAGTTTCAAAGTGACAGAAAAAGTTTTGTTAGATCGAAAGTCATTTCATGTAGTTTTGAAAACAGTCATATCATTCTCATATGTATTTAGCGACACTTTCAGTTCATTTGGATAAAAGTCAAATGTTTCAACCATGTATTGATATATTTGTTCTTTATCCAACGGGACAAAATTTTGTTCAATATTTCGTGCCCATTGTCCCATTAATGAGACAGAACAATTTTAGGCCCTTATGACAAAAAACATAAATGAAAAATAAGGTTTAAATTTTCATTTCTAAAAATGGTTGCGATACCATAACCATTAAATATATATTATTCATATATATATCATAATTAATTTTTTAAAGTTTGGCAAACATGGCCGTAAATCAAAATTGAAAAAAATAAGTCCTTTTCTTATACAACTTATCAAAACATTTATACTGGTCACGATATCTTACTCATACAAATATTACTCATTGTGTACTTATTGGACACCACATTGACAGAGATTGAAAAAGTTAACCGACATAATCATAAACGTAGAGTTCACTGTATTGAACCTTATTGATTGAAGCAAAGAAGCAATACAGAAAGCAAGCTTCAATGAGAACTCTTTGATACGGATCTGCATTCACAACGAATGACATGAATGAAGGTATAGAGGCATTGAGCACATTGGAACTCGTATGGGTAACGTGCATTGCACTGGCAAACACGGTGAGAGAGCAAAGGATATGAATAGGGCAAAACTCTTACTCATAAGTTATTCTGAGACTATTTGGTCATTCGTGAGACTTATCAAAGCAACAGTATAAATGAGCTTAAATAGATCCTCATGCAAAACACTTAAAGGGGCAGTAGCACGTTTTTTGAAAATTCTATATTTTAAATTTTTCATTGATTATTGTACCTTTATGCTAAATCTATTATTCTTAAAGGGGCAGTAGCACGTTTTTAGGGGGAATATAAGGAGATGTCAGGAAAATGAAAATTAATGGTTCAAATTGAAAGAAAATGTATTTAAACTAAATGGAGCAGTACTAATTCAATTATATAACGTAAAGTTTAGCCATGCGATTGTTTTTTCTTACACAAACTGAATTAAAGGTGTTCACACAAAATGACCGCCAATGGATTTTATGTAAATCTTCATACTTTGTCCTCTTACTATGGATGATTGGCTTGTGTAATGGGATTTTTGACATTGTCAAAATAATACTTTTAGCATCAACTTACAATTATGAGTGAAAAAATTAAAATATAAAATTATCAAAAAACGTGCTACTGCCCCTTTGAAGTGTCAGAAATCTAATTACACAAACCTATCATCCATAGACAGAGAACAAATTATATGATTCTCATAAAGTATATTGGCGATCATTTTTGTGTGAACACCTTTAATTGATTTCGTGTAAGAAAGGGGAACACCATGGCTGAACTTTACATAATATACTTGATTTATTACTGCTTCTTTTAGTAGAAATGCATTGTCTTTCAAATGGAACCATTCATTTTCATTTTCCTGACATCATCTTATATCCCCCCTAAAAGCGTGCTACCGCCACTTTTAACCTTTAAAGAAAGAGAACGACGATTTGTTTATTTGTAGAAACGAAAATTCCGTGAATATATGCAAAAGTCAATATGAATAGTTAATAAATTGAATATGTAATTTTTATAAAGAACAAGTAAGACGTTTATTCATAGCAATTCATGTCAACAAATTATCAATAGTCGTACTTTTATAGAGATTACTCACACTATTCAAGGTTATTTATTCGGAAGAACCGTGTTTGTTCTCAAGAGTGACTTGTATGGTGATTCATCGATACATAACATATGTCTAGTTTGGTAAATAATCTGAAAGAAACAGTTGATTGATGTATTTTGTTAATAAAAGTCGGTGGGTAATAAACAAGCTTCTTGAATTTGTTTTTGAGTTTTTGAATATCAAATTAATTCCAAAGTAAATGTAAATGATCAGACAAAACTCTCTCGATTTGTAGCTTTTGATCTCTTGCTGCCGTAATTGTCCTTTTTAATGAAGTATATGTGCATTGCAGTAACTACAATTCATAAGTTTTAATTATTGGCTTTAATTGTTTTAGGCAAGGTGATTTACGTCACGTGATGGATTCCATATCTATCTGAAAAAGTGTTTTTGGTATTTGAAAAATCATAACTCATTTAAAACAATCCCCCTTAATACAAAAAGGTGAAAGAATTAGTATAAAGTTCAATCTTTTTGCAATGCAATGTCTATCAAGTGTTCAGTTGTATCTTGTAATGTAAATAACTGAACTTTCTATGTGTAAAGGTCATTTTTGCTGTTTGGAAATTTTAAAACACAATTTTCATTACTCTCGCTTAAAATGAAAGGTGACTTCACTTTAAATACTTATTGATGACTTGTACACAACGTTTAATATAAAAAACAACTATAATGTAAACGAATACTAGGTTTATGGTATTAAAGGGGCAGTAGCACGTTTTTAGAGGGAATATAAGGTGATGTCAGGAAAATGAAAATTAATTGTTTCAATTGAAAGACAATGTGTTTAAACTAAATGAAGCAGTAATAATTCAAACATATAATGAGAAGTTTAGCCATGCGATTCCGTTTTCTTACACAAAATGAATTAAAGGTGTTAAAAAAAATGGCCGCCAGTGGATTTTATGTGAATCTTCATTCTTTGTCCTCAGCTGACTATTTATGATTGGTTTGTGTAATGAGATTTTTGTCACTGTCAAAATAATACATTTAGCATTAACTTACAATAATCAGTGAAAAAAATAGAATAAAAAATTAAAAAAACGTGCTACTGCCCCTTTAAATCAACTAGTAAGACCCTTTGTGCGGAAATTCATTATTCGTTTTCCAGAATACATTTTTTTCAAATTAACATACAAAGATGTTCGTAAAGTTGAAATGCAGTTTTAAAAAAAGTCCATGTCAGTTAAAGAGACAGTCCTATCAGGGAATTATTTGTGGAAACGAAACGAAACCAAACGAGGATGCAGGGATTCTTTCTGTTCTTTTTCAAATTGTAAAATCTAGAACAACATAAATGTTACACTCAATAACACATTAAAAATAAGTGTGAAATAGTCATGTAATAATCATGTTTAAGTATAACAAGGGAACTACTCTTGAATTTTGTTTCCACAAAAAAAACCCGATAGGACTGTCCCTTTAAGCTTCAGTTAAAGGGGCAATAGCACGTTTAGGTGAATATAAGTTGATGTCAGGAAATAACAATAAATGGTTCCAATTGAAAGTCAGCATGTACATTTTTTACTTTCTCAAATTGTCTTTGTTTTATGGGCCTGAGGCGTTAACTACTGAATAAATATGTCTGTCTGTCTGTCTGACAATGTATTCAAAGTAAATGAAGCAGTAATAAATCATATAATTATGTAAAGTTGAGCCATGCGATTCCCTTTTCTTACACCAAATGAATTAAAGGTGTTCATACAAAAAAAGACCGCCAATGAACTTTATGTTAATCTTATATTTTATTCTCTGACTATGGATGATTGTTTTGTGTAAAGACATTTTTGACGTTTTCAAAATAATACATTTAGCATTAGCGTACAGTTATCAGTGAAAATTTGGAAATATAAAATTCCCCCAAAAAGTGCTACTTCCTCTTTACAGAGCCTTTTGTCTAGTCACCACGGCACACTAAGATGTTTACCGATGTGACTGTTCAAACATTTAGAAAGTTGAAAGCTTATTGTAAGTATACGAGATATCACCGCGAGTCTCAAACAGATGCCTTATCCACACATCCGGGTCTATACGATTCTGTTTTTCTAAGGGGTAAAAAGACTTAATTGGAAATTTACACCTTATTACTCTCCTAAGATTTCTATTAAAGAAGGTGTCGTAATAAAAACTTATTGTGATGCTATGAAGCACATTGAGTAACCAAACACTTATTTGTTGTATGGAATATTGTTCAACTTGCAAGTACAGTTAGTACCACCCTAGAGCTTTTCTTTGAGTTCTTGGGTTTGACTACAACTGCACAAAACCAGCATATTGAATAGTTCTCAAATGCAAACCAGCCCCGCCCATATCAGAATTTGAACCAAAGGCTTTGGATTTGCTGTGAAAACTGTACCAGCTTAAAGTAAAGCTTACTTTTTCTTTTAGATTAGTTTACACATACACAACAAGAAGACAATAAATACTGTATAAAAATGTTTATTACAAAAATAAGTTTGAGCACGCCTGCATGCCAAAAATCATGTAAATAATGAAGAAAAATGTAAATCCAGAAAATAAACATTTAAATACGTATATGATATATGCTGTCAAGTGTTCTGTTACATATAGTTGTAAAGAAAATACTTCAGCAAGACACTGTCTTCAATGATAAATGCATATCACAATAAATCATAAAAAGACTGACATTACCGTAGGTATACGCAATACGACTTTATGAAAAAATATAAGTTTACGATTGAAAATAAAGAACATCTTGGACAAAGTAGTAAATGATGAAACAGTGATTTATGAAAACAACGTTTCCAATAATTAAAAGAATAGCACAACATGAACATGATTACATTTTAACACAAACAATACCTTACGATCAGTATAATACATGAAGTCAATAACTTCGTAAACAATATCCCTAAGATACTGCTGTAAGTAGCTAAGTTATTTACTTTATCGAAATCCCCTGTGCTAAAGTTTATAGGATTGGAACAACCGTCTTTCGGGGAGCCGATGTTCATACATGTTCAATATCTACATGTTCATATTTCACGTGTTTATACTTGACACATCCTAATTCAGATGTTCATCCTTTTTCGTACTTAACATGTTCTTACTTCGCATACTCATATTTCACACTTACACTTTGCATATTCATATTTCATATGCTTACACTTTGCATATTCTTATTTTATATACTTACACTTTACCGTATCATATTTCACATGCTTACACTTTACATATTCATATTTCACATGCTTACACTTTACATATTAATATTTCACATGCTTACACTTTACATTATCATATTTCACATGCTTACACTTTACATGATCATATTTCACATGCTTACACTTAACATGTTCATATAGCACATGCTTACACTTTACATTTTCATATTTCACATGCTTACACTTTACATATTCATATTTCACACGCTTACACCTTACATATTCATATTTCACACGCTTACACCTTACATATTCATAAATTACATACTTACTCCTTGCATATTCATAATTCATATACTTACACTTTGCATATTCATATTTCACATGCCCACACTTTGCATATTCATATTTCACATGCTTACACTTTACATTATCATTGTTCACATGCTTACACTTTACATATTCATAATTTACATGCTTACACCTTGCATATTCATATTTCATATGCTTACACTTTGCATTTTCATATTTCACATGCTTACACTTACATAATCATATTTCACATGCTTATACTTTACATATTCATATTTCAAATGCTTACACTAAACATATTCATATTTCACATGCTTACACTTAACATATTCATATTTCACATGCTTACACTTAACATATTCATATTTCACATGCTTACACTTAACATATTCATATTTCACATGCTTACACTTAACATATTCATATTTCACATGCTTACACTTAACATATTCATAATTTACATGCTTACACCTTGCATATTCATATTTCATATGCTTACACTTTGCATATTCATATTTCACATGCTTACACTTACATTATCATATTTCACATGCTTATACTTTACATATTCATATTTCAAATGCTTACACTAAACATATTCATATTTCACATGCTTACACTTAAAATATTCATATTTCACATGCTTACACTTAACATATTCATATTTCACATGCTTACACTTAACATATTCATATTTCACATGCTTACACTTAACATATTCATATTTCACATGCTTCCACTTAACATTCATATTTCACATGCTTATACTTTACATGTTCATATTTCACATGCTTACACTTTACATTATCATAGTTCACATGCTTATACTTCACATGTTAATTTGTTACAGTTTTCTTTCAGCTGTTCATTCTTTACATGTTCATACTTCAAATGTGCATACTTCTCATGATATATGTTTACATACTTCTACTTTACATTCTCATACTTTCATGTTTTATACTACACAAAGACAAGCTTTTCATATTTAACAATTACATGTTATTTCTTAACATATTCATACTTTACACGTACCCAAGTCTCTATACATCCATACGTTACATGTACATACTCTACGTGTTTAAACTTTGCATTACGAGGTTCAATACTGGAAGTGTTATGACAAGAAATACCCGGAGGTACAAGTTCTAAATACATAAGCACCAAATCGTCTAGGAGATTCATCCATTTCATAGCACTCGCCATACAGGGACTAGCAGGCAAAATATCTGAAACAAAAACAGTATTTCAATATTTTGCCATCCATTGACTCATACATACTATCTTTAACAAATGATAACCTTTGATAATCAAATGCAAATGTTGATGTGTATTATGAATAATGGGTGCAAAGCTTAGGGTGAGGTATGATTTATTATTTTAGAAAGCAGCTAATTGTGTTTATTAATAACACAATTATAAGCAGGAAGATTTGCATTTGAATCAGACTAAAAACATATTCATAATGATCAGTATTCAGTGAATTATTATAGAAAATAATGTTTTTTTCAATATTGATATTCATATAATTATTTACTAATTATGTCATAAAATTATGATAATATTTCAATAATAAATTTGACGGTTATTATCAAGGAGGCCACCAAATAACATATTTCAATAAGATAATGGAACAATATTTTTAGTCATTTATTTCCATTCCATGAATAAATCATTATTTCCATACAAATCATTTCCATTTTAAAGAATAAATGTTTGGAATACTTCAAGTTAGCACAGTGGTACAAGAGCGTTTGCCTACCTGGTACAGTACTGGGTTCGACCGAACCTGTCATCACATCTTAACCTCTTCGTGCACCAAGGTCTGGACGGACACGCCGCAGTGTTACACGTGTCAGTTTCTATAGGTAAACCACTGGAACATAGATGAATGATAAATCATTTTTAAAATCAATAAATTTAAATCTGTGATCCTACATAAGAATGCATAATATGATGGTATCATTCATGCGTATTCAACCATTCATAATCATCTATAATGTGATTTGCAAAACATATATTCATAAAACCTGCAAATGTGTGTTACGAAACATACGCTTTGGTGTTTTATTGCTCGTATATGGTTGCCTATCATATTAATTTATTATTTTATTCCCATCTTCCATAGCGTTATGTAAAATATATTTTGATAAATCATTGAGATTTGTCATGTTGATCAGATGAGTTCTCTATATAGATGAATGTATAGATGTATCAAAATCTAAAAAAACATGTTTTTTAATGGACACTAAGGACATGAATCCGTATAACGTACAATATAGATCATCATAATCTTAAACTATTATGATAATAATGATAAAAGCAATCCAATATTCCATACCGAGATATTGAATGTGAATAACGTGAATCATATAATGATGAAAATAACAATATGGATTCATTATCTTATACGTATATCGACAGGTCAACGGTCAATGGTCAATAATTGTTTCTTTCATTCCTTCAACCACAGTGTTATGGGACGATATCCCATTAGATACGCGAAATGAACCATCAACAGAAAAGTTAAAATCATAATAGAAGAAGCCAATCAATTTTTCATCAGGTATACGTAGGGTAAATATTTATCATACATGTTTAAGATATCATGTGAGTTGAAATATGATTTATTTAAAGTTGGCATTAAAGCAGATTCAACATGTCAATGTGGTTATTTATGCGAAAATTTTCACTTTATGTTTGAGTGTCCTTTATATGATGAACACAGATTAAGAATGTTAAATGTATTAAAATCATATGTTAATGATGATACCGTAAGTTTAGATTTAGGAGATAAACCTCGTGTGTTTTAAAATCAGAGACATGTTTCAATTTAAAATGTACTCGCTATCAATCCAGTATAACATGTCTCTGATTTTAAAACACACTAGGTTTATCTCCATTCTACCATGACGATTTTAATCGTGAACTCTTTGTATAAGCGAATTGCACTTTGTAAAATGTCCTCACTTCCGGCAACAAAAATAAACTCGTCTGTGCCGGGGGTTTTGCTACTTGGTATTTAAAATAAAATTAAGCCGAATGCAAAGGTAAATCTATCATTGGGTGTCCATCAAATAGATTTCTGACTTTGTTCAACGCAGCTATTAATATCGTACCGTTTTAAACATGTGCTTCGATTATTTGATGCCAGAATAGACTGAGATATCCCTATCAATCAAATAGATGATTCTAACAGAAAACCACTGTGACGTAAATGACGTCACTGTATTGTTGCTGTAATCGTAGGAAGCCCGCTGCGTGTGGCGTGATTGACCACTGAAACTTTTTCTTTTGAATAAAATACTCTATCTACTTCAAATTATTAGGTCATCCCTCGTAAACACACGTAAATAAAACATGTTAAATAACTTTTTAAAAGTTTTAATCTCAGTAAACAGCAGAATACCAGTTTTGAAATTGCCAGTCGGCTGTATCAATGCGCAGTGAAGCGGCCTCAAAATCAGAGGACCTTCAATCCAAAATTGAACACGCTTGATTTTCAAGGAGAACCAATCAGAATCTAGTATTCATCACATTCATGGTGGCAGTAAAAGCCTTTCAATTTTACAAAATCGGGTCATTTCAAGGCAGTCCAACAAGTTATTTTAAACAGCAAGCGCTTCTGTTGACTGCAGCATGTACATACTTACTTTTGTAAATATCTTTCTACCATTCTGTACTATTTTCCATGTTTTCATGTATGTCACTATATATCTATCATTTTGTAAATACTTGGGAGAAGGTTACCTAAGTTGGATAACTTGTTCCTAATCCCTTTCTTTATTGAATATATGTTTAAATCAAATCAATTGTTTCACTTGAGATTTCGAGTGTGTCGACATTAACTGAATGATAGGACATCAAGCAACCCCCCCCCCCCCCCCCCCCCCCTCCTTACCTGCAGGTTCCTGCTGTACATGTCCTTGTCCTCGTCCTACTTCCTGTTCCGCAGGATTTACTGCAGGATCCCCATTGGGACCAACTCGACCATTGGGCTGCAGGATAATAGATATGGACATGTAATCAAATGACATGAATTATTTCATGAGTTTGTATTAAAGAGCAGAATATTCACTTCATTTGATGTTTAAGAAATGTCGATAAAACAACTTCATTGAAGGGTGAAATGATTTGAGACGATCCTTGGAAAATACACAATTGTCAGAAAGAAGTTGTTTGTCTACATTGTATAGTCGTAATGAAATCATTTGTTGACATTAATCTAACCAACAAATTGAAACTAAGTAAATTAATCAACTTACATGGACAAGGACTTTTTGAACATCTTTTTGTCTCAATTGCACTTTCCCTGGAACATAAATTTGAATATTGAGAACACAAAGGGAAACGATTATTCAAATCATATTTCATATATTTGTAAAATGAAATCATGAATATCAAAAGCAATTTTAAGATCGTCGTGAGAACTTAAAGGTTTTTCATTTTGTTGAACTTCTTCAAGAGATAGGACAAATTTAGTGGAAACGCAATTCAAGTGGTCATTTCAATAAAACATGTTATGTTGTTACTTGTTAGTACATGTTATCACACTACAGTGTTGATGTTGATTTAAATTTGAACGCACATCGGTCACTAAACAACAGCAATGAGAAGTGAAGCAAATTATCGGCTTTACGGATGTGAAACGCAATGCTGCGGCATAAAGGCAAAATCGCTTAGTATGATCACTAATAATTAGTAAATGGTTGCATATTATATCAATACAAATTGTTCATTTCGATAAAAATATTTTCAAAAATTCAAGCTTTTGAGTTTTATTGCGGGCCGGAAGTCGTGAAAACAGGGTCTTTGATGATAGGATTACGTTTCAATGATCTCGCTCTTTATGTAAACAAAGTAGTTGATACAGGTAGACAAAGGTACTCACCGGCATGTTTGAGTGATGCAAGCACGAGCTCTAACCTGGAGTCCAGGCCCACAGCTGCTAGGACACTCTGTCCAGGGACTCCACGATGACCATAAACTGGACACCACTGAAATATACATTTACATGGATTATGGACCAAAATAACTGCAAACCTCTTGTACCTTTTTAATGGAATACACGAAGAATAGACTAAATTTACAGGAATAACTCCATGTACTTGACTGAAATATACATACATTTACATGTTTTGTTAACAATTTTTACCCAAAATAGCAAAAGTTTCATTGAAATAAAATATGCATTTACATTTTGGTCTTCCTGTCTCGGGGTACGAACGTTACGCCAACTCCACAGATAACGTTCGTTCCCTGAGAAAGGATGATTTTGGCCCAAATCAGGAAATATGCGTTGCTGGCCAGTAAATTATAATTAGAGGCATATGCACTTAAAAACGTGACTTGAATATTCATAATTGTAATTGATAAATGTATTTTATGGTAACTTGAATTTAAAATTTGTGATTTATATTTGAATGAAAGCAGCATTACATTATATTGTTAATGAATATAAAAGAAACTGAAATTTATTTTGCAGTTATCCACAAAAAACGAAACGTGTTTACTGAAGGATGTTTACCTGGGCACTTGTTTGAATTGCACGCTTCATTCTCAACTGTTGGTTCGCTGAAAAAGAATGGGAACAATTAAAAATTACATCAAAAATATAAAATATATTTTTATATTTTCTTTTCAAATAAAGTCTAAACTGTTGTAATGTGTGACAGACTTTCTTACAATGTAGGTATAAACCTCTCCAAGATCAGGGTATTAAAAATTGTGTTCAAACGGCAATTTAGATAAAAAATTGCAATGGTTCTACAATCCCTTTTCAATGTGGAAACAATTGTTAAACAATGTCATGCTCAACGACCGTGAATGACGTCACGTAATTGAAGCATAAGAAGATAAGAATCAAACAATTATTTACTTAACGAGTAGATGAATTAGTTCATATGTGATGAAATATGTCATGATCTAAGTAACGATATGTTGCACATGTGCAATACTTCTTAGAGGTGATTTCATTTTTATAAAGAAGGAACGTGGGACTATTTTACGGGCTAGTCAGTTTTCGCTTTAGCAACTTCCGAGTAGCACGCGAAAAGCGTGCAGCACGTGCAAAGTCATGTCAATTGACATAGCGGACAATTAGTGCAATCTTGTCAATTCATCTGACTTCGACACCAAGCCTGCATTGGGTTCAGTAACACCTTATTCGCGGCGGGTTTCCTTCTTTTATACCCCACTTCCGGTCTCGTTTCTATGGTTTCCTTTGTTCTAACCGTAGGTATATTGACCGATACACCACAACTTTTCTAACACACCTATTCTTTTTTGCACACCCAAATAAAGTCAAGTGAAGAGATCTTCAAATTAGGCAAATAAAACCAAGTTGTAAAATTTAGAATTTTTGAGAAATGTTCATGACCAAAGTGGGAATCGAACCAGGGGCCTTATTGTTGTGATGCTACGCCTCTATCGACTGAGCTACTGAGGCTCGATACAGGTGGCAGTACTTTTTGTTGTGCCATGTCTGGATTGTTGTATTTTACTATATACGCCATATATAGGTACTAGTTTGTACCAAATTTTAATGTAATGAAGTCAGTTTATGTTTTTAAAAACGTAAAAACTGTTAATATTTTGTTGAACTAGTTAGGTCAGACAAATATATAAAGAGAATGGAGAACAAATCTTTTTCGTCAATATAACTCTACCAGAGTGGGGTATAAGTCAGATATACCCACCCTTCCCTCGGTGCATCACTGAATATACCTCCTGTTTGAATCGTGATCCTCGGCTCCGCTACGCTACGCCTCGGAGACTCACGATTCAAACAGGAGATATATTGAGCGATACACCTCGGGAAGGGTGGGTATATCTAATACTTATCCCGGGATATTTGCGACCGCTCGTGTTACCAATTGGTGTAACGGGACTATAGGCAGATCACGAATAAAAAGGAATGTCCATTCTGCTTCATTTGATACGTGTTTTAATTAAATGATTAAATCCATTATTTTTTTTAATTCTTTTTTAGTTTGAAATTCGCGCGACACTATATCCATTATTTAGAAACCATGTTTTTCGTGACAGAATTAGAATTGTATCCCTACGCGCTGACAAGATTGATTTTAGAATTGAAATTTCCTTGGACTTTAACCTTATAATCGGAAATCTGACAGCCTGACGTTATTGATAATAAAGAAATTAACACACTCGTGACATTTCATATTGTTTTATTATACTCCTGCCAGTAAGACGATATTTCCCTCGCTTTCGCTCGGTAAATATAAATTAACAGTCACCCGTGATGGAAAACCAATATGGCATCTCTGCTTAGGTATCAATCTTTATAACTATACCTGCAGGGGCTCTTAACACAGTTCCGGTATCGGCTTCTTGTTCCCGATCCACATGATTTACTGCAGCTCGACCATTGGTACCAGTTGCTTAGCTGTCCTGTTGATAACATAACGGATGAATTCAGTATTAACTTCTTCATATATAGGCTGTATGTATAATTTAAGGACTATCTAATTATGAGTTATTAAAGCATAAAATGGATCTCGAAATTAGTTTTATGAACAAAAAGTACAGTTTTCAAAGGGTTATGGTGAAATTAAAGTAAAGTTGTATTGTTTATCAATTGATTTAAAAGGAAATTCAGACTCAATCGGTTTTTACAAGGCTGAAAGACATACTGATATTACAATTTACAATGATTTTATGAGCGCATCAACATAGTTACTCTTAACTTATTTTTTTGCTAAGCTGTACAACAATTTTTACAATTTATTGAATAGGTAACTCAAATGGTTTGAAATGAAACCGACCTGGACATACGCCTGTCCAGCAACTTTCGGCTGTGCTATGGGAACCACTAAAAGAAAACAACGAGTAAAGACTTTATATCAGAAACAAAGTCGTTTATTGAAAGAATAGTTTTTGTTAGTTTTTGTAAATAATCTTTCAAAATATTTTATATAAAAGAAAAAGAGTAAATTAAGATTGTCCAATCAAGAATTTAACATATACAGTAGAACACGGACATAACAAACTTGATATTACTCGGATAACAATCGGTTACATAGTGAACACATTTTTTAGTCCCGTCCCTATATAATATAATTGAAATTATTTGCGTATAGCCAACACCGAATATAGCGAACTAAATTCTTTGGAGTTTGTTATATCCGTGTTCTACTGTACTCAAAAGCGTTATGTTATCTAGAAAATAATATTTCTGCTCTTAACTTAAGGAAGATGTCTAATTGGGTACGCACCTGCAAGGTGGGGTTGAACATGTTCTGTCCCTGGTTCGAATCCCGGAACCACAAGTAACACTACACGTTGACCACTCGCTCCATTTCTCAACTGTGCAGATAAATATTTTTTAAATCTTTATCAATATCATTTTATGATCTCTTTTAATTGATGGCAGAATAAAACTAAGGATTAGAAATTAATATAATGAATGTTGTACTTGTGAACACAGGAAAAATTCAAATTCAATTTTTTGGTTAAAAAGTTTTCTTTATTAGCATACACAAAACGTTTCTAGTTTCGAAGAAGCAAATTTTGATATTGCTTTATCTTATTTTAATGATATATGTGAATCATTTATTTGTTTGATATTCTCACCTGGGCAATCACTTTGATAACACCTAGAGGCAGATGTACCCAACCCACTGAAACACAACAGGTAAAGTTGAGATGGAAAGAATTAATGAAGTGAACGAGCGAAGTCATTGAGTCGAACATAGACTGTAATGTTGAGATGCGCGTGAAATCTTGGAATGAGTGTAACGCTGTCATCAGAAGATTTATATAATTTCAACTAATCATGATGAAATTGTTGACGAAATGTAGCAAAGCTTTAATATTGCAGTCGTTGAGAAGGGTGAGAGTAATTATAATAAATTGCGTAGGAAGTTATTTATACGACACAGAACATTGATAAAATTTCAATAAAATCAAATCATTGTTTCGTCCCCAGGCTTTTGTGTTGTATTGGTATTTGTGTTGTATTGGTATTTGTGTTGTATTGGTATTTGTGTTGTATTGGTATTGGTATTGGTATTTGTGTTGTATTGGTATTGGTATTTGTGTTGTATTGGTATTTGTGTTGTATTGGTATTTGTGTTGTATTGGTATTTGTGTTGTATTGGTATTTGTGTTGTATTGGTATTTGTGTTGTATTGGTATTGGTATTTGTGTTGTATTGGTATTTGTGTTGTATTGGTATTTGTGTTGTATTGGTATTTGTGTTGTATTGGTATTTGTGTTGTATTGGTATTTGTGTTGTATTGGTATTTGTGTTGTATTGGTATTTGTGTTGTATTGGTATTTGTGTTGTATTGGTATTTGTGTTGTCATTGATACTGTCAGATCTAAGGGCAGATAACTCTTACCTGCAAGGTGGTGAAGGACACGCTCTGGTCCTGGTTCGAATCCCGGAACCACACGTGGTTGAACAGATTGACCACTCGTTCCATATGGCCCAGGTTCCTGATAGTTTGATAGAGAATTCAAATTAATCTTAAAGTCGCTTAAATAAAATGTAACATGTTTCCGGAAACTAAATATTTTTAAAGCTAACAAAATAAGTAAGAAGGTATTTACAAAATGAATTTTTAAATTAAAAAAGAAAGAAAAAAAAAGTTATTAATGATGAGTTTTCTTGAAGGGGTCAGTATTTTCAGATAATTTAAATCAGTTTTTATTATAATAACCTTGTTCTCAATTCATTTTAGGCTAAGTAACCACTGTGAAAAGTTGGAACATTTTATATTACGTGATGAAAGATTTATCAGACGCTTATGTTGAACGAATTAAGTGAATCAAAATATACAGAAATTTTGGAACATTATCAATTTTAATTTGGTTAACATTTTATGTGCGCTTTCAACTTACCAAGACACGATCCGTCATTACAGTCTTGTATCTCATAAGGCAAACCACTGCAAATAAGTCAATATATAAACTTTATCAGTGATATTAAATGTTACTTATTATAAATAACGCAATGAAAACATAATTATATAAACAAGGGAATAGTTTAACCTTTTTAAAAATGACAAGGAAATGGAGTTGATCCTCTTCATTAAAAAATCCGATCATTTAAAGTTAAAAAAATCAATTTCAAAACTAATTAAATTATTATAAAAAATTTATCATTATTAAGTTATTAATGGTACTTATTTTAGGGGGTTAGAAATTTCGTAAGATAATCGATTTTAAATTAAAGGGGGTCTGCAACCTGAATTTTAAACTTCAAGAGTTTTATTAGCAGGGTTTTATTAGAGTCGCAAATGCTTGGTAGGGACTTAATCGTTTGGTTACAGCTTTAAGTTGACAGCCAGTACCAAATTTGTGTCATGATACCCCACCCCCCCCCCCCCCCCCCCTTACCAGTCTGGACGCTCTATTTAACGATGGTCAAATAGGTTTCACGAGCTAGGTTGTTGATTCCCTTTAAGAATGTTAAGCGCACCTGCAGGGTTGTGTGAGACAGGCCCTATTTCTACTCCTGATCCCGTCCCCACAGCTTCTAGTACAGGTAGACCATTCAGCCCACTCGCTCCAGTTAAGCACTGTAAACAAAGATTCGTAACATTAAATAAGTATTAAGAAAGCATCAATAAACAGTCTTAAACAAAAAAAGTCTTTAATCCGAGCTTTGCTGTCATCAATTTTCAAAATTGATACAAGATGTTGTTTAAATGAACCGTTCTGCGTTTCAGAGAAATTTACTATTCTTATGTAATCACTGTGTATAACCGTACACCGGAACTAGCGAGGTGTACGGCGGAGATATGTTGCTAGCGAGGAGCGCGATCGCAAACGGGATCACTTAAAAAGCAATCATCGCCGTTTCATCACTTTTTTCTATGTTATTATCATGTAAATATCTTTCCTAGACATAACTATTTAATGTCATATCCTGTTCATAGTCAGAGATAGCAAATTTGTTACTAACAACAGCATTACTCGCAACTGTCATTGTTACTGTCCCTTGGATACAGAATGACAAGCACATGCATTTTACTAAGTATATGTGCTAAAATTACCACATGATGCTGATTATTTGAAAGTTATGAAGTAAAATATTACCTAACTTTCGATTTCGGCTCCTCGCTAGCAACATTTCTCCGCCGTACACCTCGCTAGTTCCGGTGTACGGTTATACATAGTGGTAATGTAACCGGATTTTGACGTAAGTTGGAAACTGTCCAACTAAAGGCATAAAGACAAATGTGGTTATTGGGTCTTAAAATAGCTTACACAAAATACATAAAACTTAAATCCTCGAAAAACATGTTCAAATTGCACCTGTTCGATACAAGTATCAGTTATTATATTGATTATACAAAACTACCGTACCTGACACAGCACACGAATTGTTATTGCACGTTTGAGACTCCTCTGAGGGACCACTGGAAAAAGGGAGTTAATAGATGAGATTTTAAATTAACATTACTATATAAGTAAGATTTTATTCAAACAATGTTTGTGGATAAAGAACTTTCGAAAGACTCTTCCGAAGACAAGAAAACCGGTATTATTTCTCTTGCACAAAATACAGAAATGTATCTTTAGGGAAATGACCAAATTTGGTAAACGAAAATGGTCGTGACTTTGGACGGCCACACGTTAAGCTTGTGGATTTTTAAATGTTACTTGAATCTAGATACTTCTAAACTCAAAAACTCATAAACTCACTATAAACATAAACAATTTACATAAAAGCTCAACAAAAAGTTCAGAACAAGCCGTCGAATCTAGATATCCAGGGATTTTATGTTCTTTAGATTGAAGCTTAACTTCTGAGGTAAGGTATATCTAATAGACCCACCTGCAGGGGGGTCTGACACATGATCTAGATCTGGTCTGGGAGCCGGACCCACAGGTCTTGCTGCATAGTGTCCACTCTGTCCAGCTTGACCAGCGCTCTGGGTGGAAAACAGGAACAGGGTTATTATATTACTGACAACTAACATTGGATCAACCAATTAAACTGTTACATTTTTTTCTGAAAAAAACTATTCATGAAATCAATCCATCTACATAAATTTAGAGTAACCGTTTTAAGTATGTTTGACCTCATATAAATAGCTTTTGATATAATTTATTAATTTATTACGATTATATTATTTATTAATTTATTAATTTACTACGATTGTCGACGACAAGATTAACCTTTCAATGGCTTTGAAGACTTAACCATGTAAGGTTTTTGGACTATTTGGACCAAATTCTTTTTATTCAATCAATCGGCCTTTAAGCTTACACTTTACGCCTTTTGTTTGGTAAAATCTAAAGAATCAAAATTATCTATGCTAAGTCTATGCTACTTCATTGTACTTGTAATAACACTTTGATGTCGCATTATACAACGTACACAACACATCATATGATATCTTAAGGCGCTTCGGCAACTTAATGTATTATCAACCAATGTAATATAACAACACCAATGTAAAGGCCACTGGCGCGTTCATCGCTATATGCTACGTAGTATTTTTAGACTCACTGTGACAAGTGTTTCCTATCAGCTCCCGATCATCACAACATTTGGTCACTTCTCTGTAACAAGTATTCTTGCGTTCTCTGAAATTCAATCAACCGATAAAGTGTATGAAATATTCTGTTATTCTGCAAAAAGTATATTGTTGTAAATCACATCGGATGTAAAAAACGAGGCCACATCGTATTAAAACGATTTCATGAGTTAAATTAAAAATATTTATAAGAAATAGGAAAAAAAAAATATCCTGTTCTCAATTATTTAGGATATTGAAACATGCTTTTGATAAACAGTTGTTGTTCACTAGAGGTGGTTTCTAAGTCCTAAGAATCAGTTAGAAACAATATTGTTTACTTTAGCATGTAAAGTTTTCTAAAAACCAGAGTTTATCAGATGAATTTCACCAACTATTCATTCGACATAATTAAACCGAAATCACGCATTGCATCTTAAGGTTTACGTTTACCATCGATTGCCATTTGTAATAAGCAATTGTTAACAGCTAAAAAGTTACCAATCACATAGTCTCATCGATATGAGGAATTTGGGGAAGTACATACCTATACAGTTGCGCAGAGCGCTTGTTAATCGGCGGCACCGAACATACGATCTCTCCGGGGAAATACTCATGGCGCTTTGAGCATGCTTTGTCATGCATATATGCGCGGTATAAGAAAGCTATTATTATAAATATCCCAGTAAATCCTACCTCTGTTCACAGCCAGTGTTAAAACACTCCTGAACATAGACTGGACATGAGTAGCCCTCTGTGGTCAAACACGCAAGGACCGGAGTGTCGCCATCGTCGTTAGAGGAACATCCACATGGCTCTGAAATAAATAAGATAAGATAAGATTTTATCATCCCGGAGGAAATTCTTTTTACATCAAAACGGCCTCATACATACATGGCTCACATTGTACAACTTTAAACTAAACATCACGTAAAGAATATCACACATAAGACACATCAATAAACATACAGCTTACAGTAGCATACATATAGATATATTCAAAGGATAAACATTGATTAAAACATCCAAAATGGATCAACGAAAGATGAACTCAGCTTAATTGGTTTAGAGGGATGTTAGATTGAGTGTTTAAACTGAAATATTCTCCTTATTGTTCCAAATTAAAAAAAAATTCTTTAGAGGAATGGTTGAATTGACATGTTGGTTGAAAAGTTCATTTAGAGTTAGGGAAATAATTTTAAATCAGTACATACAAAGGCTTTTGAGAAAGAGTTCTCGATTTAAACTTATAAAATGTGTACTCCAACTTAAATCCCCTAGGTTTTTGTATAAAATGATTTTTCTCTATTTTTGGTGAAGAGTTCGAGATAGCACTTACCAAGTCTGTACTCCACCTTAAATCCCCTTGTAGGATATCTGGCAGTTTTAGATCGAAGAAGAAGCAAGATTTCCTTGCCGTGTGACACAAAGTCCTTCCGAATGTCATCAGCACAACAGTACCTACAAGAAATAAATATTATCATTATCTTGTTTAAACGATTCAATCATACAGAAATTTTGAAATATGAGTATGCCAATTGTACAATCTAAATAAATTTAGATCAACAGGTTTAATATTTGGTCATACTGCAACACGGTATGACCAAATATAAAACATGTTGATCTAAATTTATTTAGATTGCCAATTGTATAATCAAAGATGAGAAAGTCGACTGTTTCATTCACTGCAAAATGGTGTATTGAATTTAAAAATTCGAAACATGTTTCGTTAATCCTAACATACTAAATTTCAATTAACAGTGTAAAGTTTCCAATAACCATACTCATTGATTTGATTATAGATCATCTACTCAATATATTTGATGTTAAAAAATAATCAAGATATTCATGAATTATTAAATCGTTATTAAAATATGTTACGCTGTCACTTGATTGATATATCAATCTAAATTATTAAAAAAAATAAAAAAATAAACTCAAAATCATTATAAATTTATGTACCTTGGACCAGGTCTAGAGAGGTCCTTGTGTCGGATCTCTATATAGCTGACACATGGTCCATAGATTCTGTTGCATGGAAGGCGGAACTGGTCTGTGAAACGGACAACGATTTTCATATTGTCTTTGCTTGTCTGTAAGAAATGTTCAAGAAGTGTTGGTTTGTTTAATGTCTCAATCATATCATGGACAAATTTATCAAAAATCGTTTTGGTTATCCTTCAGAGTACAGTATTCTGAGCATGCTTTCGTTACTGTTGCAAAATACACATTTGAAAAAAAATATACTATGATTCTCTTTCTTTGATTGGCATTCTATGTCAAAACGTCACTTTCAACGAATAAAGAAGTTGATTTTCCATAAAATAATCTTCCTTATGATTCTCTTTTCAGGAATTTTGGTTAAAACAGTTAAGATATTCGGTTCTGGACATATACATGTACCATCAAATTCTACCAGGTACCCAGGATACTGCTTGATAATTTTAAAACTTGACAATCAGAGATGTAACTGACCTTGATACGATATGTGCATTCGGCGTTTCCTGGGAACCCACTCACAGCGTCATAACCTGGTGACGTCATAGTGTTCCAGCTCTCAGTAGCTTCAAGTTCAGCCTCGCCACAGTTTGCTACAGTGACAGAAAAAAATTAACAAATAACCAAGTAATTAAACAAACAATAATATCTTTATAGAAATAAAGATTCAATAAAAAAAACCAATTAACAAAAAACAAAAACGATGAACAAATTGAAGAAACTATGATGAAATAGAGTAATTAATATCAAATATTTTCCCTTTGGAAAAAAGGATGAATATCAAATTCATTTATTAGAAAAAAATGTCATTTCATCAAATATAGAACAAACTATGTGAATATAAAAAAAGAAAAAATGTGTAGAACCAACTTTAAAATAAATGTGCTTTAAGATTAAAACTAACCATTTACGGCTGGTTTGAGTTTAGTGCAGTCACTTCCGCTCCATCCATCCGGGCATCTGCAGGTTCCGCAGTCCTTAGGGTCACGGTAACCTCCGTTCTGACACGCTGACCAGTCCAAACCTTCAGGACACCGATCTGAAAAAGGGGATAAATGAAAAAGCTTGCATACAATTCTGTTACACAGAAATGAGAAACTTCTCAGGGTTCATTGACGACTGACACATGATTTAAAAATTATTTCCCTGGTACAAAAACGTCGAAATCATTTTTATAAAAGCTGTTCTTTTACAGCAGTAGAACAACTGTCGTACAAAAGTACACGCCTCTTATTGTTTTCATATTAACGAAACTTATCAACAACACCCTCACTCATGTAGCAAATGTAGAACCAGTTTCTAAACGCTAAACATCGATTCCTAAAACAACACGGCTTGTAAGAAGTTGACTTTTCCGAATAACCTTTTAGAACGACATTTCATGATTTGGCAAGAACCTACCACGACAATACAAAAGGTTAGCAAGCTTGGAATCGAAGTAGGACAGGGAGTACTGAGAGCCGGTTAGTGTCTCCATATCCTCCTCCTTGGCTGTGATGGTTTGTAGGCCATTGGAACTAAAAGTCTGAAAACCATGGAATTTTTTAGATATAAGCCAGTTTAAGGAACATGTAGACCGAAATAATTCGTGGTTAGAGTGCATTTCCTTCTTCGGCAATTTTTTAAAGGATTTCCTGAATATCAGGTAACGTCAAGGTTGACTACACATCGGATACGTATAAACGATAGATTTGAAAATGGCTTAATAAGACAGTTATTTTGAAGTTCGGAGATTATGATGACCGATCAAATGTTTAAGCATTGGGCTACCAGTTTGGCTTATGTCGACATGGTAACCCTAAAGAAACATCGTGCTTGTGATGATCAGGTATGTCTAAAGACATTAATCTAACATACAAAGTCCGTGTTTTGTTTATCTGTCATACATTTATTACCTTTACATAAAATAGATAATACATTATAAACAGAACTTAGAAACCCTTCAATACGTCAACAGACAATGATGGCCAAGAACAAACCGTGTTACAGTAGATATAACAACGTACAGAGCCGATGTATGCAACATGTGATATTCCATCATAACGGCTTGCTGATAACAGTAGTAGACTCTGTGACGTCACTTCCTTACATACATTTTATTAAACTTTACCATGCCCAAAACACATTTTATTTTGTTTAATGTACTAATACTAAATATAACACATTTAAATACTGATATTCTCTCACCCCCAGAAGATAGTGCATGATAGACGAGTAGTCGTAGGGCACCCCCTCTGTGACGTCATCTCGCCAGGACCTGATGATGAAGTTAGAGACCCGACCCTGCATGATGTTCTGATAGTTGATAGTGACGTACTGGTCCCGGTCGGGTCTCTGGTGCTCGTGACGGAAACCTAGGGCGTGGCCGACTTCATGGGCGACGATACCCGGCTGAAAATAGTCACAAAATATGATTTATAATGAAGAAATAAGTAGCCCCTACCATCATGTGTTTTGCAATAAAGTTTAGTTTTGCCCTGAACTATTATAGTTAAAGCATGAGGCAGAGGAAGAATGGTTTGATGTTAAATTAGTTCAGGGTTATTATCATTTAAGTTATTTCTACTCCAAATAAACATATTTTGTTAACATACGCAATGCATGTATCACATTAAAAGATTTATTAAATATTTTGAATTTAATCGATATAAGATTAAAATTTTCCTGAAGAGGAAAGCGTTAGGAATATTTGCAAAAGATCAAATAATTATCTCACAAAAGAGGATGAAATAGTTGTATCCGAAATATGGAATTGACAGTTTTTAAAGTTACAAAAATTAATTTTGTGCTCACCGTCTCACAACCAGGTCCGATAGAGATGTACTGTCCAGCGCGCCAATACTGCTTTCCTACGTTTGACCAGCATCTTTTGAAAAAAGAAGAGCAACGATAATAAATGGATCCTTCCACTAGACATCAAAGTTTAAAGAATATATTTTAATGCATGAGGATTCTTTGCAATGCTTTTCATTTATCAAACTCCAGGAGAGTTATTCAAAATTTCTTTACTAACAGAGGTTGCTCAAGTCAAATCCATCTACGTATTCCTTGGCACACGTGTGTATATATAGCTTTATCTGCCCCATTAGAGTGAAAACATGTCTGTCGGGCTAGCTTTTCAAGATTTTCAATCAATTTAATCGATTCTTGCATGTTTTGCATTCACAGGTGTGTCGAAAATGCAATTTCCTTCATCGTAATGTTGAGCTGAAAATTTTTACATTTCACAGGGATAAGACAGGGTTGTATATTAACTCCTGCATTCTTATGAAGATGATATGAGGACATATCGATGTTGGCATGTTTCGCATGCCTGCCAATCACCATCGAAAAGACAATTTCCCTCGGTAAAATGTCGAGCCTTTGAAAACCTTTTACAGGGTTGAGACAAGGGAGTATACTTACCCCTGCATTCTTATGAAGATGATATGAGGACCGTTGAAGTCGGAGACTTGCTGAAAGGTTAAACACGTCTCATCCTCCCACTGTTGAAGTCCTTGTTTGATGATGTTCACTGTGCTGGTGTCTGTTTGATAATCAAATTTTGTAAATGCGTTGTAAGTTTCGTTTTAATATTTAATGTGAAATAATTGTTAACGTTATGCATGGATAAAACTCTCACGGCCCCTTTCACAGCACCGTCTGATAGTGGTTCTGTCCTTTCTTCGTAATCTTTTTTTGTTTTTCGATTCATATCAATGGAAATAAAGCATTTTCAACGTTTGATCAATAATGCTTTTCAAGATAACGTTAATGCTAATTGTGATACATCATTCACATTCACAACCTTCCATGACAAAAACTGAAAATTAGAGTACAACCTCAATTGAAACTGATCAGGATCATAGGTCGGTCTCATAAGTAGAATATGTAATACAACAGAGCCTACTTGGTAAATTATGGCTTAAACGTACGTTTTAACATAATTAGATTAGCTATTAATTAATGTAACGACTTACAGTTATCGAAGTCTGCAGCTATGACGTAAGGTATTGTTGATGACCATCTATACTCATCAAATGCCACGGCCTTCCGCTTCTTACGACTAGATCTCTGACTGCTAGGATTCTTCCCACTTGGGTTTGTTTGCCTCGGGTGTGTTGATCTCGAGGAATGTCCGAGGTTGAGATGATCTGGGGTCTGAGTTATCTCCCTTACTAACTCATCGACATCCTCTGCGCCGAGAACTGTGTCCGTGTCGGAACCGAAAATATTCTCCAATGGCAGAGTTGTCTGACAAAGTGAAATATTGAAATATGAAATTCATTATAGAGAATTTATTAGTTAGTGAAACATCACTGCTCTAATTGAAATCGTGTTCAACCTAACACTCGTGCCTCGTTATATAACTTTTCCGTAATGGATGTGTCACGTGACCTTTCCATTCCAGCCAATCAGCGACGATTTATCGGGGATATGAATCTAATGAAAATGAAAGGTCCTAAACAAGTTTAAAGTCACTTTGAAGGTCCCCGATCAAACAAACCTCAGAATCAGAAAGGGTCAAGTTATAGATTGGATCTGGTTTTTATGAGATTGAACAATCAGCGACCTTGTCTTTAGTGATCATGTATGAGATGAGATTTTATAATTTTACACTTTCGTTATAAACGTTTTATGAATATAGTTGGCAAGAACAAAGCCAAGTTGCGTTAGTCCATGTCGCGTGTATCGTATTTGCTGTTCCTTAAGAAACATCTTATCGCCAAAAAACAACTTTATCAAGTTTATGTTTTTTTAAATATTTCAAAGTAGAAAATACTCACAATGTTTTCTCCCTCCCTGGAGGCAATCATTGCTTCAATCCCCGCTAAATGTGAAGCAACGTAGAAAAATTCCGAAATATTTCGCACTCTCTGCATTGCGTTGAGTTGTTTCTGAGAGGAAAAACAACTTTTATTTGTAGCAACAAAATTAGATAGAATAGATGATTGCAGACAGATGATAACTACATAAACATTATCAGGTGTTGTTTCATTTGAACATTTTAACATTTTAATAAAATAGGATTTGGTTACATTTAACGAATATCTCTGGCTGAATTTAATAAACGCTTGTCAGCAAACAATATTCTCTGAAACTCACATTATCAATAAATGATCAATTCACTAAAACTTTAATATTGGAACAATGTCAAGAATAGCTTATTTGTGCTCCACTACTATATCTCGGTGTCTATATTATATAGATAATAAGAATATTGGCACATCTTTTAGACTTTAACCATGCAATGAACATATGTGAATAACTTGCATATTTTATTTTCTTTGAAATTAAAGATATAACTCTATAGAATAGGAAAAATTATTTAAAAAATTCATGCTTCAGTTTATAAGAAAAATAAAGCTTTAGATGATCTCTCCATATTGAACGCTACTTTCGAAACGAAATCCATACAAAGGGAGGTAACTCCAGTCAGAAAGTTATATAAATTTGATCCTTTGTTCAACATGTGCCAGAAAACTGTCTTTGTTGTAAAAGTTGTTGTCAACGGATTAATCTACAAGCACTAACAAATAATTTCTTTGAAATAATTTTGAAAATCATTAATAACGAATTCGTAAACCTTTAAAGACGATAGAGAACTATTCATAAAACGTCAAATTTTGTAAACTTTTTAACTGTAAGATAATTTAAGTAATTCATTTTTTACAATGAAACTAGAATATTCAAGCCTTTGATCTAAATAATACGACAAATTATTTAGCATTAAATTAAGAAAACAAATAATTTTAAACATTAATGATTTATTGTTATAAAACCCATTTTTACATATACATATCTAAAAACTAAAATGTGCAAATACATAAATGCGCATATTTAATATATATATTAACCTCCTATTATCAATAACAGACACACGAATATTACATAGGATAAAGAAATGCTAACAACATGTAATAACGACTTAAACTACATACCACATTCGTTGAATCCACATGAATGGCGCTTAAGTCAATGGGCTTTCCATTCAATGAAAGTTGTACGCCGTTTGTATTCTTTATAAGATAGCTAAAGTTGAAAGTTTTTCCAATCATATTTTTGATTTCATCGCTTATAGGAAATTCATCATTTTCAAATGTTTTTTCATCAACAGTTTTAGCCAGAGTAGCATGAATTTGACAACTCAAAAATATAAAGCCGAAAATGTACAACTTCAAAAGACCCATCATGACTATCTTGTACTACGGCGTGGAAAGTGTTTGTAAAACTAAACATTACAATTTCTTTTATATAAGTTTGGCACCTGGATTTATATAACTAAACGGGTAGAATCGAGTGCTCCCATTGGCTCTTTGGGAGGGTTGTAATGGTCTATTTTTAGACGTTGATTTCATTCAGGGTATTGTTATTTAGTTCACGACCCATGATCTATTCACATCCAGTCATGCGTTCATTATGCGAGATCCGGAATGAGGTTACACTTCACTGATTTTACTGAAATTTCACTAAAATCAAGCCAATTAATCAATGTTTTTTTTTCAGATTTTTAAAACCGAAATCAGTACTTTCTGTATACGACATTCCATAACGTTTAAGTTTTCAGGTTAGTATTTCGTTTTTTTTCACATGGTTATATAAATTTATATTCTGAGATGATTTTATTTAGATCTCCATGTTTTGAACAATTATTTAAATGATAATGCTTAAAAATAAATAATGTAGTGGATTTGAAGTTAATAAATCAGTAGGACACTATAAGACACAATGTATGACATGAGAATTTATGATAATTAGTATTTCCTTTGTATTTCGTAAAGGTTTTTGTCATTTTCATGACACTTTCGCTTTGTAATGAAACGATTCAATGCATGTGATAAGGGAAATATTCTCACGTTGTTTTCTTTTTAAAACCATCTATGGAAAATTACACTGATTTGGTATATGTAGCTATAGGATATGTTCATGTATATATCTGCCTTAGAACAAACATAATAATAGAACAAATATAATAATATTAACAAAAAGCACGATTTCTTTCTTTTTTTTGTTACTTTTCTTCAATGAATATCAAAATGGTACATTCATTTTGTTCTGTAAACAGTATTAACGTTTTTGTTGGGGCACACATCATGTATAAATACAGCGTTAAGGTCATCTAACGTTATATTGACGTCAAATGATAACAGATAAGGAGGTTTCCGTAATGTCACTTTACAAAAGCATGTCCTTTAAAAATCTTTCAAAATGTGTCACATAATACATGTACAAAGAGGACAAAACATTTGACAATTATTTTGTAGTCTCATGTTAACTCTTAAAGAAAATGAGATTGGCGATGAAGTATATGATTTTGGTTTAAAGCTCAAGAATTTACTTATTTATTAGAATATAATTCCAATTCAAAACAGTGTTGGTTCTTTCTTTAAATAAAACATGATATTACACATTTCAAATAAATGTGTTGTAGGGATAGCGTTGCAGCTAAGTAGGCTAACGATGCTGTTTGTCATCAATATATGTTTAAAAATTTGACATGACAAACCTACTATATTTGTCATTGTGCACTTAAACGACCTAATGAACGTGTATTAATGCATAATTTTCAATATGAATTTCAATTTTTCATACATATTATATTGAGAAAACTATGTAACAAGTTATTTCATGATAACGGTCGTTTATGAAAGCAATTTATAACGTAGAAATCATTAATAATAGTATACGAATGAGACTCAAACTTTCGAACAAGTAAGGCATATAGATGTAACTGTCATTTGACCATTTGTCATATTCATATTGACGTAGTAAATCTTACAAAAATACGTCTAAAATGATATATTAATGTTTGTTTATGAGAAAAATCACTAGCACAATAAGTATTCAAAATTCAACCTTGAGCAATATGAATGTGAGACAATGAGTTAAATATCTGACTTGTGAATGCAATATAAAGCGTTGGTTATGGAATTCGTTAAGTTTTCAATTAATTTTGAAACGGTTGATATAGATATTTATCTTTAAAAGAAATTTCATTTAATACAAAAACAAGTTCGCTATGACAAACAAAGAATACCCACTAACGTACAAGGCGCCGGCCATGCGTGTTATATATCCGATCATTACATAAATGAAAACTTGGTTAAGTAAAGAGTTTAAAGTAAAATAAAACATGTTTAATATATATTTACAAATATCGAATTGAGAGTTTAACATATTTCGTCGCATCGTTGTTGAAATCTAATAAAATCGTTACAAAATATTTGTTATATAAACATCAACCCGGTTACCTTTTAATGGCGCTTCAGTTAAATTTTTGTTGTTGGCAGTTGTCATTTTGAGTGTTGTCAACGTGTTGTTAAACAAAAATGTATCAATTGGATATCGCATATAAATTGTGACATTTCCAAAACATATCGAAGGTCATTTATGGACTTTTATTGCAACCCTTTCCAATTCCATTCTTTTTCTTTCTACTTACGTAATATGTTTCAATAATTACATGAAAGGTATTTAATTTGTTTTTGAATTGTTTTTCTATCAATACATTGGATTAAGACAACTTGAATCATTTATTTATCTTGATATGTATTAAGCTTGTACTAAACTTTATTTTCCAGTTTCTATGTTATATAAATTTATATTCTCATGATAGTGATTTCTGTTTGTACAACTGTTTTAATACTCAACAAAATCCATTTCATTGAGTATTTCAAATTGTGTTACAAAATATGGAATATATATAAGACCACACATTTCTGTAGTGTCGTGTCACCCTGACCAAGCCTTATGAATACCTTGACCACTGACCTTGACCAGTATGAGTAAGGCAGGGTAGCTTGACCAGTTTGGACACGAGAATTAAACAACATAGTTATACAAGTGTCAACTCACCGGTCTATAGATACGCCTCACAATTTGGCGGTACAATTAAAGTGGCGCTTCTTTATACAAGACTTGTCGCTTTCAAAGTTTTTGGTATTTGAAATGATGTCAGTTTTAATCTTTAATTCAACTAAAAGCATTACTTTTCAACTTCACAGACACAGGTAATGATATGATCTTTGATATCACTTCTGAAAAAAATAGTCAGAAAAAATACTTATTGTTTCAATATTAAGTATCACAAACTAACGTAACAAAATGAAGATAAATATATGGATTACAACTTATGATATTCTAACTTTATAATAAACCAAGGAATGTATTTATGTAACGCTTTGATCATAATATATAAATTTTTACATAACTCGATTATAACATTTATGATTTGTTTTTAATTTTGAGATATAAATAATCGTTAATATAAAAACCAATCTATTTGTAGTGTATGAGTAGTATGTTGCTTTCATTGTTGCTGAACTTATATATGGTTATTTGTTAAATAAGACTTCGATAAGTCTTGACTAGTCATTTGCATTGTTACATCACTTGCTTGATGTCTTGATTTAATTAGATACTTAGTTTAACCATTGTAATACATGTATTTCGTTTATGCTCTTCGTTTAATTCTATAACGATACTCATGACTCATATGACTAACAAACTTACATAAATATGACTCTGCTACTATATTTACAACATGAGAGAGTCGGTTAAACATTCTCGATATGATATGCCTACAGAGAAAGCGATTTGTTATAAACGATGTTTACAAAAGCCAACGTAACTATTTAAAGAATGTTTTTAGAAAGTAATGACAAACAATCAATTATAGTCCATCACCTAGACTCTAAAATGAAAGGGTAAATACATCGAACAATATAAAAAATAAATCAAATTAAAAGGGCTAATTTTTCTTCATTTTCAGAATGTTTTTCTTTCAAGTCTTCTTATAGACGTGTTTAGGGTTTAAACGTATTTTAGGATCTGGATGACTAAATAAATTAAAGACCCCCATACATTATTCCGTTTAAACATTGTATAAGCTCCTCTCATATATCTGTTTATGCTTTAACACCGACTTACTTTCGTACATACATGATATGTTTAATGATTTTTTTCTAGCATTAAAAAATACTGTTTAACATGTATATTGTAATATATATAATAAATAATATGTTAATTTTAAAGAGCAACAGTACAGACAAAGTATGTTGTACGCGACAAATACGTCAACAGTTGTGTGCATGTATATGCTTGTTTTCTATCAAGTATACTTACTGCAGCTGGTGATGATATTTACATTTTCAATGAAGCATGCACAGGCACTTGTTATTACATTAAAGGGGCAGTAGCACGTTGTTCGGGGGAATATAAGGTGATGTCAGGGAAATGAAAATTAATGGTTCCAATTGAAAGAAAATGTATTAACACTAAATGAAGCAGTAATAATTCAAATATAGAACGTTAAGTTTAGAAATGCGATTCTCTTTTCTTACACAAAATGAATTAAAGGTGTTCACACAAAATGGCCGCCAATGAATTTTATGTGAATCTTCATACTTTGTCCTCTGACTATGGATGATTGGCTTATGTAATGAGATTTTTGACACTGTCATACTAATACATTTAGCATTTACTTACAATAATCAGTGAAACATTTAAAATATAAAATTATCAAAAAACGTGCTACTGCCCCTTTAAAGTGGCTCGCTTCATGACTCTTGAGTCAATCAGTAAAGGATAGGGATGTCACGACCATCGGTGCGTCGATGTGTCATAGTGGTACAGTTCTTGATACAATACACCATACAATTAATCGTGATACTATTTGAGTGAATATCGTTAATTTTTGTGTGTGAATATCGTTAAAATTATCGTGACCTTAGTATCGTGATACGTATCGTATCTCAAGGTACCTGTATCATTACATCCCTAGTAAAGGGTATTTTGAGAAACTTATCTAAGACGATTAATAGAAAGCCTACTGATTGGTAGCATGTATAAGATCACGTCCTTTTATAGAGAGTATATTTCTTTGTATCTTGATCTTTTAATATCTAAGTTGTATACAGAATGATTTTTTGTGTCTCATTGACCATAAGGCCTGGTGTTTGTATACTATTTTATGTTCTTTATACTATCACTGTACCCGATTGTATCGGAACATGTGGCATAACAAAACAACTATTTGCATGTCTGTCTGTCTGTATATGTAATTAGGGCAGTGATTTTCGGCTTCTTGTCATTCATGTAAGGCATTTGCTCTCTCGTTCTCTGGTGACTCACAGCTTCAGTAGGCCTAGTGTATAGTTTTATACACTGTATATGTTTTATGTTATTGTATTATTGTAATGATATTCTTAGATCAGGAATTGTTCAAGGCTTACCCCGCCATTCTCTCCCTGCAGATGTTTAGCAAGTCGTGGTTGTCATAAAATGCTGATCCAAATCTGTTGGTATAAGCCAAGTTGAAGGAGGAAAGGAAGAATATTGCTTGGTTGAATCAGAGAAAACTTTGCAATCGCTGACGTTATTTAAAAGTCATCCTTTAGCTACTGAATCACAACAAAGGCGTTATAACGAGACCACCCTTTCCATGCGAGAAGTGTTTTCATTGGCTGAAAATTTTAAGATGGTTTGTAATGTAATCAATCTAAATAAATTTAGATCAACAGGTTTTACAGTATGACAAAATAAAAAATCTGTTGATCTAAATTTATTTAGATTGTAATGTTACTGTATACCGTTTGAGGAAACTTGAGGAAACCAGGGATTTGGTCTTATTCGAACGGCAGTTCTGATCATCAGTTTATGGCTTGATCTACCTCATCCTGTCCCAGGGTAAAACGTATACGCTGATACTCCACTTTCATACCCTGGGTGAAACCCCCACTGAGAGCTGAGAGCTGATCAGACCTTTCGATAAACCAAAGGACAAGTCAGATTAACGTTTCGTAGCGGACACGAACATATTATTATATACATATTCACACATAGGAAGAACTGTTTGTTATTTCCACTACGCAATAATTAACTTTGCTTATAGAGAGAACTCTCTGTAGTTTGAATAAAGTGAACTAAATTTAATAGCACAGTATACGCATCACTTCATTATTCAAAGGTGAAGAGCGGGGAATAGACATTTGGTTTAAACATATTTATTTCCAAGAACGGAACTGGATTTGAAAACAAGCCAAAGCTTATATGAATTTTTTTTTGCACTGTGTAAATATGGTTGTAAGTCATTAACAATCAAAAAAGAAAAGAAAAACCTTGAATAATAATTTTTAATATTGACTTTAGATACGAATCGAGCAACGCTTAGTGGTATAGTCGTTGTTTTAGTTGTTGGTTTGTCATCCACGCCAGTATTGGCACGCCTAAAATAAAAATCAATAAACCATCAAATATAAGTTCTTGACATTAGTACATACATTACTTCTTTAAATTATTACACAAGGTTCCTTTGGAACGAAGTTACGTCCTCAAGTAATCCATGAAAAATTAAAATTACACATGCAGATTGATTCATATAGTTGTGAAGTTTTTTTAGTTTTGCTCCGGAAACAATACTGATTGCTCTGCAATGAATATTTTAATTTTAATTTGTAATGGTAAGCGTATTGTCATACATAATGTAAAAAAAGGTTGATGGATCACCTGTTCGCAACTCCTGTCGAATTGGAAACAAGGAAACAAAGAGCAGGAAATATTCACACTGGAATACCCAGGTACCCCAAATGCAGAAAATGCTTCAGAAGAGGAAACTTCATCGTCCCCCTGGTACCAACCGAAATAATCATCGTGGAGGGAACACCTGTAATTAAACAGAACATTTGAATTAAAAATAAATAATTTCAGACATAAAAATAATTTTTATTGCTAATTTTGAAATAATTCGCTTAATATGATTTGTAGATATAAGGAATTTAATCAAAATCGAATAGAACTCACTAAAATCTTATAGCAAATTATAGTTTATGAGCACAAGGTTAGCGGTTATTAGTAAAGTGAAGAGTGCAAACATTCAGATTTTTGCAACACATTTGGTAAATATTTCAGAAACAAATCCTCGACATGAAATTTGGAGGACCCAACTGACATTGTAAGATTTATCCACACCTTAGATGAATCGATACAGTCTATTATCATGTAAGCTCATTTTTCCGATTTGCCATAATATAATCAAAGACTGGTGATGCGGTCAATACCTGTTTTTTATAGACCAGGTAAAACAATATCGAGTTAGCCTTCAACTCGGTCAATATTGTTTCTTGGGTATATAAAATAAGTTATTTACCTCAACACCATTCTCAAATTGTATTACATTATGTAAGCTCATTTTCGGCAAACCGACTGGTCGAAAGAAAGTCATATGATATTGTCAAGACCCGAGTCAGACAAAAAGTGACATTGACGACAAATTATTGCAATTGGTACCATGACGTCATTGACCCGCAGTGGTAAATCATTAAACAAACTTTGACTAATTGTTTTAGTTTATTCGTTTTACATCAGAGACATAAAACAATTATGGACGGGTGAATACGATCTATTGTTCGTCTTCGGTCTATATGAGGTTACTCCGGCATCGAAAAACTAGTAATGACTTTCATCACCAATCTATAACTGCATAATAAAATAAGGGAAATTGAAGCTCTCTAACTTGTTTTTCTTCAAATGTTCCCAAATACATAATAGCAAATGGATCAACTTTACAGATTCAAACAACCCCATGATCAGTACCTGTAGATGAAATCATAACGTTTCAAGCGAAAACTACTGCCGGCCATTTTAAACATTTGCGCTAGGTATATGGATTCATGGAGCTTAACTGAACATTGTTCGTTGGTTTTAGAATGGATACAATTTTGATTTACAAAGTCTGTCTTGCAATCTAAAAAAACTGTTTTATGAGATCATTTTATATTTATTAGGTAAGAAAATGCTAATGCCCTTTTAAGGAAGTTTTCTGCGTGTCTTTGTGTGAAAAGAAATTCCGAGGTGTTATTCCTGGTTATACGTTAACACAGCAGTTTGTGTTTTTTAAATATCACACAAATTGAACTACGAGGGACGTGTATGTATGCTCTAAAGATTAAAGAAGAGTTGTGGGGTGCATATGACAAACTTTATGATTAGTGTCATGTGATCGAGATTGAAGTCGCGACAGTTCCTAGAAAGTATCATTTTAAAGCTGATCGACGTTGTATAGTGACAATAAGATGGTTTGAAGTTGCGATTGTGATCAAAAGCCGGACAATGAGTCAATCAGTCCAACGTAACTTTGAAAACTTACGGAAATGACAGAATGACTGTTATCAGTTGATATAGTTCTATGGTCATATAACTAGTATCTATCATATAACTATGTAAATTGGACGTGTGAATTTGCCCTCCTCGAAATTAAATGATTGGTTTTAGAATTTCATTCGAATATTTGCCATAATGAGGTGTTTGTGTGAGATCTTTTTTATTCATATAATGAATTTATGCTATTTACTCTCCTATCAAAGCAAAATTAACGAAACAGGGGTAGCCGATCATAAATGTGGAAACATATTCAATATTCCTTAATCAATAACTTACCCCCGTTCATCGGTCAATTGTTTTACCATGACGTTATCAGGACTTTTGACGTAGCACTTGCGTGGCGACATGAACAAAAATGGTTTCGCTTGTCCTTCTTCAACTGCAAAACAAAAAGATAAAAGGGTTTCACGTTGGTATATACCATACAAATTGGCTTTCTGTATCGTTTGTTTGCAGAATGTAGCATTGTTATGTGTTGTTTTTGATTGCCTGTATGATGTATCATTAATTAGAATCAATGTAAACCTGTTTCGAGATTTGAATATCAAAATGTTCAATAGCAATACGCCATTGCCTTGGTGTATTGATAAAATCATTACCAATGTAGGAAATAAAAACAATTGATTTGATTTAATTTTACAAATTTTAACAAAATTATTCCTTCCTTTAAATAACAAATGGTTATCAAGCTCCTTTAATTGACGTAAAGTATACGTTTGATTTATGAATTAAATCCATCATGCACTGTTTCAGAGAATGTTTATTGATAAGCATTTCATAGTTGTTTTACAATGCTATTTATCTGTACTATTATCAATATTGTCATTAAAATATAAACTATTTCTACTTCTCTCATTTTACCTACATAGGATTAAACCATTTTAATATGATAAAAATCATACGAGTCTTCATTTGAACATGATTTTATATGTACATAATATAATATGAATATTACTTTCGTGTAGGGTATAAATCTGATATAATACAAGCTCTTGGTAGATTCAAATGTTTAGCTTATAATCTACAAATAAAGCGATACCACACAAATATACATTCATCGTACTTGGTGCAATTTAAAAGTGTTTAAAGATTAACTTTATTTTTCATTTCCTCTTATGTGCTTTCTTTAAAAAAGTAGAAGCCAACATTTCCAAAATTAACATTTCCAATACGCAATTAGAAAAAAATCCGCGTCATCACATCATTTTGTCTGAATGTAAGGACCAGAAATATTTTTTAATTATGTGTAGCCTAAACTCTCTCTCACATACCTGAATCATTCTTTTGTTCACCGTGTTGTCTGACGACAACTTTGATTGGTTGTCCAATGGAGACGTTAGTCAGATGGTTGTCATCAACCGGGTCTTTTAAGATCATCTTCCTATCAGTTTCAATTGGCAGGGGCGAAGAAGAGGATGGCTTTCCGAAAGAAGATCTTTGAACGAAACGGTTTAAGGTGAGTCACTGCAAGGGGTGACAAGTTTTATGGATAATGATGAACAAATTAAAAAAAAAATTTAAAACGTTAAAGGGACATGTTGAGAGATTCGAAAACGTCAAGTGTTGACTATGTGTTATGTATCAAGTTTATTCACCGAAAAATCAACATTTCATTGTTAACTTAAATTGATTCAATAAAGTGATATAGACATAGCTGCATACCTTAAGTTTGTTCACCTACTTACGTATTCTAGTGCACATATCATGTAATTTGGATTGTCTTTCGGCATACTAGCATTGCGATGACGAAAGAGATCATGTTGAAATTTCACCACATTAATTCATTTTAAGTTAACATATTCGTATGTCAAACTTAACAGTTAACCGTAACTACTTTGTCAGGTCATTGAAGTGACCTTGAAATTTTCCAATATCTTATTTTTCTCTACAAAATCTTTAATAAGTGATCGGCAGCTTTAGGCCTGATATTTGTTCATTTGCAGTCAGACAATGTAATGATGCATACGTGTTTCTCAGGGATCCTTGAGGGAAAATTTTAATCGAAAATTAAGAAAATCGAAATCACCAAAATATAACCCCCATCTCAAATTTCAATTTTTTAACTTCTGTGAACAGACAACCTTAGAATAAAGTAAGAGATGGTTATTTTACACATTGGTAATTGGTAAACATTTGGCAGTGTTATTAGTATATCAATATGAATTGATTAAACTTTATTGCACTAACAAATCAAACTTCAATAATGTTGAAGCCTCCATGACGTCAATATCTAAGAAGTCACATTTCACTCGGAAGTCGGTGTCGCTCTGAAACCGCAAACCATCGTGTTGACGTAGCCGGAAGGACCATTCGAACGTTGACCCTGTGACCTTGACATAAGTAGAAATAAAAGTTTATCATTTCTTAATCGTTTCATGGTTGTAATATTCAAAATGGGTATGACTATAAAGTCCAATTACTTTACACACTATTAAGTCATAGTACTCATCATATAATGTTATAATCGTTGTTCTTGTCCATGACATCTTAGAGTTCAATACAAACAACCCAAATGTACACATGTGACGTTCTATATATTTACATACAAAAAACACCCCAGAGAAGATTACTCGCATTATTATTTGTTTAGCTACTAAAATTCATTCTATTTCTGGAAAAAAATACATTAAAACCCAATATAACACGAGTAAACTATTTGTTAAACTCATGTGGTAAATGAATTGGGTCATACTCTAGTAAAAAGTTCAAAATTGAAATTAGGTATATAACACCATATCATTCAATAGTGGCACGCAAAGGGGGACAAAGAGGGGACAAAACAAACAAATTTGAAAATATGGCTTAAAAAAGCCGTAAGGAATCAATAAACCTTCTGATTAGACAAGGGACCCCCTCCTCTAATTCTAATAACAGAAAAGGAAATCACGAATCACCTTAACAATGCCCTCGAATTAAAGCGCAACTGCAAGTGACCTATCACGCCTCTATCAAGCTTCACCCAAAGTTCCTTAAACCACCATGGCTACCAAATATGGCTGTTTCCAAAGCTGTTTTTTATTTTTACAGAAACGTGACTTTTTGACAACTTGTAAACCTCTTTTGACTTCTTTGGGAGGCATTTTGAAGTTTTATGTATAAGGAGGAGTTCTATGTATTTATCAACTTCGTTATTGCAGGGGTGCGATGATTTTGGTCTATTTTAAGTAAATCAAGTCAATATCACTGTTAGTCGGATTGAGGGTCAAGTCAATATCACTTCCTGTCGACTGCCACGTGACCGGCCCTGACCAATCAGATTGCCAGAAAAACACGTGCACATAATCATAAATCATCATATTTCATACTCCATACTCGACACGATGCTGGACACGATGTCAATTGTTATTTGCTCAATAACAGTGTAAGTATATTAACCAAAATGTCGCACTCCAGCAACAAAGATGTTAGAATTTTTCTTAATAACTTACCTTCTTTTCATGAAAATTCGGTTCAAACGGGGACTCAAGGTCTTCGGTAGTTATCTCAAAAAGGCCATCTTCACCAAACGTTGCTGTATACTTCTCAGAGTCTACTGGCATTCCGTCCTGATCCAGAGGTACCAATTTACCAGCCGTGGTGCCGTTTGCTGAACTCAGTGACAGCACCAATGAGTAATGTGTCCGATTCTTTACACAATAATGCTCCACTGAAAAGGATGTATATTCTTATCAAGTATCAAATATATTCATACTTGGTTGGTGTAATGAGATTTTTGACAATATCAAAATAATAAACTTAGCATTAACGTACAATTATCAGTGAAAAAATTTAAAATATGAAATTGTCAAAAAAACGTGCTACTGCCCCTTTAAGCATTTATTAACAACATCATTCATCATCAATTTCTATTGTCAAAATCACATTGCAAAATAAATATAAAATCATTGAAACATAGATTTCATTGTTCCTGTTTTATTTATATTTGATACTTGATATTTGAAGCCTGCCTACAATAGATGTTATTTAATTCGAAATGCATTATCTTAATAAAAAGGCACATTGTATTCAAAGCGTATTGTCTTAATAAAACGGTACATCTTATTTACATATTAATATTGTCTCAATAAAAATGCACGTTTAATTCCAAATGTAATATGATTAAAAGGGTCAAATATCGCATTACCCAAACGATTAGGCCGTAGTCCTAGAAGTTATATATCAAGTGAAAACAACTGGCGACAATTTTTCGGAGAACACCTTGTAATCATCCCGGTCAGAAGGATTCGCGTAGCTTAAGTGGACTTTGTATGATTGTATGAAAGTATAATAGCACGTTTTTTTTACCATTTTGTATTTTTAATTTTTCACTGATAATGGTATGTTTATGCTTAACATATTATTTTGAAAGTGTCAAAAATCTCATTTCAAAAACTAATCATCCATAGTCAGAGAAAACATTAGAAAGATTCACATAAAGTCCATTGGCGGCCATTTGTGTGTGAACACCTCTGATTCATTTGGTGTAAGAAAAATGAATCGCATTGCTGAACTTTAATACATATTTGATTAATTACTGCTTCCTTTACTATCAATACATTGTCTTTCATTCGTAACGAATTATTTTCATTTTCCTAACATCACCTTATATTACCCCTAAATCCGTGCTACTGCCCCTTTAATTGATTTTTATTGCTTAAATTATTGAGCGCTCTTATCGGTAACATTTGTTTTACCTTTTTTCGAGATACATCTTTTTCCCGCACGGAAACGTATTTAACAAACAGCATATATGAACAACGTGAAAATAACAATATTATGGTGAGTGTGTGCGTGTCACATTCATTATAACTGTAAGCAGCTACGTTTCATACTTACCATTCGGCGGTTTAACTTCTGCAATAAAGAGGAAAAACAAAGATAAACTGAGGTTACCAAAAAGTTTGCACCTTATTTGGGTCTTATCATATGTAGGATTTTTAATTACAAAAAGTGTTTTCGGCTTGCTTGGAAACTGACAAAAACAGGAAATTAACCAGTTAAAAGTAAAACAAAAATGCTTTGGAGTTGTTTTTTTTAAATTTGTATAAAAATGTTTAACAATATATAATATAAAATATTTTTTTAGAATTATGAGAATCAATTTCATGTATTTATTAGCATATTATATAAAGTTTATGATTAAAAACAATCATACTTTTGAAATTAAAATTAGATTTTTTACCTCTGTCTACAATAACTAAACATATTGACAGACACCACAGAATGCGTCCAAACTACTGCAAATATGTCTTTATGTGATCGTGCATCACATGCCTTTGAAAATTAAATGAACAAACGGTGATGTGTACTTTCTTTTGTACCGCAGTTTTGATGAAAAATAAAAATACTTTAAACGTGTATATGACAGCTCAATACGTTAACATACAATGGGACAAATCCATAAAGGATGCATTCTTTTTATCCAAAAGAAAGATCAAAGATTAAAAAATGTTAATAGAAATAAAGATAATAAAACCAAAACAAACATCTCTGAAATTCTGCTAAGATCTGTTTTTAAACTATATCAATATTTTTCTATTCTATTCTTGTCTTACAGAGAAGTTAATTAAATCAAAAACATGACAGACTGATAATTGAATTTTAAGAAATTCATTTTTCTCAATAAGAGGTAATATTGTACCAATAAAAATCCTTCGTACAGATTTTAATGTTTGTATTGTTTGTCTTCTGTCACCTGATACATATTTTTCGTCCCAAGGAAATTAATACTGCAAGAATAAAATCTTGTTTTGATTATATCGGTAGATTCGATAATGGTTTTTCCAGGATAAATATTTGGATTTATCAATGTATCACTACTGAACATGCATACTTAGAAATCTTAAAATGTTCTAGTATTTGCATCTTTTGAACAATGAGTAATATAAGATATTACCAGTTTTTTGGGGACACATTTTTCTTTCAACCAATTTCAATACATTTCCAAATTAAAAGTGGAATACTTAAAAGAAATAAGTTGTATTTTCCATAACATGTAATATAATAAATAATATTACTAAATAACAAGATTTTTTTTAAACATGTACTACCTGTAAAACAGCCATTTCCGGTCCAACCGATTTCACATCCATTCTGGCAACTGTATTGATCTCTTGAACAGTCTTCTTTGTAACAGTGACATTGCCGGTTGCATAAACTTCCTATCCAGCCTTCCTCACATTCTGAATAAGAAAACATACAGAAAATACTATACGATGTCCCGTTTAATAACATTTTAATAAATTGAGTGAGTGGCCTGGTATTTAACGAGCGAAAGCGAGTTTTATAAAAAGGTTATTGAACGGGACCGTGTTTAGTATTTTATTCATTACTCGCTGAATAACATCGGCTGATGGTTTAAGAAATTCATCGACATGACCTCCACTACTGCCGCACTAACGTTGTGATGTCATGCTCAAGGATTATGACGTCATCAGGCCGTCACGTCATTCGATCAGCACACGATGTTCTTAAACAGTGTGTAGTAACTTTGTAGATTAATTAAAGGGGGATATATTAAATGAGCGAGTAATAAATTCATCTTCAAAATTGGGTAGCTTTGATTTCAAAAGAGAAGTAGCACGTTGTGTTAGATATAAAAGGGTGATCTCATGAATTGGTTATTTCCAATTCTAAAAATGCTTTCAGTGGAGATGGGACGTAGCGTTTTCCACTTCTGCGCATGACAATATTAACGTAATGTGTGTTGTTAGACATTCCACGTCTTTATCTTACAAACATATTTTATAGAATTTTGATGATGCTATCTTGTATGAAATTACTGGATTTAAATACATAAATCAGTCTTCTTTGCAAATAAAGAAACATATCAACATTCAAAACTGATTATCTTTAATTTCAAAGGAACGTTAGGTAAGGTATGAATGAGTGGTCTCATGTAAATGAAATTGGTTATTTTCAATTCCGCCATTTTTTCCGCTTTTTTGTCTTCCAGACTACAAATTGTTTAGTAAAGTAATTAGGTGCGATCCTAAAAATATATTACTTGTGTCTTTCACTTATATACGTTATTAAAATTGAAAAAAATAAAATTCATAAAAAATCTACTGCCCCTTTGAAAGATAAAATTTCGATCATACCAGTCAAATATCAATTAGACACAGACGGCACAATAGTTATTTTATGAATCGTTGAGGGTCCTGATAACTATGAAATGTTTCCAAAGAAATTATAAATGATAACTTAGATAAGACATCCCGAAAATTGGTATATTTGATAATATCAAAATTACAGCTTACTCATCGATTGCTTACTAAGTTGCAGTAAGTACTGTATACGTCGTTCACTTTTAAAATGATCCGACAATGATCCTCAACTTTAAATTGTGTTGTCACTTAATTAAACAAAGTAGGGGAGCGTGGAAGGGACATAAAGAAATAACATTCATCTTGTGTTAACGATTTAATAATTTTTCAACCGACCTAGTATCTTAAACGCTCAAGTAAGTATTTTGAGCGCCATCCTGTCTCAGGGTGCGTCGTCACGCTAACTCCACTAATCTGTACCCTGGGCTCAGAAGCTTGATTCGCCATCGTTTTCTCGATGAAATTTTATCGAGAAGGTGGCGAGAAAATTATTTGATTTGCTACACCCCATGTCGGGCAGCGCGAGCAAATCTAGCTTCTGACCCCAGGGTACAGATTAGTGGAGTTATCCTGACGTTCGTACCCTGAGACAGGATGCTTGAGTGCACGAGTTGTCATATTGAGCACATGACTGTTACTTGAGTCTATATTTAGGTGACCGGTACAGTAAATACTACTGGAATACATGCATGTTCGGGGACTGTTGGAACTGATTAATCTTTATATGCTGTAAAATATATATTACTATAATTTACGAGCGCTTCCAGAATAGCTGAATTCGTAATTGACACACGTGACATGTCATTTGATAACGCAATAAAATAAATAAATAAAATCCTACCAGGTTTTGAAGTACATAAGACCTTTCTTTGTGTCCTACAGTAGGAAGAACTTGACCATTCCCCAGTTTCGTCCATGTAGAAACAGTCTGCCGAGTCGGAGTCGTAATATCCGAACTTTTCGAACGCAGCTCCTTTCTTCAAGAAAATTAGGTTGTTTGAAAAAAAGAACGAATGTAAGCTTCCTATCCTGGTCCGTCTGAATGGTGACGAAAGATAAATTCAAATGGACGCAAGTAATTAAATAAGCAAATTACATTCATGTGAAAATTTACTCATATAAGTAAAAGTAAATTTACATAATGTTTACATGATATCTTCGTAAGGTAACAGAAGACATAACCACTTGAATGGACCAACTGAATTTCATCGTTTGATGCAATAATGAAAAGCATGATATGGTAGATAACATCTTTTAATTTTAAAATACAATATTTCGCAGTTATATGATTTTTACTTATCCTTCGTCAAAAAAAATGTAGACGAGAACAAATAGGGCACATGCCTCACTGTTTAGTGAATAATTGTAAGTGGATGGTACCATAAACGCTTAAAGGTTCATATTCCCATATCCATTGTTATTAGCACATTTTAAAATTGGAATTAAACAAAATGTTATCAATATACATATTAACCTTGATGGGAATCAAATTGTTTGCCATGTGCACCCTGTAAATTCTAATGTATGTTATAGCGTATCCAATCGTTACAATGACATAAAGAAGAAATAAAGAAGTTGTCATCCATATATGTTTCTTCATTATCATCATTCCAACTTCTAAACCCCCTTCACAGAGACGTTACAATTAAGTTATTTATCGATAATTAAAAGTCATAAGAAAGTATAAACAGTATACTTGCACAGGAAAGGCTGAAGTATTTACTAACCTCTCTTTCAATCCAGATGTTGTATTCACCAGAGTCCTTTATCAGCTCTGAAAGACATACATGTGAAAAAATGAAACTTTATTACACTCTCGTTGAAGATATCGCTGTTTAATAAATCTACCATTTTATTATACTTATGTGTCATAACATCGCGCGCTCATAATGACGTCACAGTCTTTAAACGTGACATCATAATGTCAGCGGGCCGGCCGAAATGGTTATTTCGGCAAACTTCGTTATGTTTTGACGATGTATTTAAGCCAGTTATAAATAAAATAATATACTCTGTCAAATTTAATAACATTTTTATGAAACTCGTTAATTGTAAAAGTATTTAACTCGCTTTGGCTCGTTTTATATCAAATCATTTACTCGTTTCATATTATTAAGCAGGATGTCATCAGTATTCTCTATAAATCCAATTTCAAATGAAAATCGTACATTAAGGCTTAATACATTATGAATTACACAAGCCACAGTAAGAGAACAAATTATACAGATTCAAATAAAGTCCATTGGCGGCAATTGTTGCGTGAACACATATAATTCATTTTGTGTAAGAAAGAGGAATCGCATGCCTAAACTTTACATTATATATTTGATTTATAACTACTAAATTTAGTTTTAGTACATTGTTTTTCGATGGGAATCATTTATTGATATTATCTTGGCACCCCCACCCCCAACCTTATACTCCCCCAACAGAAAAAACAAAACAAAACAAAACAAAACAAAAACACTGTGCTACTGCATTCCTTAAAACAAATTCAGATGGGACAAAAATTTCGATATAATCAATAATTCTAAAAATGACTAAAATATATATCATGGTTACACTTAATATTGAGACATACAATAGTGCATCAATAAATACAGACTATGTGATATTTGAATATTATATATTTTTGGTATTTTTATAACTTTTTAAAACTATATTTCTATATTTGTATGTTGGTGCATGAGAGTTTTTGCGCTGATTACAAGTGTAAGTGATTTCACAAGTGAAATTGAAATTACTATGAATGGAAATGTACATATTTCAATGTGATACATCAAATTTGATAGTAAAAATGTCAAAAGTCGTTTAAGTAGTGTTTATATGCCAAACGTGAATAACTCGACCTTTAAATGCTGCATTAATCGCCGCTCATGAATAAAAGTTAAGTTCATGATGATGAATCCACACTTTGGGCTTCACTTCCACAAAATGTAATTTGTGTTACTGGTGCGTTTTAAATTCGTTTAAAATCATATCGTCAAAAACTGTTTCATTGAACTTGAGTTTTACTAATTTAACTGGATTAATTAGGATACGAACGAACTATCAAAATATTAGACTCTATCACATTTCAGAGATGAGATCATGGCCTTAATTGTTCAATTTCCCATGCTTCAAACACTTAACAAACAAGAAAAGCCTTTAAAAAGGCATGGTTGATGCCACAGATGAAGGTTGTGAATAGTCAACCAATATGGGTAATAAGTGAACAGTAACAACACTGGGTACCAGCACTAATATTAGCACGAGTAATGATCAATCAATCAAAGTTGATTTCACAGAGTTAATTTTTATCAACATGAGTTTATGAAAGTTTTTTTTTCTTTTATCAACGAGTGTTGGTTTATTTTATATCAAAAGACACGAGGGTGATATTCTACTTACCATCCTAAGTCACTTTTTTTTACATTTAAGAGAAATAATTTACATCTCTGAACACAACTGTACTAGATTTTCAAGACAGTGGGACAACGTTGACAATGACGGATATTGTGCAAAATGTAGGTCCCTACTGCCAAAACGATATCTCCTAGGCGCCATCGCTTGATCTCTCAGAAGCCAAGATGGTTAATTATTAACAGGAGTATTACAGATACTAAAAAACAAAATACTCTCCGATCATCTGACGAGATTCGATCCCGGATCCTTATGATTCGAAGTCGAAAGCGTTATCCACTGAAAAAGCAGGCCTGATAGCTAAAGTTTGGAACCAACAATATATGTCATATTCTAAATATAGCACGCATCATTTTCAGTAGCTCTGGTGATAAATACATGTTTTCGACGAAACCATTTATTGACATCGTTAATTATAACTTGTAACGTGGTAATAAATGCTCCACCTATTAGTAAACATTAGTTTTATTTCAATGTCACCAGCGTACTTACAGAAACATTAATTTTAATTCGCCAGGCGAGCCAAAATAGCGAAATTAAATCGTGTTGGTTATAAAAAAGTGGATTTTGCGATTATTGAATGCAAAATAATGCTCTTATCTAGAACAAATGTAGACTCTTCTTCAAATGAAGTTGTTTTTGATTGACTCTGTTAACATTTATCAGCGTCTTGAATATGAAATATTATTACTCTTTTAATATAACATTTAAAGTGAAATCATATTCCACAGTTTAATGTGCCAAATATTATGTATTACCCACATGGTGATGTAATGCATTTTTTGCTACAACTCTGTTCATTGGTCATTTGATTTGGATACAGCACATGTAATTGAAAATATCAACGGTAATATTAGGTTGATGGCTTTGGCCATCAACCAATAACAAGATATAAGATACACTGGAAGATAAAATATTAAACTAACTAAAATCCACTACCCCGTGTGCCAAAGATGTTCGAAAATATCATGGTACAATTAATTTTGAACATCAGCGGAATAATGTGCCATTATGCTAAACATAAATTGTCCGATTAAACACGATCTTTGTTGGCCAAAAGAAAATACAAACTGTACGCGAAACGTTCCCAAAAGTACAATTGATTCTGGGGAGACAAATGAAATAATGTGGAATTAAGTTCATCAACATTGATCCGATAAAAACACAGCTGTTTGTTCTTTTGTTGGTTGTCTTAACAGACACTACTAGACAAAAGTAAATTCCAATTTTACGAGAAAAGTGAATTCCAATTTTACGAGAAAAGTAAATTCCAATTTTACGAGAAAAATAAATGATACAGTTTATCATGGACGTCAGTGTAAGACTGTGACACAATGTTAATCAAATTTGATCCGATAGAAACACTGGTGTTTGTTCCTTTGTAGGTGGTCTGAACAGACTAATTGGCAAAAGTAAAAAGTGTACACAAACTGTTCGTAAGTAGTACAATTATTTGTTCACAAAAGTTTGAATATCAGCGAAATATTGAGACATAATGTTCATCAGAATGGGTCCGTTAAAAAACGAAAGATGTTTTTGTTGTAGGTAGCCTGAACTTACTCTACTATGCAAAATAAATAGCAAGTGCACGCGAAAAGTTCAAAAATAGTACAATTAATTTTGAACATTATGACATTATGTTCATGGGTCCGATAAAAACACAAGAGTTTGTTCTTGTGCAAGTAGCCTGAACTTACACTACTGGGGACTGTAGTCACATAAACAAAGGGAGATAACTCTCAATTATTCTTATTCTTGACAGGTGCGCGGTTTCTGGTAAAACAATTATTATTCTAAAATGATTGATTATATGTTGTATACCTTATGATTTATTGTATACCTTCGTGAGGGCCTCCTTGCGGGAAAGGAATTGTTTAAATTACAGTTTTTGATCTTTGTTCAAAGTGTCGGAAGTTTTCCTTTAAAAGGTAATCAGAATACATAAAAGAATAAAAACAAAGGAATCGCAAGAGGTTTACATCAGTGATGTTCATTATGTCACTATGAATAAGATGAACCAACTCACCCTTTACTAAGTCGTTTTCTTCTTCGTTTCTAATAAACCCCTTCTTGCAGTTGCTAAGGCGTCCATAGCCTTGTGTCTTTCCGCCGCTCACTCTAAAACACCTTGAACCCAACCGCTGTCCTTGTTTACATTTGGGAACATAATGAGACATACCTGACAGAGAAAAAAAAAGTATTGAAGATTAAAAATGCAACATTCTCTTCATATTCACCTTTACTTTTCATATATCAAATGTATGTATTGAAAACATATCAAAGGATTAACCAATTTTACCGGAATTTGCGCATTTATTTTTTGATTAAAAATGTATAAATTGCATGTCTTGGTTGATGAAAGAATGCACAAACATAACAAGCAATCAACGTTGGCATTAAGAAAAACGTCGGTCTTTTGAGACCCTTTTATTAAAGGAATAAAATATTTTCGCATTTTAGATTTTAGCCAAGAGAATATTCCACAATGTCATGATGAGAGTACCGCTTAAACAGTATATATACAACACGGATAACTCCCACATCCAAAACGTTAGACAAAGGGCTTGAAGGCATGATTTCTTTAAAATACTCTGTAGTTGTCCTATCAACTTCCGGTTAGTTTATGAGAAGGTCACACAAACTTTAAAACAACATTTTATTGTAAAAAGTAGTCAAAATGCATCAACTGACATGTTTTAACTTGGATGTGCCATAATCATGGACTTACAACATTATCAGTATAACAAGTCTCCTTGTATTTACACAAAAAAACTTGTTAGAACTGGCTCTTAAAAATATCTCACCTTCGCTGCCCGTTGCAATGTCAGTGATGAAAATTGTTGTAAGCGTGAAAACATAAAGTATCCCGCAAAAAAGCGGCATTGTGTTGCAGTGAAGGAAGCTTCAAGTGACTTTGATTTGTGTATGTATGTTGAAATGTCAGCTTTATCAAATGCATTGAGGGGATCCGACCCCTTGATCTTTAATGGCTAAATTGGCCTTTTGAAATAGCTTCTCAAATAACCGCTGTCATTATGAATCATTACTTGGACTTTATATGAACCAATGCTTATACAGAGGATTTCATTATGGCTCAAATTATAGGATGAAGTCAGACTACGAGGGATACCAAACGAAAGAGAAGGAGAGACAAAGGGAAAACCGGAACCGAGACCCATTTTGGAGTAAAAACATTAAAGGGGAGCGATCACGAGAGTTACTTTTTCCATTTCTAAGAAACTGCGTTATAAGAAGCAAACTGTCTTAAAACGAGCCAGAGTAGTGTTACTTGTACATGTTTAGGGACAGTAGCACGTTTTTAGTTAAATAATAAGGTCTCAATTATATACGTTACATATTTCAAGACCATGATTTAAATCACAGAATGCAGGTCTAATAAGACATATCATGTTCAGTAAATGGATAAAAATCAGTTTCCCAACCGCAAATGAATAAAAGGTGTTCACACAAAAATGTCCGCCAGTGACATACTTCATACTTGATTATTTCTCCTGCAACTAGGCATTATTGAATAGAGTAATGATATATCCAACACTCTGAAGATAATACATATGACATTAACTAATGTTTATTGTTGAAAATTTTGAAAATTAATTTTTCAAACAAAGTGCTACTGCCCCTTTTACATCTAAAGTAGTCCTCATTTTAGTTAGTGTGTTTAGTTGTTTGTGATTCCCTCCTGTTTAGTGAGCATTGGTTTATGAAGTTTACAAATACCTGACTACTTGAAATATTAAGCCTTGTATCGCTATTGACTTATTATTCATAGCATATTCATGTTCATTATGTAATCTATATCTGAAGCCGAATCCTCAGAAAGCAATGATGAGATTGCAAATAAACAACAAGCTCATGAAGCAGGGTTGTTAAAGGTGGTTTAAAGGACGTAGTACTATAGGTTCGAATCAAATTTCCTTTTTAATTTACGATGAGGATATGTTGGGTTTAATGCCATTATGAATAGTATTTCACTCATATTACAACTGCTAGTATCATTGTTTCTTAGCAATAGCAATGCACCCCTTTTTAGTTGAAATGACATTGCTGATTTATTCAAGTTATTCAAGTTCTTTATATTACCAAATGGTTTACCTCCTTATAAAACCACCTGATCGTGATGAAGCTACCAACATTATATAAAATTTTGAGATGAGAAGAGGTTTTTTAGCTGAGGGTATCTGTTTGCAACTCATTTGATTAGCTAGATATTCCTCACTATCAGGTGACCAGATTACCTTTGAACTTTAAAATTAAAATCCTAGAGCATACGTGGCTAATAAAAGCCAGCAAGAGACTAATTTAATCGCATTTACTGTCATATCCCATAAAATAAAAACATTGACCAGTCCCAGTATAACGTAAGACCTTAGGCCTACCATTGCTTTGTGCATCGTAGCTCTGTTAAGGACACAGTGTGTGCATTATCAATGACAGATTGTATTTAAGATGCTGAAGTTTTATTTCCGCATAAGACGTGACAACTAGGTAACAAATGGTCCAATGATTCAGCGTATGTTGATTCTTGCTGAGACATCCTGGACCACTTCATCCCTGATTTCAGCCGTTGATCTGGCGTATCGGGAATTAAGCGGATACCTGCAGGGCTGAAAAATAAAAAAAAGATTATAAGAAATAACCCACAAAAATATTCTCTGCTTTAGTTTTGATCTTATAGTCTCTTAAACAAAGGACAAACGCATAATAAATTCTTTATCAATCCCTGTTAAAAAGCAGTCATCGATTAACATACTCTATCATAACGACTCGTTCAGCTTAGTCACTGAGGCGCAGTGACTGAAAACAGGTTCGAGAAAAGCAGTTCGTCAAGATGATTTGTAGATGCAAAATTGATGTGCGAGTTAGTATTCGCTCATCATTTGAAAAATTGTACTTTAAATAGGAGTATATCACTAAACTGTTTGCCACGCAGGACTGATATGATAATTTTGATCGAAATAGGAGGGACAATGCTTGGATACAACCTATGACTTCAAATCTGAAGGTCACATGCATTAATTTAGAAAAATTGCGGTGATAGATAACAACTTTTGTTCAGAACAATATTTAGCATCAATGTCTGCTTTAATGCTTCATTTATTGTTCAGTCAGAACCAAATGGAGCGATCACTGAGCATTATTATACGCAACTCTGGCGCTCTTCTACCTGAACACAAGTGTAGTCTTCATAACTGGTGCAGGTCACCAAGGAACAGGAGATGTTCATACTTGAATATCCGGGGAGCCCGAACGCAGGGAAAACAGAGGTAATCAGTTTCTTATCTCTCTTCAGGACGAACCGAGCGAACAGGTCAGTCTCCAGAGGGCAACTGTGGAATAATAAAGAAGAAATATAAGATTTGATATAAGTGATTGGGTGAGCACCAAGCTTCAAACCCGGGACATCTGGTGAGAGCCAGACACTTTACCTAATAATGAAAAGGATGCCAGTATTAATGTTTTAATCGCCCTGCTGTCTATATATAAGAAAGGAATTTCAAGGCAATTTGCTTTCCCCATTTCACCAGTGACGATGCATTACGATGCTTATCACGTTGTTGTCAATTGTCATTTGTTATAACCAGTGATTGGCATGTACTTTTTCCGCTGATATCAATAACACTATCGAAGCCAAATATTTGTCATTTATGAAATAGCCTTCTTTACAGCAAACCGTTGCTGTTATCATGGTTTAAACGTTTCAGCAAAACTAATTTGATCGGCAAATAATGTATTTTTGCCAAAACAAATGCTTCTCACAGTGCATCATATATTCTTTGCAGATTAACTTCAATCATGTTATAGTGTTAAAGTAAATAATGTTTAATTTGATATTCTGAACCCTATTTTCAATCCATAATATACTGTCATGAAACTACACATAAATTCTATGGATATATACTATAGTACTTTCATTTTATATTTAATAATTTTATACTGCGAATGCGATTAGATTAAAGATTTTTTAAATTCATTTCTGCAAACAAAATGACACGTTTAATCATGTTTTTCAAGGTTCAAGGTCCATACTTGAAATATATCCAGTCTCTGAAAATAATAAGTCTGAAAAATGATTATTTTATTAAGTATTAGAAAGAAAACTCGGAGATTTGGCTATGTCATTTAGCTCTCATGTTGTCTTAATGAGGTTTTGTTAATGTATCTATGTCATAAACTACAGTCTGAGTGTAACCTAGATTCATACCCTTTAGCGTCACTAAGTTGTTAGATTATCTTCTGTAACTATGTAATAAACTACAGTCTGAGTGTAAACTAGATTCATGCCCTTCAGCGTCACTAAGTTGTTAGACTATCTTCTGTAACTATATAATAAGCTACAGTCTGAGTGAAAACTAGATTCATACCCTTTAGCGTCACTAAGTTGTTTGACTATCTTCTGTAACTATGTAATAAGCTACAGTCTGAGTGTAAACTGGATTCATACCCTTTAGCGTCACTAAGTTGTTAGACTATCTTCTGTAACTATGTAATAAGCTACAGTCTGACTGTAAACTAGATTCATACCCTTTAGCATCACTAAGTTGTTAGATTATCTTCTGTAACTATTTAATAAGCTACAGTCTGAGTGTAAACTAGATTCATACCCTTTAGCGTCACTTAGTTGTTTGACTATCTTCTGTAACAATGTAATAAGCTACAGTCTGAGTGTAAAACTAGATTCATACCCTTCAGCGTCACTAAGTTGTTTGACTATCTTCTTGTCTGGGCTTGTAGCAAAACACTTGCGAGGAGACAGGTATAGATTTGGTTTCATTTCCTCCGCTAAAAGGTACAAAATATTAAACATAATATATTATTTTCACTAAAAAAAACAAATATGCTGTCAAAACGTCGGGAACTGATAAAAATTATAACAAATATGAATGTTCAATAAACATGGACAGTAATCAAACCCGTGCAGATAGTACTTTATAGGTTATGTTTTTTTACAAATATAATCTTATGTTGTTGTCACATGTAATGTCCTGAAATGTTTATATGAAGTTTTTGAATTACTACAAACTTCAATAAAATATATAGACATTTAGTGGGTAAGGAAAGGAATTGTTTCCTAAATATGCTTGAACCTACCTGGAACATTGTTAAAATTAACAAACTGTTGTAGAAGTATAACTCTGACGGGCTGGCCAATATCGATATTTGTCAGAAAGTCTGTGTTCCTAGGCTCAGAAAAGAACATCCCTGCTGTTGTATATGAGAATGGCGGGGTACTCAGTGAATGGGTGCCCAGGGAACCACTGCAAAACAAATTCAATTAATAAAAATTAAAAATAAATTCTCAAAATAAAATTATTCTGACAATGGTTTTATGAAAACACCGTCAAGGCAAAAATAGTTCTAAAAATAATTTATGCTATTTGACCTTTGAAAAAAGCTTTACCGCAAATCAATAGTTCGTAATAATTATAACATTATCATTATAAAAAATTTAGCATTAGCGTACAATTATATCAATGAAAATTATATAATATACAATTTTCGAAAAACATGCTGCTGCTTTAACCCCTGCATTGTTTCTCACATTAAAGATCATTAAAGTAACTCAATCCGTTCAATGATTGATAACAATTTGTCTGTAAAATAGTATTTTTCTCTTTGATACATATCTTAAACATGCTCATCTATAATAATATTGTACAAACGACCCTCACCGAAACTATCCTGAGCAGTGCTTATATACTGTGTATGAGAAATCGGTAAAGTTAAAGAGATTTTTTCCTTTACTAACTTAGGCCGTAATAAACTTTTTAGTTAATGATTTATGCCAAATAAAAGCAATATTGCATCAATAGAGTAAAGTAGAAATAATAATCACATATATGCTCCTAAATAGCTCCAAGCAGGAAAGTGAATTCTAAAGTGCTGAATGGGGGAAAATTGAACTTAAAGGCCGTAAGAAAAATGAAACATGCTTTTAAAATGTACTTCGGTGACAATCAAAGATGCTTCTTCGCAGTGATAGAGGTATTTAGTTTAGTTTATTTCTATTGCATTTTATCATGTCATCTCTTTTGTCTGTATGTACAGATTAGAAGCATATTTCAAATTTATTTTGGTCAAATGCTGTATCTCAAAATCATTTGCTTTTCAATTGGCATCTGCAATTTTACTTTGTGTTGTGTGAATGCTTGAATAATCAACCTGACAGCATTTACCATATTTTTATAATAGTCAAGTTAAACCTTTTAGCTTTGACAATTTGTACTTAGGTTTATGCCTACCTATCAAAATTCATTGACGTGGAGGCAGACATTTCATCAACATCGGAAAAGTTGCACCTCATTCGAATATCAATATCTGTTTGCATTCGAACGTCTTTTGACTGTCGAATCCGTAGGTCCCATTCGAATGTTGTCTCGTCAATCTATAAGAAGATATTGCAAAACACTAGATTGACATGACATGAAGTAGGATTCAATAAGAGTTCAATAAACAAATTTATATATGTATATATATGAATGATGTATCTGTTTCTAAAAAGGATTTTCGGATATAACTAAACTTTGGAATAATTTTCAATTCTTGAATATAGGTTAATGCTCATGAGCTCAAGTTTTGATTGATAGAATTTTAAAAAACCATTCATCACAAGTAACAAAAACCATAACCTGAGGTACAAAAGAAACTTTACACCCATGATTTAGTAAATATTTTGAAAATATACAAAGTATAATTGAAATCTTTAATGAGTATCAACTGAAAGAACTCGGATGTAATATTACGCGTTTGGTGGTAAAGGTCATTTAACATCTTCTAAAAAAATACACAACGCAAAGTCCACTGTTGACCCACACCTAGCCACCAAATTCGTCCTATTTCCAAATACAAATATACCAAACACAAATATCCGGTCAAACGCACCAACAGCAATTACTTCTTGATTTTGATGGCCGTTTCTCGAAATTCATGATTTTTTATGACAGCACGTGAAATTCTTGCACAAACAGTATAAAAGGAGACCCGCATGATGCCAAGATTAACACCAGAGCAACGAGAATGAGTCGTTGGTATGTCGTAGGTGGGAGCAACAAACAACCATATGGCAAGAACCCATGGGGGCAGCCGACAAACCATTATCAACCTGTTCAGGTTCCAACGCTCCGAGAAGACCTCTACATCCAGGGTTCTTCACCTTCCTGACAATGACGGCAACGGCATCAACGGCACTCGGCTCCCCATCCACAGGAACAATGTCATAAGACGAACCTGCTGCAGGTATCTGCGCCTACCGACCTCTACGTTGGATGTCATTGATCCATCAACACCTGCTGAATCAGTCTAAGTAAACCTAGCCTCACTATTATCCGTTACACTGCTATACTGAGTCTAGAAAGGTCCGGTTGAAGATCGCGTCAGCCGACCTTTCTGCGACCTATGACCCTCCAACGTTATACCTGCGATGGCAGACTATTGTGGCTTGGTAAGATCAGTTCTGATTGGTCAATTTGGTCACATGGGCTGACACGGATCTCAACCAAGCCTTTCTAGATTCAGTATAGCAGTGTAACGGATAATAGTGAGGCTAGGTTTACTAAGACTGCTGCTGAATCATCCACGCTGGACAAGGACTGTGCGACGTTGGCAATGGCGGAATTAGCTACGGGTATTCGTTTAGTGACGGAAGTGGGTTTAATATGCACCATGTTGACGGTAGAGTCCGACTTTACAGGCGTAGAGCAGAGCGACATGCACCAGGTTTAGTACAAGAGGTTCATCCCTTTGATGTCGTGGAGTGATGGTCTTGGGAGGCATTTATGGGGATCAGAAGACACCTCTGGTCACAATACATCTTACTGCTCAGACCTTCCAAGATCAAGTACTGACACCCTCAGTGCTGCCATTCCTTCAACAACAGGTACAGGGGACCATGTTTCAGCAAGATAACGCCACACACCATATTGCAAGATTGACCAGAGATTACCTTGCCTAGAACAACGTCAACGTTTTACCATAGCCAGCTCGCTCCCCGGACTTGTCACCTATAGAACATCTTTGGAATCATCTTGGACAACTGGAACAGGCACTTCATGACGAGTGGAGACAGTTTCCAGCTGATGTCATCAGACACCTAACATTATCGATGAGATGAGGGGTGGCCAGTATCAAGATATTGATGTGACATTGAGTGCTATTGAACTGACAAAAGATTCATTATTGGAATCACGAAATGACATGTCCATCAAACTGTGGACTGTAAAAATGATTTTATACCCCTTGGTCCTTTCAGTGACTCTAACTCTGCATGTTCAAAATAACGAGTATGATTGTTTGCCGAATCAGTCAACATTGAACATTAAAAAATATCCTGGTTCTATCATATCAATTTATTATTTTACTGTACGAGTGAAACAATAGGGTGCTAAGTTTCTTATGTACCTCAGTTTATTTAAAAACAGCACATAGTAACATGGATTTAATCAACATGTAATAAATAATAGGTTTTATATAGCTCATATATAGTAATAAAGAACAAAACCTTTAAATAGTAATTGATCAAATCAAAATAGGTGATATACAGTTCATGCTAATTTTGATTCGCTTTATGATCATAATCATCTCAACTTTAATAGAAAATCGTAATTTTCCATATAAATGTCATCATGAAAACGCACAAACAGAAAATAAGATAATGGCGACTCGATTTAGTTCAATAATCATACCATCCTTTCATGAAAATCAGGATCAAAGGGTGAAGTCAAGTCTTGTGTTGATATCTCAAGAAAACCATCTTTAGTATACTCTTTTGTATACTCCTCTGGGTTGATTGGGTACCCATCTACACCTAGGGGTACCACGCTGCCAATCTTCTTACTTTTTAGAACCATCGAGAGGGAAAGGGCATAACGGTTCTCATATTTGAAGCAGTAGTACTCCACTGGAACATATTATCATACAATATAATTTTTAGACATAAATTTTGCAATTTGGTTCCCTGGCCTCGTTCTGCTTGCGCTACAGTGACTGTAGCGCAAGCGGAGCGAGGCCAGGAAACCAGGTTGAAAAAATGTAGAGAACATTTTACAATTGTCTTGTCTCATTAAAATTCATAATTTAAAATCTAAGAAAATAGTTTTTTGGTACTTGATCTGGGGGACGACCCCTCATACTGGTCGAAGTTGAATCAACAGTCGAAGATGAACAAAAAAAATTAGCTAAATTTATTAAGATTGGTTATAATTTTATATCAAAATGATATCAAATGACAACTACATTGTCATAACACTAAATGTCAATGAAAGGAACATTAATCTATTTACCTTTCGGCGCTGCCACTTCTGAAATAAAAACTTAGTATATTTTAAAGGTTTATTTTGGGTAACAACTATTTCGCGAGTAGTTTAGTTTCTGCCTTATAGTGTACATATATTAATATCCCCTAAAAATATAAAGCAATAAACAACATCATCTTTGTCCCCTTCAGTTTCGGGTAGCGAAGAAGCCATTATATATATACTACTCACAAGAAATTAAGGAACACTCAAGTAGTTTTCATCTTTTGCAACAACTGCAGCCAAAAATTCAACTTCTTGTTTGAAGGTATGCTAATACCCACATTTCTTATTTCAAAACTTACCAGGGCATTGTCTTAATCGAACAATTCCCTACAAGGAATAGGACTTTCAAAGCAAGAAACCAAGCAAGACAAGACTGCATTGTTTTAAACCAAAACAACCTGACATCATGTAATAATCATTTTTGACCCCTGTTTCTCACATCAAAACTAAATACAGAAACTTTTTTAATGTTTGAATCCAAAAAATAAGCTATTTTGATTAAATGGGTTACATGCGCTCATATATAACATAATTTTAAGACTAGCATATAAATGTTCCTTAAATTCTTTTGAGTAGTATATATTACCGTCAAAGCAGCCTTTGCCCGTCCAGCCCTTTCTACAGCCGTAGTTACAAACATCTTGGAGACGTGAACAGTTGTCGTAGCAGTTGCATTGTTTGTCACAGTTCTCTCCTATCCATCCTTTCTGGCAAGCTAAAAGAGATACAATTCGTTCAATTTTGGCATCAAATGAATATTTCATTCAAATTTAAACACTGCTGGGGAAAAGAAAGTTCACTGGCCTCGCGATACAATGAATAAAGAGTTGAGAAATGAAGTATCGAAAATGACGAATTTGATTTTTTTTGGTCCTTGTTCAGGGATATCAGGGGATAGGTTGTAGCATTAGCGGAGACATATACGCTGATGTAGCAGGATGGTCCTTTTTATGTATCATTAAAACATATACCCTACAAGGCAAAATTAGATAAACTGTCCTCACGATATAATGTATGTTCAGAAAATCAGTGGTGAAAGGTAATGTCGAAAATGAATAATTAGAAGTATTATATTTCTCATGGCCATCGTTACATCTCATTAAAGACACTCTCCCAGCGATACAATTTATGCTAAGAAAATGAGTGGTGAAATGAAGTATCAAATATGCCGAATCTGAAGTTGTTCTTTTAAGAACTTCGTTAAGAACTTTGAGACAAGGAAAAGTCCAAATGGGAATGTATTCGGAATTTCAACAATGAGGTGAAATCATAATCATAAAAGAATAATTGTAAGATCTCCTGGATATAATGTTCAGGAAAAAAACGAAGCGCTTGGAAACACTTAAAAATTTACCTATACCAATTAAGAATTGAAAGAATAAGGCATTCTCACCAACTGTCAAAAATGCTCTATAAACGTGAAGACCACCAGAATTATCCCTGCACGCATTGCATTATGGGATGGGACATTTCTCATTCTATTTATAGATCTGCTAACCAAATGACGCGCAGTGTCTAAAAATACCTTCGTTAGCAGCCTAAGCTTAGCGGTGAAAACCCGCTCGAACGGGCCGTTTAATTTCCATTTGACTACTTGTTCGTTAAAACCCGATCTAAATAAATTTAGATCAACAGGTTTCATATTTGGTCTACAGTATGACATAATAAAAAAAACTGTTGATCTAATGTATTTAGATTGGTTAAAACCTTGTCATGTATGTGACTTCGTATTGGACAGGAGTTTACAGTCAAGATTCTAAATCTACAAGTCTAGATTGACTGAATACACATATCTGAAACTAAAAGTCTAAACAAATGAAATGAAGGTACTGTAATTATTTATGATATTTGATAGACTAAATGTGAGTCTAGTAAAACCTCACGTATGTGCTGTATTCGGGCAGAAAACTTCTTTCGCAAGACATAAACTGCGCCGCTCTCTATCGTTGGCTCCTTTAAGTCTTACTGCTTACCTCTATTCTGAGTGCGGGAAAGTTAATGAAGATCACTGTCTTACTGAGTGTATTCTAAGGGAATTCGAAGGTACATTTATTATGATGATGTTCATAAACTCATTACACAGTATTGGTAATTGGATTGGTAATCTAAGATTAATTAAACATTACACACTGTTTTGTGTAACGGTTGCGTAACACTCTGAACAAACAAGCTTGAGGACTCGTAGTTATTAAAATGCAGTCTTTCTGGTGAAGGTAGGTATTTCGTTAAGGAGAGGAACGTATTTACTTGTTACTAACGCAGGTTGGAAGTGATAAGTTATGTTATATTTGCCTTTCCAACAGAACGTAACTTGCAACTGTCTAAAAACCGGACTATTGCGTCAGGGGATTGTGACGTCACAAGGAATGGGTGCACTGGGTATGGTTGCAAATTTTTCTGCATTTATCGAGAAATGGTTGCATGCTTTTGAGAGCTCTCGACCAATCAGGTTCGCCTAAAAAGGTGTAACACGCAGAGAGACAGGTTATCAAAGTTATGATGAAAGTTGAAGTTTATTTGAAACAACGCACTGACACAAGAGAAGATGATTGTCACAGACTCCTGTCTATATACAGTTTACAGTGATTTACAAAGGAGTTAAATTAACAACAATGTCAAGCTGAGTGTATATTCATATTTCAACAATACATTGCATTATTATATAAAAACAATACACTGTAATACTTACGTTGTAAAACGGAACACAATGATCTACGACTTGAACTGCAAGAATACAGGACTGCCCATTTGCCGGTCGTCTCCATGTAGACACAATTGCCGTAGCTTCCTGCCCCGTAGTTCTTATATGGCGAGTCATACTATATTGAGCAAAAGGAAGATTTATAAATAGTAGAAATAAAACTATTCTAGCAAGTGGATTAATTGTAAACATTCAATTCAAATTTACTGTATATATGTACATTGTAGCATGGAATTATCAAAAACATATTTTCATATATACATTTAGTTACAATTGCAATTCAGTCATAATATAATTTTTTGATTCCAGAACAATTTCAATAAATTAACATTTATATTGCTTCACTACCTTAGCGTTTTGATCTCACAAGGCTCCGTTAATCGAATCGTCAGACTGACCTGTGACGTCATTCAACTCCAGCCAATCAGCGAGTACGCTCGAGAGCTTTGGCTGCTCGCAAACGGGACAATCTCGCTGAATGGCTGGAGTAGAATGACGTCACAGCCTTGGTTCAGGTCAACCTGACGGCCCAATTAACGGAACCTGGTGAGATCTATACTCATACGTAGTGAAGCAAAACAGACTTATAATTATTGAGATTGAGTTACAGACACGAGGGCATCAATAGGAACCTGACAAGCTCATGTAACGCACAGGAGAAGTTTCCCAAGGAGTTGATGTAGAATTTATGAAAAAAAAGTCTACCAGATCATAAATATATCCACTACTGTCGCAATCTAGCTGATTTTAATTTGCATAACATTTCTTTAAAGTCCCTTATTCAGACTTGCATATCCAGCTAAGCCTTCCGAAAAATTGTGGCACAGGAGCACATAGACGGGTAGAAAAATCTTTCAGGAAATTTTTGATACCAAAATCAGATTATTTGATAAACGGGAAAGTACCTAACTTGAATTTTGAAGTACACCACCCTCAAAAACTTGCCGTAGCCTTAAACGACCCCACAATCAGTGACATCACTGTTTCATGCGTAGAATTCACCTCATTTCCTGTTTATCGAAATCATGGCCATTCAGGTTCCCTGCGTGTATTACGCTGCGCTCCGTCTGGCTACAGACACTTAGGTACAAATTTCAAACATCTGCATTATCTTAATGGGGTTCGCCACCACACTAATCCGCTTGGGGGCGTGGGTGTACTATCGGTTATTGTAGCGCGAAGCTTAAAGCGGTCCGTTCTGTTTTGCGCGCTGCGCTAAGTTTTCCGTGATAACGAATTCGAATCAAGAGCGGAAACCTAGCTCGGTTACCACTGACGCGATATGGCAGCATCTTACGAAGTATTCACTGTACAGAAGTTGAAGCAGGAATTGACCAGGAGACAAGCAGCAACGACTGGCAGGAAAACTGATCTTATTGAAAGGTATTTTTTTAAAAATTAACGTATATCAAGAATACAAAATGCTTAGACTGTAGTTTTTAAAATAAGGGGTCTCACCTGTCAAAAGTCATTCTCACGAACTTGCATACATCTAATTCTATTAATGTAATTTTTTGTTGTTTTATCTTGTTTTATCTGTAAGGTTTGATTATATATACAGATATTTCATCTGTTATAGTTGACGATATAATTTTACTGGCAAACATTACTGGCAAAATAGCAAAATACTCGAAATGTACTGTACGCCTGTTACTTTTCCTCTGTATGATGAATATACAGGCCGAGGGTATAATTTATTTTCGCTTGTTTTCACTAGGAATGTATGAAACATATTACGGTAAATGGAAATTTAAAAAATCCAAGTTCATTTCATCATAAAATATGATTGGAAAAAAAAATGACCACAAAAAATCTATACTTTGCTGCAAAGTTTGCGGATACATTTCCCATCAAGAACTCGGCACACTGCACCAATGCTTGTTGGTGTAGGGAGCCAGCGGAATCTTTTCCGCGTCGTGATTGGTCGACTGTCAGCTATCCGCCAATCATAATGCCTATTACAATCCACATGTGGGAGGAACTAACAGGACTGGATGTCAACAGTGATCGAAATGTGACAACGACACGTTTGATTATATCACAACAGATAGGCAATGTAAATGTGATTATGTCATTTGCACAAATCATTTCACATTTGTATACGTAATTTCACTTTACGGTTATTTTGACGGTTTTCTATATTGTATCCGATAATGTTCGATGAATGTATACATCTATATATTTTACTATAGCCATCGATTCACTAGCATCAGTTTATTTGGAAATAATTTTTTTTAGTTTATCATATCAATAATTCGTTGTTCTTAAAATGAAGTTGATCCTTATTTTCTTAAGTTTTAAATTAATATTAAATTGTTATTAAGTAAACAACACTTTTCAAAAGAAATTCTATTTGTAATTTCTTTGTCAATTTTCTGATAATATTTCTATATTGGAAAATGAAGTATTTCAATCAACACGGCTATAACATATCAATTTCATTGCATTCAAATAACACCTTTATATTCAGGTGAGATATATCAGGCTTTTGAAAAATGTAAATTGTCTTTGGATACAGCCAAATATATTGATTGAGAACATGTATTAATTTTTTCTCAGGTTCTCTAATAAGTTAAGGTCAATATTATTAAACAGCAACATTCCTGATGATATAATGACAATTTCCTTTATTGTAATCTGTGTTTCTTTATAGCTCATGAAGTTAATTTCAATGTCTTTTAAATTGATAATCCTCATGTACTCAGGATAAATTCCATTTATTTGTGTTTGCCCAGCATTGCACAACTTGTTAAGAAATATGTACATAAAGAAAAATCTTCATAAGCACCTAGATACTAGAAAGTTTATATTTCTGATGAATAACTACCGGTAAATAGTGAAAGTCGTTTAGTAAAAAAATCATTTATATACACAGAGCATTTATGAAAGGATGTGTTACTATCTGTAAATGTATAAATATGACCTCTCGCTATGGAAATGAAGTATCTATCAAATCTAAGGGGTGTTCATTGCATGCCAGGCAATATATATGTATGATATGATAATTATATTGCAGGGTTTTACATAGTCAATCAAAACCGAGAGTCCTGGGGACTCAGAGCATATATATTTAGGAGTCCTTTTCCTATTTCAGGAGTCCTTAAAAACATTATAGAAGTTTTGATACTTAATGGAAAGGTTGATAAAGATTGCCTTTAATGGGATGGTTATTGGTTGATGTTTTAATACCATCTTGACATGAAAATCATACTGAAATGTGTTTTCATTGAAAGATTAGATATTCGTATCAGAATAATACTGAGTCACAGAGGACCCACATGATTAGTTTTTGGGGGTCCTCCTGACATTTTCTGCGTCAAATACTCAGGAAAGTTGCATCCCGTAAAACCCAGATATTGTATCCTCAATTATTCATCATAAATTTTTTGCATTTCAGATTGAAAGCTTATGACAGGAATGATGATTTCCGTGGCACCATCATCAGTCTTCCTGAGCCACTGGATGCAGGCTGGCCCTCATCAGGATTCACCCAGCTGCTCCCTCACCACCAAGGCATGCTACCACCCATCTCCAAGGAGTTGACAGAGGGCTATTTTGTGTTCCGCATGGCAGAAGACCTTCAGGCTGTCAACGACTTGAAAGCGATGGAGAAAGGGACCAGAATGTTCACAGGAAACAGGGTCCAAGCATGCAGTGTCCTGTTTGATGGTTTGTCCACATACTTTAGTGGTATTGTTGGTGCATCCATGAAAAATAAGGTAATAAACTTTTTTATTGCTGTCAAATGACAAATAAATGTTCAAGAATAATTATTTTCAAATTATGAATTATTTCAAATTTTAAAGGGGCAGTAGCACGTTTTTTGATAATTTTATATTTTATGTTCACTGATAACTGTAAGTTACTGTTAGTTGCATAAGTTGACAGTGTCAAAAATCTCATTACATAGGCCTATCACCCATAGTCAGATGTTATAGTATGAAGATTCACATGAAATACATTGGCGGTCATTTTGTGTGAACACCTTTTATTCATTTTGTGCAAGAAAAAGGAATCCCGTGGCTAAACTTTACGTTTTATATTTGAATTATTACTGCTCCATTTAATTTAAATACATTGTTTTTCTATTGGAACCATTAATTTTCCTTTTCCTGACACCACCTTATATTCCCCCTAAAAACGTGCTACTGCCCCTTTAAAGGTTCATTTTTCCATTAAATGTGCAAAATATTCTGTAGGCCCTGTCTTATGCAATTCATGAAATTGATTTAAGCAAATATACCTTAGACATTCAGCTAGTGGAAATGTGTAATAGTTTTTAGAATGTAATGGCAATCTTAATTTATAACAATATCAAAAAGAAAAGTTTTGATGGACAAATCTGTCATTTTAAACTTCAGATTTGTATTCAAATACTAGTTTATTTGCTATGGCCATTGTGATTTTTCTTCATTCTAAAATTGTTTAAATACTTATTATCCTAGTCATCATTAACAAAATTTTATCTATTTAAAGGTGAGCTACAACTTTAAGATCAAGGTGGACAAGACAGGTGCCCCAGTGATCTCCCACTGTGAGTGTCCCGCAGGGAAGGGTCCCCACGCCACCTGCAAGCACATCGCAGCAGTCTTGCTCATGGCTGAGCACTTCATTTCAACCGGCAGTCTTCGTGTGGAGAGGAGCTGCACTGAGAATCTCAAAACATTCCACAAACCAAAATCCACTTACAAAGGTATCATTATATCAGTGTTTAAATTGATTGTATTATACTGTATGCAGCATTGTATTATTGTTTTCAAGATATACACTCTGTCAATATTTATTTATCAATTTGTAATAAAAGATATACTGGTAGTTTATTGTTGAATTTTGTGAAAATGGTCAGGGCTGCTTTACTTCACTGATGTGAGTGTATATTTCCTCAGGTGACAGAAGATGAGGCTGTCCAGATAGAGCAGGGCACCAGAGATCAAGCCAACAGTCAACTATGGCATAGAGAGAGGAAGTGGAGGCTAACTGCATCCAGATTTGGAGAGGTTACCAAGATGACAATTAGACGTAACAAGCAGAAACTATGTCATTCACTGTTGCATAGCCATGTATCTACAAGACCTATGATACACGGCAGACAATATGAAAAAAAAGCTATTGCTCAGTTTGAGAAATGTCATAGGATTAAGACTCAAAGAGCAGGATTTTTTATTGATAAAGATATTCCATTCCTAGGTGCAACTCCAGATGCAATCATTGATGAACACTTTTTATTAGAAGTGAAATGTCCTTATGCCGGCCGTAATGATATGATCAAACCAGGCAAGAAATTTCCCTATCTTTTGTACAATTCAACAGGAAATATTTGTTTGAATCAGAAAATCAACTATTATCATCAGATTCAAGGACAATTGTACATTGCAAAAAGAAAATGTTGTTATTTTGTTGTCTACACATTCTGTGATATGTTTGTTGAAATGATCAATCTTGACAATGACTATTTTCAGCTTTCTATGCTCCCAAAACTGGAACTTTTCTATCAACATCATCTTAGACCTTATATTTCATCAGTCTTGTAAAAGACTTTTGAGAAAATTCAATTTTGTAACATAGTGTTGTCTGAGGTTGTAACAATATTTTGTATCCAAGGGACTTGATCTGATAAGTTACAGTGATTTGAAATATTGCAGCCTATGTTGTGATCTTAAATTAAATTATCACTATTTTAAAATGACATGTACTTCTGATTCAATGTTTCAACATGATGGAACAAACACAATTTCTCCTTTGTAATACTGGTTTATTGCAATTGACATTTCATAAATACAAAATGTGTACATTAAACCCAAGGGAATTGTACTAAATACTGCCACTTTTCATTGAAATAGGAGTTTTATTCAGTGACTTCAGTTGAAACTAAGTAAAGGCTGTGGTTTAAGTTGGTAACTGAACACATCTGATTTATATCATAAAATTGTAAAATTAATTGAAAACACTTTGATGTTTCTTTTATAACAATATGAGTTTATCACTTTCCTTGAAATCTTGATAATTACAGGTTAACTTTGGTTGCAATCTGTTTACACATTTGAAAGTAAATAGGAGAATAGATTATTTTCAGTCTCTAGACTGTTTCTTTTCTGATATACATTGTACTTATCTCAACAGATAAATATCCTTACATCTGTAGCAAATGGCAACTTGTATTTCATGAAAGTACTTTTTTTTACAAGATATGTCCCATTGAAATTTTGGAGTTTACTATTGACAAATGGGCAGTGGCCCATTTCAAATTCAGAATTCAATACTAAAACTAAATGTCAAAGGTGTCTTTCCAAATCCCTGAAAGACACTTAGTGACTACATTACAAGACTTTCAATGTAGATTCCTTCATTGTATCAGAGAAAATTACTCAGAATGAAAAAGTTTGACAATAGCCTATGTTGCTTTTGTAAGAATGTTGATGAGAGTTTTTGTCATAGAAGTAAAGATGAGAATAGATTATTTTCATAGAAAATTAAACTTTGTCATAAAAAAGTCCAAACAGACTAATCAATAACTGATCTAAATATCTCTTTTACAAATGTTTCTTTATCTAATTTGAAATATACAAATATAAGGTGTAAATTCTATGCTATAAATGTTTTTGAATTTGCTTTATTAATACTGTCAATGTGAAATAAAATGAATGTCTGTAAATTTAACTGTTATTGGTAAAATTACGGTGAAAGAAAATTAAGCAAGTTCTAAATTAGTTCATATCTTTAAGTATTTGCCTACTGCACTTGAGAAATTAATTTTTAGATTCATATGGAATGATAAGAATGAAAGTTTTGAAGTTATATTCCCAAATATTGGGCTAATAAAGGAATAATGACTATCAATGACATATGTGATGAAAAACCTTTACTATCAATAGAATCCCTGGAAGACAAATACTGCATCAAAGGTACATTTCTGCATTATAATTACTTACTGTATTTTTTTGCCTGACTATACTAATTGTACAAAAATGAATAACATTATCATAAATGTTACTGAAATACAGTTGAATTTAATGAAGACATCCAAAGTCTCTAGACTGTTTTCTGACATACTTATTTATCTCAACAGATAAATATCCTAACATCTGTAGCAAATGGCAACTTGTATTTCATGAAAATACATTTGATTGGAAAAACATTTTTACAAGATATATGTAGACAATAAAAGACACTACATTATTAGACTTTCCTTCATTGTATCAGAGAAAATTACTCAGAATTAAAAAGGTTGACAATAGCCTTTGTTGCTTTTGTAAGAATGTTGATGAGTGTTTATCATGTATACTGGGAATGTGAGAAGACATAAATCTTTTGGAATTACCTACAAGTTAGGCATAATAATTCATTCCAAATCCAGTGAGTGATATTTTTCAAACTTTAATCTTGTTTGGTACTCAACACCAAAACAAATTAGTTAATCACATCATTATTTCTGCTAAAAGATATATTTATCTTAGCAATACATGTATCAAAATTACATCACTAAACTACACATATACTTAAAAACTTTGAAACAAATATTATTGTAGAACATTTTATTGCAACCAAAAACAATAAAAATCATGATTTAATTGATTTTGATTATAATTGTCTTCTCTCTCCAGTTCTTGAGTGAACATTTATTTCATATTCAAATTACCTGCTGTATACTTTTTATTGCATGTTCTACTCAACATTGCTTGTGTATTTAAACATTGCCTGTATGTGACTATCTATACATTGGGAAATAAAATAAATATATGTAAACATGTAATAAATAATTCACTGTAATCATGATGTTGGTTGTAATATATTACAATTCTCTTATGAAAGAGGAACCAGTTACAAGGTCAAACTTTTTAAATATCTGATATGGTTAAATTATTAGAGCACTCTTTGTCAAGAAGGATCTTAATTCTTAAGAATGTTTAATTTGCTTGTGCTTTGTTTATAGCTTTCACAGAAGTTTAGGCTGACTCGTTTACTATGGAATGTCTGAAATTTGAAATAGCAAAGCAGACATACACAATTCTTGACCCGAGCATTAATTTACTAGGTGGGAGATCTACCTTCAATATCTTGAAGGTTTTACTTAGACCAATTACTCTTTCAACATGTAATTCTTTTAGATGCAATTCTACGATCTTTAACAATCTCATGAGGCTCAAGTTGGGATTTGCCTTTAAGTGTTGTGGGTGTGTTGACATGTACATCCTGAGCTGCAAAAAGATCTTGTACCATTATACCCCTATCTGCCATTATGCTATCTTTCTTATCAAACATGCCAACTGTAGGGTCTAGAAGGGGAGATTTTTCAATTATTTGTCTATCACTTGACGAACCACCAAATGAATCACTGATAAAAGAAACAGCCCCTCTAGGTGTACAACCTATCATAGTCTTAATTGTATTACGATGCTTATAACTAGACCATGTTACACTCTGAGCATCAACATGAGATGGCTTTTGGATAGGGGTTTCAGTTGCATCTAATATTACTCTTGTAGTACCAAACTTTTTTCCAAAATCTTCTGGCATATGCTGATCAATAACTTCCCTGGAAGGCCATATATTCATGTCCTTTAATTGAAAATACAAAAAGTTTATCCATGTGATAATGATATGTGAAACTGTTGACTCTGATACATTGAAAAACAAACTCAATTCAACATCTTCCTTTGCCTGACGCAACTTCATTAATGTTAAAAACAGCTGGTCTTTTGGAGACAAAGATGTACACTGATAGTTTAGTTCATAAGCAGCTGGCCCAAGTGAGTGGAAAAAGTACATGAAATGATCATAATTCTGAAAGCCAGTGTAATAATGGACAGCCTTAGAATTATTAATATACATGTCAATACTATATTTACCCAAAAGGTTACACTGAACTTGCTCATCCTGAAATACATCACAAAGATCACTGTCACACAATTGTTCATGAGAAGAAAGATCAGAAGAGTCAACAGTCACTTCCATCTGAACATCCTTGATGGCTTCACTGGCTTCAGTCTCCCTCTGTTGGTGTTTTCTCCTGGGACGACTTGGTCCTGGTGTTGTGTGGGTGAAGATTGATGGGACTGCATCTGACTTCAGTCGGCTCCGTTCTCCTACAAAATACAAGTTTTAGTTATCAAATTGTTTCTTGTACTTATTTTCTGATAAATTACTATGTTACTGAGATTAAACACACAAACATTAAACAGAATAAAAGGATAGTATGGATCAATTTTCATAAGTTAAAATTCAAAACTGTGTTTGTATACTTTTTTTATTTTTGATAATAAATAATTATAAATGTCCACCCATGTGCCTTGATGATATCAATTTGAAACTGGTAAGAAATACACTGGTAAAAATCTAAATTAATTTTTTTTTAAATCTGATTGGTAAAATATTGATAACTTGCATATATATATGTAGAATATTCAAATCTTCTTAACATTTTGGAGTTAGTAATGATATTTTAGAAATGAAAGGGGTGAAACTGTTTATTCACGTTACTTACTCAAGGCATCTGATTTTCTGTCGAGTTCTGAGAAAGGAACTCCTAAAATGAAAATTAAACAAACAAAACGTAACCTGGTAACAACAAAACAAAATGAAATAATCAACAACATATAACATAAACAAACCATAAATATTTTTTTTAAATGTAGCAAAAATAACAAGGCATTCTTATCTTATCTCATTAAGCGATTATTGAAAAGAATAATTAAAATCAACTGCTTGAACATGTCATTAATAAAAAAATTGCAGATAAAAAATTCTCTACTCGATTAGAATGAGACATCGCCATTTTGTACGGAATTCGCCTTACTGCCCTTAGTAACAAAGAAAAACATTATTTTCAACAAATCAATAATAGAAGTACAAAATTAACTAATTATATTGACAACTGTAACAATCATAATTCACAAGGTTTAAATTTGAACATCTTTTACCTAGTAATGTCACTGTGTAGTCCTCGGATGCAAAGTGGGATCGGCACACAACGTCAGCTTTACCCGGTCGCCAAAGTTGCTTCGTCTTCGGGTCGACTCGCCGTACAGCAACTCGCCACTTCTTCCTCAAATCCGAATCCAAAGGGTATCTGTGTCCTCCAGAGTTGGTACATCCAGGTACTGAACAATACTGCGGCATCTTCGACGGATAATGAGCTGGATAAACTTTTCAATAAGATCGTGATGATAGCAAAACAGCGTAGCGCTATGAAGTAATCGACTTCCGGTTTCCCGCTCATAACCGCTAGTACACAAACGCCATCTAGCGAGCAAAAATCGCAGGCGAACCCCATTACTTGCTGTCATATCACCAATTGTACAGAAAACATGTATCGGTAATTTTGACTAAACGATCAATACAAAGATTACACCCGATCGTTATTATTTCAATTATTTTCTTAGAAAGTAGTTTTGGTTATGAACTAACCAAAATAAGGAGAGTATAATTCATAAAAATAAAGAAAAATGATGTTCAAGAGGCTGAATATTTTTTACCATAAACCTGCCTACATATAAGGAAGTCTAAATCTGCGAACAAAACAAAATTTGCGTCCTTCTGACTATTATATTATGCCTTACAACTTATTTATGCAAATTCGAAAGATTCCCGTATTAACAATGGCTAAGGCATATGAACTCAATTTGTTCCCGCCTTGCAAAATGGACGAAACATGCAAATGATATCAATGTATTTGAAAGTATTTAATTTATTGATAAGTAAAATCGCCTGCAAAGTTGCGTCACGTGTTCACTTCCCAAGAAACCTTTGCGCGACATTGCAAAAAAGACGCCCCTTTCTATTTATAGCAACCTGCCGGTTCGGGAAAGCCGTTTCGATTTTTTAATTCTTATTTCACGAATAATAATCTGATTTCAGGTTTGGTTGTACTTATGGATTTCTGAATATTCAGAGAATACGTTAAAAATACTTAAAAAATTATTTATATTACTAAAATTCTGATTATGGGACTTTAATTCAAAGTAATCTTTCCATATTCCTTCTTGTGTCACCCAACTCTTTGTCGTGAAAGTTAGCATGGTGACCACTAAAACACATATATAGAGTTAAACCTAAATTAATCGTCAATAGTCGTATGTTCGGCTCTAAAAACTCGTCAATATCCAAGCGAAAATCGTCAATATCTATAATAAAACGTCAATATTTGGTTGTTACTCGTCAATAGTCAATAACCTAGCAGCCATCAGAACCACGCGCACCTTGAGTTGCACGTGCAAATGACACCTCAACTGAAATACGTGCTGCACGCGTCACGGGTTGCCTGTAGTTGAATGGGTTCACCTTGGGAGAGAACTTGCTTTCAGAGGAAATAAAATGAAGATTTCTGTTTAAATATCATGTTTTTTCCAAAAACAAATTTTCTGTTACATTTCACCTTAAACCCTTTTTCTATATCAGAATCGAAACATAGTCATCGTTGTATTCTTAGACTAGTGACACGGGTATAAATGAAGCCATGATGGACAGAAAACTTGGGAGATAGCGCACGTAAAATTATTAATGGCAACCTCAAATAAAATGATAAAAGCGTTTTGATAGTTTAGTTATACAGATTGTCTTACATCGGCTATAATTTTGAATTCTAACTCACGGAAATAGAAATAAAATGATATTTGGCGTTTATTCATTACTGGATTGATAATGTAGTTCTTACTTATGTTTTCTCAACTAGGCCTTATGATTGCATTGCAAAAATATAATTTATATATCTCTCTTAGAGGCAAAATTGCTTTTGAAAAACACGTATTAGCTTATTGCGTCACTATCAGCAATGAGTTGTTGAATAGTAGTTTATAACATGCTGTAAACATCAGTAAACCATGTTCTTTTTTCCGTTAGATTTGAATTCAATATCATATAAAGTATGCATAGTAGGGGACATAAGATAGATGTAAAGATTATTTAAATTAAACAACTCTGTTTACCGGATCGTACTGAGATTACAGATCATAATTTGCATCAGAGACATGCATACATTTCGACTTTGAAATAAGTTCGAGGCGTAAAACGGGACGTTTTTCTTTCCTGTAAACTCATATATTTGAGGGAATTTTACAAAACCTGACGGTTACAAAATTTGGGAAATGTTATTGTGAGTGAGAATTTAGAATTCAAATTTCGACTTTGTTGAAAAACAATAGCAAAAGCATTTTTTCCTATTAATACTATAGTTCTTCTGTATATTCTGTATATTCTGTATTTCTGTATTTACACAACATGCTTTTGTATCGAGTGTATTAATCTTTAAAATATACAAGAACTTAAAATCTAATGTTTAAAGGGGCAGTAGCACGTTTTTTGACAATTTTATATTTTCAATTTTTCCCTGATAATTGTACGTTAATGCTAAATCTAATAGTTTGATAGTATCAAAAATTTCATAACACAAACCAATCATCCATAGTCAGAGGACAAAGTATGAAGATTCATATAAAATCCATTGGCGGCCATTTTTTTTTGAACACCTTTAATTCGTTTTCTGTAAGAAAAAGGAATCGCATGGCTAAACTGTACATTATATATTTGAATTATTACTGATCCATTTAGTTTAAATACATTGACTTTCTATTGGAACCATTAATTTTCATTTTCCTGACATCACCTTATTTTCTCCCTAAAAACGTTCTACTGTCCCTTTAAGATGATTGATGTTTATTTTTTTAACATATGGCATGCAAGTTGCTGTGGTTTCTCTCTGAGCTTTTCAACTCTTTTCTCCTACTTCAGTAGGGTTGTTTAAAATCTACAACACTATACGATAAAAATGATAAAATAGGGGTGTTTCATAAAGAGTTTAATGGCTTTCAAAATGAAACCTGTTAAGTATTAAGCATGCATAAGAGCAACAAAATCATAAAAGGCTTCAAAAGGCTAACACCTCAGAAACTTCAATAATTCACATAAAATATATTATATTGAGCATTTTAATCGCTCAACACTGCTTCTCAAATCTTTCTTCGGGTCCGTTACCCCCATAACCTTCCGGATTACGGAATGAATAGCAAAAAGCAATAGAAAAAGGGAATTAACTCTAAATTCATGTTGAAATACATTGACATACATATTCTTAATATGGTACAGAGTTGAAATTTTAATGCTTAATTGTCATTTTGTTCAGTAAGGTGTTTTTGAAAGATTAATAGGAGAGTTAATCACGTTTTCTGACAGCTTGTTATAATTTTAAATATAACGTTAATTAGCTGTTAATGTCAATACTGGCACTGATACTGTACACTAATCATTTATTATCTGTTCCCTAATAGTTATACATCTAGTGACATTAAAAGAGACAATGATTTTCAAAAATCACTTTTTATTATTCAGTCCTACAATTTAGCGCCTGTTACAAATGCTGTTTCTGACGAGTTCATTTGTTGAATTTGATGTCAGTTTCACAGTTGCTGTGACAACGCACGTGCATCCCGTGCAAATTGCTTTGAAGGTTTGTTAAATCTGGCATTTATATGGGCTATATAATGTCTCTAAATGTGTGGCAAATATGATAATTTGTGGAGAATTATTTTATATTTTATGTATCACTAGGTCTTGTTGTGAACAAAATTTGTTATTTCAACACATGTAGCCGTTCAACTTATTCGTTGAGTAACATAATAATGCACGCCAAAAACCATGTTTTTCTATATCTATGATTACCTTTCGTAACGATTTAATGTATGACTTACAATTCCTATTAGTAAGACATATTTGTTCTTCTAAAATAAGAATTGTGAATTGCACGTCTACTTTATAGACTTTCGTGTTGAGTTAGGGGATAAATCCATTCTGTTTTTTATTTTGGGGTTGTATGTCGTGCATTCTTTACCCCTAAATTTAATTTCAAACCGAGTTTGCGAGGTTTGAAATGTTTATTTAGGGGTAAAGAATGCACGACATACAATCCCAAAATAAAAAACAGAATGGATTTATCATCATATTAACATGACTACTTAGTAAAAAAAGGTGGAACTATTTTGACTTGCGCAAAAGCAATGTGATTAGGTCAAACCGGTCAGACCGGTTCTACTCACTTGCAAAACAGCGGTACAGTCCACTTTCAAAAAGAACACATAACAATTAAAATGTCATTACATACAGAAAAAACGTGTTTAAATAGCCTCATCTGTAATCTATTGAGCATATTATCAATAGAAAACACATTTCAATGACGTCAAAGTTACGATTTTTTACCTAAATACATGGGTCGACCCATCACCCCTACAAGAGCGACAAGGACTGACCAAATCAAGGGACGTTACTCTGAAAATAGTTGTTCACTGCGTGTAGGTGAACTGTTTCAAACTTAGTGGAAGCTGTCAAGAAAGATATATTTTGTTTCATGGTTGGGGAAACTGTGACAGGAGAAGTTGTCACTTGTAAAATAGAGGTAGGGGCAGTGACAGGATTCTGCGAAATTAAAGAATAAAGTTTTTTAATTCCGTTTATTTGACGAATTGCTGTATGAGAGGTGTGCGATCGTTGATTCTGTGGACAGTGATTAATTTACATCGCGAAGCAGTAAGAAACACTTTAAACAGGAACCAAAAACCTGGTTATTCGATTAAAATGTTTAGGTGTTTCAAAATGTTGACAAGTTTCTGATATTGAAATTTAAAGTGTTGTCGCCAACATGTCATATTGTAAACAGAAAGTCGCTGAGTGCAGATTGTATACGCGTGCGCAGAGGAATGTCAAGCGGTCGTAAATATTTAGAGGTGATTATCGGCGAAATAATTACTCCAAAATGTTTATGAGTAACAAATCAGAACGCAGTATTAACAAACTAGTTTTCGTGTCATGTTAGAATTCTCATTTCAAAGATTCTGTTAGTAGTGAATAACACTTCTTTTTTCCAACCATATGGATTTTTTTTTTTAATGAAATAAATGATCAATTGTATTGTTTTGTACTGGAGAATAGTAGTAAAGTAAAACTATCACGTTGATGAAAGTAACCTTTTATTCATCATTTTAATTTTCAACCATTCTCGTCTGAAAAAATATATTTATATAATCATACACATGATAAAAAGTTCAGATCCAACCTTTAATGTTAATACTGAGTTAGCACATACCCGGTGTCGTTTAATCCAAAGGGCATTTTCTCCTCGTTCATTCATCAGTTCTGAATGGGAAAAAAACAAAACTTATACAAACAGAGAAGTGTCATAATAATCAAGATAGTCATCAAAAGAATATGAATCGCGTTAATTAAATCACATACATGTATATCCACCAAGAGTTAGTACCCAATAGTTACTGCTTGTGTTAGATAAAGGGGCAGTAGCAAGGTTTTTTATAAATTTAACATTTCAAATTTTTCACTAAAAATTGTATGTCATTGCTGAATGCATTATTTTGATAGTTTCAAATCCAATTATCCATAGTCAAAGAACAAATTATAAAGATTCACATTAAGTCCATTTTTGTGTGAACACATTTAATTCATAATGTGTAAGAAAATGAATCACATGGCTGAACTTTACATTATACATTTGATTATTACTGCTTTATTAAGTTTAAATACACTGTCTTTAATTGGAACAATTTATTTTGATTTTCTTGACACCACCTTATATCTCCCCTTAAAACGTACTACTGTCCCTATACACGACTCTCCATGTTATACTGTTTTTTATTACACAAGTTAATGATTAAGTATAAAACGAACGAAAGCGAATTTGATACAAAAGCATTTTAGAGATTGATAGTTTTGCAAAATATATATATATTTTTGAAAACAATCATATTAACATTATTCCCGAAGAATAATTACATATGCATAACAACATGTCATGCTATGTACAATTGAAACAAGTGATAACCATTTTACTTCTATACAAAATCAATAACATGTTTAATCACAATAGGTATCTATAAGCGATTCTATATTGTACATATCGCTATGATTACATCGCCATAGTGAGATAAAATCATCAAATATTGACATAACGACATTTTGACAGTATTTATAACAAAGCATAGAGTTCTATGTCGTCACAATTCTATGACGACATAACGATGATGACATCACAATGATATGACCTCACTGCATTGGTGCTTAATGACATCATTTTGCTCAAAACTGTTAAAAATAGGGATGAAAAAGAAAATATCAACCTCGTGTCTTTTGCTATCAAATATATCAACACTCGTTAAATAAAGTGAACGGCAAGCCATTGATATGTGATACTTTAATCAATTCGTGTTTATATATTTGAAAACGGAAGACACTTGGGTGAGATTACCTTTGTATTGTTGAACATAATAAGAAAATGGATAACGAGATTAGGAAGAAGATTAGCTCATCCGAATCTCTAGCAACAAGTTGAACTTTAGCCTGTAAAATGCCCGTATAACAACAGAGGTGAGATCAGGATTGCATTACTTCAGCTACCTCTTTAGAAGAATGTAGGGCAACACAGTGAAGACGAAATTATGATCACAAATGACATTAGATACCGTATGTTCTGACTTGTCTTGATATATTCATATCGTTGAAAGAAACATTGATTAATGAGTCTTGATAAACTTAATTTCAGAATACACGAGTATTATAGAATCTACACATCTCAAATATATCTCATAGATACTTGGTGAATGACAAAAATTCAATGTATGCGTTCCCTGTTTCCTTACCCGTGTTGCAAACATGTTGTTTTCTTAAATGTTCTAAACATACCTTTGACGAAATCATTTTCCTCTTGAGAATCAATTCTTGAAAGTGAACAAGGGACGTCTTTGGACTTCGTTCTTGGGCCGATCTTGTAGCATTTTGACTTGAAGGTTATATCATATCCTTCAGGACAAGGTTTATAGTGGGAAGTTTCTGGAATTATAGCGTTATTTATGGCACAATATATAAGTCTGAAGTTTTGTTTGGTAAACGAGCAAATCTTTGCTCATGTGAATACCCCTTCCAGTATAAGAATGATAAAAAAATACACAAGAATAAGACAAGAAACAGAACATAGTAAACAAAATCCCTGCAGGAAATAGGATTTCACAAATTTTTACTTAATTCAACGTTGACGATGTAAATACTTTCTGTTATTTAGAATGAACTTTATGACCTAAGTTACGTACATCTTTTCTTTTAACGTATATGAAAGATTACCCGAGTGTGGATTTTAGTAATTTAAGGATATATCTATTGTCTGTGCATTATTTGAATTTTCAAAGATTGGAGTGCTTGAGTGCCGTCTGTCTTTAATTGGCCGATTGTGTCAAAACTTGAGCGTTATTCTTTGACACTGAGAGGTGGAAACTTTTTCAAAGATATCCGGAATACAAACTTGTTTTAAATCCTCCGTGATATCAGGAATACCAATTATAAGGTTTGTTCATTTCAATGATATTAGGAGTGACAAAAGTTTAAAAGGGCAGTAGCAAGTTTTGTATTTTAAATTTTTCACTGATAATTGTAGTTTAATGTTAAATGTGTCAACAATCGTATTAGATAAACCAATCATCAATAGTCAGAAAACAAATTGTAAAAATTCACATAAAGTCTAATTGGCGGCCATTTAACTAACACCTTTAACTCATTTTCTGTAAGAAAAATAAATCGCATTGCTGAACAATTTCATAACAAGAAACAGAATATAGACTCACCTTCACTGAGAACTTGCTTGTCACATAATAACGACGAAAGCAGGAAAAGTTGTATGCAGAAGCCTACCAGGGCGTACATTGTACACGTAAGTATAAGGTAGTCTGTGTGATATCAGCCAGAGAAACGACATGACCGGAACATAGCTATAGAAATGTCAAATTTAATGACTGTTTGATTATTCGTTTCCGGCCAAACGGTTACGCTTGTCTTTCAAATTCCGGACTAATATGTGGTTTAAAAAAAACAATGAAAAAATGAAAACTTCTTTATTTTTCCCTTGCACTCCTTGAAGGGGCAGTAAAAATTTTCTCACTGATAATTGTAACTTAATGCTAAATGTACTATTTTGACAGTGTCAAAAATCTCATAACACAAATTGATCATCTACAGTCAGAGAACAAAATATGAGACTTCACATAAAGTCCATTGGCTGCCATTTTTATGTGAACACCTTTAATTCATTTTGTGTAAGAAAAAGGAATCACATGGCTAAACTTTACGTTATATATTTGAATTATTACTGCTCCATTTAGTCTTTAATTTTCATTACCCTGACATCACCTTATATTCCCCCTTAAAACGTACTACCTCCCCTTTAATATCACCTATATTTACAGGGCGATTCTTGCCTTATTTTCCTCCATTATAATTCAATTATCTTAGAGGTCATTGGTCATCTGGGACGATAAAAACAAGTGTTGGTTTAAGGTGAAGGAGAGCGGAGTCAAATTATGACATTGGACAATTGTAAAAGTGGCGATTTCTCCAAAAGATTATGTTAAACAAAGTGTAACTAACGTAGAATTATTCCCCGTAAGTTCCCGCAATTGTATATATGCTTGGTGATCAAAAACTCCCAAACAAAGCAACAAGAAGGGGAACCAAAATCGATTTTCGAACTTGAAACTATTTTATCCCACAAAACGCAAGAAATTGATTTTATCATTATTGTGTTGCTACATGTAAGTATACAATCAATTAGCTTCTTCGTAATATTGACTTATACTGTCAAACAAAAATACAGAAATTATTTTTTACCTAAAGTAGTTTACTTGTAACATGACATAATCATAATTAAGCTCATGTGGATCAAATGTAACACAATGTCACAATTGCCTCTGGTTGTATTGCCTACATAAAGTAACATTATCGTACTTTTGCTGCTTTATAAAATCTTACTAAATCACCACTTTTTTAGTTTTTGAATTGGTTACCATTTCTCAACAAAGTATCTTAAAATATCGTAGAAATCAAATCTTTTGGATCATTTTGTAAATTGATCATATCTCGCACACATATATAGAGATCAGTTGCATTCCCCCAGAGAGGCATGGTATCGAGATTTTCATCTTTATGCAATATGTTTTTAAATGAAACACATTTTCAGCAAACGTTCGCTCAACATAATGATATAACATATGCTTCTTTTGTCCTAGTGTTGCTTAATAATGGTAATATTAGTATCATATTTCAGAGTTTGATGGAAAATGACTTTTCTTCATCTACTCTTGAATATCTTTCTTTAGTAGTTATTGTATGAGTCGAACGCAAGCAAACACCATATTCGTGATATTTGCACTGAGTTCAAAATTAATTTAACACACATCTGGTATGCTGTATACATTATATATCAAACAACTGACACTGACTATTAGATATAATTCATAATAAATTTTGGTAAATTGCATAACCCAAAAAGTGTTTTGCACTGAACAAGAACAGTTTGAATCTGAACAGTAATTTTCAGATGGTTTCATCTATATCGATATACAAGACATTTAAATAGCCTTAAAAAAGTATACAAGAGGAAAATTCTTTTGCCAATTCCTGTTTCTCAAAACCTTCAATTCATTCATACCAAACAATCAATCTGGTTAAAACTTGCTGTATTGTATATGTCCCATAAGTCCTACATAGTTTTAACAAGATTGAATGAATATAAGTCATTCAAATGACTATATTTGAATATGAGCTTGTTTATTTTATCATCAAATTTTATCGTGAAAGACCATCATTCGGAACAACATATAAAAAGATAAAAATAAACACCCTCATGTTAAAGGTTTTTAAAAAAATGTTAAGTTATCTAACATGAAGATTTTTAAATAACTTAATTGATAAGGATGAAGTTTTCAAAAGTCGAAGATTAGATTCATACTTAGGAACATCCTTATATGAAGTTTAACCGTGTGTGATTCAAATGCAGGAATGATCGGTTATAAATGTCCAATGGTCGGGTTCGATTTTAACACTTTCAACATGCATTCGATATGTATTACCTTTATGATTAAAAATGATAGAAACTTGGAATGGGCAGTAGCAGGTTTTTTTGGGTAATATAATGTGATGTCAGAAGAATGAAAATATATCGTTCCAATTGAAAGAAAATGTACTTAAACTAAATGAAGCAGCAATAAATCAAAATATAAAATGAAAAGTTCAACCATGCAATTCCTTTTCTTACACAAAATAAAATGTGTTGACACAAAAACGGCAGCCAAGAACTTTATGTGAATCTTGATAATTTGCTCTCTGACTAAAGATGATTGTTTTTTTTAATGAAATTGTTGACACTATCAAAATAATTCATTAAGTATTAACGTACAATTATCAGTGAACATTTTAAAATATTCAATGCCCCTTTAACCAGTAGCATGTTTTTGGTGGAAATATAAGGTGATGTCAGGAAAATGAAAATTAATGGTTCCAATTGAAAGACAATGTATTTAAACTAAATGGAGCAGTAATGATTCAAATATATAACATAAAGTTTAGCTATGCGATTCCTTTTTCTCACACAAAATGAATTAAAGGTGTTCACACAAAATGGCCGCCAAAGGATTTTGTGTGAATCTTCATACTTTGTCCTCTGACTATGGATGATTGGCTTGTGTAATTAGATTTTTGCCTCTGTTAAAATGATATGTTTAACATTAACTTTCAATTATCAGTGTAAAATTTAAAACATAAAATTATCGAAAAACGTGCTAATGTCCCTTTAAGGACATTTAGATTAAAAACCAAAATGCAAAAGGAAATAAGGTCATTTGACGATGAAGGGTAACGAGAAAGGAGTACAGCTGACCCCGCTCTCACCTACATTTTAGCAATGTGCATTTAACTTATTGCATACTTTTTAATCCCACCGGAATAAAGTGATGTCCTTAATTTATGGCTGGTAAAGCATAATTTTAATCCTACCGGGATAAAGTTGTAACTCTGTCCTTAATCATCTCGTTTCCGGAGCATAAGTTCAAGACTACATATTAGCTCATTGAAGCTTGGTATTTTCAACAGTCAGCATGTTTAGATGTGTCTTTGGGGATTTTCAACTGCAGATTTTTATTTAAAGCGGTTTCCATGGAAACTGAACTTTTTGTTTCCGGAGAATACTAGTACTTCAAAAACTATAAGACCGAATTTTTATAATAGAAATAAAACAAAGATGACAAATGGCATTTTATTTCTCATAACTCGACTAATAATATGTCATTCTTTCAGATGTTGAATTAACTTAGTTTCTCCTAACCAGGCATTTGGTATGCATTGCAATTTGCAACACATTTGGAAATATGTTTTTGAGTTTAAACTTCTTCGGATTTATGTTAAAGTCAGTTTCCATGGTAAAGGAACAAAGATTGTTAAAAAATGACAAACCCCCTTATTAATGATAGTTACATTTACGATAGCTGAGTGTTTGGTCCCTGGCCGATGATCTGAAACACAAGCACTTGGGGCATGGATATTGCTCATATAGTATATATAACAAGGCTTTCCAACCGGCATTTTGATCCCGAAATTAAACATAATTACAACGTATTCTTTTGGTGACATCGGATACATATCACCTGTAACGTGTTCCCCAATGCCTTATCTTTCATTCAACATTGATCTTATACATATGTCACCCTCTTAATTAGAACTAATTGGCGTTTGATTATGTCAGGCGAGTTCGACGGTGTTATCACAAGACTGAAGTGCCCATATATAGAAGCAAAAGGTCGCGACCTTCTGTTTCATTGGTCACCATTTGTTTGTTTATGCTTTTGGGAAAATGGGAGAGGAGGTCGCGACCTTTTGACACTATTTTGAACACTTCCGTCTTGCGATGACGCCGCAAGAATCGCCTGAAATAATTAAACGCTAATTAGTTCTAATTATGAAGGTGACATATGTATAAGATCAATGTCGAATGAAAGATAAGGCATTTGGAAACACATTATAAGTGATATGTAACTGATGTCACCAAAAGAATACGTTGTAATTATGTTTATATTTTTATGTTTCTGGATCAAAATGCCGATTGGAAAGCCTTGTTATATATAGTATATGAGCACTGCCCATGCATCAAGTCCTTGTGATCTGAAAGTATCGATGTTGAGAATATATATGGGATTTGGGTGGGGGCAGCTTGAATCTTTTTAGGCAACATATATATGAGGTGAAGCCCATGTTATAAAAGATGGGAAGCTTTTAGGACCTAAAAGCGGTGGTTACTGCATACCATAAAGCCTTTTGACGAGCACCCCCGTCCAACGTCAAACATAAATGCCAAATAATTTAGTTTTCTATATACAGAAAAATTTAATAGTAAAAACATTTATGACTTAACAACAACTATAAATCATCCTACAGTATGAAGCATCTTTAATGTCATAATGGAGATATGAAATATATTTCAATGTTTACATGTATAAATTAAATAAGGAAACCTTTCATTATCCTAGTAAGAATTCTTTATATCCTTATCAAGGGCAAACTTACAAAATCTTTGAGAAATTATTATATGAAGAAGTGTCCATCACCTTAAAGCATTTGATCTTTTATTACCATTTATACACATTCATATATATGCAGCTCTAATCAAATGTGATATAAACTTATTGTAATTGATCAATGTCTATTCAGTGAAAACAAGATCTCTTGAAGATAAGATAAAATAAATAATACATGTCTTGGTTCACTTTCTGACAAACACAAACTTCAATATTTTGTCATCGTCACATATGTACAATGCACCATGTTTGTCTACACAGATACCGTGTGGATCTCTGAGTCCATGCTGTGAGGTGAGAATATCTCGGACATATTCTCCTGTGTCACTCAGCTGTATTACTTTCTTCAAGCTTCTGCCTGCAACAAGGATGTCTCCTCCTCTCGTTGTAGTGATACCGTTTGGGAAGCTGAGTTTACCTTCATCTTTGCTAGAGTATATCCATACCACCTGTCCCTCTGGTGTCAGACACGTGACTGTCTCCTTCAACCAGTCTGTCACCAGGAGGTGTTCTGTGTAGCTGACACACATGAAGTCAGGATGGGGGAACAGTTTCATGTTATTGTTTGTAGTGACAGTCTTCATCATTTCACCCTGCATGTTCAGGATATCATAGTTCCAACTACCTGCTGCAAGTCTTAAAGGTGATATCACAGCCAGGCTGTAGTAATTCTTACTTGTGTTGATAACATTCCCTTTGACGAGGTCAGGGGTCACTGATACTGTCACAATCTGATATGAGTCTGGAACAGCAACCATCACGTTGGTGTCTCCTAGTTGTGTTATACCTCGTGGTTCGTTATCAAACTGAAGACGACTGTAGCATTTCTTGTTGTTTCTTGTGTAGAATGATTTCACACAGTTGTTGTTGATGTCAGTGACGACTGCTGTGTTGACTCCTCCTACTTCCAGAACTGTTATGCCATATAACAAAGGATTCTTCTTGTCCTCTTGCATTCTTCCAACAAGAGACTCACTCAGTACTGGAGAGGACCCTGACTCAGTAGGAAGATATGTTTTTGAAATAATCTGACCTAGACTCAGCGAGCAAAAATCTTGCCTGATGTTTTCATTCTCATGAAAAAGTAAGACAGATAGAATATCATCGCCTCCTTTCTCCTTCTCTCCCTCCTGACTGATATCCAGCTGTCCAGACTTCCATACCTGATAGACACCACAGACGTCCACCTCATTGTCTGAGCTGACAGCTTGTTTGATGTACTCCCTGTACTGTCTGTATGTTTGGATCTGAATGGTACCATCTTTTTCTTCAGCTCTCAGTTGATTGGACTCTTTGTCAGTCATCTTTTCCACTTGATTGATCATTTCTTTCTCTTTCTTCTTGATAAGATCAATGGCGTTCTGGCTTGCACTTCGGATTCCATCAACTGCAGACGTCTTGTCCGAGTTGAGCTTGGTTATTCTGGTCTGTCTGTGCTGTACAAGATCCTTACACTTCTTTTCCTGCTCCTCTAGACGATTCTCCAGGTTTGACAGTTCCTTTTTGACTTCCAATACAAATGATTTGAGGGTTACAACTTCATCACATATCCTGTGATGGTCTACAAAACAAAGTTGACAATGCAAGATGTCACAGTCCTTACAGTACAACTGAAGCTGTTGATCCTTATGTTCTTTACATTTACGTTTGCGGGGTTGCTGTAGACCTTTATCCTTGATGTCACAGAGGCTATGGTCACGGCCAATTGTCATCACTGAATGAGTGCTTGCACATCTCTGACAATAAGCTTCTTCACACTCTGCACACCAAAACTTGCCCGGAGTTGTCTCCCCTAGTTGTTGACATGGGGAACATGGAGTATCTGTAATAGCAGATAACGGCAAAAATTACTTCTACTGTTAGATAAATAATAACTTTGGTCTGAAGATTTTTCTGATGCTTATTTATGGACCTTATTGTCAGATTGAAGATTTAACACATACTAAAGGGATTAACATGTTTTGCTAATACAACATAAATCTCTTGCAAGTTGAGTTTCTTAGGTTTATATTTTGACAACATACATTATCACTAACTAGCAAAATTTACATTGAAGTAACAAAGCTTAATTTATATCAGAAATACCTTCAATAGTTGTATCCTTGTTGACTTTAGCCATGAGTTCCTGCACAACGTGTCCAGGCTGCAGCTGCCCCGCCCACTCGTCCACTGGTCTGGAGGGGTCAGGTACTTGAGTGACCTGGCGACAGAAGGGACAGGGGATCGTCTTGGCCTGAACAGCGTCTGGCTGTGTCTTCACATAGTCTGTTATACATCCGCGACAGAAGCTGTGTTTGCACTGCAAGGTACAAGGATCTGTGTAGCTGTCCAAACACACAGTGCACCTGAGCACATCCTCCTCCTCGTCTACTGCTGCTGTCCCCTTTGAGAACTCCATCGAACAGAGTCCAAAACAAGGGCAATAAAAAATGATTTTGCGGTTCTGATTTTCGAACTCCATCAAGGTATTTATACAATGAAGACACACAGCAAGTTTGGTTAACCCATCTTAAATAGTTTCTGAGAAAACCTGTCAGCTTTAACTCAGACGCTCAGAGCCCTAATTATATTCCCGTTCCACTTCGTGGCAGGGGATAATAATACTGAAAGGCGGTGAAGTGAATCATATCATGTACCATGAAGAAAGCAAACAATCTACAAGTAAACAGTAAGATCAATAGGCATATGTGATATCTATACGTTAATAAATCATCTACCTTTTTTTACTTTCTGGAATAAAATCTGACTGTAACTCATATTTTATGTTCATTTCATTCATATTTTTCCTCAAAATTCACACCCTAGAGTGACCCGGAAAGTAAAATAACATAGATTACAACAACAAATAATGGAGGAGGCCAGTAGACACTACAGTAATGCTATTGCAGACAGACAGACAGACATTTTATTCGGTTTTGAGGCCGAAGGTCCAAAATACAAACATATTGCATGTGATATAAGCGCACATAAAAAATAGGTTTAGTTTGAAAATTTTATCTCTACTTTTATTACTATTATTTCAAATCTTAACAGAACTCAAGTCTTCTTGATACGAAAATGCAATGTAGTTTCTGATTATTGAATTCAAATAACGTTGAGTTTCTACAAAACAGCTCGCCCATATATGCAAAGTTAATGCAAAGAAAATTATGATTGACGTAACAGCATAACATTATTATCAATATCAGTTTCCAAAATGAAGTTTATCAACCATTTTGTGTTACATATTTGGTCATGTGATGTACAATTTGCATCAGCTCTGTTCATTGGTCGTTCAAAATATCAGGACAGGCTTAAACAAATATCATTGGTCAAAACTTCTTTTTGAAAAATCCAAGCATAATCCAAAAGAATTTTCTGCAATAAATTGTCATTATCACCTGTTTCATATCTTGGACGCCTCTGGGCTCCTAAGCAACAAGATACTCGGGGTGAAAACAACATATCATCTACAACATGTAACAGGGGCGATAAATATGAATCTACAAACCTTCTTGAAAAGAAATGAAGTTCCTGCTGAATATACCTAGAGGTGATCCATGAACGGTTGTTGCTTCTCTCTGCTGGTCAAGTAACGGGTGACTCCCACTTCCTTATCAAGAGGGACTATCACGTATCATATGATCTAGCTTACACAATAACTCGCGTGGTTTTACCTTTATCAACAATTAGACGTCATCTGTTTGCGGCCTTTAAGTATAGGTAAGATTGGCTTGGAAAATATGTCAGTCAACTGATATGATATGATTTTGGACTGTGCGTAGGTTAGAGATAGACACAATCTAGTAATTGACTTGATAGACAGGTATATCGCCAGGTTGTTCTGAAATTAACCTGGACAAATATTCTGACATTAATGTCTATATGTTTGACATGCAACTTGAATAAAGGTAATATTTAAAAGAGGATCGCAATAATCAATTATCTACAGTCATTTTATAGACAAGAAAATTATCTTGTATGATAGCATGTCTTAATTTAAGTTTTTAATCCAAGTCTCAAGAACACAATTATATCGTCATTTCTCACAGCTTACTAAATAAACTAATAATATCATATGTAGTCAAAGTATTCTTGCAAACTAACTTTAATAATTCAATGACGTTATATATTAATTCCTATTCTTATGTATTTTCATTTTTTTAAATTCTAAATTATTTTTCAGACACTTCCATTTATTCATTACTTATTCCTATCTTATATTATCAATAACTGAAGTATTACTTCAATGAATATCTTCAACTTCAATGATTTCTTATCGATAGTGCATGTACTGGTGTTGCATTGACTATTCCTTTCTTATAAAATCAAGAACTGAAGCAGTGACAAATTACAAACGATTTCATTAAATTTTCCATGTGTTGTACTTACATGTAGTAGTTTTCCAAAATCGGGTTTGTCCACAAATTGCAGGAAAACTTTTCAAATTTTGCACATATCTTCATAACATACTAGGAGTGCCAATTTACAAGCGATTTTGCTTTTGTTTTTAGTAGTTTTTAAATGTCAGGATTTGTCCGACAAATTGCAGGAAAACTGTTCATCTGATTCATTTCAAATTTTGCACACGTCTCAAAACATACTATAAGGGGTGCAGTGTCATATTACAACCAGTTTTGTTGATTTCTTTTATGTTTTTTACTCAGTCAAATTCCAAAATCAGATTGTTTTTGAACAATTGTCAAATTCTGTGCAATAGATGTATACATGACATGTATATTATTGATCTGGTTAATGGGATTTCTAAGATTTGAGAAGTAAGCAGTAATTGATTTGGTCAGGGATGCATGGTCGGGGGTATTAGTCAACCCCCCTCCTTTTTTGCTTGTTTATGATTATATCTTACAATGGCAATAGAATTGATAATAATAAGATGTTTGTACAAGGCCTAGTTTGGAAAACCCTGCAATATGCAGTGGTCGAAAGCTTTTGACAATATTTAGATTCAAGCTAGAAAATTACAATTCCCTCATATGGGGACGAAATTTGGGGACTGAATGACATGTATCAACTTAGGGAACTTGTTAAACTCTTTTGAATTTTAAGTTATCAACATCAAATAATGGAGTTTTAGCCGAGTGTGGTAGATATTGTATTTAATTATTTGCTGTTCTTAAAAGTATTAGATATTGGTCAAATTTTATCACAATGCCTGAAAGTCGGTTGCCCCGAAAGTGTTCTAATATGATGTATTTGTATATGAGGAACAAGGTCATGTAATTTGGGTTACCAAACTTAGAAGTTTTATATTTAAATTAGGTTTTGGTGATCTTTGGTTTTCACCTACGTATGGAGATAAAACTGATCTTGTTAATGTTTTCTTGCAGAGATTGAAGGATAACTTTATGCATGTTTAACATAATGCTTTGTCTGAGAGTCCGAAAATGCATTCTTATTGTAATTTCAAATTATCTATTTCATGTTACTTAAGTGATATTACTGTTACTAAATTTAAATCTTGTTTATCATGGATCTGAGAACTGTGTTGGGAATGTTGATGTGAAGGACTTACTAATTTCTGACCATTCACTTGTGAGTGTAGAGTTGGATACTAACCGACCCCATATCCTACAACTTCAGTGAGATGCAGAAACATTTCTAAGATGGATAAAACTGCTTTTAGGAATGCACTACTAGAATCTGACTTGATACGGGATCCCCCAGATGAGTGTGAACAGTTAGTGAAATTGTATAACACGGTACTGAAAGAGCTCTTGGATGAATTTGCCCCTGAAAAGGTGAGAAAACTTCCCCAGCGACCAAAGTCAACTTGGTGTTTTACCCCTGAAGTGAGAACAGCAAAATGTGAGAGAAGGCAAGCAGAACGTCGGTGGCGAAAAACACACCTTGAAATTCACAGACAACTGTATGCATTGACTCGAAACAAAGTCACATCAATCATACAACAAAGCAAGCGTGAACACATCAATACGAAGATAAAGGAGTCATCGTCTGATCCTAGAAAACTCTATAAACTGTTGTTCAACCTTATGGGAAAAACTGCTGATATTGCCTTGCCATCCACTGGTAACAATCAACAAATAGCCGAACGATTTGCTGATTATTTCATCACCAAGATCGATCTCATACGTCAGAGTTTTGAAGATGTTCCAGAACATGAGAATGATGAAGATCCAGATATCTTCAAGGGACTTCAACTGGAGTCGTTTGAACCTGTCACCGAGGCAGACATTTTGTCATTTCTTAAGACAGCCAATCCAACATCATGTCCGCTGGATCCAATTCCTACCAGACTTGTCTATGAAAACTTAGACATTCTGCTTTCTCCAATTACTAAGCTTGTAAATCTCAGTACTACATCAGGAACAGTTCCAAGCACTCTGAAGCATGCTCTCGTGAAACCACTCCTCAAGAAATCTGGCCTTGATCAAGAGATTTTGAAGAACTATAGACCGATCTCTGACTTGTCATTCATCTCGAAACTTGTTGAAAAGGCTATGTCTACCCGTCTGTGCAAACATCTTGATAATCATTCCCTGTACGACCCCTACCAATCGGCATATAGACCCTACCACAGCACCGAATCTGCTCTACTAAGAGTCCTGAATGACCTCTGTGATGGGGTTGACAGAGGTAATGTAGCACTGTTGGTCCTGCTGAACCTCAGTGCTGCATTCGATACCATCGACCATGACAGATTACTGTGCAGACTCAAGAGAAGAATGGGTATATCTGGTACAGCACTACAGTGGTTTCAATCATATCTTTGTGCAAGATCCCAAGCTATACTTGTTGATGGAATTACATCTGCTTCAAGACCTCTCACTTGTGGAGTTCCGCAGGGCCCAGTGCTGGGGCCAATTTTATTCACCCTGTATGTAACTCCCGTTGGAGCAAAAGCTGAAAATCACCATCTCCAGCGTTATTTGTATGCTGACGACTCTCAGCTCTCATCTATATTCAAGGTGAATCCAACTGATGCAACACAATCAGTTAACAAAATAACAAACTGTTGAAATGCCATCAAGACATGGATGACTTGCAATAAACTCAAGTTAAATGAGGAAAAGACTGAATGTATCCTTATTGGCCCAAAACAGAGGCGTTTGAAGACTAATGTTGACGTCATCACATTTGGTGGAAGTCAGATCCCGCTAATTGAATCAGTGAAGGATCTTGGCGTGGTCCTCGATCAAGAACTCTCGTTAGAGAAACATGTGAATCGTGTTTCCTCGATATGCTACCTGCAAATCAGGAACGTCAGTCAAATTAGAATTTTTTTGACAAAGGATGCTGCTGTCAAGTTGGTACTTTCAATGGTAATGACACAGGTTGATTATTGTAACGTGTTACTAACTGGAGTACCAAAACAGCTCATTTCCAAGTTACAAAAAATACAGAACACTGCTGCAAGGATTGTGTCGCGTTCTCCAAAACACAGTCATATAACTCCAGTGCTTCAAGAGCTGCACTGGCTTCCGGTCCAGTATAGGATAACATTTAAAACCTTGTGTTTTGCCTATCAGTCCTTGACAGGAACAGCTCCTACCTATATCCAGGACCTACTGAAGGTGTATGTGCCGAGTAGAACTCTTCGCTCTGGAGAGAAAGACCTTCTGTGTGTTCCTGCAGTGTCCACAAAGAGCTATGGAGAGAGGAATAATCTTCCCCTTGAACTCAAAACAGCTCCCTCTTACTCACATTTTAAATCTCTTCTAAAAACACACCTTTTTAAACAAGCCTTTTTCTGATCTTCGCGCTTAGAGCATGTATTATTACAGCGCATAATAAGTGATCTTTTATTATTATTATTATCATGATTTCGTTTAAGTTCTCATAGTCTAGAAATTGAAAGTATTAAGATTAAAATAAAACATGTTTAATATATATTTACAAAAATCGAATCAAGAGTTTACCATATTCCGTCTCACCGTTGATGAAATCGTTACAAAAAACTTCTTATATAAAAATCAACCAGGGTACATTTTAATTGCATTAAAAGCGGCTTCAGCTAAATTTTTGTTGTTGGCAGTTGTCATTTCGTGTGTCGTCAATGTTCCTGAACTTATTCAACAAAATGTGATTTTGTATATTTCTGAAACGTATCAAAGGTCATTTATGGACATTTACTACAAACCCTTTCCTAATCCATTCTACTTACGTAATATGTTTTGATGATTACATAACCAGTATGTGTATTAAATTCCCCCCTACCCCCCCTCTTTGCTATCCATATATTGGATAAAGGAATATTGAATCAACTATTTTATCTTGATATGTATAAAGGGTTGTTAAAAACTTTAAATTCCAGGTTCTATGTTATATAAAACGATATTCTCGTGATAGAATATGGAATATAAGATCACATATTTATGTAGTGTCCAGTCACTCTGACCAAGCCTTGACCACTGACCTTGACCAGTATGAGTAAGGGAGGGTAGCTTGACCGGTTTTGACACGAGAAGTAAACAAAACAGTCCGAGCAAAAAAAATGAGACAATTTTAGGTTCACCGTTTTTATGAAATTTTTTACATAAACTTATGAAATTTGGAACAGATTTAGATAATTCATATACAAACTGTATGAAATAAGCCGAAATTCAATCAGTTTACTATTTCATGATATACACTGTGAATTCCGCTTAATTAATACCCTCTGTTGGTTCTGAAACAACTTGTGCAGAATATTTTGATTCTAATGTTACAAATTTACACTTTATCATTCGCTTAGAACATTACTTATGTCTCAATCTTTTAAAACTACAAGAAATATATAATATGTATGTCATAGGAAGTCATTTTTTCGGGTTTTTTAATGTGTAAATTTGGTCTTCAGTCTGTTGCATAACCAAAAGATTTACACTTTGTCTAATACTTGTGTTCAGCAAGGTATCACATAAAAACCAAGAGCCTTTACTTGAATAAATGAAACCCGTGATTTACAAAAGCGTTTTTTCCGGCGCCATTTTGGACAATGAGAAATTAGACTCTGACTTGCACAGTAAATCCTCAGCAAGTCGAAATCTCGCCAAAAATGGTTAAAAGTTCCCCTAGGTATTCCCTTTATTTCCAACAATTTCTTATCTCATTACCACCTTGCATGATAAAAAGCGCGAAGTCTTTGTTTTGCTTTGTTTTTCTGCTTCGCGAAGGTCACTTGGAAGTCGCCTGCTACAGCGTTGTCACGTGACCGGACCCAATGACAGGGTAGATAATGCACAGAACATCAAAGCAATGTCACAGTTGCTAAAAAATTCCAAACCATGTCCGAAATAAACAGAATCAGCCTAGTTATCTATACATCTATCGTAACAATACCACAGGAAAAACACCTAATAATTAACGGTTTTCAGAGAATGTTTTCCACTCAGCTAGATAAATCATTTGACGATGTAACACTACTAAGCATTTGGTGTAAAAAAGATATCCACATCAATGGTACTTAAACAATTACTTAGGCAGTATTTCAGTTGAAATAATGATGCGTTACTCTGTATAGTCTGTTTATTACGTCACACCCGCGCGAGTTTTAGGGCCCCTAACCAAGGTGGGCAATTCACAGCCGATAATTACACTGTCTAAACGAAAGGCTAATTAAAGGTGTAAATGGACAAATTAACAAAAATTAAGTCCAGCTTTTATTTTTTTGAAAAATCTTTGAACGAAAATCGAGAAGTGGTAAGGTCGAGGTTAGTTGATGTTTAATATCTCTTCTGAAAAAAAAATATTTAAAAAAATAGCCAACGCACTTCTTGTAGCTTAACTTAACAAAATGAAGATAAATATATGGATTACAACTTATATATATGAAATTATAACTTTTAGAGTAAACCAATGAAGATATATATGTAACGCTTCGATTATAATATATAAATTTGACATAACTTGATTAAAACATTTATGATTTGTTTTAAATTTTGAGATACTAGAAATCGTAATTAAAAAAATCAATCTATTTGTAGTGTATGAGACTTGGTTTAAGCATTGTAATTTCTTGTATATGCTCTTTGTTTAATTCAATAACGATCCTCATGACTCATATGACTCACAAACTTACATACATGTAAATATGACTCTGTTGCCACCATAATTATTTCAAGATTTGTTTTAAAAACTTAAGTAATGTCAAACAATCAATTATAGTCCATCACCTAGACTCTAAAATGAAAGGGTAAATAAATCAAACAATTTAAGAAATAAATCAAATGAAAAGGGCTAAATTTTCTTCATTTTCAGAATGTTTTTCTCTCAAGTCGTCTTATAGATGTGTTTAAGGTGTTAACTTATTTTAGGGTCTAGATGACTAAATAAATTAAAGATCCCCATACATTATTCCGTTTAACGATTATATAAGCTTCTCTCCTATCTCTGTTTATGCTTTTAACACCGACTTGTTTTACGTGCATGATATTTTCAAAAAGTTTTTTCTAGCATTAAAAAGTACTGTTTAACATGTATAATTCCATACGTAAAATATATAATATGTTAATTTCAAACAGCAATAATGTATTTGCGATAAATACTTCAAAAGTTTTGAATGCTTGTTTTCTATCAAGTAGTACTTACTGCAGCTGGTGATGATATTTACATTTTCAATGAAGCATGCACATGCACTTGTTATTACGTTAAAGGGACAGTAGCATGTTTTTTGATAATTCTATATTTTAAAACTTTCACTGATAATTGTTAGTTAATGTAATACGTATTATTTTGGCAGTGTCAAAAAATTCATTACACAAGTCAATCATCCATAGTCGGAGGACAAAGTATGAAAATTCACTAAAAATCAATTGGCGGCCATTTTGTGTGAACACCTTTAATTCATTTTGTGTAAGAAAAGGGAATCGCGTGGCTAAACTTTACGTTATATATTTGAATCATTACTGCTGCATTTAGTTCAATTTACATTGTCTTTCAATTGGAACTATTAAGTTTCATTTTCCTGATATCACCTTACAAATATATCCCTCCTTAAAACGTGCTATTGACTTGCTTCATGAAGCATGCACTTGCACTTGTTATAACATTAAAGTGGCTCGCTTCATGACTCTTGAGTCAATCAGTAAAGGATAGGGATGTCACGATACGCCGGTGCGTCGATGAGTCATAGTGGTACAGTTCTCGATACGATACACGATACAGTTAATTGTATCGTGATACAAGTTTTAGTGAATATCGTTAACATTATCTTGTGAATATCGTTAAAATAATCGTGACTTTAGTATCGTGATACGTATCGTATCGCAAGGTAACTGTATCGTTACATCCCTATAAAGGGTATTTTGAGAAACTTATCTAAGAGAATTAATAGAAAACCTACTGATTGGTAGCATTTATAAGATCACGTCCCTTTATGGAGAGTATATTTCTTTGTATCTTGATCTTTTAATATCTAAGTTGTATACAGAATGTTTTTGTGTCTCATTGGCCATAAGGCCTGGTGTTTGTATATTATTTTATTTTTTTATACTCTCACTGTACCCGATTGTAAACACATGTGGCACAACAAAACAACTATTTTGCATGTCTGTCTGTCTGTGTATGTAATTAGGGCAGTGATTTTCGGCTTCTTGTCATTCATGTAAGGCATTTGCTCTCTCGTTCTCTGGTGACTCACAGCTTCAGTAGGCCTAGTGTATATTTTTATACACTGTTTATTTTTTATGTTATTGTATTATTGTAATGATATTCTTAGATCAGGAATTGTTCAAGGCTTACCCCGCCATTCTCTCCCTGCAGATGTTTAGCAAGTCGTGGTTGTCATAAAATGCTGATCCAAATCTGTTGGTATAAGCCAAGTTGAAGGAGGAAAGGAAGAATATTGCTTGGTTGAATCAGAGAAAATTTTGCAATCGCTGACGTTATTCAAAAGTCATCCTTTAGCTACTGAATCACAACAAAGGCGTTATGACGAGAACCACCCTTTCCATGCGAGAAGTGTTTTCATTGGCTGAAAATATTAAGATGGTTTGTAATGTAATCAATCTAAATAAATTTAGATCAACAGGTTTTACAGTATGACAAGATAAAAAATCTGTTGATCTACATTTATTTAGCTTGTAATGTTACTGTATACCGTTTGAGGAAACTTGAGGAAACCAGGGATTTGGTCTTATTCAAACAGCAGTTCTGATCATCAGTTTATGGCTTGATCTACCTCATCCTGTCCCAGGGTAAAACGTATACGCTGATACTCCACTTTCATACCCTGGGTGAAAACCCCACTGAGAGCTAAGAGCTGATCAGACCTTTCGTTAAAGGACAAGGACAAGTCAGATTAACGTTTCGTAGCGGACATGAACATATTATTATATACATATTCACACATAGGAAGAACTGTTTGTTATTTCCACTACGCAATAATTAACTTTGCTTATAGAGAGAAATCTCTGTAGTTTGAATAAAGTGAACTAAATTTAATAGCACAGTATACGCATCACTTCATAATTCAAAGGTGAAGAGCGGGGAATAGACATTTGGTTTAAACATATTTATTTCCAAGAACGGAACTGGATTGGTAAACAAGCCAAAGCTTATATGAATTTTGTTTTGCACTGTGTGAATATGGTTGTAAGTCATTAACAATCAAAAAAGAAAAGAAAAACCTTGAATAATAATTTTTAATATTGACTTTAGATACGAATCGAGCAACGCTTAGTGGTATAGTCGTTGTTTAAGTTGTTGGTTTGTCATCCATGCCAGTTTAGACACGCCTAAAATAAAAATCAATAGACCATCAAATTTAAGTTCTTGACATTATTACATACATTACTTCTTTAAATTATTACACAAGGTTCCTTTGGAACGAAGTTACGTCCTCAAGTAATCAATGAAAAATTAAAATTACACATGCGGATTGATTCATATAGTTGTGAAGTTTTTTTAGTTTTGCTCCGGAAACAATACTGATTGCTCTGCAATGAATAATTATAGCTATTCGGATTCAGCTTTATTTGTAATTTGTAATGGTAAGCGTATTGTCATACATAATGTAAAAAAAGGTTGATGGATCACCTGTTCGCAACTCCTGTCGAATTGGAAACAAGGAAACAAAGAGCAGGAAATATTCACACTGGAATACCCAGGTACCCCAAATGCAGAAAATGCTTCAGAAGAGGAAACTTCATCGTCCCCCTGGTACCACCCGAAATAATCATCGTGGAGGGAACACCTGTAATTAAAAAGAACATTTGAATTAAAAAAAAATAATTTCAGACATAAAAATAATTTGTATTGCTAATTTTGAAATAATTCGCTTAATATGATTTGTAGATATAAGGAATTTAATCAAAATCGAATAGAACTCACTAAAATCTTATAGCAAATTATAGTTTATGAGCACAACATTATACAATTATAGACTGGTGATGAGGTCAATACCTGTTTTTATAGACCCGAGGAAAACAATATTGACCGAGGACGAAGTCCGAGGTCGATATTGTTTTCCTCGGGTCTATAAAAACAGGTATAGACCCTAGGAAAACAATATTGACCGAGGACGAAGTCCGAGGTCGATATTGTTTTCCTCGAGTCTATAAAAACAGGTATTGACCGAATTCACCAGTCCATAATTATTTTATTATGTCTCGGTCAAAAACGAAGAGATAATACAAAACTACAGCAATGAGCGGCATTTCGGCACGATTGTTGGCAAGGACGGGACAATGACGTCATGATAAAAATAACATGACGTCATGAAACAACGGTTTGACGTCATCGGCTCTATTTTTAGTAACTCAAGTCAATATCACCTTTGGTCGGACTCGGGGTCACGGGGGTCAAGTCAATATCACTTTCTGTCGACTGTCATGTGACCGGTTCTGGACCAATCGGATTGCCGGAAAAATACGCTCACATAATAATATACAATTATAGACTGGTGATGAGGTCAATACCTGTTTTATAGACCCGAGGAAAACAATATTGACCGAGGACGAAGTCCGAGGTCGATCTTGTTTTACTCGGGTCTATAAAAACAGGTATTGACCGAACTCACCAGTCCATAATTGTTTTATTATGTCTCGGTCAAAAAAATCAAGACATAATGGAAACCTACAGCAATGAGCGGCATTTGGGCTCGAATGTTGGCGAGGACGGTCAATGACGTCATGATAACAATAGCATGACGTCATGAAACAACGGTTTGACGTCATCGACTCTATTTTTAGTAACACAAGTCAATATCACTTTTGGTCGGACTCGGGGTCACGGGGGTCAAGTCAATATCACTTTCTGTCGACTGTCACGTGATCGGTTCTCGACCAATCGGATTGCCGGAAATTTGCGATCACATAATAATATACAATTATAGACTGGTGATGAGGTCAATACCTGTTTTATAGACCCGGGAAAAACAATATTGACCGAGGACGGAGTCCGAGGTCGATATGGTTTTCATCGGGTCTATAAAAACAGGTATTGACCGAACTCACCAGTCCATAATTGTTTTATTATGTCTCGGTCAAAAAGGCAAAAGAGAAAAGAAATCTACAGCAATGAGGGGCATTTCGGCTCGATTGTTGGCGAGGACGGGCCAATGACGTCGTGATAACAATAGCATGACGTCATGAAACAACGATTTGACGTCATCGACTCTATTTTTAGTATCTCAAGTCAATATCACTTTTGGTCGGACTCGGGGTCACGGGGGTCAAGTCAATATCACTTTCTGTCGACTGTCACGTGACCGGTTCTCGACCAATCGGATTGCCGGAAAATTACGCTCACATAATAATAGCGGTTATTAATAAAGTGAAGAGTGCAAATATTCAGATTTTTGCAACACATTTGGTCAATATTTCAGAAACAAATCCTCGACATGAAATTTGGAGGACCCAACTGACATTAAGATTTATCCACACCTAAGATGAATCGATACAGTCTATTATCATGTAAGCTCATTTTTCCGATTTGCCATAATATAATCAAAGACTGGTGATGCGGTCAATACCTGTTTTTTATAGACCAGGTAAAACAATATCGACTTAGCCTTCAACTCGGTCAATATTGTTTCTTGGGTATATAAAATAAGTTATTTACCTCAACACCATTCTCAAATTGTATTACATTATGTAAGCTCAATTTCCGGCAAACCGATTGGTCGAAAGAAAGTGATATGATATTGTCAAGACCCGTGACATTGACGACAAATTAATGCAATTAGTACCATGACGTCATTGACCCGCAGTGGTAAATCATTAAACAAACTTTGACTAATTGTTTTAGTTTATCCGTTTTACATCAGAGACATAAAACAATTATGGACGGGTGAATACGATCAATAGTTCGTCTTCGGTCTATGTGAGGTTACTCCGGCATCGAAAAACTAGTAATGACTTTCATCACAAATCTATAACTGCATAATAAAATAAGGGAAATTGAAGCTCTCTAACTTGTTTTTCTTCAAATGTTCCCAAATACATAATAGCAAATGGATCAACTTTACAGATTCAAACAACCCCATGATCAGTACCTGTAGATGAAATCATAACGTTTCAAGCGAAAACTACTGTCGGCCATTTTAAACATTTGTGCTAGGTATATGGATTCATTGAGCGTAACTGAACATTGTTCGTTTGTTTTAGAATGGATACAATTTTGATTTACAAAGTCTGTCTTGAAATCTAAAAAAACTGTTTTATGAGATCATTTTATATTAATTAGGTAAGAAAATGCTAATGCCCTTTTAAGGAAGTTTTCGGCGTATCTTTGTGTGAAAAGAAATTCCGAGGTGTTATTCCTGGTTATACGCTTAACACAGCAGTTTGTGTTTCTTAAATATCACACAAATTGAACTACGAGGGACGTGTATGTATGCTCTAAAGATTAAAGAAGAGTTGTGGGGTGCATATGACAAACTTTATGATTAGTGTCATGTGATCGAGATTGAAGTCGCGACAGTTCCTATAGAAAGTATCATTTTGAAGCTGATCGACGTTGTATAGTGACAATAAGATGGTTTGAAGTTGCGATTGTGATCAAAAGCCGGACAATGAGTCAATCAGTCCAACGTAACTTTGAAAACTTACGGAAATGACAGAATGACTGTTATCAATTGATATAGTTCTATGGGCATATAACTAGTATCTATGTAAATTGGACGTGTGAATTTGCCCTCCTCGAAATTAAATGATTGTTTTTAGATTTTCATTCGAATATTTGCCATAATGAGGTGATTGTGTGAGATCTTTTTTATTCATATAATGAATTTATGCTATTTACTCTCCTATCAAAGCAAAAATTAACGAAATAGGAGTAGCCGATCATAAATGTGGAAACATATTCAATATTCCTTAATCAATAACTTACCCCCGTTCATCGGTCAATTGTTTTACCATGACGTTATCAGGACTTTTGACGTAGCACTTGCGTGGCGACATGAACAAAAATGGTTTCGCTTGTCCTTCTTCAACTGCAAAAGATAAAAGGGTTTCACGTTGGTACATGTATATACCATACGAATTGGCTTTCTGTATCGTTTGTTTGCAGAATGTAGCATTGTTATGTGTTGTTTTTGATTGCCTATATGATGTATCATTTATTAGAATCAATGTAAACCTGTTTCGAGATTTGAATATCAAAATGTTCAATAGCAATACGCCATCGCCTTGGTGTATTGATAAAATCATTTCCAATGTAGGAAATAAAAACAATTGATTTGATTCAATTTAACAAATTTTTAACAAAATTATTCCTTCCTTTAAATAACAATTGGTTATCAAGCTCCTTTAATTGACGTAAATACGTTTGATTTATGAATTAAATCCATCATGCACTGTTTCAGAGAATGTTTTTTGATAAGCATTACATAGTTGTTTTACAATGCTATTTATCTGTACTATTATCAATATTGTCATTAAAATATAAACTATTTCTACTTCTCTCATTTTACCTATATAGGATTAAACCATTTTAATATGATAAAAATCATACGAGTCTTCATTTGAACATGATTTTATATGTACATAATAAAATATGTTTATTACTTTCGTGTAGGGTATAAATCTGATATAATATAAGCTCTTGGTAGATTCAAATTTTTAGCTTATAATCTACAAATAAAGCGATACCACACAAATATACATTCATCGTACTTGGTGCAATTTAAAAGTGTTTAAAGATGAACTTTATTTTTCATTTCCTCCTATGTGCTTTCTTTAAAAAAGTAGAAGCCAACATTTCCAAAATTAACATTTCCAATACGCAATTAGAAAAAAATCCGCGTCATCACATCATTTTGTCTGAATGTGAGGACCAGAAATGTTTTTTACTTTTGTGTAGCCTAAACTCTCTCTCACATACCTGAATCATTCTTTTGTTCGCCGTGTTGTCTCACGACAACTTTGATTGGTTGTCCAATGGAGACGTTAGTCAGATGGTTGTCATCAACCGGGTCCTTTAAGATAATCTTCGTATCAGTTTCAATTGGCAGGGGTGAAGAAGAGGATGGCTTTCCGAAAGAAGATCTTTGAACGAAACAGTTTAAGGTGAGTCACTGCAAGGGGTGACAAGTTTTATGGATAATGATGAACAAATTAAAAAACATTAAATTTAAAACGTTAAAGGGACATGTTGAGAGATTCGAAAACGTCAAGTGTTGACTATGTGTTATGTTTCGAGTTTATTAACCGAAAAATCAATATTTCATTGTTAAGTTAAATTGATTCAATAAAGTGATATAGACATAGCTGCATACCTTAAGTTTGTTCACCTACTTACGTATTCTAGTGCACATATCATGTAATTTGGATTGTCTTTCGGCATACTAGCATTGCGATACCGAAAGAGATCATGTTGAAATTTCACTACATTAATTCATTTTAAGTTAACATATTCGTATGTCAAACTTAACAGTTAACCGTAACTACTTTGTCAGGTCATGGAAGGGAACTTGAAATTTTCAAATATCTTATTTTTCTCTACAAAATCTTTCATAAGTTATCGGCAGCTTTAGGCCTGATATTTGTTGAATTGGACTCAGACAATGTAATGATGCATACGTTTTTCTCAGGGATCCTTGAGGGAAAATTTTAATCGAAAATTAAGAAAATCGAAATCACCAAAATACAACCCCCATCTCAAATTTCAATTTTTTAACTTCTGTGAACAGACAACCTTAGAATAAAGTAAGAGATGGTTATTTTACACATTGGTAATTGGTAAACATTTGGCAGTGTTATTAGTATACCAATATGAATTAATTAAACTTTATTGCACTAACAAATCAAACTTCAATAATGTTGTAGCCTCCATGACGTCATGATCTAAGAAGTCACATTTCACTCGGAAGTCGGCGTCGCTCTGAAACCGCAAACCATCGTGTTGACGTAGCCGGAAGGACCATTCGAACGTTGACCCTGTGACCTTGACATAAGTAGGAATAAAAGTTTATCATTTCTTAATCGTTTCATGGTTGTAATATTCAAAATGGGTATGACAATAAAGTCCAATTACTTTACACACTATTAAGTCATAGTACTCATCATATAATGTACATAATCGTTGTTCTTGTCCATGACATCTTAGAGTTCAATACAAACAACCCAAATGTACACATGTGACGTTCTATATATTTACATACAAAAAACACCCCAGAGAAGATTACTCGCATTATTATTTGTTTAGCTACGAATATTCATTATATTTCTGGAAAAAATTACAATAAAACCCAATATAACACGAGTAAACTATTTGTTAAACTCATGTGGTAAATGAATGGGGTCATACTCTAGTAAAAAGTTCAAAATTGAAATTAGGTATATAACACCATATAATTCAATAGTGGCACGCAAAGGGGGACAAAGAGGGGACAAAACAAACAAATTTGAAAATATGGCTTAAAAAAGCCGTAAGGAATCAATAAACCTTCTGATTAGACAAGGGACCCCTCCTCTAATTCAAATAACAGAAAAGGAAATCACGAATCACCTTAACAATGCCTTCGAATTAAAGCGCAACTGCAAGTGACCTATCACGCCTCTATCAAGTTTCACCCAAAGTTCCTTAAACCACCATGGCTACCATATATGGCTGTTTCCAAAGCTGTTTTTTATTGTTACAGAAACGTGACTTGTTGACAACTTGTAAACCTCTTTTGACTTCTTTGGTAGGCATTTTGAAGTTTTATGGATAAGGAATGGTTCTATGGATTTATCAATTTCGTTATTGCAGGAGTGCGATGATTTTGGTCTATTTTAAGTAAATCAAGTCAATATCACTGTTAGTCGGATTGAGGGTCAAGTCAATATCATTTCCTGTCGACTGCCACGTGACCGGCCCTGACCAATCAGATTGCCAGAAAAACACGTGCACATAATCATAAATCGTCATATTTCATACTCCTTATCGACCCGATGCTAGACATGATGTTAATTGATTTGCTCAATAACGGTATAAGTATATTAACGAAAATGTCGCACTCCAGCAACAAAGAAGTTCGAATTTTTATTAATCACTTACCTTCTTTTCATGAAAATTCGGTTCAAACGGGGAATCAAGGTCTTCTGTAGTTATCTCAAAAACGCCATCTTCACCAAACGTTGCTGTATACTTCTCAGAGTCTACTGGCATTCCGTCCTGATCCAGAGGTACCAATTTACCAGCCATGGTGCCGTTTGCTGAACTCAGTGACAACACCAATGAGTAATGTGTCCGATTCTTTACACAATAATGCTCCACTGAAAAGGATGTGTATTCATACGGATAACATTCTTATCAAGTATCAAATATATTGATACTTGGCTGGTGTAATGAGATTTTTGACACTATCAAAATAATACACTTAGCATTAACCTACAATTATCAGTGAAAAAATTAACTATAAATTTGTCAAAAAACGTGCTACTGCCCCTTTAAGCATTTAATAACAACATCATTCATCATCAATTTCTTTTGTCAAAATCACATTGCAAAATAAATATAAAATCATTGAAACATAATTTCATTGTTCCTGTTTTATTTATATTTGATACTTGATATTTGAAGCCTGCCTACAATAGATGTTATTTAATTCGAAATGCATTATCTTAATAAAAAGGCACATTGTATTCCAAACGTATTCTCTTAACAAAATGGTACATCTTATTAATATATTTATATTGTCTCAATAAAAGTGTACGTTTAATTCCAAATGTAAAATGATTAAAAGGGTCAGATATCGCATTACCCAAACGATTAGGCCGTAGTCCTAGAAGTTATATATCAAGTGAAAACAACTGGCGAAAATTTTTCGGGGAACGCCTTGTAATCATCCCAGTTCGAGAGAAGGATTCGCGTAGCTTAAGTGAACTTTGTATGATTCTTAAAAGGTACAATAGCACGTTTTTTTTACCATTTTGTATTTTAACTTTTTCACTGATAATGGTACGTTTATGCTTAACATATCATTTTGAAAGTGTCAAAAATTTCATCACAAATACTAATCATCCATAGTCAGAGAACACATATGAAAGATTCACATAACGTCCATTGGCGGCCTTTTTTGTGTGAACACCTCTGATTCATTTAGTGTAAGAAAAATGAATCGCATTGCTGAACTTTAATACATATTTGATTAATTACTGCTTCCTTTACTATCAATACATTGTCTTTTACGTCGTAACCAATTATTTTCATTTTCCTAACATCACCTTATATTACTCCTAAATCCGTGCTACTACCCCTTTTATTGATTTGTTATTGCTTAAATGATAGAGAGCTTTAATCGGTAACATTTGTTATATCTTTTTTCGAGATACATCTATTTCCCGCACGGAAACGTCTTTAACAAACAGCATATATGAACAACGTGAACATAACAATATTATGGTGAGTGTGTGCGTATCACATTCATTATAAATGTAAGCAGCTACGTTTCATACTTACCATTCGGCGGTTTAACTTCTGCAATAAAGATGAAAATCAAATATAAACTTGGGTATAAAAAAAGTTCGCAACTCAAGTCTTACCATATGTATGTTTTTAAGTACAAATATTTTAAGGGTTTGACGTGCTTTAAAACTGTCAAGTACAGGAAATATATCATCAATCAAAGAATACTTCACACGGCTTTTTGAAATTTGTATTAAACATAAGTGTATTCATTTTTATTTTAAAAATATTTTTTAATTATGATGAAACACAATTGTTAATTGGATTATAGATATCGTTTATGTTAAAGCAAATAAGTGAGTCTAATTCTTCATACACGTTAAACATTGTGTTGGTCAAGTTGGTGTAAATCTTCATATTTCCCCCGTATACATAAAACAAATAAATTTGGATGAAATATTAAAAAGACACCACAGAATGCATGCAAACTACTGCAAATATATGTAAATGTGGTCGTGCGATAACCAAATGCATAGCCTGCCTTTGAAAATTAAATCATTTGAAACAAACGGTGGCGTGTATACTTTCATTAGTACCACAGTTTAAGAGATAAATGCCATTTAGATAATGAAAAAATGTAACAATGTTATATTTGGGATCACGCTTTCTTGAATAGTACAGGTTCTTGTACTTTTCGGGCCGAATCCCATGCGGGATTCGAACTGCACACCCTCAGAGTCAGGCAACACCGCCAGCAATTACCATACCACATCTAACCCACTCGCCCGTTGTTACATATGTTATACCGCAGTTTTGATGAAAGAAAAAAATACTTAAAAGATGTATGTAACAGCACAAAACGTAAACATACAATAGGACCATTTCATAAAAGATGCATTCTTTTTATCCACAAAAATATCAAAGATTAAAAAATGTTAAAAGAAATAAAGATAATAAAACCAAAACAAACATCTCTGAACTTCTGCGATCTGTTTTAAAACTATACCACTATTGTTCTATTCTATTCTTGACTTACAGAGAAGTTAATTAAATCAAAATAATGACAGACTGATAATTGAATTTTAAGAAATTCATTTTTCTCAATAAGAGGCAATACTCTACGAATAAAAACCCTTCGTACAGATTTTAATGTTTGAATTGTTTGTCTTCTGTCACCTGATACATATTTTTCGTCCCAAGGAAATTAATACAGCAAGAATAAAAACTTGTTTTGATTATATTGGTAGATTCGATGATGTTTTTTCCAGGATAAATATTTGGATTTATCAATGTATCAGTACTGAACATGCATACTTAGAAATCTTAAAATGTTCTAGTATTTGCATTGTTTGAACAATGAGTAATATAAGATATTACCAGTTTTTTGGGGACACATTTTTCTTTCAACCCATTTCAATACATTTCCAAATTAAAAGTGGAATACTTAAAAGAAATAAGTTGTATTTTCCATAACATATAATATAATAAATAATATTACTAGATATCAAGAATTTTTTTTAACAAGTACTACCTTGAAAACAGCCATTTCCGGTCCAACCGATTTCACATCCATTCTGGCACCTGTATTGATCTCTTGAACAGTCTTCTTTGTAACAGTGACATTGTCGGTTGCATAAACTTCCTATCCAGCCTTCCTCACATTCTGAATAAGAAAACATACAGAAAATACTATACGATGTCCCGTTTAATCACATTTTTATAAAGTGAGTGAGTGGTTTGGTATTTAACGATCGAAAGCGAGTTTTATATAAAGGTTATTAAACGGGACCGTGTTTAGTATTTTATTCATTACTTGCTGAATAACATCGGCTGATGGTTTAAGAAATTCATCGCATGACCTCCACTACTGCCGCACTAACATTGTGATGTCACGCTCAAGGATCATGACGTCATCAGGCCGTAATGTCATTCGATCAGCACACGATGTTCTTAAACAGTGTGTAGTAACTTTGTAGATTTATTAAAGAGGGATATATTAAACGAGCGAGTAATAAATTCATATTCAACATTGGGTATCTTTGATTTCAAAGGAGCAGTAGCACGTTGTGATAGATATAAAAGGATGATCTGATGAAATGGTTATTTCCAATTCTAAAAAATGCTTTCATGCGTTTTCCACTTCTGCGCATGACAATATTAAAGTAATTTGTGTCGTTAGACGTTCCACGTCTATATCTAACAAGGTATAAATGAGTGGTCTCATGAAAATAAAATTGGTTATTTTCAATTCCGCCATTTTTTTTCGCTTTTTTGTCTTCTACGACTACACATTGTTTAGTAAAGTAATAAGGTGCGATCCTAAAAAGATATTACTTGTGTCTTTCACTTATATACGTTATTAAAATTGAAAAAAATAAAATTCATAAAAAATCTACTGCCCCTTTGAAAGATCAAATTTCGATCATACCAGTCAAATATCAATTAGACACAGACGGCACAATAGTTATTTTATGAATCGTTGAGGGTCCTGATAACTATGAAATGTTTCCAAAGAAATTATAAATGATAACTTAGATAAGACATCCCGAAAATTGGTATATTTGATAATATCAAAATTACAGCTTACTCATCGATTGCTTACTAAGTTGCAGTAAGTACTGTATACGTCGTTCACTTTTAAAATGATCCGACAATGATCCTCAACTTTAAATTGTGTTGTCACTTAATTAAACAAAGTAGGGGAGCGTGGAAGGGACATAAAGAAATAACATTCATCTTGTGTTAACGATTTAATAATTTTTTCAACCGACCTAGTATCTTAAACGCACAAGTAAGTATTTTGAGCGCCATCCTGTCTCAGGGTGCGTCGTTACGCTAACTCCACTAATCTGTACCCTGGGCTCAGAAGCTTGATTCGCCATCGTTTTCTCGATGAAATTTTATCGAGAAGGTGGCGAGAAAATTATTTGATTTGCTACACCCCATGTCGGGCAGCGCGCGCGAATCTAGCTTCTGACCCCAGGGTACAGATTAGTGGAGTTATCCTGACGTTCGTACCCTGAGACAGGATGCTTGAGTGCACGAGTTGTCAGATTGAGCAGATGACTGTTACTTGAGTCTATATTTAGGTCACCGGTACAGTAAATACTACTGGAATACATGCATGTTCGGGGACTGTTGGAGCTGGTTAATCTTTATATGCTGTAAAATATATATTACTAGATTTTACGAGAGCTTCCGGAATAGTTGAATTCGTAATTGACACTCGTGACATGTCAATTAATAACGCAATAAAATAAATAAATAAAATCCTACCAGGTTTTGAAGTACATAAGACCTTTCTTCTTGTCCCACAGTAGGAAGTACTTGACCATTGCCCACTTTCGCCCATGTAGAAACAGTCTCCCGAGTCGGAGTCATAATATCCGAACTTGTTGAAACCAGCTCCTTTCTTCAAGAAAATGAGGTTGTTTGAAAAAAAGAACGAATGAAAGCTTCCTATCCTGGTCCGTCTGAATTGTGAAGATACATTCAAATAGATGCAAGTAATAAATAAACAAATTAAATTCATGTGTCAATTTACTCATATAAGAACAAATAAATTTACATCATATTTACATGATATCTTGTAAGTAACAGAAGACAAAACCAATTGAATGGAATAACTGAATTTCATCATTTGATGCAATAAAGAAAGGCATGTTATTGCAGATAGCAACTATTAATTTTTAAAATTACAATATTTCGTATTTTTACTTGTCCTTCATCAAGAAGAATGTAGAGGAGAACAAACAGGGTACATGCCTCACTGTTTAGTGAATAATTGTAGGTGGATGTTACCATAAGCGCTTTAAGGTACATATTCCGATATCCATTGCTATTAGCACATTTTAAAATTGGGATTAAACAAAATGTTATCAATATACATATTAATCTTGATGGGAATCAATTGTTTGCTATGTGCACCATGTAAATTGTCATGTATGTTATAGCATATCCAATCATTACAACTAAATAAAGAAGAAATAAAGAAGTTGTCATCCATATATGTTTCTTCATTATCATCATTCCAACTTCTAAACCCCCTTCAGAGAGACGTTACAATTAAATTATTTATCGATAATTAAAAGTCATTAGAAAGTATAAACAGTATACATGCACAGGAAAGGCTGAAGTATTTACTAACCTCTCTTTCAATCCAGATGTTGTATTCACCAGCGTTCTTTATCAGCTCTGAAAGACATACATGTCACTGTGCGTAAACCGATGACCGTAACTTTAGTTACGATCATCCCAACATGGCGGTAGGTCATACGCTTCGGAACTTTTCACGCGATATTCTAGTTGTTCAGATAAATTCAGATAAATTCAATAATGCGCTTAGATGCAGGTTGACGTGGAGACGGGATTCTAAAAGTATTACCTTTTATAAATACATATTAATGCAGATATTCAAGTTTTAAAATTCGGGCATGATGACGGTAACTGGAAAATCATAAATGAGCATGATGACGGTAACTGAAAAGTATGGATGACGGTAACTGCATACAGGAAAGTAATAAAATGTGTATTAGCGTGTAGGAAATAGCAAATATTCACCATTGAAGAGGTCACAGAGGGTGGTTGAAGTCGAATTCACCAGCTGATCATCTGATAACCTGTGTAATGATTTGTATTGTAGGGTTTTTTTTTTTATTTTAGAAGCACTAAACAACGTACTGGACAACGATATGCAGGTATCTTTTTAAAGTTATATAATCACACCGTAGGAACGCGTACGCCTGGCGAGTGTTACACACTCGGAAGTGAACGAATCACTACGCTACAGGTGGGTTTCGTTTGAGCATTCAGCGTTATATTTCGTCTCATAAACACATTATTACTAACTTTCGAGTGTCAATATTCAAGGCTGTAAAAATATAGACACCAAGAAAGCTCTAACCGAAACAAGAGCTCAATGTAAGTTCAGTTAAATGTGTATGATCCATTTATAACAAACGAATTTTACATCCCGCAAACAATATGTGGTTTGTTTGTATATTATTTCAATTCTGGAATAACATTGACCTTCAAAATGTATATATTGTTGAAGTTAAATCAATACTCTACCTACATGTCAAATTTGGACTCAAAACATTCATTAATAAGGAAAATATGCGGTATTTCCGACATCTGGTGTAAAAATGCAGTGAACGCGTTACATTTTGGTGTGGTGCACGCGTTACACTCAACTACGTATTCTTGTACTGAACGAATTACACAACCTGGAAAATGTTTCTCACATTCCTATCGTGTCTTAACCTCGTTAATAATTGTTAAAATACAGCATTTGAGCTTATTACTGGTTCAGGTATCTTCGGAACATCTTAATGGATCCATTATATATTAAAATTGTGTCTCAACGTTCAACAACAAGGCGTTTTATGTATGTAGAAACGTATATCAGATGGAGGACATTAGTGGACTAACGCTGGATGGGAGTTCTCTAACTTCAACTCCACAAAAGAACGAGAGCATCTGTGCAATGAATGTGGTAAAATGTACACCAGTCGGTCAAGTCTTCGCCAACACATCCGCATTAAGCATAATGACGAGGGAACATACATATGCGATGTATGTAACCAAAAGTTCATCAACAGAAATCACTATATTGGTCACGTGAACAAACATGGAAAGGTGCATCCATTTGTATGTCCTGAATGTAAGTCGCGTTTCACCTACCAAAATGGTTTCAAACAGCATCGGCGGGAGTGTACCAAGACACCCAACAGCAATGAGAAACAAATCAAATGTGAGATATGTGATGTGGTCTTCGGTCGCCAAAAGAATTTGAATGACCACAATAAGATATGCACATGTACATGGAGTCGTCAGTAAGCCATGTGCCGAGTATACTGGTGCGCGGGACGTCATCATTTCAAAGGACCTGGATGAAGTTGTTTGATAGTTTTAAATGTATTTGATAAAAATAATACACTCAAAGCCATTATAAACGCAACTTCGAGTTACATTTCTAATTGCTTTCACGTTAATTTACAGTAACAAGTCTTAATAAATGTACATAATATTTGACAAAATCGAGATAATCATTGATGGATAATTTCATGAGAAAATGCATTATTAATGCACACAACAGGAACGCCAGAAAACCATGAGTTTCAGAATTAAAACTTAGGAATTGCGTTTTTAATGGTTTAGTATATTTCATTGAGAGATAGATAGTAAGTTCTAACAAATACTTCATGCTGGTGACAATGGCAACATCACCATACCATAATACTATCTAAACGTAGAAAATTAGGTTGACAAGAGGCATTAACTGTCTGATAAAGACAAAGTAATATCAATTGATTTGATACATTTCAATATCATGTGACATATCATGACCTGAATATGTTTTATTATTCAATCAATTGGACAAAAGGCTATATTGAGAAATAAACATATAATTTCATTTATTATTTAACAAACAAGCAAACAATTGAGCGTGGCTAAATAATACCCCCGACCGTGCACTTGACACTTGACAATACCACTCTTACTCCCTAATCCACCATGAAGGAGACAAGTGCAAAATTCTAAAATATGTACACAATTCGATCTCAGAAAATTACTCAGTATTAAACAGAAAGTTTCTGAACAATTAAAATAGTCACATTATCTATTATAATTTAGTACTGTACCTTTTAGATGTAAAGGACGTGCAAGATTTGAAGATCAGATTAATACTTTTTCTGTAATCGATCGGACACATTTTAGCTCAGAATATGACAAAGTAAAAAAATTGCAATTTTTTTGCAAAAATAGAAAAATTCACCAAATTGCTTTTTATTTCGCATTGCACTTCTCCTATTGGTAAAGAATACATGTCACCATAACGCATTTGCCGAATATCCTCAATGCTGAAGAATCTCACAACATACATGAACAACAAGAAAGCAATATTTGTCAATGGAAATTTCTTCAGTGCCACAAGTTCATTGAATGTGACATACAGTTCAGATAAGCCATGATTGTTTAGTTCTGACAAAACATCTGGTAACATAGAACTGATTCGAGAGGCGTTATCGTTAGTCGTTACATCTTCATGTTCTATGCAAAGTTTGTCCTTCTTTGTAGGAGGCTCATGACTTTCATGATCATGTGTATCGACTATTGTCAGTGTCTCTGGAGAATCCGACACAATTACTTCCCTTTCATCCATCAACAGTTCTGATGGTACATATTTATAGTCTTTCTTCAATTGTTTTAACAACCCTGTCACCTCACAAAGTTTCAATTTCCTAATAATGATCCTGGACGTTGCATGATCGACTTTCATATGCTTAATGATTTCACAAAAACGTTGGTATTCGTTAGGACAGTAGTCACAAGCATATGGAAACATTGTGGAAGGTTTTCTTAAACGAAAAAATGGAAAAACCTTTTAAAAATATAATATTCTTGGATGTAAATCGTTCACTACTGAAAATGTAAATTGTTCACTAGCGCAAAAATCGTTCAAGTGTAATACGTTCACCACGACATTGATACCACGTGTCTTTGATGACTTATATCTCAAAAACTATTTGTTAGATTCCAATGAAATTTTAAACATGGTTCAAATACATATTTCTAGTCACAATGATGTATTTGTTATCTAAAAATGTTTGTTTTTGTAATAATGATTTACAATTGTTTGTGACATCTTGCAATTTTGTGATAGGGGTTATGTTGTAAAATTGCCGTTGTCTGCCTAATATATAATTTTGAGAGGATTTAAAAAGATATTTGTTATCCCCAAAGTCTATATTTTTACAGCCTTGATTATTTACACTCGAATGTTAGTAAAAGTGTGTTTATGACACAAAATGTAACGTTGAATGGTCTAAAGAAACCCACCTGTAGCGTAGTGATTCGTTCACTACCGAGTGTGTAACACTCGCCAGGCGTACGCGTTCCTACGGTGTGATAATACACTGTTATTATTTTGTAACCAGCACGGTATAATATCTTTTATTCAAATGAAATTTATTTAAACATTATGCGGTTTTATTATCTTATGATGTGTTTCAATTTGATTTTATATTAACAGCCGTTAGAAAAACATTGTCCCTGTTTGTTGATTGTTGAATTTTAGAAAATTCATTTTTGAATTATTAAGAAAACGTTAAAGAATACTTTCTGAAAATAAATGGTTCCAAAGGCAATGTATTTAAACTAAATAAGGCCATAATAAATTAAATATATGATGTAAAGTTCAGCATATGGCCTTTGCGATTCCCTTTTCTTACACAAAGTGAATTAAATGTGTTCACACAAAAATGGCCCAATGAACCTTATAATTTGTTCCCTGACTATGGAAGATTGGTTTGTCTAATGGGAATTTCGACACTATCAACATAATACTTAAGCATTAATTTACAATTATCAGTGAAAAAATTGAAATATGAAATTTTCAATTATCGTTCTACTGTCCCTTTAAGTTTCAAAGTTGTTATAGAAATTTCATTAATTATCAAACGCTGGGAATAGCCATTTCACAGAACACAATAATATTGTTTTTAGAGGGGCAAATACATAGCAAACGATTGAATAACTTGAGTGATTTAATCTTACACATTGTAATGTTGAATGATTTATGATCTTTTAAGTGATACTTGAAGGCAAACTCTCGCAATACACAGATTTCATAGTAATAAACATTTTAATGTTTTATTTCAGCCAGTTATCCAAGTGATTTATATGGCACGTATTCTGATTTTTGTTTGCTATTGCCCTTGTGAAATGATATAAATACAATGAAAACAATCATACGAGTAGTCATTGACAACAATCAGATGACATAATACTTACAAACGGTGATATATAAAAGGAAATATATTTTGTATCTACATGTATACAAAAGGAAAACGCGTATATACGAATATTTATAACTTATGCCATTGTCTCAGTATTGAAATCTTCAAAATATATCTGTGAAGTTCCTGTGTGCAGTAAAATACAATGAGCCGGTTACTATCAGGAAGCTATGCAGTTTGAAACTTTACTTTAAACGTTACTTTATTGGTTACTATCAGACTAGTATATGAATCATCTAGCTTTATATTTGTTCCGGTATCCTGGGGTGCAAATGTAATTTGACCCTTCTTTTCTGTGATTTAAGAGTCGCATTTGATTCCTCTTTAACATAGACTTTGTTAACTCTAAAGTATTGCGTCAAATCTTGTGTCTTATTGTGAACCAGACTACATATCACAAAGCGATTAATATTCTTTGGCTACAAAATCCAGGACAGTGGATGCTTGCCGTAAAATATAGTATTTTTTGTAAAACTATGGTTCAGCGAAATCGTTTCTAATTTGATTCAGGGTGAATTAATATTTTAAGATAGAATAATTACTAACAGATTTTGACAACTATATTCTTTATTTTAAATGTTTGTTGAATTCAATTATACATTAATTTACATTTTAATGTTCGTAGTGAAATATGTTTTTGTTATTCAGTTTTATTCGGAAATGAGTCGTTATAACAAATATGCCAGCAATTTCGTCCAGAATTTTTTTTTAATTGGACGTTTTTAGATTGTTCATGTGCTGTTGTTGAGTGAAGTATATAGGAATTAAATAAGTAATGTCACTTGTGGCTTCAAATTGGCACCAGTATAAGAAAATTCTTTCTCCTGTAAATATTATACAAAAATATACCACCAACCTTCGTTTTGAATTACTAAAATGTATGTCCGTTTACGAGTTTTTTCATTAAAAGTTACACGTACTGATCTAGAAAATGCTCAGTTACCGTCATCCTAGCTATGACGAACATTTCAGTTACCGTCATCATCATGTTTCAGTTACCGTCATCATGCCCGATTTTTAAAACTTGAATATATTCAATATTATGCATTTACAAAGGGAAATATTTTTAGAATCTCGTCTCCACGTCAACCTGCATCTAAGCGCATTATTGAATTTATCTGAATGTATCTGAAAAACTAGAATATCGCGTGAAAAGTTTCGAAGCGTATGACCCGCCGCCATGTTTGGATGATCGTAACTAAAGTTACGGTCATCGGTTTACGCACAGTGCATGTGAAAAAATGAGACTTTATTACTCTCCCGTTGATAGATACCGGTGTTTAATAAATCTACTATGTTATTATCCCCCGCCGCGCGATTAGCGCGAAGCGGGGGATATAGTATTCGGCAGCGTACGTCCGTACGTACGTACGTACGAAATGGAATAACATAAGTACTATTCTCTACATCCTTCTCATATTTTGCATATAGGTTCACCTCAGTGAGAATAAGTGTCCAAATGGGTTTCGTGACCTTGACCTTCATTTCAAGGTCACAAGGACACTTTGTCATTTTACCCTTGTTAGCGCGATATCTCAAGAACTGTTTACTGGATTCTCTTCATATCGTACATATAGCTTCTCCTGATGAAGACCTTGGGCTGATTAGATTTTGGTGACCTTGACATGGTCACAGGAGGACTTTGAATTTTTTGACATGTGAACTTGCATGTTTACCCTTGTTAGCGCGATATCTCAAGAACTATTGACTGGATTCTCTTCATATCTTACATATAGCTTCCCCTTGGTAAGACCTTGGGCTGATTAGATATTGGTGACCTTGACATAATTCTCAAGGTCACAGCAGAACTTTGAATTTTTGGACATTTGAACTTGCATGTTTACCCTTGTTAGCGCGATATCTCAAGAACTGTTTACTGGATTCTCTTCATATCTTACATATAGCTTCCCCTGGGTAAGACCTTGGGCTGATTAGATTTTGGTGACCTTGACATAATTCTCAAGGTCACAGCAGAACTTTGAATTTTTGGACATGTGAACTTGCATGTTTACCCTTGTTAGCGCAATATCTCAAGAACTGTTGACCTGATTCTCTTCATATCTTACATATAGCTTCCCCTGGGGAAGACCTTGGGCTGATTAGATTTTGGTGACCTTGACATAATTCTCAAGGTCACAGCAGAACTTTGACTTTTTGGACATGTGAACTTGCATGTTTACCCTTGTAAGCGCAATATCTCAAGAACTGTTGACCTGATTCTCTTCATATCTTACATATAGCTTCCCCTGGGGAAGATCTTGACCTTCATTTCAAGGTCATTACGAGACTTTGACATTTTTCCCTTGTCAGCGGGATATCTCAAGAACCATTCACTGGATTCTCTTCATAGCTTACACAATGCATCTTATTGGGAAGGCGCCGGGTCCAATCGATTTTGGTGACCTTCACATTATTTTCAAGGTCACAGTTTATAGATTTCGTGACCCTCTGACAACAAATAAGAGGTCACAACCAATAATTGATTCATAATTTGCGGCAGGGGATTATGTCACCTCACAGCCAATAATTGATTCATAATTTGCGGCGGGGGATTATGTCCCCTCAGTGACAAACACTTGTTATACATGTCTTTAAACGTGACGTCATAATGTCAGAGGGCCGACCGCGATGGTCATGTCGGCGAATTTCTTTATATTTTTGAGGATGTATTTGAGCCAGTGATAAATAAAATATTAAACTCTGTCAAATTTGATAACATTTTTATGAATCTCGTGAATGGTATAGGTCTTTTACTCGCTTTGGCTAGTTTTATACCAAACCATTCACTCGTTTCATAAAAGTGTTATTAAACAGGATGTCATATAGTATTCTTTATATATCCCATTTCAAATGATACATATCACACAGAAGGGCATTATAAACTGAATCTGGAGTACAAAGACTGTGCGACTGTGCAATGACTAAAACATATTTCATGGTTACCCTTAAATATTGAGACATTCAATAGAGCATCAATAAATACAGACTATGTTATATTTCAATATTATATATTTGTGGTATTTTTATAACTTTTATAACTATATTTTTATATCTGTATGTTGGTCTATTAGAGTGTTTGCACTGATTACAATTGCAAGTGATTTCATAAGTGAAATTGAAATTATTATGATTGGAAATGTACATGTACATATTCAATGTGGTACATCAAATTTGATAGTGAAATTGTCCAAAGTCGTTTAAGTAGCATTTGTATGCCAAACGTGATAAACTCGACCTTTAAATGCTGCATTAATCGCGGCTCTGAATAAAAGTTAAGTTCATGATAATCAAACCACTTTGGGGTCCACTTCCACAAAATTCAAATGGTTTTACTTGTGCGTTTTAAGTTTTCGTTTAAAATCATATCGTCAAAAACTGTTTTATTGATTTTTTACTTAATTAACTGGATTAATTTGGATACGGACAAACTATCAAAATATTAGACTCTATCACATTTCAGAGATGAGATCATGGCCTTAATTGTTCAATTTCCCATGCTTCAAAGACTTAAAAATAATAAGATATCAGATACACTGGCAGATAAAATATCAAACTAACTAAAATTAACTACCCTGTGTGCGCAATTATCATGGAACAATTAATTTTGAACCTCAGCGGAATAATGTGACATTATGTTAAACACAAAGGGTCCGATAAAAACACTGTAGCTTGTTCTTTTTCTGGTCAAAAGAAAAAACAAAGTGTACGCGAAACGTTCACAAAAAGTACAATTGATTTTGGCAACAAGTGAAATAATGTGGAATTACGTACATCAAATATAAAAACATGGCTGTTTATTCTTTTGCTGGTAGTCTCAGCAGACACTGCTAGACAAAAGTAAATTCCAATTTTACAAGAAAAGTAAATGGTACAGTTTATTTTCAACATCAGTGTAAGTATGTGATATTACGTTCATCAAATTGTATCCGATAGAAACATAGGGGTTTGTTCCTTTGTAGGTTGTCTGATCATAGACTACTGGGCAAAAGTAAATAGTGCACACAAAATGTTTGTAATAAGTATAATCAATTTTTCACAAAAGTTAACGGTACAATCACTTTTGCAATATCAGCGAAATAATGAGACATAATTATCTTCAGAACCGGTCCGATAAAAACACAAGAGTTTGTTCTTGTGCAGATAGCCCGAACTTACACTACTTGTACTGTAGTCACATAAACAAAGGGCGATAACTCTCAATTATTATTATTCTTTACAGGTCCTCGGTTTTCTGTTAAAGTTATTATTATTCTAAAATGATACAAAAGTTTTTGATCTTTCCTCAATGTGTCGGAAGGTTTCTTTTAAAAGGTAATCTGAACCTCAAAAAATAAGGAAAAACCAAAAGAATCGCAAAAGGTTAACACTGGTGAAACGTGGCAGTTGTTCATTGTGTCACTATGAATATAATAAGATGTACCAACTTACCCTTTACTAAGTCGTTTTCTTCTGCGTTTCTAATAACCCCCTTCTTGCAGTTGCTAAGGCGTCCATAGCCTTGTGTCTCTCCGTCACTCACTCTAAAACACCTTGAACCGAACCGCTGTCCTTGTTTGCAATTTGGAGCAAAATGAGACGTACCTGAAACGAAAAGAAAAATTGAAGATTGAAAATGCAGCTTTCTTTTAATATCAAAACATTCATATATTTTAGATTTAAGCCGGGAGAAAATTCCACAACGTCATGTGAAAAGTTGTATTTTAATTGCATCAACAAGAGAAACATAGTTTTACGAAAACAGCGTGTTTCACCATCACTTTAGAATAACTGACATATCAACTTCCGGTTAGTTTAAGAGGAGGTTTAAAATAGGATATCATTGTAAAAATCTGCATGTTTAGATTAAATATACACACATTTTCATCGATTAGCATTGAGACACAATAAAATTGCCCAAAAATAGCATTCTCTCCCCACAGATGCAGCTCAGTCGTATCCGAGGAAGCCCCTGTTTTTATTAGCCTAATACATGGGGCAGAAAGGCAGAAGTCTGGTTGGGGCAATCCAAGTTACTTGTGCAATCAGCGACGCTGTTTCGAAGTGATTATTCGCAAAGCCTCGGTTAGTACCGTATGCTTCATTAAAGCGAATTAAACATCCAGGGGAGATAACTTTTCCCATTACAAAACATCGCATTTTACCTTCTGTTTAGCTTTTGAGATTGATTAGTAAAACAATATTTAGCATAAACAGAATTTAGCATAAACAAAATTTTGCTAATAAGAACAAAGGCCTGTTCGAAAGACTGAGCTGCCTCTGTGGGGAGAGAATGAATAATTGTGAAACGAGGCTTTTCACAACCGTGTTACTGATGACCCCATGGTTTTTTTCTGAGGGAGTGTGCTCTCTTCTATACCAAGTTGTCAAATATAAATCAACTGACATGGTTTAACTGGAATGTTCCAGAAACATGAACTTACAACATTCAATCTAGTTAAAAGTCCTTATGTTATATCTAGCTAAAGAGGTCACCTAGTTCATTTTTCATTGGCTGATTTCCGCGCATGCGTGACACGGACCAGTTTGGTTAGTAGCTAGATTAGACGATCGTGCTTGCCTCGGTAGCTCCCCTACGCTCCGCAGTTACCGAGACGAGGTGCCTCGCATTGAAAAAAGTGGAAATTTTCCTCCGAAATGTTTAAAGTTGAAATAATTTAATAATAGGCCTTTCCCAATCAAATGATTGTCATGTATCGATGCAAAATTATAAAATACAATGATCAAGGTATTTATTTTTTTGTTATTTGCTTTATTTTTTCATTTATTTTCTGAAATCGCCGATTTGAAAATCGGTCCCGACTGAAATCCATGTCGTGCTTTGAGCATTAATAACTTCTTGAATACTTCACCTTCATTGATATGATTAAACCTACGTATTCTTCATCAAAATAATTCTTGATTTTTAATGAAATCACAATTAATTATGAATCTCAAATTTTGTAATAAGCAATTTTAAAGTTGGTGTAAAATGTCGATGCTCGTCTGTTTTCATCGATTGCGCATGCTCACTGAGCCGGAAAGAACACTGCGATGACCGGCGGACCTCTGACAAGGCAAAACAAACTTGCTAAATCCCAATTTATTTTCAAGATTGCTGACAACAAAATGGATCTTGTAATAAATGATGTGTCTAAAGTACTCTAGTAGTCAGTTCAATAGAGATCAAAGTTAAGTAGTCTTTAAAAAAAAGAATTCTAAAAAGCTTGCCGTCTGGACTGATGAACTTGGTCATGTCAAGATGTCAAAAAACTCAACAGGTCCTTCCTTTTCAAATGTTGACAACATCGCATCAAGTTTACATTATCAAATTAAACAATTATCATAGTTAATATTTATTGGTTGTTTATTTGGCTTGATTAGACAAATTCAGCAATTACATTTTTGATGTTGCAACTGATTCTTCAATAAAATCTTGTCACTGACAATTTTTTAACTTTCCAATTTATAGTTTACCAAATGAACATTATTCACATGTTTACTGTGGAATTAAATATAACATTATGTGAACTAAAATAATCAAAATAAATTTAATGCATGCTAAAATAGCAAACAAAATGGTCAAAAGAGATTAAATAAATAAATGTAAAGAAATTCAGAAAGAATCTTGACAGGAGTCATGTCAGACAGGTCCTGATATATGGTATCTGACAAAAGAATCTTAACAGTTAGCAGGGATTGGGAAAATATTCTTTCACAATCATAAATGGTCTATTGTATGATCTATGATCTATGATTTTTGGTAATTTCTGAATTTCCTTAACATCATGCAGTAGCCATCTTAGAATATTGATAGATTATTGTACATTCAATGTGCAAAATCCCTCGATCCCTGACTCTTTACTGAACATTATTGTTGACATATATAACTCTATCCCAATATGAAATTGTATTTTTCCTGTTTTAAAATACAGAAAGCTTTTGTTGTAAATAATTGTACTTATTCTGATATTAAGGTATTCACTTAGATCAAATCAGATATAATTAACAAATCAATTTTCATTTATTTTCAGCTTAACAATGAATATGTAATTTTATATCACAAACAGCTTTGCATTTTGAAGTACAAAGATGAAATAATACGAGTATGTGCAAAATATACAACTAAATGCCAATGAAGACAGGGCTCAATTATAAATGCCATGATGACAGCCATTTAAGAATATATATTTAGGTTCAGACAATTAAAGTTTAAAACTGTTGCAGAAAATTTATGATATAAGCATTGCTATTGTAAAAATAAACCTGAAAGGGTGACAATATTTATCTGGAAAATTTGTCAGATTAACTCAGAACAAGCTGTTCATAATTAGGAGATTTATTTATGATCAATATTCTTATTTTACACTGTCCTTTCCAGATAATTTTATAAGAAAAAGGACATGCATTCTTGACAGGAAATCACAGGCACAATTATTTTAAAGGATTTCAAAATAGATAGGAAAATTTAAAATCTAATTTAAAATAAGTAACAATATACACTTGCAAAATATCAGACAATGATATTAATGTGATGTTGTATTTGAAATTCTTTTATAATTGACAGTAAAACAACAAATGAAAAATTTCTTTTTTTATGTAAAAAATTAGATTTTAAAAATAATACACTTCAATGTATTTAGAATTTATATGAAAAGCCTAAATTTTGAACTAGGTTTGCAATAATATCCTCTAATATTTTAAAAGTTGAATTTTAGGTTGTTGTTTTATATGTAATTTTATTGTCCTTTTTTTATCACACATTGCAAGATCTTTTAGTCTGTCAATCAAAAAACAATCGTTTTTGGTTTCAAACATTGCATACTTCCCTTCATTCAGCAAGTATCCTCCCATGCAAGTACCGGCGATATTTATTTAAAACACGTTCAGTAAAATTAGGCGAAAATCTTGAAGAAGGATCAGTCTGACAAGACTAAGTTCTGTGATGACCGGCTGATGCCAAAGTTTGCTATGCGCATGCGCGAAATAAGCTTTGCAAATGGCGGACGTTTCAAATAAACAAACTGAGATCGCCTGAAAAGTTTGATGAGCTACAAACCTCATTGTCACCATGACACACATTTCCTAGATAGTCTATCGATAACGTTTGAGTACATTCAAGCACATTCATAAGAATGAATTATACGTATGATTGAGAAAGTCCCCACTTTTTACATCTCGTCGTGGGAACGGAGGTTTACCGAAGATAGTCACGGCGAGCATACATCGTCTATAGCTAGATGTAATGTAAGGACTTAGGGGACGATAACATTACAGCTAATTTTAACTAGATTGAACAACATTAAATGTATAACATGTCTCCTTGAATTTACACACACAAAAAACTCGATAGGACTTTTTCTTTAAAGGAGTAAAATATCTCACCTTCGCTGCCGATTGCAATGTCAGCGATGAAAATTGTTGTAAGCGTGAATACATAAAGTATGCCACATAAAAACTGCATTGTGTTGCAGCGAAAGGGTTCTTCAAGTGACTGTGATTTCTGTCCGAATGTTGAAATGTCAGCTTTATCAAATGCAATGAGGGGATCCGACCCCTTGGCCTTTAAAATAATGGCTGAATTGGCGTATTGAAATACCTACGCAAAGAGCCGCTGTCATTATGAATCATTACTTGAGCATTATATGAACCAATGCTTATACAGAGAATTTCATTATGGCTCAAATTGTAGGATAACGTCAGACTACGAGGGATACCAAACGAAAGAGAAGGAGAGACAAAGGGAAAACAGGAACCGAGACCCATTTTGGAGAAAAACACATTAAAGGGGAACAATCACGAGAGTTAACATTTTATATTTCTACGATACTGCGTTATAAGAAGCAAACTGTCTTAAAACGAGGCAGAGTAGTTTTACTTGTTCATGTTAAAGGGACAGTAGCACGTTTTTTAGTTAAACAATAAGATCTCAATTATATACGTTACATATTTCAAGGCCATGATTTAAATCACAGAATACAGGTCTAATAAGACATACCATGTTCAGTAAATGGATAAGAATCAGTTTCCAAACCTCAAATGAATAAAAGGTGTTCACACAAAAATGGCCGCCAGTGACATACTTGATACTTGATTAGTTCTACTGCAACTAAAGTACTCACGAAAATACAAATAAAATGGTTTTTGGCGTTTATTTTTTTTATTAGTCGCGAATGTAAGTAATTCTTCCAGATGTTCAAATAACTAAAATTTTCCCAACTAGGCCTTATAAAATCATTGCAAAAATATACTTTAGATTACCTTTGTTCATATAAAACTGCCCCAAATTTGCATATTTTCAATACATTTCGAAACCTGCTATAGATTACGTCACTCCCAGCAATGCATGTGACAATAAACCCGCAAAGCTCTTTTCACCTGAATTTGCAGCAGACGTGCGTTGCCACAGCAACTCTGCAATTGACAACAGAAGTTATGAATGAACTCGCAAGAATAGTAGTTTGTCACACGCGTTTATGTCTGTAAACTCAACGGAAACCACAGTCTTTTTCAACTTTGTTATGAATTAATAAATGATATGAGTTATGAATAATAGAGGACATCAGACATAAAATTATTTTACATTTAACAATGTAATTTAACGGATGGTACTGAGATTACAGATAATTTACATACTATAGCTTGCATCAGAAACGTACATTTCGACTTTGAACTAATGCCTCGGCGTGAACATGACACGTTTTTCTCTTCTGTAAATTCATATATTTCAGGGGATTTTACAAACATTTTCTGAAACAAAAGTTGGGAAAAACCATTGTGAATGATTATTTGGAATTAAATATCAAGCTGGTTCCAAACAAAGAAATAATCGACAAAAAACATTTTATTTCTATTTCCGTGAGTACTATAGGCATGATTGAATAGAGTAATGAGATATCCAACACTCTGAAGATAATACATATGACATTAACTAATGTTTATTGTTGAAAATTTAGAAAATTAATTTTTCAAACAAACATGCTACTGCCCCTTTAACATCTAAAACTAGTCAACAAAGTTTAGTTGTATGAGATTATCTCCTGTTTAGTGAGCATTAGTTTATAAAGATTACAAAAACTTGAAATAATAAGGCTCGTATCGCTTTTGAATTTAATGATAGCATATTCATGTTTAATGGCTGGTACTTTACAGCCGAATCCTCAGAAAGCAGTTATGAGATTACAAATGAAAAATAAGCTTATGAAACAGGGTGGTAAAAGGCGACTTGAAGGCCGTAGTAATAAAGGTTCGAGTTATTTTCCTTTTTAGTTGAGAAAAAATGATTTTGGGTTTAACCTCATTATGAATTGTATTTCACCAACATGACAACTGCTAGTAACATTGCAGGGGGAAACCCCGCAACGCTATTATGCCTTGGTGTTGCGGTGAAACCTGGGAGAAGCATTGACTGGAACTAGTAGACCATTGGTGGCGCTGCACTTCTATTCAGCTTAGCAATGCACCCCTTTTGGGTTGAGTTGTATATAACCAAACGGTTTACCTACCTGCAAAACCACCTGATCGTGATGAAGCTACCAAAATTATATACAATTTTTAAATAGAAAAGGTTTTTGAGTTGAGGGTATCTGTTTACAACTCATTTGATTAGCTAAATATTCCTCACTCTCAGGTGACAAGATTACCTTTGAACTTTAGAATTAAAATCCTAGAGCATTCGTGGCTAATAAAAGCCAGCAAGAGACTAATTTAATCGCAATTACTGTCATATCCCCTTAAATAAAAACATTGACCAGGCCCCGTATAACTTAAGACCCTAGGCCTACCACTGCTTGGTGTATCGGAGATCTGTTAAGGACACAGTGTATGCTTTATCATGATCAATAACAGATTTAAAAAGATGCTGAAGTTTTATTTCAAAAGAAGACGTGACAACTTTGTGACAAATGATCCAATGATTCAGCGTATGCTGATCCTTGCTGAAACATCCTGGACCACTTCATCCCTGATTTCAGCTGTTGATCTGGCGTATCTGGAATTGAGCGGATACCTGCAGGGCTGAAAGATATAAAAAAGATTATAAGAAATAATCCACAAAAGTATTCTCTGCTTTAGTTTTGATCTGATAGTCTCTTAAACAAAGGACAAACGCATAATAAATTCTTTATCAATCCCTGTTAAAAAGCAGTCATCGATTAACATACTCTATCATAACGGCTCGTTCAGCTTAGTCACTGAGGCGCAGTGACTGAAAACAGGTTCGAGAAACGCAGTTTGTCAAGATGATTTGCAGGTGCAAAATTGATGTTAGTATTCACTTGTGAAAGATAGTTTCATCATTTGCAATATAGTATTTTAAATAGGAGTATGTCACTAAACTGTTTGCCACGCAGGACTAATATGATAATTTTGATCGAAATAGGAGGGACAATGCTTGAATACAACTTATGACCTCTCATTTGAAAGTCACATGCATTAATTTAGAAAAATTGCGGTGATAGATAGCAACGTTTGGTTAGAACAATATTTAGCATGAATGTCTGCTTTTATGTTTCATTTATTGTTCAGCAAGAATCAAATGGAGCGATCACTGAGCAATCTTAAACGCTTTGGCGCTCTTCTACCTGAACACAAGTGTAGTCTTCATAACTGGTGCAGGTCACCAAGGAACAGGAGATGTTCATATTTGAATATCCGGGGAGGCCGAACGCAGGGAAAACAGATGTAATCAATTTCTTATCTCTCTTCAGGACGAACCGAGCGAACAGGTCAGTCTCCAGAGGGCAACTGTGGAATAATAAAGAAGAAATATAAGATTTGATATAAGTGATCGGGTGAGCACCGAGCTTCAAACCCGGGACATCTGGTGAGAGCCAGACACTTTACCTAATAATGAAAAGGATGCCAGTATTAATGTTTTAATCGCCCTGCTGTCTATATATAAGAAAGGAATTTCAAGGCAATTTGCTTTCCCCATTTCACCAGTGACGATGCATTATGATGCTAATCACGTTGTTGTCAATTGTCATTTGTTATAACCAGTGATTGGCATGTACTTTTTCCGCTGATAGCAATAACACTATCGAAGCCAAATATTTGTCATTTATGAAATAGCCTTCTTTACAGCAAACAGTTGCTGTTATCATGGTTTAAGCGTTTCAGCAAAACTAATTTGATCGGCAAATAATGTATTTTTGCCAAAACAAATGCTTCTCACAGTGCATCATATATTCTTTGCAGATTTACTTCAATCATGTTATAGTGTTAAAGTAAATAATGTTTAATTTGATATTCTGAACCCTATTTTCAATCCATAATATACTGTCATGAAAATACACATAAATTCTATGGATATATACTATAGTACTTTCATTTTATATTTAATCATTTTATACTGCGAATGCGATTAGATTAAAGATTTTTTAAATTCATTTCTGCAAACAAAATGACACGTTTAATCATGTTTTTCAAGGTTCAAGGTCCATACTTGAAATATATCCAGTCTCTGAAAATAATAAGTCTGAAAAATGATTATTTTATTAAGTATTAGAAAGAAGACTCGGAGATTTGGCTATGTCATTTAGCTCTCATGTTGTCTTAATGAGGTTTTGTTAATGTATCTATGTCATAAACTACAGTCTGAGTGTAACCTAGATTCATACCCTTTAGCGTCACTAAGTTGTTAGATTATCTTCTGTAACTATGTAATAAACTACAGTCTGAGTGTAAACTAGATTCATACCCTTTAGCATCACTAAGTTGTTAGACTATCTTCTGTAACTATGTACTAAGCTACAGTCTGAGTGTAAACTAGATTCATACCCTTTAGGGTCACTAAGTTGTTAGACTATCTTCTGTAACAATGTAATAAGCTACAGTCTGAGTGCACGTGTAAACTAGACTCAAACCCTTTAGCGTCACTAAGTTGTTTGACTATCTTCTGTAACTATGTAATAAGCTACAGTCTGAGTGTAAAACTAGATTCATACCCTTCAGCGTCACTAAGTTGTTTGACTATCTTCTTGTCTGGGCTTGTAGCAAAACACTTGCGAGGAGACAGGTATGGATTTGGTTTCATTTCCTCCGCTAAAAGGTACAAAATATTAAACATAATATATTATTTTCACTAAAAAAAAAAATATGCTGTCAAAACGTCGGGAACTGATAAAAATGATAACAAATATGAATGTTCAATAAACATGGACAGTAATCAAACCCGTGCAGATAGTACTTTATAGGTTATGTTTTTTTACAAATATAATCTTATGTTGTTGTCACATAATGTCCTGAAATGTTTATATGAAGTTTTTGAATTACTACAAACTTCAATAAAATAGATAGACATTTAGTGGGTAAGGAAAGGAACGTGGAAGAGAAATAAATTTGAAACAATTGTTTCCTAAATATGCTTGAACCTACCTGGAACATTGTTAAAATTAACAAACTGTTGTAGAAGTATAACTCTGACGGGCTGGCCAATATCGATATTTGTCAGAAAGTCTGTGTTCCTAGGCTCAGAAAAGAACATCCCTGCTGTTGTATATGAGAATGGCGGGGTACTCAGTGAATGGGTGCCCAGGGAACCACTGCAAAACAAATTCAATTAATAAAAATTAAAAATAAATTCTCAAAATAAAATTATTCTGACAATGGTTTAATGAAAACACCGTCAAGGCAAAAATAGTTCTAAAAATAATTTATGCTATTTGACCTTTGAAAAAAGCTTTACCGCAAATCAATAGTTCGTAATAATTATAACATTATCATTATAAAAAATTTAGCATTAGCGTACAATTATATCAATGAAAATTATATAATATACAATTTTCGAAAAACATGCTGCTGCTTTAACCCCTGCATTGTTTCTCACATTAAAGATCATTAAAGTAACTCAATCCGTTCAATGATTGATAACAATTTGTCTGTAAAATAGTATTTTACTCTTTGATACATATCTTAAACATGCTCATCTATAATAATATTGTACAAACGACCCTCACCGAAACTATCCTGAGCAGTGCTTATATACTGTGTATGAGAAATCGGTAAAGTTAAAGAGATTTTTTCCTTTACTAACTTAGGCCGTAATAAACTTTTTAGTTAATGATTTATGCCAAATAAAAGCAATATTGCATCAATAGAGTAAAGTAGAAATAATAATCACATATATGCTCCTAAATAGCTCCAAGCAGGAAAGTGAATTCTAAAGTGCTGAATGGGGGAAAATTGAACTTAAAGGCCATAAGAAAAATGAAGCATGCTTTTAAAATGTACTTCGGTGACAATCAAAGATGCTTTTCGCAGTGATAGAGGTATTTAGTTTAGTTTATTTCTATTGCATTTTATCATGTCATCTCTTTTGTCTGTATGTACAGATTAGAAGCATATTTCAAATTTATTTTGGTCAAATGCTGTATCTCAAAATCATTTGCTTTCCAATTGGCATCTGCATTTTTACTTTGTGTTGTGTGAATGCTTGAATAATCAACCTGACAGCATAATCATTTACCATATTTTTATAATAGTCAAGTTAAACCTTTTAGCTTTGACAATTTGTACTTAGGTTTATGCCTACCTATCAAAATTCATTGACGTGGAGGCAAACATTTCATCAACATCGGAAAAGTTGCACCTCATTCGAATATCAATATCTGTTTGCATTCGAACGTCTTTTGACTGTCGAATCCGTAGGTCCCATTCGAATGTTGTCTCGTCAATCTATAAGAAGATTTGCAAAACACTAGATTGACATGACATGAAGTAAGATTCAATAAGAGCTCAATAAACAAATTTATATATGTATATATATGAATGATGTATCTGTTTCTAAAAAGGATTTTCGGATATAACAAAACTTTGGAATAATTTTCAATTCTTGAATATAGGTTAATGCTCATGAGCTCAAGTTTTGATTGATAGAATTTTAAAAAACCATTCATCACAAGTAACAAAAGCCATAACCTGAGGTACAAAAGAAACTTTACACCCATGATTTAGTAAATATTTTGAAAATATACACAGTAAAATTGAAATCTTTGATGAGTATCAACTGAAAGAACTCGGATGTAATATTACGCGTTTGGTGGTAAAGGTCATTTAACATCTTCTAAAAAATTACACAACGCAAAGTCCACTGTTGACCCACACCTAGCCACCAAATTCGTCCTATTTCCAAATACAAATATACCAAACACAAATATCCGGCCAAACGCACCAACAGCAATTAATTCTTGATTTTGATGGCCGTTTCTCGAAATTCATGATTTTTTATGACAGCACGTGGAATTCTTGCACAAACAGTATAAAAGGAGACCCGCATGATGCCAAGATTAACACCAGAGCAACGAGAATGAGTCGTTGGTATGTCGTAGGTGGGAGCAACAAACAGCCATATGGCAAGAACCCATGGGGGCAGCCGACAAACCATTATTAACCTGTTCAGATTCCAACGCTCCGAGAAGACCTCTACATCCAGGGTTCTTCACCTTCCTGACAATGACGGCAACGGCATCAACGGCACTCGGCTCCCCATCCACAGGAACAATGTCATAAGACGAACCTGCTGCAGGTATCTGCGCCTACCGACCTCTACGTTGGATGTCATTGATCCATCAACACCTGCTGAATCAGTCTAAGTAAACCTAGCCTCACTATTATTCGTTACACTGCTATACTGAGTCTAGAAAGGTCCGGTTGAAGATCGCGTCAGCCGACCTTTCTGCGACCTATGACCCTCCAACGTTATACCTGCGATGGCAGACTATTGTGGCTTGGTAAGATCAGTTCTGATTGGTCAATTTGGTCACATGGGCTGACACGGATCTCAACCAAGCCTTTCTAGATTCAGTATAGCAGTGTAACGGATAATAGTGAGGCTAGGTTTACTAAGACTGCTGCTGAATCATCCACGCTGGACAAGGACTGTGCGACGTTGGCAATGGCGGAATTAGCTACGGGTATTCGTTTACTGACGGAAGTGGGTTTAATATGCACCATGTTGACGGAAGAGTCCGACTTTACAGGCGTAGAGCAGAGCGACATGCACCAGGTTTAGTACAAGAGGTTCATCCCTTTGATGGCGTGGAGTGATGGTCTGGGGAGGCATTTATGGGGATCAGAAGACACCTCTGGTCACAATACATCTTACTGCTCAGACCTTCCAAGATCAAGTACTGACACCCTCAGTGCTGCCATTCCTTCAACAACAGGTACAGGGGACCATGTTTCAGCAAGATAACGCCACACACCATATTGCAAGATTGACCAGAGATTACCTTGCCTAGAACAACGTCAACGTTTTACCATAGCCAGCTCGCTCCCCGGACTTGTCACCTATAGAACATCTTTGGAATCATCTTGGACAACTGGAACAGGCACTTCATGACGAGTGGAGACAGTTTCCAGCTGATGTCATCAGACATTATCCATCATTATCCATGAGATGAGGGGTGGCCAGTATCAAGATATTGATGTGACATTGAGTGCTATTGAACTGACAAAAGATTCATTATGGGAATCACGAAATGACATGTCCATCAAACTGTGGACTGTAAAAATGATTTTATACCCCTTGGTCCTTTCAGTGACTCTAACTCTGCATGTTCAACATAACGAGTATGATTGTTTGCCGAATCAGTCAACATTGAACATTAAAAAATATCCTGGCTCTATCATATCAATTTATTATTTTACTGTACGAGTGAAACAATAGGGTGCTAAGTTTCTTATGTACCTCAGTTTATTTAAAAACAGCACATAGTAACATGGATTTAATCAACATGTAATAAATAATAGGTTTTATATAGCTCATATATAGTAATAAAGAACAAAACCTTTAAATAGTAATTGATCAAATCAAAATAGGTGACATACAGTTCATGCAAATTTTGATTCCCTTTATGATCATAATCATCTTAACTTTAATAGAAAATCGTAATTTTCCATATAAATGTCATCATGAAAACGCACAAACAGAAAATAAGATAATGGCGACTCGATTTAGTTCAATAATCATACCATCCTTTCATGAAAATCAGGATCAAAGGGTGAAGTCAAGTCTTGTGTTGATATCTCAAGAAAACCATCTTTAGTATACTCTTTTGTATACTCCTCTGGGTTGATTGGGTACCCATCTACACCTAGGGGTACCACGCTGCCAATCTTCTTACTTTTTAGAACCATCGAGAGGGAAAGGGCATAACGGTTCTCATATTTGAAGCAGTAGTACTCCACTGGAACATATTATCATACAATATAATTTTTAGACATAAATTTTGCAATCTGGTTCCCTGGCCTCGTTCTGCTTGCGCTACGGTGACTGTAGCGCAAGCGGAGCGAGGCCAGGAAACCAGGTTGAAAAAATGTAGAGAACATTTTACAATTGTCTTGTCTCATTAAAATTCATAATTTAAAATCTAAGAAAATAGTTTTTGGGTACTTGATCTGAGTGGGACGACCCCTCATACTGGTCGAAGTTGAATCAACAGTCGAAGATGAACAAAAAAAATGAGCTAAATTTATTAAGATTGGTTATAATTTTATATCAAAATGATATCAAATGACAACTACATTGTCATAACACCAAATGTCAATGAAAGGAACATTAATCTATTTACCTTTCGGCGCTGCCACTTCTGAAATAAAAACTTAGTATATTTTAAAGGTTTATTTTGGGTAACAACTATTTCGCGAGTAGTTTAGTTTCTGCCTTATAGTGTACATATATTAATATCCCCTAAAAATATAAAGCAATAAACAACATCATCTTTGTCCCCTTCAGTTTCGGGTAGCGAAGAAGCCATTATATATATACTACTCACAAGAAATTAAGGAACACTCAAGTAGTTTTCATCTTTTGCAACAACTGCAGCCAAAAATTCAACTTCTTGTTTGAAGGTATACTTATACCCACATTTCTTATTTCAAAACTTACCAGGGCATTGTCTTAATCGAACAATTCCCTACAAGGAATAGGACTTTCAAAGCAAGAAACCAACCAAGACAAGACTGCATTGTTTTAAACCAAAACAACCTGACATCATGTAATAATCATTTTTGACCCCTGTTTCTCACATCAAAGCTAAATACAGAAACTTTTTTAATGTTTGAATCCAAAAAATAAGCTATTTTGATTAAATGGGTTACATGCGCTCATATATAACATAATTTTAAGACTAGCATATAAATGTTCCTTAAATTCTTTTGAGTAGTATATATTACCGTCAAAGCAGCCTTTGCCCGTCCAGCCCTTTCTACAGCCGTAGTTACAAACATCTTGGAGACGTGAACAGTTGTCGTAGCAGTTGCATTGTTTGTCACAGTTCTCTCCTATCCATCCTTTCTGGCAAGCTAAAAGAGATACAATTCGTTCAATTTTGGCATCAAATGAATATTTCATTCAAATTTAAACACTGCTGGGGAAAAGTAAGTACACTGGCCTCGCGATACAATGAATAAAGAGTTGAGAAATGAAGTATCGAAAATGACGAATTTGATTTTTTTTGGTCCTTGTTCATCCTGCTACATCAGCGTATATGTCTCCGCTAATGCTACAACCTATCCCCTGATATCCTCCTATGGTCTTCTGTCGTATCGCTATATATAGCAAGCCAATCAATTGATGCCCTTTCAGCGATAGCGGCAAACTAGTTTCTTGGCTTTGTTCCGCGTGTTCACCTCGTGATTCAAATTAACCAATAGGAGTGCTATTAGATAATAAATCTGATTCTCGTTGCAGTCTCCCGCTGAGCTCCAAATCACGCGCTTTTAGATTTCCACGTTTGACATCACTAAACAACAGTATATGGAGTTCGGAATAGTTTGACTGAAAAAAGACAGGCTATAAATAGCGCAGAGCAACCACCCGTCAGCGATACGACAGAAGATCATAGGAGGATATCAGGGGATAGGTTGTAGCATTAGCGGAGACATATACGCTGATGTAGCAGGATGGTCCTTTTTATGTTTCATTAAAACATATACCCTACAAGGCAAAATTAGATAAATTGTCCTCACGATATAATGTATGTTCAGAAAATCAGTGGTGAAATGTAATGTCGAAAATGAATAATTAGAAGTATTATATTTCTCATGGCCATCGTTACATCTCATTAAAGACACTCTCCAAGCGATACAATTTATGCTAAGAAAATGAGTGGTGAAATGAAGTATCAAATATGCCGAATCTGAAGTTGTTCTTTTAAGAACTTCGTTAAGAACTTTGAGACAAGGAAAAGTCCAAATGGGAATGTATTCGGAATTTCACAATGAGGTGAAATCATAATCATAAAACAATAATTGTAAGATCTCCTGGATATAATGTTCAGGAAAAAAACGAAGCGCTTGGAAACACTTAAAAATTTACCTATACCAATTAAGAATTGAAAGAATAAGGCATTCTCACCAACTGTCCAAAATGATCTATAAACGTGAAGACCACCAGAATAATCCCTGCACGCATTGCATTATGGGATGGGACATTTCTCATTCTATTTATAGATCTGCTAACCAAATGACGCGCAGTGTCTAAAAATACCTTCGTTAGCAGCCTAAGCTTAGCGGTGAAAACCCGCTCGAACGGGCCGTTTAATTTCCATTTGACTACTTGTTCGTTAAAACCCGATCTAAATAAATTTAGATCAACAGGTTTCATATTTGGTCTACAGTATGACATAATAAAAAAAACTGTTGATCTAATGTATTTAGATTGGTTAAAACCTTGTCATGTATGTGACTTCGTATTGGACAGGAGTTTACAGTCAAGATTCTAAATCTACAAGTCTAGATTGACTGAATACACATATCTGAAACTAAAAGTCTAAACAAATGAAATGAAGGTACAGTAATTATTTATGATATTTGATAGACTAAATGTGAGTCTAGTAAAACCTCACGTATGTGCTGTATTCGGGCAGAAAACTTCTTTCGCAAGACATAAACTGCGCCACTCTCTATCGTTGGCTCCTTTAAGTCTTACTGCTTACCTCTATTCGTGTTCTGAGTGCGGGAAAGTTAATGAAGATCACTGTCTTACTGAGTGTATTCTAAGGGAATTCGAAGGTACATTTATTATGATGATGTTCATAAACTCGTTACACAGTATTGGTAATTGGATTGGTAATCTAAGATTAATTAAACATTACACACTGTTTTGTGTAACGGTTGCGTAACACTCTGAACAAACAAGCTTGAGGACTCGTAGTTATTAAAATGCAGTCTTTCTGGTGAAAGTAGGTATTTCGTTAAGGAGAGGAAAGTATTTACTTGTTACTAACGCAGGTTGGAAGTGATAAGTTATGTTATATTTGCCTTTCCAACAGAACGTAACTTGCAACTGTCTAAAAACCGGACTATTGCGTCAGGGGATTGTGACGTCACAAGGAATGGGTGCACGGGGTATGGTTGCAAATTTTTCTGCATTTATCGAGAAATGGTTGCATGCTTTTGAGAGCTCTCGACAAATCAGGTTCGCCTAAAAAGGTGTAACACGCAGAGAGACAGGTTATCAAAGTTATGATGAAAGTTGAAGTTTATTTGAAACAACGCACTGACACAAGAGAAGATGATTGTCACAGACTCCTGTCTATTTACAGTTTACAGTGATTTACAAAGGAGTTAAATTAACAACAATGTCAAGCTGAGTGTATATTCATATTTCAACAATACATTGCATTATTATATAAAAACAATACACTGTAATACTTATGTTGTAAAACGGAACACAATGATCTACGCCTTGAACTGCAAGAATACAGGACTGCCCATTTGCCGGTCGTCTCCATGTAGACACAATTGCCGTAGCTTCCTGCCCCGTAGTTCTTATATGGCGAGTCATACTATATGGAGCAAAAGGAAGATTTATGAATAGTAGAAATAAAACTATTCTAGCAAGTGGATAACTGTAAAAATTCAATGTTAAAAGTTACTGTAAATATGTAGCATCGAATAATCAAAAACATATTTTCATATATCAATTAAGTTACAATTGCATTCCATTCACAATATAATTCTTTTAGTTACAGACAAATTTTAATAAATTGACATTCATATTGCTTCAATATGTTACCGTTTTGATCTCACAAGGCTCCGTTAATCGAATCGTCAGACTGACCTGTGACGTCATTCAACTCCAGCCAATCAGCGAGTACGCTCGAGAGCTTTGGCTGCTGGCATACGGGACGCACTCGCTGAATGGTTGGATATGAATGACGTCACAGCCTTGGTACAGGTCAACTTAACGGCCTGATTAACGGAACCTGGTGAGATCTATACTCGTACGTAGTGAAGCAAAACAGACTTATAATTATTGAAATTGAGTTACAGACACGAGGGCATCAATAGGAACCTGACAAGCTCATGTAACGCACAGGAGAAGTTTCCGAAGGAGTTGATGTAGAATTAATGAAAAAAAAAGTCTACCAGATCATAAATATATTCATTACTGTCGCAATCTAGTCATTTAGCTGATTTTAATTTGCATAACATTTCTTTAATTCAAAGTAATCTTTCCATATTCCTTCTTGTGTCACCCAACTCTTTGTCGTGAAAGTTTAGCATGGTGACCACTACAACACATATATAGAGTTATTACCCGAGCTGGTGTGTAATATGAATTTTCAACGAGTGTGAATTTTTGTATTACCCCAGCAGAATTGAGGGTTATACACAAACTTGCACGAGTTTCGTAAAATTCATTTAACCCACACGATCGAGGGTAATAATTTCTTTATTACTGATTTCATTCCATTTTCCATTCTAGAAATATCCAAGAAACGGGTCGCTGACAGTGATGTCACGAACAATGCTTTTTGTGACGTCACAGGCGAAAAAATACCGGAACTCGTGCTACAACAATCGTTGCTAGGCAAAAGTTATATGTGCACTAGTGCTCATAATAGAAATATGACACTACTTATTTCCAACCATATGGAATTTTTGTTTTAATGAAATAAATGATCAATTGTATTGTTTCGTACTGGAGAGTAAAGTAAAACTATCACGTTGATGAAAGTAACCTTTTATTTATCATTTTAATTTTCAACCTTACTGAACTGTTGTAGCACAATAATTCATAGAAATCAAATCAAATCAAATAAAATCAAAGAAATTCCTGTATATAAACTTAGATAATAAAAATTACCATTCAGAAAAATATAGGAATGAATATTCATATATTATATAAGATTTATAAAGTTAATATATGGATTTATCATTTTAATTTTCAACCATTCTCGTCTGAAAAAATATCTTTACATAAACATACACATGATAAAAAGTTCAGATCCAACCTTTAATGTTAATACTGAGTTAGCACATACCCGGTGTCGTTTAATCCAAAGGGCATTTTCTCCTCGTTCATTCATCAGTTCTGAATGGGAAAAAACAAAACTTATACAAACAGAGAAGTGTCATAATAATCAAGATAGTCTTCAAAAGAATATGAATCGCGTTAATTAAATCACATATATCAACCAAGAGTTAGTACCCAATAGTTACTGCTTGTGTTTGATAAAGGGGCAGTAGCAAGGTTTTTTTTAAATTTAACACTCAAATTTTTCACTGAAAATTGTATGTCATTGCTGAATGCATTATTTTGATCCAATTATTCTAATCCAATTATCCATAGTCAAAGAACAAATTATAAAGATTCACATTTAGTCCATTTTTGTGTGAACACATTTAATTCATAATGTGTAAGAAAATGAATCACATGGCTGAACTTTACATTATACATTTGATTATTACTGCTTTATTAAGTTTAAATACACTGTCTTTAATTGGAGCCATTTATTTTTATTTTCTTGACACCACCTTATATCTCCCCTTAAAACGTACTACTGTCCCTATAAACGACTATCCATGTTATACTGTTTTTTTATTACACAAGTTAATGATTAAGTATAAAACGAACGAAAGCGAATTTGATACAAAATCATTTTAGAGATTGATAGTTTTGCAAAATACATATATTTTTTTGAAAATAATCATATGAACATTATTCCCGAAGAATAATTACATATGCATAACAACATGTCATGCTATGTACAATTGAAATAAGTGATAACCATTTTACACAGTATCGGTAATTTACAAAATCAATAACATGTTTAATAACAATAGGTATCTATAAGCGATTCTATATTGTACATATCGCTATGATTACATCGACATAGTGAGATAACGTCATCAAATAGTGACGTAACAACATTTTGACAGCGTTTATAACAAAGCATAGAGTTCTATGTTGTCATAATGCTATGACGACATAACGATGATGACATCACAATGATATGACCTCACTGCATTGGTGCCTAATGACATTTACGGTTTTAGATATTTTAATCTTTTGCTGATAACTGTTAAAAAATAAGGATGATAAAGAAAATATCAAACTCGTGTCTTCTGCTATAAAATACACTCGTTGACACAAAGTGATCGGCAAGCCTTTGGTATTTAATACTTTAATCAATTCGTGTTTATATATTTGAAATCGGAAGACACTTGGGTGAGATCACCTTTGTATTGTTGAACATAATAAGAAAATGGATAACGAGATTAGGAAGAAGATTAGCTCATCCGAATCTCTAGCAACTAGTAGAACTGTAGCCTGTAAAATGCCCGTATAAGAACAGAGGTGAGATCAGGATTGCATTACTGAAAGTACCTTTAGAAGAATGTAGGGCAACACAACGAAGAAAACATCATGATCTTATTTTAATGTGATTGATATCATATGTTTTGACTTGTCTTGATATATACATATCGTTGAAGGTAACATTGATTATTGAGTCTTGATGAACTTAATTTAAGAATACACGAGTATTATAGAATCTACACATCTCAAGTATATCTCATATATAGCTGGCGAATGACAAAAATTCAACGTATGCATTCTCTGTCTTCCTTTCCCATGTTCCAAATCTTTTTCTTGTTTTAATGTTCTAAACATACCTTTCACGAAATCATTTTCCTCTTGAGAATCAATTCTTGAAAGTGAACAAGGGACGTCTTTGGACTTCGTTCTTGGGCCGATCTTGTAGCATTTTGACTTGAAGGTTATATCATATCCTTCAGGACAAGATTTATAGTGGGAGGTTTCTGGAATTATAACGTTATTTATGACACAATATTAAAGTTTGAAGTTTTTTTTGGTAAACGAGCAGATCTCTGCTCATGTGAATACCCCTTCCGGTATAAGAATGATAAAAAAGTACACAAGAATAAACAAGAAACAGAACATAATAAACAAAATCCCTGCAGGAAATAGGATTTCACAAATTTTGACTTAATGCAACGTTGACGATGTAAATACTTTCTGTGATTTAGAATGAACTTTATGACCTAAGTTACGTACATCTTTATTTTAACGTATATGAAAGATTACCCGAGTGTGGATTTTAGTAATTTAAGGATATATCTATTGTCTGTGCATTATTTGAATTTTCAAAGATTGGAGTGCTTGAGTGCCGTCTGTCTTTAATTGGCCGATTGTGTCAAAACTTGAGCGTTATTCTTTGACACTGAGAGGTGGAAACTTTTTCAAAGATATCCGGAATACAAACTTGTTTTAAATCCTCCGTGATATCAGGAATACCAATTATAAGGTTTGTTCATTTCAATGATATTAGGAATGACAAAAGTTTAAAAGGGCAGTAGCAAGTTTTGTATTTTAAATTTTTCACTGATAATTGTAGTTTAATGTTAAATGTGTCAAAAATCGTATTACATAAACCAATCATCAATAGTCAGAAAACAAATTGTAAAAATTCACATAAAGTCTAATTGGCGGCCATTAACACCTTTAACTCATTTTCTGTAAGAAAAATGAATCGCATTGCTGAACAATTTCATAACAAGAAACAGAATATAGACTCACCTTCACTGAGAACTTGCTTGTCACATAATAACGACGAAAGCAGGAAAAGTTGTATGCAGAAGCCTACCAGGGCGTACATTGTACACGTAAGTATATAGTAGTCTGTGTGATATCAGCCAGAGAAACGACACGACCGGAACATAGCTATAGAAATGTCAAATTTAATGACTGTTTGATTATTCGTTTCCGGCCAAACGGTTACGCTTGTCTTTCAAATTCCGGACTAATATGTGGTTTAAAAAAAACAATGAAAAAATGAAAACTTCTTTATTTTTCCCTTGCACTCCTTAAAGGGGCAGTAAAAATTTTCTCACTGATAATTGTAACTTAATGCTAAATGTATTATTTTGACAGTGTCAAAAATCTCATAACACAAATTGATCATCTACAGTCAGAGAACAAAATATGAGACTTCACATAAAGTCCATTGGCTGCCATTTTTATGTGAACACCTTTAATTCATTTTGTGTAAGAAAAAGGAATCACACGGCTAAACTTTACGTTATATATTTGAATTATTACTGCTCCATTTAGTCTTTAATTTTCATTACCCTGACATCACCTTATATTCCCCCTAAAAACGTACTACCTCCCCTTTAATATCACCTATATTTACAGGGCGATTCTTGCCTTATTTTCCTCCATTATAATTCAATTATCTTAGAGGTCATTGGTCATCTGGGACGATAAAAACAAGTGTTGGTTTAAGGTGGAGGAGAGCGGAGTCAAATTATGACATTGGACAATTGTAAAAGTGGCGATTTCTCCAAAAGATTATGTTAAACAAAGTGTAACTAACGTAGAATTATTCCCCGTAAGTTCCCGCAATTGTATATATGCTTGGTGATCAAAAACTCCCAAACAAAGCAACAAGAAGGGGAACCAAAATCGATTTTCGAACTTGAAACTATTTTATCCCACAAAACGCAAGAAATTGATTTTATCATTATTGTGTTGCTACATGTAAGTATACAATCAATTAGCTTCTTCGTAATATTTACTTATACTGTCAAACGAAAATACAGAAATTATTTTTTACCTAAAGTAGTTTACTTGTAACATGACATAATCATAATTAAGCTCATGTGAACAAATGTAACACAATGTCACAATCTCCTCTGGTTGTATTGCCTACATAAAGTAACATTATCGTACTTTTGCTGCTTTATAAAATCTTACTAAATCACCACTTTTTTAGTTTTTGAATTGGTTACCATTTCTCAACAAAGTATCTTAAAATATCGTAGAAATCAAATCTTTTGGATCATTTTGTAAATTGATCATATCTCGCACACATATATAGAGATCAGTTGCATTCCCCCAGAGAGGCATGGTATCGAGATTTTCATCTTTATGCAATATGTTTTTAAATGAAACACATTTTCAGCAAACGTTCGCTCAACATAATGATATAACATATGCTTCTTTTGTCCTAGTGTTGCTTAATAATGGTAATATTAGTATCATATTTCAGAGTTTGATGGAAAATGACTTTTTTTCATCTACTCTTGAATATCTTTCTTTAGTAGTTATTGTATGAGTCGAACGCAAGCAAACACCATATTCGTGATATTTGCACTGAGTTCAAAATTAATTTAACACACATCTGGTATGCTGTATACATTATATATCAAACAACTGACACTGACTATTAGATATAATTCATAATAAATTTTGGTAAATTGCATAACCCAAAAAGTGTTTTGCACTGAACAAGAACAGTTTGAATCTGAACAGTAATTTTCAGATGGTTTCATCTATATCGATATACAAGACATTTAAATAGCCTTAAAAAAGTATACAAGAGGAAAATTCTTTTGCCAATTCCTGTTTCTCAAAACCTTCAATTCATTCATACCAAACAATCAATCTGGTTAAAACTTGCTGTATTGTATATGTCCCATAAGTCCTACATAGTTTTAACAAGATTGAATGAATATAAGTCATTCAAATGACTATATTTGAATATGAGCTTGTTTATTTTATCATCAAATTTTATCGTGAAAGACCATCATTCGGAACAACATATAAAAAGATAAAAATAAACACCCTCATGTTAAAGGTTTTTAAAAAAATGTTAAGTTATCTAACATGAAGATTTTTAAATAACTTAATTGATAAGGATGAAGTTTTCAAAAGTCGAAGATTAGATTCATACTTAGGAACATCCTTATATGAAGTTTAACCGTGTGTGATTCAAATGCAGGAATGATCGGTTATAAATGTCCAATGGTCGGGTTCGATTTTAACACTTTCAACATGCATTCGATATGTATTACCTTTATGATTAAAAATGATAGAAACTTGGAATGGGCAGTAGCAGGTTTTTTAGGGTAATATAATGTGATGTCAGAAGAATGAAAATATATCGTTCCAATAGAAAGACAATGTACTTAAACTAAATGAAGCAGCAATAAATCAAAATATAAAATGAAAAGTTCAACCATGCAATTCCTTTTCTTACACAAAATAAAATGTGTTGACACAAAAACGGCAGCCAATGAACTTTATGTGAATCTTGATAATTTGCTCTCTGACTAAAGATGATTGTTTTTTTTAATGAAATTGTTGACACTATCAAAATAATTCATTAAGTATTAACGTACAATTATCAGTGAACATTTTAAAATATTCAATGCCCCTTTAACCAGTAGCATGTTTTTGGTGGGAATATAAGGTGATGTCAGGAAAATGAAAATTAATGGTTCCAATTGAAAGACAATGTATTTAAACTAAATGGAGCAGTAATAATTCAAATATATAACATAAAGTTTAGCTATGCGATTCCTTTTTCTCACACAAAATGAATTAAAGGTGTTCACACAAAATGGCCGCCAAAGGATTTTGTGTGAATCTTCATACTTTGTCCTCTGACTATGGATGATTGGCTTGTGTAATTAGATTTTTGCCTCTGTTAAAATGATATGTTTAACATTAACTTTCAATTATCAGTGTAAAATTTAAAACATAAAATTATCGAAAAACGTGCTAATGTCCCTTTAAGGACATTTAGATTAAAAACCAAAATGCAAAAGGAAATAAGGTCATTTGACGATTAAGGGTAACGAGAAAGGAGTACAGCTGAACCCGCTCTCACCTACATTTTAGCAATGTGCATTTAACTTATTGCATACTTTTTAATCCCACCGGAATAAAGTGATGTCCTTAATTTATGGCTGGTAAAGCATAATTTTAATCCTACCGGGATAAAGTTGTAACTCTGTCCTTAATCATCTCGTTTCCGGAGCATAAGTTCAAGACTACGTATTAGCTCATTGAAGCTTGGTATTTTCAACAGTCAGCATGTTTAGATGTGTCTTTGGGGATTTTCAACTGCAGATTTTTATTTAAAGCGGTTTCCATGGAAACTGAACTTTTTGTTTCCGGAGAATACTAGTACTTCAAAAACTATAAGACCGAATTTTATAATAGAAATAAAACAAAGATGACAAATGGCATTTTATTTCTCATAACTCGACTAATAATATGTCATTCTTTCAGATGTTGAATTAACTTAGTTTCTCCTAACCAGGCATTTGGTATGCATTGCAATTTGCAACACATTTGGAAATATGTTTTTGAGTTTAAACTTCTTCGGATTTATGTTAAAGTCAGTTTCCATGGTAAAGGAACAAAGATTGTTAAAAACTGACAAACCCCCTTATTAATGATAGTTACATTTACGATAGTTGAGTGTTTGGTCCCTGGCCGATGATCTGAAACACAAGCACTTGGGGCATGGATATTGCTCATATGGTATATATAACAAGGCTTTCCAACCGGCATTTTGATCCCGAAATTAAACATAATTACAACGTATTCTTTTGGTGACATCGGATACATATCACCTGTAACGTGTTCCCCAATGCCTTATCTTTCATTGATCTTATACATATGTCACCCTCTTAATTAGAACTAATTAGCGTTTGATTATGTCAGGCGAGTTCTACTGTGTTATCACAAGACGGAAGTGCCCATATATAGAAGCAAAAGGTCGCGACCTTCTGTTTCATTGGTCACCATTTGTTTGTTTATGCTTTTGGGCCAATGGGAGAGGAGGTCGCGACCTTTTGACACTATTTTGAACACTTCTGTCTTGCGATGACGCCGCAAGAATCGCCTGAAATAATTAAACGCTAATTAGTTCTAATTATGAAGGTGACATATGTATAAGATCAATGTCGAATGAAAGATAAGGCATTTGGAAACACATTATAAGTGATATGTAACTGATATATGAAATCATTGAAACCTCTTGTAAACCTCATTATGCTACTTTGTAGCCTTGAGTGAATAAATCTTCTTCTATACCAAAAGAATACGTTGTAATTATGTTTATATTTTTATGTTTCTGGATCAAAATGCCGATTGGAAAGCCTTGTTATATATAGTATATGAGCACTGCCCATGCATCAAGTCCTTGTGATCTGAAAGTATCGATGTTGAGAATATATATGGGATTTGGGTGGGGGCAGCTTGAATCTTTTTAGGCAAAATATATATGAGGTGAAGCCCATGTTATAAAAGATGGGAAGCTTTTAGGACCTAAAAGCGGTGGTTACTGCATACCATAAAGCCTTTTGACGAGCACCCCCGACCAACCGACCTCCCCCCCCCCCCCCCCCACCCCCTCCACTACCCTCAACACAATTGTACATCCTCTACAACATTACTATTGAAGAGTAGAGTACTGTCTACGTTGTCCCGTCCTGGCCGCCCCCTCCCCTTAGTTTTCAACACTGGAAGCAATTTATATCAATATTAAGTTTATTATTTCAAATTTCCTAAATGTCTAAATAACAAAGCGTAGTCTGCGATGCAGCCTTATGTTTATTTCACTTGAGTTGTTTTGACATTTCAGCTTGTTGATACACGTTTAGCACGAATTCCTCGCCCTTAGAATGTCAGTTTCTTACTGTCAATTGCCTCAAAGATCGGCGTTTTGGAGCAAGACTCAGTGTAATAATATAAAGAAAAGTCTCACTTAATCTCATTTCAAAACATAAATGCCAAATAATTTAGTTTTCTATATACAGAAAAATTTAATAGTAAAAACATTTATGACTTAACAACAACTATAAATCATCCTACAGTATGAAGCATCTTTAATGTCATAATGGAGATATGAAATATATTTCAATGTTTACATGTATAAATTAAATAAGGAAACCTTTCATTATCCTAGTAAGAATTCTTTATATCCTTATCAAGGGCAAACTTACAAAATCTTTGAGAAATTATTATATGAAGAAGTGTCCATCACCTTAAAGCATTTGATCTTTTATTACCATTTATACACATTCATATATATGCAGCTCTAATCAAATGTGATATAAACTTATTGTAATTGATCAATGTCTATTCAGTGAAAACAAGATCTCTTGAAGATAAGATAAAATAAATAATACATGTCTTGGTTCACTTTCTGACAAACACAAACTTCAATATTTTGTCCCTGTCGCAAATGTACAATGCACCATGTTTGTCTACACAGATACCACGTGGATCTCTGAGTCCATGCTGTGAGGTGAGAATATCTCGGACATATTCTCCTGTGTCACTCAGCTGTATTACTTTGTTAAAGTGATAGTCTGCAACAAGGATGTCTCCTCCTCTCGTTGTAGTGATACCGTTTGGGTAGCTGAGTTTACTTTCATCTGTACCCGAGTATATCCATACTACCTGTCCCTCTGATGTCAGACACGTGACTGTCTTCTTCAAACAATCAGTCACCAGGAGGTGGTCTGTGTTGCTTACACACATGAAGTAAGGATAGGAGAACAGTTCCATGTTGTTGTGTGTAGTGACAGTCTTCATCACTACACCCTGCATGTTCAGGATATCAACATAGTTCCAACCACCTGCTGCAAGTCTTGAAGGTGATATCACAGCCAGGCTGAAGTATTTCTTACTTGTGTTGATAACATTCCCTTTGACGAGGTCAGGGGTCACTGCTACTGTCACAATCTGATTTAAGTCTCGAACCATCACGTTTGTGTCTCCCAGCTGTGTTATACCTTCTGGTTTGTTATCAAACTGAAGACGACTGTAGCATTTCTTGTTGTTTCTTGTGTAGAATGATTTCACACAGTTGTTGTTGGGGTCAGTGACGACTGCTGTGTTGACTCCTCCTACTTCCAGAACTGTTATGCCATATAACAAAGGATTCTTCTTGTCCTCTTGCATTCTTCCAACAAGAGACTCACTCAGTACTGGAGAGGACCCTGACTCAGTAGGAAGATATGTTTTTGAAATAATCTGACCTAGACTCAGCGAGCAAAAATCTTGCCTGATGTTTTCATTCTCATGAAACAGTACGACAGATAGAATATCATCGCCTCCTCTCTCCTTCTCTCCCTTCTGACTGATTTCCAGCTGTCCAGACTTCCATACCTCATAGACACCACAGACTTCCACCTCATTGTCTGAGCTGACAGTTTGTTTGATGTACTCCCTGTACTGTCGGTATGTTTGGATCTGAATGGTACCAACTTTCTCTTCAGCTCTTAGTTGATTGGTCTCTTTGTCAGTCATCTCTTCCACTTGATTGATCATTTCTTTCTCTTTCTCTTTGATAAGATCAATGGCGTTCTGGCTTGCACTTAGGATTCCATCAACTGCAGACGTCTTGTCAGCTTTAAGCGTGGTTATTCTGGTCTGTTTGTGCTGTACACGATCCTTATACTTCTTTTCCTGCTCCTCTAGACGATTCTCCAGGTTTGACAGTTCCTTTTTGCCTTCCAATACAAATGATTTGAGGGTTACAACTTCATCACATTTCCTGTGATGGTCTACAAAACAAAGTTGACAATGCAAGATGTCACAGTCCTTACAGTACAACTGAAGCTGTTGATCCTTATGTTCTTTACATTTACGTTTGCGGGGTTGTTGTAGACCTTTATCCTTGATGTCACAGAGGCTATGGTCACGGCCAATTGTCATCACTGAATGAGTGCTTGCACATCTCTGACAATAAGCTTCTTCACACTCTGCACACCAAAACTTGCCCGGAGTTGTCTCCCCTAGTTGTTGACATGGGGAACATGAAGTATCTGTAATAGTAGAAAACACAAAAATTACTTCTACTGTTAGATAGATAATAGATTTGGTCTGAAAGTTTTAAACCGTCAGGCAAAAGAAAGTAAACAACACAGTTGTTTTAGATTTACTATATTATATCTAAGAGGCCTGTCACGTAATAAGTTATAGCATGTGAATAATAATTCATATTTGCAGTAGTTTGAACAATATAAGTGCTGTCTGGTTAATGTTTTGTTATAATATCTTTGTTTAAAGGGGCAGTAGCACGTTTTTTGATAATTTTATAATTTGAATTTCTCACTGATAATAGTAAGTGAATGCTAAATGTATTATTTTGACAGTGTCAAAAATCTCATTACACAAGCCAATCATCCATTGTCAGAGGACAAAGAATGAAAATTCACATAAAATCCATTGGTGGCCATTTTTTTGTGAACACCTTTAATTCATTTTCTGTAAGAAAAGGGATCGCATGGCTAAACTTAACGTTATATATTGGAATTATTACTGCTCCATTTAGTTTAAATACATTGTCTTTCAATTGAAATCAGTATTTTTCATTTTCCTTACATCATCGTATATTCCCCCTAAAAAAGTGCTACTGCCCCTTTAAAGTAAGCATGGGTAGTAAATAGAATTTACGCTATAATAACCACAATCATGTGTAAAATGTTAATATGTTAGAAAATAGTCACGTGGAAGACTTAGACATAGAATATGTCCCCTTTGTTGATGAAGATTTTGTGTTATTTGAACATTGATTTTTGAAACTTTTATAAAAATAAAAAAGCACCTTTTTAGTATTGGTTAAACAATGATTAACGATGATTCTTGTTCTTATAAGTTTGAGGCATCAAAAACTCAAAATATTTGAAAGTGAAAATCTTATATACGATAAATTCAACTAAAGGGTATACTTTGTTTCGTTGGTCAGTTTATATACCTTGTGGTCAGATTGCAGATTTTGCACAAACTAAAGGGATAAACATGTTTAACTAATAAATCATAAATGATTGAGTGTCTTTGGTTGATGTTTTGATAACATACATTATCATTAACTAACAAAATTTACATTGTAGTAACAAAAGTTTAATTTATATCAGAAATACCTTCAATAGTTGTATCCTTGTTGACTTTAACCATCAGTTCCTGCACAACGTGTCCAGGTTGCAGCTGTCCCGCCCACTCGTCAACTGGTCTGGAGGGGTCAGGTACTTGGGTCACCTGACGACAGAAGGGACAGGGGATCGTCTTGGACTGAACAGCGTCTGTCTGTGTCTGCACATAGTCGGTTATACATCTGCGACAGAAGCTGTGTTTGCACTGCAAGGTACAAGGATCTGTGTAGCTGTCCAAACACACAGTGCACCTGAGCACATCCTCCTCCTCATCTACTGCTGCTGTGGCCATCTGTGGAATATAAGAAAACATTTTACTTAGACATATTCAACTTAGTTGTGCAGGGTAAGAGACATTAAATCTCGATATTGTAAACAGTCAACATTTGTGAGGGTTATTTTTTCGTCTTGCGAGTTCTGTTTTTTTATCATTTCAAACAGAAAGATATTTCAGAATTTTACTATAAGAATAAAACTCGTAAATGATTTGGCTAAGTTTATGGCACATTTCATTGTTCGAAGTTCATTGTTCATTATGCGTGGGACAAGCTGCACAATATTACTCAAATATATGTAAAGTATTTTAAGTAGTGTATCCTCTTAGAATTATAGCTTTGCTGATGGTGGTTGCTATTGATGTATACAGTTTTGTAAGACATATTAATGTGCCTATCGCACAAATTAAAGTGACATAGAGTATCTTTTTAAAAATTTCATTTGGTTTTGATAAGCTTCAAAATATCTAAAATAACGATTGAAGTTCATATCTCATCGCTGGACTTGCAAATATATCCATCTATACATAATATCTCTAAAATACTTGATTTTATGGAAAAATCAAAACAACATCTCAAATTCGTTTAATATTCGAAATTATGCATCCAATTAATCTACCTATTAGTTACAATACCTTATAAACACTATCGAATCGAATATATCTTCCTGTCGGCTTATGACAAGGTTTCAAAATTACGTTTGGAGGATTTGCGCTTGTTACTCGAGCAACATTGTCCGGTTTTCGATCAAAATCCTGACTTTGAATGGCCGTATTTTCGCTCTAATGTACTGATTGATCTTTAACTTGTTATTTTCAGTAACAGTTAGTGGTTCCCGATGTAGTAATATCGATTTCTAAATTTGACATATGTGATCCTATCAACATATTCTGTGTCTCTTTAATAAACTCATGTCTTCCGCAACACATAAAATACTTAGTTTCATACAACGTAGCTCATTCCAAATAATTAAGGTTGGATGACAGTAATTAAGCCCTAATTAAGTAATACACTTCTGTTGATATCACATAGGACACATTGTTATACTCTTCCAATCTGAGACGTTTGTTCTTTACACTTTGTTTTGATACGTTTTTATCACTTAATTGTGTGCAAATATACACTCGAATAATTAAAATATAAATAAATAAGAAGAAAAAGGATGTGCAACAGTGACCACAGATTCAACTGCTTAGTCGGTTGTTGACAACCTTGACAAAAAAACTTGCAAAAATATTGAAAGGCAATGTAGTAAATCATATCATGTAGAGAAAGCAAAAAACAATCTAAGGGCAAACTGTAAGGACAATAGACAAAAGAAACATCAATATGTCAATAAATCATCTTTCTTGTTATAATTACTTTCCGGAAATAAATCTGAATGTGATTTATATTGCATGTTCATTTTACTTGTATTTTCCCTTAAAATTCAGACCCTAGAGAGACCCAGAAAGACTTATAACATATATTATAACAACATCTAACGAAGAGGTGGTCATTAGACACTACAGTAACGCTATTGCCGACAGACAGACAGACAGACAGACAGACAGACATTTTATTCAGTTTTGAGGCTGAGGTCCCAAAATACAAACATATTGCATGTGATACAAGCGCACTTAAAATATAGGTTTATGGTTTGAAAATTTTAGCTCTGCATGTACTTTTATTGCGTTGCATTGCAAGCCTTAACAGAACTCAAGTCTTTGTTGATACAAAAATGCAATGTAGTTTCCGATTATGGACATCGTTTAGCTTCTTCAAATAGATTGTGCCTATATGCAAAGTTTATTTGAAGAAAAATAATCATGACGTAACAGCATAACAGCATAGCATAACTATCGATATCAGTTTCAAAAATAAAGTTTATCAATTATTTTGTGTTATACATACATGTATGCATAAGCTCTGTTCATTGGTCCTTCGAAATACCAGGATAGGCTTAAACAATTATCATTGGTCAAAACTTCTTTTTGAAACATCCAACCATAATCCAAAAGAAAAACTTCTGCAATAAATTTCAATTGTCACCTGTTTCATATCTTGAACGCCTCTGAGCTCCAAAGCAACAAGAGATGCTCGGGGTGAAAACTACACATAATCTAAAACATGTAACAGGGGCGATAAAAATGTGAATCAACAAACCTTCTTGAAACGAAATCAAGGTGCTGCTGACCATTGACGTTGTTGCTTCTCTCTGCTGGTCAAACAACGGGTGACTCCCACTTCCTTAATCAGTAGACTATCAGCTATCATATGATCTAGCTTACACAATAACATGTCGACTCGCGTGATGTACCTTTATCAACAGTTAGACGTCATCTGCGACCTTTAAGTAGAGGTAAGACTGGGTTGGAAAATATGTCGGTCAACTAATTTTGACTTTGTCGTTGACTTATATAGATACAATGTAGTAAGTGACTTGATTAACTGGTATATCACCAAGTTGTGCTGAAATTAACCTGGATAAATGTTCTGACATTAATGTTTACATGTTTGACAGACAACTTGAATAAAGGTCGTAACTTTAATGAGAATCGCAATGATCAATGATCTACAGTCTTTTTAGACAAGAATATTATCTTGTATGATAGCATGTCTAAATATAAGTTTGTAATCCAAGTCTCAGGGACAAACGTATTTCGTCAATTCTCACAGCTTAATAAGTGAAGTAACTTATATCAAATGCAGTAAAAAAACTTGCAAACTAACTTAAATAATTCAATGACGCTATATATCAATTCCTACTCATATGTATTTTCATTTTTGTATTCTTTAAAAAAATTCAGACACTTACATTTATTCAACATATATTTATTTCTTATAATATCAAGAACTGAAGTATTATTTCAATAAATATCTTCAACTTCAATGATTTCTTTTCGATAGTGCATGTACTGGTGTTGCATTGACTTTATCCAAAATCTTTGATTGAGGCCTACTGATAATTTAGTTCAGGCGTATTTAATTCAACGTTTATCAAATACAAAATGTTTTTTTATATATATAATTACTATATAACTGTATTTCCTAATTGTAATTATTTTCTATATAATCTAAAGATAAAAACTGACACGAAGCCAAGTTAAACTCCAACATGTTTCAATGTTATCATGTGGGAGTCAAACAAAATACAAAATATAAATAAACGCCTAATTTAAGATTACCTTTCCGTTGATAGCTAATGCAGTGACCAACTGGGTTGTTGCAGCCTGAAATTGTTGCCCGATGACCATTATTACATTTAGATTTAAACCATTCTGTTTCATTTCCATGTGATATATATGTATCTAAATTATCAATATTGACAAATGTAATTCACATAACGCTCAACGTGTACTGCGGGCAGTGAGTAAATAACATTAGAAATGCATTTAATTAGAAACTTGGGTGAATCTCTTATAAGGTTTATATCAATCTCATTGAAATCAAATCTTAGATTCTCTCTCTTTTTTCACAATATGCTGTTACTTGTCACAAATCTAAGATCTGGCGGAATCCCGTGGAGAACCATGTCCAGGTGAACTTTGAACAGGAAATGACCCCGAATTTAACAGTCAATCAGTTTGTAGGGTCGGTCCTGATGCGACCAATCAGATTCCTTCTTCCTCCGTCATTTCGGCGTATCGATAAAAGAATTAAACCCGCTATAAATGGTTTGTAATAATTCATATAACAAAACCTACAAATATAGGTGCACAGGCTTTGGTGTGTCTGGCTATCCATTGTAAATCACTATGTCTACACATCGAAATAAGCTACCGAGGGCTGCATGAGCGCGTCGGCATTGCAAGGGACTTACTTGATTTGCAACCTGACTAGAACCGTTATTTTGGAAAAAAATCCGTTTGATAACTTATGACCGAGTTTTGTAATAACCAGAAAAGTTTCATTACATATGTTATGTTTAAAAGCGGATATGTCACTGACACTGACAGAACGCTTCTGAATTCTCTACAAAACTATACAAATCCGGAAATTTTTTGACAATCAAGTATATGAGGTACGTGAAAAGATAGAATAAAATTCAAGATCCATAATGATCAGCATTTCATGGTGAATTTTGTATAATAGCTGTATGCATTTTACGGGCCTGAATTTGAGTATTATTTTCAAGAGCTCAATTTAAAGTCTTCTTTTAAACTAATCGTCATATCCTGCAAATCTCACCGCAAAACGTGTGACTAAGATGTTTTGAGAAAACAATAAAATTATCAGTTAATTAAATATCAAGGTTGTACTTCAAAGAAAAAAATATTGGTATTTCATGAATTTTTCTCATTCTTGTATCCTTTGATTTCCATCATAGTCTAGATTGTAATGTATAGGATTATTAATTTTACAACACTTCTAATATGCATAAAATTTACAGAAATATCGTATCTAGTTTCCGATAATCTGAAATTTGATCATATTTTAATAATTCTGACGACAAGGATGTTAACAAACACACTGCTTTCATGTTGATGTAGCAAATCAAGCGTACCCAAACATTCAGAAAACCTCGGCATTTCCGCGTTACATAGAAAAGCGATGATGTTTGAACCTCTAATCTACTTTCACAACTTTGAAAGCGCAACCGTGACGGGTTGAAATCTTACTTCCGGTGGACACGGACCTCTACGGGATTCCGTCAGATCGTAGATGAGTGACCAGTAACAACATAATATAAATAAGGGAGCGAATCAATGATTTGATTTTAATCAGATTGAGGTTTATATCATATTTTAAAATTTGATTTGAGAACTGATAGTCTGATGAATCGGTTACTAAAGTATCATATGTTCGATGCTGCTTTGATGAAAATTTTGAAGTTAAAATTTTATCAATTGTCACCGAAAACGGCTTTGTATCTTTTACAATAGAACAATGACGTGACATCAGTTTTACACTTTAGTATTTGATAGAATTTGCAAATTATTTGTGTAATAACTACAAAAATGTATCTAAAGCTTGATAAAAGTCAACTGTATTTTTAAACTGCATCCATTTATATGATCTTGCTTGTCTAACATAAGACATTAAGGAAAGAAAGAAAACATTTTGTATTGATGCGTTTAAAATGAGGGTGAAGTGCAATATAGCCGTTCAACGTTCTACCACCTAAAAGGTCCCCTGCGTAAAAAAAGCGTTGCACGTTTGTTTTATCATGCATTGTTTATTGTGACGTACGTTCAGTCTGATCAAAAACGATCGTGCTCGAGGAATTGAAATTATAAAACTATTGTATCTGTCGGGGTTCGAACATGATACAGTCAGGATACCCTCTCCGCTACCGTCTGAATGCACCCACGGTACTAGCAATATGATTACACTTTTATTCCTCGGAACACGAACAATTTTGATAAGACTGGACGTAATTTCTAACATGTTTCAAAATGAGTTGCAACTGTGCAACTTTTCATTATTATAATATGTAAATTGGCAATAGAAATGATTTGTATGTGATGCTTTTACAAGGCCTAGTTTGGAAAAACCTGGTGACTTCAACATTTGTAGGACGTTATAGTTTTCAGTGGAAGAATGCATTCTAAATGCCAAAAAGTATTTTCGCGAGTAGGCGATTTTAACATTAGTAGTATTATCATCACAATTATAGCCTCGCCTTACAGCGTAAGCAGGGGTATATAGCGTTCATTCTGTTCATTCGTCACACTTTGTCCGGAGCATATCTCCCAGACTTTAAATGCTAGTTTCACTTAACTTCATACACTTAACAACCATGATCCCTAGATATGCTATACCAACAAAGTATTATTATTTTGTGCTTTCTATAGAATCCGTGACTTTATGACAGATTCTTTTGTCTGGAGAAGATATCCTAAACCACACATGCTAGCTTGACAAAACTTCATACAATTATCAACCATGATCTCTAGATATGCCTTTCGAGGGTTAAATCAACATGTGATTTTTTTTCGCGATTTCAATTACTAAAATGACCTAAAACGTGACTCTATGCTTAATTGCTTTTTCCTTATCATAAGTACTTAAATAAACATCTTAGCTTCACCAAACTTTCTACACATATCAATCATGATCCTGAGATAAGCCTTTTGAGGATAAAGTCTATCTGGTGTTTTTTCCCTGGTAAACATGGAAACATGACTTATCGGTGATTTAACAAAAGTAATTTAGTCCTAAGCAAATCTCATAGAATCTTTATGATAGCTACATCAGCAGTAGTACTTTTCTCATGCGCTGCACGTTTTTCACCCGTTCTGGAAGATGTATGGTATGAAATGTTTCCTTATTTTACATGTACCCTCCCCGTCAACAAAGTAATTACTAAACGTTAATTACTTCAATGGTTTATTAATTGATAGCGGGTAGATTAACTCAGATTGTGATATTTTTCCATATGCACCGTTTCTCAAGACTTTCCTATAGCAATAAACTGTATTGTGAACAGATGACATTTTAACAGATAATGTTGATGTTAATGTCATTTCTGTCATGTTTTTCTTTTAAATTTCGGTTATTTTGAAGGTGATTAAAATTTCTTTAACAATGAATGTCATTCTTTCTTAATATGTGAATTTAAAAGCTCGTTTTTAAGTGCTCAAGATTTACAAAATTGAAAACAAATAGTAATTATATCCTACTAGTTATTAAAAGGCTGTTGGAAACATTTCCTGTCATCCATATCATCACTTGAATATTTAAACAAGGAAGCTGATCAAATTTATCATATTTTGATGATAATTCATGACATTATTTTCGATGAATAAGCATATTCTTCAAAATCTACACGGAAATATTTTTAAACCTTATAAATTTATCAGAAATGAGTTTTGCTTGATCCTAGGCCGTTAACAGCTTAGTTACCTGAACAATGTAACAATAACATTAGCGATTAAATCCTGTCGAAATCGATGTACAATTGTTTGCATACTTCCTGCATTACCTTGATGTGTATCAAAAATGATAATGTGGTTACTAACATGGCGCCTTCTCCACATCCTACATACTAAAGGGCTATATGTATCAGTAACTTGAAGGATCGTACTTTCATAGCTACTAGACTAAAATTTAGTCTCTGAACTATTTTAGATAATTATTGTACCTTCATTTATATGTTTTTATTTCTTAGTCATGCAGATTTAAGACCTAGACTGTCTAAAGGCTCCTTAATGATACGCAACCACGAAGCAGAACTCAGCTTCTATTTAGCTCTTATCCTGACCATGTAGGTCGGTATATCCTGTTTCCAGGTATCCATGTTAACAGATGGGTGGACTGAGTGAAATGTTGATGAAGTGCCTTGCCCGTGTACACAGCACAGGCTGAGACACAGAATGTGTTAAAGGTCAAATGTCTCATATATGGAAAAGGATGCTTTGGCTATTATCCAAAACACATTTTACTCCTTGTCCCTAAATTAACTAAATGATAATTGAATTTGAGAAAGGAGGGGTATCTCATAATATCTTCCTAGCTATTTTATTATGTGTAAAATATACCTTTTTTATGTAATAAAGGACCTGTAATAATGGATTTGTTTATGTTTTCCATTGGTAATATGGCTTGATGTTTGACAATTATATATGTTTGACATTTTTTGTATGTTACCGCAACTGTAACTATATATCTTAACGTGACACCATAATGTTTTAGTTTCTCTCTCTCGCTCTTTCTTGCATACCGTATTTCATCGAAATCAACCCGGGGTCGAATATAATCAAGGGCCTAAATTTTCGAAGCTCTCTTAGATCTAAGTTAGTCGTGACTCGTAAGTACCACACATTAACATTAGTCTACAACTATTTTAGCACTACGAGAGCTTTTAAAATCCAGACCCAGGTCTCTATAATTAGGGGAACAAGGGTTGCTGAGATAAATAAAACCCTAGATAAAGATAGAATGTACTTCAACGCTTAGTGGGAACTCTCGAACAATAAAGGACAATCGTTATCCCTCGAATGCAACCTCTGGGTTTAATTTCGTTCAGCACCCGTAGAGTGTACGGATTTGATATCTTTAAGTGTACAGGTGTGGTATACTTGAACTTATTTCTATACCTACATTTTACATATCGTATCCAAAAATGCGGTATGATTCCCCATGATGACCTCAGATGAGATAAGATAAGATAAGATAACACTTTTTTACCCAAAAGGGAATTCTTCTTACATCCAACAGAGCATGACATGAAACATGTATAACTTAACAATAAGAATTAAATACTGTGAAAAGATAATACTATACTATACATTACACAATAGATACAAATAACAACACATATACATATTAATATAATTATACAAGCCGCACAAAGCACACTTTTGAGATATCATTAAAGTGTTCAGAACTCTTGTTTAGAATTGAAATACTTGAGGGTATGAATGATTTCCGAGTTTGATTTGACCTATGGTAAGGAACATCAATACGTTTTCCAGATGGCAAAAGAGAATGTTCTGAGTGTAAGACATGTGTTGGATCAGAAATAATTTTCCGTGCATGTGTTAGCATTTTTTTGGATGACCAAGCTCTTTCATAACATAAGACACCATTTTGTGACTCCAGTGAAAACTTACCTTTTCCAGTTGGATTCGAACCTGTGTGCGTCCGTTTGGATATATGTTCTCTCAGCTAAGCAAAACGGACAGTCCTTTGCTCATAACAAACCTTGAACCATGGATGCGGCGTCTAACTCCACAGATACTGAATTGAGGGAACACCTCCCAACCGTTGTAATGTTATATCTCTTTGTACCCTTTGGTATAATAGGACATAGTCTCATCATATACGTCTACGGGTTTCGTTTTAAAGAGTCAACAACCAGAGTGTTTATTCTAACATTGGCAATTTATGACTTGATCACGTGCGTCCTCCTACCTTACAAGATCCTCCTTCTTAGGGACCCTGCCTTGTTCACCAACCCCCACCTTGCGAGATTTGAATGTGTTCGAATCTTCTTTCTGCAATCCTCTTTCACCACTCTTCCTCTTGTTGCCCTTGACAGGTACAGAAGGATATGCAGACCATTCAAGAGACAGATATCACCCCGACTCGCTAAGGTATTTGTTGTTGCAGTTGCGGTTATTATGATCCTACCAATAATCCTCAGGATGACTCTGACAAGTCGACACCAGCATGCCTACAGCCCGGAAGCCTTCATCTCGCCAACCTTCATCAACAAGAATACAGTTCGACCGGAAGTTGTCGTAGTTTATTTTATAACCATTGCTATACCTTTCTGCATCCCACTTCCGATAATGGTGACGTTGTACGCCTTGATTTGGTTAAAGGTCAGAAAGATGATCAGAAAAGAAGGTGTGACATCCCTTCATCATCCCATTTTTTAAGTAAGTGTTCCAGGAGACTCCTCGAGATCAGTTGTAGAAGAAAATACATCTGATGAAGAAACGAAGGCACACAATGGTATTCTAGGCAGAGCTTCTTTCAAGCGATCTCACAGATCAGACGACATTGAGGAAGGGGACATAACTTTTGCAACGATGCCCTTGCAGACCGCTAAGAAAACGAAAAACTCTGTAGATGAAAGTTTTGATTTGGAAATGACATTAGATGACAACGTTTTTGAAGAAGTTTCATCACAACTGAGATCAGATGATAGAAAAATTGGAGGATATAACATAGCTCATGGGAAGAATAGTTCAGTATCGAGGAACCACGGCCATGAAGGGGTGAAGACGACGCGACCTAGAGCTCGAGTTTTAAGCACAACGAGTATTAACACTATAGGAGAAGATGGACCACCTGATGGCTAGAGGCAGCAGGGGGGTCAACAACCAACTCTACGATGGAAACGAATGACAATTATCTTCTTTTCGATAGCCATTACTAACTTTGTATCTATCAAACCATTTATGACGTTTTTCATAATTTTTCAAAATGATATGTCCTATGGTAAGGAAATATTATCCAACAAAATATGTATTCTTCTCTACAACTTCACGTACATATCAAACGTTTCGAACTGCTTTCTGTATGGATTCTTCGACTCCAGATTTCGTCGCAAACTTAAACGAATCCGACTTTGCTGCAAGTAAAAAATTTGTTTGTTCTTAGAATGTTTTCCGACACATTTGATTGACTTTAAAGGGACAGTAGCACGTTTTGTGATAATTTTATATTTCAAAATTTTCACTGATAATTGTAAGTTAATGCTAAATGTATTATTTTGACAGTGTCAAAAATCTCATTACACAAGCCAATCATCCATAGTCAGAGGACAAAGTATGAAGATTCACATAAAATCCAATGGATTTTATGTGAATATCTATACTTTGTCCTCTGGTTATGGATGATTGGCTTGTGTAATATGATTTTTGACACTGTCAAATTAATACATTTAGCATTAACTTACAATTATCAGTGAAATATTTAAAATATAAAATTATCAAAAAACGTGCTACTGCCCCTTTAACAAGTCTTCGATGAGTTGTCCATCATGTCGACTGTTTCCGCTACCTGCTAGAAGGTATATTATTATATCTGAGATATTTAATTTGGGCAGCAATTTTTGGAGGCTGAGAAGAGCGTCTTATACCCCACTTCCGGTCTCGTTGCTATGGTTTCCTTTGTTCTAACTGTAGGTGTATTGACGGATACACCTATCCTTTCTATGTTGTAACTATAGGTTATCCACTGATACACCTCTACTTTTCTGATACACAAACACTTTATTGTTAATCTACACTTAGTTAATATAAGATATCTTCAACGTTGGCAAACAAACAGACTTGTAAAATTCAATTTTAAATTTTGGAGAATTATAATCAAAGATGGTGGGAATCGAACCAGGGACCTTTTTGTTGTTGAGCAACGACTCTATCGACTGAGCTAATGAGAATTGATACAAGCAGAGGTATTTTGTGTTGTTTTATGTATATATATATATATTCTTTATGTATAAACCTATGTATATGATTACTAGTATGTACCAATTTTAATGAAACGAAGTTAGTTTGTGGTTTTAAACCGCAATTTGAAGAGTATCATTATTATTCTATTGATCTAGTGAGGTCACGAGCTGTATATTCAAAGAATGGTGGAATGCTCTTTTTTGTAAAATATGACTCGACCGGAGTGGGGTATAAGTCAGATATACCCACACTTCCCTCGGTGTAACGCTCAATAACCTCCTGTTTGAATCGTGGGTCTCCGAGGCGTAGCGTAGCGGAGCCGAGGAACATGATTCAAACAGGAGGTTATTGAGCGATACACCTCGGGAAGTATGGGTATATATCTAACTTATTTACGAGGTCGCCTTACATATTAAAATGTACGGTAGTTTTAACTAGACTGAAGGATTACGCTGTCTTGTTTGTATAAATGATCTATATATTGACCTTTTGCGACTTTGTTTCTACATTTACTAAAATTCTGTCATTTATATGAATCAAATTTGAAATGTAATGAAATATGTTTCGTAAAACCTACAAAATGATAAAATGGTTTCTATGAGATTTCTTTTCCTTTAACGTACTTATTACAATTACATGAGAATACTTTTCATCTTGATGAATGGTTGGTGTAATGAGATTTATGAAACTATCAAAGTAATACATTTAGCATTAACGTATAATTATCAGTGAAAAATTGAAAATATGAAATTTTCAAAAAACCGGCTACTGCCCCTTTAAATTCGACCATTATTATATCTAAATATTCAAATGTAACAACGCCGCTAATGGCTTAAATATTTCCCAAGTGGAGTAAAACAATAAAACTCACTCAAATGTTACGAAACTTAACATATGTAATCACTAGTATGATTCCTACTTCCCTATATTTTGCCATGTACCTTTGCAATCTTTTGACATTTTTAACCAATTTAATAGCACGCAATTGCAGATAGTTATGTTTTGTGAATTGTGAATTTCCATTTTGTAAGCTCAGTTGGGGTGTTTTAGATAGAAAGCTAACATCTCATGAATTCAATATACATGTATAACCTTTTGACGTGACAATAGTGGGAGGGACAGGCCTCCATCTACTTTTCAGTCCGACATTGATAGTTTAAAATGAAAAGAACTTTTCAAATTAATCACTTTGATGTGTAGCTTTCCCATTTGTTTTTTCGATTTTTAGTCTTTTTTCATTTAAAGTTATCTTATGTACCACTGATCAAGAGGAAATCAATTCCCAAAGACTAACCTTTGAGACTATACATTATATCATATCAATAAGTGATACTCATGTTTTGATTTGATTTAAACATATTTTATTCAAGTGAAAGGATTGGGTACAAGTAATCCAACTTAGTGAAACCCTCTCCTATGTACAGTGCTTACATATAATATAATATAATACTCATGTCAACCATTATCCTTTAAAATCTATTAATATTGTTTTTACCAATACACCAGCGCCATTATTTTAAAAGTGAGTCCATGGGGACACATTGACTATATATAATCAATTGTTTACGTTTATCTTTCAACATTCTATTATCTATTATTCAAAGTGTATATGAAATATGCTAAATGTAGAGCCCAACATACATTTAAAAGTCCCATTTCATGATGTTTTCTAATTATTAATTGAAGGAGGGGCATGAACAAAACTTAAATGGGGAGGGCCGCAAAGAAATTACATTGCGTTGGATAAGGTCATTAATTTATGTACAATCCCAAGTGAAAAACATAGGTACTATATATGCAAAGACGGGCAAAATATATTTTCAAAGTCATCAAATAGTACCATACATGTTTGGTACAATTTCTTTAAACTGTAAGTGTTTTACAAATGTATTAGTCAAGCATTCTATTATTATGATAGAAATGAAAAAAAAATGGGTTCTTTCAAAGACAACTTTATCATTTTACAAACATAGAATCTCTGTCGAACCTGCACGGCCTATATTGTTAATAGTGAAAAATATTATAAAATGTATTCAAACTTATGTTAAAGGGACAGTAGCACGTTTAAAGTGCGAATATAAGGTGATGTCAGGAAAATGAAAATAAATGGTTCCAAATGAAAGACAATGTCTTAAAACGAAATGAAACAGTAATAAATCAAATATATAATGCAAAGTTCAGCCATGAGATTTCTTTTTCTTACACAAAATAAATTAAGGTGTTCACATAAAAAGGGCAGCCAATCGACTTTATGTGAAGCCTCATAGTTTATTCTGACTATGGAGGGTTGGTTTGTGTAATGAGATTTTTGACACTATCAGAATAATTCATTTATCATTAACGAACAATTATCAGTGAAAATTTGGAAATATAAAATTTTCAAAAAAACGTTTTTAGGGGAAATATAAGGTGATGTCAGAAACATGAAAATTAATGGTTCCGATTGAAAGATAAGGTATTAAAATTAAATGAAGCTGAAAGTCAGTTACTTTTAGCCATGTGATTCCTTTTACTTACACAAAATGAATATCAGGTGTTCACTCGAAAATGGCCGCCGATGGACCTTTTGTAAATCTTCCTAATTTATTCTCTGACTCTGGATGATAGGTTTGTGTAATGAGATTTTCACACTATCAATATAATACATTTAGCATTAACGTTCAATTGTCATTGAAAAAATAAAAATATAAAATTTTCAAAAACGTGCTACTGCCCCTTTAAAAAAACTAAGAAAATACAATGAAACAAGAATAAAGAAAATAAATGTGGTGCAAACTTATATAAGGAAACAAAAAAAACTTATGATAAATGTATATACTTAAGCTTCATTTTTTCAAATCAATTTAATAAAAAATTGCATTTGTTTTATACGAAATTTGCTTAAGAAAAGTAATTGATAACTCTGACACTAATGTTGTAACCATAAAGAAATATTTGAGATCACTCGGAGCAAAGCGCTCCCCTGGCTAAATTTTGCCTCGTTGAGGGTAACACTCGAAATGTGCTTCATAAAAAAAATATCCAAAAATAATAAATTACAAATTTCCTCATTAAATGAATACGTTATATCAGTAAATGGTTAAGGTGCACTGGATGCAATATTGCGTCTTGAGTTTCTATGAACTATTTAAATTCGAACATATGCTTTCCTTATAGTCAAAGCCGCATTTTTCAATTGAATCATAGCAAAGAAATTGTGATATGACTCAACCATTCCATACTAGAAAGATTTTCATTTGCTAACAAAATTGAAATGAATCGTGGTTCATTCTTTTACGCCAATTGAAACTGCCAGAAATTTGACGACATCAGAGTAGGTACGGCCCGTGTACAGGGGCATCTAGTACTTCGCTGACACGGTCCTCCATCTCTTAAGATGTTCCCTATACATCCTACTTCACATACTGATGCGTCCGAAGATACAATGCTTGCAATTGTCACATTTCAGAAACAGGCCTGAAAAGGAACAGTATTTTTAAAAATATAACTTTAAAGGAAAGATGATTTCCAAAACAAACATATCCTTTTCAACATGTAAAGTGATCAATTCAATATTTAGAGTAGTTCCATAGGAGCAGAACGCAGATGTAAAGTAGAAGATTTTCATGTATATCCAACTTCTTTATTCAATCAAAAACTTCGCAATTATATTAATAGTAATGTATTTGGTCACAGCAAGTAAATAACACAACATGCAAAACCCCCGATTAACAAATGACCATATTGTATCTTAATGAATGTGTAATCTTCATACTTTTTTGCAAATTGATTGTTTGTAATAATGTTCACATCAATACAATGAAATGTTGAAGCAAACACAATGTTTAATCTTGCCGTCTCATTAAAGATAAATCATGTAAACAAGCATAATAAATCAAGATTGTGTTCGAACGTTTTCTTCCAGATGTAGAACAGGACCTAATTATATAGGACTATTGTAAAACGGAACCATGAAATAAATTACCTGAGTATCATGTACTTTGTCTTGAGCCGTAGACTCCTCTCTGGTTGTTTTGTTTCCGGATTGTTATTGCCTTTTTTGTGAATTGCCCTCTGTTTCGAAACATCCTTTTTGTATTTCAGGAATCTAGAATTTAAAGTCGATTCTTATTAGTCCATTTCAACTCATGAATATTAAGCTATCGATAGTACAATATTAAGTGAAAACTACAGCAATTTCACAATGGGTGAATTTTTTATCCAAAGACACATGTAATCAAACTACAAAAGCAAATTGAACTTGATAGCTTTCATTTCAGACATAATAACTATTTTTTTAAAGCTTTGAATATTTTGATCAACTGGAGTTCTGTCAAAACTTCTCTTATCTAGTAAGATTGATAAACTGATTATTTAAACATTAAATCAGGCTTAAGGTGGTTGCTTATGTAAAGTTGTTTCAATTAATCGAATCTATGTACGAAGTATGCAATACATTTTTAATAAATTACCTTCTAACGTTTTATTCTGAGTCAATTGTAAACTGTGAGTTGGGGTCGACGGTTTAAAATCTAAGAAAAGAGTTTTTGGGTAATTGATCTGAGTGGGACGACCCCTCATACTGGTCGATGTTGAATCAACAGTCGGAGATGAACAAACAAAATTAGCTAAATTTATTAAGATTGGTTTTAATTCTTTTTTATATCAAAATGGTATCAAATGACAACTACATTGTCATAACACTAAATGTCAATGAAAGGAACATTAATCTATTTACCTTTCGGTGCTGCCACTTCTTAAATAAAAACTTGGTATATTTTAAAGGTTTATTTGGGTAACAACTATTTCGCCAGTAGTTTAGTTTCTGCCTTATAGTGTACATATATTAATTTTGTTTGAAGGTATGCTTATACCCACATTTCTTATTTCAAAACTTACCAGGGCATTGTCTTAATCGAACAATTCCCTACAAGGAATAGGACTTTCAAAGTAAGAAACCAACCAAGACAAGACTGCATTGTTTTAAACCTAAACCACCTGACATCATGTAATAATCATTTTCGACCCCTGTTTCTCACATCCAAGCTAAATAGAGAAACTTTTTTAATGTTTGAATCCAAAAAATAAGCTATTTTGATCAAATGCGTTACATGCGCACATATATAACAGAATTTTAGGACTAATGTTCCTTAAATTCTTTTGAGTAGTATATTTTACCGTCAAAGCAGCCTTTGCCCGTCCAGCCCTTTCTACAGCCATATTTACAAACATCTTGGAGACGTGAACAGGTTTCGTCGTAGCAGTTGCATTGTTTGTCACAGTTCTCTCCTATCCATCCTTTCTGGCAAGCTAAAAGAGATACAATTCGTCCAATTTTGGCATCAAATGAATATTTCATTCAAATTTAAACACTGCTCGGGAAAAGTAAGTACACTGGCCTCGCGATACAATGACTAAAGAGTTGAGAAATTAAGTATCGAAAATGACGAATTTGATTTTTCTTTGGTCCTTAAAATTGTTTTGTTTCATTAAAACATATACCCTACAAGGCAACATTAGATAAACTGTCCTCGCGATTTAATGTATGTTCAGAAAATCAGTGGTGAAATGTAATGTCGAAAATGAATAATTAGAAGTATTATATTTCTCATGGCCATTGTTACATCTCATTAAAGATTTACACTACTGGGCAAACTAAAGACACTCTCCCAGCGATACAATTTATGCTAGCAAAATGAGTGATGAAATGAAGTATCAAATATGCCGAATCTGAAGTTGTTCTTTTAAGAACTTCGTTAAGAACTTTAAGACAAGGAAAGGTCCAAATGGGAATGTATTCGGAATTTCAACAATGAGGTGAAATCATAAACATCAAACAATAATTGTAAGATCTCCTGGATATAATGTTCAGGAAAAAAACTAAGCGCTTGGAAACATTAAAAAATTTACCTATACCAATTAAGAATTGAAAGAATAAGGCATTCTCTAAAACTGTCCAAAATGCTCTATAAACGTGAAGACATCGAGTAATATCTCAGACAGATAATCTTTGTCATGTAAAACAAGGTAGAAATACCGTTGGTATCATTTACTTTGAATGTTTTATCAAGAATTGGGTACACTAATTCGACACAATTTGGAATAAAATAGAAGCCCATGGGCTTGATTTTCGAAACCCCGGTAGTGAACTGAATGGTACAGATTAACTCGTTGGTCAATATCGTAAATCTGTACGGAATGTAAGGAAGACAATTATTATTATGATTGTAATTCATATAACCATCGTCATCATAAAAAAACGTTTTGTTTTAAAATTGAAATAAAAATAGAAATATTATTAATTTTTAATAGTATCCTACACAGGACTACCGTAGCTTGAGGCTCATTACGCATATTATTTCATTATTTTATTGATAAACCACATGCACAAGACGGCAATCTTACCGAGTTTGTAGATGCACACTGTCGGTTTTCTCATGTCTCTACACTCAATATAAGTGTGTCCATTCCACATTCCGTCTTCTCCCATAGAGTCGCACACCCCATGACGAGTAAAGAAGTTTGTATATTTTGGGCGATACTACAGCGTAAAGAGACAAATTCAACAGATGTAGTAAAACAGTTAAATGTTAAAAAACAGTTAACGTGTTTCAAATTGGATAAAAATATAACATGCATCCGTTTTGAGAAATTGTTACATGATAAAAACAACTGCACATCCACAAAACATTGAAAGTTATTAAATAAAACAAAATCCATCAGTCTGTCACTCTCCCTGTAAAAAGATATCTCTCTCTCTCCCTGTCAAAATCTATCCCTCTCTCTTTCCCTGTGAAACTTTATCCCTCTACCTATCTCCCTGCCAAAAAGGACTGTCTTACCCACTGTCCAAATATATCCCTCTGTCTCTGTCTGTCTCTCTCTGTCTGTCTCTGTCTCTGTCTCTGTCTCTGTCTCTCTCTCTCTCTCTTCCTTAGTCTCTGTCTCTCTCTCTCTTCCTTAGTCTCTGTCTCTGTCTCTCTCTCTTCCTTAGTCTCTGTCTCTCTTTGTGTGTCTTTCTGTGTCTCTCTATCTCTCTGTCTCTCTCTCTTCCTTAGTCTCTGTCTCTCTCTCTCTGTCTCTCTATCTCTCTGTCTCTCTCTCTCTTCCTTAGTCTCTGTCTCTCTGTGTCTCTCTGTCTGTCCTCTCTCTGTCTCTCTGTGTCTCTCTATCTCTCTGTCTCTCTCTCTTCCTTAGACTCTGTCTCTCTTTGTGTGTCTCTCTGTGTCTCTCTATCTCTCTGTCTCTCTCTCTCTTCCTTAGTCCCTGTCTCTCTCTGTGTGTCTCTCTGTGTCTCTCTATCTCTCTGTCTCTCTCTCTTCCTTAGTCTCTGTCTCTCTTTGTGTGTCTCTCTGTGTCTCTCTATCTCTCTGTCTCTCTCTCTCTCTTCCTTAGTCCCTGTCTCTCTCTGTGTCTCTCTATCTCTCTGTCTCTCTCTTTCTTCCTTAGTCTCTGTCTCTCTCTGTCTCTCTGTCTGTCCTCTCTCTGTCTCTCTGTGTGTGTCTCTCTCTCCATATGTCCTCGCATGCCTTTGAGCACAAAATGTGTACTACAATGGTTTTTGAATCCACCTTTCTTGAACTCATTCCCTCGAAACCTATCTTAAGTTTTCTCTCGCACATAAAGATACTTACTGCTCTTCCAATCCACACCGAAGGCAGACGAAGGTCTCTTAGCATTTCTGAATCACATAATTCATTAGAATAATACTTCAACCTAGTAGTCTATACATGCTTGTCTTTCTATCTTTTGACATTACATATATCATCATTCTTTAACTAGAAATATGTACATGTGCACGTGATGCACAGTGATGTTCCCCCCATCTTTTTATCAAATTTCATCACCTTAGCCCTATTTGTCAGTGAAATCAGAAACATTCCACACAGAATATATTTTCTAATATGGCAGAAATAGCCAAGGGAATAAAAGTGTTCACTCCAACTATGTGTCATAAAATTATACTGAAATATTTTGGAATAGAGGCCAGAAAATGACCCTATCCCCATATGTTCTAAGTTCAAATTTTCTCTATGGAAACCAGAAATTATGAAAAATTATAATTTAACTATGAACATGTCAGTATGAATATGATTAACAATATTAGTTTAGATCTAATGGATATCTTTCCGAGGATAATTACAAATGTTATATATCAATATTTATTATCCATTCATCCAATAATTTAATAATCATAAGATTAAGTATATCTTAGTAATTTTGTAAATTATGACAGTATAATATATGCACAGAAAGAAGATAAGGTAACTGTTTTCAAGGATTTACCTCTGATATAATTATTTTCCTCTTCGCTTTCAATAACGACACGATCACAGTTGCCCTTGTAAAAGAAACTACTCTCCTCACCAATTCTATAACATGTCGATTTGTGGTTGTATCCGCTTTGGCATTGTTGAATATGGTATGAGGCTGAAAAAGACACAATTAAATAATTTGGAAACTATGACATGTACATCAATGATAAGAAAGAATTTAAATTTAAATACGAAAAGTCATATAATCTTCTTCAGCAAGAATAAGACGCTCAATCAAATCACATTTGGAAATCATTCAAAGTCATATCTGCTCCTGAGGCAAATTTCATAGGAAATCAATTGAAAAATATAGTAACAGAGGGATTGTGTTATATGTATATAACAAAGAACATGTGTATCGCATGCATTCCTCTATTGTATTGTTAACAAGGCAGTATATCGGCATCAAATGGTATACGTTTTGGATCTATCTCATTAAAACAATATCATAATTTCTTCACTAGTTACGCAGATTGGCGTTGTGCAGAAAATAGATCATATTTTATTAAGCTTAAAATTGGTAGTGCATTGTCACCGTTTTGACAATAACCACTGGTTTTATTTCTGGTAACATCTCGGACATTATCAAAGAAATTAACTGCTTGAAATGGCAATGCAACGAATTATCAACAAGCAAGTGTTGAATAATGATGCCTTGAGTCCCCAACAATTAAGATAATATCTGGTCCTTATTGACAGACAAAAGTGACACGATGATAAAATTAGATAACAATTGTCCTTTCAAGAAAAGATAACTATATACAGTAGAGTAATTTCGTCCTGAATTCATAAATACAAAAGGTATGCAGTTTATCTCTTGGAAAATTCATCATAATAAATTAATGGTAGCGAGGACATTGCATTTTTTGAGTAAAATATAAACAAGAATTCATAGTTATATATAAATGTATAAAACTATATATAGTCTTTTATTGAAATGAAAATGTAATGCTTATATCTTTGAGAATTTCATCATCTATGACGTCATATAAGTGACGTCATTTGATTGATTAATGTTGAGCTCTCGGCTCAAACATTTCTCAATCTCTACATTTATCATGCAATAATTCCGTCCAGGTTTATGATGATCTCAATATCTTAAGAATATCACATCGGTTATTCAAAGCACATTTTTTTGTTGTAAAAGGTTTCTTACCTTCACTTGTTTCTGCAACTGCGAAGCTTAAAAGAGAAACGAGACTGAAAATAATCACTGCCATTTTCGATAGATGAGTGTTGAATGTGTCTCCCTGTGCTTGGTGAGGAATGCAATACATAACGACGGAATAGATGACCTTCGCTATTTGTTAGTAAAATATATTTAATTGTGATTCCTAAATTGTCATTTCCGTCGCAAAATCTATTTAACTCGCAATCATATCACCATTCGGGGGTATGTATTTTTCTGTTATGTAAAATGTGACAAAAATGAAGCAGCCGCAGCAGTGACATTAGTTGGAAGATCTGATTTCATCTATCCAAGGAATTTTATAGCTCAGATCTATCCAAACAAAAGGCGTTCCTGTCAGTAACTAAGGTCATGAAACTCGTTTTTCAACTTGATCGACACATGTTTTCTCTTTAAAACTGAGTCTGTGATTGATTGATGATAGGGGTTATCTGCTCCAAATTACAACGTAAACAAGACATTCCATTTGTGTTGTCAGAGCGTGTGGAGAGGAAACCACTAATTAAGTGAGTTCGTTCCCCGTAGAGTCAATATTTTGAAACTTAATCGGTAAATGCTCAATTATCATTAGATTTGATCTTTTTCGTGTCAATTGTGCCTACTGATAGAATACTTTATTTCCTTGTTTGATTCCTGAAAGCGATACACATAATTTCATTATATGAAAATGAAAGCATATCGTAATGATTCCACCATTGACTTCTAAAGTCTCATTGGTTTCTCGAAATGTTGTGCAGTGTAATAAAGATATAATATAACAACATTTCGAGGATGAATTCATGACAAAAAATTCTTGATCTTGATTAAAACTCATTAGTAAAATTAAGGATTTGCAAGAATGTAATTGTGATTGTATTATGCTACTAACCGTTTAAATTGTTATAGCGCTTAATATCTTAACCTTGTGCCCCATTTCATTTCAATCATTTGATGAATTGTATCACAGCACACATTGTACCTGAAAGGCGATGAAGCATGATTTTGTGATATTTTACTTTACTTTCTTTAATCTCCCACATCTTCTATATTCTATATTTTATATATACATATATACATACATATACATATATGGTGTATATGAAATAATGACTTTGACTTCGTGAATATCTGTGATAACCATCTCGCTGATCGCTCGATGGTTATCACATATATTCACTCAGTCAGAGGTCATTATTTCAACCATCATACTTACTCTCGCTAAGTGTCAGTTGCCGCTTATAAAAACATCCTACTTGTAGCTGCCTTCAATCAGTTGACAATACACTAACATTGACAACAGATTCTCTATTTTTCTTAGTTGGTGATTAGACAAATTAGCAATTACACAGTGAGTTTATTCATTTTGTATTTTGACATACTTAAATGTCACACAGTAGTATAAATCAAAGCAAAACATAATGAACCTCAGTAAATGAAATCATCAGACGTTAGGTTATATCAAAATATGATGGAGACACTGTCATGACTGGCTTTACCATTGTAGCCAATATATGTTGCAGATCAGGACATGAAGAATATGCAATAAACATGCCATTACATATATTTGTTCTGTTATATTTGGTCTTATTGCAGTCTACATGGTTGTGTATATGGTTAGGATCACCAGGTTTTCATATGTTTTGATAAGTAAAATACATGATAATTAAAATATTTTGACGAGTCCCTAGAGATTTTACTTATCAGGTTTCCACTGTATAACTTTATTTTCTTCAGCAATGGAATGTTTATTACGCAGCGCCTTCAGCCGAACAAATACAGCTGCGTATCTTAAGTTTGTTCACCTACCTGCGTTTTTAGTACAAATATCATGTAATTTGGAATGACTTTTTGGCATCATAGCAATGCGAAAACAAAACGGATAATGTCGAAATTTGAGTATAAAAGTTAACATTCCGTTTGCGTTAACACATTCGTCTGTCATACCCTAAAGATAACTGTAACTAATTTGGCAGGGCATTGAAATGACCAGGGGTCAAAATTTCGAAAACACTATTTTATATTATTCGCTACAAAATCCTTTATTACTGATCAATAGCTTTAGACATAATTCTATAATTTCATAATTTGTTCCTTTGCATTAATTCACTGTAATTGTACTGATTTCTTTCTTACAATGTTTATATGGAATATTTAAATCGAAATTTAAGTAAACCTGAATTTCACAAAAATGACCCCATCTGTCTATTCAATAATGCTAAATATTTAAATTCAGTACAAGTGACAAGGCGATCCCGAAATATGGTTTGGGAATGATTCTTATACTAATGTATAATTGGTTGTCCCTTGAAGGCGCTACTGGAGTTATTTTATTGACGTCAAAAAGAAACCCAATTTACATGATATTTGCACTAAGATACACAAGCAAGTGAACAATCTTAAGATACGCAGCTGTAGTAATGGTGCAAATTTACAAGGGCAATAGCACGTTTTTAAGGGGGAAATAAGGTCATGTCAAGAAAATGAACATATATGGTTCCAATTGAAAGACAATGTATTTAAATATATAATGTAAAGTTCAGCCATGCAATTCCCTTTTCTTGCACAAAATGAACTAAATGTGTTCACACAAATATTGCCGCCAATGGACTGTATGTGAATCATTATACAATCATTATACTATGAATAATTTTTGAGACGTTTTATAGATATATGCATCGGCAAATGACACAACGAGTTTTAGTGTTTTGACAGGAAAAGCATATACATATACATGAGATAATTTTCAAAATCATAGTGTCATGGCCTCTTTGTTCATGCCATGTTAAAGTTATATTCATTGTTGAAAGAGTTTGATGTTAGCATGAAGTGACATACTACAGTAATCAATTAGACTGTAAATTCAACATAGGTTCAGCACGGCACGGTTCTATCCCAAAACTTCTACAAGGCAAAACATCTACGAAAAGATCAAGGCAGAATTATGCACCTATTGGTTCAATGGAACAGTCCAAGAATGAGGTTATGAATGGAGTTGAGGATCAAAACAGATGCAACAAAGATATATTACTTACTAAATAAAGATGAAAGTGTTTAAATTTCGGCTTGTAGAAGTTTTGAGAAGATTCCACTGGCAGTGCAGTCTACATAACATTCTTGTACAGTTATTGAATTAAACTAAGTACTGTGTCATTGATATGCCTTTCGTTCCAATATTACATTCAGTAAACACAGTTGTCTTTCTCGTCCAATATTAATTTCAGTACATTTAAACATATTTATCTCGTCCAATGTTAAATTCAGTACATTGTTTCAATGGTTTTCTCATCCAATGTTGAGTACAGTACATTTACAAACAAAGTTATCTTCAAATGTTAACTTCAGTACTTTGACACAGTTTTTTTCAATGTCAACTTCAGTACATTTGTATTTCTCGTTCAGTGTCTATATGGATTCCTCAATTTCTCAATTTCTCAATGTTCAATGTCTATATCAGTTGTACATGTATTTCTCAATTTCTCAATGTTCAATGTCTATTTCGGGACCTCAACACAGTTATTGCCTCGCTCAATATCAAAGTTAGCACCTTCAAACAATTGTTGTTCTCCTTCAATATCATTTCAGTACATTTAATTCTTCTCAGTACATTTTTTCTTATCCTAAGTTGAAATCGTTGCGCTAACGATATTGATTCTCTCGTTGCAATTTTATGCACTTCATTGCCACTATTGTTTCTGCGGGTCAAATATATACTGTACAAAACTAATTAGGTATACTTGAACATTTTGGAATTATGAATACATGTATCTGTGTTTTTAATTCATCGAACTCCTGAGGAATTGTCATTCACAAACAAACGAAATATCCTAACTTATTTTCTAAGTACACCTTGCGGAACACCAGTGCATGTTTTTCAGTGCAACGGTTCTTGCATGAACCACATAACAACAATTTTGGAAATCACCTTACATACTTCTATTCATAAATCATCTTTGACCTTATTTATGACAGTTTTAAAGGGGCAGTAGGGGTAACATAAGGTGAAAATGATAATGTATTTAAACTAAATGGAGCAGTAATAATTCAAATATATAAAGTAAAGTTTAGCCATGCGGTTCCTCTTTCTTACTCATTCTGAATTAAAGGTGTGAAGATTCACACAAAATCCATTGGCTGCCATTTTGTGTGAATCTTTATACTTTGTCCTCTGACTATGGATTATTGACTTGTGTAATGAGATTTTTGACTCTGTCAATATAATACATTTAGCACTAACTAACAATTATCAGTGACAAAAAATACAAAATTATCAAAAAACGTGCTACTGCCCCTTTAAGGCCTTAGGGTGAGGCCCTGTGACCCTACAAGGAGCACAAGGTGACATACACTTTAGAAGTCAAAATGTGAAAACAATTAAATACATTATCTTTCAAACTAGGGGACAAAGGAATCTTGTTTAAGCCAAGTGTCAATTCAAACAGAACTAGTAATATGTGTATGTGATGCTGTGATGTCCCAAGCGCCACCTCTTCATCAAATTTAAAACTTGAAATAAACAAAGCAATGAAAATTCCTCTTATATTTTATTCATTTAACTGACACTTCTCCAAATTATATTTGAAATTAATACTACAAGTTTATAGTCTCACTTAAAGGTAAGTCTATAATTTTGTTGAGTAGTATATAAGTGCAATTCGTCTACTTAAAGATGCGGATTGCTGCGCCATAGCTTTCGCCTTACATGAGTCAATAAACTACATATCCCTTTCATTGAAATGTAAAACTGATGTTCTCTCGCTTCGCTCGCATGCAACATCTCAGTTTCCCCAGAGAAAATCATTTAATGTTGATGGTTGAGCTGACTTGCATGACGACTGGCTCTCTGATGTCCATCACTGACCGTGCATACCGGGAGTTTATAGGGTAGGGGCAGTCCTAAAACAATGTGCACCTTATAGGTAAATATATATACATAGGGATTATGATATGCAGTCTAAGTAAACCTAGCATCACTATTATCCGTTACACTGCTATACTGAGTCTAACAAGGCTCGGTTGAGAGTCGCGTCAGCCCACGTGACCAAGTTGACCAATCAGAACTCAGCTTACCAAGCCACAATAGTGTGCCTTCGCACGTTTAACGTTGGAAGGTCATAGGTCGCAGAAAGGTCGGCTGACGCGACCCTAAACCAAGCCTTGTTAGACTCAGTATAGCAGTGTAACGGATAATAGTGAGGCTAGGTTTACTTAGACTGTATGATATGAGGACGTATATGATAAATTTCCCGGTATTGATATATATACTTACTTCAACAAAACAGAAAAGATATGTGATGAAAAAGACTCAATGGAAAACATATTGCATTATGTAAATTATGTAAATTATCAAATTATTAAAAATGATATATCTATTACACACTGATAAAATGTCAATCTAAAATTCAGTTAAAAGGTAAGCACTACAAACATAGGGAAAATATTGATACAAAGGAATATGGATATATGTAAATTTGATATAATAAATACGAAACTTAAACATTAAACATAAACATTTAAACGATCAATTTGAATTATTTTGATAATAATATCAAAAATATTGGATATGTTTCTCGCACTTTTAAACGCTCAAAGGCGTTTAGATAGCACATAATCACTAAATAAATTTGGCCCGCATATGTAGAGAATAGAAATAAAAAAATGTGAAGGATTCATTCGACAGTCATGATAAAACAATTCCTTTCAGACCGAGAGCACTCACTCTACCTTAAAGCATTTCTTCCCCTTTCCATAACAGGTCACAAGAGAGCATGATATCTCAAAACTTGGATCTCCCGGCATGCCGAAGGATTTGAGCGTTTGGGTCACCATATGGCCGTCACTGTTCAAATGGAACCGCTTGAATATGTTGTCATGTATCGGGCACCTGTGGTGTATTAAATATAATTGAAGAAGAAATTAATCTTTTGTACCATAATTAAATGGAAAATTGTCAAATTCAAAAACATAAAATGTCAACATGATGGAAGCAGGAATCAATGTGATATGGCATGATTGAATGAAAAGGGTCAAATTTGAAATATATATATTTGATTTATATGATATACAGTAGAACAAGGATATAGCGAACTCGGGTAGAGCGAACAATCGGATATAGTGAACACATTTTTAAGTCCCCTCAAAAGCCTTATGTATGACATATTATATCCGTTATATCCGTGTTCTACTGTATATATATTGGCATATATGGTTGAAGCAGAGATTAAGCTTATATAGCATGATTGAATGAAAAATGATTAATTAAAAAATACAATTTAAACATGATTCAACCATGAATTCTTTTAATATGACATAATTAAATAAAAAAGGGCAAATTTAAAAGAATACATTTTTGACATGATTGAAGCAGGTATTATTCTATCAAAGCATAATTGAATGGCAAAAGGGTCAGATTTTAAAACATACAATCTTGATAAAAGTCATAAAAGTCATAAAAGTGATATGTGTTTTCTAATTGTGTTTTTGAAATAAATTTGCTGACTAGAAATCAGCTGCGTAATTGCATCACCTTTGTCTGTTCATAGAGACCAGAATTTTTTGTTTTAAGGCCTTAAGCCTTGATGAAAGACAAGTTACATCGCAAAATATTACGACTGTTGGATGCATTTAAAACAAATCACGTTATACGAAAAATAAGAAAGTATTTTTGACGAGTAAAATGCATCCCCCATCTCGGTTTCAGAACTATCTATTTTTTTACAATCAGAATAAAATCAAAACAAAATAAAGCCATTGCATTTTAAACCTCAATGATCATTAAAACCATCATTAAAGGGAGGAAAATATTATTAAGTACATATAAACAAAGACACATATTTCCCGCACATGACCATATATGTAGCTCAGTTCGAATCATAAGAAAACATATTTTCAAGAAAAATTTAAATTATTAAAAACGAAACTTACCCATTAGCATCACTCAGTTGCTTAACAACAAGCTTGTCCTTGCTGATAGCGAAACACTTCCGGGGCGTCAGAAAAACTGAGGGTTTGACTACAAATATAAGCCAGCACAGAAATGTTTTGAATTTTTTTTTTATAAAATGTTAATTTAAGTGCTCCATGTCTATAAAGAGCGATGCATTGCGAAGGGTGAAATATCTTATAATTAACATCGAGAGGGTTAATTTAGGACAAAGAATATCTTTAACCAATGGCAGTCAAAACATGTCACTTGTCGACAATAAATAACATTTGAAACTATTATACTTCAGCATACCTTATGCTCCGCGGGAGATTCTTTCCTTTCTTAATTCTTAAAGGAATGAATAAAATGGTAGCACTGATAATGCTAAAAGGGTTTATGAAACAGATTTAAAGATAACACGCATTTACATACTACCATACTACACTTTCAATGACGTCGACGTATACATAATTGCTTTGTCATTTGATTACATCTGTTTGGGAGTTCCAGTCCTTAAGAAATATATCATTTGGGAAAATTAACACAAAATGTTTCATCCACAAATTTCATATTTACACATGACATACCTGATATATTGATTGCTTCTTGGGTAAAAGCCAGTTTGACCGGTTGACCAAGAGAGATGTTTTCCAGAGGTCCAAACTCGAAGGGGTCAGTGAAGAAGAGTTTGGCGGTTATATCAGAAGGGGACAGTGAATACTGACCACGGTCAACATCTCTGGAAGTGACATAACTTGTTAACCATTTCGTCTCTAGTAACCAATAACAATACGTTGTAAACAAATTCTGGCTTGAAGAAGAAGGAAGTAATCATAACCTGATTGTTAGCCATTTTATCCGTAATAAAACAGTAACAATACGTTGTAAACACATTCTGGCTTGAAGAAGAAGGAAGTTATAATAACCTGATTGTTAGCCATTTTATCCATAATAAAACAGTAACAATACGTTGTTAGCACATTCTGGCTTGAAGAAGAAGGAAGTAATAATAACCTGATCGTTAGCCATTTTATCCGTAATAAAACAGTAACAATACGTTGAAAACACAATCTGGCTTGAAGAAGAAGGAAGTAATAATAACCTGATCGTTAGCCATTTTATCCATAATAAAACAGTAACAATACGTTGTAAACAGATTCTGGCTTGAAGAAGAAGGAAGTAATAATAACTTGTCAACTATTTAACCTCTAAGAAACCAGTAACAATACGTTGTAAACACATTCTGGCTTGAAGAAGAAGGAAGTTATAATAACCTGATTGTTAGCCATTTTATCCATAATAAAACAGTAACAATACGTTGTTAGCACATTCTGGCTTGAAGAAGAAGGAAGTAATAATAACCTGATCGTTAGCCATTTTATCCGTAATAAAACAGTAACAATACGTTGAAAACACAATCTGGCTTGAAGAAGAAGGAAGTAATAATACCTGATCGTTAGCCATTTTATCCATAATAAAACAGTAACAATACGTTGTAAACAGATTCTGGCTTGAAGAAGAAGGAAGTAATAATAACTTGTCAACTATTTAACCTCTAAGAAACCAGTAACAATACGTTGTAAACACATTCTGGCTTGAAGAAGAAGGAAGTAATAATAACCTGATTGTTAGCCATTTTATCCATAATAAAACAGTAACAATACGTTGTAAACAGATTCTGGCTTGAAGAAGAAGGAAGTAATAATAACATTTAACTATTTAACCTCTAAGAAACCAGATACAAATACATGTGTAAGCTTTAATTCAGTCCTGTAGATGTAGATGAAATGATTATCAATGATTTTAAGATTTGAGTCTTGCATTCTGAAATTTTCGTTTATCATTTATTAAATCTTACTGCAACTATCTTACTGTAACTAGTTGAAGGAAAAATATTGTACCTTATCAGACAGACAGACATTTTTAACAGGTAACAACATTTACATTTATAAACTTTTTATTGTGTATATTTATATTTTTTTGCAACTGTGAACAGGTGTTGAATACTGCTGAACTATCATTATCAAACATAAGAGAACGCAGATGAAGTTATTGTTATACCTTTACCACCTTCCTAATAAGTCTACATATCTTTTATAAAAAATGATAAATATATTGGGACTGAAAACACAACCTTGCTGTGTCCCGAGTTTACGATGATAGAGATTTATCCATGGATGTTACCTTATTACCAGGTTATCTATACAAAACTTTAACTACGAAACACAATCTCTTAAGCTAAAAAAAGCGTTTCTCTAACTACAATGATGAAGAGGTATAACAAATAAAATTGTCGCATGCAGTTTTCGCTCATTACGTGTAAAAGGTTAAAGTTATTTTGGTAATGAGGAATTTTGCCTTCTGAGGATTTTTGTTTTTCAAGGACAAGGAATATTTTGGATGATTAACTTCTTTATTGCAGAAATGGCTTATCAGACAGACAGACATTTTTAACAGGTAACAACATTTACATTTATAAACTTTTTATTGTGTATATTTATATTTTTTTGCAACTGTGAACAGGTGTTGAATACTGCTGAACTATCATTATCAAACATAAGAGAACGCAGATGAAGTTATTGTTATACCTTTACCACCTTCCTAATAAGTCTACATATCTTTTATAAAAAATGATAACTATATTGGGACTGAAAACACAACCTTGCTGTGTCCCGAGTTTACGATGATAGAGATTTATCCATGGATGTTACCTTATTACCAGGTTATCTATACAAAACTTTAACTACGAAACACAATCTCTTAAGCTAAAAAAAGCGTTTCTCTAACTACAATGATGAAGAGGTATAACAAATAAAATGGTAGCATGCAGTTTTCGCTCATTACGTGTAAAAGGTTAAAGTTATTTTGGTAATGAGGAATTTTGCCTTCTGAGGATTTTTGTTTTTCAAGGACAAGGAATATTTTGGATGATTAACTTCTTTATTGCAGAAATGGCTCTCAGACAACTTAATCTTGTTTTTGCAATAACCTAGAAAAACATACTTAAAAGCCAGACTACGAAGCCTTTACAATTAGCAAACGAAATTTAAAACAAGGAGAAAAAATTATTTTTACCATGAGTTAACACTCGACGGATCGACATCAAAATACCGTATATGATCGAAGTTTAAAAATCTGGTTCACGTTAAAAGAAACAAGGAGTGAGAATTGTTGGGAAAGCTAACTTTTTTAGATCCAGTGTCACAGAAGATTCGATGACATCCGCCTCGGAGAAGTTGCACTGGACCCGGAAGTCATAGTCGCTGAAACTAACGACGTCGTTTACCTCTTGGAGTCGAAATGACCAGTAGAAGGTAGTCTCGTCGATCTGCATCAAATTGAAAAATAAACATTGATGTTCCCCTCTGCAAGAATCTGTGTGACAATGTATTATTCAGAAGTAAATGCAATGACCTTTGATTAAAATAGTTTGAGATGTTTCTTTTGGTGGATTTTATAGACAATTCATTACATTAATGACGACTGGATATGATCATGGTTTAGATAATGTAAATATTGCGAACTACATCTGTAACAAGATTAACGCAATTACGGTTGCAAATATGTGTTTCAATCATTTAATAGATCTTAGATTTTTACTGAACAGAGTTCGTCATGAGCGCAACTCATGACGGACATTTCGCCTGACTTTGCGCAATTGTTACGCTATATGATAACCGTTTCAGTCTGTTTGAAATCGGCCTAGTTCCAAGGAATAAAGGTTTCAAAATAGTAACATTATCGCGAATCGAACTTTTAACCTGCGTCGGACCGCAGCCCCGAAAGTCGCATGTTCTGATTGAGCTCAGGCAGGCAATTACAAAAGGCCTTTGCTAACTGTAGCTAGGCGCAGTATAATTTCTGTGAGAATGGATTATGATGGAATCTCTAAAATAGAACATCGTTATCTTATCTTACTGCAATTTTACCTGCTTTTGAAAGTAATTAGGTTTAAAAGTAGAAGATAAATCTTTTGTTGACAGTTCCACGATAAAGTGATTATCTTCACTTCGTCCGTTGTATTTCGCGGGGAAGTTAGACGGGTTGGTAACATGACCCCGTGAATCAATTGGCACCAAACTTTCATAGTTGGATTGTAAATTCATCACCAACACCATGGAGAAATCGGTCTTGTTCTTGAAGCAGTAATTCTCAACTGAAATGAAAATGCCAATTCTAATTGGTAGTAACAACAGCAAACTGACATAAATCATCTTATTTCGTTATACTGAAGAAGTCGTTGACATCGTTTCTTCTTAAGTAACCTCGGATCCAAGTATAGTGTTTTCTCTAGGCTGGAAGTCTGTAGATAATCTCCCCTAAATTTAATGAAGTGAACCCGTTAAAAGAAATATAACTTGAAAAACACGAAAAATTGTTTAGAAACGAACCCTATTGATATGCACTGCTTTTTCTTTTATTCCATATTCCAGTATACCCCAAAACTGACATGATATTCAGTCATAAGCACAAATGACATGAACTAGCAGTGCGTATACGAACTTTAAACTTTTAAATATGTGTAACTTTTGTTACTTATGTAATCAAATGATTGTCATGAGTATGTTGATAACACTTTCTGTCGGGAGGAATAAACATCGAAAAATGGACATTCACAGATAGAAAGACACAGACGGTGAGTAAGACAAACTTAAAAATTAAAAAGTGTCTACATACCTATTGGCTTTTGAATTTCTGCAAGAGAAAAAAGGTTTACGTTCATGTTAAAATCATGACAAAATTTTATTCACATTAGAAAAGGTCCCTTTGGAAAATTTAAAGATTGCCATTTTAAATGGTATGATTAATCTGACTTACACCAAACTTCTACGTCTAAATGTAAAGCAATTGAATTTATATAGATTTTAAGCAAGGAACAAGTGTTTGATAAATTTTCCATATGTTTGACAAATAACTTTGCTATAAAGACGGCGTGACGTAGGGAAATACCTAATTATATAATATTTGTACTGATTGTGCAAGAAATGTATGAAACTTGATCAGGAGCTGAATATGTTTTTCATGAAGTGGACTAGTATTGCCGATAATAAAAGATAAGAAAAGGTCGTTTAATTAGAACTATCATATAAATATATTACACATAATATGTATGATGTGTCCGCTATTTTGTATGTTTTAAATAAATATTATTATTATTTTTTATCTATACAATAAATATTACATATAATATGTATGATTGTTGTCGTTAAAATAAATTTTTGCCCTAGGACGAATCATTAACGCCTATACGAGTGCCTGTATATTTCATGTACAATATACCTTGTTGACAGTATTGGCCCCTCCAGCCTCGGTCACAACCTGTGTAACATTTCCTCAACTCCCGACTGCAGTTCCTCTTGTAGCAGTGACATTTAGCATTAACATAAGCGCTGATGTGCTTGTTTGCCAATCCCATCACACTCAGTGAATAAAATATGTTTAAACCACATTCCAGTCCCAACCAGGTGCCCTCACAAGCTGCAAATAAGATTTTAATTTCCATTTGACTACTTGTTCGTTAAAACCCGATCTAAATAAATTTAGATCAACTTGTTTCATTTTTGTTCTACAGTATGACATAATAAAAAAAAACTGTTGATCTAATGTATTTATGTATTTATGTTATGTATGTCATGTATGTGACTGCGTATTGGACAGGAGTTTACAGTCACATACATGATCCTAAATCTACAAGTCTAGATTGACTGAATACACATATCTGTAACTAAATGTCTAAACAAATTAAATGAAGGTACAGTAATTATTTATGATATTTGATAGACTAAATGTTAGTCTAGTAAAACCTCACGTATGTGCTGTATTCGGGCAGAAAACTTATTTCGCAAGACATAAACTGCGCCGCTCTTTATCGTTGGCTCCTTTAAATCTTACTGCTAACCTCTATTCGTGTTCTGAGTGCGGGAAAGTTAATGAAGATCACTGTCTTTCCTGAGTGTATTCTAAGGGAATTCGAAGGTACATGAAGTATTATAATGATGTATTATAAACTCGTTACACAGAATCGGTAATTGGATCGGTAATCTTAGATTAATTAAACATTGCACCCTGTTGGCGTAACGGTTGCGTAACGCTCTGAACAATCAAGCTTGAGGACTCGTAGTTGTTAAAATGCAGTCTTTCTGGTGAAGGTAGGTATTTCGTAAAGGAGAGAAAAGTATTTACTTGCTACTAACGCAGGTTGGAAGTGATAAGATATGTTATATTTGCCTTTCCAACAGAACTCGCAACTGTCTAAAAACCGGACTATTGCGTCAGGGAATTGTTACGTCACAAGGAATGGATGCAGGGGTATGGTTGCAAATTTTTCTGCATTTATCGAGAAATGGTTGCATGCTTTCGAGAGCTCTCGACCAATCAGGTTCGCCTAAAAAAAGTGTAACACGCAGAGACACAGGTTAACAAAGTTATGATGAAAGTTGTAGTTTATTTGAAACAACGCACTGACACAAGAGAAGATGATTGTTACAGACTCCTGTCTATATACAGTTTACAGAGATGTACAAAGGAGTGAAATTAACAACAATGTCAAGCTGAGTGTATACTCATATTTCAACAATACATTACATTATTATATTAAAACAATACACTGTAATACATACGTCGTAAAACGGAACACAATGATCTACGCCTTGAACTGCAAGAATACAGGACTGCCCATTTGCCTGTCGTTTCCATGTAGACACAATTGCCGTAGGTTCCTGCCCCGTAGTTCTTATATGGCGAGTCATACTATATGGAGCAAAAGGAAGTTTTATAAATCGTAGAAATAAAACAATGTTCTAGCAAGTGTATAACTGTAAAAATTCAATGTTAAAAGTTACTGTAAATATGTAGCATCGAATAATCAAAAACATATTTTCATACATCAATTAAGTAACAATTGCATTCCAATCACAATATAATTTTTTTAGTTACAGACAAATTTTAATAAATTGACATTCATATTGCTTCAATATGTTACCGTTTTGATCTCACAAGGCTCCGTTAATCGAAGCGTAAGACTGACCTGTGACGTCATTCAACTCCAGCCAATCAGCGAGTACGCTCGAGAGCTTTGGCTGCTGGTATACGGGACGCACTCACTGAATGGTTGGATTTGAATGACGTCATAGCCTTGGTACAGGTCAACTTAACGGCCTGATTAACGGAACCTGGTGAGATCTATACCCTAAGGTAGTGAAGCAATGCAGACTTATAATTATTGAGATTGAGTTACAGGCACGAGGACATCAATAGGAACCCGAAAAACTCATGTAACGGATAGGAAACGTTTCCAAAGGATCTGGTGTAGAATTAATGAAAATAAAGTCTACCGGATCATAAACATATCCATTACAGTCGCAATCTAGTCATTTAGCTGATTTTAATTTGCAGAACATTTCTTTAAATCAAAGTAATCTTTCCATATTCCTTCTTGTGTCACCCAACCCTTCTTCGAGAAAGTTTAGCATGGTGACCACTAAAACACAGTGTTAAATATATAGAGATTATTAACCGAGGAAGTGTGCCATATGAATTTTACGAAAGGAGTGTGAATTTTTGTAACACTAGAGCGAGAGCGAGGGTTCTACACAAATTTGCACGAGTATCGTAAAAGTCATATGACTCACTTCCGAAGGGTAATAATTTCTTTATTGCTGATTTTATTCCATTTTCAATCCTTGAAATATCCAAGAAACGGTCCTCTTCCCTTGTGACTGCCACCTACAGTGACGTCACGAACAATGGTTTTATGACGTCACAGGTGAAAAATTACCGGAACTCGCGCTACAACAATCGTTGCTAGGCAAATAAATTATATGTCCACTAGTGCTCATATTGAAAATATGACACTACCTCTTTCCAACCATGTTGGTAAAAAAACATTTTAATAATATAAATGATCAATTATATTGTTTCGTACTGGAGAGTAGTAGTAAAGTAAAAGTATCACGCTGATAGAAGTAGCCTTACTGAACTATTGTCACACAATAGTTTATAGAAATCAAATCAAATCAGATAATAGATATTCTGTATATAAACGTAGATGATAAAAATTATCATTAAAAAAAATATGGGAATGAATATTCATATTACCGAAATAGGGTTAAAAGTCAAATAGTTATAAAGTTAATATATGGATTTATCATTTTAATTTTCAACCATTCTCGTCTGAAAAAATATCTTTACATAAACATACACATTATTAAAAGTTCAGATCAAATCTTTAATGTTAATACTGAGTTAGCACATACCCGGTGTCGTTTAATCCAAAGGGCATTTTCTCCTCGTTCATTCATCAGTTCTGAATGGGGAAAAAACAAAACTTATACAAACAGAGAAGTGTCATAATAATCAAGATAGTCTTCAAAAGAATATGAATCGCGTTAATTAAATCACATATATCAACCAAGAGTTAGTACCCAATAGTTACTGATTGTGTTAGATAAAGGGGCAGTAGCAAGGTTTTTTTTAAATTTAACATTTCAACTTTTTCACTGAAAATTGTATGTCATTGCTGAATGCATTATTTTGATAGTTTCAAATCCAATTATCCATAGTCAAAGAACAAATTATAAAGATTCACATTTAGTCCATTTTTGTGTGAACACATTTAATTCATAATGTGTAAGAAAATGAATCACATGGCTGAACTTTACATTATACATTCGATTATTACTGCTTCATTTAGTTTTAATACACTGTCTTTATTTGGAACCATTTATTTTGACTTTCTTGACATCACCTTATATCTCCCCTTAAAAAGTACTACTGCCCCTATCAACGATCTTCCATGTTATACCGTTTTATATTACACGAGTTAATGATTAAGTATAAAATGAACGAAAGCGAGTTTGATACAAAATCAATTTAGAGATTGATAGTTTATTTCTGTCTAAAAGACCACAGGCCAATAGGACATAACATAAATTACATTTGCAAATTACATATTTTTTGTATGAAAATAATCATATGAACATTCGTCCTGAAGAAAAATTACATATGCATACCAACATTTCATGCTATGTACAATTGAAATAAGTGATAACCATTTTACTTCTATACAAAATCAATAACATGTTTAATAACAATAGGTATCTATAAGCGATTCTATATTGTACATATCGCTATGATTGCATCGCCATAGTGAGATAACGTCATCAAATAGTGACATAACACCATTTTGACAGCGTTTATAACAAAGCATAGAGTTCTATGTCGTCACAATGCTATGACGACATAACGATGATGACATCACAATGATATGACTTCACTGCATTGGTGCCTAATGACATTTACGGTTTTAGATATTTTAATATTTTGCTGATAACTGTTAAAAAATAAAGATGATAAAGAAAATATCAAATTCGTGTCTTCTGCTATCAAATACACTCGTTGACACAAAGTGATCGGCAAGCCTTTGGTATTTAATACTTTAATCAATTCGTGTTTATATATTTGAAATCGGAAGACACTTGGGTGAGATTACCTTTGTATTGTTGAACATAATAAGAAAATGGATAACGAGATTAGGAAGAAGATTAGCTCATCCGAATCTCTAGCAACAAGTAGAACTCTAGCCTGTAAAATGCCCGTATAAGAACAGAGGTGCGATCATGATTGCATTACTTCAGCTACCTCTTTAGAAAAATGTAGGGCACCACAGCGAAGACTAAATTATGATCACAAATGACATTAGATACCGTATGTTCTGACTTGTCTTGATATATACATATCGCTGAAAGTAACATTGATTAATGAGTCTTGATGAACGTAATTTAAGAATACACGAGTATTATAGAATCTACACATCTCAAATATATCTCATATATAGCTGGTGAATGACAAAAATTCAACGTATGCATTCTCTGTCTTCCTTTCCCATGTTGCAAATCTTTTTCTTTTTTTAATGTTCTATACATACCTTTGACGAAATCATTTTCCTCTTGAGAGTCGATTCTTGAAAGGGGACAAGGGACGTCTTTGGACTTTGTTCTTGGACCGATCTTGTAGCATTTTGACTTGAAGGATATATCATATCCTTCAGGACAAGACTTATAGTGGGAAGTTTCTGGAATTATATAATCATCTATTACTCAATGTGAAATGTTAAATGATTGTTTGTAAACAAGCAAAGCTCTGCATATCTGAAAATCCAAACTGTCAGTTTAATGCCTTGCTGCCAACCTTTGAATTTTCTGTGCTGATATCAGCGCCCCTACGGCGATTGTTAGCAGCCTCCAGTTACTTTCAGATTGAACTATTGCTTTCTCTCATAGTAAGCTAGAGAGTATGCACAGGTTACTCAAGGGTATGCAGAAAGGCATAAAACTGAAACTGGCGTTTTAGGCTTTGCATAGGAAGATGATTGAAATCCTTTCAGTACAGGAACATCCTGTCTACAGGATGGTACAAGAATGATAAACAAAGTACACAAGAATTAGAAAAGAATAAGAATTTAGAAAAAATCACTACAGTAAAAAAGAACTTATATAGTACAAATGTTGACTTAAAGCAACGTTGACATTGTATTACATGTACTTTAAAAAAAATAGAATTAACTTTATGAAGTATATATATATTTTATGATAATGTATATGGAAAATTACCCGAGTGTGGATTGTTAGTTTTATAAGGGTAATATTCATTGCCTGTACATTATTTATATTGCGACAGATTGGAGTGAGTGAGTGACGTTTATCTATAAATGGCCGATTGTGTAAAAAATTGAGTGTTATTCTTTAAAAACTGGGAGTTTTTTTAAAAACTCCTTGATGTCAGGAATAACAACTATAAGGGTTTGTTCATTTGAAACATATTAGGAATATCAACATCTTAAGCAAATGCATAAGCAGTCTAGTTACATAACGATAAGATAATGACGACGACAACGACGACGACGACGATGATGATGATGATGATCACAAAAATGTGAACAAAACATATGACACATTCGAAAAGCCTAACACTGATGTTCAAAATAAGGGGTCATTTGAAATGTTTGCATCATTCAAAACCAATTAAGTTGGATCTTTATGAGGTTGTTTTGTCTCTAAAAGTTTGCATTTTTATGAACAATTTCAACATTATCACACAAAGAAACGGTATAGACACCTACCTTCACCGAAAACTAGCTTGTCACATAATAACGACGAAAGCAGGAAAAGTTGTATGCAAAAGCCTACCAGGGCGTACATTGTACACGTAAGTATATGGTAGTCTGTGTGGTGTCAGCCAGAGAAACGACACGACCGTAACATAGAAATTGACTATAGAAATGTCAAACTTAATGAGTGTTTGATTATTCGTTTCCGGCCAAACGGTTACATTTGCTTTCAATTCCGGACTAGTTTTTGTTAAAAAAAACCAATGAAATTAAGGATACATATTGAGAATGAACATATCTAATGATTCTATGAAAATATTTATATTATGGATTTTACCCTTTTCAGTTCGGTTTAAAGGGGCAGTAGCACGTTTTTTGATAATTTTTTATTTTGATTTTTTCACTGAGAATTGTACGTTAATGCTAAATGTATTATTGTGATAGTGTCAAAATTTGTCCATGTTCAGAGGAGTAAGTATGAAGATTCACCTAAAATCCATGAGCGGCCTTTTTTGTGAACATCTTTAAGTTATTTTGTGTAAGAAAAAAGAATAGCATGGCTAAACTTTACATAATATATTTGAATTATAACTGCTCCATTAAGGTTAAAAGCATTGTCTTTCAATTTGAAACAATTAATTTATTTTTCCTGATATCACCTTATGTTCCCCCTAAAAATGCCCCTTTAAGAGCTTGATGATAATAACCTTTTTGAAATTAACTCTCGCGAGATATTTTATTCGCCATTCTTTTATCATTCATTGCATTGTTTCACACTGCAAATAACGCGATAAAACTCTCTTTACAAAGGAGTGAAGATTTTTATTTCATATTATTACCACATAATATATTTAATATATATTTTACATTTGTTTTAAACACCTTAGACCGGCCTGCAATAAACTAAATTTATCAAAATGTGTCAAATATTCTGTAAAATGTTTATAAAACTTCCCTGAAATGAGGGTCATGACTTCCAATGAATACTTAGTACCAGCCAACACCCAAAGTTTCACTGATACGCATTACCAGTTTTTAAGCATGTGTCTATGTCAATGTTGAATGTAGGGATAGCAGAGATTTAATCACCATAGGAGATGTGACCTTACGTTCAAGGAGGAACGAGGTTCAGGGAGGAACGAGGAAGGTGACCTTCTGGGCTGTTCATGACGCCATAACGCTCAAGATCTGTACTGTAATATGACCTTGCATTGTAAATCAACAAATTTACATTATGATATGTCGTCTCGATGATCTTTAATGCGGAAATAGATGTCAGATTATTTTATATCTAGAGTGTGATCAGATCTAAACGTTTTTTTCGTTTGGGGGGTCATCTTAACGCAAATGCATGTATGTTTATTACATGATCTGTGAAATATTACAGTGTTGATATCTCACATTTCCACTATTTTTAGACTATATCGTCACTGGTCAAGAGCCGAAACTGCTTTCAGCTTTGTGAAATAATGAAGGTTACTTTACTGTTTTTATGTAAACATATTTTCCAATTTAATACATAAACTTCGGGTCTAAGAAAGAATATGTTTGTTAAATGATGTTTTTTTTTAAAGTTCCATTAAAGTTGAAAAATAATTTATTTAATTATTGTCTGAGTAAGATACGGGAGTAATCACATCGATGAAACGGATCATTATTCTTGGTGCCATGACTCACGTCAAAATGGTAAAACACGTTTTTACCCATTAGTTCTTGATGCACATGCCGAGGTTGAAAACATAGCTGATGAAAAAACACAAACATGCCAAGACTAACAGGAGGGGAGCTAGAGCGAGCTGTTAATATGTGATAAATCGGGGCAACACAGATCCAGATTTCAAGAAGGCTCTTGTCTTTAAAGGGGCAGTAGCACGTTTTTTGGCAATTTGATATTTTAAATGTTTTCCCTGATTACTACTGAGTGCTAAAAGTACTATTTTGATACATAATCAGAGAACAAATGATGAAGATTAACAAATTGGCGACCATTTTTGTGGGAACACCTTTAGGGGAGACCAGGGTAAAACGCACCCCCTAACATAAAAGCGTGTTTTATGGGCACATTAACATGTTTAGAATGAAACTTGCGGCATGTCTCTAATTATCATCAGATAAACTATTGTAGGACAAATGCTTTTTAACCAACCATGCCATCATAAAGGGATATAAACGAAAATGTATTTTGATGTAGTTTCGGGTGCCCCGTGCGAAAAGACACACAAATGTTATATGTGATCTTAAAGTACCATGCAGTTCACAGGCACCCTTATGAACTTACCAAGCTCGAGGCGGATATCTCCTCATGTACAAGAACCCCGCCTCTGAATGGTATAACTTATAATATATAATGAATATCAAACTAATGTTAAAAAATTAAAGAAAATATATGTGTTTCTAAGTGAACCAAAAATTTATGATACTATTTTGATACTTCACTGGTAAAGCCACCGAATGAAAATTACAATATATTATTCTATTTTACGATAGTTGCTTAAGAAACATAAATTATAACTCTGACACTAATGTGTTGACGATAAAGTTAGATATGTGCATAATAGAAAAAAATAATCTATTAATTACAAAATTCCTAATTCGGTGAATAGGTGGTATGTTTTTATGTAATAGGTGCATTAGAGTTCAATGTTGCGTTTTGTGACTATATGAAATATTTGAATTCGGACATACTCTTTCCTTAAAGAAAAATGCTGTTTTTTAAACTTTTTGCAATGGTAAGTTTACAACTCACGCTAAAAATGCAAACGTTTCTTAACGTTTGCTATCACTGCTTGATCATGACAAACCATGCCATATGTGGATCGTTAAAGAGAAATAAAGCTTGGTCACTTAGCCTGGTCTCCCCTAATTCATTTTGTGTAAGGAAAAGGAATCGTTTGGCTGAACATTATTTATGTGATTTATTACTGCTTCATTTACTTCAAAAACATTGTCTTTCAATTGGAACCATTTATTCCACATTTTTCTGACATCCGTAAAAATGTGCTTCTGCCCCTGTATCAGTGATGAAAATTTATTTTATCTAAATTTGGGGTGGGGTTTTGGTGCGGGGATGGGTGTGTGGTGGGGGCATCTTGAACTCTTTTAGGCAACATAGGTTATTATACATATATATGAGCTGAAGCTCATGTTATTACAGAATGGGAAAGGCTTTAGGGCCTCAAAATCGAGGTAACATCATACCATAAAGGCCTTTGAACACCCCAAATACACTCCAAAATTACTATTGAAGTATAGAGTTGTACATACAATCTACGTCGTCTCAACCCAGCCGCCCACTTAGTATTTGACACTGGAAGCAATTTATATCAATTTTATGTTTTTAATGTTTATTTATTTAATGACTTAATAAAGTTTTATCTTCGATGCAGTTTTATGTTTATTTCACGTGAGATGTTTTGACATTTCAGCTTGATTCACTTGCAGTGCTGCACGAATTTCATGCCCTTAGAGTGACACATGTCAATTTCTAACTGTCAATTGTCTGAACGAATTTCAAATGGCGTTTTTAAGTCAAAACTCAGTGTAATAATATAAAGGAATGTCTCACTTAATCTCATTTTAAAATAGCTGCCAAACAAAATATTAATGTTAAGAAATAATTATCTTTATACAGAAAATGTAATATATAAATCATTTATTTGTTTTAAACAGCTATAAAATTTCCTACAGTATGAACCATCTTTCATGTCATAATGGAGATATGAATTACATTCCTATATTTATGAATAAAATGAGAAAACCTTTCATTATCCTATAGCTAGTAACAATTCTTTATATCCTAATTAAGGGCAAACTTGCAAAAAATAAACAATATTATCATCTATAAACGTTATTCATTACCTAAAAGTATTTGATATTTTATTACCATTTATACACAATCATATATATGCAGCTCTAATCAAATGTGATTAAAACTTTTTGTAATTGATCAATGTCTATTCAATGCAAACAAGCTCTCTTGAAAAACACATGTTACAGTTTTGGTTCACTTTCTAACAAACACATACTTCAATATTTTGTCCATGTCGCATATGTACAGTGTACCATGTTTGTCTAGACAAATACCCCATGGATATCTGAGTCCATGCTGTGAGGTGAGAATATCTCGGACATATTCTCCTGCCTCACTCAGCTGTATTACTTTCTTCAAGCTACTGTTTGCAACAAGGATATCTCCTTCACTTGTTGTAGTGATACCACTTGGGAATCTGAAATTACCTTTATCTCTATCGCAGTGTGTCCATAAAACCTGTCCCTCTGATGTCAGACACATGACTGTCTCCTCAACCCAATTTGTCACCAGGAGGTGGTCTGTGTTGCTGACACACATGAAGTCAGGATAGGAGAACAGATCCATGTTGTTGTTGTGTGTAGTCATCACTTCACCCTGCATGTTCAGGATATCAACATAGCTATGACCACCTGCTGCAAGTCTTGAAGGTGATATCACAGCCAGACTGTAGTATTCCTTACGTGTGTTGATAACATTCCCTTTGACGAGGTCAGGGGTCACTGCTACTGTCACAATCTGACATGAGTCTGGAACAGCAACCATCACGTCGGTGTCTCCTAGTTGTGTTATACCTTGTGGTTCGTTATCAAACTGAAGACGACTTTGACATTTCTTGTTGTTTCTTGTGTAGAAGGATTTCACACAGTTGTTGTTGTTGTCAGTGACGACTGTTGTGTTGACTCCTCCTACTTCTAGAACTGTCATGTCATATAAATCTGGATCCTTCTCGTCCTCTTGCATTCTTACATCAAGAGACTCACTCAGTACTGGAGAGGACCCTGACTCAGTAGGAAGATATGTTTTTGAAATAATCTGACCTAGACTCAGCGAGCAAAAATCTTGCCTGATGTTTTCATTCTCATGAAAAAGTAAGACAGATAGAATATCATCGCCTCCTTTCTCCTTCTCTCCCTCCTGACTGATATCCAGCTGTCCAGACTTCCATACCTGATAGACACCACAGACGTCCACCTCATTGTCTGAGCTGACAGCTTGTTTGATGTACTCCCTGTACTGTCTGTATGTTTGGATCTGAATGGTACCAACTTTCTCTTTAGCTCTCAGTTCATTGGTCTCTTTGTCAGTCATCTCTTCCACTTGATTGATCATTTCTTTCTCTTTCTCTTTGATAAGATCAAAGGCGTTCTGGCTTGCACTTCGGATTCCATCAACTGCAGACGTCTTGTCAGCGTTGAGCGTGGTTATTCTGGTCTGTTTGTGCTGTACACGATCCTTACACTTCTTTTCCTGCTCCTCTAGACGATTCTCCAGGTTTGACAGTTCCTTTTTGACTTCCAATACAAATGATTTGAGGGTAACAACTTCATCACATTTCCTGTGATGGTCTACAAAACAAAGTTGGCAGTGCAAGATGTCACAGTCCTTACAGTACAACTGAAGCTGTTGATCCTTATGTTCTTTACATTTACGTTTGCGGGGTTGTCGTAGACCTTTATCCTTGATGTCACAGAGGCTATGGTCACGGCCAATTGTCATCACTGAATGAGTGCTTGCACATCTCTGACAATAAGCTTCTTCACACTCTGCACACCAAAACTTGCCCGGAGTTGTCTCCCCTAGTTGTTGACATGGGGAACATGAAGTATCTGTAATAGTAGAAAACATAAAAATTACTTCTACTGTTAGATAGATAATAGATTTGGTCTGAAAGTTTTAAACCGTCAGGCAAAAGAAAGTAAACAACACAGTTGTTTTACATTTACTATATTATATCTAAGAGGCCTGTCACGTAATAATTTATAGCATGTGAATAATAATTCATATTTGCAGTAGTTTGAACAAAATAAGTGCTGTCTGGTTAATGTTTTTTTGTTTTTTTTTTATTTCATACAAAGTCAAAATACATGATATGTCAAAGCATTCGTAAAAAAATCATATAGTATACAAAGATCTTCCAGGTGTACAGCATAATCAATATTGTAGGGATAACAACATCAACTAAAACAACATATGACAAGAGGACCAAAATTGAGTAAATGGTGTTAAGTTACAGTTCAGCTTGGAGTTGCATTTATCTAAATTATATGAGGTTTCGACTTCGTTTTTTATGTGTGCGATGTGTGGAAGTTTGTTTACTAGTCTCGATTTGAAAATATTGTATTTTGTTATAATTATGATACGATTTAGCACATCATTTCGTTTTTCCGGGTATCCAAATAATATTTTCATCTTATCAAAGTGGAGAATAGTGCCCGTTTTCTGTTGTATCCATTTGGTGATATTATTCCAAATATCTTTGGCTATGTCGCACTCATAAAATAAATGCGTTATAGTTTCAACTTTGTTTTCACAAAAGGAACAAGTATTAGTTTCAATCAATTTCATTTTGTATAACATTTCATTGGTTGATATGCATCTGTGAATAATACTATATTGAAACCATTGATGTTTAGCATTTACAAGTGCCCTGAAAGGAATTTTATATATATATTTCCAATCATTGTCTGATATTTGTTCATTGAATTCGGAATTCCATTTGATCTGTCTGGTTAATGTTTTGTTATAATATCTTTGTTTAAAGTAAGCGTGGGTAATAAATAGAATTTACGCTATAATAAACCCTATCATGTTTAAAATGTTAATATGTTAGAAAATAGTCACGTGGAAGACTTAGACATAGAATATGTCTCCTTTGTTGATGAAGATTTTGTGTTATTTGAACATTGATTTTTGAAACTTTTATAAAAATAAAAAAGCACCTTTTTAGTATTGGTTGAACAATGATTAACGATGATTCTTGTTCTTATAAGTTTGAGGCATCAAAAACTCAAAATATTTGTCAGTGAAAATCTTATATACGATAAATTCAACTAAAGGGTATACTTTGTTTCGTCGGTCAGTTTATATACCTTGTGGTCAGATTGCAGATTTTGCACAAACTAAAGGGATAAACATGTTTAACTAATAAATCATAAATGATTGAGTGTCTTTGGTTGATGTTTTGATAACATACATTATCATCAACTAACAAAATTTACATTGTAGTAACAAAAGCTTAATTTATATCAGAAATACCTTCAATAGTTGTATCCTTGTTGACTTTAACCATCAGTTCCTGCACAATGTGTCCAGGTTGCAGCTGTCCCGCCCACTCGTCAACTGGTCAGGAGGGGTCAGGTACTTGGGTCACCTGACGACAGAAGGGACAGGGGATTGTCTTTGACTGAACAGTGTCTGTTTGTGTCTGCACATAGTCGGTTATACATCTGCGACAGAAGCTGTGTTTGCACTTCAAGGTACAAGGATCTGTGTAGCTGTCCAAACACACAGTGCACCTGAGCACATCCTCCTCCTCATCTACTGCTGCTGTGGCCATCTGTGGAATATAAGGAAACATTTTACTTAGACATATTCAACTTAGTTGTGCAGGGTAAGAGACATTAAATCTCGATATTGTAAACAGTCAACATTTGTGAGGGTTATTTTTTCGTCTTGCGAGTTCTGTTTTTTTTATCATTTCAAACAGAAAGATATTTCAGAATTTTACTATAAGAATAAAACTCATAAATGATTTGGCTAAGTTTATGGCACATTTCATTGTTCGAAGTTCATTGTTCATTATGCGTGGGACAAGCTGCACAATATTGCTCAAATATATGTAAAGTATTTTAAGTAGTGTATCCTCTTAGAATTATAGCTTTGCTGATGGTGGTTGCTATTGATGTATACAGTTTTGTAAGACATATTAATGTGCCTATCGCACAAATTAAAGTGACACAGAGTATCTTTTTAAAAATTTCATTTGGTTTTGATAAGCTTCAAAATATCTAATATAATGATTGAAGTTCATATCTCATCGCTGGACTTGCAAATATATCCATCTATACATAATATCTCTAAAATACTTGATTTTATGGAAAAATCAAAACAACATCTCAAATTCGTTTAATATTCGAAATTATGCATCCAATTAATCTACCTATTAGTTACAATACCTTATAAACACTATCGAATCGAATATATCTTCCTGTCGGCTTATGACAAGGTTTCAAAATTACGTTTGGAGAATTTGCGCTTGTTACTCGAGCAACATTGTCCGGTTTTCGATCAAAATCCTGACTTTGAATGGCCGTATTTTCGCTCTAATGTACTGATTGATCTTTAACTTGTTATTTTCAGTAACAGTTAGTGGTTCCCGATGTAGTAATATCGATTTCTAAATTTGACATATGTGATCCTATCAACATACTCTGTGTCTCTTTAATAAACTCATGTCTTCCGCAACACATAAAATACTTAGTTTCATACAACGTAGCTCATTCCAAATAATTAAGGTTGGATGACAGTAATTAAGCCCTAATTAAGTAATACACTTCTGTTGATATCACATAGGACACATTGTTATACTGTTCCAATCTGAGACGTTTGTTCTTTACACTTTGTTTTGATACGTTTTTAACACTTAATTGTGTGCAAATATACACTCGAATAATTAAAATATCAATAAATATGGAGAAAAAGGATGAATTAAGGTAAAAGTGACCACAGATTCAAGTGCTTAGTCGGTTGTTGACAACCTTGACAAAAAAAACTTTGAAAATATTGAAAGGCAATGTAGTAAATCATATCATGTAGAGAAAGCAAAAAACAATCTAAGGGCAAACTGTAAGTACAATAGACAAAAGAAACATCAATATGTCAATAAATCATCTTTCTTTTTATAATTACTTTCCGGAAATAAATCTGAATGTGATTTATATTGCATGTTCATTTTACTTGTATTTTCCCTTAAAATTCAGACCCTAGAGTGACCCAGAAAGACGTATAACATAGATTATAACAACAACTAACGAAGAGGTGGTCATTGGACACTACAGTAACGCTATTGCCGACAGACAGACAGACAGACAGACAGACAGACAGACAGATATTTTATTCAGTTTTGAGGCTGAAGGCCCAAAATACAAACATATTGCATGTGATACAAGCGCACTTAAAATATAGGTTTATGGTTTGAAAATTTTAGCTCTGCATGTACATGTACTTTTATTGCGTTGCATTGCAAGCCTTAACAGAACTCAAGTCTTTGTTAATACAAAAATGTAAAGTAATTTTCGATTATGGACATTGTTTAGTTTCTTCAAAATGGCTTGTGCCTATATGCAAAGTTTATTTGAAGAAAAATAATCATGACATAACAGCATAACAGCATAGCATTATTATCGATATCAGTTTCAAAAATAAAGTTTATCAATTATTTTGTGTAATACATATGCATCAGCTCTGTTCATTTGTCGTTCAAAATACCAGGACAGGCTTGAACAATTATCATTGGCGAAAACTTCTTTTTGAAACATCCAAGCGTAATCAATGAAAAACTTCTGCAACAAATTTCCATCGTCACCTGTTTCATATCTTGAACGCCTCTGAGCTCCAAAGCAACAAGAGATACACGGGGTGAAAACTACATATAATCTAAAACATGTAACCTGGGCGATAAAAAGGTGTATCTACAAACCTTCTTGAAAAGAAATAAAGTTCCTGCTGACTATTCCTAGAGGTGATCCATGAACGGTTATTCTTCTCTCTGCTGGTCAAGTAACGGGTGACTATACCTAGAGGTGATCCATGAACGGTTGTTGCTTCTCTCTGCTGGTCAAGTAACGGGTGACTATACCTAGAGGTAATCCATGAACGGTTGTTTCTTCTCTCTGCTGGTCAAGTAACTGGTGACTATACCTAGAGGTGATCCATGAACGGTTGTTGCTTCTCTCTGCTGGTCAAGTAACGGCTGACTCCCACTTTATTAATCAAGATGGACTATCACGTACCATATGATCTACCTTACACAATAACATGTCGACTCGCGTGATGTACCTTATCAAAAATTAGACGTCATCTGTTTGCAGATCAGGTCAGATTGGCTTGGAAAAGATGTCAGTCAACTGATATGATATGATTTTGGACTGTGCGTAGGCTAGATATACATACAATCTAGTGATTGACTTGATTAATGGTATATCGCCAGGTTGTGCTGAAATTAACCTGGACAAATATTCTGACATTCATGTCTACATGTTTGACATGCAACTTGAATAAAGGTCATATTTTAAAAAGGATCGCAATAATCAATGATTTAATTCCTTTTAACAAAAACAACAAATTATCTTGTATGATAGCATGTCTAAATATAAGTTTGTAAAGTCTCAGGAACAGAATGATTTCACACAACTTTATAATTGAAGTATCTTATATGAAATGCAGTATAACATTTCTTGCAAACTACCTAAACTCAATGACGCTATATATTAATTTCTACTTACATGTATATGTATTTTAATTTTTGTATTCAAATAATCTTTCCGACACTTCCAAGAACCGTATTTATTCATTATTTATTTCTATCTTATGATATCAAGTGTTTATCAAGTTTTATTTTAAGCAATATCTTAAACTTTAGTGATTTCTTTTTCACAGTGTAGGTTCTGGTGTTGCATAGACTCTATCCAACATCTTTGATTTACTAGTAATGTAGTTCAGGCGCATTTAATGAAACGTGTATTAAAACTTACTTTAGTTTATATATAATTTACAGTATAACCTTATTACAAACATATTTCCCAAATAGCCAATAATAAACATTACCTTTTAGTAGTGAAAATATAATGCATATTTTCACTGTGGTGAGCAAAGTAGGACCGAACCAATTACCTCCCTTTGAACCACGATTATCTCCCTTTACTGAAATGGAACGCAGGCCTCACTTCACGACGTGGTTAAGGTTTGAAGAGAACCAACAACTCTTTGCCATGTTTTCGGTTTGTAATCATAACCATTTTGCAGTGCCATTGTATCCTTTATTATCATAAAACCATCCAAAGTACATATTTTGTTGATGTAGTTAAACATTCTTCATTTTATCGCCCCCAAAAAAATTACGAAGGGAGAGTTCTGTCACACTGGCATAGCGCTACACTCACTGTATCAGTTCGTGTCAAAACTGACTTTCCAACATACATTTCACAAAGTAATAACCAAAAACTTAATTTGGATCTGATACCACTAAACATCTACAAAACAAAATCAAATGTCCCATAATAATCCCCATTAGAGATATAAAATTGTTTCTATCAAACTAATTTTTACCGAGAAAGGATGAATGGAGCTGCTGGACTGTCATTCATCACAACTGCAAACTTTTCCTTCCATGTCTGACAACTGAGGGATATGATGGTAAAATGATGGAATACATATACTTTCTCAGTGTGTTTGTGCTAAATTTCATTTCCATTTCATCGAGTGAAGTGAGAAAGTGTAATTTGCACGGAGCAGAGAGATACAGAGAGTTATAAACCAATACAGTGCTGCTGCAATGCAGCGACTTAACCCTTTGTTAACACCACAACTTTGAAGTTTTACACAAATGTGGTTCAAAATATAACAAATTCACCTCTAGCATCACCTTTGACTACCACGATTGTAAAACCATTGTTAAAGTACATGTATGTAGCGTAATTAACATTTTGCTCGTTGCGTTCGCGATCTCAAGACAAGTTTTCCATAATGATACATCTATGTATCTTGCATTTCCTGCACTAATCCTATGAAGGGCTTAAAGGGGCAGTAGCACGTTTTTTGATAATTTCATATTTTAAAATGTTCACTGATAATTGAAAGTAAATGTTAAATGTATTATTTTGACAGTGTCAAACATCTCATTACACAAGCCACTAATCCATAGTCAGGGAACAAAGTATGAAGATTCACGTAAAATCCACTGGCGGCCATTTTTTGTGAACACCTTTAATTCATTTTGTGTAAGAAAAGGGAATCACATGGCTAAACTTTACATTATATATTTGAAATATTACTGCTTCATTTAGTTTGAATACATTGCCTTTCAATTGGAACCATTTATTTTCATTTTCCTGACATCACCTTATATTCCCCCTAATGGATATAGGTGTAATATAATGCTGTAATAGAGCTAAAATCGACCATGTTGTTCAGCAAACAACAGATACTTGAAAATGCTATGAACCGCTGTTCTAGCGTACAGCGAGCTTAACCGGTGGATGAGATTTTACACCGTGGTATCTAAGTTTTCAATATTTTGATAAATGTCATTCGCATAACCTTCAACATGTACTTAGTTCATTGAGGATATGACATGATAATGTTATGCGTTAAGTGAGGAATTTGGGTGACTCTCTAATAAGGTTTATATCTTATTTTTAAAACTGATTTTAAAACTAATACTTTGATGAAATAAGGTATATATCATATTTTCGATAAGAGGTTGCTTTGATGGAAATATTAGGTAATATAAAGGTAAAATTTCATAACTCGTCAACGAAAATGGTTACGTACCATTACCCTAAGGCAGAAATCACTTGACATAAGTTTTACACCTTTTTAAATGATAGATTAGCTTATGATTTTTTAATTTACTACAATGATAGATGAATTTTTTTATAAATCAACTGTATTTTGAACTATATCCATTTATTTGATCTTGCTTTCTTTAAAAAGCGTATAGCGCCGATTATGTATAACGAAAGGTACACTGGAGTTACCTGTCCCTAGTATGATATCGAAAGCTTTTGCTGCGCTCCTTGCGATTGGCTAGATGAGCTTGCGTCAGAACATGCGGGTAATAGGGTTGCCTTCAGACTGTGAACGAGAGGAAACATATGAAGAAAAAAAAACTAGGAAAAACGTTCAATTATTTAAAGAATTATTTAATAGAAATAATACGTCTATGAGGGTGGTTTCTTCTACATCCGTGCAAGTAACAGAACCGTTAGATTATAACGTAGAAAATACAAGACGATCAAACGATGGATGACAAAATTGAACGCATCTTGTCTGATTGCTTAAAGATCACCACTCGAGTTTGTGAGCAACCCTATATCAATAGTGACATTTACAGGGAAATTTAAAAGGTAACCTACGTTGTATAGTGACCATAGGGACGTTACTGGTTTCTATGTAAATTTTATGTGTGAATTAGCTTCCGAATTCGTATGACTTAAATATTTTCACTTCAAGCAAGTATTTATCACCTGCCATTTTGGGATGAATATTGGAGATGTTTTGAGTTTATATAATGAATCGGGCTTTACTTTTGAAATGTTCATGTTCATATCAAAGCAAACCAGTATAGGACGAATATCATAAACATGCTCTTTAATCACATCTTTTATTGACAGATATACATAGTTAATCACCCATAACTTATATCACTTAAGTCTTTGCCTAAATCGTAACATATATTAAAAAGTAAGAAAACGATTTCTAAATATAGCCATAAATACTGCAAGCTGATGTAAAGACAGTTCAGAAAGTAACAAACGTTGTGTTATTCAAGCAGGTACATTTTGAGCGGTATATATTTATCATATTATTCTTCACTTTTCACATGTACTCAAAAAGGATTCACATGATAGTTCCTATCCTTAGTCCTATATATGTCAATTGACAGACACGTGTTCCAATAAGCTAAATCTTGGCGACGCAACAGTGCACTTGTATACCGATGTAATCTTGTTGTGGGATATCCACTTTGTATGCTCAAAGAATACAGCCGAAGTTTTTTATATTTCAATGAACAAAACGCTATTAAGTATGACAAAAATGTTCATTGTGTTCTGTCACTAAAATCTATGAAAGAATCGACTAGCATCACAACTGTTGTTAGAGCTGTATTGCACCAAGGATGTTCATTGCTATGGACGGTTGCATTAACTGATATATTCTTTCATTAAATGAAAAGGGATATTTATTCAGATTTTGAGTTGGTACTAGGTTGACGTCTTATTCTATTCTTAGATATAGACACAGATCAACATTAACTTATGGTTAATTTCATCTGACACTTTTGAACCTCTTAATACTCAGATTGAGTCTCTTACTGTATTAATGACTTAGTAACTGTCTGTTCAGCAGAAAGGCAATGTGTATTTTACATCATACATCATTTGCGGATCAACAGGTGGTGGTAGAGTTCCAAATAAAGTAAATTTTGAGAATCGTATTTTCTTCTTAGTTGTTAATATTCGTTTAACTTCTCAATCCATTCAATAAGATAATTTTCCTGTGTACTTTTTTTTGTAACCAGAGTTTTTCAAAAGTAATGTAATGTTGGTTGTTGGAGCTCACCATCAATACGAAAATTTTGTATCCGACCTTGCAAATTTTAGTAAAGAATTAATCTAAATTGCAAATATAAAACCAGTAATGCTTTAGCAACTAAGTTATACATCTGGGAACACTTTTGCTAAGGAAGGAAATCATTTCAAGCTTATATTACAATGCAAACATAACTAAAGACCTTCCACTGTTACCAATTACCACCATTTAAGCAGATACTCGTGATCAGCAAAGCATGTCACAGAATTCCTCAGTTTTTCGCTATTTTCAAACGTTGCAGGAACAATGGGTAATTGTGTTAAAGTAATTTTGAATTTCCTCTCTTTATCGCGAAACTTGAATTTTTGAACACATAAGTAGAAATATATTAGTTTGCCTGTTAAAGATACCCTGTTCAGCAAGATCTGATCATGAGATACATGTTTTTAAGGGAAAAAATGTATTATGAAATGCAATTTGTAAAAACGACCAGGAACAAATGCATATTGATTTAAATTAAAATGAAAAATATCATCGTAAAGAGCATATATTTATCTTTATAATTTGAACCTTGAATTTTGGGTAGTTGCAAGGGTTATTTAGTGACATGAGTCTAAAGACCAACTCCTTCAGTAATCGTCTACAAACTTATTTCTCTATCCGGAGAGATCCTCGCGCATGCGCAAAAGGGGGTGAGTATATTAGCTGGTAATGAAAAACACATTCATATTATTATATAACATTTCTTACTATATCCAATACAAAACAGCTACACCTTCACTTTTTTCCATGGGCCATTCGTTAGGTATAAGAACTGATTGTTCTGAAGGTATTTTCAATTTTTTCAAGTAGCCGTGTTCTACACATTGCCTACTTGGAAAAGTATTTACCTGTCTAAGCTGACATGAGATGTTTCAATAGAACTAAACCATCTATAAACATCACATTGTAAACTATAGAGAATAAATTAGGTGAGTTAGAGTTCGTTGAGTTTATATCAAAAGAAAACTTTATATGCATAAGTGAAAGAGGGATACCCTCATAACTGGTATAACTTAAACTGACACTCTCAAGCCCGAGGCTAGTTAAGAACACTTTGTGTTTATAATTTCAAGGTTATCAAATTTAACATGATCCGCTCTAGCTTTCGAATCTACATGATATGTTAAATAATCACAACAATTGCGCAGTCAGCTTATGTTTGGAGTTTTATTTGTGTGAAAATTCATTGTCTTCTTCTCTAGAGCAGTTAACTATACGAGTTCCATTCCTAAAGAAATCAATCTTCATTTATCATCATTGGCAGTCACAATATACATGAAAATAGTCTAATGACTTTGGTAAAGCGGATGCTGACATACAAAGTAAAACTAAACTGAGTGTGAAGTCTGCATATAACAGTACAACATTCATTCCACACTAACTCACTAGTAGGCTATATTTAATTACGGTGAGTCCATTATGTCAGACAGGATACTTCATGTCAGTCTAACAACCCGTAGGGGAACAAGGATATAGGGGTAATGAGATGTAGGGTTTGGGATAAACTCTCTGAATGCACCCAATAAACTTTCAATTTGCAATATTATTCCTCGGAGCACGGTCGATTCTGATCAGACATTAGATTCTAGACATTAGACATTAATTCTGACATGTTTCTAAATGTTTTGCAAATATGCAAATGTGACAATTATATCTGCAAAACTGCACGAAAAATTATATTGATGTGGTGCGTTATAGAAATATTTTCTATAAATATGAGAAATCTGGGAGAATATCGCAATAGTCACCTATGAGGCAAAATGTCACCGTTTGAAAATAGTTTAATCCAAAAGCAAGTGATCCTAAGTGCATTGAAGAACACAATAGCTAATAAAAAGACATGCTCAGTCGGAAAATGCTTGAAATATGTATTCATCAACAGAATACAAATATTCTTTAAGAGACTGTCGATTGCTATGTAGATAACGTTTTTCACGCTTTGTTGCTAGAGTTAAGTGAGGCCGGAGATAACACCGAGATAATCAAGTGTCACGTGCTATGTTTATTTCAGTGTTAAGGGGTGGTATCATAAAACATGATAAACTGATTATGATTTTTACAAATAAACAGGGACGGATAAATTTTCATTTCCTTTTGCTATATCTGTATGGATACGAGGCAATTTGTTTTTTTGCTTAAGCATTTATTCATATAATATTGGTATTGAAAGAATCATCTTATTTCAACAAAACGAGTTTTGATAAGACCCTTTTTTGTGCTTTTGCAACCCAGATAAATGTTAATTATGTTTGCAACTTTTGTTGTTGATTAACAACTCAAGTATGTATAGGAACATTATATTGAACTATCTTAAAACAACCTTCCTCGTTCTGATTCAAAGTTTTAAAAGGTCATTGACCTAGTGAATTAAATCTTAAAACAAAGAAGTCTATTTCATAATTTGCCATAAGCAGTGACATATCTATCACCAGGCTCTGATGTCACTGATGTCAACACACCTTTGTGGCAAATCTTGAAATATAATAATCAACCAAATGGTGTTTTTGACAAGTTTTTGATAATTTAGTTGACGAAAAAAATTCAAAAGAAAAATGTCGGAGTTGATATGTCGTTTTTAAAAGCTTCAGTGTTATTTAGAGTTATAAACGGCCGTTCGTTAAAAGTTAACATTCAATTAATTGACTGTAGAAAGCACAGAAGCGATCTTAGCAAAGTTGTTTTGCTAATTCCGACTCGCCTTTCAGATGCTGTCACTGGTAAATTATTGTAGAACACGGATATAACGAACTCCAAGGGACCAAAGAATTTAGTTCGCTATGTCTGATGTTCACTATACGCATGTAATTTTTATGATATATAAAGACGAGACTTGAACATTTGTTCACTATATCCAATTGTTCGCTATATCTGAGTTCGCTATATCCGTATTCTACTGTAGTTCATATGTCATACATGTAGGTCACAGTGCCCAACTTTGAGTGGGGTTCTAACCCAGGGTATGAAAGTGAAGCGTCAGCGTATATATAGTTGCAGCTGAGACAGGATGTTCTTTGACTAGATGTCAATAATTTGGATTTTGCATTCTAAGTTTCGTTTTCAAACTAAAACCTAAATTTCAAAGTCAGAACTTATAAGAAATGATATTCATGAGTGGAGTGGATTCGTGAAATTAATCAATGAACCCAAAAGGGGCGAGTTCATAATGTTCACAAGTTCACGACACACTTAATGCATTCTCCAACTTTATCCATGCATGACTTCACAAAACTAAAAGCTGTCCTTCTTCATATTTTACAGATGTTATTAACAAAAAACAATGAAAATTTTGGTTCTCACTCATCGGATATAGGACACAACCTTAGACTACGCGGCAAATGGGTTCATCCGTGCACGTGTATTTCCATATTTTCTTGACGGAGGTGCAAATGACAAAACATGCGGGGTGCATTGCACTTACTGGGCACTTCCCAACGTGCACTTTTTGCTCCACGGTCAAATGAACAACACAGGTTTCAAACTGCCAAACAAACTTTCAAGATCTGTGTGCCCTTCACAGCTAATAAAAGCACAGCCGCCTCACCCCCCCCCCCCCCCCCCCCCCCAACTGAGTCGACACTGCAAGCAATTTATTTAAATTTTATGTTTTTATTTTTTAGTTACTAAATGTCTACCAGGTCAATCAGAGCTGAAAGCGCACTGAGTCCAATTATGGAGATGTTTGCGCTATACAAGAACTATTCATTATTATTATTATCATTATTATTAATATTACTAAATAACAAAGCATAATCTTCGCGGCAGTCTTATGTTTATTTCAAGTGAGATGTTTTGACATTTCGGCATGTTGATGTACGTGCAGCACACATTTCTTGCCCTCAGAATGACACATTCCACTTGTCAGTTTCTGACTATCAATTGTCTGAACCAGTCAAAACACAGTGTAATAATATAAAGAAATGTCTCACATAACCTCATTTCAAAACATAACAACCAAACTAAATATTGGTGTAAAGAAATATAATACTATTTCCAGAAAATTTAATAAATAAAACATATATTGTTTTTAAAAAAGCTAAAAAATCTTCCTACAGTATGGATTATCTTTAATGTAATGATGGTGATATGACCAAAAATTCCTTTATTGAACAACCTAAAGAGAAAAGCTTTCATTATCCTAGTAACAGTAATTTATATACTTATTAAGGGCAAACGTGCAAAAAATAAACAATATTATCATATGTACAGGTTATACATAACCTAAAAGTATTTTATCTTTTATTACCATTTATACACAATCATAAATCTACAGCTCTAATCAAATGTGATAAAAACTTATTGTAATTGATCGATGTCTATTCAGTGCAAACAACATCTCTTGAAGATAAGATAAAATAAATAATACATGTCTTGGTTCACTTTCTAACAAACACAATCTTCAATATTCTTTCCCTGTCACATATGTACAATGCACCATGTTTGTCTAGGCAGATACCATGTGCACGTGGATCTCTGAGTCCATGCTGTGAGGTGAGGATATCTCGGACATATTCTCCTGCCTCACTCAACTGTATTACTTTCTTCAATCTACTGTCTGCAACAATGATATCCCCTTCACTGGTTGTTGTGATACCTCTTGGACAGCTGAGTTTACCTTTATCTTTGTTAGAGTATATCCATACTACCTGTCCCTCTGATGTCAGACACGTGACTGTCTCCTTCCACCAATCTGTCACCAGGAGGTGGTCTGTGTTGCTTACACACATGAAGTCAGGACGGTAGAACAGCTTCATGTCATTTTGTGTAGTGACAGTCTTCATCACTTCACCCTGCATGTTTAGAATATCAACACAGTACCAACCACCTGCTGCAAGTCTTGATGGTGATATCACAGCCAGACTGTAGTATCCCTTACTTGTGTTGATAACATTCACCTGGACGAGGTCAGGGGTCACTGATACTGTCACAATCTGATATGAGTCTGGAACAGTAACCATCACGTTTGTGTCTCCTAGCTGTGTTAAACCTTGTGGATTGTTATCAAACTGAAGACGACTTTGACTTTTCTTGTTGTTTCTTGTGTAGAATGATTTTACACAGTTGTTGGTTGTGTCAGTGACGACTGCTGTGTTGAATACTCCTACTTCAAGAACTGTTATGTTAAATAACCAAGGATTCTTCTTGTCCTCTTGCATTCTGGTATCAGCAGATTTAATCATAACTGGGTAGGACCCTGGATCAGTAGGAAGATAAGTTTTTGAAATTATCTGACCGAGATCTAGCGAGCCAAAGTCTTCTCTGATGTTTTCATTCTCACGAAAAAGTAAGACAAATAGAATATCATCGCCTCCTCTCTCCTTCTCTCCCTCCTGACTGATATCCAGCTGTCCAGACTTCCATACCTGATAGACACCACAGACTTCCACCTCATTGTCTGAGCTGACAGCCTGTTTGATGTACTCCCTGTACTGTCGGTATGTTTGGATCTGAATGGTACCAACTTTTTCTTCAGCTCTTAGTTCATTGGTCTCTTTGTCAGTCATTTTTTCCACTTGATTGATCATTTCTTTCTCTTCCTTCTTGATAAGATCAATGGCGTTCTGGCTTGCCTTTCGGATTCCATCAACTGTAGACGTCTTGTCAGCGTTGAGCGTGGTTATTCTGGTCTTTCTGTGCTGTACAAGATCCTTACACTTCTTTTCCTGCTCCTCTAGACGATTCTCCAGGTTTGACAGTTCCCTCTTGATTCCCAATACAAATGATTTGGTAGTGACAACTTCATCACATTTCCTGTGATGGTCTACAAAACAAAGTTGACAATGCAAGATGTCACAGTCCTTACAGTACAACTGAAGCTGTTCGTCCTTATGTTCTTTACATTTACGTTTTCGGGGTTGTTGTAGACCTTTATCCTTGATGTCACAGAGGCCATGGTCTCTGCCTATTGCCATTACTGAATGAGCTCTTCCACATCTCTGACAATAAGCTTCTTCACACTCTGCACACCAAAACTTGCCTGTAGTTGTCTCCCCTAGTTTTTGACATGGGGAACATGGTGTATCTGTAATAGTAGATAACGGAAAATGACTTCTACTGTTAGATAAATAATAGATTTGATCTGAAAGTTTCAAACCGTCAGGCAAAAGAAAGTAAACAACACAGTTTGTTTTAAATTTACTATATATCTAAGAGGCATGTGATGTTAATAATCTTTGTTGAAAGTTAGCATGGGTAATAAATAGTGACAACTATCATGTTTGAAATGTTATTATAAAATGTTAATATGTTAGAAAATATGCTTTTCACATAGAATATGTCTCCTTTGTTGATGAACATTTGTGTTATATGAAAATTGATTTTTAGTATTTGTTGAACGATGATTTAACTCTTGTTCTTATTTATTTGAGAAAACGCATCAAAAACTCAAAATGTTTGTAAGTGAAATCTTACGGCAAATTCTTTCGTCCGTCAGTTTATATACCTTGTAGTCAGATTGCAGATTTTGCACATACTAAAGGAATGAACATGTTTAACTAATAAATCATAAATGTCTTGTTAATTGAGTGTCTTAGGTTGACATTTTGATAACATACATTATCATTAACTAGCAAAACTTACATTGTAGTAACAATGAAATAAGGTATCATATTTTCGATAAGAGGTTGCTTTGATGGAAATATTAGGTAATATAGAGGTAAATTTCATAACTGGTCACCGAAAATAGTTACGTACCATTACCCTAAGGCAAAAATCATTTGACATAAGTTTTACACCTTTTTAAATGATAGATTAGCTTATGATTTTTTAAATTATTACAATGATGGATGATTTTTTTTATAAATCAACTGTATTTTGAACTATGTCCATTTATTTGATCTTGTTTGTTTTGAAAAGCGTTTAGCGTCGATTAAGTATAACGAAAGGTACACTTGCCCCTAGCATGATATTGAAAGCTTTTGCTGCGCTCCTTGCGATTGGCTAGATGAGCTTGCGTCAGAACGTGCGGGTAATAGGGGTGCCTTGAAACTGTGAACGAGAGGAAAGCAAGGCTGGTTGAATTCGAACCCCACTAGAAAAATAATATTTTTACACTTTTTTTCTTTGAATCACAGTCGATATTAACCAGACTGAGTTCCACCACTCTGTAGTTCAAAGAGTAAGAAAGCTTTGCACGTTTGTTTCATCATGCATTGTTTAGTTTGATTAAAATCGATCGTCCTATGGGAATAAAATGATAAAAATATTGTCTCTGTCGGGGTTAGTACATAATCCAGCTAGGATATCTGCTATGGTCTGAATGGTCTAAAACACACCGCAACCTATTACTCCTACAGCTTATCAAAAGTTATGGTCCATCAAACTGGTTATCTGTAGCCTGTTACCTCTAACAAAAAAATGGACTCTCCTATGTGGAACACGGAGACAATTGACAGTATGAGAGAATAAACATTTGAATCTATCTCAAGTTTTGAAAACACATTCATATTATTATATAACATTTCTAACTATATCCAATACAAAACAGCTACACCTTTACTTTTTTCCATGGGCCATTCGTTAGGTATTAGAACTGATTGTTCTGAAGGTATTTTCATCTTTTTTAAGTAGCCGTGTTCTACACATAGCTAGCCTACTAGGTAAAGTATTTACCTGTCTAAGCTGACATGAGATATTTTAAATAGAACTAAACCATCTATAAACATCACATTGTAAACTATAGAGAATAAATTAGGTGAGCTAGAGTGCGTTGAGTTTATATCAAAAGAAAACTTCATATGCATAAGTGAAAGAGGGATACCCTCATAACTGGTTTAACATAAACTGACACTCTCAAGCCCAAGGCTAGTTAAGAACACTTCGTGTTTATAATTTCAAGGTTATCAAATTTAACATGATCCGCTCTAGCTTTCGAATCTACATGATATGTTAAATAATCACAAAAATTGCGCAGTCAGCTTATGTTTGGAGTTTTATTTGTGTGAAAATGCATTGTCTTCTTCTTTAGAGCAGTTAACTATACGAGTTCCATTCCTAAAGAAATCAATCTTCATTTATCATCATTGGCAGTAACAATATACATGAAAATAGTCTAATGACTTTGGTAAAGCGGATGCTGACATACAAAGTAAAACTAAACTGAGTGTGAAACTCTGCATATAACAGTACAACATTCATTCCACACTAACTCACTAGTAGGCTATATTTAATTACCGCGAGTCCATTATGTCAGACAGGGTACTTAATGTCACATTAACAGCCTGTAGGGGAACAAGGGTATAGGGGTAATGGGATGTAGGGTTTTGGATATACTCTCTGAATGCACCCAATAAACTTTCAATTTGCAATATTATTCCTCGAAACACAGTCGATTCTGATCAGACATTAGATTCTAGACATCAGACATTAATTCTTACATGTTTCTAAATGTGTAGCAAATATGCAAGTCTTTGACAATTATATCTGCATAACTTACATTTATGTGGTGCGTTTTAGAAATATTTGCTATGAATATGAGAAATCTGTGAGAATTTCGCAATAAGACACATATGAGGCAAAATGTCACCGTTTGAAAAATAGTTTAATCCAAAAGCAATTGATCCTTAGTGCATTGAAGAACACAATAGCTAATAAAAAGACATGCTCAATCGGAAAATGCTTGAAATATATATTCATCAACGGAATACAAATATTGTTTAAGAGACTATCGATTGCTATATAGATAACTTTTTCACGCTTTGTGGCTAGAGTTAAGTGAGGCCGGAGATAACACTGAGATAATCAAGGGTCACATGCTATTTCAGTGTTAAGGGGTGGTATCATAAAGCATGATAAACTTACACTAATATTTACATATTAACATTGACTGATGAATTTTCATTTCTTTTTCCTATATTGGTATGGATACGAAACAATTTGTGTTATATTAACTTAAGAATTTATTCATTGAATGTTGTTTTTATAGAATCTTCTTATTTCAACCCCAGTATCTATTGCCCTATTGCAACCCAGATTAGTTTTAATTTGTTTGCAACTTTTGCTTTTGAATTATATCTTAAAGGGGCAGTAGCACGTTTTCAGGGGGAATATAAGGTGATGTAAGGAAAATGAAATTTAATGGTTTCAATTGAAAGACAATGCATTTAAACTAAATGGAGCAGTAATAATTCAAATATATAATGTAAAGTTTAGCCATACGATTCCTTTTTCTTACACAATATGAATTAAAGGTGTTCACACAAAATGGCCGCCCATGTATTTTAGGTGAATCTTCATACTTTGTTGTATGACTATGGATAATTGGTTTGTGTTATGAGATTTTTGACACTATCAAAATAATACATTAAGCATTAACGTACAATTGTCAGTGAAAATTTTGAAATCTAAAATTATAATAAACGTGCTACTGCCCCTTTAAAACAAAGAAGTCTATTTCATACATGTAATTTGCATAAAGCAGTCACATATTTATCACCAGGCTCTGATGTTACTGATGTCAACATACCCTTGTCGGAAATCGTGAAATATAATAATCAAACCAATTTTTTGATAATATAGATGACCGAAAAAATTAAAAGTAATTGTCTGAGTTGATATGTCGTTTTTAAAAGCTTCAGTCTTGTAAAGAGTCAAAAACAACCATTCGTTAAATGTTAACATTCAATCAATTGACTGTAGAAAGCATAAAGGCGATCTTAGCAAAGTTTCTTTGCTAATGTCGACTCGCCTTTCAGATGATGCCATTGGTTAATTATTGTTAGATACAGTAGAACTCGGATATTAGAATTTAGTTCGCTATGTCTGATGTTCACTATACGCATGTAATTTTAATTGTATATGAAGACGAGACATGAACATTTGCTCACTATATCCGATTGTTCGCTATAATTCTGAGTTCGCTATATCCGTGTTCTACTGTAGTTCATATGTCATACATGTAGGTCACACTGCGCAACTTTAAGTGGGAATCTAACCCAGGGTATGAAAGTGAAGCGTCAGCGTATAGTTGCAGCTGAGACAGGATGCACATTTAAGTAACAATCATATAAGTTCAAAACTTTTTTAAATTTTGACTAGATGTTAATAATTTGGATTTTGCATTCTAAGTTTCGTTTTCAAACTAAAACCTAAATTTCAAAGTCAGAACTTACATGTATAAAAAATTATATTCAGTTATTGAGAAAGCATGAGTGGAGTGGATTCGTGAAATTAATCAATGAACCCAAAAGGGGCGAGTTCATAATGTTCACAAGTTCACGACACACCGAATGCATTCTCCAACTGTATCCATGCATGACTTCACAAAACTAAAAACTGTCATTTTTCATATTTTACAGATGTTTTTAACAAAAAATAATGAAAGTTTCACCACACTATTTTCTCTGTTGACGAGATACAAGGTTGCTTGAATGAAGGACAACATTAAGCTCTCAATAGTGACATGATAACGAATGATTCACATTACAATTTTAGTAAGGAACATTTCACAAAATGGCACATATGTTCTTGTGTGTCAAAAAAAGTTTTTATGATACAATTTTTTTCCAATGTAATATCTTATCTCTAAGATAATGTTTCTACTTAATACCAAGTCAACGAGATCATTTGCCGATGATCTGAAAGTATCAGTGATGAGAATTAACTACATCTTATATAAAGAGGTGGGGGAGTGGGCAGCTGGAATCCTTTTAGGCAACATATAGAGCTGGAGCCCATGTTATAACAGACTGGAAATTATATATTTTCAATCGATTTCAAGACTGTATTTTAGGCCCAAGGCCTCAAACTGTAATACAATTTGTCTGTTTTTCTGGAAAACTTTTAAGGAAGTCTGATTTAAATTGGCCTACGTCCGAGAAATAAAATTGCCAATTTTATGGAGCCACGAAATCATCCACACTAGAATCCAGTGGAGAGGCAACCTAACGGAATAACAAGTTCGATTCACGATTTTATTTAGGGCCTCAAAATGAAGGTAATAGCGAAACATAAGGGCCTATGGATGCCACGGGCAAATCAGGGTGGATCCCCCCAACCCTTAGCGCAATTGTAAATCCACTATTGAAGTTCATTTATTCATTCATTAAAGGCCTTTGTTCTAGCTGAAGATGGCAATAATCTAATCCAAGTCGGAGCCGGAAGGTGAGACGACCGAGGGGAACAGACAGGAGACGGCAGCCTGCGGTCTGGGGAGACTACTGATCATGACGTCAGCTAGGGACTCGGCCGTGGCCCACGAGCAGCTCCAGACCCTGGGAAGTTGCACTCCAATCTTTTGTCAAATTTAAAGTCAAATATTTCCACTGTTCTTGATATATGTACCTGGAATGTTCAAGGTCTTCAGTCTAAGTTAAACAATGCAATGTTTACTGATTTTCTAGCCAAATTTGACGTAATTTGTCTGGATAAAACATGGCAACATGATATTGAAAAGATTAAAAACATGTTTAATGATCATATATGTTACATATCACCTGCCATTAGGACTTAGCACTTTGGTCGGTTTTCAGGAGGCGTGGCGATGTATGTACGGAAGACATACGAGCAGTATCTGACTAGAATCCATGACTCCTGAGGCAACTGTGTGTTCCTGGAACTCCAGTCGGAAGCCATTACCGTCATCCTGGGCGGAGTCTACGTTCTCCCCGAGGGCTCCCCGTTGTACCGAGAGACCGACTACAATGGGATCAAGCAACTCAACGCTAGGATCGCATGTGTCAAAGCTGATTATGAGCAGGGTACAGACATTGTAATATTCGGAGACTTAAATGCTCGAACTGCATCTCAGGATGATTTCATCATTGAAGACCAAAGTGATAAACAATTCATTGAATTTAGGAGAACTTTACACTATTGACGGGTTTTCAGACCCCAGAAGCTCACAGGAAGAGAAAGTAAATAAATATAGATTATTATAATTAAGATTGTGTAAACAATTTGAATTACATATTGTTAATGGTAGAAAAGCTGGAGATTCATGTGGTTCATTCACGTACATAGGTCCAAATGGTACAAGTTTAGTTGATTACTTTTTAGTGTCGACATATTGTTTTGACAAAGTGATTAATCTATTTGTACATAGGAGAACAGAATCTGACCATTTACCTGTTTCTTGCCAGATCACGCTTAATTTACATCATAATATAAGTGGTTTAACAAGTATGTCGAGTACCTATCCAATAATGAAGTATAATTGGTCGGACAAAGGCAAAAATGATTATTTTGAGAACTATGCTTCAGAACAAGTATCAGAAATTGTAGAAAAATTCCTAGAATGTATAGATGTTAATGTTAGAGAGTCTGCAAACCTTTTAGTTAAGATCATACAATTATCTGGGGCGCATTTACAAAAACATTGTAAGCACCCTGAAAATGGTAATGTCAATGAACAACCCAAGTGGTTTGACAAAGAATGTTCCTTGTTGAAAAACATAAAATATGCTTAGTTGCACCTTCTCAGAAGAAATAATTGTAAAGAAAATCTTGATGCATTTCTCCATAGCAAAAAAAAGTTTAGACAGACATGTAAAGATGAAAGAGATGTAACCAACCAAGTAAATTTGAATTTCAGCGATTGTAAATCCTTCTGGCAATCGGTAAAATCTCTGTTAAAAGTAAAACATAAAGTTAATAATATCCTACCAGAAGTTTAGTACCAGTATTTTAAAGAACTGCTAAATCCTGAAGCTGAAACTAGTAATTTTGATGAATATGTAGCACAATTTATTAAGGATCACGACCATATGAATTGTGTAGACTGTAACAGTTCCAACATGTTGTCTGAAGACATAACTGATCATGAGATTATTAGTGCCATTGATTCCTTAAAGCAAAATAAGGCGCCTGGTATTGATGGAATTCCGTCTGAATTTTACAAAAATTCTCCTCATCTTATTACTTACATACAGTTTCTTTTTAATTCTATATTAGAATGTGGAGTGTTTCCTGATTCTTGGAATGTAGGAATGATTCTTCCGTTATACAAGAAAGGGAATTTATCTGATCCAAATATTTACAGGGGTATATCACTCCTCAATGTCCTGGGTAAAGTGTTTACATGTATTATAGAACGTAGACTGAGAGCTTGGATAGAAGTCAATTATATTCTTTCAGAAGCACAA